>OW121702.1:36274705-37528872 GCA_933228785.1 Lasioglossum pauxillum | reverse complement strand
TGGTTTTATCCTATTTCTTTTTTCATCCATGATATTTCCTGCTTTAAAAAAAAAACTCTTTCTGAAAGTACAGAAGTGGCCATTATACAAAGATAGTCACGTGCAATTTTTGATAAAATGGGGTACTTGATTGAATTTTCACGCCAAAATAATAACGGCTCTTCTTTGCGTTCTAAATATTGTGATTTTAGATAATTTTCCACTTCTAACACAGCAGACGATAATCGCGATGAGGTATCGTATTATGTGTAATCGCTGTTTCATTGTCAAAGGATGACCAAATTGATAATTCGCTATTGTGCCGATTTTCGGACATCTGCGTCATGTTGTAGATGAATTATCATTATGAATATAATTAGTGGCTATATCAGTGAAGGCATGCCGTGCTCGAGGGATGGATTCATCTTTAGAAAAAGCTAATGTTTTGAATCGTGGATCCAATAATGCAGTTAACATATACGAATGATTGTTCTCGACTTGATCCCACCCCCAATTACAATTTATGGATAGATCGTGTGGCGTTTAACTTCAACAATCAATTAAATCATCCCCGATTTTTCGCTGATTTCTCTTTTTAATCAATGATGACGATTAACTTCATCAATCATTTTTCAATGATTACCTTTTTTAATCGTACACATTAATCAATCAACCTTGGTCAAAATGTTAATTGATTAACGCCCAACTCTGGTTTTTATTAATACGCAAAAATATTGTGGGAAAAAAATGTTCGGTTCTATAATTAGTGTAACATTATTTTTAATCAAAAGACAAATTGAACCATGTGCACCTTCAAATGACCTTCGAAGAAGGTATTCTTCAAAAAGCATAACTTAACGTACGAAGACCATATTCTGCCTCACTCTGTAGAATTGGAAACAGAATTATTTATTATATTGTTTATTCTAAAAGTCGCTGGTCTTCTATCCCAATGCCTTTCAACAATCCGCAGTCTAGTTATAAATAGTACAAAATTATGAGAATCGTACGGGGCTGAGATGATTCTAACAGGGATAAAATTCGCGATAGCTGACAACCACATGTTTAGCATATTTCGAAAGCCTCACGGCGAAGTTTCGTGTCGCTCGCCTAGTCATTTCCTGTGGTGGTGCGCGGTAATTGCATGCGCTACGATAAGACAGTGCTTGTTTAAGAAAACAGAATAGCAGACATTGCTCTTCCTGGTTGAACAATTCAAGTATGAATAGCATCTGCGAGGAACTGGGAAAAATTGGAACGCACAGAGATGACACAAAGATGGAAACGAGACTGAACATGGTAAGGAACATACGGTACGAGCTTATTCATACAATAATTCAGAGAGTTGATTGTGGTAAGAATAATGTACCTGTATGCTATTACTCTTAATTGAAATATTCATTTTCTTGCGTGTTATACGTCGGAGTATGTCTTGATAACTGCAGCTTTCCTGCAATAAATGAAGCAGGATAAAATATTATTACAGATTGACCAAGATCGTTATGCAAATTTCAAACGTTTTTAAATCTCACATTATTCAGGAAGATATTTCTATAACAAAGAACAGTTAACCTGACCCTGTTTCGGATCCATCTCTTTCACTAATACGTTTTTCACTCTCGAGAACCGGAAAATTATTTCACCGTTCGAGGGAGGCGGATGTAATTAATGGAGGTGGAAATAATGCATAGTAATTAGTGGAAATAATCCTGTTCGAGGTGTACCGGCGACATTGCTTTTTCTCAGGTTGTGGTGGCGGGACACTCGAACTTTTCGAAAGGTGCACAGCGTCAGGTTTCCATAAATTTTTAAAGGCCGGCATAAACTTCGCCGGTGAAATATAGACGTTTACGAGTGGCCCTGTAAACTCGGGATCTCCCGTGGAACGGAACGGAACGTAGCGGAGGAATCGTAAAATATCAGGGGAAAACTTCGGCGGATCGCGGGCCGCTGTCAATTCGGCTCTCGATTCTCCGGAACCATCGGCGGAACTCCATTATTATACTAGCATACGATACAAAGTTTTCCAAACGACACAAGGTACGTCAGGTGTTGGCACTTACGCGTGAACGTCATCGATCGTTAAAGCGTGGCACTAGCAACGCGAAATTTCCAACTCGCCACTTTCTGCTTAATGCACCATACGCAATCAGACATAATGTGCTTGCACGAGCCGCTTATGAACAGTTCCGAACTTAACTTCGTGAACGTTTCAGTATTATTATTCCGAACCTTGCGAGCCATTTAGATTGCGACCGTCAGAAAGTGTGACGAGCTATGCGCATAAGTCAGAAAATGAAAGTGTAAGCTCTGTAAATTTGTCTATCCTCAGAGTTGTGCAGAATTACAATTGAATTACTCCAGGAATTACAATTACAAAGTAATCGAATTACATTGTAATTTATAATTCAGATCTTCCTTCAATTAAATTACAGTGTAATTCGTAATTTCAATTGGAGCACAATTATAAAATACATTGTAATTAAATATATTTATATAATATATTTATAGAAAAACAGAAAGAGGAAAAATACATGAAAAGGGGTCCAATTAGTTGGAAAAACACAGTTGTTCTTCCATTTGTTAATAACATTTCCAACGATATTAGAAGGATTTTCAGAAAAGTTGGGCTACATACCATCTATAAAATCCCTTTATTTGAGATGTTGGTTTCCAAAAATCAAAGATCCAATACCATTACTAAAATGTTGTAACGTAGTATATCAGATACCTTGCAAAGGCTGTAATCTTTCTTACATTGGACAGACTTCTAGACATTTGAGTACAAGGATCAATGAACATAAAAGAAATATATTGTTGCCATCATCACAACACACCGCCTTGACGAAGCATTCATTTGAACTTGACCATGCATTTGATTTTGAAAATGTCAAAATACTGGATAAAGAGAGTAATTTACACCAAAGATTATTATTAGAAACTGTTCACATGATTAAACATCAAAGTGTCAATCTTAGGTATGAAAAACCTGAGATTAATGAAATTTACACTACATTACTGAATCAGTAATCAACTTATGATGATTTTCTATAATAATCTATCTAATGAATTCCAGTTTTATAAATATGGTTAAGCACATTGACATTTTTATGTTAAACTTCACACATTAAATGATTGCTAATTTTTTCTACCAGTTTTTGGTAATACATTGGCTGGAAGTTTGTTGATGAATATTTAAAATTTGAATTTCGCGCCAAACATTGATTTGGTGTCTATTGATCCTTGACATCGGATTGGCTAGTTAGATCTACGATGTTTCTCTGTTTTCTGCTTTGACTTTGTCGCAACGGTTACAGTCTAGTACAGTTTAAACCTTCTTATAGACAAGTACCATTTCTTTTACGCTCTTCATTCTGTGTTTTTTCAAAATTAGCAAGTATGTATACTACCTCTGGTTTAAATCATAAAAATTTTCCTGTGTTAATGAATAATAGTGTCTATTAAATTTCACAGACGCGGACTTTTCTTGATGATGGTTCAAAACCGAACCGAAACGTTGAAATGATAATTCTGCAAAATTGCTAATTTCTGTATTCCTTGATCGAACCGGTAGCGCCGAAATCATTTGTGCATAAACAACAATTTACGATCGTTAAAAATTCAAACGTATTGTAATTAAATTACAATTAGAGTACAATTATAAAATGCTATGTAATTAAATTACATTAATTACGATGTAATTCAATTGCGTAATTGAAGTAGCACAACTCCATCTATTCTAAGATGTTCATAACGGAACGTACTTTCAAAAGCTACCTCCAATTTTAATTTTTTCAAACATGATCATGAACTATGAACTCGAGTTCCCCGCAAGCTATTTGATTTTTAATTTGATTTTCACAGGGTGTGTTTAAGATCGTCTAACTGCAAACAGCATTTTTTGAAAAAATTGCAATTTGTCCTAATTTTTTATGTTCAACGTTTGTCAACTTACATTCGAGTTAAAAAAAAGATACCAAAAAGGTTAGAATTGCCAGTGACGTCAATTGAAGAAACATGTTCCAAAAATCGGTCCAAAATCGAAAATTTTTTAATCGTTTTTTCGATGTATTCCCGATGCAATCTTCGCGCGTTTTTACAACAAATCAAAATCGGAGGTTAAAATTGCCATCAGCCACGAACTCGCATCGAAATTGCGAAAAACCGATTTTCAAAAATGCTTTGAAACAAAACTCGAATAAGAAATACGTGCGACACTTTAAAAATCAGGCTACACAGCTAGAAGGTTAATTACATACCTTGAATAAATAGATTTATTAATTAAAACTCACGAAATGTTGAATTTTGATTAGGGGTCAATTGAATCCGAATTGAGGGCGAGGATAAAAATTGGAATTAACGGAATCGATGAAAAAGAGTGGCAGAATGGCTCAGTCATCGCCGTCTGAGCGATGGTTGTTAATTATATTTTTCCTTGATAATATACTGAAGAAAATTGGTTATGCATAGGTCAGAAATCAGAACTTGTAGAGAAGATTGAAAGGCAAATAAAGTGGTCTCGCTGTGTAATCACACCCCGTCGACCTCCTTATAGTCGCAACGTCATCCTCATTATACCACTAGACAGAAGTGAGTAATGAAACGAAGTGGTAGTAGAACACATGCACTTATGTGTGTACAACGTTCTGTGTAATTATGTCGTGAATTCTGACTGATCGTGGTTGATTTCAATCTGAATAAATTATTAGACTAAAGAATTTGATATCACACTTCCTAGTCTCCTTTGATTTTACTTAATTAATGGTGTTCCGTCGCGCAGGAACAGAATTCGTAGTTTTCCTTCGGACAAGATTTATGATGCGAACGTGCGTAAATATCCTCTTCAAGAATTAAACAAACTAGGGTCATTCGGCGACCAGTCAAGGCATCTGGCTAATGTTTAGTTTTTATACAGCCTCGAAAATACAAAGTGTCATAAATCTAGTCCCTCCGAAGGACCGCCCGCGATCGGTACGCACGGTGTCGAATTACCGAGACCCGTCGCGTCGTCGACCGAGTAAGATATCGCCCCACTCCTCCTTCCAGGGCCTCATTCAGAGCTACGGGAAGGAGGTTCCAATAGTCAAAAGTGTACTGATTGGGAAATGCAACTTTCGGCAGGAACCAATCAGTGCATCTTATTTCCTGCTCGAGAAGCCTGACGAACATCGCGTTGAGACCGCGTTCGTCAGTTGAGTCTTACACTCTAACGTCGCGACATTCTCTAGTCCTCGGGTAGACAAGTACAACGCACGAGCCGTTGTCTTGTCAATTGTTTAATCACACATAAAACTAGCATCACGGTAGTTCGTAGTCCAACAGTCAGGACACCTAACAAACGGGATCGCGTCGGTCAAGATCCCTTGCGTGCGTTACAATTAGAAACGCGAATCATTATCTCATATCTGCGCGCGTATAAGGCAGGACCTGCTAGATCAGCCTTACTGACGAGTCCACTAGCAGGTCCGGGACGAAACGCTTTCTTTAACGTATTCATGCGTATTTCATTGTCACGCGAATAGAAAATTGTCTTTTGCGATCATCAAACCTTGAACTAGCTGCCCAAGATTAACTTGGCGGGCAGTGATCCGGAACATTCGCGAATCTACGGTTCCGCGACAAAACATATGGTCCTTCGAGCCGGATCAGTGCCTAGTGAGTGCAGTTCGTACAAAAGACAATCGTGTACAAACAATCGTGTACAAACAATCGTGTACAAGACATTCAAAAAGTGGTCTTCAGCATCCAGCAGTCCACTCAACCACGTTAAAGGAAGCAACCAGCCTTAGCCGCAGTTACATACTTCGACGCCGCGAAGGCATTCTAAGGAATCATAGACGCCGGGACTCATTCGAAGGCAACAGCCGATCAGAGTCATTCGCATTCGAACCGCATCAGTACAAGGTAGACATATTATTGAATTTACTAATCAGGAACTTTCACACAATGGCAATTTCTCATATTTACACGCGTTACGAAAATCACAATGGCTAACGCGTACGAAATTAGCCAGCGCATCTGCATTTCGAAGCACAAACGACGTGTCTTCAAATCGCAAATAAAGCCAAGCTTTTAGAAAACGCGTTTCTAAGTTTAATACACGCACACCCTAGACTTTCGACGTTCAACGTGTAATTACATTTACGAGTGTCAGTTTCTGTAAAGGCCAAATTCGCGATCGAGTCATTTTCGACTATCGTGGAAATTACAAGCCGCGTAGGCTCAGTCGCCGGAGACGTGCGAAACCATCGCACTCTTGTTTACGTCATATCTCGCGATTATTAAACGCTCCGCCATGCCGGACAAATCGTCGGAGTCGACAAACGTTTCAATGCATTACACGCGATCGCCTATCTAATAGAGACGTCGCGAACAATCTTCTTACGAGCATCGCGATCGGTCAATGAATCCCGATACACAAACGTGGGAACAACCGTCGGCAAACACGCGCACGTCTAACGTTCCAGATATCGTCAAATATCTTCGTAACGCGTCGCATCGAAGCAGATGATATTTAACGGTGAAGAACGCGAAGTATCCAAAATATACGAGCACGAATCCAGAGGCCGACCGCAACCCGTCGATCACGAACATCGGGACGTAATTGCGAAATCGCGATACCTCTTAACAGAAGTCATCCTCACCGCCTTCGCAAAGACACGGGTAAACGTGGAACGACGACGATAAATTCGCGATAATCAACTCGCGATCAACCCTGATCTTCGCATTACACAGCAAAGACAGGACGTTTATTCAAACATTTGAATCAATCGGTTTCCATCACCCGAGCAGAAATTCGAACACGGTCTATAATCGAACGAACGATACCCGGTACATAGTAGGACAATGGCTCGCGCCGGGCACATAAAAACAGGTAGAAACTGTCCACGCGTCGAGTTTTCTACCTGCCGCATTACGCATCGTAAACCTCTCCTCACCTAAGGTAAAACGGTTTCAAGTCAACAACGACCCTCAACACCTGAGTCAGGTATCGCCCCACTCCGCGCGCGGATTAACTCTCCTTTAAATCTAACTCGGGAATCCTAAACAATCGCGAGTGTCCTGATTGACAACGCCGACCAAGGCTAAACCAATCAGGAAACCTGACTTCTTGCGCTCTTCGCCAAGACGAGTGACCAATACGGATGGTTTTCAGGACTCCGCGTGTATAGCAATACACATTCCTCTTGATTCCAAGGGCCGCCTCCTTTCTTACAAGAGACACCCAATTCCTTTGGCAGAAATTAGCACTCGTTCAGTTCGTTACAAACCTTTACGGTCGATCGTTCTGAACAGTGTTCTTTTCCGTGCCGACTTCTTGTATACTCCAGATACAAGCGAAGTCCACATCGACTTCTCGCGCTGCAAACTGAGACGAGTGACCTAGGTCTACTTCTTGAGTTCAGCCGAGACGAGTCCAGTACAGATCGACCACAGATCTGCGCGTCTTTCCTCACTACAATGGACAAGACATCCCTCTCCTCACCTAAGATCAACACAGATCGCCGTTATCGGGTCCGCACGCGTATTATCAAATGCACGCGTACGTTCTCACCAGACATATCAAAGGGAGATCGGCAACACCTCGTGCGTCACAAAGACCGCGGATATCAACGAATCTTGCGACGGAATCTTCACGGCAAGATCGCAACAATCTTATTCAAGCATTGTCGATTTCGGAACATCGCATTTTTTACTTCCAAACCGAACCAATCAACTTCGAAGGCAATTTACGATTGCTGAACGACATCAAGTTTCAATCACCTCGGGAAACTTAACGACGCGAACGAATGAAACGTCAAATTTGCTTCACGCGAAATTCCGCGTCGCACCCTTGAATCGAATCATCTCACGCTCTTAAATTGCATGGCGCCGTCGTACAAACCACATTGTCTCGAACATGACAATACACGGAGAAACCAACGTTCTCGATCGACTCAACCGTGTTTTGAGTCGCTTCAACAAACGACTATCGACTTTCAAACCTTACATCGCGATCCGCGTGGCCGACTTACAACGGAAACTGACATTCCGTCAAACTAATGTTCAATTAAACAGACATTCAATCGCACTCACATTCAATTGAACTGACATTCAATCGGCATATAAACCGCGTCACATCGCGTCAGACCGCATCAATCGCGTCAGACTGCATCAATCGCGTCAAACCGCATCAATCGCGTCAAGTCGCGTCAAAACGCGTCAAACGCGTTAACCACGTCAGACCGCGTCAAGTCGCATCAAATGGCATTAAATAACGTCGAGTCACGTCAGCCAAATCAACCTACGCGTCAACTATACACGACAATTCCACACTTTGAATCACGTGTCGACTCATTCGATCATGCGTCAGAGTTTGATGGTGTTGATTGGGAAATGCACCATTCGGCATAAACCAATTAATACATTTCATTTAAAAGGCAATTGGTGATATTACACCGATGCTCAAACCGAGGAGCACCCCTTCTCACATGCATAGAAGGGCCCTCACAACGACCCCCTCTCACATACATAGAGGGGTCTCACGAAGAACGCCCTCTCGCACACAGAGAAGTTCTACAAACTCGCGACAGGTCTGGAAGTCGAATTCACACATTGTGGTACTCATCAGTCCTTCGCGCAGTCCATTCTTAATACTCTCTCGCACACAGAGGAGTTCTACAAACTCGCGACAGGACTCGAAGCCGAATTCACACATTGTGATATTCATCAGTCTATGCTTAGCGCAGTCATTCTTAACGCTCTCACAATCAAACTCTGACACATTGTTCTCTTGTCTTTCCAACGGACTAAGCACGTCACAAACGGGATCTCGTGGCATCAGTCAAGATCCCTCGCGTCCGCTACTATGTCACATAAACATAGCTAGCGACCTAACCACCGAGGTCTTCATCGCGACTTCATACGATTCGTCGCCAAACGTTACTTTTTCGAAACATTCATTCGGATAACGGTACGAATTTCAACATCGCAGACAAAGAACTGACGCAACGAGTCAGGTTCTATCGAACGACCAGAAATCGCGACAATGTCTCTTCGGACTAGATTTCTTTAAATCAAAATGCACTTCATTACCACATCGGTATTATTGGAATCGATTATAAAATCTTCCAACCACCACGGCAAACGTGTCGTCGGCAAACATTATTTACGTATAAATAATTCAACACGTTCATAATAAAATCGAACCGTTCGTAAACTGTTTACATATATCGATCTCGTCATATCCAAACAATTCAACATTCTTACTAATGGCCATTCCTGATTGGTGATTCTTTAATGTGTACATCTTACCTAAACTGATTTCAGCAAAACCCACAACACGTAAATTGAACGTCATGCAGCATGCAAGCCGTGACCATTCAAACATCGTCATGTTCATACGCGAACGGTTACAACTCGCAATTCTTTTATATAAAGACAGAGCACAACCGCGCGGTGCCAAGCGTTAGCGTCAATCCATGTGAACCTAAACGCATAAACAAATTCAATATTGATCGATCGGATCGATCAACGTGGGGGAGCATGTTCCGTCGCGCAGGAACAGAATTCGTAGTTTTCCTTCGGACAAGATTTATGATGCGAACGTGCGTAAATATCCTCTTCAAGAATTAAACAAACTAGGGTCATTCGGCGACCAGTCAAGGCATCTGGCTAATGTTTAGTTTTTATACAGCCTCGAAAATACAAAGTGTCATAAATCTAGTCCCTCCGAAGGACCGCCCGCGATCGGTACGCACGGTGTCGAATTACCGAGACCCGTCGCGTCGTCGACCGAGTAAGATATCGCCCCACTCCTCCTTCCAGGGCCTCATTCAGAGCTACGGGAAGGAGGTTCCAATAGTCAAAAGTGTACTGATTGGGAAATGCAACTTTCGGCAGGAACCAATCAGTGCATCTTATTTCCTGCTCGAGAAGCCTGACGAACATCGCGTTGAGACCGCGTTCGTCAGTTGAGTCTTACACTCTAACGTCGCGACATTCTCTAGTCCTCGGGTAGACAAGTACAACGCACGAGCCGTTGTCTTGTCAATTGTTTAATCACACATAAAACTAGCATCACGGTAGTTCGTAGTCCAACAGTCAGGACACCTAACAAACGGGATCGCGTCGGTCAAGATCCCTTGCGTGCGTTACAATTAGAAACGCGAATCATTATCTCATATCTGCGCGCGTATAAGGCAGGACCTGCTAGATCAGCCTTACTGACGAGTCCACTAGCAGGTCCGGGACGAAACGCTTTCTTTAACGTATTCATGCGTATTTCATTGTCACGCGAATAGAAAATTGTCTTTTGCGATCATCAAACCTTGAACTAGCTGCCCAAGATTAACTTGGCGGGCAGTGATCCGGAACATTCGCGAATCTACGGTTCCGCGACAAAACAAATGGTTAAAGGTTGACAAAGCAGGATTTGCTACATTAATTTGCAAAAAAGTGAATAAAAAATTATTGAGAACCTTAATAACAAATATAGACAAAATAATTCATTCCATATCGTTTTCTTCGCAAATATTGCTGTAATGTTTATAATAAGTATTTTAAAACTGCTCTTTTAAAAAATTATTGAATAAACCTATTAATCAATTCTCCGCGATTTTTTCTTATTTCACACTATAATTTTTGTAAAATATCAGAAAGTACTTAACACTAAACCTATCATAGCTAGTCAAATGACCGGTCTGACATTTTTAATTTTATAATTATTGAAATTATGACGTTGCTTATAAATTTCTTTAAAATCTAGTTAAAATCTAAATAAATAGAGCCTTGTCATTTTTATCAGCTAAAACATTTTAATCCCTTCAGCGCTCGGTAGTTTTAGTGTTAATTGGAGTGTTCCGTACAGTTCTAGTGTGAAGAATTGGAAGCGTTCGATTTCCTGAAACAATTGGATAAATATCACGCGGCCCATGATTCTTTGCTGTTCCCGCAAGCACGAGCGCTCGCGCTAGGGCTGTGTTACTGTTGTTGTAAATCTGCTCACGAAGAATTAGCCCGAGTTGCATGGTTCGCGTTCGTATCACGTAACCATCGAAGTTCGAGCGACAACAAGTAGCTGTAGCCCTCGATGAAAGCCCGTGTTCGCGTTACAAGCGCATGCACTCTGTCGTCCCGCAAAAGAGGACAAGTAACTCGATGCTGCTGGTTCGAGCGTGAACGTTCAAAAATCAGATGAAAATCAATATTGCTCAACACCTCACAGTCAACTCTTTTAACAGAATAGTATAGGACAATTTTAAATATAATATAAAACAAAATATATCATCTTTATACCTGATGTTGTAAAAAATATATGAAACAAATGTTTCACATGATACAAAAGTAACCAATTCTAGCTTCACGAAGTCACGTTATCGGAACATACAAAGTCGAATCTCACCAGCTTAAACTAATCATGAACCGGACCTAGTCTAAATCGATTAATCCACGCATAAGCTAGCAAAATTAACGCAAACTAACTAAGCGAAATTTTAACCCACCTGAATAATTCAGAACTAATATAAACTATGTAGAGTTAATCCACTTCTAATTTAACATAACTAGCCAACACAACGCCATGCCAGTGCAGCTCACACTTAATTTACACATATTTCAAATAACAAACTACTTTCTACGGTATACTAATCATCGGCGATGAGAATTGCCTACTTTCACACGATCTATGAATAGTTTTGGCTAGTTTCAAACGAATTATAGCATGATTTATAATTTTATTGAAACCTACGTTCCTCAGCTTGCAAAAGAAGATGCTTTCTCTCACAAGAAAGTTAAATAGGAACAATTTCTTTCGCAAGAGTTAGCAACCTCTTGCAATGAAGAGTTAAAAGGGCCGAAATAAAGCGACTTTTTGATAAGGAAATTGGAAGAGGGACGCGTGAGAAAACTCCGGAAAAGCAATGTGACCATAAAAGGAGAAATTATAGGGGTTCGTGATGGTTTCGATCGCAAAATGAGAACCAGAGTTGACGGAGATCGCCGGAAGCCAGGCTAAGAAGTAAGAAAACAGAATTGACAGTTTAACAAAGAACATAATTGCCGTGACTGTTGCACGGGGCGCTATCTTTCCCTCTTTGTCTTTCACTGGATGGTGGTGGTTCGAACATCCTCAGAAACTTCGAATCACCACCGTCTGTTCTTGCAGGCGTCGCGTCGGGACGCCGTTGTTCGCGGATGATGGAGGTAGCGAGAAGGGGACCTCTGGAATGAAATATGCAAAGCAATTTCCATCCATCAAGACCACCTATCGCCGATCTTCTAGCGGGGCCGGAGCACGCCTTCGCATTCGTCCGTTGCGTTCTCGGATTCTACGATGTATAAATCTCTTTTATCTGCCCGCGTGTATGAAGAACTGTGTGGTTTCCGAGGGGATGAGACTAGGATTTTTCTCCCCGACCAGCTGCTTAACACCGCTCCGGGTAACTTGTGCGCGGATCATCCCTATTTCTTTTTTTACCACGTTTTTTTTTACTCGCGGTCTTGTTAATTGCGTGAGATTTCGCTCGCACTCATGCTCGTAACAATACATGTACCTACGGGTTAATTAATGCTATTAGAGGGGGCTCATGATGTAGATATAATGAGCAGGGACCTCAGGGTCTACGCTTTTTTGCAATTCTTTTATAAAAATGCAGGTATACGTATTAACATGATACTTGTTTCTACATACTCATTCCACGTGCAAGGGTAATTAAAAACTTTTTACAGTACATCATAGTTTGTTCCTCTGCATAGAATTCTATCCAGACGTCTCGCAATTTTAGTGAACTGCTAACGAGTTAGATCATCCTAGTTGTTTGGGCACTTGTTTCGAGCGCCTGGTGCAGAACTCAGGTAGACTTTACTTTACCGGACTCACAATTAGTACCTGTCTCCTACGAATTATGATGTATTTGGTATGTAATCCAGTAGATTTGTACCCGGCGCGGATGCAGATCGACGTTTCGATCCTCTAGGATCAGTAGTTGAGGAGCTATGGCCGCTTAAAATTGAGCATTTTTGAAAGGTAAGGGCGCCGCCATATTGGTTTGTACTGACGACCGCGAGCCGCTTACCTAGCCGCTTCCGCCCCCCACCTGACCTAATCCTAACCAACTCAGTAAGCGGCGTGCGACCGTCACTACAGACCAATATGGCGGCGCTCTTACCTGTCAAGAAACTGGCAATATGCTCAACTTTAAGCGACCATATCTCCTCAACTATTCATCCTAGAGGTTCGAAACTTTGATCTGTATCCGCGCCGGGTACAAATCTACTGGATTACATACCAAATACATCATAATTCGTGAGAGAAAGGCACAAATTTTGAGTCCGGTAAAGTAAAGAGCAGCTTAGAACTCGAATTAGATTTGATGAGTGTCCTGGGCTCGTTAGAATTCCTTTTGTGATCTCGGATGAACTTTGCCTACAAGCTAATAAAAGTCTGGTGTCGAATAGTTGTATACATACAGGGTGGTCCACGCAACTTACACACCTATAATAACTTCCAAAGTATGCGTTGCACGATAAAGTTTTGTATACAGAAATTGCATGGTCTGAAGGGATACATTATGTAGTGTATTTATTTCTTTTACAGGTGGACGCGTAAAGGACATATGAAGGTCAACTTCATTTTTTTTAATGGAATGAGGTATTTTTTAATACATCAATCCATGCAGCTGGATATTCGTTATAAAAAAGTACTAACCTATGTATGTCGAAAAGTTAGTAGTTCAGGAGATATTTCAATTTAAATAACTCTAAAATACCATTACTGTCGTGCTAAGATGTTACACAAGTAAGTAAACACTAACGTGTTAGTACAGCAGTAATGGTATTTTAGAGTTATATCAATTGAAATATCTCCTGAACTACTAACTTTTCGACATACATAGGTTAGTACTTTTTTATAACGAATATCTAGCTGCATCGATTGATGTATTAAAAAATACCTTATTCCATTTTAAAAAATGAAGTTGACCTTCATATGTCCTTTACGCGTCCACCTGTAAAAGAAATAAATACACTACATAATGTATCCCTTCAGACCATGTAATTTCTGTATACAAAACTTTTTCGTGCAACGTATACTTTGGATGTTATTATAGGTGTGCAAATTGCGTAGACCACCCTGTATATGCGAATCTAGAGATTTTCGAAATAAAAGAAAATTTCGTTTATCAACCCGGTGTTGATGAACAGTTTCGTATTCAGTTCCCGGTATCGGAAGCTGAGAAAATTCCGATCTCTTCGGGCCACCTTGTACGGAATACGAGTGTTCCGTATTATCCGCTGAACAGAAACTAATTACGGCCAGGGCCAGGAAGTTATCCTTCAGCAGGGACACGGAGAATCACTTTGAAAATGCAACGCAGTTGCACCGTCACGATTAGGTTGAAAGTTAGGGCCTGGCTAGGGGCGGTCGGTGTTTCGATAAGTTGCCGTGAAATTACGATCCTCTGGACGCGACTGTAAATACTTTGACCCGAAAATTTCCATGGGACGAAACGCCAGTCCGGGTGTTCGGTCTGCAGTTTCGTTTGAGTTTCGGCTTTGTCGATCTAATGAGAATGCGAGACCCATTCGGGTCGCGACCACCGTGGACCAAGATGGTCGATGCCCGTCTCGATTCAGGGCTTGTTTAGGCTCGACAAACAAACGCGCGGTTACCATGCAATTAAATCATAGCGCCGGACGTCTAAGCGGAGCTCAGCTCTCCGTGCCGTTTCATTTATTCATCGGTTCTATCCTCTATCCATTCTGATACGATCAGTGGCTAGTAGTTTACAGGCTGACCCAAAACTAATGGCCCGGACCATGAATATCCAATTACCAAACATGGGCGCACCGGACTGCTGCAGCGCCACCAGCTTCGTGTTTGTTTTAGCGAACTGTCTGCTCCATACTTTTTTGCTTTTTACACGTCTGGCCTAGGATCACCGGATGCCCTGAGTTTTTGGAATTTGTTCCTATTTTTAGTAGATAAGATAAATATAGATGCTCGATTTTGCTCATTTAAAAAACATTTACTTAATTATCAGACTTAATTTGACAAAAGTTGACAAAACATTTAAAAATTAATGCAGGGGAAAACAGGGTAATGACGGTACTTAATTAAAATAAAATGAAAATATGGGTCGAAACATTTATTCGAAGACACATTTCGTAATCTAAAATTGTTCGATCAAAAAAATTAGTGTAATATTCATCTATGTAGACAAATTTATAAAAATAAATTCTCACTTAATTATGATGAAATGAAAATATGGGTCAAAATATTTATTCGAAGACACATTTCATAATCTAAAATTGTTCGATAAAAAAAAATAGTGTAATATTCATCTATGTAGACAAATTTATAAAAATAAATTCTCACTTAATTATGATGAAATGAAAATATGAGGCGAAATATATTTTTAAAGACACGTTCCATAATCTAAAATTATTCAATATATGAAATTAGTTTCATATTCATATACTATGTAGTCAAATATATAAAAGTAAAAATTCCCACTTAATTAGTATAAAATATTTACTTAACGGTACGTTTCATAATTTAATTATTCAATAAAAAAAATTAGTTCCACATTCATCTTAGTAGTCAAATGTATAAAAGTAAAAATTCTCATCCCATTATCGTGCCTGCTTTTATTTATTGATTATCGTTATCTTCTGTTTGCGAGCGATTAAATGAACCGGATCGATACGGAAAGTCGCTATTGAAAAATTCTGCAAAACATTTCTGTAACGCAGATTCATTATTCCGCATGGCTAAAATATTCTGTAATCTCCCGTCGATATTTAAAAGTCTTCGGAAACTGTTACACACGAAATACATATTCTAAAGTGATATTTTATTGAAAACCGAACGCGAATTATCGGGCTTCTATACACAGCGAGCATGGGAAATTAATTATTTCTGTCGTTTAAATTTCCAGTAAACTGAAACAATTGTTCATATGAAGACATATATGTATTCACAAACGGAAGAGAGTTTGCAGAATTATTAACGTACCATTCAACGACCATCATATTTTATTGTCGCAAATAAGGGTTTCAATGCAATCGATTCCAAATTTAATATTCTTCTGCACTTTGAAAAACGGTCATCATCCGTGTTTCACGTACAAGGTGTATACAAAGTAATGGTCATTCGTTCTAGGGGTGAATCTACACCTCTGGACGGTGGACATATGTAAGATAAACTTGCCGCAAAATTGTTTATAACAAAGAAAATTGTTGGTAAAGTTGTTTTTTACGTCAACACTAGAGGTGTGCGAGAACCCGAAATATCGGGTCGGGACGGGAACACGAAATTTTGTCGGGATCGGGACGGGTATCCCGAAAATTTCGAGATTCTCGAATTTATGGGGATTCCCGAAAAAAATCGGGATTCTCGAATTTATCGGGATTCCCGAAAATTTCGAGAACCCAGTAATCATTTATATTCGTTTTAATGAATATATTCATGGTTTCGGATCTTTTATTCTAGATGTTTTCGAGATTGAAAGAATGTTGTCCATCACGAATTCTTTTCAAGAGTGTCATATGTCATATTCTCGAAATTTTCGGGAACCCGATTTCTTCGGGAATCTCGAAAGTTTCGGGAATCTCGAAATTTTCGGGAATCTCGAAATTTTTGGGAATCCGACCCGACTCGAGTCGTCTCGACCATCGGGTTCCCGATATTTCGGGTTCTCGCACACCCCTAGTCAACACCTTCCACTCATCCAAAAAAGAAAAAGTTCGAAAGAAGCCACATGTCGCAAACAAATAGTTATTGAGATATAAGCTGTTAAAGTTTTTGCAAAATTTGATTGTGTGGAGTTATATGTACCTATAAACAAAAGCCTACTACTACAGTCCACCCGACCTTGCCGACGAGACAGAACATAATTGCGTGCGTGCCTCGAGACAAACGAAATTTAATGGTACATTCGTCGCTAGGCCCGTAAACGTCATCGTCCCCCTGCCCATTCGGATCATAAATTTGAAGTTGCAAAATATGAAAGAATACCTTATATCCATTGTTATAAGAATATTAATCCTGTATTATAGAATGTTACCGTACCTCACCGTTCTTACAGCGGATTAGGCGATATACCTGGAAAGGACGTTATGCCAAGGAAAAAACGCATGCGAATCTTCAACCCCGGTAGATCGACAACACGTGCGACGGACTCATCGAAGCGACGAGCGGACTACCCTTATAAACACGTCATTAATGACCGTAGACAATACGAAAATTAATTTCTTTGACAGTTTCCTCACTTCTCAACCTAAGATGGACTTATCGAAGCAACGAGCGAACTACCCTTATAAACACGTCATTAATGACCGTAGACAATACGAAAAGGAATTTCTTTGACAGTTTCCCCACTTCTCAACCTAAGATACTTCCGACACTCCCCCGTCCAATTAACAAACGCAACATTTCCCCGCCTATAAATCCATCCTTAACTATTCACGAAAAACCGAGGTGACAACCGCAGTACTATTGTGACCGTGGTCGGAGTAACTTCTTCCCGTTTGCTGTTACGATTTCGGAAAGTGTGTTGCGTAGTGTCCAGTGATTGTTTAGAAGTGTGGTGTCTTGTGCTTCATCGTTAATAAGACGTATTCGCGAAAATGGCAGTGTCCACTTGATCCGACGGAGGAACAGAAGAATCTGAAAAATTTGTAAGTACCTATACTTGACATTAGTATTTTAGGCTGAACTTTAGAAACCCCCCCCCCCCCCCCTTCCTTTTGACATGTGACATGTGATTCTATTCGTTTTGACATGCTGAACACAAAATGTACGTGTCATTTTTGGCTGAAATGAATAGTTTTCGAGATATTCGTGAAAAACTGCAGTCACTACACATTGAATTTTGTGTATACGTGCACGTCCGTGCTGTGCGTGTGCGTCAGCACGATGCGACCGTTCGTCAACTGTTTCTACAAATATATTACTAACGTTCGTTGAACGGTCTATATACCGTGAGAACTTTTTAGAACTTTTTTTTTTAACTTTTTAAACATTTTAACTTTTTATATTTGTAGAAACAGTTGACGAGCGGTCGCATCGTGCTGACGCACACGCCCAGCACGGACGTGCACGTATACACAAAATTCAATGTGTAGTGACTGCAGTTTTTGACGAATATCTCGAAAACTATTCATTTCAGTCAAAAATGACACATTTTGTGTTCAGCATGTCAAAACGAATAGAATGACATATGTCACATGTCGAAAGGAAGGGGCGGGGGGGGGTTCTAAAGTCTTACCGTATTTTATAATGTGGGATTAATATTCTTATGTGTAACAATGGATACAAGGTATTCTTTCACATTTTGCAACTTCAAATTTATGATTCGAATGCGCAGGAAGACGATCACTTGGTACAGGCCAGCGACGAATGTCCCTTTAAATTTCGTTTAGGTTGAGGCACGCACATGATTATATTCGGTCTCATCGACACGGTCGTGTGGACTGTAGTAATAGGCATTTGTCTATACGTATAACTTCACACAATTTGCAAGAACTTATTAACAGCTTAATTCTCAATAACTATTTGTTTGCGACATTTGGCTCCTTTCAAACTCTTTCTCTTCTCGATGAGTAGAAGGTATTGATGTAAAAAAAAACTTTAGCAACAATTTTCTTTGTTATAAACAATTTTGCGGCAAGTTTTATTTACAAATGTCCACCGATCCAGAGGTGTAGATTCACCTCCACGACGGATGAACATTACTTTTTATACACCCTATACAAATACGTTTCTGGAGCGTTATGTGAAACATGAAATGTAAAATATTATTCCAGATAACTATAAACAATGATGCGGGGAAGTAAATTTACCAATTACATTACAACCTTCTTATTTGAATAAGTGAAATGTAAAAATTATATTTGACTTGGAATTTATTAATTTATGACGTAGATGCTCAGTATTCTGTTTAAATTTCTTAGATCATACACTAGACACGAGTTTCATACTAAACTGCTAGTCAAATCGTCGGTTTCATATTTTAAATTTTACAACTATTAAAAGTATACAAGAATAAATTTCATTATATCAGTACATACTATAATAAAAATTGTACACAGTCTAAGTAAATATAATCTTGTAATTTTTAATTTTGTATTTCCAGAGGCCATCGTCACTGAAAATACGATTGAATTTGTTACCACACTCTCAAAATTCGTCTACAAAAATTAAAAATTGTATAAACATCAGCAGTCTAATTATCAATTACGCAGTTATAGAAATGGTCCGCCGTCCACGGTTTAAAATTTCGCGAAGTGAATCGAAGAGAAAGTCGCAAACAAATTTTCAGTCGATCTAGCGCATAGAATTGCATTGGCGCGACGCGAACGGAAAAGACTTCGGCTCCGTATCGTCCTGACGAGAGTATTTTGTTGTAGTTCGAAACTATCCGTGGCCACAGTTAGTATTCGCTGGAATGATAGTTCCTTCCGCGTTGTTTCGTCTGTTTGGTGAGTAACCGCGACGCGACGCTGCGAAAGCTGAAGAACAGGAATGTTGTCTTTTCGTGGTGCTCGTTGGCTCTCTCGCGGTATCCTTTGTTTTTTAAGTAATCGGTAAACAGATCGAGGGAGCCGGATAGCTGCCCGGACGGTTTTCCTTTCTCCGTTTATTTTCACCGTCGCTGAATCCCGAAGTCGTTCGATCGGCAAACGTGAAGACACGCCCTCTTCCCTCTTTCCGTCTATTTCAACCGCGAAAACAAACGCGAACATTTGTTAAATAATTCCGTCCGCGTTAAACGCGATAACGTGAAATAATACAAGCAAAATAGGTTTTCCTTCCCGTTTATCTAACGTCCCCGGCCGCTCCTGCGTTTCCATGTTTTTCGTGTTTGTTTTATCAGGGGAACGCGTGGAACGCGCTGGAAAAAGAATATTCCCGTTGATACGAACGAACGGTATCAAACGATGCGAACAGCCGCACAGATATAAGAGATCTGTCGAGGAACCGCAACAGGTTGTTCATAGAAGTATTCAGATGAGAAGATTATACCCGTATTACTCGAGTATTAATTTCTATACAACATCGCTTTAATAAAAGTTTAACGGTCCGAGAAGGATCATACCGTGAAAATAATATCGGACCTTCGTTTGTATTATTTGAATATCGAGATTTACCTACCGTGGACTCACCGCGCCGCTTTCACGCTCGCCGTCATACAAACGCAACGGTGTATTATTTTTAAAAATACCGAGGGAGAACGTCAAACGCACCGAATGAGATTATTAAAAAAGAAAATTCGAAAAGTCATTTTTACATTTTAATAAACTCTCGTTTTGCAGTTGAGAGAATCCTCATCGGTTTAAAATGCTTCGAAAAATATACCAGAAGGAATATGTTTTAATCTTGACAATAATTCCTTCCCAGGATTTTTATCGTATATTCCAGAACTGACGAGGTTATAACTGTATTTTGAAAAGAAATCATTTATTTTATATGTTTATTTCACGGAAAAGAACAATCGCGCACATCGAACTAGTCAGTGGAAGTGTTCGGATAATCGAGGTTCTACTAAATCGTGGATTAAAGGATTAAAGCGACGCAAATTGTATCGTGTTTGGACTCGCTTCAATCAAAAGAACGTAGTCGATCCATTAACAAAAGATTCGCAAACAAATACTTAAAAATAAAAAATTAAGTAATTATTGTTTTATCACCTCGCATACCTTAGTACTTTTTATTATCACTTTTTTATCAGCTCGCTTTCTTGTTTGTCTGTTTGTCTGTTCGGTACAAATTTTGCAATTGATTTTAAACTACCCGATGAGCTAGAGATTTGAAATTTTAAACATAGCTCAGAACTGGATAACAATGCAATATTTAAAAAAAATTTTTTAAAAAACCCTATGCGTTCAGGAGATATAAATTATTAATAATTTGAACCTTTGCACCCCCCTGCCGCGTGACGTAGTACGTCTTCGCGGTCAGCGTCGCCAATCTACTACGTCTTCCCAATCTGACTCATCCCCACTCCACTGACCCGCTTCGCACCGAAGGACTTAGTGTGCGTCAGTGTGCGTTCGAGTTCCGTGCGGTGTTTACGAAGTTACTACGTATTATTATAGTATAATGTTTGTTTACCAAGCGAAAGAACAGTTACACCGAAATTCTCCGTCGAACCTTTATCTTTGACATTTTACCACGGCGTTCGTTTTCGATATGACGCGTCACAATACCGTCTGAAATTTACTACATGTCTCTGTTATAATCTCATCAAAATGTTCAAAATCGATTGTAAAATTTCACACATATAAGGCTAAAAAGCAGAAAATAATTATTTAAATAAAAATACATTTTTAAAAAAACACCACGTTTTTAAAACGGACTAAAAAGTATAAAATAAAATTTTTAAAAACGCCACGTTTAAAAACGGACTAAAAAGTATAAAATAATTTTTTCTAGCCCCATACAGATTCCTAACCCCGTACAGATAGTCCTGAAAATTTGTGATTGTGAATTTTGAATAGCTATGAAAATACTTGTAAGATTTAAAACGAAAAACGTGGGGCGCAAGATAATACATAGCAAGGAGTGTAGAGAGTAGCTGCCGCTGAGAAAACTCGCGAAACAGTTCATATAATTTGCAGTGCAATAAAATTGTTAGTGATTTAGGTGTTCATGCATCAGTTATCATGTGTTATTGCAAGGTGTTATTGCATGCGTCCCACGTTTTTCGTTTTAAATCTTACAAGTATTTTCATAGCTATTCAAAATTCACAATTACAAATTTTCAGGACTATCTGTGCGGGGTTAGGAATCTGTATGGGGCTAGAAAAAATTATTTTATACTTTTTAGTCCTTTTTTAAACGTGGCGTTTTTAAAAATTTTATTTTATACTTTTTAGTCCGTTTTAAAAACGTGGTATTTTTTAAAAATTAATTTTTTTACTCGACATTCGATACTCTCCTAAACTGCCTCTTTGAATATCACACATTATGAAGCGGAAACTCGCCTTCGTGTCTCGACAAAAAAGTGAAATATAAAAAACTGATTAATTTACCTTTTTTCGACTATTCGATGGAAATACCCAATAGTGCGTCTGTCAGTCGCCGTTCTACGATACGCGTTTCTTCGCAGGTCTCTCAGCAGTGACGGCAGTATTTTATCCGTGCATCGAGCGAACCGTATCACCGTCGTTTTATCTAGACGAGGAGTTCGCGCGGGAAACTTGTATCATTCGCTGAACTTTCCTCGTTCCGACGCGACGCTACGAGTTACAGGAGACGGGATTCGGAATTACTGCTCCGTATTGCTGCGCTTGTATTACAAGTGCGCGTGCAGACTTGAGTAATGCGCTCCGTTAAGTGTGTACAGGACGGAGGGGTCCGTTACCTGAGCGAAATTGGGAGCTTCATTTTCGTGACATAAGCAGTTGAAACTTTAGGCCTGTCTCCAGGGTTGTGCAACTGTCACGATGACTCTCAGCTTGTCAAACAGTTTCGACTTTATCGCGAGAACTATGGCGCCGCGGGGATGCATGTATACACCGCGCGTTTGATGTTGGATTATCGTTTGGTTCGTACTTGTTAGTGCTATCTGGGAGATGTGAGACGATTAGTTAGCCGACGCCATTCTACACAGTCAGGATCTACTCCAACAACTTTTGTTTCTAATGGCGTTCTGTTCGAACTTGTACGCTTCGTAGGTCTTTCAAATTTGTTGCATATTAATGCATAATATTGTTAGTAATCATGAATCATTGTGAATCAATAATCATGTTGTGTAAAACGATTAGTTAGCCGACGCCATTCTACGCAGTCAGGATTTATTCCACCAACTTTTGTTTTAATGGCATTTTGTTCGAACTTGTACGCTTCGTAGGTCTTTCAAATTTGTTGTATATTAATCCATAATATTGTTAATAATTATGAAACTGTTCTATGAATTATTCAGTGGAATAGTAATAATTTAGTATGACGACTAAACATGCTAGCAGATGAACGCAGTATTTGTTAATAGTAGAAAATCTAAAAAATTGATCGACAATTTTTATTTACAAAAAAGTCACGTCTGTTTAACAATACTATTAAAAAACGGGCGTATGTAATAACAACCTGTTCGAACTTGTATGCTTCTCGTAGGTCTTTCAAATTTGTTGTTGTGGAACAAATATTTTAGACTCCGTTATAATATTAATGCATAATATTGTTAATAATCGTAAATCTATTCCATGAATTATTCAGTGGAATAGTAAACATCGACGACAGCATTTTGTATGACGTCAAAACGTACTGGCAAATGAACGCCCTATTTGTTAACGTTCGAAAATCTAATAAATTGATCAACAATTTTTATTTACAAACAAGTCACGCTTGTTTTACGGTACTATTAAAAATTGGACATATTGCATGTAATAAACTGGTACAGTATAGAACCTCGTTCATCCGAACCCTTGTGCCTTTGCAGTCGATGCTATTTCAACTGGAAAATTAAACTTTTCTTCCTAGCTAGAATAATTCATTCTATGTCTCCATAATTATGAAAGTCGTCTAAGTGATACATTTCTTGTTTCGAGATATTAAAGGAAAAGGATATTAATATACAGGGTGTAGCCGGGCGGGTGATACAACCGGGCAGGGGGTGATACTACATGTACAAATAAGTCGAAAAAAAGAATAACATTTTTTGTTTGACGCTTCATATTCGAGAAAATCGAGTTTAAAGTTCCGTCAGGTTTTGCGTGCTTTAGTACACAGTTAGGAGCAAAACTGATCATACACAGTTTAAATCAGATTAACTTTTTTATGAATGGATCAAAGGACTTCAATTTCTCTGTAAGGCTAGAGGAATTAGTTTAGTAAATGACGTCTAAGAAATATGTTGAAAAAATGCATTTGGTCGGAATTTTGAAAAACAATAGTAAAAATTTAATTTTGCAAATTTTTTAGCCGAGCCAATAACTCGTATGAATTATATACGTTCAGAAAATTTAATTAACACTGGTTAATTGGTTTACGAGTTATAAACAATTGAAAGTGGTAAATATTGTAATTTTTCAAGAAATTTCGGCCTTTATACCACTTTTGATCGTTTATAATTCGTAAACCAATTAATCAATTTCAATGAAATTTTCAGAGCGTATATAATTTATACAAGTTGGCCAAGCACATCTTTTAAATTTTCGTTATTAACCCAGTTAAAAAAGTCGTAAAAATCAATTTTTACTATTGATTTCACAATTCCGACCAAATGCATTTTTTCAAGATATTTTTTAGAAGTCGTTTACTAAACGAATTATTCTAGCCTTACAGAGAAATTCAAGTCGTTTGGTCCATTCATAAAAAAGTTATTCTGATTTAAAGTGTGTGCGATCAGTTTAGCTCCTAACTGCATGCACGAAGTAGAGTTGGTTGATCATGGTCAGACGCGTCAGACGATTCCTGTGCAATAGCACGTGTATTCGCTGCATTTTCAAACTCGATTTCCTCGAAAACGAAGCGTCAAACGAAAAAATGTTATTCCCTTTTTTCGACTTATTTTTACATGTGGTATCACCCCTTGCTCGGTTGTACCACCCGTCTGGCCACACCCTGTATAATACCTCATATAATACCAAAATGTTTAGTAATTGTTTAGATACCGACATATCGAATAATGTAAAGAATAGTTTGAGTAAAGGTACAGGAATTTTTAGTGGCGCCTCTCAATCTCAAACATTTTACCAATATTAGGTAATTTCACAGGTTCAATTTTGCTCGTTGCTGTGGAACACTTACTCTCGAAGAGAAGAAATAAAATTGATTTTTCACGGCAAGAAAAACATTTTGTCCACGAGTGTAGTTCCAAGTGTCACGAAAGAGCGCGCGTGTCTCTGAACAGTGACCGAGATAGAGGATCAGAGGCTATTAAGAAAGAGGGAGTAGGGAGTGGCGAAATAAGAAAGGCAAGAGAATCCAGTATTAAGGGAAGTTTCCAGTTTTTTTTTCTTCGCCTGGCTGTTTTCCCTTTGGCCCGGTCTGCTAATTACTTCGCTTCATCCTCTCTCCGGCGCGGCGGACACGCTCGTGTTCCGCCGACGTACTTTCATGTAACTTCACCCTTGAATGAGATAATTCAGTAGCGATGCTGCGGGGTTGGGGTGGGAGGATCGCGCGAGAAAGTAAAGGCGAATGTAAAAGTCGGAGTCGATGAAGCAGCGGTTGGATGCTGGCGACAGAGAGGTGCCGAAGGAAAGAGAGAGAGAGGAGGGAAAGGCAGAAAAAAGAGAGGAAGGAGAGAGAGTGAGAAAGAGAGATGAGGGTGAAAGTAGAGAACGAGGCTTGGATGCTTGAAAGGCTGGGTAATTAGCAAGAATGCCCTCGTAACCGTAGCCGGGCCCCGTTCCGAAACGGAAATTCTCGTTGCCGAGGCTGAACTTTCTCTCTTTATCCCGCCCCTGAATATCGTAACGAACGAGAAGCGGGGAAGCCGGTGGCCGGAGGATGCTGGGATCTCTTCGATGTGTTTTCAATCGATGTTAATGGGGATACCGGAAGGCGAGGCGCGAGAAATCTCGAGTATGATCGGGCGCGTTCGCCCGTACGAAACAGCTCGCGCATTTCCTTTCGTTTCGTTTCGTCTCTCGTTTCGTTCTCTCGTTTGTGCTCTACAGCTCGTTTCGCAGAACCGTGCCAGGCCTTGGCTTCGTTCCCTAGAATCCTCACCCTCACCTGTCTGCCTCACTCCACTGTTCTCCGCGTTCCGGTAGCCGCTTCCACTTTCTTCGGGCTCCAGACCGGAAACGCGATACCGGTCCCAATGAAAAACAGTTAAACCGAAAGAGTTAAGCTATTGTCCGTCGTATTTGCCAGCCGTTTTACTTAACACAAAGCTGGCGCTCGACGAATCGTCCATTCTTTGATTCTTGCGGAATCATCTCGTTCTGTGTCTGCTTTGTCGCTCTCAGACATTCATGATAACATCTCTATCTTAAATAAAAACTTCTCCGAGTTAATTGTCAGAATCAGTAGTTACACGAAAGTGCATTTTCTCTTCTAAAGCCCTGTCCACACTAACAGAAAAGCCCTCACACAATCGGCATAGTGCACATATCTTTCACCCGTAAGAAAAGTGACACAACTCAAAATATATTTCTGAAAAAAGTATAGTAATAAATATATGAATTGTGGTGTGCTTTGCAACTGATGTACATGACAATCAGAGCAGGGCAATAATAAACTAATATTTAAAAATGACTAATAGTCTTTTTGAATGTTAGTCATAGCAAAATAATCATTAGTCAACATTTTTTGATTAGTTAGCGATAACTAATTAATAATCGCACAATACTGACTGATGACTAAAGATTCATGAGTGATCATCAACTACTAAGTCACTAGTAAGCAATAGCTAATGATTGCTTAGAGCTGTGACTAATTATTTACCATTTAGTTATCACTAACTAATCAAAAAGTTTTGACTAATGATTATTTTGCTATGACTAACATTCAAAAAGACTATTAGTAATTTTTAAATATTAGTTGATTATTGCCCTACTCTGATGACAATTAACCCAGTGTCTAATTAACTACAAATTAATTTTAATTTCCAAGTTGGTGATATACAATAAAAAATTGACAATCTAGGTAATCTTCAAATGGCTCTCCTGTAAAACTTTATTTGGCTTATGTCACTTTCCTTATCAATGAATGATATGTCGTAACCTGAATGTCTGTGGTCTGTCGCGATTACAAGAGATTACCAAAAATTTATAAAAAAAGATAAGCTGTTTGTATGGACTTCGCTTCGCAAAGATTAGCATTGCACCTTAAAGTAGTACACAATAATCGTGCAGACTATAACAGTATTTGTTGATCAAAACGCTTCACGACATTTACGTCCCAAAATCGGACAATTCATGTGCCACATCCTACTACAACGTAAGAGAAGGAATACCTAATGTCAGTCATGGGATGACCAGCGATTCAAGAGTTCGAAGGACTGACTCGTTTCACAGGGCGAATTCGGCCGAGCCGTGGACCGTGAAATGTTCCACATTCCCACCAGCAAAAATGTCGGCACGTTGATGAGCAACGGCTATGTTTGACGAAGAATTCGCGAGATTTTTCTCTTAGTGGATCCGACATTCTCCACTTGGTCCCAGAGTCGCTCACGTGCGACATTCCCGCGGTAATTCGGTTTAACGGAGCCGTATGAATACGTGAATCGACGGATACTGTCTGCGAGGAAAGTCTGCGGGGATATTTGCCTGCTGACACGACTTTGAAAATATTATTAACTCGGGAACCCCGGCTGAAATTCGTCGAGTTCTGTCTCTTATCGCGCGCGTGTCTTCGAAATATTCTCAGCATAATTCAACCTTATGTTAATGGATGAAAAATTTTTCGTAGACTCTTCAAATTACCCGAACATCTGGCTCGCAGGAAATCAAATATGAATCGCGGAGAAACCGTGCCGTAGCTTTTCGCTGTCAATGACCTCCTACATTTCAATGAACTCGAACTTCAAAGGCGAAGTTGCGCTTGCGTGTTTGTACGATTTATAGTTTTATTCTGCCATACGACAAACTCCTCTTTCAAAAGTTCGACGATATCCGTGCCAATTTGCGCGAAATTGAAATCGCGTGTGCAGTTTCGTCAAAGCAGAATCAATAAAACGGTTAATTAATTTCTCAACTTCCAGGCTGCACATTATAATAATAGTGTGGTACTCACTGGATTCATTCGTAGCCGTTCCATTGATTTATTTAAATGGTATGGCTGGGAAATAGCGTAAATTATTTTTCGGTAATTTTCCGTAATTTCATTTTAAAAATTAATAATCGCCAACTTTTTTTAGAGTCCTATTAAACAGCGTACGAAGTGGAGTCGCCATTTTTACAGGCAGTATCTTCGAGATTAGACTGAAATTTCTACAGCGTACGCGCAGTTTTTTGATTTGCTAAGTTTCAATTTCATAAAAATTCTTGCGGTTCTGCGGTTGCCACGCGAGTATCCCCGAAATCCTTTATGGCACCGTTTCCGCAGCCCGGGGGGAATCTGGAAAATGTCAAAAAAAGGAAGACGGGAGTTCGCCAAAAATTTCCGTCCAATTACCTTCCTTTAATTTTCCCGAGCAGCCTCTCCACGGCTTTTCGAATTTTTTTCCGCATCACCACCTTCGGTTACATCCGGCGTGACAGTGAACGTTCAACTTTGCGAGGCTAACGAAGCAAATTCATGAAGATTAGTTTGGCGAGGAGCATATTAAATTTTCAGTCGTTAGCATGTTCATTTTCTCCTTCATCGACAGAGAAAACACAGGCACCCCTACATCTAGCAGTTCATTAAGATTTTAGCACTATTTGGGAGATTAAGGTCGTTGGATTCGCTTTAACATCAGCTACAATATTATGAAGACAAATATTATATATTGATCTTTAAAAATTAAAGGTGGTCTTGATCAATGTTGATAGAATAAACATTTTTTAAAAATTTTTTGTATTGATGTTTGTAGTCCGCTAAATGTTGATTCACTTTTGATTAAAACATTTTTTTGTCTCATTATCGGGACTGCCTGAGGAATCATAAAATGTTGATCTTTAAATGCTTGTACAATTTTTAATGGATCTTATTGATTTCATTGTTTTTGAAGGTGATGGACATTTTCTCAGCATCTGCTCATTCACTGAGCAGAGTTGTGCAGAATTACAATCGAATTATTCCAGGAATTATAATTACAAAGTAATTGAATTACATTGTAATTCAGTCATATTGTAATTTATAATTCAGATCTTCATTTAGTTAAATTACAATGTACTTTGTAATTAAGTTACAATGTAATTCGTAATTAAATTACAATGTCCTTCGTAATTGCAATTGGAGTACAATTATAAAATAGCGGTACGTATTATGAACGAGGACGAGGAACAATTGAAAAGTTTGAATTATGTAACTCACAAGGGAACATATTCAGATGCGAAAATCCGATTTTGATGAAACTTATGGGAGCTTATAGTTCTTTGAAAAATATTTGACACGTGTTTTTTTTATCGGCAACCATCCACTTTGAAGGGGTGAAAACAGCCCTCAAAGTTGGGGGTCGAAACCATATTTTTTGAGATATCTCGGAAACCAGAGGTCGAAAAAGTTTGATTTTTTTTTTAATTGTGTGTTTTTCAATGGCAAATGTAGTCGCGCAAGAAATTTTTAACAAAAGTTTTTTTGTTTAAACAATATATTGAAAATTTGATTTTTTTTGCAGTTTCTCTTATTTATTGTTAGTTCATTTTAATGTAAACTTGGGTGCGTGATCTTTGATCCAAAATAGGGGATACATGTTTCAGGATTTTCTTTTTTTTTGCCATTTAACAATAATTATGCATAATGGAAGATAGTCTTGCACCTGGCGTGTGGAGGAATTCTGGCTTGTTTTTATCGAAATATAAGCATTTAGTATGTACGTATATAGTATTTTAAACAATACCACTGGATTATATGTCGTTTATTATTTTATCAGTAGCTAAAGAAGGTGGCGCAGGTAGCAGCGTGACGCGGTGCTAATTACCGCGGCGGAGTAATGGTACCGACTTGTATGTATAGCCAATCGTCTGCGAATTTCTGATGTCACACACACACCCAACACACACCCAAGTTTACATTGAAATGAACTAACAATAAATAAGAGAAACTGCAAAAAAAATCAAATTTTTAATATATTGTTTAAACAAAAAACTTTTGTTAAAATTTTCTTGCGCGACTACATTTGCCATTGAAAAACACACAATTTAAAAAAAAATCAAACTTTTTCGACCTCTGGTTTCCGAGATATCTCAAAAAATATGGTTTCGACCCCCAACTTTGAGGGCTGTTTTCACCCCTTCAAAGTGGATGGTTGCCGATAAAAAACACGTGTCAAATATTTTCCAAAGAACTATAAGCTCCCATAAGTTTCATCAAAATCGGATTTTCGCATCTGAATATGTTCCCTTGTCAGTTACGACGTAGTTGAATTACTATATAATTAAAATACTTGAATTACAATGTAATTGAATTAGAACAACTCTGCTACTGAAGTATCTGTGACACCTTAAACAGTAATAATTCCTGAAGAAGGACGAAGGTGGAAATGATATTTCAATTTGAAAAAATGCGGAATTATTTGAATTCATCATAGACATGAAACACAGTAAATTCATATTTGTATTGAATGAAGCTAATTCATTTTGAACATAAACTGTAGTAAAACAGGAATAAGTCTTTTCTGGAGATAGTTCATTCGCGTTTTATTCACAAATCTTCAATTTCAGGCGAAACTCGTTTTAAGGGTACTTTTCCGACTTGGGAATGCAGCGTAATTATATATCTCACCTTTACGGCACTGTAAAATGGCAAACTCGTGCAAGTATTTCAATTTAACATTCGTGACCGTGTTTGCAGGATCTAATTTTGTAGTTACTTTTACTCCAGCTAGTCATAACAGCAATATAGTTCGTCAAAGCATACTCGAAATTTTGAACTGGGAATTTCAACGTAAACCGAGTTACCATCTTTATGATTTTTGTGCACGCTCACCCGTCGGACGACCAGCGTTTTCACCGTTTAGCAAATAGATGAATAAACATCTGGGATGTTCGAACGACCAACTGGGTTCGTTATACCGTTCCAGTCGTTTCACCTGGCCCACCACTTTTAATGTTGAGCTCGGCTCCATGAAATATAATTGTAGACAGCAAATACATTTTATGCACTCGGAATTTAGAAGAAATACTACGTTAACGACACAACGTTATTAACAACTGCACGGTTATATTAGAAAATAAATATGTTGTCTCGATAGTTTATATAGAAGATATAGTTATTTTTTTAAATAACTTAATGAAAACGAACTTAATGCAAAGAATGTGTTTTCTGCCAAGCTGGTTTTCACTAAATGTTATTTTCAGGCCACTTGCGCCGAAGATTGTATACGTAATGGAGAACGTGCTAATTAAATTGAAAGGGTATCGTTACCACTGCACAATGAAAGTTTCGAGCTCAAGATAATTACGTAAAAGTCTCCGAATAGCAAAAGCTTAAAGGGTATCTCTGCAAAACGATTTAAATCCATTTGAATAACTTTTTATGTCTCGCAATAACTATTAACGATATTTTCGAATGTTGTATCCGACATTTATCTATCAAACCAATTTACTATTTTATCTTTATAGACTTTTAATATTTTCGTCCGTGTCTGTGTAGAGCTTTAATCCAGAAAAATTGAAGAATATTGTTACACTATCGTCGACTTAAAAGAGAATCTTCAAATCCTCTTTCTTAAAATTAACTTAGAAAAATTCAATTTTGTATAAAGACATGTATAATTTTTTCATTGGTCCCTCGAACTCTCTCTCCGTTAGTCCTTCATGTTATTTATTGTGTCTCCTGAACGGTGTATCTAAGCGTTAGAAGCCCGTCATGAATTTCGAATCGCTGATTACCATGAGAATTACTGTTGAGCGACGACGCGTGCAATTAAAATCCTCAAAGAAAATGCGATCTTGACCGAAAACGCACGCGAGACTGCTGAAATACATAATTCATTTCGAAAGAATTTACGGTTTCGCCGCGCCATTCCTCCATAGTTACACCGCGAAAGTATGGGAGAAGAATTTAATCCCAAGTGTCGATGAAGAGGAACTTCTTCTCCCTTTTACGAGGCGGCCGTAGCTGTCGTGCATTAAAAATTTCCATAAACTCTCCGGATGGGAATACGGTGTACCTCCCCAGCAGAATCGGTTCTGCGAGATGGACGAGGGAAGAACGATCGAACGGCCATTCTAACTTTACAGGAAGCGACGATAGGATAAACTCTTAAGGGATCAAGGGATAAGAACAATTTCCTGAGGGGCTTCACGGAACGGAAGTGACACTGCTCCCTTGATCCCCACTCTTCCTCGGCAAACCTATCGAAAACCAACTACTGCTTTTCCCTGCCCACCATTGTCCACTGTGCTGCACATGAGGAGAAAATATACAGCGCATTCGATCGCTGACTTTCTTGACAGGGCGCTATGCGAAATCACCATCACTTTCAATTCCGACCCATCAACCCCAAGAGTTGAGAAATATTTTTATACTTCTCCGCAAAATATTAACCCTTGACACTCGAGTCGTGACTCAGAGTCACCGCTAAACATTTCTGTAGCATTATTCACAATATTATTTACTTCATTAAATACACAACTGTGTAAAAAAAAGAAGCATCCGGCCATATTTAATAGAAAAGCGTAAAAAATCAAATAAGAACACAGTAAGTTTTGGAAAAGGTTTCCGCTGTTTAATTGAATAGTTCTGAGAATATCAGCTACTGCGGATTATGTAATACTTTAAATGCAATAAATCAATCATTTTACAATACAATTTCTACATACAGATATTGTTTGTCATTATATCTTATAATTGGACTGCGGAAGTTTATGCAAATTTTATATGTCAAAATATGCAAAATATATGCAAATTTAATGCATAATTTATGTAAAATATATGCAAAAAATATGTGAAATGGTGGACCTGAATAATTGTATTAGTAACGAATGAAACAGTCGAATATAGGTATATGATATAATATGTAGAGTTGTCGTATAATATTCATTACTGCTTGTAATTGGTATTACAATATGCGATGAAAATTTCTTCTATATTTTCAACAGTCAATTGGTGCCTTTTATCAGTTAAAATTAATTTATATGCTGAAAATGTCCTTTCAATATCACAAGATGTGATGGGATCATACAAAATACAAGAAATAAGAGAAGATCAAAAACTATTTATTTGATTTCCACCTCAATCCAAATAATAAATAATCTTTTATTTGCAAATAAGAAATAATGAATAGATCACTTTTGGAGTTATTTAAATTACTTTTGTTTCAATAAAAAGTTTAGTTATTATTTGCAATTAAAATCATACGTTTTTTATTATTTATTATTTAAAATAAAATTTTCCCAACACTGTATGTACCGTATTGGAATAAAATGATAATTATTATTAACAACATAGTAATATTATTAACTGTTTCTTAGGCCGTGTTCATACAGAGAGCGGTAAGCGGTAGAGCAATTTATTTTTGATTATTATTACATGAGAAGAATGCAAAAAATGTGCACAATATGCAAAAAAACATGCACTATGCACAACAAATGCTGTGCGCAAAATATGCAAAATAAAAAATATATTTTTGGAATCATTTAATCATGACATAAATTTCTGTCCAGGTCCCATTCGTCTACCCATTTTCTATAAAAAATTTGCATAAACATCCGCTGTCTACTTATAATTATACTAGGTGCTTCTTTCGTTTGCACATTGATATCTAATCTCATTAGGTATCTATTAATTTCATATCCATAAAATGAAAAAATCATATACAATGGAATTATTCTAGGTCGAAAGAAATGTTTGATTTTCGAGTTAAAATAGGTTAATAACTTATTTATGTCGAAGAATATTTGCATGGAATTATTTGACAAACATTAACGAAGCTCACGAAACAAATGCTGCTAAAGTAGATTCAGTTTGTGCAAATCATTTCACCTCTTTCGAAATTAATTGACTAATTACGCAGTGAGTATTTTGACAATATCAATTCGTTAGTTGTGGAAGCATTCTGTACAGTAAATTTCACCGAATTTTGAGCAAGGCACACTGACGCAGCGCGGCTATAAGAGCGTAAAAACTCGGTAAATAACGGGTTGTGCGTTGCCAGCAGCCAGAGAAGAAATTGGTGGACGCAGCTGCGAACGAACCATCCACGAGATTAGACACGATTTCGGGGACAATAACAAGAGAAAGAGAACGAAACATCGTTCTCTAAATTCCACTTGCCAAGGTCTTTGTAATCGTTGGCTCGGCAAAGGTGTCTGCATGGATGGTTGCTCGGCAAAACGCAGCGGCAAAGGTTGGAGTAATAATAAGACTGGTCTCTGTTCGATTATTCAACGGTATTATTACATGCGCATCAATAATGTTGCCGATTATATTCCCCTCGATATATATTGTAATGGAATTTTAAATGACACGAGACGGGGAGTTATTCACGTTTCAATAATCTGGGGGAAGAATATTTCTAGAAAAATGCACACGACATCCTCGGTCGACAGCGATTTGCATCGCGTACTCGTCACTATCTTCATCCTGAACATTTTTTATGAGACGAGAATACATTTTAGCGTTCCCGTTGACGCAGAAAAAGAGAGACGGTTCGTTTTTCTCCGATCGTCAACCAATCTCGGGGAATAAGGCACGCCGCGGAACCTGCGGGAACATTTAACCGAGGCTGATTGTGAGTAAGATGCGCTGGGAACCTCGGGCTCGAACGTCATTCTATGGAATATCAATCGACCATCCGACGTCGACTCGCCGCGTCGACGTTACCGTCTATACCCGTGAAATTATTCCCCTCTGCATTCGTGAGTGCTCCGTCTTGACTTGCGACGACGTCGACGACGCGACGGTGTAACGTTCGCCGAGGAAACCAAGACGGGAATGAATTAATTGCTAACCGCAAAGACGAATGCGACCAGCTGCGAATTCTTTGAACGATCCGATTCTTTCGAACATTTTCGTCGAGTGTTTCGCTTAAATAGGAGCATTCTGGTAAATGACACATTTTTAGAACCAGTGAAATGAGAGTTCCCACACATTTGTATTGAAGCACAACAATTATTAGGTTGGCAACTAAATTCGCGACCTTCTGTTTCGTAAATCTTTTATCGTATCATTATAACCTCGTTCAGTGACCATTCCTTTTGAACTGTATATCATTGGAAAGTTCTGAATTTTGTGATTAATTTGATATAAAATACTAGTGCTTAAAAAATATACAGGGTGTCCCAAAATTCGTGAACTTCCCGTAAGGGGGTGGTTCCTGAGACCATTTTAAGCGACATTTTCCTTTGCACCAATGTCAGCCGCGGCTTTGTTTAGGAGTTATTAACAAAAAACACGGACCAATCTGAGCGCGACCTGAACGCGAGTTGCCACAGTCGGCCAATAGCCAGTTGGCGCGCCGGGCCGACTGTGTCAACTTGCGTCTAGGCCGCGCTCTGATTGGTCCGTGTTTTTCGTTAATGACTCCTAATCAAAGCCGCGAATAACATTTTTGCAAAGGAAAATGTTGCTTGAAATGGTCTCAGGAACCTTCCATTTCCGGAATTTTCACGAATTTTGGGACACCCTGTATATAAATAACATTGTTTGAGAAAATGTCGTGGACTTAGTTGCCGACCTAATACTTCGTTTTTTTTCAGTGAAAAACAATAAACTCGTATGTATATCCTTTTATAAAGAATGTTTTTAAAACATGTTCACTGTTGCCTTGATATTCCCAGCCTACTGCTGATCGAAAACAAAAAATGGGAAGCATATGTACAGTAGCGGACAAAAGTTTAAGACCGCTCTAAAGAAGATAATAAATTTTTTAATATTGTACTATACGATTTGAACTTTTTTGGGAAACTAGAGTAATTAATTTACTAAAGGATGTGAAAAGAAATTTTTTCAAAAATTGCAATTGATCGGAATTGTTGAAAAAATACTAAAAGTTGAATTTTTAACTTTTTTATGTGGGTCTGTATTAAAAATTTAAAAAATACGTTTCGTAGATCTATGTCAATTAAACATATTCTGAAAATTTCGTCAACATCGGTCGACGTTGCAAGGAGCTACAAACGTTTAAAGATGGTAAAAATTGCAGATTTTCACGTTTTTCTGCAATAAATCGAGAAAAATTGCAATTTTTACCATGTTTAAACGTTTGTAGCTCCTTGCAACGTCGACCGATTTTGACGAAATTTTCAGAATATGTTTAATTGACATAGATCTACAAAACGTATTTTTTAAATTTTCAATATAGGCCCACATAAAAAAGTTAAAAATTCAACTTTTAGTATTTTTTCAACAATTCCGATCAATTGCAATTTTTGAAAAAATTTCTTTTCACATCCTTTAGTAAATTAATTACTCTAGTTTCCCAAAAAAGTTCAAATCGTATAGTACAATATTAAAAAATTTATTATCTTCTTTAGAGCGGTCTTAAACTTTTGTCCGCTACTATATATGTTAGTGTGAATACGGTTATGGTCCGAGCCAAAGTAAATTAAAAATGTCGATTATTTACAAACTGGTTCAGCGAAGGTGCAGTGAAAAGTTCAGTAGAAAAATAGTAAGCTTGCGGAAGGGTTTGATAAATAGTTTAGTGAAACGTTGGGTAGGACCCATAACAAAAGATTGAATTAGTATAGAAATCGAAGAAACGGCAAATTTGATGAATAGTGTGGTGGAACGTTGAGTAGGGGGCCGAAAGCTGAATCACTTAATCGTGAACCGCAAGTATAACAGGAAGAGGGTAGGAGACAAGCACGGCGCTTAGACGGGGCTCAAGGGAAACCTCTAATATCCCTGGTAGCAGGAAAGTGTGTGCCGCTATTCGCGGAGGGGCTGCAAACTGTCGGAAGACCGCAACACGATCCCAGGAATCTAAGCAAACGCGTTACATTCGATGCATATGCATCGGCCACTTTCGGCTGACCTGGCCTGCATAAATTCTAATTGGAGCCCACCTCGATCCACGGAAACGGCTTGTAAACCGTCCAAGGGACCCTGAGTTGTCTTCCCTCTCTCTCTCTCTTCCCTTTACCGACTGACTAAATCACGGATTCTCTTCGATGCCACCCCTCTTACCTCGCGATCCCCATGTCTTCCGAATGTTCCTTCCGGCAGCCAGCTGTCTGCCCTTCCATTTGCTCGTTCCAGTGCGTTTGGCTTGTTACCACGTCCCGTTGAATTTATACCGGGGCTAATTCAATTTCGCTTACCGTTCATTGATCATCCGTGACAACGGCTAGGAAATCGTTGACTCGGCCTCTGTATAATACGGTGTGATAGACCGAGATAATGAAAAGATAAGGTTCAGATCTAGAATAACATTGTCTTAATCCTTAACCCTTGTATAGCCAACCGGCTACCCATTTACTGCATTTCTTTTAACAACTTTTCAATGTTCCTCTAACAATATTGCAAAATTTCTCTGAATGTCCTGAGTAAACGTTTTAAATAATCCGTACATTCTGGTTGGCTGCATAAGGGTTAAGTGCTACACACCGTCTGTAAAATTTCTCTCCATTTTCATTGATCCCGATTTCAATTCTGACAACAGCAGATCATTCAAAAGTTTTTCATGCAGTTACTATCGTTCAGTTAATCTTGAAACTCATTATTACTAATAGTGGCCTGTGATATCTTCTATAGTAATTGTGTAAGTTTGAATGCTTATAGTACTCAAGAATGAACATCAGAACCTTTCATCGACCAAAAAAACTTGGTACCCGAAAAGGAAGACTTTAATCACGAATCAGATTTTTACCTCTTTCATTATTTGAAGTGATGCAGCTATTTCTGAGGTACTTTATTCACGGAATATGTAAATGTGGTTTGGAGAAGATCACGTTGAGAATTTCATGCCCATTCCGACTCGTAACATTAATTCACTCAACTCAATCTATCTTAACCACTTGCCTTAAAATGACGTCTCAAACATGTGATGCATTTCGGGCGATAGACTTGATTACTTTTCGAAATGAAACCAAATGGGATGAAGTAATAGATTTTAATCTTAACCTTTAACTATCCGCGCCCTGAATTTTCACGCAACTATCCGCGCGGTGTATTCAGTACACCATATGCATCACTGAGTGACTGAGTACTGTGCGGAGCACGAGAGAAAACTAGCGGACAGGGAAGGGGTTAAGGTTAAGAAGATTGCTCCTTTGCGTTCCTCTTGCCCCGTTCCCCTCCTGCTAAGGTGAAGTGCCCTATGCCTGGACAGCATGTTTTTCTATTTAAAATTTTATCACTTTAAATAAACAAAAACAGTTTCTTAAGAGTTTTAACATACAGTTCAGAGTTTGTAAACTAATTTAAAATAAAAAAATCATTGTTTAGGTTAGTATCTTAATTGTATTAACAAGAATAATTCAAACCTATAGTTGGACATATTAAATCCAATCTAAGCTAGTACTTGGACAAAAGTAAAGCCTATATCGGGACAAATTCAATTTACGAGTTGATCGAGCGAACATAACCTAAAACGTTGGTTGGTGGCGCTGTTGCGCATGACGAATAGAAGATGCTTTGCGTAATATGTAGTACTCTTCTCATAGATTATAGTATTGTATTATTTAACCAAATATATATTTATTTTCATTTACTGTTTTAATAAAACTTGTCATAATACAACTTTTAAGGTTAGGTAGTAATACTGATAGATTTAAGATGTAAACACAAAGTATTATTAACGTCACAACCGGAATACATTTTCTACATACGTTATTCAAGCTAATAGAAGACTAATTATACGTGCATGTAGTTAAATAATTTGCAAACAATGCGTTGATTTTATTCACAAACACGTATCCGGCTTCAGGCGTAAGCACATTGCGTATAAGCTTAGAGTGGGACAGCTACTGTAATCGCGTCCCAGTATGGAGTACTTATATTTGAAAACAGTCCTAATCTTGGACATCTAATATTTGGATTAATAATTATTATTTACGTTAAGTTTGATTGCCAATTTATTTTAAAATATCAATATTATTATGCGTGATAATTATTTTTTGTCTGAGGGCTTAAATTATATCTTTTTTTCTAACAAAAGTTCGAACTATAAATGCACATGATTCGCATGTAAATAGACTATTTTGTATACTGTTTTCAGATGAACTTTGAATTCATTTTTAAATTTCAATTGATGTCTTAATGAAATAATATTCACACCTACTTGTAGCTAAGGCTTCAGAATATATAATATAATTATTTAATCTCTTAATTACTGATTTTACTATGAAAATTCAATTGTCCAGATTTAGGTATCACTTTTGGACTGTCCAGACTTATGGCACTTCATCTTAGTTTTCTCTCGTGCTCTGAACAGTACATATATTATTGTATTGGTGTACTTTTTACACCAGCGCGGGTAGTTAAAGGTTAAACCTCGGAATGAAATGTAAGTCGAATTAACTCGAACCTAGACAAAATTTGAAAATTCCATTTCTTTGTAAATACTCGTCATCCAACCGTGCTCGGTCTCCACTAGGTGTAGGCATGCAATCTGGCAACTCATTATTAAAACACGGTGGATGAAACAACAGAAGTTCTTCGACAGACCAAATACATTTACGCGATAGTGATGCTTGAATATTGGATCAGAGATTCAATTTACTGAGCACCTAGCCGCACCAATTTCAAACATTCTCGCCAAACAAGTGAAACTTTTTGTTAAGCAACTTCAACGTACCTTCCACGGGACTTGGTAGCGCCGTCAGACCGAGAATCAGAGACAGGAATATGCGCTTCCCTGTGGAAACCGGAGAATCCTGAAATTTAGATTCACGTTTTGCTGTCGAACGCCGCTCGATGTTCAGTCGAAAGTCCGTTTCTGGTGGCCGATGCCAGCAAGCATCTGCACGGATACCGAGGACACTCGAGCAACCGTGCGAACTTCTGCAAATGGAATTGAAATTTCCAGGTTGCGCGGCGAACTTATCCGGGATTTTGACAATACCGACCAGCGAACGGTGGCCCGCGACAAGCCGAACGAATCTTTTCCTTATCGTCGTCACAGTGGGCCGGGATTGTCAAAGTCAAAACGCGGTCGAAAATCAACCTTTCAACTTCGTCAAATACCAATAAAAATGCTTAAACGTACAGATTACGTTTTAGCATGGTATACATAAGTATACTGCGGATCTTTATGCATTTATAACATAATTGAGTAGATGAAGTTCAAAATTGTTGAACAATATATGACTTCTCCTCTAATAAAATCATTAAGGAAAGAAATAAAATTCAATGAAGTTTCTATTTCTTGCAATCGATGCAGACAATTTTTATTTTGTATAAAGATCCGCAGTCTATACATAAGTCACCCATCATTTTTTGAGAGAAGTTTGAAAACAAGCAAAAATGCAGTTCTTAGGATGATCGCGTTTTTTCTGAGATTAATAAATCAATTAATTTTTACAATTTTTAAACAATCCGGTGCTTTTTGGCGCGTTTTCCTACACGAAACATTCAAGCAAATTTAGTCTGTTAGCAGAACAACACCATCATACATACAATGCATCGGGTTACCATGGGTTCGTCGACAACTCATTTGACCGACACTGTTTTGATCGACACGATTTGACCGACAATAACTTTCGTCGACACTATGTTTTCGTCGACGTATTAGAAAAATATTAGACAGCCGAGAAATGTACAGTGATAGGGATCTTTTAAAGGCTTTAGCACAAAATATATCGCTTCGATTTCATTACTTGATGTTTATGTAATTATTGTACAATTTTGTTATGTTTTGTAATCTGTATATGTATATGCGTAGCATTCGTTCTGTCCATTCAAATTATGTATATGTATTTACACAATTATGCTTGAAATTAAATGAAATATTATGATTTTTGTTCATTTGTGTGTACCTATTAATAAAGTTTGTTTATTTGAAGAAATGCTTTGTACTTCTCTTTATTCTTTATTATACAAGCACCTAAATGTGTCTAGAACATAACAGTGCTAATAACGATTAGTCAACATTAGCAAATACGAATCAAACCTGTCGCTAAACACGGACTGTCGATGAAAGCAGCAGACGTCGACAATTTGACCGTGTCTATGAAAACATAGTGTCGGTCAAATTATTTGTCGACCATTTCACAATGTCGAGGAAAACATAGTGTCGGCGAAAGTTATTGTCGGTCAAATCGTGTCGATCACAACAGTGTCGGTCAAATGAGTTGTCGACGAACCCATGGTAACCCCAATGCATCAAACACAATCAAAAATACAAATAAATGCAATGAGATTGTCTGGATTATATTCATGTACAATAAAATTATTTTCAAGAATGTAATAGTGAGAAGCACGCTTCTTATTAAAAGATAAATACCTGCAGCCCGATGGCAGCAACATCGAAGCTGCGTTCGAAAAAGCTTGATCAACAGCAATTACGAATCCGAAAACCAAAAAGCAACAAAGTCTCCAAGCCTTTGGCTCGCTGTACTGAATTTTAATTACAGCATTAGTTTTGCAAATTGATGTACGAGAAACCGAATTTGCAATCGAAGCCTCATTCGAACTCGGCGCATTATGAATGTACAAGAACCCGTGCATGCAAAACACAATGCAATGATAACTTAGAGCCTTTGCCTCGCGCTGCATCCCTTATGAAACCTTTGAGAAAGGGGTGTGAATTTCGATTACGGTTCCAGTGTTGCAAATGAAAATCGGAATTTGCATGAATGAGCAACAGAGTTTTCGCAGCCGTTGCAATATTTACATCGTGAGACACTATTATCGGGGTGAGGAGTAGAATGTTCTCTGAAACCGTTGTGTACAATGCTGAATCGTTTGCGAAAGAAGAAATCACGCGGAATTGCGAAGCACAATATTCCCTCTCGTCCCTTTTCTTTATACATTATTTATTCGTTTATTTATTGATACAGTTAGTACAACATTTTACAAATAATAATGAATAGACTGCGGATCTTCATGCAAAATAAAAATTGTCCTCATCAAATGTCAGGCACGCGGACCATATTTTCTTTCTTGCTTCGATCATTTTAATAAGCTAAACATAACACATAGATGTTCTTAAATTCTTTTAATCTTTTTACCGTTTGAAGTTTCGCCCACTCTTTCTTTTCATAAATGCATAAAATCCGCAGACTAATACTGAAGTATACAGGGTGTCCCAAAATTCCTTCAACAGCCGGAAATGAGAGGTTCCTGAGATCATTTGAAGCAACATTTTCCTTTGCAAAAATGTTATCCGCGACTTTGTGTAGGAGTTATTAACGAAAAACACGGACCAATCAGAGCGCGACCTAGGCGCGAGTTGACACAGACGGCCCGGCGCACCAACTGTCTATTGGCTGACTGTGCCAACTCGCGTCTAAGTCTCGCTCTGATTGGTCCGTGTTTTTCGTTAATAACTCCTAAACAAAGCCGCGGATAACATTTTTTCAAAGGAAAATGTTGCTTCAAATGATCTTAGGAACCTCCCATTTTCGGCTGTTGAAGAAATTTTGGGACACCCTGTATACAATCATTATGTAAAGTTAAATTAATATGAACGGTAGACGCTAAATCCGAATCTTACACTTTTTGAGGAAGTTAAAAATAAATATTAGCGCTGCAATCTCTCGCACGTTTAGAAAAATAATTAATAATGTAGGGAAGGTAGTATTTATACGATTCGGGAGTCCCTTTACTTTACTCATGATGCGCTCGGTTTGAAATGCGCCGCATTAGTTTCACGTTCACATTTATTGGCACAGGTCGGAGTGCACCTGGCCCTAAATAGCGGTCGAACATGGAGAACGTCGAGGCGCAAGGGCGCGTGCACCGAGCGCAGTTCTCGCCGCGTGCATGCATTTATCGGAGCCGGTGTTGGTATCTATTAATATTAACTCGGTACGTCAATACCATAAATTTCGCCGAGCAAAACAAGGGTCGCGATGCAAATGAACGGACCGGGGGATGCGCATAGAAAAACCCGGATTTCTGTTGTCAAACCTGCCCGAAAACGGGTACTCGCAATTCCCCGGATAATTAACACGTTGATGGCACTGCGAATCACCGATATCCGCCATTGTCTTGAAGTAATTCCAGCGAGATATGAGTGCTATTCCAGCCAAGTTTCAGTCAGATAATTAACACCATTCAAATTGTTAACGCTAGGATTTACCCGAATAGTACGTATCGATGCACGTTACAAATAAAACACAAAAAAATACATATACAGTAGATATACAGTATATTTATAGCGATATACAGTAGGACCTCGATTACCGGCTTATTGGGAGTCGAACAGCCCGGATAAATTAAGGCCCGATGGATAATCGAGACCCGAGGAAATAATAAAAATTTACATTATATTCCAAAATAAATTTTTCATTTTTGAATATTTATTTCCCTTCGTAATGTAATTATATTTAAACGCATATTTGTTTATAATTTGGATCCGGTTAATCGAGGTCCTACTGCACATAGTGGGAATGAGTTAAATCAGACTTGGGCAACTTGCGGCTCTCAAGGCACAGTCTCTTCTCTCTACTCCGGAGTCCTCCCCGCCAAACTCTTGTGGGGTGTGGGAGGGGGTTGGAGAGATTAGCCCGGCGTTGGTAAGGTGGGAAAATGTATCGTAAGTGGTAAGGTGGGGTATCACAGACCCACCGAAATAATAAGGTGAAGTGCCCTAAGTCTGGACAGTCCAAAAGTGATACCTAAATCTGGACAGTCCAAAAGTAATACCTAAATCTGGACAATTGAATTTTCATAGTAAAATCAGTAATTAAGAGATTAAATAATTATATTATACATTCTGAGGCCTTAGCTACAAGTAGGTGTGAATATTATTTCATTGAGATATCAATTGAAATTTAAAAATGAATTCAAAGTTCATCTGAAAACAGTATACAAAATAGTCTATTTACATGCGAATCATGTGTATTTATAGTTCGAACTTTTGTTAGAAAAAAAATAATTATCACGCATAATAATATTGATATTTTAAAATAAATTGGTAATCAAACTTAACGTAAATAATAATTAATGCTTACGCCTGAAGCCGGACACGTGTTTGTGAATAAAATCAACGCATTGTTTGCAAATTATTTAACTACATGTACGTATAATTAGTCTTCTATTAGCTTGAATAACGTATGTAGAAAATGTATTCCGGTTGTGACGTTAATAATACTTTATGTTTACATCTTAAATCTATCAGTATTACTACCTAACCTTAAAAGTTGTATTATGACAAGTTTTATTAAAACTGTAAATGAAAATAAATATATATTTGGTTAAATAATACAATACTATAATCTATGATAAGAGTACTACATATTACGCAAAGCATCTTCTATTCGTCATGCGCAACGGCGCCACCAACCAACGTTTTAAGTTATGTTCGCTCGATCAACTCTTAAATTGAATTTGTCCCGATATTGGCTTTACTTTTGTCCAGGTACTAGCTTAGATTGGATTTAATATGTCCAACTATAGGTTTGAATTATTCTTGTTAATACAATTAAGATATTAACCTAAACAATGATTTTTTTATTTTAAATTAGTTTACAAACTCTGAACTGTATGTTAAAACTCTTAAGAAATTGTTTTTGTTTATTTAAAGTGATAAAATTTAAAATAGAAAAACATGCTGTCCAGGCATAGGGCACTTCACCTTATATTGTATTATAGAAATAAATACCTTTTTACCACGTTTTTATTAGCTCGCTTTCTTGTTTGTTTGTCTGTTTGTCTGTTTGTTCGGTGGCAAATTTTTCATAAATATAAGATTAGGTATTGCTAAAGAGGCTTGCAATTTATCAGAGTAAAAACGCAGATCCACGAAATTAAATTTTTATTATTCAAAAATACTTAACTAATGAAACATCTTTACAATGTTACAATCAATCTAAGATTTCTGGGGTCTGTGAGACCTCACCTAACTATCGCCGGGTTAAGAGTGTACACATATACAGGGTGTTCGCGATAATTTGTACCAGCGTTTCTTTTGTACACAATAAACACTACAAAAAACCGAAGAGAAGGAAGTTGTAGTATATTTTACTAGCAATATTATAACTCGTCTTAATGCCAGCTTTCATTTCATGTAAAAAAATATGCAGCATTTCATTAAAAAAAAATGGACGTCGCCTTTGTTTTTAGAAAAATATTAAACATAGAAATAATTGAGACACGCTATCATATTGCTAGCAAAATATACTACAACCTCCTCCTCTTCGGTTTTTTTTTCTCGTGTTTATTGTTGACGAAAAAAAACGCTGGTACAAATTATCGCGAACACCCTGCACAGTGTTAGGAGATCGTATACTGGTAAGAAGGAGAAGTGTGTGTGGGGACGAAGTTGTCCGGACCTGGGTTCAATAATTGTATCGCGCCACATGTATCGCGATGAAAAAATATTAGAAGCGATTTCTGCGTTTCAGAACTCGGGCCAGAGTCAACATCCGCGCTCGCCTAATGTTTTTTCAGCTTATCGAATTCCCGGCGAAAGGAGCAACGGACGCGTAAACATTTGTTGGTCCGTTTTTTGAAGATCGGAATTCATGAAAAAACATTCGGCTATGCGGGAAGGAGCGTGCAGCAACGGGTAAGCATCGCGCGGCCACATTACCAGCCGTGCGGATCCGCGGTTCCATTTTCATCTAGCCCGGATGTTTCACCTCGATTCGGCCATCCGCGGGCCCGGCCCTCGCATTTTTGCGGCTCTAATTAACATCAATGCGTCCATATCGTCGTTTACATCCCGAGGCAAGCAAGCGACCCCGCGAGCCGTTCCCAGGACAGCAACAACAGCGGGTTTTATTATTACAGGAACATACAAATATTGGCGCAACAAACGCACCGCGCCGCGTGCCCTGACCCCCGTCGTCGTTTTTCCCTCAATCCGCCGCACGCCGTTCATTCAAACGCCGAAAGCTGCTCCGCTCCGTTGACAAACCGACGACGCGATAATTGCGGCCCGACCTCGGAGAATTTTTAATTTCGAAGCTTTTCGCCCACTGGATGTCGCCGGGCCACCATCTCGCCTGGCTTGCACATTTTAATTAACGCAATTAGGGTTTCATGCGCGAGATAAAGGTAGGCAAACGTATCGCGATTGTTCGCAGAGTAGCTGCAGATATTAGAAAAATTTCTCTACTGTTTGCTTCGCCTGTTTCACAGTTTTTAAGGATTACTTCGTTGCTGGTGCTGCTGTACATTCCTTTTATTATACATTCTCAGTGAATAAAGGCTCCATACACACTTGAAAACCGAATAACGTTTTCCAAATGGGTTCACGCCAGCTTTATGTCAGAAGAATCAATTTAACGAGTACAGAAAAGAGAAAATTTGAATCGGTCGCAATCAATACGAAAATTGTCGTACTCTCATTTTAAAACTTTTTTGGGATAAACTTCACTTTATCGGACTCAAAATTAGTACCATTCTCCTACGAATTATGATGTATTTGGTACGTATTCCAGTAGATTTGTACCCGACGCGGATGCAGATCGAAGTTTCGAACCTCTACGATCAATGGTTCAGGAGTTATGGTTGCTTAAAGTTGTGCATTTTTCAATGTTTTTGACAAGTAAGGACGCCGCCGTATTGGTTTGTACTGTCGCGCGCCGCTTACCTAGCAGAGCCGCTAGGTGGTAGTTGATTGGTGATTAGCAAGGTAAGCAGCTCGCGGTCGTCACTACAAACCAATATGGCGGCGCCCTTGCCTGTCAAAAACACTGCAGATTGCTCAACTTTAAGCAAGCATAACTCCTGAACCATTGATCGTAGAGGTTCAAAACTTCGATCTGCATCTGCGCCCGGTACAAATCTACTGGATTACCAAATACAACATAATTCGTAGGGGAAAGGCGCAAATTTTGATTCTGGTAAAGTAAAGAGCAGCCCTCTTTTGAGAAAATATGTTGTGAACATGTGGTGAATAAATACAGATAAGTATGAGATTAAAGAAACTAGTGTCTCATAAAATAATTAATAGGACGATGAATAGTTACGTCTGGCAAAGTGGTGGCCAGTACAATTACATCGCAATTTAGCGGAATAAATCATGAAATCATTAATATGTATTCTGATAGAATAATTAATCAAAGAATGATTGGAACATCCACAGCGAAATCCGGCGGGGAATTCCGTACGCGGAGGTGAAAGCATGAGCTGCGCTACGTGAAAAATGGGGTGCAAAATCCTGTGAAAAATTTAGTGCAAGATTTAGTGGAAAATCTGCTCGATCCTCTGCTCAATCAGTTAACCGAGGATCTGGTAGAAAATTTAGTTAAAAGCCCAATGAAAATCTCGTGTGGAGCATAGTAGGTCGTCCCGTCTGTTGAAACTTTCAGTAGAGAATGTAGTTAATAAAGACGAGAACAGTGGATTTGCGAAGAAAGAATTAGCGCTGCGGGGTTTCATGAAAAATGAAAATGCCTTTGCAATTCGAGGTTCTAAAAATGGAACTTAACGCGCAGACAGGGGTTAACAAAGGTCATTGCCAAGGGACAAAGGACTTGTTCCGCAGTTTGGTTGGTCCAATAGCGGCACAAAAGGGCTGCAACACGCGCGCGGTCCATGATTTATGACCCGCTGGTGCGAAATAAATGCTTCACGACACAATATTCCATCGACCGGAAGCCATTCTACCTCTACGACGGCCGGAAGAATCGATGGGTCTCGTTTCGATTATAAATCGCTGCTACTATCTTCACTTATTGTTCGAGTAAATCATTTTTTGTACGCTAACAAGGGACATCATTTTGCATGTAGCGCGCCGGTTTTAATGAACTTCGCATACGAAATCGCTTTTAAGAAGATAATTCAACGTAACGCCAGCAGTACTTGGCGTTCGGATTAAAAATTATGCAGCACATTTTTCTAGCACATAGTAAACATTATAAAAACAATGAAATAGATGCATAAAATAAATTTTTCATCTGCATTATTTTTTTAGACATCAAGATGACTTTCAATTTTTACCACGTTTTTATTAGCTCGCTTTCTTGTTTGTCTGTTTGTCTGTTTGTTCGGTGGCAAATTTTGCAATTGATTTTAAACTAACTTCCTGATGAGCTGGAGACTTGAAATCGGTTACATGGCTCAGAACTGGATGACAATGCATTATTCAAAAAAAAAATTGTTAAAAAGTCTATCCGTTTCGGAGATATAACAATTAAATATTTACCTTTTCACCCCCCCGCGAAACCTACGTCACCGCGTTCAACGGTCGCCACGCCGCGCGACAGCGCTCCCTACTCCACTACCCGTTCCCTCTCTCACTCATCCCCACTCCACTCACCCGATTCGCACCAAAGGAGCTCAGTGTGCGTCAGTGTGCGTTTCAGCTTCGTGCGGTGTTTATAAAGTTACTACGTATTATTATATTATAATGTTTGTTTACCAATCGAAGGGACAGTTACACCGAGATTTTCGGTCGAACCTTTATCTTTGACATTTTACCACGGCGTTCGTTTTCGATATGACGCGTCGCAATACCGTCTGAAATTTACTACATGTCTCTGTTATAATCTCATCAAAATGTTCAAAATCGATTATAAAATTTCACACATGCAAGACTAAAAAGCAGAAAATAATTATTTAAATAAAAATAAATTTTTTAAAAATACCACGTTTTTAAAACGGACTAAAAAGTATAAAATAAAATTTTTAAAAACGCCACGTTTACAAAACGGACTAAAAAGTATAAAATAATTTTTTCTAGCCCCATACAGATTCCTAACCCCTGAAAATTTGTGATTGTGAATTTTTAATAGCTAAGAAAATACTTGTAAGATTTAAAACGAAAAACGTGGGGCGCAAGATAATACATAGTAAGGAGTGTAGAGAGTAGCTGCCGCTGAGAAATCTCGTACAACACTTCATATCATTTGCAGTGCAATAAAGTTGTTAGTGATTTAGTGTTCATTCATCAATTATCTATTGCATGCGCCCCACGTTTTTCGTTTTAAATCTTACAAGTATTTTCTTAGCTATTAAAAATTCACAATCACAAATTTTCAGGGGTTAGGAATCTGTATGGGGCTAGAAAAAATTATTTTATACTTTTTAGTCCGTTTTGTAAACGTGGCGTTTTTAAAAATTTTATTTTATACTTTTTAGTCCCTTTTAAAAACGTGGTATTTTTAAAAAATTTATTTTTATTTAAATAATTTTTATACAGGCTGAGTCCGCAGAGACAGAACACCTAAATATCTCCGTTACTTTTCGTTGTACAAAAAAATTTCTTAGGACAATGTTACACCGTTTGAAGGGCCACATGTAACAGTGTGAGGGAAAAAATTTTCAAGGTAATTTTTTACAAGATTTCAAGGTCATTTTTTTTAACTTCCCGATTCATAGGGAAGTTACTGTAATTACCCCGAAAATCGAAAATCGATTTTTTAGCAGATCTTCACGTTTCATGGTCATTGGAGTCATTTTAGACTATTTTTATCAAAATGTTTGTATGTGCGTGTGTGTGCGTATGTCCGTTTGTATGGTATCAAATTTTTCGTTAACGTTTTCAGAAAAAGTAACAACGCGATCAGGATGATGAATGATGCAATCGATGTGCCCCGCTGTAACTTAGAGCTGATTAGATTTTGGTCCATTTTGGTCAAGTAGTTTTTTAGATTTTTAGTTTTTTTCGAAAAGAGTTGATTCTACAATGAAATTTATAAGGGAGGACGAAAATTTTCCACCAAAAAACCAAACGCAATTACATAAAAAATATTTTTTATGTAGCAACAATAGCCCTCTAGTTTTAAATGGAATGAGGTATTTTTTAATACATCAATCGATGCAGCTGGACATTCGTTATAAAAAAGTACTAACCTATCTATGTCGAAAAGTTAGTAGTTCACGAGATATTTCGATTTAAATAACTCTAAAACACCGTTACTGTCGTACTAAAACGTTAAACAAGTAAACGCTAACGTCTTATTGTTAGTAGGACAGTAATGGTGTTTTAGAATTATTTAAATCGAAATATCACGTGAACTACTAACTTTTCGACATACAGTTAGTACTTTTTTATAACGAATGTCCAGCTGCATCGATTGATATATTAAAAAATACCTCATTCCATTTAAAAAAATATCGATGACCTTGAAATCTTGTAAAAAATGACCTCGAAAATTTTTTCCCTTATATCGTTACATGAGGTCCTTTAAACAGTGTAATTTTGTCCTAAGAAGTTTTTTTGTACAACGAAAAGTAACGGAGATATTTAGGTGTTCTGTTTCTTCGGACTCACCCTGTATATGACACGAATTCATTCGTAGAATGACATAATGACCTTCAAGGTCGCACAATGTCAAAAAGATCAAGTCTTAGTTTAAAATTTACGGAAGCTATTCTATCGTAAAGGAGTCGGAATACCGATAAAAGCCACTGTATTTAAGCAAGTTGTGTTTTGGAAACCGAATAGAAATTTTCTGAACGTGTAGAGAATAGTTTCATTCGATGAAGTCGCATCCGCAGCATCGCCTAGCCAGCTACGTTCCCGCTCATCCGCAAACTCTCGCCGTACACGGAATTAACGTTCTCAAGTTACTCGGTATTCATCCCCGTAGCGATACGTCGTCACGAGTCGCAGTCCTAATCGATTTAATAAATGCTATTAAACCAACCTGGACCGGCGAATGTTATAACGGGAACGTGGAGTCGGAGAAGACCGGATCAGCGACCAAATGAATCCATCACATGGATGGTCAACCATTCGGACCATATGAATTCACTTCTAACATCTTTATTTCGACCCTCATCGATCTTCCCGAGAAAGCGGCGAGATTAATTAAGGAAAACGTAAACGCGTTGACCATTAATCACGAAGGGTCTTCACAGTGTTTTCGCACGTCCTGACGTTGCGGTTCGAAAAAGCTTGTGTAGGCTGACCCAGGTAACAAGCTCGACCCTTTTTCCTTCTTACTTTCGGCGAGGAACATTCATCCTTTCAAATCTATGGCTTTGCTGCCTGTTTCGTGTACAGGCCGTAAGAAAAGTAATGGTCGCCGCCATTACAACAAATAGATGTCGAGGTATAATGTCAATATAATTTTTGCAAAATTTTACTTGTATTAGGTTGTAAAGAAAAAAAGCAGGATTTTTGTTGCTTTGTTTTAATTGCAATTTTATACCAATAAATATTTATCTTAATTTAATGAGTTATATGTCATTTTAAAGCTTGCTTTACGTTCTATTTAATTATGCTTTTGATATTTAATTTTTTCAAATTTTTATCAAATTATATTTTATTTCAGGATGTCAAAATTATTTTTTTCTATGAGTTCAAACTATTACCGTCGCCCCATACTTCGTTGATATGCCGAGCCGCTTGAGCGGCACTTTGGCCTAATTTTTATTACGAATTTTCAATGCTGTAAACATACTTTCCGCAATCGATAAAAAGTTATTTAATTTTTTTCTGTCATTATTATAAACTTTATGTCATCTTTGATGCTACACATACTAGTTTGTACTATATTAAATAACATACATAATTAATATTTTCCATTAATTTCTAAATTATTGATTTAAAACAGAGAGTATGCAGTTTTTAAACGTGTCAACATACTTCCCGCGGCGACTGTACAATCGCGAACAATGATTATTAAAAGCAACGTTTTAATGAGAAATTTATGTAATGCAATTATACAACAAATCGATACGTCAACCGGCGAAATAAAATAACATGCCAAGTAAACCGGAATTATTAACAGCATCGTCATTATATCTCTTATCGTGTGACATCATTCAAATTTTTATCCATTCGGTTACACACGCAATTTCTCATTTGTTCGTTCATTCATAAATATAATTACCTACCTGACCTAAATACGACCATTCTACGAACGTACATTGTTCCCGATACTGTCAGTAACTTCTATTGATTCGTTCTGCTTTATATAATCATCGTGTTCATTATTGTAATCAGTATATCCTTCGTACTTTGAACTGAATTAATTTGAAGTTTAGTTTTCACTTCTTTCATTTTACTTGTGTTATAGGAAGAAAAATGTATTGTCTTCTTTGAACCTATTATTGAACTTATTAGGAAAGGAAATAAATTTTTATTTTAATTAAGCCCGGATTAGGATAAATCAAATAAATAATTTAATTATTAACAAAATAGCTTCACGAATTCCGTAAAATTTAATACCACGAGTGAAAAACACCGCCCATCAGACAAAAAATTTAAAGCAATATATCCCGCCGTACATGCTGCGAGAACGGAGAACACGTTTCCCGGTACACTTTTCCGAGATCCCGATAAAGGATTCCTGGGTATTCTCATACGGAGAGAAAGTATGAAGTTTGCGTATGACCTTTCCAGATCCCGATGCATTTCCGATCTTTGGACCGAAAGGAATCCCGGCACACAATACGTCCGCAAGTCCTCGAAGTACTAAAAATAGCGAAAGAAAAAGAAGAGAGAAACGAGCCTGATTCTCGCGTTTCTAGAGAACTAATAGCCACGATTGTTATTCCCATTGTCACGATTACACAGGCGAACGATCGCGGTAGTCGTCGCGATTAGCACCACGCGATCGTTTTCGCGTTGAACTGGTGCGCGAACAGGGTTGCCTCCATTCCCGGAGGCATTCCGCGCATTTCTCGTACCGTTAAGCCATTTTTGTACCTGTTTGCGAGGATTTCGTTGGTCCCGCCGCGCCGGAACGCGCCGTTGCCGAGCGGTGAACGTTTCCAGAAAAAACATCCGAAAGTTATGCATCTGCTTCGATCCATTAAAAGACCACGAAGAATGGTGCGCTGCGCCATTTCCGGTTCGCCATGGTTGTCGGGTTCTGCGGCGTGGCTCCCGATCCTCGTGGCAGTTTTTGGACTGTGAAAAAAAAGACGGGAAAAAGGAGCAACAACAGAGCAACGGTATTCCGTGGATATTTTTTATTCGCGTAGCATGGACACGGTCTTGAATAAATCCTTATTTCCGAACCAGCATTTATCGCGACCGGCACCGGAAGGCAACAAGCCTCGCGCGAAATCGTCGCTCGAAAGCTTCATTGTTGAAACCCGCGCATGAAATCTACGATAAATGGAAATCGTGCTCCGTCCGCCTCGGCTTGTCCCCTGAATTCTCGTTGTCATTATAACGTTAACAATGCGCACGTCGAATCGACGTCGCGATTAGCGAGCAATCATCGTTGCGTTTAATTAAATGGGCTGTATCCTACGTCCGCGTCATTGTTCTTCGTGCTGACTGCGACTGCCATGCCCGTTCCTCGTCGCGTCCTGTCGCTTCTCCTTCTTCCTCCGGTTTTGTTTTTCGCGAGATGGCGGACGAATCGCTTGAAATTACTATTCCGTCGTGCATTGATTTAATTAATTTCAGAATTGCCTGAATAACGGCTTGCGTGCCCGTGTTGATTCAATCATTCCTCTCGAGTCTTTATTGTCGATCGGGAGCGTTCTCAAATTAGTTACGATTGCAAACGTCTTTTACTCTTTTTGGAGTTAAGGTGAAGTGGGGTAAGTCCGTCTACGGGGCAAGTCCGTTAATTGGCTATTTTTATTATAATATGTACGAAATTTCTCTAGCTTGTATTTATTAATGTAGTATAAGTTAATATGAACTATTCGACATAGATGTCGCACAAGAATAAAGGTGTTTTTCTCACTTAAATCAACCAATGCAAGGTACAGGCACAACTTTGAGGTTACCCTGAACGTGCAACAGTTTACAAGTTATTAATATATTCTGAGTTGTTATTTTAGATAAGTACAACAAATATTGATGTAGCTTTACACTAAATAAACTGTTTTTATTGTATTTTTTAAAATTTATTGAGAAAAACACTAAGATGATCTTGCCCCGTAAATATTACTACACGGGGCAAGTCCGTACTATCACGGTGGGATAAGTCCGTACTGTATGAGTAACTATAAAACTAAACAATATGTTTATTTAATGCAACAAAAAGCATTTGTAGCAGGCCTGATAATAATTTTTTTTTGCCCCGTAGCACTTGAAACAAGGTTCGAAAGCATTTTTAAAGTTTGTTTTAATATTACTATACCCCCTTTCATACTTCAGCATAAAAGTACATGTTCGTTTAAAAATGGATAACTATAAAACTAAAGAATATAATTTAATGCAATAAGAAGCATTTTAAAGCAGGCTTGTTAATCATTCTTTTCTAGCCCCGTAGCACTTGAAACGAGGTTCGAAAGCATTTTTAAACTTTGTTTTAATATTACTATACCCCCTTTCATATTTCAGCATAAAAGTACATGTTCGTTTAAAAATGGATAAACTATAAGACTAAAGAATATAATTTAGTGCAATAAGAAGCATTTTAAAGCAGGCTTGTTAATCATTCTTTTCTTGCCCCGTAGCACTTAAAACAAGGTTCGAAAGCATTTTGAACTCTCAGAGACGGACTTGCCCCATTTTCGGGGCATGAGCGTCCTAGTTGACACCTTGTACAGTATCCTATCAAAATGATAATTTTCACGCAAAATTAGAATCCTACATAATACTAATTCATCAGTAATAACTGTGGCAAGAGTTTGATACCAAGAGTGTTAAGTTATTACATACCAGACTGAAAATACATCAGTTTAAAGTCCAACTTTGCAAAAATCAGGGCGGACTTACCCCACTCCACCTTAATGGCCGCTTTTGAATGACAATTTTTAAATGCCTCAAACAGACTCAAATTTATTGAATATTTTACTGACTATTTTCAAGCAGATCAATTATGGAATAAGATTTATTGGAAAAATGATTAGTAAAGTTCATTTGTACACCGGTTCGATACCAAGAGAGTTAAGTTTTTAGATACCAGACTGAAAATACATCAGTTTAAAGTCTAACTTTGCAAAAACCAGGGCGGACTTACCCCACTCCACCTTACTTAATTGTTTTATTAATAGACTATCAGTAGAAAAAATTAGTTTTTCGACGGTAGTGCATCGACATTTCACGAAGTTTCTTTGCGTCTTTCGGCGCTCGTTCTTTTTTCGTTGCGCGAGGATTGATTAAAACGGAACATACTATGAAACGCGAGGATGGTTCCTATACGCAGAGAGATTCCCATTTTTCGCGTTTTTCTCTCTAGTTGCTCGGCGTGTGCGTCCCAAAATTGAACGTGGAAGTAGGCTAGAAACGTGGCGAAGTTTTCGCGACGCAATATTACGAGGCGAGTGCGACGCGTCCGCGTGCGACGAATACGGAATACGTGTTTGCTTAAGAGCACTCGTGGAAGAAACGGGGCGAGGCGGAACCACCAAATATTTGGCAGCGAATAATTGTTTGCGCATGTCAGCGCGCGCGCACACAGCTATGAAAGCCCCGGTATGCCCTGACAATTATAGTATTCGAACTTCCGCGAACTACGAGCGCATTATTACCATCGATCCGGTTTTTCCTCAATGAAACACGCGGATTCGGCAATTAATTTTGCAGTGTTTGCAATTTCACTACCGCGTAAATTCTGCTCTATCTGTACCAACAATGGATTCGATAAATTTTAATGGCCGAGTCACAGTGCATTACAATCCGTCCGAGGATTTTTTTAAGATATTCAAAAATGTATTTTCTTATTCGCGAAATTCATACCTCACGTGTTCGTGGTAGATAATAAATAAACAAACAAACAAACAAAGAGGCAGACAGACAGACAAGAAAGCGAGCTAATAAAAATGTGGTAAAATATGAGGAATAATTGGGTTTTTTTCAGATAGCTGTACAACTTTAATGAATAGCCTGAAGAACGAATGAACTTTTCCAAGGAAATCGGCTGATATTTTCCAGCCGTAGCCGAGTCATGAAACAATAAATTCAAGAAAGAGGTACTAAAAAGACTCTAAAAAATGGTATTGCCTCAAATCGACCGCAGCGTACACCCAAACTGACATTCTACCCGGCCACACAATAAGTAACAGTATTGTCGTGTCGTTAGGAAAGAGTTCAATTAATCATCGGATTTAAACGCTGGATAATGGCGTGACAATCGTCGAGGATAATATATTAATTCGTTATGCCTTTTAGTTTCAAAAGGCTCGTCTTGTTGATCCGTGTCATACAGTTCCGCGTACCTCACACGAAAGCGTACCGAATCCTGCGCAATTTAGGTCATGTTGACACTAAATCTCGAAACGCTGTCAAATATTTCCTTGCAGGTTTCAGCGAATGCAACTTTTACTACCCAGGTTATCCCCAGCTGGGAAAATTTTCTCTGTATTTCTGAGACCTCCTTCGCGCACCTTCAATAAGTGTGTTCGTCGCGCACGATGGCATTAGGAATATTTTTTCAGTTCAAGATACATGTAACTAGACTGCGGATTTTATGCATTTATGATAAAAATGGGCAGGTCTAATTTTTGTCAGTGAAAAAATTTGAAGAACTTAAATGTACTATGTACTATATTATTTTAAACCTACTAAACATATTCAGAAAAAATTAAATATTCTTTTTAGCCCAGCTTGTTGCGATTCAGAATCTACATGTAACAAAACATATTTTCTCATTTCATAAAATATTACGTTCCTCTTTCCACGCGTTTTCTTATGTAAAATCAATATTCTACATTTATGCACCGTGCATCCGTTCCGCGTATGAACATGTGTGATCTGTAAAAACTCGAATCCATAATTACAATGCATAATGTAGATTTGTAAATAATACTCGGAGTGAACATTTCAAAAGAACCGGACCGAATTAACCGAGGCCCGTTATCAAAGAAAATACGTATTCTGTGTCAAACACGAAGTATCCCCTTCATTTAATTCCAGCATGTTTTTTCGATGTGTACACAACTGACGAATCGTAAATCAATATTTACACGTTTTGCCATTCAATTATCATGTGAAAATTACTAGCGCGATTCTTTACAGTAAAAATATTTGTACGCGTTCGTCGAAATTAGATTCTAGCTTCACATTACTTTGTGGAGTTTGCTAACAGTAAAAACACGTATTTCAAATAAATACTGGAAGCGTCTGTTTCGTTAACTTTGAATTGATCGCATACATTATTTACTATCTCGGAACATTAAATTTAGCGTTTCAAGCATGAACAAAGGTGCCGTCGCGTCGTCTACACTAGCAAATAATTAATATGTAATTTAAAGTTCCATGTAAACAGTTACAGTTACTCGAATTAATGTTCGGACGCTCTAAAAAGGATGATAACTTTTTTAATATTGTATTATACGATTTCAACTTTTTGGGCAGCTAGAGCAATTTGCTTACTACAGAATGTGAAAAACAATTTTTTCAAAATTTCTCAAATTAATATTCGGACGCTAGAGCAATTTGCTTATTACAGGATGCGAAAAGAAATGTTTTCAAAATTTGCAACTGATCGGAATTGTAGAACAAAAAATACTGAAAGTTGCATTTTACAACTTTTTTATGTGGGCCTACATTGAAATTTAAAAATATACCTTTTGTAGATCTATAGGACAATATTATATAATTGTATAGTACAATATTAAAAAATTCATCGTCATTTTTAGACCGATCGAATATTAATTCGAGTAACTGTATGTAGAAAATGGAGTGCGAGTAACTGAAGAACTGCTACACGATCTTTCCATAAAGCTGACGAATTGTAAATCAATGTTTCGTGTATTTTTTATTAACAATCCAACACTGATTCAATCTTCAAGACCTGCTACAGTTGTTCGGTCTACAAAAAAATATACGGTTCTATCCGAAAGAATAAAACTATCACAAGTACACTTCGTAAAAAGTTCGTCCAACGTCTAATAGCTCCCCCCTAGGAACTAAACTGCTTTTGTTCGAAACATTTCTTATTATTTCTAAGACTCTGCAAGTTAATGAGGCAGCTTGCCCGAAGTGACTCGCCTCGTGCAACCATAAAAGCGAGAACACTATCTTAGATTGAAATTAGTTTCTGAAACATAAGAACGCCGGGTTGCATCAAGGCGTGCTTCTTTTATGCGACAAGCGTGCGCGTTAAGAGGGTAAAGTGGCTCGTTAGAAGCCGCGCCGTATATTAATAGAAAATGAGAGCAGCGTATTTTTTTTGACACTCGAAAAGAAAATCCTCTTTGAGACTTTATCCGTTAACAAGGTAATGACCGGGAAAGTCGATTATTAATTAATTCGTCACTTTGCTGCTTGCCAGAATCCACAAAGCTAAGCGGAAGTGCATCGGTAATTTAATTGCCTATCACGAATCCCAGAAGGCGCGAGTATCGGTGAAACCTTTCCCAAAATTAGGCGAAACGAATGGAGGTGAAAAACCGTTGACGACTTTTTCCTGTTACCTTTTAGCGGGCACGGGAGCCTCGCAAACGTCGGCAACGTTTTTCTTTCCATTTTCATTTATCGGAAACTCGAGTTCCGTGAGGGCGAGGTACGCAGTCGGACTACATATGGGCACGGGTCCGAATTAATAGTAACGCAACTCGGATTCAATTAATTACGAGCCCGCCAATACGGATCGAAAGGAGGCCGGAGTCGTGTACCCAGCAGTTCATTTGGTTTAATGAATGTACATTATTTTCTGAATGTTTAGCAATGCTGAAAATATCCATATTAATGAAATGAAAACTAATTTTCTTTCGTGAACTCTGCCGAACCTGTTTAATATTTCTAAAAAATGTGTGTTCTGAAATGAAGAGCATTGTTCTGAACATGATTTTCAGGCAGTTCCGATAATGAGACTGTCAAGACCTAGTTTATAATAAATAATTGAATCTTTTTCTGACTTTGATATTATATTTTATTGAGCAAACTCTTTTGACTGTTCCGCTTGGCGGTTCGCTTCTTTCTGAACTAATTTGTACACGCACATACGTCTCGCATTGATTTATTTTACTTCTTTTGTTCTCATACTTTCCTTCAGGCCATACATATCACACATAGTTCATGCTTTCTTGCAGTCATCGATTATACATTCTCAACAGTCGTACCACTCACTCAATATTTACAATAAACCATTCATACAACTACTTACACTCCGCTACAAGACAAAAAATGTTTTAACCCTTTGCACTCGAAGCTATTTTAACTGGAAAATTAAGCATTTCTTCCAATCTAGAATAGGGTAAACTGTACAATGATTGGCACCCTAAGCCAAAATCGTAGTAAAAATCTTTTTATCTTTTTTTGAAATGTTTAAACGAGCTTAACTAGCTACTATTATAAGCTAATAGAAAATTTTCAGCAAAACCAACCAGTTTTACGAGTCATAAATATTTTATTCTAAAGTATATTCAGTGAATAACAATCGTAAGACAGATAGTACAGTCATTGTCACAGTAAGAAGTAAACGTTTAACAGGCTATTTGTTTTATAATTAAACATATACGCACTTATTACATCTGTAGCACAGTCCGAAATTAAGTTAGAAAGCGATAAAGTATACTTACTCGTAACGAAAATTTTAATAAAACAGTATTTACACTGCACTGTGGTCATCCGTCTGTCTTACTGGATGTACCAGTGGAACACTGTTATGAAAACTTACAACGTTGCTTTGAAATATAAATAACAAGCAATACAAAATGATTTGCTATACCAGGAATTCTTAAAATTTGCCGTTTAAATCAAAAGTGCCAATAACTACTGCAGTGCCAGCAATAGTACATTTTACCCTATTTCTATTCCCTATGGTTTTTGAAATTTCATGAATATGAAATTGGTATTAATAAATTATATATACAGGGTCTCCCAAACCACCCGTACCACCCATTTATAATCTAGAAAATAGGTTACTTTTCAAAACTTCAATGTGTTTCTTTTATAAATCAGATGCGCTCTATCAAATGGTGATATTTTTAACTTCCGGTTCCGGACAGAAATAAGTGATTGAGACCGGAAGTTACATTTTTCAAATGGAACATGGTATTTTTTATTACGGATTCGGATTCTATGCAAAAAAACAAGTAACTTTTGTCTGAAACATTTTCTCAAGAAATGTCATTTTATGTCATTTATGTAACCTCCAAACTGAATCTTGGCGAAATAATGTTTTCACTATCTGTGTAATATAGCTCAATTTTTTTACTCAAGCAATGAACTTTAATCAATAAAATATTTTCCACTTTGTTCGATGATCTTTTGCCATCTTTCTGGCTTATGCCAAGAGCAGATAGTGAAAACATTATTTCGCCAAGGCTCATTTTGGAGGTTACATAAAGGACATTTTTGAAAAAATGTTTCAGACAAAAGTTTCTTATTTTTTCGCATAGAATCCGAATCCGTAATAAAAAATACCATGTTACATTTGAAAAATGTAACTTCCGGTCTCAATCACCTATTTCCGGCCGGAACCGGAAGTTAAAAATATCACCATTTGATAGAGCGCATCTGATTTATAAATAAAGAAACACTTTGAATTTTTGAAAATAACCTGTTCTCTAGATTATAAATGGTTGACACGGGTGGTCTGGGACACCCTGTATATTATATTGGGTTGGCAAATAAGTTCGTTCGGTTTTTTACATTGGAATAAATCACAAAAACCGAACGAACTTATTTGCCAACCCAATATTATAAATTTAGTAATTAATGAGATACCGATACATTTAATAATGTAAACAATATTTTGAATAATGGTACAGCAATTTTTAGCGGTGCCTCAGAGGCGACAACCGAGTGCAAAGGGTTAAACGAAAATGAAAAAACATTTAGCGGTCCAAAAACTTCAATACAAAAAATTAAAAAAAAAAGTTTATTCTATAAAAAATCAAAGTCACCTTAAATTTTTAAAGATCAATATACAGGGTGAGTCACCTAACGTTGCCACCTCAAATATCTTTCTGTATTATATTTATCGTTTTTTTCAAAGATACGTTAAATGTCTGAAGGACAAAGTTGAATGGTCAAATGGGGCTCATACGATATCAAAAAAATGTTTGTATTTATGTATTTTTTTTAGAGATATGAATGTGGCGCTTAGCGAGCGAGCATCTCCCTGACGTCACCTGCGTAGCCGCGTGACGACCGATCGCGATACCGACAATATCGATACGCGTGTCACTGATTGCTCCATCTCTGCGAAGATGTGAGTAATAATTACTGGCTTGTGACGTCAGAATGATTCGGCGAACTGTGCGTTCGACTAGGAACCGTTTGCCGAATCCTTCTCCTTCAGTTCAGATTAGCTCTTGGTTCCGTAAACACCAACGTCTGCAACTCGTAACCCGCGATCCTAGCTATCTCCACCTCTCAGCTACAACGACTCAAGTTTCGGTTTCATTCAAATAAGTCCACATTATGCATCAAATCACCTTCATCTCGTTTTACGTTCTCATTTTCTCCATCGTTAGTGCATAAGTGTTTTGTATAAAGTATGTGTTGACCCTACCACAAGGTAGACAAAATCAACTGACGGTTAATTCAAAGCAACGCTGCGCTTGTGCATCCTTTGTCTCTAACAAAGGTCACCTTCATTTTTTTAAATGGAATGTCCTTTTTTTGTATACCATAGATCGATAGAGTATTAAATTCTGAGTATAAAAGTGTTGACCTTCATACTATTATTATTATTATGTATTATGAACGGACCGAGGTCCTTTTACACAAATGTTTACAATAGAATAAACACTTAACGTAAATTACTAAGAAAAGACATGCACAGAAAACTGTTGGTATAAAATCATATGTCCTAAACCTAATAGTTAACGAGATAATATCCAAAGAAGAAAGAAAATTGTTTGGATAATATCTCGTAAACTATTAGATTTAGGACATATGGAGGTCAATACATTTTTACTCTGAATTCGATAGTCTATCGATTTATGATACAGAAATTTGTTTCCATTAAAAAAATCAAGGTGACCTTGAAATATCCTCTCTGCCTGCACCCACGCAGAAAATGTTTGTCACAATATGCCCCCCTCTGTACCGTAATTTTGTTCATGACATTTTTCCATATCATTGCAAATAACGGAGATTTTCAAGGTGAACATAGCTATTGCCCTACCCTGTATACAAAACATGTATATTTTTGACTTCAGAATATTGTAAGGTGAAGTGCCCTATGCCTGGACAGCATGTTTTTCTATTTTAAATTTTATCATTTTAAATAAACAAAAACAATTTCTTAAGAGTTTTAACATACAGTTCAGAGTTTGTAAAGTAATTTAAAATAAAAAAATCATTGTTTAGGTTAATATCTTAATTGTATTAACAAGAATAATTCAAACCTATAGTTGGACATATTAAATCCAATCTAAGCTAGTACCTGGACAGTTGTTACGAGTTGATCGAGCGAACATAACCTAAAACATTGGTTGGTGGCGCTGTTGCGCATGACCAATAGAAGATGCTTTGCGTAATATGTAGTACTCTTATCATAGATTATAGTGTTGTATTATTTAACCAAATATATATTTATTTTCATTTACTGTTTTCATAAAACTTGTCATAATACAACTTTTAAGGTTAGGTAGTAATACTGATAGATTCAAGATGTAAACATAAAGTATTATTAACGTCACAACCGGAATACATTTTCTACATACGTTATTTAAGCTAATAGAAGACTAATGTAGTTAAATAATTTGTAAACAATGCGTTGATTTTATTCACAAACACGTGTCCGGCTTCAGGCGTAAGCACATTGCGTATAAGCTTAGAGTGGGACAGCTACTGTCATCGCGTCCCAGTATGGAGTACTTATATTTGAAAACAGTCCTAATCTTGGACATCTAATATTTGGATTAATAATTATTATTTACGTTAAGTTTGATTGCCAATTTATTTTAAAATATCAATATTATTATGCGTGATAATTATTTTTTGTCGGAGGGCTTAAATTATATCTTTTTTTCTAACAAAAGTTCGAACTACAAATGCACATGATTCGCATGTAAATAGACTATTTTGTATACTGTTTTCAGATGAACTTTGAATTCATTTTTAAATTTCAATTGATGTCTCAATGAAATAATATTCACACCTACCTGTAGCTAAGGCCTCAGAATATATAATATAATTATTTAATCTCTTAATTACTGATTTTACTATGAATATTCAATTGTCCAGATTTAGGTATCAGTTTTGGGCTGTCCAGACTTAGGGCACTTCACCTTAGCTGATGTTAAAACAAATCGAACGACCTACATTGGTACACCCTTAAACTTCCAAGTAGTTCTAAAACCTTCTTGAACTGCTAGATCGGCCGCCCGGACCACTATAGGCTGGTCTGACTCGCATTCCTTCCGAGTCTCCTGGAATTGCGTTCAAAAACCATGGTCGGCAGCACTCGCTGCGAGCTTTCATCCCGTCGGTGAAAAATCATGCACATCGTCTCGGCGTCACCCTAGAGAAGCCCTAGTCTGACTCAGCAAAATCGTCAAACGGGACCCCGGGATCGACGACCATGCTGGCCAGCAGCCGTGCCAATTTTACGAGGAACTTTTTGAACTAGCTTGGCACCTTTCCGCGAGGTCGTTGGATTTTATGAAATCGACCATTGTTACGTTCCACGAACGACTGTAGCCTGGCGTTTGCTCACCGGAAGCGGCCTGTTGGCTCGCGGGCCACCGTACAAAGACGGAGCGAAACACAGGGAAGCCGGATTGATCGTCGGTATAAGAAGAATTGTAAAGGAGCTGACAATGACGACGACGGTGCATAGTGCGAGGAACGGATGAACGGGTTTAGAAACGTGGAAACAGTCGAGTGGAAATGGTTGTCAGTATAAGAAGTAGGAAGTATTCTGGAGGAAAGGACACAATGCCTGCGAAAACAATGGCGAGGGCATTGAATGGGATGAACGAGGGTGGGTACAAGTACGGATCGCGGACGGCCCGTGAAATTAAAGGGGAAAGTAATATTGACCTTGAAAGCCCGGAAAACTTCGATAACTTCCTTTGGAGAACCGAAGACAAATGCGTGTAATCGATCGGAACCGGGAAGGAGCAATTAAAATTTTAGAAGGCGCGAAGTGAACGAAGGCGATCGAGCGTGTTTGGAGAAAAGATGAGGAGGTGGAGGAAGAGAGTCGATGAAAATTCTGACGGCGATTCGTGTTTGAAAAAAGAATCGAAAGAGGAGGTGAAATAAAAAAGAGGGATGGATTAACGAGGGAGGCGTGGATCCGTTCAGAAGTGGTCAGATCAGGAGAAAAACGAGGGTGAAGTTTAGACAAGGATGGGAGAATCGATTGAGGAGTCGGGGAGGAACGAGGAAGGAAGAAACCTCGATGTTGTAGGTAGAGTAAGCCGGTACGTGAACCGAATAAAAGTCGACGTCGGAAATATGCTTTGGTCCTCTCTTCTGCCTCCGAACCCTTTTCCTCCCCTCACCCAAACACCGGTCTGCTAACGTCGATCCATACCATTCGGCTCTGATGCGGGATCTTTATTTCATGTTTTTATGATCGCTCGCGCAGATCCACTTGCATCCCTACTTCGATTTCGCGCGGGAATATCGAATCGCATGGTCACTGGACACGGGACGAGATCGATAGCGCGGACCGAACGATGCACACGCGGGTGAGTCAGCAGTTTACAAGAAATTTACATGATACATCCCTCGAATCCCGCTCCCAGGAAAAATACAAATTTCTTATTCGAAACTTTCACTTGTTCGACGAAGTTTCGAGTAGATGGTGTAGATGCAGGCATGAGAAACTGGTTGATAGACAAGAGCAGACGTGAGCTTAGCTCGTACATCAAACGGCCGGGAGAAATGCGAAGAGCGGGGTCCCGGCCGCTCCATATACGAGCCTACAGATGTGGGAGGAAAGGGCATAAGTCCCGGGTGATGGTTTTTTTAGTGGGTAGTGGGGGATCCGACCATCCGATCCCCTCTGAACCCCACACTACCCCCTTCATGGGTGTGCGCAAATGCATTTTCTCCATCATCCTTACAGCAACAAAAAGGCCTGAGAAACTGGTGGCACGTGGCCACGCGTTTTCCCCTTCCACTGGGCCTCTACCACCACGCCCACTTAATTGACGTCGGCGCACGCGTAATGACGCGACACCTATCTATATTGTAGTAATCATTCGTAATTTGAAGAATGGAAACAGGAGGAATTCTTGTGTGATTACTACACTGCGGATCTTTATGCAAGATAAAAAATATATGCGTTGATTGCAAGACACAAGAGCCAAATATAATTTTTCTTTCTTTCAACTATCTTATTCAGATAAAACTAATACACTGGTGGCCTTATATGTTTTTAATATGTCCACAGTCTTAAAATGTACTAGCAGTCTAGTGATTACTTAAAGGAAAGTGTGCTGAAAATATTCCACTTTGTTAGAAATCTAAACTCGACCAAACTTAGAAGATATACTCTCTTAAATAGAAAGAACTTCGCAAATTTTTCTTACTGCATTGAGCGTTATTTTTGAAATAGAGTATTTACATTAATTGATTATAGAAGTTTCGCAGAAGTCTGCTCTTGAATTTAAAAGAATGCAAGAGAAAATATTCAAAAATGGTCTTCTTAAAATGTCCAATTTTCAATTTTTATTGCAACTACAATATTGATTAAATTGTACTAATTTCTTCATTTCCGAGGTCCATGCAGAGTTGTGCCAATTCAATTACGTAATTGAATTACATTGCATTTCAATTAATAGTAATTCAATTACGTCGTAAATGAATTACTATATAATTCAAATACAACATAATTCAATTACTAAGTATTTTAATCAGATTTGTAATTGAAATACAATATAATTGAAACACAATGTAATTGAAATACAATGTAATTGAAATACAATATAATTGAAATGCAATTTATAATTGAATTACAGTATAATTGAAATACAATATACTTGAAATACAATATAATTGAAACACAATGTAATTGAAATACAATGTAATTGAAATACAATATAATTGAAATGCAATTTATAATTGAATTACAGTACAATTGAAATACAATATACTTGAAATACAATATAATTGAAATAGAACATAATTGAATTACAATATAATTGAATTACACTATAATTGAAATACAATGTGTAATTTAAATACAATATAATTGAAATATAATATAATAAAAATGCAGCTCTCCAAATTATAGCCCAGAACTTGGAAGAACTAGCGATATATTTTTATATTTTTCTTTTATATACAGTAACCGCGGGTTTACTGTCGAACAGCCGTGTATTGCACGGACAGTATTCCCCCAGTGATATCATTTCTTCACAATGTAACACCAATATTTAATCTTCTTTATTTTTCATTATTATTTTATGGAACTTTCGCCAACATATTCGTGGCATTTTTCTAATGCAAAATGGTACCAAACACGATATAATTTCAACTGTATTTAGTGGTGTAATCGACGATGAAAGTTTCGAACGCAACGAAGAAAAGCGTATTGGAAAGAAAGAGACACGGTTGTCGAGTCAATGTGTGGTGTTCACACCAATATATCCGAGCCGAGAACAATTATTTAATCTCGAAATATTCACAATTATTTCGAGAACAGTATTTCATGGGCTGTGTTTCCGTTTACGTCCATTTTCAGAATTTGATGAAATTTTGAAAATAGGTTCCTTTTTGACTAAAATGACGATTGCCAGAAGGATTTTTGTAGTAATAAATTCCTTCTGTTTGAAACCTTTACATGAATTTTTCAACCTCTTCTTGCCTATTACTTCATTTTTCATAATTCAATTACAATGTATTTTATAATTGTGCTCCATTGCAATTACGAATTAAATTGTAATTTAATTGACTGAAGATCTGAATTATAAATTACAATTCTAATTCTAATTCTAATTCTAATTCTAATTCTAATTCTGGAGTAATTCAATTGTAATTCTGCACAACTCTGGGTCCATGGACATTTAAGATGTACATGAACATTTAGTTTACTGAATAAACATCGATACGAAAAAGTTAATTTTTAGGCAAAGTGTCACTCAATTTTCCGATCCGTACCACTGTGCGACGTGTGCGGGTCGAATATTTTTCGAAGTTTCATGGGAATGGGCTCGTGTCACTTAAACATGTTCCCCGTTAGAAGGCTCCGCGGGCAGCCGATATCAGGATCACGCTCCTTCGCAAGACTAGCCCCGCGTTTGTGCCGCTCGCGGCCGCCGCGTGAAACAGATTCCTTCGTTGCGATCCATTCACAGTGGCACGTGCTCCGCATCGGAGCAACGTCCCGTGAATTTAGCATGCAACTCGTACAAAGCTTTCAGCTTACTCTGCCCCACCATCCCGGTACTATCGGGGGAACGTTCGCGCTTTATGCATCGTTAATGCCCCCGAGGCTTTTTGCGAACGTTTCTTATACTTGGTGGACAAGGTTTAATGAATTTCGTACGAGTCTCTGCGAGCATTGAAACGATTCCAGAGCAGCGGTTTATCCGCCGCATCTATCCGCCACGCCATTGTTACAGTCGCGGCAGGTTTTATCTCCTACCGGTTTCAAAACAATCGATTTCGCCGAGCGCGTTCTCTCTACAACAATAGTTACGCTCGTGTTCATTTCGTCGCGTGTTTACACGATTACGCTTGTTTCTCCTCGCCGCAAGGCAACGTACAAGAAAAATATGTAGCTATTGACTGTTCGAAGGAGACTGGATCAGTTATTATATGTTTGACAAGGTGACGGATTCTCTCTCTCAGTTTTCTGTAAAAACTGGATGGTTTTACATGGAAGAAGCGATTAACGTTGATTAGTTAACCCCTTGCCGTATTTTAACGAGTCAGGCTCGTCATGAAGATTTTAACGAAGTCTAACAAATATGAATGTTACGTCTTCCTTTTTGGATAAAATACAATTTGATTTGTTTCTAATCAATATTTAAGCATTCAAATAAATGTAGCCATACAAAAAATATAAATTTTCGGTAATTATATAAAAGTAGGTCTTCCTCTCCGATTTTGATGACCTTGAAATATGTTGTCAAGGAGAGGAGGACCTACTTCTATACGATTACCAAATTTTCTTTTCTCTTCTACGACATTTTTGAGGATAAAGACGTTTTAATCACTGTGACTGTAAAGAAAATGGTACGGCAAGGGGTTAAAGAGGTGAGTTGAAAAATACGTACAAGAAGATTTTGAATTGAAGAAATTACGTTTGTTTCGGGAATGTTCTCCTGATAATTATTCACTGTAGAATGGAATTTGAAGTCGTGTAGCTATTTCGTGAGTGTTTATTGCCTGGGGACTACATCGCAAACGACGCGAAAAATGCACTTGCACGATAGAAGACACGGAGCACGTGCGAGGAAACCACGAAGCTTTGTTCCATTTCGTTGCAGCGTTCCCCAGGCGACTTCGATACCCGTAAACGCTACTGTGTATCCTAGTTCCTATCCGGATCTTTTGTGCGAAACAATATATCTGATAGCGTTGACACAGATCCAGCCGGACAGGAATGCACGACGTCGCGTCGCGTGCAGTCAGTGGACTATGTGTTATACATATACATCGATACACCTTCGGAACGGTTGTTCCGATGCTGAAGAGATTCCATTCTCATCGTCTGCTTGTCGCGTCGGATTCGATTTGGTTCATGCCCACATGTTCCCGAAATTATCATTTTCCTGCTTCCCGATTTCTAAAGTCGACTTTCCACTAGCGATGGGAGTGATACAATTGTGTCTCATGGTCGAGAACTAATTCGGTAAGTAATCCTTAGACCGCCGGAATATTTAGGCTAAAAATATCATATTCTTTTTCTGGAATATTTGTACATAAATCGACTTGTTATATCACATGGTGTACTCCAGATTTTAGCTGGCTCCGATCCGCTCCCGAAGTGAAATTTTTAAAGTTTTGAAAAATTGAATTTCTAGGGGTTCTTTACCACGCTTATAGTAGCTTGCCGAGTTGTCGTTGCTGTTGATGATGTATGCGTCAAATCTTGCAGTCGAATTTGTCACTTGTATATAACTGATCGATTTCGATAAGATTAATTTACAATCTTCACTTTTAATCACTTACTGTATGTTTCAAACCTAATAATTGTTTTAAAATTGCACCAAAACGACTGGAGCTGTTAACGAGATATTAAAAATTAGATTATTAGGCAATGTATGTAAAGGTCACGATTTTTAACTTTTATATTAACCACGTTTATATTAGCTTGCCGAGTTGTTGTTGTTGTATGCGTCAAATCTTGCAATCGAATTTTAAACCACTTCCCGATGAGTTAGGGGCTTGAAACTTTAAACATAGCTCAGAACTGGATGACAATGCAATATTAAAAAACAAATTTTTAAAAGAACTGTGCGTTTAGGAGAAAAGAAATTTTAATATTGACCGTTACACCTCGTCGTGCGACGGTGGGTAGTACATGATCGCGTTCAGCGATCCCCACTCCGCGCGCCAGCGCTCCCTACTCCACTACACGTTCCCACTCCGACTCACCCCCACTCCACTGACCCATTTCGCACCGAAGGAGCTCAGTCAGTGTGGTGTTCTCCGTTCATTCAGTTCTATTTCGGACAATTTCGGACTCTATCAAGAGACGTCGTCGCTCGGAGTCATCTCCTCATTCTATCTCGCGTATTTCCATATCTTACGTTCCATCTAAAAAAGACTAAAAAGAACAAAAGAAAAAAATATATAAAAAAACTTTTTAAAAACTACGCTTATATTAAAATGCAGTAAAAAGGAGAAAATAATTTTTTTAGGCATTAGTAACTATAAATAAAAGCGTGGAGCGCCCACGAAGATTACGTCAATATAGTTTAGCGCTCCACGCTTTTATTTATAGTGAGTAATGTTTAAAAAAATTGTTTTCTCCTTTTTAGTGCATTTTAATATAAGCGTGGTTTTTAAGAAGTTTATTTTATATATTTTTTATATTCCTGATTACGTATCTAGTATTTCATATTAGTAAAGGCCGTATACCATCACGCCGGCAGTCTAAAGTTAAATACTCATATGGAATATTTATCCAGATAATAATCGAGAAGGATCATGCCCATCACTAATTTTCGCCATTGTTCAACGCGAAGCCGAAATTTCAAATAAATGAAGATAATTTACCAATTTGTAAAGTAATGCTATTTAACAAGGATACAATTAATACATTTTCTGAAGCACTATGCATTTCAATATAATCCTCTCATAACTGGAATTTATCGGCTTAACGAGAAATGACTGACCATACGTTTAATATAATAGATTACTATAATCTGCACACATATATTTTGCGACGTTAATCATACCACTTACTTTCACGCACAGCATCTGGTGCTTGTCCCATTGTGTTAGGTTGGCAACTAAATTCGCTACCTTTTCTCTCGTAATTCTTTTATTGTATATTTATAACGTCAGTCAGTGACCATTCCTTTTGAGCTGTATATCATTAGAATTTTGCGATTAATTTGATATGAAATACTCGCGCTTAAAAAATATATATAAATGACTTTGTTTGAGAAATTGTGGAGGTCGCGAACTTAGTTGCCAACCTAACACAATTGATTACGGATAAATGAATATTTCAAAAAAATTGACAACATATTTCAAGCTCATCAAAAGTGAGCATGTTTCGTGGTTTACCCCGTAAGTCAGTGATTCCCAACCTTTTTTTGGGCCCTGCCCCACCTAAGCCTTTCTAAAATTCTCATGCCCCCTACGTAACATATAGGGTGTCCCAAAATTCCTGAACTTCCCGGAAATGGGAGGTTCCTGAGACCATTTGAAGCGATATTTTCCTTTGCAAAAATGTTATCCGCGGCTTTGTTTAGGAGTTATTAACTAAAAACACGGACCAATCAGAGCGCGACCTAGACGCGAGTTGGCACAGTAAGCCCGGCGAGCCAACTGTCGATTGGCCGACTGTCGATTGGCCGACTGTGCCAACCAGTGTCGCCAGAAAGTGACCAAACCAGCACTCGAGGGAATACAAGGTACCCCCTCTCTGATGACCAGAGTAGATGTAATATGTGACACGTAGCGCATGCGCGGCGCAACGTGCCACTATTACTCTACTCTGGCCATCAGAGAGGGGGTACATCGTCTCACCGTGACTCCCCTCATCTGGCGACACTGGTGCCAACTCGCGTCTAGGTCGCGCTCTGATTGGTCCGTGTTTTTAGTTAATAACTCCTAAACAAAGCCGCGGATAACATTTTTGCAAAGGAAAATATCGCTTCAAATGGTCTCAGGAACCTCCCATTTCCGGGAAGTTCAGGAATTTTTGGCCATCCTGTATACATAATTTGTAATATTCAAGAATTGAATTGTTCACTGAAGAAACTAAACCCTTTGCCCTCGCAGCTATTTTAACTCGAAAATGAATATTAAATTGGTATAATACTTCGTACAATACCTAAATGTTCAGTAGTTGATTAGATACCGATGTATTTAATAATATAAACAATATTTTGAGTAATGATATAGCAATTTTTATTGGTGCTTCAGAGTCGCTATTCCAGTGCTAAGGGTTAAATGATAGGTTTTAGGAAGAAATCAGTAAGAAATTGTTGAATTGGCCTCATTAACAATCAAATTGGCCCTCTGTGAGGCGGAGCCCCACGTTGGGAAACACTGCAGTAAGTACTCATTGATTAATAGACAGCACATTTTATGGATTTATGACAAAAATGAATATATAGAACTTAAAATTACTATTACTAGTATTTGTATGTACTTAAGGAATACTTAAGGCAGTATTGCGTAAATCCAGTGAAGTGGTTTCCCGGCTCTCAAACGGTATTCTTCCAGCTGCTTCGAGCAACTTCACCACTGTTCGACCTGAAGCGGGTTCGGTTCGGAATTGAAAGACAAAGAACATTCTTGAATTGGAAAGATGAGAATGGACGGTTTGGTTACGGAATCCAGGTTTATACAACAGCGTGCGGACACGGACGAAAGCGGAGAAGAGTGTAACCGGATGACTCGCATCACCGACGAGACCGCGCTGTCTTGGGAATATTTCTACTGCTGGCCGTTCTGCTTTCAACCGACCGCTTCCTTCTCGTTACGGGAACACGGCTTGAAAAATTCATCGGCGCAATTTTGTCCCGTCTAATTCGTCCTATTAAATCCGGCCGCGTTAAATGCTTTTTCAACGTCGCGGAAGAGGATCGACGTCGGAAGCCTCGGCGCGCGTGAATGTCTTCCAAGAGGGAGCGCGGAGAATGGTATTCCAGCCGGCTTAGCGTTCTCGCTAATTAGTGTTCCGGACGGTGCGGAGGGACAAGCGAAAAAGAGGACGCACGCGTCGCGCGAGTAAGTCGTTAAGTCGCCGAACCCGCCCGCGCCTGCCACGGGAACGATGAGACGAAAAAAGAAGGCCCAAGGTAAATGAATTATTCATTCCGCGGAAGAGTTCAGTCGAATTCACCGGCGGAATTCAAAGTGTCTCAGCTGTTTGATGCCCCATTGTGTTCGGGTTCTATCTGGCTCTCTGGATACAGATTGTCCAGCGTATTGATACGGCCGATATCCCGATATTCAATTGGCTTGTCTGACCATGTCCGGTCGTATCTACTTCTGTACACACCGGCTAAAAGATGTGAGACCAGAAAATACAGGTGAAATGTTCTTCGCCACTAACAATTTACTGAAAAAAAATATATAAAGAAAACTTTTTAAAAACCACGCTTATATTAAAATGCACTAAGAAGGAGAAAATAATTTTTTTAGACATTAGTGACTATAAATAAAAGCGTGGAGCGCTAAACTATATTGACGTAATCTTCGTGGGCGCTCCACGCTTTTATTTATAGTCACTAATGTCTAAAAAGATTATTTTCTCCTTTTTAGTGCATTTTAATATAAGCGTGGTTTATAAAAAGTTTTTTTTGTATATTTTTTTATTTTCTCCTTTTTAGTACATTTTAAATGGAACGCAAGATATACTAATACTGGTATGAAATAGTAAGATATGGAAATACGCGAGATAGAGTGAGGGGATGACTCCGAGAGACGACGTCTCTTGATGAAGTTCGAAATTGTCCGAAATGGAACTAAGGTGAAGTGCCCTAAGCCTGGACAGTCCAAAAGTGATACCTAAATCTGGACAATTGAATTTTCATAGTAAAATCAGTAATTAAGAGATTAAATAATTATATTATACATATATTCTGAGGCCTTAGCTACAAGTAGGTGTGAATATTATTTCATTAAGACATCAATTGAAATTTAAAAATGAATTCAAAGTTCATCTGGAAACAGTATACAAAATAGTCTATTTACATGCGAATCATGTGCATTTATAGTTCGAACTTTTGTTAGAAAAAAAGATATAATTTAAGCCCACAGACAAAAAATAATTATCACGCATAATAATATTGATATTTTAAAATAAATTGGCAATCAAACTTAACGTAAATAATCATTATTAATCCAGATATTAGATGTCCAAGATTAGGACTGTTTTCAAATATAAGTACTCCATACTGGGACGCGATGACAGTAGCTGTCCCACTCTAAGCTTATACGCAATGTGCTTACGCCTGAAGCCGGACACGTGTTTGTGAATAAAATCAACGCATTGTTTGCAAATTATTTAACTACATGTACGTATAATTAGTCTTCTATTAGCTCGAATAACGTATGTAGAAAATGTATTCCGGTTGTGACGTTAGCAATACTTTATGTTTACATCTTAAATCTATCAGTATTACTACCTAACCTTAAAAGTTGTATTATGACAAGTTTTATTAAAACTGTAAATGAAAATAAATATATATTTGGTTAAATAATACAATACTATAATCTATGATAAGAATACTACATATTACGCAAAGCATCTTCTATTCGTCATGCGCAACAGCGCCACCAACCAACGTTTTAGGTTATGTTCGCTCGATCAACTCGTAAATTGAATTTGTCCCGATATAGGCTTTACTTCTGTCCAGGTACTAGCTTAGATTGGATTTAATATGTCCAACTATAGGTTTGAATTATTCTTGTTAATACAATTAAGATATTAACCTAAACAATGATTTTTTTATTTTAAATTAGTTTACAAACTCTGAACTGTATGTTAAAACTCTTAAGAAATTGTTTTTGTTTATTTAAAGTGATAAAATTTAAAATAGAAAAACATGGTGTCCAGGCATAGGGCACTTCACCTTAAATGAACGGAACACCACACTGACTGAGTTCCTTCGGTGCGAAATGGGTCAGTGGAGTGGGGGTGAGTCGGAGTGGGAACGTGTAGTGGAGTAGGGAGCGCTGGCGCGCGGAGTGGGGATCGCTGAACGCGATCATGTACTACCCACCGTCGCGCGACGAGGTGTAACGGTAAATATTAAAATTTCTTTTCTCCTGAACGCAGTTTTTTTAAAAATTTGTTTTTTAATATTGTATTGTCATCCAGTTCTGAGCTATATTTAAAGTTTCAAGCCCCTAACTCATCGGGAAGTGGTTTAAAATTCGATTGCAAGATTTGACGCATACAACAACAACAACTCGGCAAGCTAATATAAACGTGGTTAATATAAAAGTTAAAAATCGTGACCTTTACACACATTGCCTAATAATCTAATTTTTAACATCTCGTTAACAGCTCCAGTCGTTTTGGTGCAATTTTAAAACAATTATTAGGTTTGAAACATACAGTAAGTGATTAAAAGTGAAGATTGAAAAAATCTAATCGAGAACGATCAGTTTATAAAAGTGACAGAACTGTCAGGATACAGATAAAAAAAGTGCTATATTCTTTATTTACAGCAGTATAAAAGAAGCCCGACTTATAAAGCATAACGGGAAACATTTTCTATTTTGTTATGGGGTCAATGAGTATGACCCGATTGTCCAAAGTTCACCAGACAATAGTGATACGTGATCAAAAGTGAAGATTGTAAATTTAATTTAATCGAAATCGATCAGTTATATAAAAGTGGCAAAACTGTCAGAATGCAGATTAAAAAAGTGCTATATTCTTTATTTACAGCAGTATAAAAGAAGCCCGACCTATAAAGCATAACGGGAAACATTTTCTATTTTGTTATGGGGTCAATGAGTATGACCTGATTGTCCAAATAGTAAAACGTGATCAAAAGTGAAGATTGTAAATTTAATCTAATCGAAATCGATCAGTTATATAAAAGTGACAGAACTGTCAGTATACAGATAAAAAAATCCCATGTTCTTCGTCTTCAGCAGTATAAAAGATGCATGACCTATAAAACATGACGTGAAACATTTTCTATTTTGTTATGGGGTCAACGAGTATGACCTGATTGTTCAATATTCACCACATAATTATAATACACGAACTAAAACACGAAAAGACCGAATATGTACACAACCATACATCCTCATTCGTTCACCGTCCATTAACACTAGAAAGACGGGAGCTTAGTATATACCTATATTGCCTGAAAGCAGTCAAAATGACTGCATTGTGAAAAAATAACTAATGCGCAAAGAAATTTGTTTATCAGTAATTTTTAATATATTTTATATCACTTACGTCATATAACAAGTTATTGATAAGTATTAACAATAAAAAAAATGTATTTCAGTTTGAAAAAAAATAATTTATACATTATCTGGACATTTTAAACAAATGAAAGTGCAAATCTTTTTGAATGTACATCTTCCGCAAACATACTTTTTACATTTTTGACAAATATTATTTGTTTTGTTATTGTGGCAAAGTCGTATTTGACAAATTTTTCGTTTGGTAGAATCTGTTGTATTTGAAGATGTTGCAGTTGATACTTGTTGTCGATGCATTTGATTCTATATCGGAACACTCTTCACCTATCTCTCTTAGCTTTTCTAATAGTTCTCTTCTGTTGGACATTTCTTTTATGAACTTAGGGCGCGAAAGAAATCAACTGAACAACGTGTTAGAACGACTGGCAGTGCGTAAAGCAGGCCTGACCAAAGTCGACACGTGCGCAGCCGTATCGATTACAGTATGAGATCATACACTCAATGATCCTCCTTCCCATCTGAATTACGTTACAGCGCGTTCAAAGGGAACAAAGCGCGTGGCCAGGCCTGGCATAAAGATTCGGATAACAATAACAATAACTTTAGTTATTGAACAACTGCAACTTATCAAGTATATGTCGAAATCGACAATTTATCATGAACTTGTATGTTATCATGTTATTCCAATCCAGAGCCGAACTGGTCTTTTCCAAGCAGTCAAAATGACTGCTTTTCGGCAATATAGGTATAACACACATATATATGCCGGAAGTGAAGGAGGGGGGGGCAACAACAATGATTAATTAACCCATTTATATGTTGTAGAAAAGTCACAAAATTATAAGAAGCTGTGTCATTATTTAAATAATTATTTTTTTAATTGAAATTCAAAAGCAGTCAAAATGACTTGCTTAGGCAATCTAGTGTTAACCTCTTGCTTCCCGGTCCGAGTTATGAATTGAGTCCAAGCTTTTTGTGAAAACTGTCCACTGTTCGTCGCGTCGGGTCAACGAATATTTAAGGATCGTTCTTTAATTGTAACCGGTATCTGCGGTCGCGTTCGTCCGTTTCGCGATCGAACGTGAGTCGGAACAACGTCGCCCGGCCCCGTCTGGCTAAAGGTCAGCACGGCCCGCTTAAAGCTGAACGGCTAACGAGAAAGTTCCACCCGGGGCTGGGTAAACTTAGATTGCATGCATTCTTTCCCGTCGGAGGGCAAAGGCGAAAACATTCTTCGAACGTCTCGCGATGCAAGCTCGTTCCAACTAAGTAGACCCTAAGGCAACCCGGTTAAATGCGTTCCACATACAGACACAAATACAACGCGAATCCGTCGTACGCGTCATGTGCCGCTGTACACATGTGTCGGCGCGCACACACTCGCCAGCGAAGGAAACAGGGTCCGAATCGGCCTGGTGATCCTGTTGAAAAGAATGTCTGCCGCGAAAGTTTTAACCGGTAGCCTGGGGGCGACGGATCCTCGCGTAAACGATATTCGAGAAGATGGCTTGTTAAACAGTAACCACGAGGAACGGGGACCAATGCCAGAGATAGCGAGAGATAGAGATAGAGAGAGAGAGAGAGAGAGAGAGTTTAGTGTCTTGGTCTTTGGTGTGTAAGGTTGGTGGATGGGGGAAAAGTTGCAAGGTAGATAGAGTCCGGGTGGGAAGAGATCAAAGTAATAGAAGACTAGGAGATTGCAGGTTAAACATGCAAATGCTAATACGAAACGTAACGTACGTAGTCTTACGTAACTGGTCGTTGCTCATGTGCCGGCGAGCAGCCCCTATCAGCATCGACCCTCATCCCACCGACTCCGTCCACTTCAGCTGGGGGAACTGTACACGTAGAACAGACGATAGAAGAGCGATGCAAATTGCAATGTTGCATACATAATGCACCCGCGCAGCCACGAATGTTCTCGTGGACTGTGCTGGTACCTGTAGACGGGGGGAGCTTAGCGCGCGCGCGGGCTCTCACGTTTCTAAGAACTCGTCGGCATCGAGGATGAAGCGAGATGGGGAGCAAAGCTTGATAGAAGGTCAAAGAGAATCGGAAGAGACGGAGAGCGGTGAAAGGAACGACCGTCGATGTCTGCATGCGTAATGGACGAGGGTTATTATCGAACGGATAGAGATGAAACGAACCGGAAATCCTGAGTGACGTTATAATGCCGACGAAAGGCACGTAACCGAGATACCCGGGGCTAATACGAAGGGAATCTGTCCATTGTCTTCGGCGTCCGATTGATGGATTACGCGAGCAAGAAGATACATCGATCTCTTGCCGCGCCGACGGACCAGACGCGACGAGCTGTATGTCGATTGCGCCGCTTTCACACCGGTCGAATGATCATTCACCACCGTGTCCTGGTTTCCAATCCTCTTATCCTGTTGACCGCACGATAAGCGACCATACGCTTGCTTCTTACAATGTACCCCGTGGCCTCCGCTCGACACACACATACACACACATGCACATGTACACACGCCGAATGCATTCAGACCTGCACCGAGATTTCTCGGTCTGCTGGTCCCGGCGCGCGGCGCATGGACGCATGCTGAATGGACCCGGGCGGAGATCAACAGACCGGTAGAACGTGGACCGCCCGACGTCTCTGTACAGGTGTTTTCGTATCGAATGTAAACCACTGGATCGAGGTAATTGAGTGCTACTCCCGCAGGATACAAAGAAATTATTTGGACACTCTGTATATGTCTGAATTGCTTTTATTCACTCCTGAAGAAAATTCTTTTGGCTCCAGCATTGTTTCAATAAATAAAAGAGATTTGTGCGAAGATTTTTTCTTTTAATTTATTTTACGTCGCTTTTTTAACTACTGCGGTAATTTCGCGACGGTTCACAGTGATCGATTCCTCGATTCTAGGTGGACAAAATTCAAATTTTTGTGTTTTCTTGTAGTAATGTAGCTTTATTTCTCAGAAATCATGACAAGTGTATAAAAACAACATGAACTTTAACGATTTATATAATTTCTTTATAATGGACAAATAAAACAATTAATTGTAACGTTTGTGAAAATAACATAAATTAAATATTTTATAGTTTTTGTTTAAATACGTGAATACACAATACACAAAATGAAAAGAATTAATCTTAACTTACATTTAAAAATTAGATAAAGTTGTACGAAAATATAATACAAAATTACAAAATTATAATAAGGAATGTGCATGACAAAGGTGCATATCCTAAATTATTATAAATTATAATTGTCATATGTAAATCTCGTTCCTTTTTTAAGGTGATTTGAGTAAACTTTTTGCCTCTGCTTCTAATTATTTAGAACATTTTTTAGTAATTTTCCTCTTACTACTTATAAGTGGATCGGACGTTAGAAGTAACATATGAAATATGTCTTCTACATTTTTTTTCTATTTTCTTTTAAAAAGCGGTCGATAGTGCGATGACATTTCTGCCATTTTTCTTGGACTCTTTTGCAAAAACTTGTAATTTTTGTATGCAAAATATTTTTTGCTGAATCATTAATAGCTTCGATGTTAAAAAAAGTTTAGAATCAGCCCTATTATTGCATCAACTTTGGATTTGGTATCTTTAGTACTTGTTGAATACCAGGTTTCAAACATCAGTCTTCGTGGCATACTCCATGTCTTTTCTAAAAAATGATATAAGTGACTAACGGGCCAAAACGGGCAAGCGATATTTAGTATCATTATTTTGAAATAAGTATTCGTCAAAACTATGAAAGAACGAAGTCTGACCGAGTCCGGGGAAAGAAGTTATACAATTTGACCTCTTCTTAAATAATATTATTAGTTAACCTGTTGTATATGATATACACGGCAAAATAAAATTATACCGATATGTAAAAATTAAATACTTACCTTCGCTTACACGCTCCATTTTTTAGATAATAATTTAAACAACAAACAAACAAGTTATACGATGGAGAAGAATTAGCTTATTTATAGTATTTCGCAAAGACAAAACTTTAACGCCGTATTACGTCGTAATAACCACGTGCAATCGAAATATTAGGTTATATATCGAATAAATAAATGTTCGTAAACAATATAGAACGGCAGCGAAGATATCTGAAGTTAATCAAATTTACCATTTTGTCCGCCTAGAATCAAGGAATCGCGGCGGTTGTGCTAAGATTCAGCTTGATCGGTTAACGGGAAAATGTGCCCCGGGCCCTGAAACATTAAAATAATTAATTAACACTAAATCCATCGGCCACTAAAAGCGATTAAAATGTTTTACGTTACGAAAATGATGAGACTCTATTTATTTAGATTGCGTGCAATTTTTATTGCAATATCTGCTTGGATAAAGAAATTTATCGAGTCAATTTCCATGTAAGCAACTTCATAATTTCAATAACTGTCAAATGACAAATATAAAACCGGTCGTATGACCGGCAGTGTTAAAGGCACGTAAAATCGTGTTTCTCGAATATCATTTACATTATTGAGTGTATCGAAAAATTAGACAAAACCTGTGGACAGGCTGAGTCTTTTATGTCGCTCTACTTTTTTAATTGAATTAATGTCAATACGAAAATCATCGCGAATGCCTCAAACGATCAATATCGACGTTTAAAGAAATATTTCCGGCGAGAAAAACGCTGTGAAATTTGTTAAGAGAGGTTGAACTCGTTCGGTTAAACATTTTTTCGCCGATGGAGGGGTGGGACACGGCCGTAAATCCACAGACATTTGTTTTGCTTCTCGCGGGCGCAAGAAACTTGGGCATGTCGCATAGTAACAGTCAATTTAACACAGAAAAGTTTATGTTCTCGCACACAGTTAGCCAAGTATCTAGCATGAATTTAGGAAAGTTTCCCGGAGCGGAGGTGGCTTCGATTATGCGGTGTGATTTACTGCAGCCCCGCGGGCGCACGTTAATCCCGGCGAATCGACACTTTCCTCCGACACAGCCCCCAAGTAGCGGCGTGCAAAACACACCACGTAAATCTCCTACCTACGGACGGGGTCGTGAATAAATCTTTATTTACAGTCCATCTCGTATTCTCGGCGATCCTCATTACACGATACACTTGTTCGCCGGCGATTATCGTTCCGAAACGATTTAACCTAGATTCACCTAATTTATAGCATCCAGCCGGCAGCGTTGTTTTATCGTTAATAATTTGTTAGATGAAAACGCCACTTCACTCTCGCTGCGTGTCTATATTTACACGAAAGCTTGAACACTAATAACAGAGAGCTCCGATCGCCCGTTTCACCTGTAGCCGGAATTTGTTGTTCTAAATGTAAACAAATTTCTGTAACTTGGAAACAACACATTTCATCCTGCGGATACGAACTAACTCTGCATTACTCGCGCCGGTCTGATGCACAGTGAATTAAACGTAATTCGTACGAATCGAATTATTCGTATTACTTAACAATTAACTACTTAGTCTACACATGGTGTAGAATATGTCTAACAAAAGTTTTAAAAGTTTTGCAATGCATGTAGATTGAATGATTAGTTTAATAGATTAAATGTAGGTTTATATAAGTTATCACGAGCCAAGAACAGGTGTGGAGGAGAGCCCGAGCCGAAGCCGAGAGAAATGCGAGAAGCGGGGCCTCGGACTTCAACGGCTTGGGCACTAGCGAAGTAGAGGGGCGCCTCATGAGTCGTCCCGGGAGTGGATTGGGTTTTTCTTAGTGGGTATGGGTCGCCGAACATCTGCGACCCGAGCCCCGCACTACGTGCGTAATGCATTTTTTTGGCCACTCCCTTAAAAAAAAAAAAAGGTTTATATAAGTTATGTACTCGCTGAAAATTTCAACGTAATTCAATGATGAGTTATAAACAATTAACAATCGATATGTTCCTTAATTTTTGCCCATAAGCGTATACAGGGAGGTCCGTTTAAGTACGAACACCTATATATCTCGGTTATTATTAGTCGTACAAAAAATCTCCACAGAATAAAGTTGTACTGTTTCAAGGGGCGAATTTGATGATGGTAAAAATTTTTTCTCAAAGTCATTTTTTTACAAGATTTCAAGGTCATTGATATTTCTTTAAATGGAATGAGGTATTTTTTAATACATCAATCGATGCAGCTGGACATTCGTCATAAAAAAAGTACTAACCCATGTATGTCGAAAAGTTAGTAGTTCAATGGATATTTCAGTTTAAATAACTTTAAAATACCATTACTGTCGTTCTAAAACGTTACAGAAGTAAGTAAACGCTAACGTCTTAGTTAACCGAGATATATAGGTGTTCGTACTTAAACGGACCTTCCTGTAAATCAAACTCCGCATGCCACAGATTGTTAGCTTATTTATTTTGTTATACAGTGACTCGAATTATTATTCGGACGATCTAAAACATATTTAACATTGATAACTTTTTTAACATTGTACCATACGATTTGAACTTTTTTGGTAAGCTAGTGTAATTAATTTTCTACAGGATGTGAAGAGAAATTTTTTTCAAAAAATACAATTGTTCGGAATTATAGAAAAAATATTAAAAGTTGTATTCTACAACTTTGTTTGGTAGATCTGTGTCAATTATATGCACTGTGAAAGTTTCATTGAAAATTTAATTTAATTCATTGCAACACCGTCCGATTTTATCGAAATTTTCAGAATATGTTTAATTAACACAGATCTACAAAACTTATTTTTTAAATTTTCATTATAGACCAACATAAAAAAGTTGTAAAATGCAAATTTATTATTTTTTCTACAATTCCGACCTATCGCAATTTTTGAAAGAATTTCTTTTCACATTCTGTAATAAACTAATTGCTCCAGCTTTTCAAAAAAGTTCAAATCGTATAGTACAATATTAAAAAAGTTATCGTCTTTTTTCGAGCGTCCGAATATTAATTCGGGTCGCTGTAGATACAAATTGAAAATGATAACTTGTTCAGCATCCTGAAACAGAACCTCCCCGTATGGCAACAAGCCGATTATTACTTCGAAAATACGGAGACAAAGTCATTCGCATAACGAATGCAAATCTATTATTTGTTGAAATAATATGTCCAACGGCAAGAAGGCGAATATGTGCTAACTCGGTTCTTAGATAACGCCAGTGAACGTGTTGTGTTAGCGTTTTCCCTGAGCGCGAGCGTCTTGAACACGAATCGCGCGGCGGGAGTTCGCCTCGCGTCGAATATCGCGCGGAAATATTGTAGCCGGTGCATCCGAGTCAAATCCCGGATGTTTGGTGTTATGCAATTTCGTCACGCGAGTTGGTACAGAGTCACGCATCGCGAGGCGACCCGAGGAAATCCATCGGCACTAGTCTCTTGCACAACGCCTCCGGCGTCTCCAAGACGGTTCTCATCTTTCTGCTGGAGCATCTTGAGCACGTGTGTCGGTAACGTAAATGTTACACCTGGATTGAAAATTATTTACGTTCGAAAGTTCATAAGTTAAAGATGGGCTGCCCGAGGATGCCAGACAAATATCGAACAGAGTTGAACCGCGTTTATATGGTTCAATTAATGCTACACTTCACACACGCCAAACCTGAACCTATCAAATAACCGATTATCTATATCACAATTATTATTAAAATGATAAAGACGCTTTCATAGGAAACGACTGAATTGACATATTTATTAAACATTTTATTTTAATGAAAACTTTAACTAAATTCAATCTTCTCACTTTTATACGTCCTGCGCTTGGTATAGGTGGAATACATTTTATTTTTAATGATACAAATTAATGAAAGTGTAATTTTATTTAGAAATTACGGACAGTGACAAAAAATACATATTGTATTTCATTTCCCTTGTCCTGGCCCTTAAGGAGAACCCTTTCCTGAATAAATGCCAAATTTACTATGATCGTCTTAACACTATACCTACTATCACCGGTCAAAATAATCAGTTCCAGACTTTTTATTTTACAATTATTGAAATAATAAAAATTATTTCATAAGAAATGATTGTACAGATATGTATTAGATTGTAACAAAAGAAATGCTGGATTTAAACCTATGTTTTTAAGTGTTATAACTTGCATAAAAAACAATTTTATTAAAATTTAACAATTTTACTAAAATTGTTTTAATAAAAACAATAATATGAAAATTAATTCTATAGAAAATGTAATATTGTGTAATAGCAATATTAAAATTAATTTTAATTTCAATTACATAGTATTACAATTAATTTTACAGAGAATGAATGTTATTTAAAAATATGAAGCTGTACATTCGTTGACACTTCCTTCGCCCGTACTTCGTTCATATTCCAAACCGCTTGAGCGGCGCTTCGGCCTAGTTTGAACTCAGAAAAAAATAACGCGAAAATCGCTTTTTGACATCCTAAAATAAAAGCCAAGTAATTTAATAAAAATTTGAATAAAATTAAATATTAATAGCATAAATTGCGTAAAACAAGCTTTAAAATGACATATTAAATTAAGGTAAATATTTATTGGTATACGATTGCAATTAAAACAAAGGAACAGAAATCCTGCATTTCTTTTATTACAACCTAATACATAGATTATGTGTGTAGAGCACGTACAGTGGGTGTACAAAGTATTCGTACACTCTTTAAAAACTAATAACTTTTTTATAATTGTACCAAATGACCTGATTTTTTGTAATCAATTAGAAGTATTGTTTTACGAAACGATATGCAAAACAGATTTTCCAAAAATTATAATTTACAAGGTTACATGCAAAAATAAAAAAAGCATTTTTCTAAACTTTTTTATTTGGGTCCTTAATGAAAATTTAAAATATATGATTAGTAGATCTATGTTAGTTATACACATGCTGAAAATTTCATTGAAATCGATTAACATACAAAACATATGTTTTAAGTTTTCTTTAAGAGCCCAAATAAAAAAGTTTAGAAAAATGCTTTCTTCATTTTTGCATGTAACTTTGTAAATTATAATTTTTGGAAAATCTTTTTTTCATATCATTTCGTAAAATAATGTTTCTAATTGATTATAAAAAGTCAGATCGTTTGGTACAATTATAAAAAGGTGTACGAATACTTTGTACACTCACTGTATTACAATAGGAGCCGCAAAAAGTCCGACTAAAATCATACTTGTCATTTCTATTAGGGAACATGTACCAGTTACTTTTAAGGCTCGGTATTTTCAGTGTTGAATACAATCATACTATCACGCGATTAGTTATCGACACTAATCGAGAAGGATCATGCCCACTAATACTAAGTGAAAATATTTTCGAGCGTGAAGGGTACCGACCGATATAAATCCCAAAAATAATATTACACGCGCTTCCGCATGGCTTGTATCGCTTTAACGTGCACCCGGCACAGCGAGCGAATTTCCAAACCGAATTTCAGCCGTTCTTTGTTTCTTAAAAATCTCGGAACCCAGTATTTTTTTGAGTAGCGAATGTGACGAATCCGTCAGCGCTTGTATAACGGAATAACGCAATTCCGAGTATTTGTTAGGTTATCGACGAACGCTGTCGTCGGTCCCAGTCTCTGTCGACGTGGCTGGACAACAATCATATGCCGGCTGGTCGCTTCGTTTAGGTGTTCCGGCTGTCTCGTTGCTCGCTTGGTAATTAATTCATATAGTAATTTTCGTGCCATTGTTGCGCGAGTAATGGCCGCGGGCATTTAATAACGGCGTTGCGCCTACTTGCTGGAGGGATTTCATTGTATGACCGAATGCCTTTTAATAATTGGCGTTTTCATTCGGTGAGTGTCGCGGTCGAAACCCACGCCAGCCGTGAATCGTAGGCGTTTTAATTGTTCGAATTTTCGGGACCTCCCATCCACACACACACACACACACACACACACACACACACACACACACACACTGACAATTGTATAGTCTCTCGAATGGAACGTTCAGCGTTAGTTAAAGAGCGATGTACTTTTTCCCATTCCGAACAGCCTATGATTCCGACTTATTCCGGGTCATTAACATGAATCAATTTCAATTTTTAACGAATTTATCCTTCGTAACGGAGACTGTTAAATAATAATAAAGTGGATCATCAAGTTGTTAGAGTGGTAATACGAAAAATATATTTATTGTACAGGTACGTGGTAGATAATGTAGTGCATACGATTTTAGAATGCAAGAGTTATCTAGAAATACTATCATGTTAAGAATATAAGATTGCTGATCTTTACGCAAAATAAAAATTGTCTCCACCAATTACGAGAAACGGAAACTAGACAAAAATTAGTGGAAAGAGTCGGAAATTGTATTAAGGTGAAGTGCCGTATGCCTGGACAGCATGTTTTTCTATTTTAAATTTTATCACTTTAAATAAACAAAAACAATTTCTTAAGAGTTTTAACATACAGTTCAGAGTTTGTAAACTAATTTAAAATAAAAAAATCATTGTTTAGGTTAGTATCTTAATTGTATTAACAAGAATAATTCAAACCTATAGTTGGACATATTAAATCCAATCTAAGCTAGTACTTGGACAAAAGTAAAGCCTATATCGGGACAAATTCAATTTACGAGTTGATCGAGCGAACATAACCTAAAACGTTGGTTGGTGGCGCTGTTGCGCATGACGAATAGAAGATGCTTTGCGTAATATGTAATACTCTTATCATAGATTATAGTATTGTATTATTTAACCAAATATATATTTATTTTCATTTACAGTTTTAATAAAACTTGTCATAATACAACTTTTAAGGTTAGGTAGTAATACTGATAGATTCAAGATGTAAACATAAAGTATTATTAACGCCACAACCGGAATACATTTTCTACATACGTTATTCAAGCTAATAGAAGACTAATTATACGTACATGTAGTTAAATAATTTGCAAACAATGCGTTGATTTTATTCACAAACACGTGTCCGGCTTCAGGCGTAAGCATATTGCGGATAAGCTTAGAGTGGGACAGCTACTGTCATCGCGTCCCAGTATGGAGTACTTATATTTGAAAACAGTCGTAATCTTGGACATCTAATATCTGGATTAATAACGATTATTTACGTTAAGTTTGATTGCCAATTTATTTTAAAATATCAATATTATTATGCGTGATAATTATTTTTTGTCTGAGGGCTTAAATTATATCTTTTTTTCTAACAAAAGTTTGAACTATAAATGCATATGATTCGCATGTAAATAGACTATTTTGTATACTGTTTTCAGATGAACTTTGAATTCATTTTTAAATTTCAATTGATGTCTTAATGAAATAATATTCACACCTACTTGTAGCTAAGGCCTCAGAATATATAATATTATTATTTAATCTCTTATTTACTGACTTTACTATGAAAATTCAATTGTACAGATTTAGGTATCACTTTTGGACTGTCCAGACTTAGGGCATTTCACCTTAATTGCAAGCAGGTAACCGAATCCTATGCTTGAAGTCGCGAAATCTGGATCGTGATCCTCCTCTTGCGAGAGACGCGAAAGCGGGCCGGTCGTAATCGTTATCCCCTAAAGCACGCGATGTTCCGCGTCTTTTCACGGTCGAATAGGTTGTCAGAGCCACGACAAGCAGTCGGACATTTCTCCGAGTCTTCCCGAAGACTTTATCTTGGTTTCCTTTTGTTCCTCTGACAATTTTTCGCGCTTAAATCCAGGTTCCCAGACTTCCGTACCCTGGAAGAAACCCCGGGAATCATCCGGAACGATTTTACACATTTTCGCACAATGCGTCGTTATGAAACTGTTACTGGCACGACTCGCCGAGCTATCGATTGAACACCGTTCGATTTTCGATGCCGTAAAGTTGGAAATTTGTCACGTTGCCAGTTATCGAGCCTGTCCGTTCCTTGAAGGATCTAACATATTAGAATTCTGGTTCTCTGGCTACTATTCGATTTTTACAATCTCGCCAACAAGGTGATACATCTGAGGGGTGTCGAATCACACACAATTTCTTCACACCCTGTACATTTTGCTTACTGTAGATTCCGGATGAATCTCTACTGTATTTTGCGGTCGAGGTTGCCGAGGGAAACAATTTTCAAAAATCTTCGGGTGGACCAGTATTGAAACCGTGTCACGTTCGGGCAGTTTTTTCAGAGGTCGGACTGGGCGAGAGCTTGAAAATTACCGGAAGCGAGGGCTCAGTGAAAGAGATCGAATATTTACGACTCGCTTGTATCGGCGACACTTTCCACGGTTTTTCCCGGGGGCGGTTTAAATGGCAACGATTTTTGTGGGCGTCCGTTGAATTTCGTTTTCCTCGGAAATCTTGCTATAAAATCTTTTCTCTCTCTCTCCCTCTCTCTCTCTTCCCCCCTCTCCTTCTCTCTTTTCCTCTCGTTTGATCCACGTACACTTTTACGAGGCCTCTATCGCGACGCCTAGCAGCTTACGGCGATTCTTACGGGAGAACAAGAACCCGTGGCCGATCACGTTCAATGCCTTTTCGTGAATCACGATAAGATCGCGAGGCAGACGCGTTTCACCACGGGATCCACGCGATCTATACCCTCGTCGATCAGACGACTCGATGGTCTCTTTGTGGCTTCGAGAGTCGTGACCGCCTCGACATCTCAATTTTTGCTAGCATTAGCTCCATAAAAAAGACGGACGGCGACCACAAATTTTTATTGCGAAGTCGCTGTTCGCGTTCGGGAAAAATGAAAGATTATGTTCCCAAACGCCTGGAGAAAACGGCTTTTCACCCGTACATTGATTCGAGATCGAGAAAGATTTTATTCTTTCTTTTCGACACGCTTTTCCGTGCAGAATTACTTCGGGAAACCTACTTGAACTTGAAAATTAAACATTTCTTCCGACTTAAAATAATTCCATTGTAATGGGTTATCCAAAAGTACCTTTAGGACGTTGAATGAGAATATCTGTCAAACGCCATGTTTGTTTCTTGTCACTTTCTTGTATTTCTAACCTACAATGATAGACGATTTTAACAATGGAGTCGTATACGATGGAAGAGCGTGCTAAAGTTGTTAAAATTTATTTTGCAAATCAGTGTTCCGTGATTTTTTCGGCATACATAATCGTCCATCAGAGCAAACAATTCGAAATTTGGTTAAAAAACTTGATGAAACTGGATCTGTTCGTGATAAACCAAAGTATGGCAGACCAAAAACAGCTCGTTCTAATGAAAACATTGTTGCTGTTCGTGAAAGTGTCGCTAATGACTAGGGGTGTGCGAGAACCCGAAATATCGGGTCGGGTCGGGAACACGAAATTTTTTCGGGATCGGGACGGGTACTCGAAAATTTCGAGATTCTCGAATTTATCGGGATTCCCGAAAAAAATCGGGATTCTAGAATTTATTGGTATTCCCGAAAATTTCGAGAACCCAGTAATCATTTATATTCGTTTTAATGAATACATTCATAGTTTCCGATTTTTTATTCTAGATGTTTTCGAGATTGAAAGAATGTTGTCCATCACAAATTCTTTTCAAGAGTGTCTTATGTCATATTCTCGAAATTTTCGGGAACCCGACCCGACCCGACTCGACTCGATCTCTTCTCGACTCGTCCCGACCATCGGGTTCCCGATATTTCGGGTTCTCGCACACCGCTACTAATGACCCATCAACATCAATTCCACGTCGTTCTCAAGAATTGAGCATTTCTCCGAATTGATGTCTGTAAACGTGGTCGTGGTGGTCATTTAACAGATATCGACTGTCACACATAATTGTCATAGATCAGGGGCGGTCAACCTGTGGCGCATTGGATGATTACAAGTGGCGCATTGGATCCTTGCGACTATACATATTCTTTTGAAGTAGGCGCCATAACTGAATCCATCTTCATATTTTCAACACCTGAGAGCACTCAGGTGAAATTATTCAGCCTTCTTACTCATCAATTCGTCGAAATTTTTTGACAGTTTACAATTATACGATGGGAATTGCGGTGTTCAAGACAGTGATCGTCATATCGTCCAAACGATCATTTCTCACTATTGTAGATTAGTGCTCCTATGAACGTATGTCTTTTCAACTGGCGTAAGTTAATTAATTTAGTTGCGCGATTGAGTTATCTCTTTTCCTCCCCTAACCGAAGCAGATCCTACCCCTATTCCAATTTTCTGACCGCAACAACGAACGTAAAAAGGTAGAAAAAGTGCTGGAGTTGTATGGCGCAACTGAACTCGTATGTGAAAAAATTTTGCGCATGGTATGCAAAAGATTGGCCACCCCTGTCATAGATGATGCCTGATAATTAAATAAAAAACCAATAAAATTAAAAATAGTATGTTTTTCATTAAAAAAAAACTTCCTATAGTCTATTTTGAATAACCCTGTACATATATGATTTTTACATTTTATAGATATGAAATTAATGAAATGAATCAAAAAATACTTAAATGCGCAGTAATTGATTAAATACGAACATATTTAATAATGTAAATAATATTGTGAATAATGGTACAGCAATTTTTAGTGGTGGCTCTGAGTCACCCCTCGACTGCTAAGCGAGTTGAACATTAATGTTCAAAAACAAGGAATTCTTAAAATTTTCCAAGTTGAGGAAGCTATATACTTCTTGAACAAGTTTTCTAACGAGCAAACGTAGAACACAGTCGAACAGTTTTTATAAGTACGAGATTACCGTGGTCGGCCGAATTGTTCGGCGATTGATCTCGCGCGGGCGTTTAGTCGGCGATATGAATATTCATTGCGTCAAGTATCAAGAAGATTAAGCGTATCGATGTATACGGACGTGTACGTATTACCCTAATAAAACGGATGCACGTAGTGGCTGTAATTATTCGGGATAATCGGGCCGTCTCATTTCCGAATACCGCGGCCACACAAACACGGAGATTACAGGTGATCGTGGCTGTTGTTGTTCGGGAATTCAGGTACATACTTATGTGGCGAATAATATCGTAATCTCTCGTCGAATAATATCGCGATCACCGATGCAGATCAGAAAATTCGAATTCAGGAAGAGCTACAGTGACTTCCATTAATATTCGGACGCTCTTATAAAACCCATCACTTTTTTAATATTGAGAATTTTTATGAAAAGTTATTTAATTGCAAATGGTCGAGATTTTTATGACAAGTGAAAACAATTAGTTTAATACATGATGTAAGAGAAAGTTTGAAAAGGTCGAAATTTTTATGGAAATTAAAACAATTAGTTTACTACATATTGTAAAAAAAGAGTCTGTGTTGAGTAATTGCAATTGTTCGAAATTTGTATGAAAAGTTAAAACAATTAGTCTCCTACATAATGTAGGGTAATGTTTGAAAATGTCGAAATTTTTATGAAAAGTTAAAACAATTAGTTTCCTACATGACGTAAGGAAATGCTTGAAAATGTCGAAATTTTTATGAAAAGTTAAAATAATTAGTTTCCTACATGATGTAAGGAAAAGTTTGAAAATGTCGAAATTTTTGGAAAAGTTAAAACAATTAGTTTACAATTTGCTGAGAGCAAAAGTTTGTTGAATAATTGCAATTGGTCTAAATTACAAAGAAAATACAAAAAATTGTGTTTTACAACTTTCCAGTGTGGGTTTATATAGAAAATTGAAAAAATGCATTTGTAGACCTGTGTTCAAAGTAGACACACGAACATCGATGTTTTGAATCAGCTATAGTCTTGTATTGCATACAATCAGTGACGAAAACGAAACCTCTGCGGGGCTCCGAAGACATTATTATATCCCGAAAGTCTAGTAACACCGTGCGCAGTACTCCATCAAGAAAATCGTTGAATACCGTGTCCTCCGTCCGAAGGAACGTCGATAAATCCGATAATTTGATCGGCAACCGTCCGGCTGCATTTACATCGGGCGGGTTTTAACGAGGGCTTTTCCCTATCGAATTTGCATATCTTTTCTGGGTTCGCGCTTCGGTCGATCGTCAATTAACAATACCGTTTGCCCATCCGGAAATGTCGAAGTAAGTGGAAACGGCGGCGACCAAGATTGTCTCTGGCAGTTTCGTTTCTGTCGTTGGCAAAAGGATATTCGAAGGGAACCAAGAAGATTTACACAGTGGGTCAGAATCTTCCAAGACGTGGCCGACAATTGTCATTTCTTAAACATTCATAAAGTTCGCGAGTCAGAGCATATAAAAATTCAACAAAATTTTAAAAACATGCATTTGTTTAGTTTCGCACTTGTCCAATCTTATGTAAATTTGAGGTTAAGACTTTTTTCTTTTGTTATGTTTCTTTTTGTTTTTATCAGTTTTACTGTAAATAATTATTTAAATAAAAATAAATTTTTAAGAAATACCACGTTTTTAAAACGGACTAATAAGTATAAAATAAAATCTTAAAAAACGCCACGTTTAAAAACGGACTAAAAAGTATAAAATAATTTTTTCTAGCCCCATACAGATTCCTAACCCCGTACAGATAGTCCTGAAAATTTGTGATTGTGAATTTTGAATAGCTATGAAAATACTTGTAAGATTTAAAACGAAAAACGTGGGGCGCAAGATATAACATAGCAAGGAGTGTAGAGAGTAGCTGTCGCTGAGAAAACTCGCAACACAGTTCATATCATTTGCAGTGCAATAAAATTGTTAGTGATTTAGGTGTTCATGCATCAATTATCTATCGCATGCGCCCCACGTTTTTCGTTTTAAATCTTACAAGTATTTTCATAGCTATTCAAAATTCACGATCACAAATTTTCAGGACTATCTGTACGGGGTTAGGAATCTGTATGGGGCTAGAAAAAATTATTTTATACCTTTTAGTCCGTTTTAAAAACGTGGTATTTTTTAAAAATTTGTTTTTATTAAAATAATTATTTTCTGCTTTTTAGCCTTATATGTGTGAAATTTTACAATCGATTTTGAACATTTTGATGAGATTATAACAGAGACATGTAGTAAATTTCAGACGGTATTGCGACGCGTCATATCGAAAACGAACGCCGTGGTAAAATGTCAAAGATAAAGGTTCGACGGAGAATTTCGGTGTAACTGTTCTTTCGCTTGGAAAACAAACATTATACTATAATAATACGTAGTAACTTTGTAAACACCGCACGGAGCTCGAACGCACACTGACGCACACTGAGCTCCTTCGGTGCGAAGCGGGTCAGTGGAGTGGGGATGAGTCAGAGTGGGAACACGTAGTAAAGTGGGGACGCTGAACGCGAAGACGTACTACGTCACGCGGCGGGGGGTGCAAAGGTTCAAATTATTAATAATTTATATCTCCTGAACGCATAGGCTTTTTTAAAAAATTTTGTTTAAATATTGCATTGTCATTCAGTTCTGAGCTATGTTTAAAATTTCAAGTCTCTAGCTCATCGGGAAGTTAGTTTAAAATCAATTGCAAAATTTGTGCCGAACAAACAGACACACAAACAAAAAAGCGAGCTAATAAATACGTGGTAAAAACTGTATACATTTGTATAAAAGGACCTTGGTCCATATATAAAAATAATAATAATAATAACTAGAGGGCTATTGTTGCTCGCTCGCTTCGCTCGCTCGCGAGTAGGTTGTTGTTGCTTGCTCGCTCGCTTCGCGAGCTCGTGGGCAGGACTGCTCTTGCGAGAATGTTAGTGGTACGTATGGCTAGTAGGGCCCACAGCTATTAATGTCTTTCATTTTGTGTGTGACTCTCCACGAGCCACACAAAGAACTTCCCGATTCGTTAGTTGCTGTATATTATTATTATTATTTATTAAGTGTACGTTTTAAGAATATTATACGTTTTCAGGGAAATTCAATAGTTTTCTACTTATCAAAATGTTTGCTATATGGCGTCGCATGAAACCAATATCGTATGCTCGTTGCTCGCTTGGTTCCTTGTTATAGCATACTAATGTTGCAAAATAAATTGTCTTAATTAGTTTTTCGCAAACGATACAACTCATCATTATCCGGGTTTGCAGTATTGATCTTGGTTTTCTTCGATACTATTAATTTAAATTTTCTCAAAATATATAAACCGCTGAATTTTGAAACTCTGCTCAGTGCTACATACAACATTTGTAAAGTTCGTATTTCTGATGTTTTAAAATCCATACATACTTTCTCGTATGTTTGTCCCTGACTTTTATGAATCGTAATCGCTTCAGCAGGAACCACTGGAAATTGACTACGTGTGATTTGTTATTTTTCTTCACTCGAAATATTTACTTGATTCGATATTTTTTTATTATTGGTGTTAAATTTTGATTTATATTTGCATTTTTCATATAATCACAACAACGAGTCCTTACTTTCACTCCTACTATGGCCAATTGAAAATCTAACCACAATATAGACGGAATTTTAGTATTTTCTTGAAAAGTAATAAATTTTAATATTCCGCATGCTCCATTAACCAATTCGTCTTCAACGTCAATGTTATTAATTATCATATATTTTATATTAATTTTCAATTTAATCTCAGTTAACAATTCGTTTTGAACTCATTGTTTATTTAAAGATTGTAATATAAATGTTTTTGTACTTTCATCGATATTCTTTGAAAATGTATTCTCGGCGATGATTATGACACTCTTGCATTGACACTCTTGCATTGGAATAATTTTCGATTATTGTAAGCGGTTACATTAGCATTAGTTGCATAATTAGAAAAAAAATTTTTTTAATTAAAAAAAACAAGAAAAAAATTTGTTTTTTAATTTTATAAAAATTTTTTTTTTAGTTTTATAAAAAAAATTTTTTTTTAAAATATGTCTAAATATATATATATATAGTTACGTTTACTTTTTCGGTGGATACGCCTTTCGTATAAATTGCAATGTTTAATCAACTCCTTTCGAAAAAAACTAAAAAACTACTTGACCAAAATGGACCAAAATCTAATCAGCTCTAAGTTACAGCGGGGCACATCGATTGCATCATTCATAATTCTGATCGCGTTGTTACTTTTTCAAAAAACGTTAACGAAAAATTTGATAACATACAAACGGCCATACGCACACACACACACACACACATACGAACATTTTGATAAAAATAGTCTAAAATGACTCCAATGACCATGAAACGTGAAGATCTGCTAAAAACTCGATTTTCGATTTTCGGGGTAATTACAATAACTTCCCTATAAAATCGGGAAGTTAATAATAATAATAATAGATTATACAGGGTGGGACATTTAAAACAGTGAATAACTCGCTTGTTTCTGAATACAGAAGAAACTGCAGCAGATCAATCTGATTTGGTATCGAGGGACTCATAATCTGATGTTCCTCATTGTTTTACAGGTCGAGGCGTCCAGGAAATACGAAGGTCAACTCTGTTTTTTAAATGCAATGGTATGATTCTTTATCTACATTCAGATAGAATGTAGGTCATTCAAGGTTAACTCAAATAGAAAATAAATTGTCTGAAAGCGCTCTGAAAGAGAAAGAGAAAAAGAAAGAGGAGGAGAAAAAGAGAAGAAGAGGAGAATGCCGGCAAAGGCCGGAAGGTAGAGCTAGGCAGCCAAAGAGGATCGTTTCGGCGTGATAAGTGGCGAGTCCGCGAACCTGGCATCCGAGAGATTTAGGGCGGTAACCGTTCTTCGTCCCGTCTGTTTCCCTTTCTTCTTTGGCTCGCTAATTCTATCTTCTTTTAAGCCGATGTCGCGGACGGGCAGAGGAGCCCGGATCTTTTATTTTTCGGCACGTAAATCACGCGACAATCGAGTTCCGGTTTTCACGGGGGAAAATCGGCCGGGTAGATAAGGTGGCAGAAGCGTGGGTCAAGTGCGGAGGGAGTGAGACCGTCGAGATTTGCATATCTCGCGAACCGAATAATCGATACCACTTAACGTTCCGTCTCGAGAGCGTGCGGGAGGCGCGCAAACGAGAACCGAGAGAATTGGCCAGCGAGTTTGATGAAACGAACCCTGCGTCGGGATTGTTGACTAATGGATGCCGCCGATTCCTCCGAAATTTTTTCGCGGTGCGCAAGGCGTAGGCTCTTTTGTTTAATCTATCGCGGAACCTCTTTTTCGGGACGTAATACAAAAATTTTCATTGAGGTTTAATTTACTGTGTGTGTGGTGATAGACACTGACAAATTATATTTATTTAAAGCGCTATAAAAATATATGTTCTATAACAAGTTTAAGACTGTAGAATATATTTCCACCAAGAATGAGGCATTACAAAAAATTCAGTATAGAACAAAGCAAATGGTCTGAACAAAAAATCGAGCAAAAATAGCTCGGCACGAAACGTGTTAAATTGATTTGTAAAAATCAAGAGGAATTCTTATAATAAATTTGCATACATTCTATTATTTTATTACTTCTAACGTTGACTTAGGATACAGATAGGGTATAGTGTCCAAATATGGTATAGTTCCCTATTATGGCACTACCATATATCTTGTAAAGGCGAAGTCGCACTCTAGTGAGAAAGAATCCTCAAACAATAGTTTACCATGTTTACTCAACAGTGTGCAGTGCATTCGCACCATTCTATAGATTTCAGTATAAGTCCACCAGTTGTGTCTTCACGTGTTGAATATTTTTCTGATTAGATTTTCGGTTGTATGTTTTTCGAGGAAGATAAGTGATTTTGAAATGTTTGAACATATCTGTAGCTCCAGTTTATTTATATTAATGTTTGCCAACTGTTGGTTTGGGCTGAAATTAATTTTCTCTTTGTCAGTAGCTAGTATTATCAGTCGACGTGGAGTTCCCAATATGGCACTACCAAGGGTTCCCTAATATGGGTATAGCTATTGACATATTCTTAGTGTGGGTGTCGAATATGGCACTAGGTGTCATATTAGGGACTTAAGGTGTACCATATTAAGAACCCTGTCACTGGAACCTGCAAATAACACACCACGAAAAGAAATATTTTTCTCAAGCTGTATTAGTTTTTGAACAAACTTGACCCCAGAATCTTATAGGGAGGAAATGCATCTACAACTGGTAATTTTTTGGTCGAAAAAGAGCATTCTAAAATAATCAAAATATTGAAAAAAAAGTGGTTCATATTTGGGCACTTTACTCTATAGTGGAGCGATGAAGATGCAATAGCGTGAACATCGCGGCAAAATCGAACCAATGTATTTAATTAAATGCGACTGTATATAGTGGAGCGGTGATGAGAGAATAGCGGGGCATATAAAAACAAAAATCATCTCGCCGCTACACTATATTCTCGTACTTAGAAAAAACGAGAATTCTACTTCGATATAATATCACCGGTGAAAAATGTACGAAGCAATGAAAAATCTGTTATCATGTGTATTTTAATGGCAAATATTATGATTCTAAACAACATTGTTTTCCTTTACGACAAAGTGCTAACAGTTTTAGATTGTATCAATACGTTGCTGCTATTTTATATCACTGGGAGTTTTATCCATTTACAGCTAAAATAGGTGAGCGTAATTTCATAGAACGGAGAATTAAACGAATCGGAGAGTATCGATACATGAAAAGTGGGACAATGTGAAAAGTACTGGTGGATAATTCGTGCATCGACGAATGTACGATTATTCTGCACATGAGCGGAGAATTTATTTTAGGATGACACCCAATTAACTTCACCTAGTTTAATTTCTAATAATTTCATTGCGGACACCGTGCGCGCGATAAATCGTAATTCGGCAAATTTCGTATAATCTGTGGTCGACGTGACGTGAACAGAAATACCTTGCTGAAATAGTTGCTCGCTCGCGACTCGTCTAACGCGTCACGAGTGACATGCAATGAATAATGCCGATCACTCGGAAGAATATATTAAAAGTTTCAAGAGTGGCACGGGCCACTTTTTGAAGATTTTACAATTTTTCTGTTAAATGAGTCCGTTCAGGAATAAGGCATGAAAAATAGAAACGCCCTTGGCTCTCGACGCACCCAATGAATACAGGATTGCAGGACGGTCACGTGAATTTAATTTTCGACGAAATATCGTGTAAACGTGCGACGGCTGCTTGATGGAACAACTCGCTCGAGTGTGTGATATTCGCTCGGATCGACGACGCTGCTGTTCTCGCTTCGATTTCTTTTCTTCGTTGTTTCACCTACAGCATTTGCAATTTTCTTACTTTTCTGCTTCGGCTTTTGCGAAATCGTTGCCTCCGATACTGCTTCTGATTCAATTTCTAGTTTTGGACGATACGTGTATACAGATTGGCTAGTTCTCCCTCTTTCGCTGATCATTTACGAACGTTCTGTAATTTTCTGGAGAATGTACGACGTGAAAATTAATTTCGTAGATTTTTCTATCTTCACTACCAGAGTTGTGATAATTCAATTACATTGTAATTAAATTACACAATTGAATTCAACTACGTCGTATGTGAATTACATAACTCAAACCTTTCAATTAATTCAATTACTAAGTATTTTAATCAGATGTGCAATTGAAATACAATATAATTAAAATACAGCTGTCCAAATTATAGCTCAGAACTTTGAAGAAGAACTTGTTTGCTGTCTGTACGGCATAGTTTCTACTCCTCGGCCTCCTCCATAATACGTAATGCTATTTTATAATTTTACTCGAATTGCAAATTACGAATTACATTGTAATTTAGTTACAAAGTATTTCATAATTGTACCCCAATTGCAATTACGAATTACATTGTAATTTAATTGAGTGAAGATCTGAATTATAAATTACAATATGACTGAGTTACGATGTAATTCAATTACTTTGTAATAATAATTCCTGGAGTAATTCAATTGCAATTCTGCACACTACATATAAAATGTTTCACTTAGGCTGCACATCTATTGAAATTAATAAATTCGAAAGTCGTTATTTAATTTGTACTTCCTTGAAAAGGGACATTCCTGAAGTCATTTGAAATAACTTTTTCTTTAACACTTATAGCCTATATGAAAAATTTGACATAGGACAAAACGGAAAATAAGCCAAGTGACTAATGAACATCAATTTCTGATCAAGGAACAACGGCGTCACATAGAATTCTAAATTGTCAGATTCCAGCACCGGTTGGAAGCAAGCATGATTTTTATTTGAAACGCGTTCTGATACGTTAATTAAAAGAGTAAATATTCCACTGGTGTTATTCCGGTTCCACGTAAAATATTTTACTTCCCTGCAAAACAACAGACTCGATTGCATCTGTCATTGCGCATTCCGGTTTTCTACAACAGACCTGACCTACATGTATTTCTACAGCTATCGGCGGAAATGTCATCCACTCGGTCCCAGTAACAGATGTTAATTTTTTAATAAATTTCGCATAGTCATTGCGACGAGAAAAACAGGTTTTCGAACGCGATTGTTATTGGGACTTTAATGCGCAGCATGTCCTCGCAGCCGATGCACGCATAATATTATACAGTACAGCCAAGTAATTAATCGAATACTGTGATAAATTATTTAATAATACGTAATCGGGGATTGATTTCATTTGAGCTACTATTCGCGAGGTTGCGCGAGCTGGGGGAGGGGCTGGAACAGGGCCACGCCGGAGGAATTTATTTCCAGCGTAATTACGGGATAGATTTAATCTGACTACGAGATTAATCTTCCTTTCGAGCGGCACGAAAATGCAACAGGCGTTGGCAGCACTGTTACAAATAATTCGGCGAAATTCGTTTCATTCGTTGGAAATTTCTTACCGCTCGATACAGTTTATCCATTACGGCCTCGTTCCCGGTTTCTGCTCTATAAAGAACAGTATTTTCCAAAGACATTTGCACGCTCCTGCACAAAGCGTTTCATAATTACGATGAAAGGGAGAAGGGGAAATTTCGGAGAAGAGTGGCCGGGTATTTGCAAACAGTTCCATTAAGAGCACAGTCTGCTATACAGACAGTAAACTGTAATGTACTTCATTTTATAGCTATGGTAGTCCGTATTTTTCTCATCTCTGCAGAAAATAGTTCGGTATCATTCTTTTCATTTTACAATAATTCTGTTTAAATTGATATTTTAATTGTCTCCTTATATTATTGAACTGTAAGTCAAGTTTTAATGTTGTGTATTTCTTTATTGTTATTTAATAAGTAATATTTCTGCATCAAATATAATTTTTTGCTTTCTTTCTTATAGGTCACAGTTCAAGATCAACTAATATTTAGAAGATAGTCATAGCAAAATAGTCATTAGTCAAAACTTGTTGATTAGTTAGTGATAATTAATTAATAATGTTAATCAGAGTTGGGCAAACGCTAGTCACAATTATGATTATTGACTAATAACTTCATAAGCTCTGCAAAAGTGACTAATAATTAATGACTAAGTAAATATAATACTTGAGCGTGACTATGAGTAATGACTACTTAAGTATTTGAGCGTAATGACTAGTGAATAATGACTACAATTTTTATTAAGGATGAATATTGAATACTGACTATAATAGCGTAACTAATGACTAAATACGCAATCAGAATTTCACTATGACTAATGACTAAAAATGGTTATAAGTTAAAATAAGACATAATAATAACAAAAAATATCCTATTAGTCTATAAACATATAAAATACAGATTATGACGATATAGTTTAAGTATACATTATACCGATATAGTTTAAGTATACATATTAATGTATGTTAATCGCACATTAGTGACTGATGACTAAAGATTGATGACTGATCATTTAAACTAACTAATGATTAATCATAACTAATAAGCAATAACTAACGATTACTTAGAGCTGTGACTAACTATTTGCCATTTAGTTATCACTCTGTAATTAAAAAGTTTTGACTAATGACTATTTTGCTATGACTAACATTCAAAAAGACTATTAGTCATTTTTAAATATTAGTTGATTACACTGTCCAACAAATTTCAACTTTTTTTTTGTATTTCGATTCCCACTATGCGATTTTTATAGTGTTTTTCGCGCTGATTCCGAATCTGTCGTTTAAAAAAAATTGAGTTTTAAAAAAAGACATATTTTTCAACTTTGAACAAATATTGTGATGTTATTATAAAAGATATTGAATTGTTCTTTACAGCAAAAGATTCTGTAGACTTTCCCGAATACAGTGATATACAATATTAATACATTATGATTGTTTAAACAATCATTAAAGACGGAAAGACACCACCTTTGCACCAATTTTTGAGGATATTTTTAAATTTCCCTCAAAAAATAAGGGTCCAGCGGAAAATCGAACTACACCACGCGAAAGAGCAGACTTTTATCTTGAGAAACCACCCTTTCAAGTTTGCATGGTCGACGTTTTTTTCGAACCAGAAAGCAAAACATCTTCGCCCGACATGAGTTGCCGCCAGTGTCGCTTCCCACTAAAACAAGCGTTCCACGGGATACGGTGCGGCGCGGCGCGGATTTAAACATGTTTAAACAATCATAATGTATTAATATTGGATATCACTGTATTCGGGAAAGTCTACAGAATCTTTTGCTGTAAAGAACAATGCAATATCTTTTATAATAACATCACAATATGTGTCCAAAGTTAAAAAATATTTCTTTTTTTAAAACTCAATTTTCTCAAAAACCGTACGTCTAGGAGAAAAATTAAGAACAGATTTGGAATCAGTGCGAAAAACTCTATAAGAATCGTATAGTGAGAATCGCTATACTTTTTAGCTGTTGGACAGTGTTATTGCCCAACTCTGTTATAGGTAAGTTTTATTCTCATTATTGACACAATATTCTAACACTAAAAGCTCGGGTTCGTTGTATTGGAAGGATATCAAAACACGTGGAATAAAATTCATTTTTACCGAGTTTCCGTGGCCGTACTCAAGCGGAAGAACGCTCGCATAAAGAAGAAACGGCACGAAGTAAGCAAACAGGAGAGATCACGGGCAAGTTGAAAGCCCCCACTACAGCATCATAATACAGGCATAAATAGGTAAAAGAATACACAGCTGAAGCGGCCGGAAGTCTACCAACGACTGACCCCGACCACATTCTACTTAAACCGGCGGTAGCAAAGTTTTTCCACTTGTTCAACCGAAAACCGACCATCCAGGAGAAAGCAGCGAAGTAAATAAAGCCGGATTGGTTGGCTGCGTCGACTATATGTATACAACGTGACTCTTCTATTCCGGCAGAAATTGCTTTTCTGATACACAATGTTTCTGTCGTATTTTCATTCGGCTGGAAACGACTATCGAAGAAGCCCGTAAAACTGGCTGTAAAGTTCAGGATGTGTAACTACAGAGACTTCGATTCTCTCTCGTCAATCGGTAGTTTCGGTTACAAAAATCTGTCACGCTGCGGATAATGCATACGCCGTCCTTGCCACGCAGGTTTATTGAAGGCGGAAGATGATCGATAGCAGTAGCTGCGCGTACTTTGATAAACTTTGCATCGTTCGCTGGCGAAATTGAGCTGCCGAATAAAGTGGCAACGCCGGGGATATGAAACAAGCTGAATATTTCGACGATGCCGGATAAAACTTCTGTTGCTTGTTCCCAAGTTCAGTTTCGCTCTCGCCCGATGCGCACCGGATCAGCAGTTGCTAATAGTGTCGCCAAGGACTTCTCAATCAGGAAAATGCTCCAATTTGAAGAAAGTATTTTATGGGTGCATCGATTGTGAAAATTCGACGTTATAAGAAATATAGGTTGAGTCATGAAAAACAGAACAATTGAATTTCTCCGTTCTATGTAATAATGTATATAGACTGCGGATCTTTATCAAAATAAAAATTGTCTTCATCAATTGCAAGATGCAGAATCCATATAAAACTTTCTTTCTATTCTCAGTAATTTTAATAAACCGAGAATAACATGTGGGTGTGGTTATACAGGGTGGTCCACGCAACTTGCACACCTATAATAACTTCCAAAGTATGCGTTGCACGAAAAAGTTTCGTATACAGAAGTTGCGTTGAAGTTGAATATTTTTTTCCATAATCCTTAAGTCCACCCCACGCAATGATCCTATCCATACTTCTTACCATAAACCCTCCTTATTCCTCCCCGATGGAAGAAAACCACCACCCTCTCATGATTTCCATTGAGCAACGACACCTTTTTTGTGGAACATATATGATTCCTATAAAAACTAATATCTATAAAAGAAGTCATGATTAAAAAGGTGTTGTTGTCCAAGAGTGATTACTAATATTGTTCTCCAGGTATAAATAGAGTTATTACAGTGTACTGGTATTTTCTCGAGACCAGCGGTATAGACAACGGGCCATAACAGCGCAGCGGTGCGCTCGACCTACCTCTACCTGAAACGGGGGAACACGGCGTCCTTTACCAGCTCATTGTGACGCCAATTTTAATGATACCATCTTTTTCAAGGGCTCATTTTAAAGGGGAAACTTCAAGGAATATTACCATACTTTTTTCAAAATTTAAATCACTGAGCCCCATCATTAAAAAAAACGCAAAAGAAGAATTTGTTTAAATTTTTCGACATTATAAAGTTGATTTTCGAGGTTGAAAAAATTATTTTGTAATAGCCCAATCCTTTCCGAATAAAACAAAAGAAAATTTAGCTCAATCGGAGAAACGGTTCTTGAGATAAAAATTCGTAAGTGAGGCCCGTTTTCGCCGAAATGGGCAAAAATTGAAAAATTCGAAGGCCTGCCATTTCTAAAAAAATTCAAAACCGGCAAAATGATGACTTAAACCCCCCCTAATTTCACATGGACTACAACATATTTCATTTAGAACAAAATCGGCGATGGTGCCTGCAAAAAGTGATCGATTCGGCATGGCATGACCCCCCTTCAGAATACACCCCTTCAGACCATGCAACTTCTGTATACAAAACTTTTTCGTGCTTCGCATACTTTGGAAGTTATTATAGGTGTGCAAGTTGCGTGGACCACCCTGTGTTGTCTTAATGTTTTTACTGTTTTAAATTACATCCACCGATTTTTGTCATAAATGCATAAAATCCGCAGTCTAGTAATACATACACTTTTAACTTCATAGTATTGTAGCCGATGTCAAGACGAGTTCAATGAATTGATGAATTATTATAATATGCGCTCACCAAGATGAATGCGGTAAACACTGCAACCTAATTGAAACGATGTTCAAAATTAAGCCCGTATGCTTAGGTAAATTTGACAACTTTTGGTCCTGAAAACACAATCAAATACGAGTAGTTCTTTTTTATCAAAATTAGCCAACTAGTTATCTACCCCTAAACTTTCGAATAGTGCTTAAATCTTAATGAAAAGCTAAATCGGGGTCGTGGTCCAGCGTGCGTCGCGTCGTCTCGAATCCACCGAAACACGATCGAAGTCCGACGGAATTTACTGGTGAACGACGTGGATCGTGTCCAGCGCTATTTTCCCATTCGTTAGAATTTCTTGCGGGCCTCGTTCCCGGTTACGGCGGATCGCAAGTACGGATCGCGATGGCGATGGTTTTGCGAATCAGCCGGGAGCGTGCGACATCCGAACGGCGGTAATAAGAAATCTGCAAGATTAACTCGGAGATGGTGTCCCTGCAGCAAAGGCACTCGCTGGGCGTAACATAAAATTCAACGACCGTAAGAACGGGCCGACAGAGTATCTACTTTTACCTTGAGACTAATATATGTATACGGGAACGGGCTACGGTCCCCGCGGCCGAAAGAAGTTTCTCCTTGCGATAGGATACGGTCCAACTGGCCGCAAATTGCGATCGAATTGAAACTGGCCAGCGATTTCTTGTTGAAACCGCTCCAGATTATTCGAACGACTCTGTGTAACGCGTACACTAGCTGCGATAAACGGAATTGTGGATTATGTGAAGTGTAATCCACTCTTTCTGTTAACGGTAAATATGGTCAATCCTCGCGCGGTGGGTACTTTTGACGATCTCATGGCGGCCGTAGCAGGATTCATCTGAATCCTTACGCGACAAACTCCTTTCGCTTATTTTCGAAACTACAGTAAATTCTCTATAAACGCAAAAGCCTCGGGGGATCCTTTCGCGTTTATAGTAGACGGTAGCTATGTTTTGAGCTTCAAATGCCGAGCTGAACGTAGAGAAGGACAGTGCGTGTAAAGAGAGACCACGCGCGGCCCTTTGAACTATGCCAGCGACTGCGACTCTCCGCGTCTCATTCTTTCCCATACGCTGTCCTTCCTCGCGCCTGAAACGTTCATCGTCAATGAAACCACTAAACCCAGTTGAAATTATATCGTGCTTGGTCTTATTTCAATCAGAAAACGGCCACAAATATATTGGCGAGAGTTTAATAAAAAAATTAGGAATAATAAAAAAGATTTTATATTGGTATTACATTGTGGGGACGCACGGTTCTTTGAACCCTGAAATACCTGAGGGTTTTTTTATAGAGGATTTACTGTACTTCATTGACATCATTGCTGATCTTTTTATACAACATCATAGAAATAGCCAATGATCAAAACTTTGACATCATTGCTGATCTTTTTATACAACATCATAGAAATAGCCAATGATCAAAACTTGGTATGATCACTGCTCTTTTTAAAGTAAAAATATAAAGAAATATAAGAGAGAAGAAAATCATGACATAATACGTCCTAATTTCCTATGGCCTTGTTTTTTATGTGGATGGATCGATGGGCCCGTCAGGTACAATTGCACTTTATTCTTGAATGATCATTCCATTAAAAATTGTAGGTCACTCTCATTTCTAAAAAAATAGCGCACATAAAAAAAGTTGCAGTCATGATTACATTGCCTGCAAAAGAACAGTATAACTTTTAAAAAAAATGTTTACAAAAAACGAACTCCAAAAAGGGGCGAATTTTTGGGTCGCCCACGCGAAGGCTGTCATGCGAACCGTACATAGGATCCGAGCTACTCGGGTTTCGCGTACGTATCGCCGATCTCTCTCGGCTATCGGCGTAACGGACGATAAAATAAAGACGAACAGACCGTGTCGGGCGTCTTTGCGGAACCGGGGATACGATCGGCGGAGGATGTTTGTTTCGCCTAAACGAGCCCGGGCAATTTCTGGCTCTCAGTATCGCCAGGCGCGGTCGCCAGAACCACTCCTTGCGAACAATGGAACAACGCTGCCTACATTATCGTTTCCTCGTGTCCTCCAATTCAATTTGCCTGGCGACATTGTTGTGCCTTCGATGTAAAATCCTCTCAAGGATCCGGATTTCTTACCCCTGGCTCGCTGCCTGTTTTCATTCGAATCTCTTCCTCCTCGATCTTACATTTTTCTTCTAAAATCCTATGGGACCATCGGGTAGTTCCGTTTCCTCCACTCTTTCTTCTCTCTCTCTGTATCTCTATCTCCATCTTTGTCTCTTCTCTCTTCCCACCACCTTCGTCTCCTGTCTCTCCAACCCTTACATCTTCGTGTCTCTTCGCTTGATCCTTTCCTTTCTCTTCATCTACTTCGACTCTCTTGTCGCAGCTTGTAAGGGATTCGCAGTCGTAGCGAGTTTTCGTTGCCGGTAACTTCAGCGTTCATTTCATCGGATACTTTGACGAATGCCTGGAGGGCTGTATGTCGTGGTAATAGTCTTCGCGCAGCTGGGAATTGCTTCTGGGATCCCGCAGCCGGGAACGTATATCTCTGTGAGATTTTCGCGGGGTTAATCGCTTCCTAATGATGGATTATTAAGAAGCGATTCGGAACCAGCCGACACCGTGAACGTTGAATTTGTAATTGTCGGGACCCCTTCTGTCCCAACTCGAACCGGATAGTTGAGAATTAATGGGCAAACCGGTGAAACGCATAATCATCGGATTCATAACGGTTCGAACTGGATTGTTGTGCTTCCGCATCATCGCTCCCGCGGACTGCTCATTAACGTAAAATTAGGTAGGGCGGCAGGTAATCGAAACCCGGTCCCAGGCATAATCGAGATATTCAAACATTCATAATGCTCACAATAAACTTTTTAATTGGAACGAATCGGTATTTAGTAGCCGGCCCTGGGTTTCACTCGCTCACGGAGAAGTCATTTCGGTTAATCGTCGTCAGGCATATTTTCCGAATATCTGCGTATACATATGCATAAGCGCCGATGAGGTACCTGCGTTTAAGTACATTAAACTTATTGGCAAATTGGGACTGCGGATTTTGCGCTTTTGATGCAAACGCGATGCGTTGAATGCTTTTAAAGAATCTCGATATACTGTGGTAAATTATGCTTTCAGAATGAATATAATATTATTTATTATACAATATGTTCACGTGTTCACTATATAAATTCTGCTCCTGGCAAATTAAATAGATTTATATTTTGCCTAAAAATTCGCAGAGAGAGAGCCTATTGAAAAGATCGTATAACTAGATTTTGATGTTATTTCGACTCTGTTCGTATTGGCAAAAATGTAATCATCTATATTGGTTTATTGGGAGAATGTTAACTCTTTTGATCAAATTCTACGCTAATTAAATAATGGCGTCATTCGTTATTCGCGGTATGGTCGAACGTCGTTTACCAAAATGACGTGTTCGATTTGATGATAGTATTGCCGAAAATTTCAATCGAGGAAATACATTCACCTAAATATCTACAAAATCCGTTTTATGAATATTATCAAAATTTACTGATGGCATATCGAATTTGTAACAAATATAAATAGTATTTTTGATACAAGATGTTTTTTAAATTCCCGATTCATAGGGAAGTTACTGTAATTACCCCGAAAATCGAAAATCGAGTTTCTAGCAGATCTTCACGTTTCATGGTCATTGGAGTCATTTTAGACTATTTTTATCAAAATGTTTGTATGTGTGTGTGTGTGTGTGTGTGCGTATGTCTGTTTCTATGGTATCAAATTTTTCGTTAACGTTTTCTGAAAAAGTAACAACGCGATCAGAATGATAAATGATGAAATCGATGTGCCCCGTCGTAACTTAGAGCTGATTAGATTTTGGTCCACATTGGTCAAGTAGTTTTTTAGATTTTTAGTTTTTTTCGAAAGGAGTTGATTCTACAATGCAATTTATAAGGGAGGACGGAAATTTTCCACCAAAGAAACAAACGCAATTACATAAAAAATTTTTTTCTAATTTTTTTTTTTAGATTTAAAAAAAAATTTTTTTTTAAACTGATGCTATTGTTACCGCTTGGAATAATCGAAAGTTATTCCAATGCAAGAGTGAATTTATCATTTCTACTCCCAAGAATAAATTTTGGGAGAATATCGATGAAAGTACAAAAAAAAACGATTTTGGCGATGTTGGCGAAGGAGTAACGAATCGGGAAGTTCTTTGTGTGACTCTTGGAGAGTCACACACCAAATAAAAAACATTAATAGGCCTAGCAGTAGGCCCTACTAGCCATGTGTATCACTAACCCTCTCGCAAGAGCAGTCCTACCCGCGAGCTCGCGAAGCGAGCGAGCAAAAACAATTCTACTCGCGAGCGAGCAACAATAACCCTCTAGTTTTAATTTATTTTACGTTGTTTATTTAACTGCTGTGGTTATTTCGTGACGGGTCCTACAGTGTTTATAAGGTGGGTTCCGACTTCGAAAAAGGAAGAAGTTCCTCAATTCGATCTGTGTGCGCCTTTTGTCGCTTTTTTTCTATGTATGTTCACCGATTACGCCGAGATGGATGGACCAATCGGAACGAAACCCTCTGCATTTGTAGAGTATGTCTCTCGATTGGTCCCATGACAACAAATTTTGCATTTTTCATTCTTTACAGTTTTTATTGCAAATAACAAAGAAGACCGAAAAACCATTCTACGGTGTTTTACAAATTCCTCTCGTTCCACTAAAAAGTGTGAAATAAAAAAATTGTATATAAAAAATTAAACCGACTTCGAAAAAACGCACTAAAATGTATGAAATAATTTCCATTTAATTTATGTGAATACACACGAACTTAAATTCAATACAATCTTTTCTGAGGCGGCGCAAAATTGAAAATTTTCCAAATGGCAGATGTTGCTGATTATGCTTCCATTGGAATATGGTGGACTTGGAAATCAGTAGGTGGGAAGAGAAGATACATTAATATGTGAAAGCATGTAGAAGAATTTAAGCATTTTCGTGATTTCCAGTGTCGAAAATTTTCAATTTTGCGCCGCCTCCGAACAGACTGTATTGTATTTAAGTTCGCGTGTAATTGGCCCAGCTAAAAAAGTTGTAAAAATGCATTTTTTGCTATTGTTTTTCACAATTTCGTCCAAAGGAAAAATTTCAACATATTTTTTACACATCATTTACTAAACTAATTCTTGTAGCCTTGCAAAGCAATTGAAGTCGTTTGGCCCATTCATAAAAAAGTTGTTCTGACTTAAAGTGTGTGGAAGTGGAATCAGTTATGCTCCTTACTGTATTTCATACTTTCTAGTGAATTTTTTTACTGCGTTCTGATACAACATATGTCGATTTTTAGATTCGTTGCGTTATCGAAGATTTCATTAATTCACTGTGATGTGGCGGTGATTGAAAGATAAAAATATCAATTTTTATACAAGAAATATAACAAACTAATCTCCAGCTGAAAAATAAACTTTGAAAGCGTGAAGTAAATCGATTTTTGAGATGTTAGTGGCAAAGTTTTCGAAATTTCGCTGTCGAGAAACACGTACTGAAATACACGCGCAGGGGATCATGGTTTAAGCGTTCTTGTGACTTCCTCAATTTTTCTTGGATTAACTTTAATAAATAAACTTTAGTTGATAAAGTTTCAGAGACAGTTCCCAGAGATTATACTTTACGAAAATATCAAAACCTGAAAATTTAAAACTTTCCAAGCTGCTAGTCACAATCCTTTAATATGCGAAAGGAGTTTAAAATTTTTCCGACGACCTACTAAAGTATTTTGATAAAAGTTTCAAGGAGCTGTGCGTCAAATCAAATTCCGTACATCCTGAAAAATTATGTCGCGTAAACTGTTTATTCTCTTCCGTTTACATTCTCTCGCAACCTACCCGTGAATTGACAAACGGACAAGACAAGGCTGACATTGAAATGTGACAGAATAGTGGGAACAGTGCAGGAGGTCGAAGGATCAAGTTCAATGATGCAGGATCTGCGGGATCGCGCGACTATGTTTCACGAGGAGAAACTGTGGCTCGGAGATTCTTCGACTGCGTGACAAATTTCCGCTGTTTTCCTCGCTGCTTACCGTGGGCGACAGGAATAAAAAATGTCCTCCATGATATTCCCAGTTACGTGGAATTTTCAAGACCAGTGTAAAACCCTGACATCCATCTTTGCCAGATGTGTAGCTTGTATCGTGCACTACTACTCTCTGTCCACTTCCGAACAATCTTCTACTAATCACAATAAAAGTTCTACAAGCTACAGAGTGGTCGATTAGTTTTCAACCGTTTGAACAATTGAGTTAGCCAGTTTATACGGATAGTCAAGTGGCATAAGTCGGTGCAGAAATAAGGTGGAGTGGGGTAAGTGCGTTAATTGGTTATTTTTATTATAACATGAACGAAATTTCTCTAGCTTGTATTTATTAATGTAGTATAAATTAGTATGAACTATTCGACATAGATGTCGCCCAAGAATAAAGGTGTTTTCCTCGCTTAAATCAACCAATGGCAAACAGTCACGTGCGAGGTACACGTACAACTTTGAGGTTACCCTGAAGGTGCAATAGTTTGCAAGTTATTAATCCATTCTGTGTTGTTATTTTAGGTAAGTACAACAAATATTGATGTAGGTTTACATTAAATAAACCGTTTTTATTGTATTAAAATTTATTCAGAAAAACACTAAGATGCACTTGCCCCGTAAATATTACTACACGGGGCAAGTCCGTTCTATCACGATGGAGTAAGTCCGTACTGTATGGGTAACTATAAAACTAAACAATATGTTTAATGCAATAAACAGCATTTGTAGCAGGCTTGATAATCATTCTTTTCTTGTCCCGTAGCACTTGAAACAAGGTTCGAAAGCATTTTTAAACTTTGCTTTAATATTACTATACCCCCTTTCATATTTCAGCGTAACAGTACATGTTTGTTTAAAAATGGGTAACTATGAAACTAAACAATATAATTTAATGCAATAAGAAGCATTTTATAGCAGGCTTGTTAATCATTCTTTCCTTGCTCCGTAGCACTTGCAACATGCTTCGAAAGCATTTTTAACTCTCAGAGACGGACTTGCCCCATTTTAGGGGCAAGTGCGTCCTAGTTTACACCTTGTACAATATCCTATCAAAATTATAATTTTCAAGGAAAATTAGAATCCTACATAATACTAATTCATCAGTAATAACTGTGGCAAGAGATTGATACCAAGAGCGTTAAGTTTTTACATACCAGACTGAAAATACATCAGTTTAAAGTCCAACTTAGCAAAAACTAGGGCGCTCTTACCCCACTCCACGTTAATGGCCGTTTTTGAACGACAATTTTAAAATGTCTCAAACAGACTTAATTTTATTGAATATTTTACTGACTATTTTCAAGCAAATCAATTATGGAATAAGATTTATTGGAAAAATGATTGGTAAAGTTTAGTTCTACACCGGTTCGAACATCAAGAAGTTAATACAGCACAGTGCCATACTGTTAGGACTTTCTCAAAAAGTTTGACACCGTATCTTGTGTAACCGATATTCTTGCATGTATCAAATTACGCCACCAACGTTGATTTAACAATGCCGATGGGTATAAACTGAGCCAGGATGATTGAGAGACCTGTTAAAACTTTCGAGCTACTGGAACTTTGTACAGTTACAATGAAACTTTACTTATTTATAAGGGACCTTTATAATTTTTCCAAGCTTGCCTCGCTGTGGTCGGAGCAAGAATTCTGCAAGTTTTGCTTTTTAATTAATTATTACAATATGCATATCGGATCGTAAACAACTTCAGCCCGTGCCTCGTTCAAGAATATTATTAATAGAAATTATTTACTTATAGCAACTTCGAAGTAGATCCGTTTAGTACCTACGCACTAAAGTGCAGCAATGTTTTCACAGGACGAAACAGTGCTGCAATTCGTTTAAAATGCTTTTTAGAACCCTCGTCGTTTTCTATTGCATCATGTATCTCTGAAATGCTTATTTTTTATTTTGAGAAACGAAAAGAACCACTTTTAATATGTCAACAATCTCCAAATTGTATTCTCCGAGTTACAATTGCTAATGGAGTAGTTTTATGTTGCATCATATACCTCTGAAATGCTGTCTCCGCCTTTTTTTTCTTTGAGAAATGAAAAGAACCACTTTTAATATGTCAACAATCTCCAAATTGTATTCTCCGAGTTACAATTTCTAATGGAGTAGTTTTCTGTTGCATCATGTACCTCTGAAATGCTGTCTGCTCCTTTTTTTCTTTGAGAAACGAAAAGAACCACTTTTAATATTCCAACAATCTCGAAATTGTAGTCTCCGAGTTACAATCTGTAATGGCGTATGCGTGGCCAACGCAAGAGAAAAAAATTCTTGGAGTGATTTTTTTATCCACGCCTCGTATATCAACAAAGTCAACTTAATGCTAATTATAGTAATAAACGACGCGGAGGCTTAAGGTAGGGTGACTTAGTGGCAGAATTCACTTTCTTGGATTATAGGGGAGAATCTCTGAGTAACCGTGTGGTCCCCTATCTTGATAGACCCGGAAAAAGACTATAAATCTTAATACAAGCAGCCACCGTGATTGTTAGAATGTATTACGATATGGACAGTAAAAAGTTGAAGTCTGGGTAAACATTTTGAGAAAAGGATGGCTCACCGACTTGGTGGGCTTGAAGTAAAAGGTCTTTAAAATAAAGCAGTGAGTACTAGATTATCTTTCGTACTTTTTCGTTGGTTCGCATGTTTTCCTAGACGGACACTATTATTATTTGAGTTTCAAAGACCGAGACGAACGTAGAGAAGGACAGCGTGTGTAAAGAGAGACCGCGCTTCTCTTTCTTTCCCATACGCTGTCCTTCCTTGCGCCCGAAATGTTCATCGTTAATTAAACCACTAAATACAGTTGAAATTATATCGCGTTTGGTCTCATTTTAATCAGAAAAGTGCCACAAATATATTGGTGAAAGTTTCGTAAAAAAATAATGAAAAATAAAGAAGATTAAATATTGGTGTTACATCGTGTTAACGCACAGGCCTTTGAACTGTGCCGACGACTGCGACTCTCCGCGTCGCATTAATAGTGGATCACACCAATATACAGTCCCTGCTCACTTTATTAGACTCACCTGAAGAATTGGTGCTCTTTGAAATCCTATAAGGAATTCAACGCTGTTTTCAACCTATGGGGTAATGATTTCGTACTAAAAGGTTGCCTTATGGGTTGCCTATCCAAGTGTAAAATTTTCTTGCAAGAGCAAAAAATCCCTCTTTTACCATGGCCCGGCAACTCACCGGACACGAATCCGATTGAAAATGTCTGGGAGTGCCTGAAAAGAGAACTGGCCAAAGAAAATATAACAACAAAGACCAAGTTGATAGAGAGAATAATCTATCACTGGCACCATAACGTTGCATTAAAAGAAATTGCACAAACTTGCATAGATAGCATGTCCAGAAGAGTTGCGGCTTTAAGAGCAGCTAAGGGCGGATTAACAAAATATTAGTGCTTTAAGAATTATATTGATCTATTTGTGTTTGTATCCATTGTTTTTGTAAAATAAATATATGGAAAATTAATTGGTCATCATTAAGTAATATTTGCATAAAGCTACTATACCCATTATTCATGGTAAAACTAAAAATATCATGATTATAGAAGTGAGTCTAATAAAGTGAGCAGAGACTGTACATACCTGAGCCGAGATCAGATTACTAAAGTGGAGGGGATATTTTTTTTCGTTTATCGTGTACGTCCTTTTTGCATTTATAGAGGATTTACTATAGTTCAATTCAAAGTTCTATCGCTCTTACTGAAAGACCCTTTACTTCAAGCCTACAAAATCGGTGTATTTCATGTATAATGCCATCAAATGTACAGTAGAGACTACCGTATCCGAACTAATAGGGAGACGAAAGTGGCCGGATATTGGAATTTTCGGATAATAGAACAATTACTTTGTTTTGCATTAAACATCATTTATTCAAGTAGAAATGAACAAAAGTGAGTTTCTTTCAACATCTAAGGGTCCCATATCTTTTTAGCCGCTAAGTCACATACATTTTTTTTTGTAAGCAGCTGCTTAGAATTACATTCCCGTTGTGCCTCAAACCATCGAAGTCCTTTTTCAAATGACTCAAATGCTTCGACATGAAAAGATTTTACTAACCAACCATTACTAGCTTTAAATGAGTTTCCCTTTAATCTATCGTTGAATTCTGGAGCTTTTTCACGTAGCATGGGCCCAGATATCTGTATGACTTTGTCTCTTTGTTTACGAAACCATTGGAAGACAGCATTCTTAAGCTTTCCCTACTGGTATTTACTAGCATCCGTAGAATCTACATTCTGTATATAATTTTCAATATTGAGTTTCTGTTTTTTAATATCTGTGATTGTAGGTTTCCCAATACCATGTATTCTTGCTAATTTCGTTGCACTTTCACCACTTTCAAGATCTTTAATTATTTTGTATTTCTCTTCAATAGTTAAAACTACACGTTTTCGTTTACTTGCCATTGTGATACTGTTCTCCGCTTCAGGCTGAATTGATATGATTACATTTAACCAACCGAACACGGAAAAGTATTTATTACGTCTGAATACATTGTATGGAAACATCGCTACGAAACGTTGGGCGGATAACAGAATATACGGCTAATAGAACGTCCGTATATTAGGGTATTCGGATAATGGGGGTAAGTCTCTACTGTACTTTATTTCAATTCAAAGTTCTATTCATCTTCTTGAAAGTCCCTTTATGTTGTCAAGTTCATCGTTCTGAACAACTATTTTCTACCGTATCGAAGAAAGCGCCTAAGCTCGCTAAGCAGCTGGTAAAAAGGTAATACATCATTACTGATGGTCCGAGCACTTATAGGCTGGCAGAAATTACAGCTCGGACGAAATAACGTAGGATCGTCGCAGCTAATCGTCTGACCACACGCAGACCAGAACTACTTTCCCCTGGGTGCGGTGTTGCGGTTCCGTCGAAATGTTTTGCGGCTCGAGCGGAGACGCAGAGAAGACACGACGGAAGGACGAGTCGTGGATAAAAACGTAAAGAGGGTAGATGAGATACAGGACGTTTCCAGAATCGTTAATCGCGACCATCTCGGAGATCGACCGCGGGGGCGTCTGCGTGGGTGGCGGAGTCGAGCGGCCCGGCCCGCCCGGGAGATTCGTGTTCGCGAGAGGGAGATGGAGCTCCGAGATATATTGCTGGCTCAACAACCTCCCTAACAATAATCTATATCCAACTTGCAGCCTCCCGGCCAGGCCCCCACGTCTTTCTTCCACTTCCGTTTCCTTCAGCCCCTCTGTCTTACCTTCTCCCGCCACTTAGCATGCCTCGAAGCGCCACGCAGTGCGACATGCTGTGGTTAAAAATCAAGCGGATCGTTGCTCGGTTTTGATCTAATTGCTCGGCTATATCGTCGGCCAGACTTAAGGATGTTCTGGAGGTATATAAAAACGCAACAAAATTTTTGAAAATTTGACAATATATAATTCTTACTAAATTGATGCAATTACCAAAGTTTGGGTTCGATTCACTGCACCGTTTAAGAATTATAGCAACTTAAAGTTTGCACATTTTAACGCGTCTTCTTATGGAGAATTCATAAAATTCCACTTCAAACCATATTTAAACCTTGAAAAAACGCAACTAGAAACTCCAGTTTTTTTTATATGTAGTAAAAATTAGGTAATTACTTATGTTCCAAATTTATTAGGATTCACTAAACAGTTACAGAGCAAAAAAATTATAAACTGTTACAAAACGTCAAATTTATCTTGTTGTCTCTCGCTAGCATGAAAACGTGACAAGTGTAGACCACTGAATATAGCTACAGAGGGTACAGTATTCGCAAAAGTTTAATGCAAAATATACTCATGAATGGCTTTCATTGCCATGTATTGATGGATTTCGAATTTCTTGTATTTTTGTCTCCCATTGTACCTCCAGTACATCCTTAACCCTAATACGTTCCTCAGGGTGAACATTCACTCATTTACTATTTTTGCATACGATAAAATGACTGGTCTCTCTTTATCTGTGTTGTGGGATGTGTTTCTCTAAAATGTGACTTCATAAATCAGGCCTGGCCAACACGCGGCCCGCCGGGCGATTTTATATTTCTATTGCAACTTTTGTTTCTCGTTGTGTGTATACAAAAAATATTACATGAATGAAAATCTGCATGTGTCAATGATAACATAAAATGCGCAAGTGCGACTACGAACTCCAGTTCAATATTTGATATCTTTGATATAATTGAGTTACAGTGCAACAATGAAATAAAACAAAGTTTTGCGTCCACATCAAAAATTAATCTTTACAATACTTATATTACATCCGAGAGATATTCCAATTTAAGATATTTTGCACAACGAGTTGTAAGTGCTTTTGGATCCACATATATGTTTGTGAAACATTTTTTTCGAAGATGAAATTTACAAAGACATCATCAGGTGCTTCATTAACAGATGCCAAGTTAGAAAACCAGCTAAGACGTGCAACGTCGAACATAAATATAGATTTACAAAAATTAAGTGAAAGAAAGGATAAACAAATATCTCATTCGTTAAAACTTGAGAGTTAATTATATTGAATCATAGTATAAGAATAAAGTTTTATTCATTTTGTATTTGTAATTACATTTTTTAGAAGCATGTTTACCTAAAAGTGTGGCTCGCTGTAACGTTACGCATGGGGCCACCAAAGTGGCCCGTGAAACCATTTGGGTTGGCCAGGCGTGTCATGAAAGGATAAGATATTATCATAGAATCTTTTATGCAACTATTTCCGAGGAGCGTATGAGGGTTAAACGAAAAATTAATTTAAAGAGCAATAATAAATATTTATGAAAAATATCTTAAAAATATTGTGTGTATAATTCTTCCTGATGAGAGCATATACTGTGGCTGTATCTATAACGAATAGTAGTAATATCTGTGTGGATGTGTGCGGTGAGAATGAGAAGGAAACATAATTAGTAGACATTAAAAAACATTAGTACAAATTATAATTTTTGTAGAAGAATTTTAAGAAACTCGAATTAAATCAAATCTTATTTTCTGTGGTAGTAGCCTTTTTAGATCTGAAATAAATGAAAATCGTACTAAATTTTATCGCATTTTATATCCTAGCATTTTTTGAAAATGTTCAGAAGCCATAATTGCATAAAGATTCGCAGTCTAATAATGAGTGAGAGGCAAAAGTGTTGAAGTGAATTTGGTAGTGTGAAATAAAGGAATGAGTGTGCATGAAGGAGCGTTGGTTTGAAGATTTCGTTTATAAACATTGGTAATTCCATCCACTGCTTTAACAATATTGAATATAAACAATGAAATAAATTGTATGACAACCTCCTTAACAATGATCCAAAGCCAGCCCGCAGCTTCTTAGCTTGATGCAGCGTCTTTCTTCCATTTCCATTTCCTTCAGCCCGTCTGTGTTACCCTCTCCTGCCACTTAGCATGCCTGGAAGCACCGGTTTGTCGGGCACACCCCCGCACAAGCTCCCCAATCTCCTATACACTGACTTTATATCGAGAAGCTGAACTATCTGCAGGTCTCCTACTAATTTCGCTGCTCTTGTCCCCCGAAAGCACACCGTGGAATTGCTTGGGATCTCTGTACCGCATAATATCACGAGACACGTTCAGAAATTTTAAAAATTAATTTTTCATATCTTTGACTCCGCCGCGTGACAGTTGATCCGTTGTAAGAAGACTGCCAGCTAAAAATACGGTGAAGGGATTGTTAAACCGAGCGTTTAAATTAACAATTCCACATAGACTGCTGATCTCGTAGAGATTGTCATATTTTAATTTTTTACAATAATTTTTACAAGATCATTTATGATAATAGCATTTGACGGCTGTTCTCTTTTTTGGTTTGCCACAGTGACACTCCGCATAGAAAATTATTATAGTATTGTAACCTTTCGGTCCTAGTACCTGCTGTTCAGTAATTGTATTAATTGATTTGATAACAAGATTAGTTACCTGCAACGGGTAATTAATTGGGGTCCCATGGAAATCACCGACACAAATTTCCATGACACGGTTTTCACCGACAACATTTCACCGGCTCCAGATTTGACCGACAACGCCTTTAATCGAAACCGATTTTGACCGACATCGAATTTGATCGACAACGACTTGAGACGACCACAGTATGATAATACATACAGGGTGTCCCAAAATTCGTGAAAATCCCGGAAATGGGAGGTTCCTGAGACCATTTGAAGCGACATTTTCCTTTGAAAAAATGTTATCCGCGGCTTTGTTTAGGAGTTATTAACGAAAAACACGAACCAATCAGAGCGCGACCTAGAGTTGGCATAGTCGGCCAATCGACAGTTGGCGCGCCGGGCCGACTGTGCCAACTCGCGTATAGGTCGCGCTCTGATTGGTCCGTGTTTTTCGTTAATAACTCCTAAACAAAGCCGCGGATAACATTTTTGCAAAGGAAAATGTCGCTTCAAATGGTCTCAGGAACCTCTCATTTCCGGGATTTTCACGAATTTTGGGACACCCTGTAAAATACATATCTCAAGTCGTCGGTCAAAATCGTTTTCGGTTAAAGGCGTTGTCGGCTAAAGTTATTGTCGGTTAAATCTGGAGTCGGTGAAATGTTGTCAGTGAAATTTGTGTCGATGATTTCCATGGGACCCAATTAATAATTGTACCCCAATTTTCTGCGTATATTCGTGACGCCGCGCGACCAAATCCAACGAAACCGACTGCGTTGTGAGACTCGAGACGGTTCAACGATCGGCGCACACTGTGGACTTTGACCATTGATTCTTTTCTCATTTAATTGACGCCGAGATCCTTCTAATTAGGCGCAATTACGTGAATCAAGGGGTTTCCCGGTCGATACGGCCTGTCGTCGCGCGTTGTTTGATCTCGGCTCTCCGTTCAAGATTCTTTGACTGGATTGCGTTATGAGAACCACTCGATCCGATCGATCGATCAATTCGAAGGACGTTGTTCCGGTTCCATGGTCCGAGAGCTGATCGATGCATCGCTCTCGCTACGCCTGTGTATACAGCCTAGGACCTCTTCACGGGGATACATTGATCGGTTACGCGAGCGGAACCATTTCGAGGAGTTGTCACGTCGATGAGTTCGCTCGACATCGAACGCCTAGCTGAAGATGTCTGTAAAATGATACATCCGGAAAGAGGATCTTTTAGTGACGAGCTCACGTTCGCGCCTTCCGCGGAGATGATGTCGAGCTTATGTTGTTTCGCCCGGACGGCGAAGGCAGCCGCATGTGTGGATATGTTTACACGCGCTGGGGCACGTGTTCCCCGTAGGTCCTGCGCGTCTCTATACGTCATCCTGGAGCATACGTGTTCCCGCTTGATGGGAACCCGATAAGAAGATACCTCAGAGTGGAAATATTCGAACGGTTTGCGACGTTATCGTTATCGTCATGAAACGCGTCAGGCTAGTGCCGCCTCGACTTTTGCATTTCTTCATGTGCGATGACTCGGTAATTCAGTTTCCGGGGCCGTCAACCCTCATACGTTTCCCGGAGCGAAAACTCACCCACTTTGTGTTTGATATGGTCCTGTGGTCCATAATGATGGGTAGTATATTCTAGTATTCTAGTATGTTCTAGAATATTCTGGTATATTGTAGCATATTCTCCAATATTTTTGTATTATATATTCTTTTTATTCTCGTATATTCAGGAATATTCTGATATATTATACATATTCTAGTAAATTCTAGTATATTCGTGTATATTCTAGTATATTCGTGTATATTCTATTGTAGTATATTCTGTTACATTCTGGTGTATTCTAGTATATTCTTGTATACGCTAGTATAGATTTGGAATATTGCATAATTTATACTACTACGTATTTTGCAATATAAGACGACGAGAAGTGGATCGTGTACCACGGATAGAATTATTTATTATATAAATCGACAAACCGTTGAAGCGTTGTAAATATACACTAAAAAAAATATATTGATCATGGCAGTTTGTTTATTAAATCCTACCATGTTTTAAGTTTGTTATTCTCAATTTTAAACATGTCTTTTTTATTTTTAATGTATTGTAGTAATATAAGTGTGCAATAAACTTTTGTGCAACCACTATTTTGTAGTAACAAAGTTATTTTCCTTTACACACCTTCCCTCTTCTTACCTTGAACACCTTTGCGACGCCTGGATTATCATTGAGTATTCGACAATTTTTCGACCGTCTGACTTATGGTTGAGTTGTGCTACTGAAATTCGTGCCACCTCCTTTGACATAATGTTCTCCTAATACAAAGTTTGATTCTCGGTGTTTTCGAAAAATTTTCCGAAATTTTCGGTGGTCCGAATTGTCGTTGAGTTGCACTACTGAATTTTGTGCCACCTGCTTCCATATCACATTTTGCTAATACAAAACTCAATTTTCGAGATTTTCGAAAATTTTCGCCAATTTTCGACCGTCAGACTTATCGTTGACTTGCACTACTGAATTTCGAGCCACCTCCTTCGATATCATGTTCTAATACTTTTCAATTTTCGAGGAAATTTTTCGAAAACCAAGAAAATTGTGTTTTGTATTAGGAGAACAAGAAAGTAAAGGAGGTGGCACAAAATTCAGTAGTGCAACTCAACGACAAGCCAGACGGTCGAAAATTGGCGAAAATTTTCGAAAATCTCGAAAATTGAGTTTTGTATTAGGAGAACAAGATAGTAAAGGAGGTGGCACGAAATTCAGTAGTGAAACTCAGCGACAAGCCAAACAGTCGAAAATTGGCGAAAATTTTCGAAAATCTCGAAAATTGAGTTTTGTATTAGCAGAATATGATATCGAAGCAGGTGGCACAAAATTCAGTAGAACAACTCAACGGCAAGTGAGGCGGCCAATAAATTTAGAATTTTTAGAATTTGTAGATAGATTTATTGGATATTAAAAGTGTACGCGTTGTCTTAAATAATAAATCGTGGTACAGAATTGTTAGTTACACACTGTTCGACAGAGAGTGTGTGTTAATGAATTAGTTAGGGATGATTTTTTAAATCATTGTTCATTTCTTGATCTTGTCTGAAATGAGACAAAAATGCCCATGCCTCTTCTACATATACTCTTGTATATTCAATGTATTGGGTGACAGGCGAATAAAGAACTTTGCACACTAGACCACACCACACCAGCACCGCACCAGCGTTTTCAGTGGCGCTCACCACTATAACGGTCTGGGTTAGGTCGTTCGACGGCTTACGGCACGGCAAACGGCCGCGCTACTGGTGAGCGCCAGTGAAAACGCTGGTGCGGTCCTGGTGTTCTGCGGTCTAGTGTGCAAAGACCTTGACTGTCGTCTCCATTCTGGTCGTCTGATCACAAACGTCTTATTCTACTTGAGATAGAGAAAGTAAATATTCTTCGTCATTGCAATGTATAGTATATACCTATGAATTCTATGCTTTAAAACAAGTTGGTATACATGTAATAAGTAGAGTGCGGATCTTTATGCAAAATAAACATTGTCTGCATCGGTTGCAAGAAATAGGAATTAAATGAAATGTTATTTCTTCCCTTAATGATTTTAATAGAGGAGAAGTCATATATTGATATCTTCAATTTAACAAATTTTTTAATAATTTTTAATTTTATCTTCTCAATTTTGCTATAAATTGCATAAAGCTCTGCAGTCTAGTAAAAAGTAATCTTATTATACCTTCAGAAGCTGAAACAAGCGGATAACTGTCATCTCCATTCCCATCGCCTCGTCACAAACGTCTTATTGAGAAAGAGAAAGCAAATTATACTGCATACTCCAGCTATTGAGTTGTATGCATAAAAATATATAAATGCTTCTCTATATTTGAAGGGTTATCGAAATCGGTGTGAAGGGTCCTTCTCTAAATAATTACCGGATAATGTTGCAAACAGTGTTGTTAAACGTATATTTGCAGTTCCATCAATTCATAAAATACTTTATAAAAATATCAAGCACATACTTTCATACAAACATTGATTGGTTTAACGTAAACAATTTCTGCCAGTAGCAAATACAGTAAATAACATGTAGTCAAATTCAGCGAACACCATTTTCAGTATATACACACTTCCCCCTTCATATACAGGAAACCACCCAGAAGTTACTAATAAAAGCTTTCACTCGGCTTTGTGTGTACGGTCCATTGTTCCCTTAGTATATTCCATAGGCTCGGAGACTTTCGGCGGAAACGTTTCTTGCGAGTAACGAATGGGCATAACTTTCGGAAACGGAAAGCAAGATGTATAGACACGTCCGTTAAGACTAACGATTTGCGCGGGCCAGTCGTTTGATAAATCTCCGACGCGTTTTTCCTCTCCCTCCGTACGTCCGTTTACACTTGAAAGGAGACATTCGAGGAGCAGAATGGCCACAGTCTCCTACGAAAAGAGTCGCAGTAGCCGTGACGGAACAACTATCATCGACATTTATCTTCTTGCGTAGGTGTTCGCGCTTCATACGTCTCCTTGTCGACCATACGATCTGAATTTGTTTTCTCGAGAAGTTAGAACAATTGGTTCACTACATGACGTGAATATTTTTAAAAAATGTTGCGCTCCAACCAAATATGTTGAATATGTATTTCTTAAATTTTCAATATAGGTCCACATAAAAATAAACAGACCATTATTCCAGTTTACTCGAATAGCGTTTCACCTTGGACCGTGACGGATCAAAAACATTCATTGCTCTGTAATTGTGTACGTAGTGCGCCTAGCGAAGTTTTCACTTAAAAAATACAACTTAAAATTTAGGAAATTACTGGGCAGTGAATGCGTTTGATCCGTCACGGTCCAAGGTGAAACGCTATTCGAGTAAACTGGAATAATGGTCTGTTTACTTTTATATGGATCTATATTGAAAATTTAAGAAATACATATTCAACATATTTTGTTTAGAACGCAACATTGTCCGAGGGTCAGCCATCTTCCTGTCAACCTGCGGAATTGAAATAGCCGGGCAGAGGTATTCGGTAGATTTTTCTAGGCGGAAGGAAAGGAAAAACGGCGAAGGGAACGGAATCACGCACGGGTTCACGCACGCACGCCCTCCCGGTGATAAATTCCGCCAGGACGAAACGCGTCGGCGTAATTGGACGTAACGCGGCCGATTAAATTTTACGCCCGCAGCTGCATTGCGTTATATACGGTCCCGTGGCTGTCGGTCTCTGGCGCACACGCCGATTCCATTTATTCCGTGATACACCATCGCGGAGTTTTACGTTCACCTTGTATGACGGTGCGTCTAATACTGACGCGTGTCACCGGCATAACGGACGAACGTGTACGTAAATCCACGCATTAACCCAGGAATACGGTCCCGATACTCGGAAGTTGATTTGTATACGGTCCGGCGCGCTGAAACTATTGCCCGGTAAATATACGGCGATCGCTACAGTATCTTATCGATAAATGTCCCAAATGTCTGGCCGACAATTGTCCCAGAACTATCCCCGCTCCTGCGGGGTGTACCCCCTTGGGGGGCCAAGAAGCTCGAGAGGCCTCGCTCGCCGAGAAGTACGACATCATACGGATCGGGTAAGGTGAAGTGCCCTATGCCTGGACAGCATGTTTTTCTATTTTAAATTTTATCACTTTAAATAAACAAAAACAATTTCTTAAGAGTTTTAACATACAGTTCAGAGTTTGTAAAGTAATTTAAAATAAAAAATCATTGTTTAGGTTAATATCTTAATTGTATTAACAAGAATAATTCAAACCTATAGTTGGACATATTAAATCCGATCTAAGCTAGTACCTGGACAGAAGTAAAGCCTATATCGGGACAAATTCAATTTACGAGTTGATCGAGCGAACATAACCTAAAACGTTGGTTGGTGGCGCTGTTGCGCATGACGAATAGAAGATGCTTTGCGTAATATGTAGTATTCTTATCACAGATTATAGTATTGTATTATTTAACCAAATATATATTTATTTTCAGTTACTGTTTTAATAAAACTTGTCATAATACAACTTTTAAGGTTAGGTAGTAATACTGATAGATTTATGATGTAAACACAAAGTATTATTAACGTCACAACCGGAATACATTTTCTACATACCTTATTCAAGCTACTAGAAGACTAATTATACGTACATGTAGTTAAATAATTTGCAAACAATGCGTTGATTTTATTCACAAACACGTGTCCGGCTTCAGGCGTAAGCACATTGCGTATAAGCTTAGAGTGGGACAGCTATTGTCATCGCGTCCCAGTATGGAGTACTTATATTTGAAAACAGTCCTAATCTTGGACATCTAATATTTGGATTAATAATTATTATTTACGTTAAGTTTGATTGCCAATTTATTTTAAAATATCAATATTATTATGCGTGATAATTATTTTTTGTCTGAGGGCTTAAATTATATCTTTTTTTCTAACAAAAGTTCGAACTATAAATGCACATGATTCGCATGTAAATAGACTATTTTGTATACTGTTTTCAGATGAACTTTGAATTCATTTTTAAATTTCAATTGATTTCTTAATGAAATAATATTCACACCTACTTGTAGCTAAGGCCTCAGAATATATAATATAATTATTTAATCTCTTAATTACTGACTTCACTATGAAAATTCAATTGTCCAGATTTAGGTATCACTTTTGGACTGTCCAGACCGTCCAGCACTGCACCTTATATCGGTGAGACCACACTAATCCAATAACAAAACTTCCTTATTCTTCATTATTTTTTTATGGGATTTTGACCGACATATTCGTGGTATTTTTTAAATGAAAATGATACCACATATGATGTAATTCGGATAATATTTACAATCGATATAAGAATATTTAGAAGAAAAAACAGCGTATCGGAACTCCGCGTCTCATTCTTTCCCATACGCTGTCCTTCTTTGCGTCCAAAACGTTCATCGTTCATTACACAAGCAAATATAATTGGAATTATATCATATTTGGTATCATTTTCATTAGAAAAATGCCACGAATATGTTGGTCAAAGTCCCAGCAATAAATAATGAAAAATGAAGAAGTTTTGTCATTCGATTAAGTTATGTTTACACTTCTCGGCCAGCAAGGCCTCTCGATCTCCACTGTCCTTTTCTACGTTCGGCAAAAGTCAAAGAATAGTATCCCTGTCGGATAATTGTTCCTGAGATAAAATACTGTATTATTTTTCTTCCGCGGAAAACCGTCACCTTTTCGATCGCACATCGTTCGATGAACTTTCTACTTTTATTCGGATTCATCGCTTCCAGCAATTGTGCTCGACAGATTTTTGCGAATTGGCCGTGTATCTGTATGTTCCTCTGTTTTCATTCCCATGTGCAGCTTTTGGGACAATCGATTTTGAAAAAACCGCAACACTGCGCGCCGGCGCTAAGCACCGCTTTGCGTGATCTAGTTTTACCAAGGTTATCTGTAGGGCGAAGATTTGGAATAGTTGGTTTTTTTCACGTACGTTGTGATAAACTTTAAATACTAGATCGCTGAGCAATTTCTGCTGCAATTTCCACGCTGCGAGCAACATATCTCTGAATTATTCGATCGAAATACTCCAGCTACCACAAAAATTGCGAGCGAACAGTATATAAATTGAAAAAGCATCATGTACATCAAACGCGAAACGATAGTAGCGCAAATAAAACATGGAAACAGCAATGGAAATTTGCTCCTCATCCATCGTGTACAGATTATCATCTTTTTCAATCATTATAAAGCGGGCGGAAAAGAATACATTTTATGTTTAACATACATTTTATTTTACCGTTTTGACTATATTTCTGCTTCTAACTTCTGTTAGACTGTTGGACTCATTTGTAGACTTTTGCACGCTAAGTAAGCCTGTTTGCCCAAAACTTGTTTCCGACAAACGGTTCAAAAGTTACGGCCGAAAATACCATAAAGCAAAACTATCAACATTTTCAAATTTATATCGTTTTTTGCATGACCCCTTAGATCGCGTCGGAGAAAAAAGTGTCAAATATGAAAGTTGTAGAGAATTAAATTTCCAATCGCTAAGGTGCTCTCAGATTTTTCCTAAAACCTACCGTTGAAAAGTTACAGCTGTTTAAAAAGTCGGTAAACCAAAAAGGTTAAGAAAAACGCATACTTTTTGTGTCATAACTCCTACACTATGCAACCAGCAGAATCGGATCAGTGGCCATTTGATAGAACTCGGCGAGCTGAATCCAATAAGTACCTCAAATTGAATGTCGATTGCACCAGTCAAAAGTTATAAGCAGAAACGTGCCCAAAAGAGGCCGAAAAAGTCGTCTCTGGTCACTAATGACGTCATAACTAATGGCTCAAATCCCAGCTTTCTACGTTCAGCCGTTTAACAAACAAAACATTTACATTTTTATTTATATAGATGATAACCTCGAGATCTTTCGTGAGAAAAGAGTAATTTCATTTCGAGATTACGAACATACTAAACAAATTAAAATCTTATTAGTATCGTATTTGCAAATTAAATTAGTTGTTATTTAAAGTAGACGTCCTTTTTCACATGTGTGCTGATATTCTCCAACATGTTTGAACATATATAGGTGTTACGTGGGGAAGCAGAGAAAAGTTCTCATCGAAATCGGTGATGAGGACACTTCTTTGGATAATTGCCAAATTATAATCGTCTCAAAGGCCTCTCTTTGAGACGTGCTACACAGAAAAATGTTCAATCGACCTGCTAATAACAGAGCAGTCTAAAGGTGAGATCTCCTATGCGCGTCTGGACGCAGCGTTTTGGACGTGTTTGAGTTTGGGCGATGCTCTTTCGCTTTCCTTCGCAAGTTAAATACAAGGAAAGACATACCACATCGCATCATAGGAACGCAAACTTGTGCGTCCAGAGGCCCAGCAGAATATTACGACGAATGGAGTATGGGCAACAAAACGCTGCGCCCAGACGCGCAAAGAAGATCCCACCTTAAACCGATCGCGTTCCGCGGTTCACGGTTGCGAAACAGATCGCGCGTGCCACGTTGCAGATTGTCGGGCGAAGGGTGGAGTCGAAATCGGAACGAACGCGAACGAACGAATCCGCTCGATGCATTCCCAGCCAGAGAGACACGGTCGCTGGTGGCTGAACAATACGGATTGTCAGCGCGTTACTAGTCGACGGGCGAGCAGACTGCGGTTCTGTTCCCGATCCCTACCAACTCGATGTTGATCTTGCTCTTCGCCCGCATTGCTCGCGATACATTATTAATACCGCGCATATAAACTGCAAACCAAGAGGATTGCACACTGTTGAGGGGGTGGAATCATATTGTTCAATGGGGCTGTCTGGCTGCTGCATGTTTGCTGTAATTATAAGAGGTAATGGAAGTGGTCTGGCAGACCTATCATCGACAAAAATCATTATTACTACGTTTTTATTAGCTCGCTTTCTTGTCTGTCATGTCTGTTCGGTACAAATTTTGCAATTGATTTTAAACTAACTTCCCGATGAGCTAGAGCCTTGAAATTTTAAACATAGCTCAGAACTGGATGACAATGCTATATTTAAACAAAAATTTTTAAAAAAGCCTATGCGTTTAGGAGATATAAACTACTACATTTAACCGTTACACCTCCTCACGCGACGCTTGGTGGTACGTGATCGCGTTCAGCGATCCCCACTCCGCGCGACAGCGCTCCCTACTCCACTACGCGTTCCCACTCTGACTCATCCCCACTCCACTAACCCGCTTCACACCGAAGTTACAAAGTTACTACGTATTATTATACTATAATGTTTATTTACCAAGCGAAAGAACAGTTACACCGAGATTCTCCGTCGAAGCTTTACCTTTGACATTTTACCACGGCGTCCGTTTTCGATATGACGCTGTCGCAATACCGTCTGAAATTTACTACATGTCTCTGTTATAATCTTATCAAAATGTTTAAAATCGATTGAAAAATTTCACACACACAAGACTAAAAAGCAGAAAATAATTATTTAAATAAAAATAAATTTTTAAGAAATACCACATTTTTAAAACGGAGTAAAAAGTATAAAATCATTTTTCCTAACCCCATACAGATTCCTAACCCCGTACAGATAGTCCTGAAAAGTGATTGTGAATTTTTAATAGCTATGAAAATATTACTAAGATTTAAAACGAAAAACGTGGGGCGCATGCAATAGATAATTGATGCACGAATAGTTCACTGTAAGAAAATGTTAGACAATACGTGTTATCCACGTGTTCTATTTTATCGACGTGTACCTATCTATGCGTAGTTCGTTGGTGTGTGTGTGACGCGCGCTTGTTGCGTATTACGTTTGTGAGATGATTTGCAGTCTCCTTTAAGCCGCCATGTGAAACGCATGTATATTACATACTATTATATCTAAATATATTTAATCAAGTTGTGTGATAATAAAGTATAATATTTATTATCCCGAATCTTCTGTCATTCACCTAAATCACTAACAATTTTATTACATTGCAAATGATATGAACTCTTGTGCGAGTTTTCTCAACGGCAGCTACTCTCTACACTCCTTGCTATGTATTATCTTGTGCCCCACGTTTTTCGTTTTAAATCTTACAAGTATTTTTATAGCTAATCAAAATTCAAAATCACAAATTTTCAGGACTATCTGTACGGGGTTAGGAATCTGTGATGGGGCTAGGAAAAATTATTTTATACTTTTTAGTCCGTTTTAAAAACGTGGTATTTTTTAAAAATTTACTTTTATTTAAATAATTATTTTTGTATCAGCCGCACTGCTAGAAATACAGTAATATGCCTCGATTCATGGGAAAACTCGGGGTCGAAATGTCACTAACAAAGGTGTATAGCGAAGCGACACGCAGAAATGTAGTTCTGAGAAAAATATTGGATATTGAAGGGATGAAATTATATTTAACTGAAACGTCGCAGAGTGAAAATTCGTTCGTTCAAATTATCCACGATTTCGTTCATGTGTTTGTTGCTCGCAGGTTTCCCTGCGCTGCGTCCCATTCTTGTTGAAACCCCTTTAAACATTTGTTTAATCTGTTGGCTCTAGATTAATGTTCGAGCCTTTCTCCGAGATTTAAGCGAGCTGATAAATTTGAATTCATGGCCCTCTTTCGTAAGAAATACCGTGGCCGAATTTACGCCAGGATAGAAGAAGGTTGTTACTGGCGCGGCGCGGCGTAGAGAATGGGACGAGTTATCGGATACTAGGGAGAAAGAGTTTCAGGAATTCAAACGCGGAAGCCTCTAGCCTCGCGGTATCTTGTATTCTGTTCGCGAGACGAAGTTTCATTCATAGAAAATAAGCTTCGCCCCGCATCTTTCTTCCGCAGCTCCTCTATCGGGTTCAGGAAAATAATCGAAACAGCGGCGAGTCCTCTAAATTTCCGCTTAATCGCGCAGAAGTATTTATTACCACGCAGATCCTCCGAGTACAATCCTTCGAGCAAGTGCCAACTTTTGTTGCCGAGAATTTCTGGAACCGGTGTTAAGCCCCGCGGATTTGCCATCTGGCAGAGGTCGTACATTAAATTGTTGCGCACCATACGATTGCTTCAGCGAAACATTATATTCCATTGGACACCCCGGAATTGTTTCCAAACATGTTAATGTTCAATTTCAAAGTCTTTTACCAAACTCAGTCCCCCACCCGTTTGATTTCCGACCCACCCTCAGCGTTGGGCATGAATCGATTAAAATTTTAATCAAGATTGATCGATTAATATGTATGTTCAATAAAGGTAATCATCGAAAAATCGGGGACTGATTCAATCGATTGATGTAGTTAATCGTCAATCGTTGATTAAAAAAAGAAATCATCGAAAAATCGGAGACTGATTCAATCGATGGATGAAGTTAATCGTCAATCGTTGATTAAAGAAAGAAATTTATTATTATATTTATTTTAAACGGACCGAAGTCCTTTTACACAAATGTTTACAATAGAATAACAAAAAGAATTAACGTAATTTAACTAAGAGGGGACATGCACAAAACTGTTGGAATACAGATATGGCATTACTGATAATTACTGATAATGATTATCTGAATAATCGTGTGTAATTTTCTTTTGAATGTGCGTAACGACCCATTAAAAAAAATCAATACTATTACATAGTGTGTTAGAGTTTGCAATAATTTATAGGATTTATTAATCCATATGTGGATTTGGATTGAAGTGTTTGAAATCCTGCTCTAGACCTCAAAACACGTTCAGGTACACAGAAATTGATTTGCATAAGGAGAGAGGGACAATCAATATTATTATTAATCAAATTAAAAATAAAACTCTGGTGGGGTTTTATTAAAAATAAAACTATTCTACGAGCAGACAACGTTTCCAGGTTGACTGTGTTTAATATTGTAGAGTAATCATGTTCAAAGATTGACATAGGATTATTCACATCTTATATGAACAAAACCTGAGAAACTTATGCTGCACTCTCTCAAGCATGATTTCGTAATTAAAGCTTTTCGGAGACCATATAATTGAAGCATATTCTAACAGGGGACGGACAAGGGTAATATATAGTAATCTAAGTGTGTGGAGTGAATGAAAATCAGTGGAAAAACAAAGTATGGAACCAAGTACATAATCGTGAAGCGGAGTTGACAATGTTGTAAACATGGTTGGAAAAGTCCAAGATAGAGGAGAAATGAAATCCCAAGTCCTTAACTTCTCTTATTGAGGAGAGAATACAGTCATTGAGACGGTATGGATATATGAAAGGTACAGAACGACGGGAGGGCCGCATAACATGGCATTTTTTCATCAGCTAATCATCGAAAACAAACATAAGAACACGTAAACAGAGTTTTAATCAATTATCCGATTGACGATTACAATTGAAAGGAATGTAATCGTTAATCGCAATTAACGACGTAGACGACGAAGTAGAAATTTAACCATAATTCCCAATTAACGATTAATAAGTATTTAATCGTTAACCGCAATTAACGACTAAACTAGGAGATTAATTGTTAATTGCGATTAACGATTGAAGTAGAAATTTATTCGGCGATCGTTGATTAAATTTTTGCCCAACTCTGCCCCCCCCCGCCCCCAGCCCCCTGCATATTTATACTCTGTCATGTAGAGAATAATTAAAATCGCAGCGCGTTTCAATAAACAATCAAATTTATCTAATTTAATTGACTGTACACATTAAATATGCAGGTTATCGCGCAAATAGTACATATAATATCCTAATATGTAAATACTAAAGCCTGTTGTTATCAATGACCGTCGATGAGAATGCAAACAAATGTTTCAATCAGCGATCCTCGCAGTTTGGAGCACAGTAAAGTATAATAAAGCTATGTAGAATCGTGTAAAGTAAATAAATGATGTTGAATCAATATTATTCGCGAGAATTGAATCTGGCGGACAAAAATGTCGAATCGATTACAGCCCGGTAGCAAAACTGAAATACACGGGGTTCTGGAGACGTGAAAGGGAATGGGCCGTTATTAAAATGAATTTTCCGCAGAAGCCGAAGTGGCATAATTCTCGATAACGTTATAAAGCGGCGAACATAAATGTAAACGCGAGACAAATAGATCCCCGTGTGCAGCAGAAAACGATTTAATAAATGCCCCCCTCGGCCGCGCACGGTCGCTTCGGGGAATACCGCGCATCGAAAACCGACGCGGATGAGCTGTAATTCAATTAACGACATTATTCCTCGTATGAAACGCATTAACGTCGAATAGCCGGGTCAGAGGGCTGGCCGCTGAAAAGAAGCACGGAAAATATTTGATTAGCGTTGGACGTCGAACGAAATTTTGGCGTTCGTAATTTACACGACTAATTGAATCCGCGTTATCGCAAATGCAAGCAGCACGGAAAAAATTCTCTTGCACCAGTTCGGAACGCTGTCCACGCGCTTCGCGTTACCGACAGAAGAAAAATCAATTCGTCACACAAAAGTGAAAAATGTATGTTGTAATCGTCTTTTTCCGTGCCAGCTTTTATTTCGAACAAAACCGAATTTACCGCGACTACTTTGTCCGAATATTGCGGGACAATTTCGCTCACGATAATATCGAGTACCGACGGCATTCACCGCTACATAACTTTGGAAAATATTCTCCTCTGTTCGAAATTTGAATCTTTGAAAATTCGATTGCAGTCACCATTCTTGCTGGACAGTGGTTCGCATAAAATTTATAATTCGATGAAATTTGAATAATGAGTAAAAGGCGATTTTTAACAACCAAATCGCTCGTTTTTGGTCATCAATAAATAGAAAACTAAACTAAATATTTTTGACTAAAGAAATCCTGAAATGCTCCCCGAAATAAACAATTTTATATGCGCAAACCCTTTTGGGATTTTCTGTGATTTCCTGCGATTTTAGAGATCATTAAGTCCGCTTTACAATTTGGTGTTTCGCAATATTCAGAGTTTATAATTTTCTAGTTACGAACTCTGTGTATTGCAAAGGGAATATATGCGACGAATAGTGAAAATTTTTGCCGATCGTTGAGCTCGTCGAGCTTATTTTGTTGATCGATCCCGAGGGGTAATCGGGGACCACCTGTGACGCCACATTAACGTTGACACGATTAATTGATTCAATAACATCGCCAATTGAAACGCAAATGACGATACGCCATTTTGCCGAGCAGGCTGTAATAACGCGCGTTTTTGATACAAATTGAAATCGCTGGAGTTACGTCGACAAGCTCGGCGAAACGGGTACAATTCGGTTAACGTCGATCGTCGAATAAACTTTTTTTTATCAAGCGTCAACTATACTGTACCGAACACGCTCCATATAATTTGTTTAATTAACAGCCGGACAGAAATCCAACGTAACTGACCGAGAAACAACTGATTTTTGTTGACACAAAGGAAATTTAATGGTCAGGAAGGGCTGCGGAAGATTCTATTAACTTCGCGCGCGTGAAATGCGGGAGGTGCTCGCAGCTATTTTAAGTTGTATGAAACTCCAGAAGAATTTTTATAAAACTTTGAATCCCCGACCTTAAAGTTTGAATCTGATACAGGCTCCTCGGAGAGATTTTCGTCGAATCCATAACTGAGCTTCGGCGAAATTCATTTACACCGTTTCCGTGAAATCGTCTGGTTTTACATGTCCGCTGCCAAAATTTGTTAATGTACCTACAGTGAATCACAGTAATTTTCAGCTACTTTTAAAAGGATTATATTGTTCATAGCGGAACCTAATATTAAGGCTTGCAAATAAACTTATTTATATCGATCGTATTCTTGTTAATAACAATTATTAATGATATCGGCGCACAGTGGTCCGGATCGAGAAATTCAGTGACATTTTGTCGAAAAATGAACTTTCTCATATTGACATGTACAAAGTTTGTATTGCTTCATAAATATCCATCTACCTCGAAAATAAAGAAATTAATAAAATATAATTAAAATTGTAATTGCGACGAACACTTAAAGTTGGACATTTTGAAAATACCCTGTTTCGCAGAAAAAAGATACTTATCTTTATCTGGATGCCCTGACACACCTGTTTAATATTTTTCCTCTGTTCTTCTTTTAAAATGAAGAGAATTCCATTACGATAAAAATTTACACTGACAATTAAAAATTAATTTAAATAATGTATTAAAAAAATAATGTACAGTGAAGACTCGGAAATTGTCAAAATTCTTCATCTTTGATACGGAATATCTTTTGAGTTCCAATTAGCACCGCATGTTTACAAATTGTACAATGTTTAGTACACTTTTCCCTATACAGTTGTATGTATAGTTATGCACGATTTACTACCAACATCGTCCATCGACGCAAGTTATTAGTGATTCAAGTGTATCCATCGCTGCGTCGAGCGCCAGGATTGTGCGAGACGTGAAGAACCTCGCGCGCGTGCGAGCGGACTGTTTTGATTGTAGCCTACAGTCAATTGTTTATTATATGCTGCTATAAGAATAAAATCACAAAATAAAAAGAAAAGGCCGATAGATCAAGAAGCTGCAGAATTGATACTTGCATAGATTTAAGTAAATCAGCCAGTAAAGTAAGTAAAATGTTATTAAAAATAATTAAACAAACACTAAACATATTAAATTATTTATCATTAAAAAGTGATTATTTTTTCATATTTTTCAGTGAAAGTTTCATCAGAATAACTTTTACGATTCAAAAGTTGTGGCAGTGTCACAGAACTTCTCAGTATGGACGAAAAAATTTTAATTATAAATTATTACAAAAAATAGTTTGTGAACTTATATGTAAACAAATTTATTATCAATAAGAAAGTATGAATGAAAATTAATTAATAAATATTGTTTAACAAATGCAAAAAATATTTAATTATGTATAATTAAAAATTACTATTTTTTAAATATTTTTAGTGAAAATTTCATTGCAATATCTCTAATGGTTCAAAAGTTATAACAAAATGTCACTGAATTTCTCGATCCGGACCACTGTGCGGCGCTACGGTTCGATCGTTAAATACAAAAAAAACAAAAAATTAACTAAGCAATTTTGCTAATTTTCAAGTAAATCGACGTTTCGGTGACTGATTTGGACCATTTTCAAGATTATATTGAATTGCGTCTGTAAGAGAAAATAAACACAATTTATACATAATGACATACAATTTTCAAAAGTAGTAACTATTAAAAGTTTAAATGTAAGGGAAACAAATTTAATTTCACAATTTTTCACTCACTTGCTTAGGTGTGATTAAGTATGATAATATGAGAATCGTGAGACTCGTGAAACATGTGTGTTCACCATGTCTGTTTTCACGACACTAATCGTCTTGGCAGAGATCTAGGTTATATAGATCGATACACCGCGGTAAATTCAAAAAATCATAAATGTGTCTTTAAAATCACCTAGTGAAAATACCATAATGGTAAAAACACAATTTAATGACATTCAATTATAACTGAAATCAAATTTCATACAACATTGTATATGTTATATATTTATTTTGGTTAATCAGTAAAGGAAATAAAGGAAAGTGTATTTTTGTATTGGAAAAGATCTTTTCCTTTGCTTAGTTAATTTTTTGTTTTTTTGTATTTAACGATCGAACCGTAGCGCCGATATCATTAATAATTGTTATTAAGGCTTGCAGTTATACCCAATCGTATTTCAAAGATTGTAAATTATCTATTTAAGTAATAATTACATCTTGTAACATTGCAATGCCAACCTGTAAAATTGTAACACCACATTGTAAAGCGAAATGGACCCATTTAAGGGTCTTCATTTAAGTACTTCAATAAATAAAGGATTATATCGCTTTTAATTTTTGGCCCTACAACTTGCAAGTAAAAACAATTAGTTTACTACAGAACATGAAAAAGTACTTTTGAAAAATTGGTCGGAATTACAAAGGAAATAAGTAATAAAAGTTATTGTACAAAACTTTTTTATGTGGGCAAATTTTAAAAATACGTTTTGTAGATCTGTGGCAATTACACATATTCTGTAAATTTCATTCCCCTTCCTTTGTTTCTAGAAAATGAAGCACACTGCGGGGCTGTGAACGTCACATAACTGTAACTACGGTAGCGAACGCGTTAAACGCGATTTCAGTACCTTGCTGAGTATTTCAGTCGATATCGGCGTTCCCCAATCATTTCATTGGTGGATACAAAGGACATCTAGCAAACAATGGACCGCGTGCTTCACTTTATCAATCAACGGAATCCCTGATTAAGTATGCAGCGATGTAATAAATGTAACGAACAATAATTACTCGGCGGGACGAATCGGGGCGAAACAATTCCGCGAGGGTGACCGGGGAAAAATATTTATTCGAATAACACTCGGCCGGTTGATAAGATCGAAAAACGGTATCGATCGAAAGCCCACAAAAATTAACCGGCTGGCTAGCGCGAAGTCGAGTCGTTTTTGCAGGGATAAAGTGACTGCGGGACGGCCGGTTACGTAACGAGAATGCGAAATTTAATCGGGTAAACGATAACGTTGATTCGCGTGTGCTGGCTCGTTTGCGTCGTTCTCGGCCCGGCTCAACTCGGCCGGTCCGGGCCGAGCGGCCGGTCGCCTTCGGCGAATATTCGCCATTATTCGGAGAGTGCTAATATCGACGCGATAAACACGACAGCGTGTCCGCGGAATGAAGGCAATTTAACGAAGCCGCCCCGTCCCGAACATGGCCCTGTAAATTACGCTTGATCGGATGCCGGCGCGCGGCCCATCGCCATTGTAATGCGAAACGTCATACACACTTTACGCGTGTTTACTGCGTAACGCGCGTCCGCCCGCCCCCGTTATCAGCCGGGGCACTTTTTATTAAAATTTTCATCTCGCGTCTGCTCCGCGAACAACAATGCTTCAGGCACGTTTAATATGCAAGCCGGCCGCGATTTGTGTTTACTTCGACCCTTCTGTTGCATTCCATACTCGCGATTCGAAAGCGTTATTTTCAATTTAAAACCCTACAGTGTCGCACGTGCGTGGTATCCTGGAAATTTCAAAGACCAGGGTGAATGTATTGTCGCGGGATGAGAAAGTGTTATTGGGAGCGGAAAAGAAATCACCTGCGGCGGCTCAAGGTTAAGGGTGCAGACTCATTTTTCCAGGATTGCAAGGTGCTTCAGGTTCTTCAGTAGTCAAAAACACTAGACAAAAGTCATATTTTTTCGAGGTGAAATTTGCATTATTCGGAAGCATACAGCTGCAAACAGCAAATAAGGCAAAGCATGCCTCGTAAACGTAAAAATAGTTTTGAGGGTGATCGCGGCCTAGATTCATCTTTTATCTAGCGCTTTTGACCACTGAAAAACCCCATTGCACCCTTGCAATCCTAAAAACGTGTCTACCCCCTTAAGGGCGGTCTCTAGCTCGGCATGCCTACTGCCCCACCACCGATGCTTCCGTAATCCCAACGTTTGCGCTTTGATGGCACATGTTACGTAGTGTATGTGACCGATATGACTCGGGGCGTGCTCTTTCCAGATTCCTTCGCCTTATTTTCAGCTACCGATAACGCGATTGGGCAGCTGATTGGGTCAGAGTGGAAGGGGCACGCCTCGTTTCAACGCGTTTTCGGCTCCAACCAAAATAAGGTGAAGTGCCCTATGCCTGGGCAGCATGTTTTTCTATTTTAAATTTTATCACTTTAAATAAACAAAAACAATTTCTTAAGGGTTTGTAAAGTAATTTAAAATAAAAAAATCATTGTTTAGGTTAATATCTTAATTGTATTAACAAGAATAATTCAAACCTATAGTTGAACATATTAAATTCAAGCTAAGCTAGTACCTGGACAGAAGTAAAGCTTATATCGGGACAAATTCAATTTACGAGTTGATCGAGCGAACATAACCTAAAACGTTGGTTGATGGCGCTGTTGCGCATGACGAATAGAAGATGCTTTGCGTAATATGTAGTATTCTTATCATAGATTATAGTATTGTATTATTTAACCGAATATATATTTATTTTCATTTACTGTTTTAATCAAACTTGTCATAATACAACTTTTAAGGTTAGGTAGTAATACTGATAGATTTAAGATCTAAACACAAAGTATTATTAACGTCACAACCGGAATACATTTTCTACATACGTTATTCAAGCTAATAGAAGACTAATTATACGTACATGTAGTTAAATAATTTGCAAACAATGCGTTGATTTTATTCACAAACACGTGTCCGGCTTCAGGCGTAAGCACATTGCGTATAAGCTTAGAGTGGGACAGCTACCGTCATCGCGTCCCAGTATGGAGTACTTATATTTGAAAACAGTCCTAATCTTGGACATCTAATATTTGGATTAATAATTATTATTTACGTTAAGTTTGATTGCCAATTTATTTTAAAATATCAATATTATTATGCGTGATAATTATTTTTTGTCTGAGGGCTTAAATTATATCTTTTTTTCTAACAAAAGTTCGAACTATAAATGCACATGATTCGCATGTAAATAGACTATTTTGTATACTGTTTTCGGATGAACTTTGAATTCATTTTTAAATTTCAATTGATTTCTTAATGAAATAATATTCACACCTACTTGTAGCTAAGGCCTCAGAATATATTATATAATTATTTAATCTCTTAATTACTGATTTTACTATGAAAATTCAATTGTCCAGGTTTAGGTATCACTTTTGGACTGTCCACACGTAGGGCACTTCACCTTACTAAACAATATTGTCACACATGCCATGCAGCGTGTGATGTCAAAGCCTACACGTTGAGACCAATGTCGCCAGGTGCTCCTTTTCCCCTTCCACCATCCCATTCCAACATTATGCGCACACTACATGTCTCCCACTAATTGTAAGACCGTAGACCACGGTGCCCATGTCCGTGCCGTAGACTGGTCTGGTCATCAGAGAGGGGGAACTTGTACTCCCCTCGATTTTCTCGACCAGGCGGCAGAGTAGGGCAATAATCAACTAATGTTATATTTAAAAATGACTATCTTTTTGAATGTTAGTCATAGAAAAATATTATTTTCAATTAGCAAAACTTTTTGATTACTTGGTGATAACTAAATGGCAAATAGTTAGTCACAGCTCTAAGTAATCGTTAGCTATTATTTATTAGTGAATTAGTAGTTGATTATCAGTCATCAATCTTTAGTCATCAGTTACTATTATTAATTATGACATATTATTAATTAGTTTTCACGAACTAATCAAAAAGTTTTGACCAATGACTATTTTGCTATGACTAACGTTCAAAAAGACTTAGTAATTTTTAAATATTAGTTGATTATTGCCCTACTCTGCCTGGCGACGAGACTCATCCGAAGAATTTTTAGGTCCCTTCTCTTAACCTAACAAACACTCTAGGACTGTTCTCCAACTCAGGGATTTAATTACATTGAAAAGTAGAAGAACGTCTCTACGGAAGTCTAATTCAAGATCCATCGAAGTGTTTGAACGATAAAAGCATTTAGCTCGACAGATGGACGAGTATGTTCATCCCGACACCTACGTTAACAGCAGAAGTTAATGGCCCCCCAATGATACTGACGAGCGAACGCGATCGCCACTTTATTGCTCTGCAGAAAATGGGCATCGTCGCGGAATTTCCAGATTTCCCGTAGCTTCGGACGGCTTTCTTTCTACTAATTCAATTAGAACGTCGGGGCTGTTACAGAAGAGAGAACGAGGGGAAGCGGGTCTCGTAATGTCTTTCTTTGTTTCACTTGCACGGCTGGTCTTTCGCGCAAATGGTTCTCTTTGCACTGCCTGCTGCGACCATCAGAAGCACAAACGTTAAAACGCCTCCAAATATTAATAATTCGCGCCCATTTCCCAGGCAGTATCATAGGGACCGCATGCCGGTACGCGTTGCACTTACTCTGTTCATTAAACCCATTTACGAAGTTCTTTGCCATGTCTCCCCGACGATATTCCGGGTACGCTCGCATCGAGTGCTCCTTGACGATGTACAGTAAAGTCGCGATCTATACTTGGGCCTAAATAAGAAGGTACCTGATCTGCGCATGTTGTTGCGCGTCAGCCAATGATCGCGTGGTCGGCGGAATACGAGTAGGGTGATTAGCCAATGAACGAGTTCCGTCAGAGTCATATGTGCAGTAGAGTCTTAAATTCGTCGGCTAGTAAGTACCTTCTTATTTGGGCTCAAGTAAATATGTATAGCTCCCGTCGCCTGTTCCGAGCAGGGACTGAGATCGTGTAGGGAAACTATCTTTTTATGACTGCGTCGACCGCGCCGGAAGTACGAAGGATGCCGAACGTAGAAAAGGACAGCATGTAAAGACGGACCGCGCGGCAGCTCGAGCTTCTTGTGGAAGGGGTAGGCGAAAGGAGAGTGAGCGTGGAGATCCTAAGGGAGCTAGATCGCGACTGTTCCGTCGCGCAGGAACAGGACACGCGGTTCCCTTCGAACAATATTTATGATACGTTCGTGACTGAAAATCTACTTCGAAGATTAAGTCAATTAGGGTCTTTCGGCGACCATTCGATACATCCGCCAGATGTCTAGTTTGGTATATCGTAAAGAACAAGGTGCCATAAATGTTGTCCCTTCGAAACGACCACCCGCGACCGTCAAGGCCAGCCCCAGATTACCGAGACCCGTCGCACCTCCTTCTCAAGCTTCCTTCAGAACTATGAGAAGGAGGTCCAAACAGTTAAAGCGTGCTGATTGGTAAATGCAACTTTCGGCAGGAACCAATCAGTACATGTTTGTCCTCATCGCGTTAGAACAGGAATTCGAATTCCACCAGTTCTCTTTTGGCTTTCGGACAAGCATCATCATTTCAATCCTCGGGCAGACAAGTACAACGCACCGGCCGTTGTCTTGTCGATCACACAGCACAAGTCGCCAGACTTTACATCGCGGTACTTCAGTGCCCAACGATCAGGACAACCGCGCCACATTCCACGTCAAATATTCAATTTCTCTCGCGTGCGCTAGCGTATAAGGCAGGACCTGCTAGAATTGCCTTACTGACGAGTCCACTAGCAGGTCCGGGACGAAACGCTCTTTTAACGTCTTTCATTGTAATCAAACCAATTATTGTCTTTTTGATCACGTAACCATTGAACCGGCTACCCAATATTAATTTGGCGGGTAGCAGCTAGTGTACGAGGGCATTCGCGAGTAGACGCGTCCGCGATCAAACCGGGCTCAAGCCATACAACCTTGAGTGGAATTCGTCCGCTCTACACTCAGTGTCCTCCACAAAAACGCTACGAAACAGCGACTGTACTGTATGGCAAAACTGGGCACGGTTGATCGACCAAGAACAGAAGTGGAAAGGAACCCGAGACTAAACAGTATGGAAGAAATGCGGAGAGCGGGGCACCGTACTGTTCTCAACCCTGGTCACATGCGGCGAGAGAGAAAAGGGCTGAGGAGAGTTTCGGGGGAGGAGGTGTAATCTTTCTGACCAGCTGAGTCACACACTACCCGGCCGACCATCATCGTTAGGCCGGGTATGCGTAAATATATAAGAACATACGTGAAGTCACCAAGAAAGTAACAGTGCTTTCAGGCACAATACCAGGAGTGGGACCCTTATTCATGGATACTGGAGGAGGAAACGGGTGAGAGTCCTTGGACGGTGGGGTTTTAGTAGATATGGCTACGGAATGAAGTCCCAGTCCCCCCAACTTCTATCTTAGGGGGGGAGCTGAGCCCCACACTACCCCCACCTTCATGTGAGAGGGGTGTGCGGAATGGCATTTCTCCACCGCCCTTAACGAAAAAAGGCCGCGTGTGCCTAAATGCATGACTCCTCTCCCTTAACAAAAAAAAGGGTACACTGGGCACAGTTGGGACCCCTCAAACGCCTGCTTTCCCCACCAACCTCCTCCAACCGCTTACTGGAAGGGGATAGTGGGCGCTATGGTGGGGACGGTGCCTAGCCCTGATGTATGGCAACAGGAAAACATAATTGCTCGGCCTAAATGTTCAGAAACCGGAGTTTTTAATTTTCTGTCAGGGTTATCTCACCTGAGCTCAGCTGAGACAACGCTCAATTCAACTCAGAACTCGATACCCGCTCGGTTCAGCCCAATGTAGCCTGTTACTAATGAAACAGCAGTGAATTATTCATATCACGACAAATAAATGAAAACACTGAAAAATAATGAAAGCAGACTACGTCCAGAATAAATTCCAGCTCGATTGTTCGAATCCAACGACTATAATAGTTCATCGATAACTATCGTGGACATTTTTGTAGAGTAGAGACCTAACTATCTCCTTGTAAATTTTCACATAAAAAGTCGCACGATTTTAAAAAACATTTACACGACAACAATTGATATTTTTGGGGGGAACCATCTTCCATGTAAATTTTATGGACATGAAAAAATTCTCGGTATGTACACGCATAAACTCGACAGTACGATTGCATGTTTCCGGGGAAATCGAACGGGCGCCTATTGTTTTGTAAAAAGTGCGTCGGTTCGGATGAAAACCATTTTCAATTTCATAAAATAAACGATTGGAAAGCTCTCCCGATTTTGATGTGGACCGTTATGCTTTTCAGTGCGCAGTACGTTATTAAATGACTCGGCCAATAACAAAGGGAGAGGGGAGGGGCTGAACTGAAATAAAGAATTGACAGTAAACAGTGCAGCTGGTATAATGTGGATACTGGGAAGAGCACGGTAGAATTATTTCAACAAATTCATGATGGTAAGCGGAATTTTTGTTGGCCTGTCAACGGTGGAAATTTCATAACAACACTTATCCGAGGGAATTTAAATCCTTTTGATAAATAAATTCGCATCACGGTCTGGCCGTTTTCAATAAAAACGGAACGAGCCGTGTCCAAAAAAGTTCTCGCTATTCGCCATACGTGCACGCGTGTATGCGGATCTCTTTTTCCCTTTCTCTCGCCGTCGGTTTCTCTCTGTTCGTCGAATTGCAGCGCACGTAAACGCGTGGGTAACGATTGAAAACGCGTTTCGAAATCGGAATCGGGGTCAGGATCTATCTTTCGCGTGTTCACCGCTTATCGAGATCCGCGAAACCCGGACTCGTTTCTATCCCACCGCCAGTAGTATTCATCGTGCTTGTAGCATAGTAAACCAGCAGCAATGTTTCGAGGAAGCCCCGGGTGGAATTCTACGCGTGCTATTTTCGTTCGCCATTAGCACACGGGAGAACGACAAAATGAACGAAAAATATCTGCCGCCGCGCCGTCCGGAATTAACGTACATATCGATTTCACCTCTTTTAATCGGAGATTATAAATGCCCTGATTTTCGATCCGGACGTTGCCTCCGCACACATTCGTTTTCTCGCGTATCATTCGTGTAGGTATCTGTTGCACGCTACCTACAGTCGTAGATAAATGAAATAGACGCCTTTAGAAACTGATAACTTAATACAATTTAAAAATATATATAAAAAAACTAGAGGGTTATTGTTGCATTCTCCCAAAATGAATTCTCGGGAGTAGAGATGATAAACTCACTCTTGAATTGGGATAATTTTCGATTATTGTAAGCGGTAACATTAGCATTAGTTGCATAAATAAAAAAAAATAAAATTAAAAAAAATTTTTTAAAAATGAAAAAAAATATTAAAAAAATAGAAAAAAAGTTAAGAAAAAATTTTTTTTGTAATTGCGTTTGTTTCTTTGGTGGAAAATTTCCGTCCTCCCTTATAAATTAAGTTGTAGAATCAACTCCTTTCGAAAAAGACTAAAAATCTAAAAAACTACTTGACCAATATGGACCAAAATCTAATCAGCTCTAAGTTACGACGGGGCACATCGATTGCATCATTCATCATTCTGATCGCGTTGTTACTTTTTCAGAAAACGTTAACGAAAAATTTGATAACATACAAACAGACATACGCACACACACACACACACACATACAAACATTTTCATAAAAATAGTCTAAAACGACTCCAATGACCATGAAACGTGAAGATCTGCTAAAAAATCGATTTTCGCTTTTCGGGGTCATTACAATTACTTCTCTATAAAATCGAGAAGTTAACTTTTTAAAATCCACGCTTATATTAAAGTGCACTAAAAAGGAGAAAATAATTTTTTCCTTGTTCTCCCAAAAATTTAATATAAATTTAAATAAAATCATGACATTAGTGACTATAAAAATAAAAGCGTGGAGCGCCCACGAAGATTACGTCAATAGTTTAGCACTCCAAGCTTTTATTTTTATAGTCAATAATGTCATGATTTTATTGAAATCTTTATATTACATTTTTGGGAGAACCAGGAAAGAAATTATTTTCTCCTTTTTAGTGCATTTTAATACAAGTGTGATTTTCAAAAAGTTTTTTTTATATATTTTTTTATTTTCTACTTTTTAGTCTTTTTTAAATGGAACGCAAGATATAGTAATACTGGTATGAAACAGTAAGGTATATAAACGCAAGATATGGAAGTACGCGAGAAAGAATGAGGGGATGACTCCGAGAGACGACGTCTCTTGATGGAGTACGGAATTGTACGAAATGGAAATGAATGAACGGAACACCACACTGAGCTCCTTCGGTGCGAAGTGGGTCAGTGGAGTGGGGGTGAGTCGGAGTGGGAACGCGTAGTGGAGTAGGGAGCGCTGACACGCGGAGTGGGGATCGCTGAACGCGATGACGTACTACTGAGCGTAGCGCAGCGAGGTGTGACGGTTAATAATAAAATTTGTTTTCTCCTAGACGGGCAGTTTTTTTAAAATTCGTTTTTTAATATTGCATTGTCATCCAGCTCTGAGCTATGTTTAAAGCTTCGAATCTCTAGCTCCTCGGGAAGTGGTTTAAAATTCGATTACAAGATTTGACGTATACAACAACGACAACATCGACACGACAAGTTAATATAAGCGTGGTAAAAATGAGAGGATTAGTTTGCTAGGTAAGGGACTGTCGTAAAGGTTGGGACACGTTCTGTTTTTCATTTATAAAATTTCATAGGATAAGAATTACCCAACAAATTTATACTTGTTGCTTCTAATGCTCATGAAAAGTTTGTTTATAAACAGAAAGAAAAAGTGAATGACTCAATATATATATAAAGATTAAGTAAAAATTACCATTGGTCGAAATTGGGTAAATGTTACGATTCTTCACTTTCTTGCCTTCGATAAAAATTTAAAGTACGTCTAAACGGATTGGAGTGCCATCGATAAAATATTACAAAATTTTTGCGACCTACTTTGAAAACGTTGTACAGCAAATAAAAGTTGAAACAGCGCGCGTGCCCAGCGAAAATTTCGAGGCGAGCTCGATTCTTGTTTCGCAGTTGTTTCAGGTCGAACGTTCATCGTACGTATGTTCTTGAGCTTTTATTAAATTGTATAGTGCTCGGCGCCCGAGCTGAAATTCGATATTCAGTTAAAACTTTGGTTTACTCTTTGTCCCAGCACCGCGGGGGATTTGCCGGAACTAATCCCCGTACTATAATCCGTGTAAATGACGAAGCGAAGTATAAACAACCTCGTCGAAGGTTGTCCGCGAAATAAAATTTCTATTCTTGTAACGAATCCGGCCGGAATAAAGCGTTTTAGAGAGATCTCTACTTTCATATCAATCTCGAGAGAGAGTTAATTAAGTGTTTCATTGTCGGTTACCTCGGGGGGTGTGGGCGGATGCGTCTGCCCCAGTTTTTACAATGGAATATGTAATTTCTCATGTTTGGTTAATTCTTGAACACAAACGCATGGATAATTTCCTGTGGTTAGCGTTCGCCTCAAACGGAAAGGATGAAGTGCGGCGGGTTTGCACGGAAGTTCCGCGATTAACGTGGATAAACGGCAGAAAGGTAGGGGAGAGGTAGATGAATGGAGCTTCCTCTCTCTTTTTACTCTCTTCTTCCGCGAGATGAGAGACAACGACAACCAGAGCCGGAAAGGAGAGCAAATGGCGCGAAGGAAAGGATGGGAAAAGTCTCTTCATAAAAGTCTCGGCAGCAGCGATAGGGAGACGACGCGTCGGGCCGGGCCGGGCAGCGCTGCAAGGAAGAACCGAGCGAAAGCAATTTGTATTAATTTCGCCGGAATTAGGAGTTACGCCTTGGGCTGCAATTAAAATTTGCATAAACAAATTTCACTCGTCGGTTTAAGCCCGGCTGAGAAAGATGGTTGGCGAGCCCTTCCTCCTCGAGCCGATCTCCCTTCCGATTCTGTGTCGACGCATTATTTTGTGTATTTATGTACAAGTGTCTGATTGCATCTTCGGTTTGAACGTTCACTATCATTTGTTTACCGTAAAGCAGTCATGTCATCTTGTATTAACTATTCAATGGGCAGAAACTGAATAATTGAATGACCATTTTGATAGTCTGGGTCAAAGTAGACCGAGGTCTAGTAAGGTGAAGTGCCCTATGCCTGGACAGCATGTTTTTCTATTTTCAATTTTATCACTTTAAATAAACAAAAACAATTTCTTAAGAGTTTTAACATACAGTTCAGAGTTTGTAAAGTAATTTAAAGTAAAAAAATCATTGTTTAGGTTAATATCTTAATTGTATTAACAAGAATAATTCAAACCTATAGTTGGACATATTAAATCCAATCTATGCTAGTACCTGGACAGAAGTAAAGCCTATATCGGGACAAATTCAATTTACGAGTTGATCGAGCGAACATAACCTAAAACGTTGGTTGGTGGCGTTGTTGCGCATGACGAATAGAAGATGCTTTGCGTAATATGTAGTATTCTTATCATAGATTATAGTATTGTATTATTTAATCAAATATATATTTATTTTCATTTACTGTTTTAATAAAACTTGTCATAATACAACTTTTAAGGTTAGGTAGTAATACTGATAGATTTATGATGTAAACACAAAGTATTATTAACGTCACAACCGGAATACATTTTCTACATACGTTATTCAAGCTAATAGAAGACTAATTATACGTACATGTAGTTAAATAATTTGCAAACAATGCGTTGATTTTATTCACAAACACGTGTCCGGCTTCAGGAGTAAGCACATTGCGTATAAGCTTAGAGTGGGACAGCTACCGTCATCGCGTCCCAGTATGGAGTACTTATATTTGAAAACAGTCCTAATCTTGGACATCTAATATTTGGATTAATAATTATTATTTACGTTAAGTTTGATTGCCAATTTATTTTAAAATATCAATATTATTCTGCGTGATAATTATTTTTTGTCTGACGGCTTAAATTATATCTTTTTTTCTAACAAAAGTTCGAACTACAAATGCACATGATTCGCATGTAAATAGACTATTTTGTATACTGTTTTCAGATGAACTTTGAATTCATTTCTAAATTTCAATTGATGTCTTAATGAAATAATATTCACACCTACTTGTAGCTAAGGCCTCAGAATATATAATATAATTATTTAATCTCTTAATTACTGATTTTACTATGAAAATTCAATTGTCCAGATTTAGGTATCACTTTTGGACTGTCCAGACTTAGGGCACTTCACCTTACTCCGTGAGCAGCAACGAAGACACAAGACATCCAGTGTCGCTGAAAGAGGAAAAGTTACTCCGTTAGATCTTCTTGCCAACTCACCACAACACATCTTCTTTACTGCTGTTACTATAGTTTCATTAATTGCATTTTTTCTCCATCATCTCCTTGAGTGAGACGTACCAAAAAATCTGGTGTATTACTTTATTACTGGTCTCGGCTGCTCTTTACTTTACCGGACTCAAAATTTGTGCCTTCCTCCTATAAATTATGATGTATTTGGCATGTAATCCAGTAGATTTGTACCCGACGCGGATGCAGATCGAAGTTTCGATCCTGTAGGATCAATGGTTCAGGAGTTATGCTTGCTTAAAGTTGAACAATCTACATTGTTTTTGAGAACTAAGGGTGCCGCCATATTGGTTTGTACTGTCGCGCGCCGCTTACCGAGCAGAGCCGCTAGGTGGTAGTTGGTTGGTGATTAGGTCGGAGGGGGGCGGCAAGGTAAGCGGCTCGCGGTCGTCAGTACAAACCAATATGGCGGCGCCCTTACATGTCAAAAACACTACAGCTTGCTCAACTTTAAGCAAGCATAGCTCCTGAACCATTGACCCTACAGGATCGAAACTTTGATCTACAGATCGTACAAATCTACTGGATTACATACCAAATACATCATAATTTATAGGAGAAACGCACAAGTTTTGAGTCTGGTAAAGTAAAGTTTACCCCTGGTTTCTGTTCTGTAAAAGCCTAAGTATGTCGACTCAGTGGAACAACGTGAAAAAATGCGATCTGTGTACCAATGTAGAGGAAGCACGTGGCCGGGAACAATTTCGCAGAATCGCGGCTCGAGAGAAAGAAGCAGAAAAGTAAATTCTCGAAATCCTCTGGGATCCCCGGATGCTGGGAAACGAATCTAACAGTTGAACGTTGGATACCAGTTGCGATTACTCCGGCTTTGAAGACGTCAAGGGACAGGAGCGAGCGCGGGGACGAACGCGGCCGTCGCGACGAGTCGCGCGTTGGCGAGAGTCAAAGCAGTGCGCGCGGGGCCCATCGCGCTTTATGCTTCCGGGACGCCCTTGGGGTGGCTAAGGGTAAAATTACGTTTCTGCATTAGCGTTCGAGTTCAACCGGGCTTGGAAGTTCGTCGAAGAAAGAGAGGAGGGAAGAACAACGGGGTCTGTGCGCGCGGGGGTGGTGATGCTGGAGGGCAGGCGACGAGTCAGCTGGCGAGCAAAGAGAACAGAACAGGATAAAAGAAAATCGAGGGGGGGAGGAACAGTGTGGAGAATGGTGAAAGAGACACAGCTTCGAACCAGGGCCACTTGGCGAACTCCGTTCCCCAACGGGCGAACCGTATGGTTCATTTCCCGCATCTAATCAAGGGGATTAGACAGTTAAAAATTTCCATTTATTACGTTTCTCGATATCCCTTTCAACGGGAATCTCTTCTCCGAAAAAGTCAGTGTAGGCTATAATCAACTAATATTTAAAGTGGCTAATAGTCATTTTTAATGTTAGTCATAGCAAAATAGTCATTAGTCAAAACTTTTTGATTAGTTAGTGATAACTAATTAATAATATTAATGTATGTTAATCGCACAATAGTGACTGATGACTAAAGATTGATGTCTGATCATCAACTACCTATTCACTAAGAAGCAATAGCTAACGATTACTTAGAGCTGTGACTAACTACACTGTCCAACATCAAATTTGTTCCCGAATTACTGTTGGGTCCTTCTTATAGAGTTTTTTGCGCTGATTCCGAATCTGTTTTTAATTTTTTCCCTATACGCACAGTTTTTGAGGAACATGGCTTTGAAAAAAAAACATATTTTTCAACTTTAAACAAATATTGTGATGTTATTATAAAAGATATAGAATTGTCCTTTTAGCAAACGATACTGTAGACTTTCCCGAATACAGTGATATACAATATTAATACATTATGAGTATTTAAACAGGTTTAAACAATCATTAAAGACGGATAGACACCACTTTTGCACCAATTTTTGAGGATATTTTTCAATTTATCTCAAAAAATAAGGGTCTAGCGGAAAATCGAACTATACCACTCGATAGAGCAGACTTTTATCTTGAGAAACCACCCTGTCAAGTTTGGATCGTCGACGTTTTTTTCGAACCAGAAAGCAAAATATCTTCGCCCGACATGAGTTGCCGCCAGTGGCGCTCACCACTACAACGGTCGTTCGCAGCTCCGTATCGCGTCGCTGCGCCGTATATCGTCCCGAGCGCCACTGGCGGCAACTCATGTCGGGCGAAGATATTTTGCTTTCTGGTTCGAAAAAAACGTCGACGATCCAAACTTGACAGGGTGGTTTCTCAAGATAAAAGTCTGCTCTATCGAGTGGTATAGTTCGATTTTCCGCTAGACCCTTATTTTTTGAGATAAATTGAAAAATATCCTCAAAAATTGGTGCAAAAGTGGTGTCTATCCGTCTTTAGTGATTATTTGAAGATATTTAAACATCCATAATGTATTAATATTATGTTAATCGCACAATAGTGACTGGTGACTAAAGATTGATGACTGATCATCAACTACTAATTCACTAATCAGCAATAGCTAACGATTACTTAGAGCTGTGACTCACTATTTGCCATTTATTGTTAGTTATCACTAACTAATCAAAAAGTTTTTACTAATGACTACTATTCTATGACTAACATTCAAAAAAATGTAGTCATTTTTAAATATAACATTAGTTGATTATTGCCCAACTCTGGAAAAAGTCGATTTCTTTTGTAGAATCTGGTAGCTCTTAATTGTTTCGAAAATCTTATGGTGGAACTAGGGTTGCATCCGGGGTCGCCCGGGGGATTCTCTTTAAGGATTCGGGTTTCCGATGTTACTTGCTCACACTTGAAAAAAATGTTTTTGACACCATTTAGTTTGCAATTGTATTAAACAAATGTAATGTTTTCATTTACTGAGTCAACATGGCGAGACAAGAAGACAGTAGAAGAACAGTATGTGACAATATGTACTTATTACCGTATTTATATAAATCTATTGTTTACAGAAATAGCACTGTTTTCGTGGGACGGACTGTAATACCGGAAGACTGAACTTTATATGCGTTCAAAGAAGCGTAATAGTTAACGGACTGTTTATTGTTGATGTTGGTAAAGCCTGTTATCTAGCGGAGTGAGTACAAGCAAACAATATGTATTCTTCTTGATACATCGCATCGAACCGACCCATCAAATTATCTTTTAATTACTAAATTGTTCGCGGTAGAAAAATATTCTATACATTTCACATTTCTCGCAAATAATTAAAAACCCAGCAATACACATATATTTTTACGCTCACGAATATGGAGTTATTTCTCTTCGGAATTCGTAATTAACTACCCTGCATGATTAAGTTTTATACGTCAGCTATCTGTCTCTCTCTCTCCCTTCCTCTTTATGAGCTTCATACAAAGATTTAAATTTTGGCAACGGATTGACAGACAGCCCGAAGCTTCATAACATTAAAATAATACGCTTGGGAAATAAATATGTCTTAGTCGAAGGAAATATTAATTGCTAATTACACTGCAATCATTTGGGCAAAGATGCTTAATTTTTGTCATTAATTTTTCACTGAATGTGAGAAATTCTAATAGGAATTAATATGCAATTCCACTCAAATTAATTGTCTTACCTTTTCATGGAATATTTAACATTTCTTTCTTCTGTCTTCAAAAGCAAGCGAGTTATTCGGGTGATCTGTCCATTACGTCTTACCCTGTATACTGTATAGGCATACAATAGATATAAATTTTATAAATAAAAAGATCTAATCACTGGAACCGTAAGATAAATCAAGGGGTTAACACTATACCTACCACTGCCGGTCAAATGACCGGTTTTATATTTTTCATTTCATAATTATTGAAATTATGAAGTTGCTTACGTGGAAATTGATTCGATAAAATTCTGTATCCAAGCACATATTGTTGTAAAAATGGCAGAAAATCTAAATAAACAGGGCCTCGTCATTTTTGCAAACTAAAACATGTTAATCGCTTTTAGTGCTCGGTAGGTTTAGTGTTAATGCTTCTACTAAAATTCTTTGCAAGTGCACCAACACGTCGACTAATAAAAGTACACATTTACCACGCTTCAAGGATTTCACCGCAACAATAGCGATTTACTAGAATTCATCTCGAGATTTTCTACAAATAACCATTACAGCATTTCTAGGACACAGAGGGCGGGGGTTTGAATCGGGAATTCTGGATTGGGCACAGAGCAGGCACAAAAACGACTAATTTCCTTGAGAGCTAAAGTATAAATCATCCTTTCACGTCTCGTCGGTTTGTCCTCGCAGCAATCCGTTCTAAAATTCACGGAATAACAGGTGCTAACGATGTCGCGACAAACGGGAAATGCCAATTTCGTTAGAGCCGCGATAATTCGCCCTATTATTCGAGATAATAAAACGTTTCGGGAACGGCGCGCGAACGCCCCGTTGGAAGAGCGGGTGGAAGCGTTGGCGGCGTATGCAGTGCAGCGCGTACAATTTTCTCTTTCAACGGGCCGGTCAATTGATCGGCGACGAGAGATTTTTTGCAATTGACGTCAATTTCGCGGCGCGACTGACACGCGAAAAACTCGATTACCGTGTGACGCGCGACAATGTATTTAGTCGGTCGAGGGGTTCGGCCGTGAGCCGGCAGCTTCCAAATAAATCAATCTTTGCTCTGCATAAATCGCGCCTCGACGGCCAGTCAACATGCGAGAACGCCTATTTACAATAACGAAACGATTAAAATTTGCACGTCAGACTTCAGATCTGAAAATTATATAAATGCTACAAGATACAAGCATTTCTCATCCACGAGAAGATGGTACGGAGGGTACCTACACTGCCGCTCAAAAGTATGTGGACACTTACCATGTTCATGAAATTTGTGATATATAATGTATATTTTTATTATCAAACTATATTTGTTGCTAAAGTCTATTATGAATATGTATGTAATGTATTCTAATAGTATCAAAATAAACAATTTAGTTATTAAATTTTCTTAAATAAATAAAAGAAAAACTATGGGATCACATAGATAGATAAGTCCGAAAAGGATGTCCCAAGTCTGAAAAACATTTGTGGGAAATATTAGAACCTGAGTGGAATCTTATTGAAAGTGAAGTAATGAAAACGTTAATAGCCAGAATGCCACGACTAGTAAACGCGGTCATAAAAGCACGCGGTGGATATGTAGACGAAAAGAAAATATAATTATTTTTTATCATTATCGGTGAGATATTTAATAAATTATTATTAAAATATGTTCTCCAATATTGTACGAACTGAAATACATACAAGATAATCAAAATAAGAATTAAGGAAGTGTCCACATACTCTTGAGCGGCAGTGTACTTCGCAATAGCCCGAGTCGTTTCACGAAGATAAACGAGATGTGTTAAAAAAATAACGGGAATTTTCAATTTTCGGAAAAGCTTTAGTTATTTGTCCACATGAATGTTATCCTCTTTAAAATAGTCTCCATTAGGTAGTACACACTCAGTGTTGGGCAATAAATTTTATGTAAATAAATAATCATTTAAATAAAAAAATTTAAATAACAAGTTAATTGTTATTTGAATAAAAAGCAAAAATAATAATTTATTTTTAAGAATTAAAAGAACTAAGAATTAAAATGAAGAATTAATAAATAGATCACTCTTGGAATTATTTAAATTACTTTTATTTCATTAAAAAGTTTAGTTATTATTTGCAATTAAAATCACACTTTATTTTTGAGAACAAAAAAAGTTACACGGTGAAAATGGAGGCTGGGGCATCAATGCAGTGTTGGTTTTTGGCCAAAAAATCACGAACAAGCAATGAAGTGTGAGCAGATGCATTATGATGGAGCAAAAGCCATGAATTGTCTCTCCACGAACAATCGCTGATCGTATCAAAACACATGTAACTTTCTCCAAAGCTAACAATAGACTAAACATCGAATACGGCAACCAATGTACAGGCACTTTTCAGACATGTTTACCGACACACAACAAAAATCCGCAAAGGAATTTCGAAGTTTTCACAAAGGAATTTCGTCGCGGGAAGAAATTGCAGCGGCTAGTCGTAACACTTAAGGAGTCGTTAACCACTGCGCAGTGCCAAGCGTTATACGATGGCATCAGTTTGCCATCGAGCTTGAGATTCAGGACCTTAACAGTCGAGGAACACGTCCCAGGACTGCAACACTCGCAATCCTTCCTGCCCCTTCAGTCAATACGTCCGATCGGAATGTTCCTTGTCCTTTGTCGCGCGTCTCTACTTTTCTTGAATTCTCCAAACCGCTATCTCCTGACCCAGGAATAATCTCCTTATTCATTCCCGGTCACATGCTGCCACCCTTTTCATCTCCGTTTCTCGGTTCTTTTGTAGCCAGCGAAGCGAGCGCGTGACAGCCGAGTATTTCATTCCGAGTAGACCAAAATTCTTCGACGGCAGGATCCCGACGGAGACGTTTCTAGTATGTGCGTTCTACGTTCTAGTTCGACGTTCGCGACAAAGGTAAAGCTTATTATCACATTGAATGCCACGTGACTTGTACTTAACCCCTTGCCCTACGATTTATTTTACGGTTTCAGTGATTAGAGCTTTCCCTGTAGTTCGTAATTTCCTGAAAAAGAAAAAAATTTAATAAGTGTACACTGTACATTAACGAAACCAAAATAGAATTTCATCTCGGTTTCAAGGAAATTAATAACTAGACTGCGGAGCTTTATGCAAAATAAAAATTGTATGCATGAATTGCAAGACATGGAAAACAAGTAGGAATTTATTTCTCTCTTTAGTGGTTTTATTAAGCTGTAAGAAATGTATTGATACTCTTACATTCTTGTAATCTCTTTATTAATGTAGAGTGGAAGGGTTTTTGGGGGTGTGTGTTCCACTATATCGTCTAGTCCCGGTAAAACGTCGTCCTGCGATTCCTGAAGTTCTTCTATGTATTCTTGCAGATGAACGTCACAATCTGGAATTTCGGTTTGCAGTCGTCTGAGTAGATCGTGCTTCGAACCTCCGCTTGCCAGATTTCTCGAACGTAACAATATTCTTACTTCCGGAACAGTAAAATCACTGACGGATTCTTTCGGGATTGGTTGTCTTGGCATTTAGGGTTTATACAAAAACCGACTTTTTAAAAAACCGCTTTTCGGTTTTTAACTTTTCCATGAAACCGGTTTAAACCGGTTTCGGATTTTTACAGATAAAAAATAAGACATGTTTACAACTTAGATTAGAAGTTTTTAATTTTTTTTTATGTATTAAAGAATTAACAAAATAATACCCTTAAAGAATCACAGAAATTAACAAATATTTATGAACATTATTATTTTACTTCTTTCTTTGATTAATAAAATGTGATTTTAAAAAGCAAAGAACGTCAATTGATTTATTACTTAGTCGTGTCCTTATTTTGGACACAAAATTTCCAGAAATAGAAAAAACTCGCTCACTTGCTATTGAACTGGGCTTAATTGTCTTTAAAGCATTAAATAATAAATCTAAATTTTTGTTCTTCTATTTGTAGCCTCTAAGATCAAAAACTCCTTCTTTAATGTTTGAGGACTGGAGGAAGTCGCTTCTTCAGGTTCTTGCAGGTATTTATTTATTGCTATTTCCATAGCATTTTTCATCACAGTCTCCATGCGCTGTTTTCATTTCCACATATATATGTATACAGGGTGTCCCAAATTTCGTGATCGTCCCGGAAATGGGAGGTTCTTGAGGTTATTTGAAGCGACATTTTCCTCTACAAAAATGTTCAAGGCAATAATGTTCCCCGACCTTTCTCCGCTATACCACTAGCTGTGTACTTTTTGATTACATCGAAATCATTATAGCGGATTAATATAAGTGTTATGTATAAATTTAAAACTGGTTTTTTTACTGAAAAAAAACAGTTTTCGGTTTGCAAAATTTTCTTTCAAAAACCGGTTTTGAAAACCGGTTTTTAAAAACCGACAAACCCTATTGGCATTTCAACAAAATGTTCTTAATACACAAAACAAGACAAAGTCAAATGTCAAAGGTGAAACACGCGAGAACACTGTTTCTTCAAACAAAATCACTAAACTAATCAAAATTTAACAAAAGATTCTTTGTTCTAGACAGTCCAAAATATCCTGAGACTGATTCTTGAAAACTTCCACTACTGACGAAATCAACACAAAACGGATAGCCCAAAATTTTACGGACGCGTTAACTAAAACGTCGCGAACCGTTTTCCAAAACTTCAGTAATCCCACTTCTGATACTGTAGAGCAGTTAGCGTTCACATGCGGAAGAGAACAGACGCGCGACGGACGATCTTGAGTGATCCTTGCCACGGGGATCACCGCGGACGGAGATCTTGAACGCGTGCGATCGGAAATCTTCACGCGAAGCAAAGCACGCAACGCGACGCGATGGGAATAGAACCAAACGGTCGAGGAGTCAAACGAACCGGTCGTTAATATAAAAGACGCAGCGATTGTCGCAGCTCAGATAAATGGAACGGACGAAAATAAGAATATGCTTGATTACAATCGTATATTTGAACGCGTACGTATGAAGAACTGAAAAAGCCCCCGCTCCGCCAAGGGAGGGCCTTTATATATTCGGCGAACGACTGAACAGTGCCGTACGCGATTGGCGCAAGATCGATCGCATGATCCAGAGCACCGAAACCGTTCGGGATTCAAATCGTGGACGGTTGCCGGCAATAGACACAGACGGCCTACGCGGCCTCGAGTAACGGCAGCGCGTGCTTGTCAACATAGAGGAAAAAGTGCCGTCTTCGACGGTTGGCAACGCGGCTGCTGATTTCCACAATTTGAACCCCGAATCTTGAACAAATAACATACATATTTATTAGACTCTGTTCAGAATCTTCATCACGAGTCTAACACGATATTGTAAGGCAAGGGTTGTGTTTGAAAACACGATAAAACTTTGTAGAACATATTTTTAGTCTCTGCTTGGCATAGCTACACTGAACACTACTTGTTGCTTTTAATACTAATAAAAAGTTTGTTCATAAACAGAAAGGAAGTTGACAACCATAACATTGGTATTTCATAATAAAATTTCGTAAAAATTCATAATGTTGATTCAGCAGAACGGAAAATGATCTCTCGCGTGTACACAAGTCCATAATTCAATACCTTTCCCGATAGTTTTCCGCGCAATATCATCAAACAACAAACAGATTCATTTATGAATCTCGGGAGACCAATATCCGATATCTTGATGGCAAGAAAATTGCCTAAATTGAACAAATCCTATTACGTCCGAAAAATCCGATAACGTCCAATTTTCCACATTATAAATATATATTCCGTGACGCTGAACCAAAAGTTCCCGTTTCCGGGTAATTTGGTTAGACAAATATGTCTGTTTTCCATGAGGGAATATCTGGGTCGCTGCATATGAATCACATTATATTCGTGTGTCCATAGAACGTTGTAGCCCCCGGATATTTGATAATTGAACCGCGACTCGTTCCGGCTACTAAACGAACTATCATTCCCGCTGGCTTAGCGTTTAGTCCATTTCCCCGGGCGCGGTGCTGGCTCTCTTTTCAGGTTCTTCCTCCTCCTTTCCCTCGGTGAGGCGAGACCATTTAACCCTTTCGCGTGGTGCGGCAAGGAAACACAATTAGACCGAGCCGAAGGAAGGAAACGTTCAAACGGTGGCGAAGCACGACGATGAAGACACAGACGAGCGAAAAGTGAAGCGCAACGAATACTGATTAATATCAGCCGAATATGCTTTTTCGTCCTGTAGAACAGGTACTAAATATTAATGTTAATACTAAAGTATTAACACGTTCCGTCCGAGCTGTTTTCGCTCGATTTTTCATTCAGGCCATTTGCTTTGCTCTGTACTGCATTTTTTACAATACCTCACTTTTTTGGTCGCAATATTCTACAGTCTTAAGATGCCTCTACTTGACTTTACAATAAATTTTCAAGGAATTCTTCGTTTTTCGATGAGAATTGCATTCGGCCTGAACAGAAAGTTCAGCGTGGGGCGCAAACGCGTGTTAACACTTAACCTGCCGAGCTCTAAAAGCGATTAAAATGTTTTAGCATACAAAAATGACAAAGCTCTATTTATTTAGATTTAGAAAAAGAAATTTAGATAAAGAAATTTACCGAATTAATTTACTTGTAAGCAACTTCATAATTTCAACAATTGTGAGATGAAAAATATAAAACCGGTATTTTGACCGGCAGTGGTACGTTTCGTGTTAAAGGTGTAGGCCTTCGTTTCCAGGATTGCAAGGGTGTGGGATGCGCCTTCTCATTTCTCGATAATGCAAAGATGAGTGCTTTCAGTAGTCGAAGCACTAGATAAAAGATCAATTTAGTCTGCGATCGCCCTCAAAAGTCCTATTTTTACCACGTTTTTAGTAACTCGCTTTCTTGTCTGTCCGTTTGTCTGTTCGGTACTTTTGCAATTGATTTTAAACTAACTTCCCGATGAGCTAGAGACTTGAAACTTTAAACATAACTCAGAATTGGATGACAATGTAATATTACATATTAAAAAGTGGAAAATAATTATTTAAATGAAAAGAAATTTTTAATATGCATACCACGTGTTTAAAGCGGACTAAAAAGTATAAAATAATTTTTCCTAACCCCATACAGATAGTCCTGAGAATTTGTGATTGTGAAGTTTGAATAGCTATGAAAATACAAAAACGTGGGGCGCAAGTTAAAAGTAAGAAAATTTACACAACAGTTCATATTATTTGCAGTGCAATAAAATTGTTAGTGACTTAGGTGAACTATTCATGCATCAATTATCAAACAAATTGTAAATCTTACATGTATTTTAAGGATTGTCTGTATGGAGCTAGGGAAAATTATTTTATGCTTTTTAGTCCGTCTTAAAAACGTGGAATATAAAAATTTCTTTTTTATTCAAACAATTTTTACGTTCACGAGGCGTAATGACCCTTGCAATTCTAGGAACGAGTCTACCTCCTTAATAAAAGAGTATTAGAAAGTATCTTGGTCCGTTTGAGCAGCGCCTTCTCGCAGCTCCGACGACGGTCCCTTCAATTTACAATCAACGCGCCGTCCAGAGTTTATACATTATTTACACCGCTTCTTACTTTGCCGACGCGTCAACAACGTCAAAGTGTTCATTCAAAGGCTGGCTACGTTGCTAGAAGAAAAGAACACCGAAGAAGGATGATGACAAAGCAGCTGGCGAGTAAAGTGGCAGCGTAACGTGCCGTTAACAAAAGAAACTTCTCGCATTGCAGGATGGTAAAAGCAACGGGGGATAAATAAAAACACCGCGCACTGTAAGAGCCTCGATAACCTGGACGTACGGGAGGGATAAACGAGCGGACTACGCCATTTCGGAAAGCTCCACGAGTGAGGATCTAATGAGCGCTAGTTAAATTACGCAATTGTCCACTAGAGGTAGCGGCACACGGCGCCGATAAAGCGAAACGACTCGCTTCTTTTCGACGAACTGATATCGTTGGTAATCTAATTAAAGACGTACAAACGTTCGTTATACATTCGTTAACAAGGCTCTCGAAATACAATTAAGTAATGAGTTGTTCCAGATAACAGTTTACCTTTTACTTACATCTTAATGCACGGTTCTGGGACCAATCTCATCGTATTTTCTCCTTCACTTATTACGTTCCTTGTGACTTCTCTTTTATGTCTTTTGAAGCTGTAATAACTCAGATTATTATGTTACGATCTACATGCTTCATCAACTTCTCTGAACATCCAAAGTGAAGACTGTAAAACAGTCTCGACGAGACATCTGTTATTCCGATGAATCTAGGTGCACGGTAGTGCACCAGCCAAGTTCTCGCACAACCTCCTTTTACACGAAACAACTTAGCCGTTATTTAGAAGATTATAACTCGGCACTGGAGGCAGATGGAGAGATGTAATTTCGTACACTTGTTAAGTGCTATCGTGTCTCAATATTGACAAAATATTAAACTTCTAACATTCGTAAGTTCCGAGATATAGGACCTCAAAAATCGCTAAATTTGTCACTGATTGACTGACTGATAGATCATCAAAATCTTTTGCGTACTTCCTATTGACCTAGAAGCTTGAAATTTGGTACATAGGTCCACCATAACAAGCACTCAAAGGAATAATTACACTGTCCAACAGCAAATTTGTTTTCAATATACTGTTGGGTCCTTCTTATAGAGTTTTTTGCGCTGATTCCGAATCTGTCTTTAATTTTTTTCCTATATGCACAGTTTTTGAAAAACATGGCTTTGAAAAAAAAACATATTTTTCAACTTTAAACAAATATTGTGATGTTATTATAAAAGATATTGAATTGTTCTTTACAGACAAAAGATTCTGTAGACTTTCCCGAATACAGAGATATCCAATATTAATACATTATGATTGTTTAAACAATCATTAAAGACGGAGAGACACCAGTTTTGTACCAATTTTTGCGGATATTTTTCAATTCATCTCAAAAAATAAGGGTCCAGCGGAAAATCGAACTATACCACGTGATAGAGCGGACTTTTATCTTGAAAAACCCCCCTTGGAAGTATCTTGTTTAAACATGTTTAAACAATCATAATGTATTAATATTGGATATCTCTGTATTCAGAAAAGTCTACAGAATCTTTTGCTGTAAAGAACAATTCAATATCTTTTATAATAACATCACAATATTTGTTTAAAGTTGAAAAATATGTTTTTTTTCCAAAGCCATGTTTTTCAAAAACTATGCGTATAGGAAAAAAATTAAAAACAGATTCGGAATCAGCGCAAAAAACTCTATAAGAAGGACCCAACAGTATATTGAAATCATAAAAAAAGTTGAAATTTGTTGAACAGTGTTATCAAAGTTTGAAATTTTATATCTTTAAAGGGGTTGTATTGAAAAAAAACATTACGAAATAGGTACGTTGGATAGAACATAGCAGCATAACATACATAAGTATACGTTTTATTAGCTTCGAAGTCGTAACAAATACTGATGAAAAAACAATCGCTCTAACGTAAACAAAAGATACTGCACCGAGTATCGTCTATAGCGGCGGGGGCAAACGGATCCGAGCGTCGCACATACGGTCGAATGACCAAATTACGACGACAAAAGTCGATTTAACAATTTTCTCTAAATTAATTTCAAATACCATCATTACGTACTCTAAGAAAGGGCCCACAATGTAGCGTGAAAATTGTTATTGTTAACGCAACGCAGTAGTCGGTGCACCTGTTCAAAGTTAGGCTATGGTTCGGACAGTAAATCTCAGTTGTTCGCGTCAGTAATTTTGACGACGTAATTGCGTTAATCCTGTTTTCTCCAATTGAAATTCGCTAAGTTATCCACATGGATATTGAAGCGTCAGGTTCGTACTTTCATCTGCAATTATTGTTAACACAAAGATAAGTTGTACATACTGTTAATATACTATATTGTATCATATACTATTCTTGGTTAGGAAATATTGATATGCTTACTTTAGCTAGAGTTACAAAAAAGTTCCAAAGAGTACCCCGATCTTTCTTTACTAGTTCGAAAAAATGGCTTATAACGAATATAAAAAATTAAAAAATGAGTCCCCCCCTTTGTCCCTTCGATCAATAGAGCGGATTCTTTACAAGTAGTCGCGTCGACCGTGCTGTACAGGACATAAAGATTACGAGAAAAGAACTATTTGAAGTGTTAAGAAGTGAACAGTTTTTCAAGTTTTCGTCATTTAAGTGTAATAAACGATTGTTAAAGTATACATTCGACAAGTTTAGTATTAGTGAACATTCTGAACATTGTATAATACATATAAAATATCTAGTTAAAGTGTTTGTTTCGAAACTTTAAATAAAAAAAAATAATTAAAAGAAAAAATAATAAATAATAAAGAAATAATTTAGTATTTTAATTTATTTAATTCTGTTTTAATTAAAATAATATGAACCCTTAACCCTTTTTTATGACATCAATTAACCCTAAGTAGCTACTTTTCCGATGATTATTATTAAGCAGTCTTCTTATAAGCATTTCTAACCAGAATGTCAAATAAAATCTCATTTCATATTTTTGTCGTCGTAATTTGGTCATTCGGCCGTATGTGCGTCGCGGGCAGCGTGTTAATCTTCGATACATTGAATTTGGATTTTGTCTTGCAGATTAGAAAAGAATTTTTTTTCTTTGATACCTATTTGATAATTGATGAAATCCCCAAAAAAACATCCTGTAAACAGGAGCCAAGTTCCTATGGCCGTAAAAAGTTGTGAGATCAAACAAAATACGGCCATGTTCGTTAGCTTAGAAATACCTCTTGCACTACTGAAAAAAGCGTTTGTAAAAATTAGTTTAAAAGAACGCTATTTAATTTTTAAAGAGTTACATGGAGGGCTAGATTGTTCAAACTTGACCGCTATACCCAACACCTTTTATGGCCACTGGTTTAAAAAGTAACGGCCAAGTTTGAATAATTTAGCCCTCCATGTAACTCTTTAAAAATTAGATAGAGTTCTTTTAAACTAATTTTTACAAACGCTTTTTTCGGTATTGCAAGAGGTATTTCTAAGCTAACGAACTAGGCCGTATTTTGTTTGATCTCACAATTTTTTACGGCCATAGGAACTTGGCTCCATTTTACAGAACGTTTTTGTTGGGACTACAAAATGTTTGTCGAAGAATGATGCGAGCATTTTTACGAACCGCCTTTCGAAGGAGATCTATATTATTAGTAGGGCCGATTTATCACTTCCCCGTCGAGAAACTCGTTACGAAAAACCTTTGTCAACGGTACTTTATCGCGGCCCATACATTCCTCGGAAATTTATATTCGGTAATTAATAACGGCGATATCCCCAATTAGGTACTACCCGCGGCGCGAAACGACGCGACGTTGGGATGTTTCTACTGCGGGGTAGGCGATTTATTAAACCGAAGGGGGAATTAAGTGAAAATCCAGAGAAAGCACGGCGCTCGGCGCTCGGCGCCGCGCCGCACCGCACCGCACCGCGTCGGAGCTAAATAAAAACGCGGCGGAGAATCAACGGCGGCTAGGAGTTACTGTTCGGTCGTTCTCTCTGGCGGAGGATGCATTCGCGCCGAATGCATGTATATGCAGGCCGCGAAAACAAAAAAGGGCTTTCAGACGATTCGTAGCTCCATTCATCCGCGATGCTCGACGCTGCGCCGCGAAACAATGCGCCCCGTCCATTTACCGAATGAAAACACGGATGTAGACGTGGTCGGAAACGCGCGTCGCCTTGCAGCGAGCAGCCGTACCTATCGCGGCCTGTTATCGTCCCCGGATAAAGCCGTCTGTAACTAGATGAAGTCGTCAGAGACGCGGGCTGCATTCACGATGCACGCGCGACACACGGCTCTCGACGCCTCCCTACCACCCTCCCCCCTCGATAGACGTCGCAGTTAATCCTGATACGTCACCTATATAATGCAAGACCGCGACGCTCTTGGGACTTCGATGGGATCTTCGAGAGCACGTGACGTCGCGCGCCAAATCGATCCCAAACTGTGCCAGGCTCAAGGGTAATTGCAATCGGCCCCGACGCGAACAGATGCAGCGCGAATACGCACAGTGCGCCGAGAAGCCCGTTTTCTCGACTAAATTCCATTCTTTCGACGAAAGTTCTAGCATGTAGAAGAGAGTACGCGATGATTGCGTTTATTTGACATATTTGACTGGCAGTATCCTTGAATAGTTCTGCAGAGATTACAATTGTAATTTTGATTACATCTGTGGTTGCAAGGAAAAACGCCGCATGTCACAATTTCAAAAACTTCGAGTTCATGCGTTAATTGAGCTCTATAGTATAGGATTTATGTATTTACCAGAAGAAAAGTCATGAAAACAAATTCTAAAGGCACAAAAAAAAAAGTGCAATTTAACTGATATCCTATGCAAGCGCTCGGACTTATTTACTCGCGACGGCCGAATTTCGAAGGCTATGCCCCCTCGACCCGGCCGCGCGTCCCGCTCCCCGTGGCGGTTCTAGTTCTCCTAGGCGCCACGAATAGCAAGTATGGAACACACCTGAGGAGCTCCGAACTAAGACCGCCACGGGCAGCGAGACGCGCGGCCGGGTCGAGGGGGCGTAGCCTTCGAAACTCGGCCGTCGCGAGTAAGTAAATCCGAGCGCTGTCCTATGTCAAAGCATTAGGGATCAAAAATTCAAACGACAATATCTCGAAAGTGAAAGTATGTGACATTCTTCCTGACAAACACAGACATGTTATTGGAAATGGCACACAGACGTTTTCGAAACGCTAGAATAATTTTCATTTTGCTAAACTATTATCGAAATACAACCTCGGATCCCCAAGATAGAGTGTTCCGCCAGCAAACGCGGGACCAAGCCTTGTGTGTGCAGTAAAAAGTATCTTATAAAAAAAACAGAAGGATTAAAACAAATGAAAGGATAAGAGAAGTGTTCCGTCAGAATACGCGTGATGAAGCCCTGTGTGTGCAGTAAAAAGTATCTTATCAAGAAAAGACAGAAGGATTAAAACAAATGAAAGGATAAAAGAAGTGTTCCGTCAGAATACGCGTGATGAAGCCCTGTGTGTGCAGTAAAAAGTATCTTATCAAGAAAAGACAGAAGAATTAAGACAAGTGAAATGATAAAAGAATAGAAAATTCTGAGAGAACAAATTTCCAACACTGAAACAAAACCTTTCGACGTGCGTGGCACGTCACTGCCAACTTCATTTCACGTTTCAAGTTTCAAGAAAATTCAAGTTTTCAATGTAAAAATGCTGGCGCACTGAAGCTTGCAATCTCGAAGCTCGAGAATCTCAGTTAATCGAAAGAATAAGAAGACGGGATCCTATAAAATTATAAATCTCTAATTTCGTCGGTGATTTCGCTCTATCGTCGATGCTCGCAGCCCCTCGACGTCAAGACGTCTTCCCCCATCATCGGACTAGAGGAAGTTTAACGAGGGAACGCCGAAAGTGGGTCAGGAAGTAGTTAAAACGGGAGAACGAAGGGAAGAGGGTGAATTGAAAGAAAAACTAGGAGGAAGCGACGGAACGCAGACATTAGCTAGAGTGGCTACGCTTTTCTGTTCGGCTAAAGCGTAGGTGTTCCGGCATTTCGTGGATACGTGTAACACGAGGAAGATAGAGAACGCGGGTGTGGCGTTGTGGTTTCGGCCAATGGCGAACTGAGATGACAAAGGGGCCGTGTCACCGGCTCGGGAGAAACAATCGGGTGAGTACGTATAAGCCACTCCGGCATTCAGCCATCCTTTCTTTGGCTCGGTTACGACGACGAGACGCGACGTACGTTCGAGCATCTTCGTCGGGGTTCCTTTATCTATCGCCACCCCCGCACTCGCCTCCACACCGTCCGGGCGGCCGATCTAGCAGTTCATTTGATCAAAAATGGCTTATCTCATATCGGTATTTAATGCATCTGCACAAATTTTCTGCATGTTTCACAGTGTGTCGTTCAATGGAAAAAAGTCCGAAAATCAAAGTGTAAGATCGGCAAATTTATGTGTCCTAAAGTGTTCGTAACAAAACGTAGTTTCTTAAACTGCCTTAAATTTTAACTGAATAAATCAATTTGTTGTTAAAATTGAGGCTGAAACTTCACTGTCAAATTCCGTGCATTTTTTGAAACATGCGTCCCTCGCTAGCTATTTGGTTTTTTAATTTGATTTTTACAGGGTGTGTTTAGCATTATTAGACATTCAATCTGCCAAAAATTTTTTTTTAAATAATCGCAATTTTTCCTAATTTTTTATGTTTAACATTTATCAACTTTGATTAGAGTTTTCAAAAAAGTACCCCGAGGTAACCCCGTGAATTTTTGTACAGTAATTGGTGGCATATTAAACTTTAATTTCGCGTTGGCTTAAATCTGCTCACATTTGCTCAAGCGGAGAAAATAATAAAAAACCATATTAAGACGTTCGCGCTCGGCGGCTTTCTGCGTAGCCTTTTGAAGAAATTTGTTGCAATTATTTTTAGACGCATGCCATTTGATAAGTACTTACATATGTGATCAATTTTATTCTTATAAATTATATATTTAGTTTCAAAATGGTTTAAATATTTACAATCTTTCGATTCAGTATTAAAGAAAGTACCAAAAGGTTCCTTTGAGATTTTGTATTATATTAATTTAAAGCACATTAGACTTGATATGACGGTCGATCTTAAGTGCATAAATACAAACAAATGTTAAAAATAGTAGAAAATGTTGACGTTGAGACGCGTGCGTTCGCCTTCCACGCCTTTAACGTAGTCTATCGAGTTCCCACTTGAGACCGCGCGAAACGATAAGACACTATGTTTACTCATTATGCTATTCTAAATATACAGTCTCTTATTTTCAATTGTTTATACGATATCTGTCGTGGTCAGAAGTATCAGACGTGAAACTGAAGCCGAACATAGTCAATCGCAAATGCTTCCTAGTTATTAATAATTAGTAAATTCATTTCCTACAGTATTTATGTTTATTGTACATATTATATTTATGATATTCTGTAATAGTATTTTTGTTATTGTGTGTTGCATTGTATGTATATCGTTTAGTTTATGCGTATTATTTATATAATATGTTCCGCCGCGGAACATGACGACTTCGACAAGTCCATCGAAAATAACTTTATGGTACCGACAACCATCTGCGAGTTTCATTTTCTCAATCATTTTCGCAGATATAAGAGACTATTTATTATTAAATGAAACATCCGACTTATCAGATTCCAACCCAGACACTTGTTCTGATGATAGTGAAGCTGAAGTAGTATAGTACGTACACATATTATTTAATAACATATTATCTATGTTAATTGATTAATTAATTAATTTATTCATTTTATTTATTTCTAGGTAAAATAAAGGAATTCTCTTAAGGATTCCTAAGTTTTAATCCCTCCTTGTGAAGATTTAAATAAGTAATGTATACAGTATACTACTTTTTTTTAAATTTTCGTTAAAATTGTAAACTACTTTTTATGCAATAAAAAACATAAGAAACAAGGTCATCACAATTAAAAAAAAATTTGTTTATACCAATCGATTCGTCTTTGCATTTTATTTCAAAAAGTATTAAGGTACTTTACTCGAAAATTGCATAGTTTAAGAGTTATGACTTTTTTCCCGAATTCCCATATACTCGACACACTGTGTATTTGGACGAAAATGTCGATATTAATGAAAGTTAATAAGCAAACTGCGGATTTTTATGCATTTATGAAGAAATTGATTGGGCGAAATATAAAACAGTAGAAGATATTAAAAATTCGAGAATGTTGTAACGTTGCTTTTAATATAACAAAGTCGTTAAGGGATGAAATCAATTTTTATATTATTCCTGCTTTCCACAATCAATGCAAAACATTTTTATTTTGCATGAAGATCCGCAGTCTATTAATAAGAATTATAATTCGGACAAGCATTTAAAGATGAACATTTTGTGAATATGTGATTCAATTTTGCTAATCAGTTACTGTTTTGTATTTCACCTAGCCAATTTCTTCACAAATGCACAAAAATTCGTAGTCTAGTGAATTAGTAGACAGCGAATCTTGAAAAATAAAATTTTCTACCTGAATTGCAACAAACTGGAGCGGAATATAAACTGATTTTCTTTCTTTCATCTTCAAACACTTCTAATATTGTTACTGTTTTAAATTACACCTATTAATTTTTGTCATTAATGCAAGAAACCCGCTGTCTAGTAATCAGTGACCTCACAAACCCTTGATCACCAACTTTTCCAAAGTTTCAATGACATTTTGACTTCCGGCCAGTAAAAATGCGGTCCCGGCCCGCTGTACGGCAGTACTCTTTATTGTTCCCGCTAATGCACTTTTACATCGTGGGAATAATAAAGCGGTGGTAAGCCTCGCCAGAACGATACCGTTCGGAGAAAAAGCGTACAATTCTGCGGTGGCTTTGTGGCGCACGGATTACACCGCGAAGTTCTCTTGAAAAAAGTGCGACTCCGTCACGTAACCTCGTAGCATCTACACTCCCAGTGAAAAATATGTAACGCGCGGCAAAATATGTCCAAAACTACTTTAAAAATTACAATATGTCTGTGTCGTCAAAACAACCAACTTCTTCTATTAACGAATATAAAGTTCCTTCAACGATTTATTATAGGGTAACTGCACCAGTGTATGAACATTTAAGAAATTGTTCAGGAAAATATTGTATTTAAAAAAAAAATATGTGAATTAAAGGAATCTCATATATGCCAAATGGCTCCTTATACTTCATTTGTCAAAAATAAATGAACACAAATAAAATGAAATTATTATTATTTGTCTTTATTAAACGTTAAATAAAAAATATAGAAAATACCAGTCAATGAACATTACATTCTAGTAATTGAACAATGATGGTCCAATGAATGAACAAAATTATTAAACAATATTCTCCTATTTATTTAACTCTTTAATCACAAAAAATCCTCTAGAATTAATCTTCTTTGGCTCCGTTATCTTTGTTAAAACATCCTGTCTCTTGTACCAAACCGTATCTGAAATCTCTGGCCATTTCCATACCTTTCCTTTTTCACATTCTACCATTGTTGTCACTTCATACTCTTCGTCTTCTTCATCGATTATTTTGCCAGGAAAGTATTTCTTGTTGTATCTCAGAATAACAAAATCATTTACTTCGTATTGGGTTTGATTTTCCGGATTCTGAATTTTTTTGTCTTCCTGAGTTTCGTGATGTTCGCTGTCAGAATCACTTTTTTTAGAACTGGAATTAGGAATTTTTCTCTGTTTCTTTTTCGGTAATGTCACCCGTTCTTTCTTTTTCTCTTCCGCTTTTCTTTTTCTGCATTGTTTTCTTTCCTCTTTTAATATAATCTGCTCAGTCTTTTTTTTTACACTCTGTTCATTTACTGGGCTATGAGTAATATCGTGGACCAGTGAATAGACACAACGAATTTTTAACGAAATATTCATTTTATAGCTATTTTTGTGATTTATATTCAATATTTAACCCTCGTACATCTATATTGTTAGTAACTTTTATCTCATGTGTAAAAGAAAAGTATAAAAACTCATGTGTAAAAGAAAAGGTCGTGTATACATACCTTACTAGTTTTAGCTCTGTTGCACACACTCAACGCACTTGGTGAAAATAGGCCATCTTAGAAACTAATGGTCACGTGACCAATATAAACCAATAGGAATACAGCTACGAAAAAAAGTCATATATTCCATTGGCCCAAGAGTCATTATCGCTAGTATGCCGTGTGGCTTAAAATTTGTTGAAATATACAAAAGCGTTCATTTACTGGTGCCCGTTTATTCACTGGCTACCCTACAATTTCTTCGGAGAAGGAACAAAATAGAATTGTATTTCAGTTTAATGGGAATTGATAACCAAACTCTGCGGATCATTATGCAAAATAATTGCAAGAAACAGAAGACACATTAACATAACGTAGATGTTTACCAGATTCTGTTCAGATAATTGTACTAATATAAGACGTTAAGTTTTCGCAAGCTTCCTAAACATTTCAAATAGATTTTCCTTCCTCCATTATTGCCTGGGAACTGTTCCGCATCCGCTACGGTCCGGATCCCCTATACATACGTGTCTCCCAGTGGCCATTCCCCGAAAATTCGGTCGAAACTCTATTTTAATTTACCCCGTTATCTCGATCTGGGGAGTAAAGCGTCGCGAGCGGGAATAGAAAAAAAGAAGAACAGGGAGCGAACGACCAACGATTCTCTAAATGGACGCTGCTCCGATAAGAGGAGGAATAGCAGCAGCAGAAAAAGAGATAACCAGACGTTATCTCGTTTCCGTTCGTTTCTCTCCAATCGCGGGAAGGTTTCGTTGCCCTTTTACCATAGCCGACGCGTTATCTAAATCCTCCAGCCGGAATCAACATCTTCCATGAGGATCTCTTGTCCTTCCAGACGAGAACTATACCAGGATTAGCTCATCTAGGCATCGTTTAGCCGGAGCCAGGCTTTTATCTGACCTGGTTGATCCGCCCCTCGGCTTACGGAGAAGCTTTTCCGCGCGTCCTACTCGTTTTCCCGCAACCAACCAGCCCCCGCCTACCCTTATCTGTGATCTTAATTTGCGGGTCCGGCATCGGTACGTTAGAAGGCTAACGTTTCTGAATGTGACGAGTAATCGGGGCTGAACCACATTGATTGCGGGACAACGAACGAATCGGGAATGGTACACCGGATACAAGAAACTATCGTCTACAGTTGTATGAACTTGAGACGAACGAGGCGAGATGAGTCTCGAAGTATGTTCGGAAACACGAATACGGGAAGGATGAAAAGACGAAGAGAAGTGGAGATATAGAATAGGAATTAACGTGAAACTAAAAGATATGTTATAGTCAAACAACCTGGATATAATGTGAAACAGTGAGTACAGGATGAGTCACCTAATGTTGCCATCTCGTATATCTTTGTTATTTTTAAAGATTCGTCAAATGTTTGAAGATGATACCATGATACCAAAAATATTTTTGTTTTTATGTGATGTTTTTTAGAGATATTAAGGTCATCTTTATTTTTTTTTTAATGGAAGCACCCTTTTTTAAACACCTACAATGATAGTCCCTTTCATTAGGAATTCACATATAATTACCCATGCACGTATAAACTTTCTAAGTAGCTCCTAGTCCATATAACAGACACAGAACATTATTATTTTGCATTAACCATTAAAAATTCGCAGTCCACTTGTTAATCACTCACTAATTTTCGAAGCCCCTTATTTGTAGACTTCATACTTAGGCTTTGAAAACAACAAAGATATTTGAGGTGGCAACGTTAGGTGACTCACCCTGTATACAAGGTGGTCCACGCAATTGTTTCAAGTCATAACTCCGTTATTATTGCATTTACGAAAAAATGCCAAAGGAAAAAGATAAATGGTTCGAAGAGCACTACATCTGTAGGCCTTTAAATGTTTTTTAGATGCAGCAGTGCATGTGCAATTAACAATTGCATCATTTCTTTAAATAGAAGTGCATATTCTTTTTTACACAGATCGATTCTTCTGTTTATTCTACGTAAAAAATGATTAGGGTACCATGGCAAAAAATTATTAGATCTCGAGATATTTTCAAAAAATATCTTTATTGAAGAAGATGCTCAAGCGCTTCACCACAACGTAGTAAACGTAAACACCCTTTCGACATTGTTATCATAACAGAAACTGATTTGTACGAGAAAGCATTTCATCATTCAGTACCAATTCACGTATAGTAACTGTTTAGAATGTAATGGAGAAGCGTTTGAGCATCTTCTTCAATAAAGACATTTTTTGAAAATATCTCGAGATCTAATAATTTTTTGCCATGGTACCCTAATCATTTTTTACGTAGAATGAACAGAAGAATTGATCTGTGTAAAAAAGAATATGCATTTCTATTTAACCCTCGCGCGTGCGCGCTATTGAAAGTTACACGACCAGGCGCGTGGTGAACTTAGTTCACCAATTGAAAATAACCATTTTAACCCCATTATAGATATAGCATACACTTCAGAAATGGTTTACCTGTCAGCAAATAGTAATTTTTTACTAAATCTGATGGTAGAAATAATAAAAATGTAGCCCAGAATAAAATAAATGTATTTAAAAAACGCAAAAAGATTAATAATAAGTATGTTACATTTTTAATGAATGATATACAAGAAGAGACAAGAATAAAAGATACAAGTAACATTCATAAATTAGTAATGATACTTAGTTTTCAACATAGTTATCGAATTACTTACATGACGGAATACCTTAAATTGCGTGATTTCAACGGTAAGAATAACAAACACGATAAGTAAATAGCACGATTAGACGACTAAATATAAACTGGCATGAGCATTAGAGGATTCTCGAAACATAACACGAGCGAATGGAATTATTGTCTTTTCTCTTAACCCTTTGAGTGCCGGGAGCCGATATATCGGCTCCTGCTACACTGGCGAGAAGTGCCAGAGCCGATATATCGGCCCGCGCCTCGTAGCGCTTTACTATTCGCATTGCGGGAGAAAAAAAAACTAACAAAAAAACTAGTGTCATTGTTTAGTTCTGTATTTCATCTATAATACGCAGCTTTTTGAATCATGTAAATATCGTTTCTCGTTTGGTTTTTATAAGCATTTTCCCGAACCCTTGTAAAACTGTGAAATTCGGCCGGTTTTTCTCGCATAGCCACCTCTATTTCGCCCGGCACTAAAAGGATTAAGACATAGACAATCATACACGCGGCGTGGTGAACGAAGTTCACCAGCGCGTCCGCTCGAGGGTTAACGAAATGATGCAATTGTTAATTGCACATGCACTGCTGCATCTAAAAAAATTTATAGGCCTACAGATGTAGTGCTCTTCGAACCATTTATCTTTCTCCTTTGGCATTTTTTTCGTAAATGTAATAATAACGGAGTTATGACTTGAAACAATTGCGTGGACCACCCTGTATAACGAACGGATAAAAGGCGGCGTATGATCTTATGAAGAGCGTAACTATATGACGTGAGCAGTTGCTAAGAAGTGAAATTCTCTTTATACTCTGGTGGGCCATCGCTTTCGGAAGGAGTAAGGAGTAGGGATTTTGAGATTGAAATAATAATGATAACATGTCAAATAAAAAGTCTAAATTTGGTCATTTCACCCCTCGTGGTTGGTTCAGTGTTAACACATTACCTGCCGTAGCAAAAGAAAGCATAGAAATTTTCTTTTACATTGCAATCTTGAATGAAACTATTAGATTACGTCATCGAGGGTGACTTTTTAGTTCACAATGAAAATTGCTGTTGCTATTGAAAGTTCCATTAAAACGTGTTTAATCATGTACCATTGATTTTTCGAAATTATGCAATAATCACCGGTGGGTAATATATTAATATTGATTTCATATTAATCCATTCGGACCCCTACGCGTGTGGCTCCAAAGTCGCAACAGAGAATGAGGAGGACGAGGAGAAATGCAGGACGGTCAATTGAAAAGCGCAATCACATCAGTGGGCAAAAGAACCGTTCAGAAAATATTTTAATAATATTCGGAGCGCATAATTCGACACAAAGCATTCCGCCGATGCGATGGGGTCGGTAGTCAAAGAGCCGCGGCCCTGTTGTCGCATAAAAGCGGCTCTCGGCTGACTGGTATCCCGGTACGCCCAAGTTCCGTCTCCGATTCGTTTAGCCTGTATACCCGCGGTGAGTTTCACGGCAACGACGATTTCCTGTCGATATCGTACGGTTACAGGACACCGCGTTGCCGCAAACGACCAGACAACTATCGTGCACTGGTATCGATATTCTGTCGGCGAGAGAAAGGCGCGCCAATATCCTGCGGATATTTCTCCAGCGGAGGCCGGGTGCTGGAGGACAGCCTGGTCTCGGTTGGATGTCTTCGAGGCTGGGATCGAAAACGCGGCACCGCATCGGGACGCGCGAAACGACGACGACGACGACGTGCTCCGGCCAGGCTTTCGATAAAATCCTCGACCGGCCGCGAAACCTCCTTTTATCGTATTCAAATAGTTTTCATAGAGAACAAGCATAGCACCGGCATCATGCAATGGACAAAAATGAAGAAATTTTATCAACACTAGAACTACCAAAACCAATCAAAATGACTGGTCTTCAAAAAATATGTAATAATAAAATATTTTTATATTTATTGATTTATTACTATCTTACAAAAGGAATATGGGGCCGAATATGTCTTTGAAAATATTATGTAGTGGTAATCTTCCAGCTTTAGACCCTCCTTCTATGTCTCTCAACTGGATCTTGTATAAGGTGAAGTGCCCTAAGTCTGGACAGTCCAAAAGTGATACCTAAATCTGGACAATTGAATTTTCATAGTAAAATCAGTAATTAAGAGATTAAATAATTATATTATACATTCTGAGGCCTTAGCTACAAGTAGGTGTGAATATTATTTCATTGAGACATCAATTGAAATTTAAAAATGAATTCAAAGTTCATCTGAAAACAGTATACAAAATAGTCTATTTACATGTGAATCATGTGCATTTATAGTTCGAACTTTTGTTAGAAAAAAAGATATAATTTAAGCCCTCAGACAAAAAATAATTATCACGCAGAATAATATTGATATTTTAAAATAAATTGGCAATCAAACTTAACGTAAATAATAATTATTAATCCAAATATTAGATGTCCAAGATTAGGACTGTTTTCAAATATAAGTACTCCATACTGGGACGCGATGACGGTAGCTGTCCCACTCTAAGCTTATACGCAATGTGCTTACTCCTGAAGCCGGACACGTGTTTGTGAATAAAATCAACGCATTGTTTGCAAATTATTTAACTACATGTACGTATAATTAGTCTTCTATTAGCTTGAATAACGTATGTAGAAAATGTATTCCGGTTGTGACGTTAATAATACTTTGTGTTTACATCATAAATCTATCAGTATTACTACCTAACCTTAAAAGTTGTATTATGACAAGTTTTATTAAAACAGTAAATGAAAATAAATATATATTTGATTAAATAATACAATACTATAATCTATGATAAGAATACTACATATTACGCAAAGCATCTTCTATTCGTCATGCGCAACAGCGCCACCAACCAACGTTTTAGGTTATGTTCGCCCGATCAACTCGTAAATTGAATTTGTCCCGATATAGGCTTTACTTCTGTCCAGGTACTAGCTTAGATTGGATTTAATATGTCCAACTATAGGTTTGAATTATTCTTGTTAATACAATTAAGATATTAACCTAAACAATGATTTTTTTATTTTAAATTACTTTACAAACTCTGAACTGTATGTTAAAACTCTTAAGAAATTGTTTTTGTTTATTTAAAGTGATAAAATTTAAAATAGAAAAACATGCTGTCCAGGCATAGGGCACTTCACCTTACTTTCATTTTCGTCTTCAGAACTTGAAGCCATACGAACACGTTTTCTTCTACGTAAATTCAAAATATTTTTCAATTCACTTTCCGTGGACTCCTGAACATTTTCTTTGTCTCTATAATCTCATTATTTCTATTTATCCTATTATTACTATTTAGCCTTCTCTAAACGTAACATTTATCCTATTTATTAGTATAATATTATCACTGTAAAGTTCAATTTCATTTTCTCCTGATTTACTTTCTTCATGCTCATACACTTCCCCATCCTCGATACCAGAGCATTCCATTGGTATATTGTTCACTTTTTGCAACAATTCAGAGATTTTCAATCGTTTTGACGTTTTTAGGGCTAGTAAAACATTGTTATATAAAAAAGAATTAGGACCTATTCCAACGGCTTTGGTATACAAAATAACCGCGTGAAACAACATCGATGACTATATATGTTACATTACATCGCAGCTATGTTTATATTTATGTTGTGGCGCCAAAATAAGACGTTGCACAAAACATCAATTTTATCTAAATATCTAATAAACGATTTCGGGTTCGGTAAACAAATTATTGAATACTTTTCCACTTACAAGGCTAGGACCCCAAGTATCCAACTTCGATTTTGATAATTTTTTGTGAGACGATGGTATATGGATTCCTAATGATGTCTGCAAAATATTATGTGTAGTTACTCAATACTTTTAAAGATATAATCAATTAAACTTCCAAGTTTTCAAAGTTCCATTAGCCGTGTAAGGAGGTTTCGTGAAAGTTCAATTGTTCATATTTTTAAAACTATTGAGTAATTACATCTAATATTTCGCACACACCATTAGGGATCCATACACCATCGCCTCACAAAAGAGTATCAAGATCGAAGTCGAACACTCGGGGTCCTTCCCTTGTTAGAGAAGTACCAGTCAAAATGACTGGTATTGGTACAAGTAGCCGTGATACAAAATTACTTTGATTCTGAATGAATTAAACAAAAACAAAATTCATTATATTACTCCTTTAATTATCGCTGTAAAAGTTGTTACATCATTGCGGGAAAAAAATGTAACATGAAGTGGGAATTTTAAAATGAAATTGTAAAACAGGTCATTTCGACTGGTCTGGTAGTTCTAGTGTCAATCAATAATACAATTAGTTGACAAGGCAGGTACCCGAATCTAACAATTCGTATGCAGAAACGTCAATAGGGGATAAATAATAGTCATTTTCATGCTATAACCTGGAAACAAAATAAAAACAGACCAATACTGTGCGGACAAAACCGCACGACCGAAGTGTAAACTTCTATAACGATTGCACATCTGTCGGCTCCCGAGTTTACCCGAATAGCGTTTCACCCCGGAACGTGACGGGTCAGACTCATTCACTGCCCAGCAATTATGTACGCGGTGCGCCTAAAGAAGTTTTCGCTTCAAAATTTAGCTTGTGAGTGTATTGCTCGTTATTTTTGTGACTTCTTCTTTGAAAGTGTTTGTCATACGTTAAATATGAAGAATTTAATCAGTTGTTTGCGTAATATTATGTTTTCGATATTTTCACATTGTGAGGCATCACCGACGAATACAGGCGAATACCCGGTGCGTTTAAGAGCGATGCGGAACGAATCTGAAAATATAATGCGCCTCGAGTGGAGTATCATAAACGCTAAAGCCCCGGCGCATCTAGCGAAGCTCTACGACTTCGCTGATGCCCGGTGATCGTGAGATATGAAGGGATGTCTCGCAGCTAACGGCCTCTAGATACATCGCGTCGATTTGTCAGCGTGAACGATACCGTTGACAGTCGCATCGTGTGTCGCTGCACATAGTTTTTATAGGAATGCAACACAAGGACAGTGTGTTACACTTTGAACTACACAGCGCTTTGTTTTGTTTTAGAACGGGCTTCGGTGACATTTAATTCCGCTATGCGAGTTTTCGGACATGTTCGGAATAGCAGATACTGGGTTGGTGCAAAAATAGTTTTTGAACGGTTTCCGTTCTTGAATTTTGAAGTTATATTTTTTTTCCTTTATTTGTACTAATTCGAGCAAAATGTCGAATGGGTGTTGTACGATTAAGTTTCGGTTATTTTAGTGGCGAGGATTGCATCGATTGCGAGGTCGTCTGTGACAGGGATGAAATTTTAAGGTTATTAAGCCTGCCATGTCCATGTTGAATTTATGTGCAACGTAATTGTGAAATAAATAACGAAATAACGGAGTGATGCAGTCGATAAAGTGCGCTGAAATACTTTCTATTTCTGTCTAAGCATTAAATTCTTTGTGCGATATAGATTTCGCTGCAGCTTCGTAATATTGATGCGATAAAATCGACGACGTATTCTGAGTTATCGTCACTTGTTTCGCAATAACATGAGTTTACGACTATTCTGATCGAGTGACTTACTTTCGTGTACATTCAATTCATCGTTTATATCCGATGAATGAAATTTATGAGAATTTGTAGTTACATTGTTGCGAGCAGGTAAATGTTAATTTAATAATATTCATTGATATGAATTGTGCAATATAAACGGTCGTATTAAAAGCTCGAAATGTTTTGACATGGCTAATATGAAATGTTAAATATTATCAATGTGTAACTCGTAACATTTATTAAATCCAATAAATACATTTAGTAGTAGTTCTTGAGTAATTGAAGCAGTCTTCTATATCATATATGAATCGTATTCATAATTCAATTTTTATTTTATTATGAATTGCCCTGCTGATTGACACATTATGGATGTGATATTACAAATATTTACAATATTTTAATGTTAATATAAATATTCGAAATAACCAAGAAATGATTGATTTACCAAGCAACTAATATATTACGTATCAATATGCATACGATATATGGTATATGTAAAATGCATGGTCACGAATACAATAAATCTATCCAGGAATGCAGAGGGATAAATCACGGATGCAGAGTAGAAAAAGAACGACAGTCAGAGTGAATGACATCTCTTAAAGCCTGCAGCTTACCACTCAAACTGCTTGTCTATCTCAACTTGCATCCATGCTGCAACTGCAACATTCGGAGTGTCTGGTGTAACTATATGGACTTTTTTTTTAAGTTGCTTTATTTAAGGTCGCATCAACATCTCAGGTTATTAGCGACCACATTACAATACGATATATTACCTTACATTACATTATGTTACATTGTGTTACATTACATTATTTTCTGTTACATACTTTACTTTATATTATATTATTTTACATTATGTTGTTTTACATTGTATGTAGTTAGAGGTAGATTTGTATTCTATTCCTTAGGTTTAAGTTAGTTTAACTTAGTTTAACTATTTCTTGTTTCTCCGTTAGAATTCTTTACCTTTTCAAAAATTGCATCCTCCAAAAATCATGTTGATACGAAATCCTCAAACAACTGGACAAATGGACTCAGGCCACTTCCAAAATAAAAATTTGTATCATTGTATTAACCAGCTAATTTCCTTTTTACAAAATCCTTGTGATATTAAACATATTAGCTACAATTTGCTTCAGAATGAAAAGATAACGTAGAAATGTAGATATTAAAATTGCTAGCTTGATTTTTCTGGAAAATGGACTTAGGCCACTTACAAAATAAACGGCTCAAATACATACAAACTGGTTTTTCGAAAAGATGATTTAACTGCTTGAATGTGCCTCCTGGCTGTATTATCCAGTCGCGATTAAAACAAGAGGATCAGTTCTATGGGAAGTTCGAGCGCGCTACTTGTTGCTCCCGTATCTCGAGAGTTCGTTTAGTTCAAGTGCTGTCCTGGCTTCGTCCCGTGGCAGGCGGTGTTTATCAGAAAAAATTCGATTCTTCCTAATCCGATGGACGGGGGTTGCAATTCCTTCGCGGAGAATGTTCGCAGCGCCGGAGAAACTATTTACCTCGCCAGATTTTTCAGCGAGAGTTCCGCGAATTCTTCCGTCGGTCGTCGAAAGTAGGATCGTTAGATGGTTCCAACGCTCGAAGGAGGCTCGGCTCGGCGACGCAAAGGAAGAAGAATATCTTCTACCGAAATTCCGCAGACCTTGGACACGATCCTCCCGCTTCCTCCGACGAACAAAACTCCTCAGTTTCCCGCGGCGCACCCCCTCGGCGACGATAAGATCCGTGGTACGTCGGACGACAAAGAGTAATGCGTTCTCCGGAGGTGGGTAATTACGAAAAGATGCCGTTCGTCTTCTCTCCCATCCCTCGAACACTTGCGGTGGCTGCGCTTCGCCAACGTCCCCGTACATTTCCCTGAAATTCCTCGAGATTTCCCCCGTTCTTCCGCCCCCTTTCCTCCGTCATCCGCGACCTTCTGTTCCCCGGAAATCGATGATATTCGAATCGCTGTCTTGCATATCCGCGTGATCTTAACGCTAGAACCCGCAGCGCCAGAAAATCATTATATCACATTACATGTATTTATTTCTTCAATAACACTGTCCAATAAATTCCAACTTTTTTTTTAATTTCGATTCCCACTATGCGATTCTTAGTGTTTTTCGCGCTGATTCCAAATCTGTCCTTAATTTTTCTCCTAGACGTACAGTTTTTGAGAAAATTGAGTTTAAAAAAATGACATATTTTTCAACTTTGAACATATATTGTGATGTTATTATAAAAGATATTGATTGTTCTTTACAGCAAAAGATTCTGTAGACTTTCCCGAATACAGCGATATCCAATATTAATACATTATGATTGTTTAAACATATGTAAAGAATGATTAAAGACGGAGAGACACTCGATAGAGCAGAATTTTATCTTGAGAAGCCACCTTGTCAAGTTTGGATCGTCGACGTTTTTTTCGAACCAAAAAGCAAAATATCTTCGACCGACATGAGTTGCCGCCAGTGGCGCTCGGGACGAGATACGGCAGCGACGGGATACGGAGTGGCGAACGACCGTTGTAATGGCCAGCGCCACTGGCGGCAACTCATGTCGGGCGAAGATATTTTGCTTTCTGGTTCGAAAAAAACGTCGACGTTTCAAACTTCAAAGCGGGGTTTCTCAAGATAAAAGTCTGCTCTATCGCATGGTATAGTTAGCTTTTCCGCTGGACCCTTACTTTTTCAGATAAATTGAAAAATATCCTCAAAAATTGGTGCAAAAGTGGTGTCTCTCCGCCTTTAGTGATTATTTAAACATGTTTGAACAATCATAATGTATTAATATTTGATGTCGCTGTATTCGAGAAAATCTACAGAATCTTCTGCTGTAAAGAACAATTCAATATCTTTTATAATAACATCACAATATTTGTTCAAAGTTGAAAAACATGTCTTTTATTAAAACTGAATTTTCTCAAAAACTGTACGTATAGGAGAAAAATTAAGTACAGATTTGGAATCAGCGCGAAAAACTCTATAAGGATCGTATAGTGGGAATCGAAATACTTTTTGGCTGTTGGACAGTGTAATTTGAGTGTGATCAAAGTGATAACGGTAGTCTTAATCTTTCTTACATCTTTAACATTTGAAATAAATCCATTTTCATCAATTTTAATTTGTATAAATGTTTACAATGTCGTCTAAAAGTCTCGTGAAAAATCGTTCGAGTTAGAATTATTCACATGGTTTTTACGGTCAAAGCGAATAAAATTCTTAAATATGAAAATATCTCTGAAACAAGGAGGATGTCATTAAGAATCGTCTATTCATTCTCCAAAATATAAAATTGTCTTTGGTGACGTATGCTCGTATCAGTATAATCGAACGTAATTCAATAAGAATTTTCATCTCCTCGAGTATCTCGAATCGAATTTAGCCGGTCTTAACGGTTATCCAGGTGGATTTATCATATTATAATTCAGATAGCAGTGGATGTTTTGAAGTATCTTCCTGGATCTCGGAGAGTCTCAAAGTATTAAGCGCCTTAATATAGCCCCGGAGCAATATCGGAGCCGTTCCCCCTCTTTCTCGTTCGACCTACAGCTCCCCGTTTCCCATCTCTTTCTCTTTCTCCCATTCCCTCGAAACGACGAGAAGCCAAGAATCCACGGAATTTCCATTGCACATACGAGATCGCGTTATTATGTGATACAACGCTCCGGCGGGTACATTGCTGACCAAGTAAATGCCAGCAGCGCGCTTTAAATACGAAATAGTATCGTGAATCTGCGCGTTACGGCACAACGAGAACTCACTATGACGCGGCCATGTTTCTCCAATGTTACCGACGCTTTCCACGTACCGATATCTCCTGCAGAAATTTTATTCAAATGTGCGTGAATATTCTCACGGCCTCAAATGATTCTTTGCATTATTTTTCCCATATTTGACCAAAGAATATTCCTGAAAATATTTTATTTCGATTTTCCGTAAAATGTTTCCTCTTTTCGTTAATCACCACAAAATTCGTATACACATTATAGAGTTGAAGTACGAATGGTACATTTATGTATGTGTGTATATTAACAGCCAACCCAATCAGAAATAACAGAAGTATTAAACGATCAAACGAACTTACCTGTACATGACGTCCGATCGTAGTTACATAAAGTATTTTATAATATACTGCAAAGCACACAAAGATTAATTTTTACCACGTTTTTTTATCTAGCTATTTCCTCGAAGACAAACCAGATGGCTCATTTAGATTTATATTAAATTTAACACATTCACGCCGACGTGTACCACCGGTGGCTCACGCGAAAAATACAAATAGCAGGCGTCGGCGTGAACGTGTTAAAGAAATTAAAGAAATTTGTGACAGTTGAACATTTTAAAATGGTAAATATCCGACGTCAACAAACTTAATTTTTCCGGGTACTTCATGGGAAACATTGATCTCAAAGACGCAGATCTTTTAGTACCAGTACCAGTACATAAAACAAGCAGGAAATATTTGCGTTTCGAATTCCTCGAAAATACGTACCAATTTTCGTGTCTGCCAAATGGGCTATCCTCGTGTCCATTTGCGTTCACTAAAATATTAAAACCGATAATAAATTTCTTGCGTAATAAAGAATTCTTTTCCGTTACCTATTTAGATGATATTTTGAAAATGCAACGAGCGGCCGAGGTTTTTTCTTTCCACTCTAATGAATACTCCAGTAGATTATACATAATCCAGTAGATTTGTACCCGAAGTTTCGACCCTGTAGGATCAATGGTTCAGGAGTTATGCTTGTTTAAAGTATTGCATTTTTCAGTGTTTTTGACAGGTAAGGGTGCCGCCATATTGGTTTGTACTGTCGCGCGCCGCTTACCGAGCAGAGCCGTTAGGTGGTAGTTGGTTGGTGATAAGGGCTGGGGGCGGCAAGGTAAGTGGCTCGTGGTCGCCACTACAAACCAATATGGCGACGCCCGTACCTGTTAAAAACACTGCAGGTTGCTCAACTTTAAGCAAGCGTAACTCCTGAACCATTGATCCTACAGGATCGGAACTTCGATCTGCAGCCGTCCCGTGTAAAAATCTACTGGATTACATACCAAATACATCATAATTTATAGGAGAAAGGCACAAACTTGGAGTTCGGTAAAGTAAAGTTTATCCCCGAATTTTGTTAATAAATCCGTTTCTCCCTACGGCTTTTCCTTACAATATACATAAATATATATTCCGAATTATTCTGGCCAGCCACGACGACGACTGCCATGCAAATATCGCGAAACAAAACGCTGACGGTCTCAAGCTACAGTTAAAGGGTTTGATGCTAGAAAAATGGTAATGGAAAAATTGCTCTGAAAAATAATGAATAATTTCGTTTGAATTTCCGCTTCTTCGGGACTATTCAATTAGTCTGTAAATAGGTCTCGTACGATAAGCCATCTTGAGGGACGGCTTATCTTATGTATCAGTATTACGATTGACGAAAACAATAAGAGCTTTTCATGGTACCGGGTCACCCGATCGATGTCCCAAAGCTCGAGTGCTTTCCTTTTGTTATGCGAGCCTTCCATCGGGAGACGTAACTGTTGGGACGTGTCAGCATCGAACAAACAATACAAAACGCGACGACTGAAATCCGAAAGGTACGTCAGTCTGGTAATAGGTTGTCACCGAAACGAAAGACAACGAAGTATTCGTTAACCTCCGCGTCCTCTCTTGGCCATCGACAGTTTTTCATTCCCCCGTGCACGTTCAATTTTTACGAAGCACCTGTTAATTGATTCGCTCGCTCGAAAGAAAATAAGCTACCCGCGTGTCTGTAAATATTCATTGCACAAGTATTTTCCGGTCGCTTGAATTACCTGCCGCCGCGGGTAAACATGTAACGTTAAATAATACATAAATTACGCATACTCAAACCAAAATTTAATTGTACAATATCATATTTACGCAGCATCGAGTTGTACGCGATCCTCTCCGCTTATTTTATTCTTATTCTCGTTGCTGTACATTAATTTTATCTGTTATTAACAGCTCTTCGCTCTCCCCGAGTTCATTCCTCGCAATTTAATTTGTCAGTCGAATGAATTCGTAATTATTGTTGTAATTTATTGAATAATTAACATTCTGTACGATCTGTCTACTTTCACTTTACACACTGTGCAGCGTTCATAATTGAATCAAATAGCAACGCACGGGAAGTTATGCAGAGTTGCGAATTCAGTGAGTATAGTGTTTAGTAACATCGACGAGCTGAAATATTTCTGGAAATTGAGTTAGTAGCATAATTACTATACAGGGTGAGGCATCTGAATAACCAGATTACTGTTGGTAGTAGAAATTATGTGTTTCATATAGATGGACGTATAGAGGACATGTGAAAGTCATCTCTTTTTTTAAAATTAGAATGATACAATTTTCTATGTACTGTCTAGTAAGACGTTTCAAGACGCGTACAGTGATCTACGAATCAAGGTCATTCAAGGTTGTTGAAGGTCAACTGTGATGGAAAATATTCTACTTCGAGTAGAGACCAGGATCGAACGTTTCGCGTTAGTAAAATTATATCAACGCCATGTTGGATAGAGGGTCCCTATGTGTGTTCTGGTTCCGGTTTTATCCAGCGCTCTGGAAAACGAAGCGCCACGATTTGCTCGTACATGGTATCGTTCAGTTCTCCGAATTTCTCGTAAACTTTTACTGGCAGCCATTGTGGCAGATTTCCGTGCTCTTGTACGGGTTCGTTTCAGGAATTCGCTTAAAAAATTTCAAGCGACCGAGAAACTCGAGACTGCACGGAGAACGCGTCCAAACTTTCTGTGTATTTTCAATTAAAAAACGCGTTCGCTGTTAAACATTACAATAGAACGCAGTCTTTGTCTAACGGAGTTTAGTAATTAATACTGTTAGGGTACTCGAATTATTGTTCACAGCGAGCTACTCCTGACAAATTGAAGACCATTTTATTTTTCAAGTAATTAATGTAAAACGAGGAAATTCGAAAAATAATTTACGTAATTTGATTTGCATCAAGTTGCAGGAGAAACTTCTAATCTAGAAGTGAATTGAAAATGTGCAGGGTGTCCCACCCGATTTTGACATCTTGATTTTCTCCTATTGTTACTCGTAAAAAAAATGATTCAGTGGAGGTTTGAATGGTATCGAGTGGAACATATTCTGATGTTATTAGATTTTTCGTGACTGGACACCGAAAGGTCATATAAAGGTCAACTTTGTTTTGCTAAATGGAATGAAGTATTTTTTAACATATCAATCGATGCAGCTGGACAGTCGTTATAAGAAGGTACTAACCAATTTACGTCGAAAAGTTAGTAGTTCAGGAGATATTTCAATTTAAATAATTCTAAAACACCATTATTGTCGTGCTAACAAGTAACACTACCCAACTGATATTTACTGATTTTTTAACGTACTTATTAAACACCGAAAAATATTAAATACGTGCTTTTTTTGTTTCGGCTAAATACGCTTTTTAGGGGTAGAAAGCACCCCTCAACCTCTGGAGGTGGAAACGTTTGTGGTTAATTATTTCTTAAAGGATACAGTTTCTGATGAAAGTGCTAGATCCAGAGTTGTACAGTTCAGAGTACTTGATGCACTTGATGGCATCCGTGAAATCGACATTGAGGTCGATTTTCAAGGTCATTTGAAAATCATTTCATGTTCATCAAGGGGAGTATTTTGCTTTTTACCCCGAGAATCGATAGAGCGTAAAATTATACATTCAGAGCGTTGATGGTTTGTAAATGAAACAAGCTTCTGCAATTTAAAATTGTTCATTGATTCAACCAATTAAGGCAAGATCAGTCAATAATTCGGTTAATAAAGAAATTAAAAGTTAATTATTCATTCAAATAAGGCAAGATGCATGATCGAGATCCAGCCAGTGAAGGCAAGATTTCATAATTTCTTTTCATATATGTCTTGAGGGGCGCTTTCTACCCCTAAAAAGCGTATTTAGCCGAAACAAAAAAACACGTATTTAATATTTTTTGGTGTTGAATAAGTAACCTTTACTTTAAAAAGTAAGACGTTACCGTTTATTATTGATTTCTTCGCTATTGTTACTCGTAGCAAAAAATGTTTCAGCGGAGGTTTGAATGGAATCGAGTGGAGCATATTCTGATGTTATTAGTTTTTCCGTGAATGCACACATATAAAGGTCAACTTAGTAACAATAGCGAGAAAATCAAGATGTCAAAATCGGGTGGGACACCCTGTATAATATTCTATGGAATCCTATTTAAATTGGCTTCTGTATACTATAAATTCATTAATAATTCACTTTGTATATGTGTACAGCGAGGAAATGAATTTGTGACTGTAAAGTATATTATTGCACTTGTTCATTTTTATTAGTATGAAGATTTGCGATATGCGGTTTATTCGTTAAACATCCTTCGCAATACTTGTATCATGGTATCCCGAATTTAGTAAGATATTGTGCTAAATGTGTTAATTATTAAATTTGCATTAAGTACTGAGCATTATTTCCTGTCGGAAGATTACCGCAGATGATCTCGGCTTGACGAGTACTGCAATGCACTAAAGGCTCATTAAAAAGCCGTCGTAACACTTGAGAAACTCCCTCCGCGGGACTAGCTCCATCTCATTTCTTCTTTAAAACTACCCTTCTTACTACTTTCCAGAACGAGCAACTCATCTGTCGACATTAATTCAATTAGAGTACCGTAAAGTCCTCTTACGGAAATTTGTATTGTTAACGGCATAACTAGAAAGCGGAATTTATGCAATCATGATAAGAATGACTAAATGCGATGTAACCCCTAAACGAAAGAGGTAATACATTTTTTCTTTATTAAACAAATAATATAAAATGTAAAACATACTACTCGTAAGTTTCTTGACAAATAAATCTTCCTCGGTTGCTCTAAAGGCATTCAGTTTTTCTTACGAATGTCCTGTTTCTCTGAATTCACGCAGTGATTCCAAACTTTCCGGTAGTGTATGTACTATTTTGTAAATGATACATACATTTCAAGTGGCGAAATAATTCAAACGATCACTGTACCGTTTCGGAAGATCGTCGCCCGTGAAACGCTTAAAAGTCGAGCGACCGTAAGAACGAAATCTCGCGTTCGGTTCTCTACCTGTCCATTTTACATTCCCACGTTCGAACAGAAAGATCTCGCTCGAAACACAAGCCCGATTTCCCCATTTTCCTCGGATAGAACCTCTGCTAACCCGATTTCGCCTCTCTCTCTCTCTATCTCTTCACGGGCGTTTATCATCGCGGACGTTGAACGCAACAAATCGTGATTCGATCCGGCTCTCCCGATAATCGGAACAGGCATTCCGTCCGCAGGAGGTCCGCCGACGAAATTTCTTTCGGGGATGATGACTCTCCTCTCGGGAAATATCCGGAAGGAGATCGTGACAGCGCACCAACGGATGAAGGAATCACGCTGCGAGGAGAAAAGGCGAAAGAGAACAGGAAGGAGAAAGAGAGCAACCGTCGCGTCGCGTCGGTGATCCCACCGGCAAAACGAGAATCTCAGCCTCGATACAGGGCTGATCTCGACACGGTATCGATTATGGAAATCGTATTTGCCTCTCTCGACCGTCACGGAAAAAGGTACGAGCTCTGCCTGGCCACGCGTCGAATCGACGGTGCGTGAAGTCGAGCAAATTCGCTAGGCGGTTGAATATAAACGAACGGCTTCGACAGGGGTAAGTAGAATCAACGCGGCTGTTTCTTGGCGGGTGTCGCGCTGAAATTCACCACTGTGTTCGCTTGTTGCCTCGAATCTCCCTGCTTTGTGTCGCTAACAAGAGTGTATTTCGACTCGCCAAGGGTCGGACGGGGAATTTCCCCGCGCACAAGGATTTCCGGGATCGCGAGTTAGCTCACGGAATATGTATTACATTTGCGGAGTTACGAAAGAACGAGGAAATACGATAAAGTACGGATTTCCTAACTACCGGCAGCCTGCGGATAACATCGAAACGTTTTCACCATTATATTCGTGACCGCTGCGAATTTTACTGGATGAACCACGGACTGTTATTAGCAGTCCGATCGAAAATGTGTTTATCAGGTATAGCATGGTTTCAAGAGAGCTTTCACGTGATTACAGCAAATTTTTTGTAAGAAACAAATTAAAAAAGCAATTTTTTATGTTATGATACTTATTGAATTCCCCATGAAATACACTAACAAATAGGCGTGAAGAACTCATAGGTGTATTTGCAAAAAATTGAAGGTGACCTTGAAAAATCATGAAAGAAAGGGTTGACGAAAAATTTGCTACATTCACGTGAAAGCTCTCTGGAAACCATGCTATACCTGATAAAAATATTTTCGATCGGACTGCTAACAACCGTGTAATCTCTACTGGTCGCGATTCGTGGTTCATCCTTATACAGGGTGTGGCTTGACGGGTGGTGCAAACGAGAAGGTTGATTTTCGAGGTTGAAAAAATTATTTTGTAATAGCCCAATCCTTTCCAAATAAAGTAAAAAAAATGTAGCTCAATCAGACAAACAGTTCCCGAGATAAAAATTCGTAAGTGAGGCCCGTTTTCGCCAAAATAGGCAAAATTTGGGTACTTTGAAGGCCTGTAATTTCTAAAGAAATTCGAAACTGGCAAAATGATGACTTAAACCCCCCTAATTTCACATGGACCACAACGTATTTCATTACCACGCTTGTATTAGCTTGCCGAGTTTTCGTTGTCTTTGTCGTTGTATGCGTCAAATCTTGTAATCGAATTTTAAACCAGTTCCCGATAAGCTAGAGACTTGAAACTTTAAACATAGCTCAGAACTGGGTGACAATGCAATATTAAAAAACAAATTTAAAAAAACACTATGCGGTTAGAAGATATAAACTATTAAAAATTTAACCATTACACCTCCCCGCGCGACGCTCGGTAGTATGTCATCGCGGCCAGCGATCCCCACTCCACTGGCCCACTTCGCATCGTAGGAGCTCAGTTCACTTACTGAGTTGGTTAGGATTAGGTCGGATGTAGGGCGACAAGGACCGGCGATTCTGCTCGGTAAGCGGCTCGCGGTCGTCATTACAAACCTATATGGCGGCGCCCTTACCTGTCAAAAATCCTACAGAATGGAAATTTCAATTTGCAGCCGCCATGACACAATATTTTTCCGTTTACAAAAGATGGTTGAATTTACAGGTTGATGTGGTAATTAAAATCGATTACAAGATATGTAAAGACTAAAAAGTAGAAAATAAAAAAATATATAAAAAAACTTTTTAAAAAGCACGTGTCTAGAATTGTCTAGACCAGTGGTGAGCAACCCGCGGCGTATTGCGTGCCAAAAGTGGAAACATAGGACTACGCGCGGGCCGCAACCAGCAACGAACGCAATATTCAATACGTAAAATCGTTTGAAAATCGTGGACGAAGAACGCCGCGCGGCGTCGCGCAGCGCTACATTCAGGCGGGCCGCAGGCAGTTTGCTAGCGGGCCAAATGCGGCCCGCGGGCCATGGGGTGCTCATTACTGGTCTAGACATTGTGTCTGGGTCTGTGCTACAATCGATTGGAACATTGTCAGTTTCGAGTTATTTATTGGCGTGCTTAGCTCTTACTTAGAATTAGTTACGGACTTGGGTACGGTTGAAAGTTAAGGGTGTGGGTCGGATTTTGACCTTGGTCGTAGTATCGGTGCCCTCCGCATTTGTAGCTAGGAGCGCTAGTGTTTTTAGTCACTGTTTTACCGATTCAGTCACTGTATTGGTAAAATATCGGTAAAATAGTGACTAAAAACGCTAGCGCTCCTAGCTAAAAATGCCATGGAACTAATACTTGCACCAAAATCTCCCGTATAGGGATCTACTTCGTAGATTTCGTTTGCTGTGTTTAAACACGTATAGTTTAACATAATAAAGGTTTCATTGACATTGTATGTGACCCTGAATTCCGGGATGCCTACATTTTGGTCTATAAGAATCCTAAATCTCTCGATATTTAAGGAAATGTATGTGTCTCGACAATGGCAGCACTGTCGCTTCGTCCAATATTTGTGAAACTGCGCTACATGCTGCCGAATAATGCAAATTACGCCTCGAAAACGCAAAAGTAGGCCATATATGGAAGCATCCCGTAATTGTGGGTCTTTTATCTAGCGATTGTGACTACGTAGGGGTCCCAAATGTGCGTTAGAGAGACAGCAAACGAAATCTACGGAACCCTTGCAATCTCGTGTACGTATACAGTATCTATCGGTGTGTTAAGGTACTACCACACTCGCACTCGACCAAGGTCAAAATCCGACCCACACCCTTAAGTGTCCTCTTTCGTTTCGGGAAAGCAAACCAGCCGTACCCCAGTTAATGACAATTGACGCATCGCAGGCCCACACTCAGCGGAAAGGCGACACCAGTTTGGGGCAGATACCTGAACAAAGGATCCTTGTGCATAGGCTTGACTTATTTACGAGGCTTGCGTGAGAAACAAATCACAGATTTTAGTAGGCGTAGCACATAATTTGGATTACGCCCCGAACTGGTGATTGGTCCTTTGGTTACCCTACCAAGGAAAGGATCTCTGCCCGAGCTTTGGTAGGGAATTTTAGAGACATAGCGGGCAGAATCTTACGAGCTTGAGAAGGAGTCGTACAAGGCGTTTTAAACCGATATTCGAAGTTGAACGTGAGCGGGAGTTATGAATTGAAGTGTGCTGTGCATTCTGAACTGTCATTCGTCATCAATTTGAACTTTCATTCGTCATCTATTTGAACTTTCATTCGTCATCTATTTGAACTTTCATTCGTCATCTATTTGAACTGTCATTCGTCATCGATTTGAACTTTCATTCGTCATCGATTTGAACTGTCATTCGCCATCGATTTGAACTTTCATCCGTTATCTATGTGAACTGTCATTAGTCATCTATGTGAACTTTCATTCGTTATTTCTGTGAACTTTCTTCGATCTCGTTACGAACAATATCATTGAACTTGTGTTATGAACTGAACTTTGAACTGTTGAACCTTGGACGTTCCAAGAGTTTATGACAAGTGTGTGAATCGTGTACGCATTCTTGTGCAACCCAGAGCGTTTGATTGCTCTTGAACCAGCAGCAATCTTGGACTTAACAACGCTCTAAACAGCACGCTTATATTAAATTGCACTAAAAAGGAGAAAATAATATTTTTAGACATTAGCGACAATAAATAAAAGCGTGGAGCGCTAAACTATACGTATTGACGGAATCTTCGTGGGCACTCCACGCTTTTATTTATTGTCGCTAATGTCTAAAAAAATTATTTTCTCCTTTTTAATGCAATTTAATATAAGCGTGCTTTTTAAAAAGTTTTTTTATATATTTTTTTATTTAGAACGAAATCGATGATGGTGTCTGCAAAAAGTGATCGATTTGGCATGGTATAACCCTTCCGATAGTAGCGGCTACTTCGTGATTCCTTAAAATCATATAATCAAAGTATAATACTAATTACAGTTCGTTATTAGTAAAAGGACATGTTGATTATTTTTCATTTGATTCTAGTCACTGTCTAAATCACTTCGAATAAACCAAGTAAAATATTGTTCTATTTATTTAAAGAGAAGTTTGAGCGTCCGGTACTAGGGATACACTCACTCTACGGAACGGGAGAGCCAGGAGGAAAAAGCGGGCAGAGGGCGAGCGGCCAAGGGAAGTTCGAAAAATAAGAAGAACAGTCACGCAAAAGCCAGCGGGTCTGTAACTAATGGCGGAATGGCCGCGACCTGCGAGGCAAAAGTGCCGCTCGTTGCCGGTCCACGGGATGCCACAAATTCTGCCCGCTGCCCATAAAGCCGGAGAAATGGGAGCACGGCCAAAACAATCGCGCGACGTATCCCGTAGGACGCAGTGCCATTTCCGTATCCTGTCCCGTCCCGTGCCATTCCGTTCCATTCCGTACCATTCCGTATACCGTGCGGACCCAGCCGCGCTTTTCTTATGTGGCCACGCTTTTCTGGTTTTTACCGTTGTCCGTGCGGGAGTCCGGAGACCGGCATCGCTGACACTGCGAAACAGGAAGCCACTGGTGGACAGAAGAGAATCACGGCGTGCGGTATTGCGTCGTCATCGGATAAAGTGCGCGTTGTTAATGGGACGAATGTTACGTTTCAGGTAGAACCTTCTTGATTCGAACACGTCGGGGTACAAGTCCGTTCGGATGATAGAGGTTTACTAACCACAATTTTGTTGCGATATAAGGAAATCCCTGTCCCTTCTTCTTCTTTTGAAGTTGATCGCTCGATACCTTGCCAAAACGGGAGAGTATGTCATATTCTATTCGTTTCCAACGAAGGATACCGCAGCTCGGCCTACACAACGTTATGGTCTGCCGCTACCGACAATATAGTAAGTATTTCTTCCATTTCTGACCTTGTGTAACCTTGGAGGACATTATGTCATGTACGAATGAATTTCTTTGGCTTGACCCACGCTTTTGTATGGTATCAAAGAATAATTTTAAAAATTGATTAAAATATTGTAGGTCACCTTCATTTCTGAAAAAATAATGCAGATGGAAAAAGACTACAGACGCCATTGCAGTACAATACAAAAACGCAATCGACGCCTTCTTTGATATAAAGAGGTTTTATTTTACTATTACTTCCACCGACACACAATGCTAAAAACGTTGCGCACACACACACACACACAGACTGCATGTTTTCACATTGTTGCAACTAACGAAGGTACTCAAAGAGAACAACGTAATTGCTGAACTCTTTAGGTATATTAATTCGTACAATAGTTTTTAACGATGTGAACGACGGCAGCTGGTCGCGAATAAGAACGTTCGCCGTCGGTGTACATGTAATTTTCAAAGAACGTGGAACGAAGTAATCCAAGTGTTAAGCAACTCGGTTCTCGGGTACTCGACACTGCGCTATTTACCATTCGCACGATGCGGGACCGCGTTAAAACAACCGAACGCAGCGCATGATTAATGCCCGCGTCTCTCGTGAATGCAATCTGAATTTCCGTGATGACGAAGCAATTCTAAATTAACTACAACGCGGGCTCGCGGCCACGGTTCTTGCTTCTATTGCGTTCCCGCTAGGTACGTGTGAAACAATGGAGCTCGTCCACTTCGAAAAACAACGGGACATGGGGACAATATGCGCTACAGTACCGAAGGGTTGTTGACGAGCGCACGAACTTCATTTCTCTAAGAAATGTTGGAAAGAAGTTTCTCGATTCATTATGAATAAAAACGTGGTAAAAAGGTACAACTGTTCGTTTGGCGCCATAAGAAGAGAAAAGGTCTTCAGCCTCTTGCATTGTAATCGTAGCATTGAGTCAGACTCGTGACGACGACTTCCAACTGGATTGACTAAATATGTTTTCTTCATTTTTATAATAACGAAATCAAATTATATTTGAGTCGTTTGATGCGAAAGTGGTGTAAGACAATATTCTCTGATTACTGTGCGTCAGGGATGTGCATTGTTGTCTCAGCAGGCGCACAGTGGCCGAAATCCGGCTAAAATGGACAAAATTCGATAACTCAGTGAATTCTGCAGTAAATTTTTAGAAAATTGGTATCTCTAGGTTGTTTTGGACGTAGATTTCAAATTTTTTATCAAAATTATCAAATTCAAAATGGTCGATTCAATATGGCGGACCGAAAAATCAAAACTGAATGGATTTTTTTGAAAATTGATATATATATATATATATATATATATGAGTTATTGGGGATGCTGATTTTGAATTTGTATTCAAAATCAGGTTTTTTGTGTTTTTTCATTTTTTTGTTTTTTCGTTTTAAATTTTTATCTTTCCTTTTTATTTATATTAATGCGGGAATATTTAATTTTATGTTTTATGTAGTGAACGTTTTATTCTGCCTCTATCTAAATAGTAATATTATGTTCTTCAAGATTTTCAAAGCAATCTTCAATATCTAAAGATTCATCAGAAATAGTGTCATTAACGGAATCTTCTGAAACAACATCATCATCATTTTCATTGTTAGTTATATTATTTATGTCAACCCATTTGATTAATGTTTTCGCTTCGGTTGATAATTTTTTTGTCCTTTTATCTTTCTGTAATCTATTAGCACTAATACTAGGATCCGACGAAATAAAAAGATGATTCATTACGTCTTCATTATTGCTTTTACGAGAACAAGTTCTACTATTATAGCGTCTAGCAGCTTTAAATATTTCATTTCCAGACTCTTGAGCTTCTTCTGAAAAATAGCCTATAGGTAGAACCAACTTCCGCATAATATTACTACCATATAGTAGCACTTTATGTACAGAAGGGGGCATCCTATACCATCCGTACAAATTAATAAATATTTCCGCTGTTTCTTTAGCATATATTTCAAATTTTTCCAAATCTATTGTAAAACCGCTTGCCATTACATGTAAGATATTTGCAAAAAAAAAACAAAACAAAATGTAAAGTTCGAATGTAAAAACGAGCACATTACATGTCAACTTCTGTCAACGAGCACATATTAACTGGTATATTTATTTTTAAATATATTTATTTGTTAATAACAATTTGTTATTAACTTTAAAATGTTGTTAACACATGAAATAAACTTAATTCAAGCTAATTTTTTTATAACAGATTCACATAAATAGCCTTTCTTGATTCTGGGTATTCGTACTTAACTGTCTACATGAAAATACATACAGTATTATATTATTAATATCTTTTCAATAGGCAAAAATCGGCAAACGGGGTTTATTTCATAACTTTAAGGATACTTTAAGAAAAAGATTTGTCCTAGTCTCGTTTGGGCGTTATGAGTGGAACATATTAAATTACGCATTGGAAACTTACTTTTTTAATTCAAAATCGAGTTAATACGCTGGTCAACTAAGAAACTCGAAAATAAATATTAAACATATTCAAAAAAAAATGTTAAATATTTTTTATCTATACAATGTATAAAGAGCTATATAAGCAAATTTTTTTATAATTTTACATGCAACTGTAGCTGTGTACGAGGAGTTTGAACAGACACAAATATTATGAAATTAAAGCGATGAGCGAATAACGACGATGCTTAAATATAAATATCTACTTATACTTAATAACTTTTAACTCATTTTACTCGTTTCTCATAAACTTCAGGGTATTGTTAAAGACGTAACATAATTGGTTTTGATCATTTAAACAAAAGTTAAAAATCGATTTTTGTCCTGGTTTCGGCCACTGTAAGGCGTTTGGAGTGCCCCTATTAATCAGATTCCATGGATTGAAAACGTTCTTTTTCAATTCTGTCCACGGTTTCGGATAACCATCGTAGTGGTGTCCAAGACTATAAGATTATACGGAGTGAGTCACGAAACACAGAACACTTAAGAAGAAGAATAAATTAATCGGGAGAAATAAATATGTATTACGAAAATAAGTATTATTTGGGCCTCTTACCGAGGGTAATATGGTCCTCTAACAGAAATCGTACGAAATCATAAAAGATAATACAGGGTGAGTCATCGGAAACGAAATATCTGAATTTTTCTGTTGGTATGAAGAAAAAAATATATAAAAAGTGTCGCGCAACGAGTTATGATGGTTAATACTAAAATTTCTTTTTCTTCTGAACGCATAGTTTTTTTTAAATTTGTTTTTTAATATTGCATTGTCATTCAGTTCTGAGCTATGTTTAAAGTTTCAAGTGTCTAGCTCATCGGGAAGTGGTTTAAAATTCGATTACAAGATTTGGCGCATACAACAACAACAACGACAACTCTGCAAGCTAATATAAGCGTAGTAATAAACGAAAATTTCAAGAGTAAAATGAAACCGTTCAAAGGGGGCAATATGATGATATGTATTAACAGTTCTTATAATTAACGTTTCTTTCTTTTTCCATTATTTCAAGGTCATCGGTGTTTTTTTAAATGGCACAACAGGTTCTCGAGTCTTCGATAAGTTGTCCAATTTTGTCCACGTTTTCGCGGAAAACGCACTTTTCCTGCTGACCGCACCGATCGCGCGAAACATCGCGATCATCTGTGAAACTTGCGGGACAGCAGCGTCCACCTGTTTTCCCCTCTGCGAGCGTAACTCGGCGGAACCTAGCCTCGGTGAAAATTCATGAGGATCAAAGTTCGACCGCGCTGGAGTGGATTTAATTACTGACCTCCGGAAGACCGCCGCGCTCGCGCCGCGCCGGTTTGTCAGCCGCTAATTTCCAGCGCCGACGCGTCGGTTCTTCCGGTTCGCACGCACAATTGATGTTCCTTTTTGTCCTTTTTTTTGCGAACGACGAGACGCGTGCGCGGCCGAACGAACAAGCAAACGAGCAAGCGAGTTTCAATGCCCGGGAACACTTGGTGCTCGTTTTTCCGTGCAGCGCCGATGACGCGCGGAACGATCAAACTATCGCGTCAGCGATAAAACCGCAGCCGGCGAACCGGCCAGGCCGGCGCCGCGCGGCACGGCGTATCGCGCCCTCCCATTCAAAGTGGCTGAAAGGACAGTCCATCGGCGATCGACGAGGCAAATTTCGCGCAGCTGGGTATAGATAGTCATCCTAGACTATCTGTGCTTTGCCAGCGATAAACTGCGCGCGAGAATCGATTGCGGCCTGTTAGAATTAAGGCAAGATCTTTTCGCCGCAGTTGCACTCGCGAAATGCGAACGGTTGGACTCTGGTTGACCCTGCTCTTCGGTGGGGACCTTCGGAAAGTTCACTTGTTTTCTGCACAGTGGCCCCTCGAAGTTTGAACACACGCCGCACAGTGCGGCCGCCTGTGGACAAAAGTCGAAAATGCAACTATTTTCCATACCTTATTTGGTTTTACTCTTCAGAAATGTCTCTAGTGTATGAAACAAATGCCGGGAATCTAAAATTAGCGCAAGAAACGGCAGGAATCACGTTTGCATATGTGGCAGAGAGCTCATTAGAGAGCTCATCGAAGAACTCACGCGAGACCTGGCCCAATCAATTACTGATTTTCTATAATCAAGTACGTTGTTTTGTGTCCTTTCTTTAAATTTTGAATATGGAAGGTATCGAAGAAGGTGAGGAATATTCATTTGTCCTGTTTCATTAACCGTTAAAATAGTTTCGTAGCAATAATAAAACACTAAGGCCCTCCACACACGGGTCGATTGAAATCGCGTCGTGAAGTTCGTACGTCTTGCTCGTCAAATACGATTCATGCGACGGACGCGATTGCTGTCCACACACGGGTCGATTGTAATCGCGTCGTGCAGTTTTTACGTCTTGATCGTCGTACGATTCATGCAACAGACGCGAATGCCGTCCACACACGAGTCGATTGTAATCGCGTCGTGAAGTTCGTACGTCTTGATCGTCATATACGATTCATGTGACGGACGCGATTGCCATTTGCACACGGGTCGATTGTAGTCAATTTGTGTTTTTCAAACATCAAGAATTGCGTTTTCACGTTTTCACTCAAAAATATGAAAACATGCTATTAATAGTGCCCGAATAAGCTACCATCAAAAGCGGTGTCCTCGATTTTTTTCAGATTTTTTGTTGTGGGAGATCATTGTCAAAAACAATAAAAACCAAACTGCTTCGACGTTTTTGCTGCTAGAAGGAAAGCTAGACTTGCAGGTTTTACCGTGGGGGTATATTAAGCTCTAATTAGTGATACTACATCGAATTAAGCAATTTTTTTACCTCAGAAATGCGATTTAAGAGAGTGAAAAAATCGTCTCCCGTGGAGTCGCGCGAATCGTACGATCCACGCGATTTTCCAACTTCGCTTCCGATCGCACGCGATTGGAATCGCGGCGATTTCAGTCGAGTCGATTTCAGTCGACCACGAATCGACCCGTGTGTGGCTCTCCATTCATTTGCATTGGAAGTCACTTGGAGGGACAAATCGCATGCGACTGGAATCGCGTCGACCGAATCGCCGATCGACCCGTGTGTGGACGAACTTCGCTTCCGATCGCACGCGATTACAACCGCGGCGATTTCAGTCGAGCCGATTTCAGTCGACCACGAATCGACCCGTGTGTGGCTCTCCATTCATTTGCATTGGAAGTCACGTGGAGGGAGGAATCGCATGCGACTGGAATCGCGTCGACCGAATCGCCGATCGACCCGTGTGTGGAGGGCCTAAGTTAGAATCAAGTTTTATAGACGTTAATATCTTCAGATAAGCTTTTCTCAAGTTAGGGTCAAAACATCCTGGGGTTTTGATATATTTCGATTTCACAACTATTATACTTCACAAATATGTAAACATTTCCTGCTTCAAACTGCTTTGAACGGCTGTGTGCCATTTTTTACCACGCTTATGCGTCAAATCTTGTAATCGAATTTTAAGCCTCTTCCCATAGACCAATCTTACTGAAATTTTATATACACACTTGCTTCCGATGACAATAAAGGTAGAAAATAAAATATATAACAAACTTTTTAAAAACCACGCTTATATTAAAATGCACTAAAAAAGATAAAATAATTTTATCCCTGGTTCTCCATAAAATACCAAATCTAGTTAAATGATTAATAATATTTTTTCCCAAAATTTTAAGCTATTCGTTCAAAATTTCTTCTGTTATAAAATTAGTGTATATAATTAGTGATTTTATAAATATCTGCTTCATAGGTATAGTCTATGGCTTATATTATGTAAATAGGCATACCTTTATTATTGTGAAGTTACCTACATATTCTGTCCATTATTATTGTTACAATGTATATAAAATATTATTTGAAATTCAATTTTGAATAAAATTCAATTTAATTTTTGGTCGTGTTTCCTTATTTTTGTAGATGATGCATTGAAGAGCAATTTTTCTTGACTGATTCCTGTTTCCATCACTTGGAATATACAGTGTGATCCCAAACGAAAGAAAGATACTTTGAGGTCTTATAGGAAATTTCACGCTGATCACGAATATACCATGTATTAAGGGTCACTGAATTGAGTTTAACCGATTTTTCACGCAAAAACACTTAAAAAAACTCCGAAGAAACGGTATTTTGCGGAAAAAACTGTTATTCTATTCAGGGACCCCTAGTATATGGTATATTCGTGATCAGCGTGAAATTTCCTATAAGAATCCGTCAAGAACAGACTTTTGTCCACTCCGATCATAAGAACGCCGCACTGTGCGCCGCTACAGGAGACCGTTCGATCTTCGAGATGCTGCGAACATCGAAATAAATCCGCCGATTTAAAATAATGCGATTACAGTTTAGACTGGTCTAGTATCAGTATGAAATCTGAAAGAAATTGTATCGTAAAATATTTGTAATACAATGTAGTTTGTAGTGGTGGCCACTATTTTTACTGAATGTATGAATTTTATTTAAGTATTTGGACAAAACTAAAATTTGGGTAAAATAAAAATTCTTGAATAGTTAAAAATGCAATGATTATCTTTATAAGATATACACGAATAGTTGAATTTAATTTATAAAATATAATCTCTCCATTTATCTTTTCAAGTTAAGTTTTACTGCTCGCTAAATCACAAAAGGGCATTAATAGTGACAAGTGGCCTAGTATACAGGGTGCCTCTGCCAAAGGAGGCCATCAAAATGTCTCCTTTATTTTTAATGACACAAAAAAGATATTTATGGCATAATTTAAATGGTATCGAAGGAGGAATAGCGTAAAACAATTTTTTTTGTCATCGTTTTTCAAAGTCATCGTTATTTTTTGTCGGGAAAACTTATGTTTTTTATTCCATCTTATAGCGATTGAAAAAATACATTTGAATATGCTTAAGTCATTAACGAGATGGAATAAAAAAAATAAGTTTTCCCGACAAAAATGAACGATGACCGTGAAAAAGCTATGAAAAAATAACCGGACGAAAGAAATTGTTTTTCTATGAAATTCCTCCTTCGATAAATATTTTTTGAGCCATTAAAAATAAAGGAGATATTTAGGTGGCCTCCTTCAGGTGAGACACCCTGTATAATGGATTACAGACGGAGCAGGTCTGATTGGATCGATGAGTCGCGTTGGTAATGCCGTTTGACGGAAAAAGTGAGGCGTCGGAATTCGCGGCGAGTGCGTGCCGCGATCCAGCAATCTAGTGATCCAGCGCTCGCATATATTATGGTTCTTCTGGCGGCTGCAAAGAGGGGAACCCTATCGGAATGCGGCGGCGGCGGCTGCTGGTGAATTCTGGACAACGGCCAAGCTAGTTATTTGCGGCTAGCGGACACGAGAAGGGGTGCGAACGAGTGGAGGACTGGGCTCAGAAGGACTAGCTGTCCGAGAACGACGACGGGACTGTGGTCTGCAACCGGGTAGGGACAGGGATAGGGTTAAGCCACCGGGTGAAGAGATAATATCAACCATAGCAACTTCCCTTCGAAGTATCTGGGAGCCACCTTCTCTATCGAGCAGTCCCTCTCTCCTTCTCGGCTCGGATCTGGTACCGAGGATGGCGTTAACTATAACTACAGTACGGCAAACTCCTCGTGACACGGTTAACGGTAAATGCAGCCCTCTCCCTGCGTATATCCCCGTGTCACCCTTCCCACCGTTTCGTCCCTCTCAGTCGAGCGAGCTGGTCTATCTTTCCCCGAGGTTCTCTCGGTAACGAGGCAGGGAGGGTAAACCGTCGAAATTGGTCAACACGAGGTTAAGTTCGACGTCCTGGCCAATAAACTCGGTCTCGCTGATTAAATTGTTCGTACCGACGGATTCCGCTTCGAGATTCACCGGCGAAGGTCGCAATTGAGATCGTCGCGGCGAGATACGTGGGTACCTACCATCGAGCCACGTTCAAACTTCCCCGGAACGCGTTTCTATTCACTTGTCCCAATTTTGGCTCGCTACCGGAGTACACATGGACGCGCTCTGTCCTCGATTATGTTCAGGGATTCCAGCTACTCGAACCGTTTTAAATCGCGATCATAATACACGTGTCCGAAATGCAATCAGACTGGTCTCCTGTCAGAGACCGTATCCCTTTGAGAATGCCACCCTTACCAAGCTATACAGAAAGAGGATAAAGGGTATAGCCGCGTATATTGAAGTGCAAACAATAAAAATTGTTTAGTTTATAAATACATATAAAAAAAAAGAAAAAAACAAGAAAAGTTGAGTTGAGGAGGATCGAACTGGAGCCCTCCAGAGCATCAAGAAGAACCTCTAACACCGTGACCATACAACATACTTTTGAAAAGCTACTTCCTTCTGTTACTTGACAGCAACAAACTAGCTTCACACGTATTTTTCTTCTTCAATGTAAGCTATTTCCTAGAATATAATTGTTTAGACTTCCAACTGTAATCATGTATTAGAAGATTTAGTCGCATTTTTACATGTATCAGCTTTCCGTACAAGCGCCGACTTCCCGTTCGCTCCTGTCACTAGCCGCCGCAAGGGGAATCGGTCGCTGCGTCGTTACTGATCAAACCGAGCGTTCGCCAGCATACTTTATTTTTTTTGACACTGTTCCACCAAACGGACACTTCTGAGATTTTTTTACAAAATAGGTTAGAATCATAGCAATATTTTACAATTTTTTGGTAGGTGTCAACCTAGGGGAAGATAGTTAAAAAAATTCCCAAAAAATTAATTAATTATTTTCAACTATAAATAATTAGGAAAAAATTCTGAAAAAAATCTGAAATATAGAGTGTATCTATGTATTTTATTTGCCGTTTATCTCATGTCGATATCTTTTCTCGTTTTATAGCAAATTGCATTTAAGTGCGGGGGAATTTACCTCAATATCACCCCTATCGGTGGGGGTAGACATTTGAAATTTTACACAATGTTTTTTTAGACATAAAACGATGTTTTAAGACAGGAATCAGGAAAATCGGAGCGGGGGCCGCTGGCCCATGCTTATCCGGCTATACCCTTTATAGATAGATTTTATAGATGGTGCTGTTTATGTTTCCCTATATTAGAGGCCCATTTCTTTTTGTTTTAGAGCGGTGGGGAAAATGCATTTACACACTGGCTCTTCCCTAAAGATGACGGTCGGGGGGGGGGGGAAATGTGGGGCTCGCTTTCGCAATACCCACTAAAAACTCCACCACTCAAGGCGCCTAAGAGCCTTTCTCTCCACTGGTGGACCGGAGATTACATCAACCCGATGACCCGCTGTCCGCATTACTTCCGGGTTGAAACACTGCGGCTATAGCCGAATATGTTCTTGCAAATCCCCTATATTAGAGGCCCTAAGAACTTGAAACAGGTCTGGGCACGGTTGGGTCCTTCAAACGCTTGCTTCCCCCACCAACCTCTCTTGTATGTAGCGCGCGCCTTCGTGTCACGTGTCTTCGTTGCCCCCACCATATGTATCTTCGTAGCTATTCGTGAAGCGCGTATTTTCTTTATGGTAACGGACTTACTGGAAGGGGACAATGGACGGCAGGGTGGGGACGGTTTTGCCTCAATTGAGCCAAATGTACCCAGCTCTGACTTAAACGATTTTGAGGCCCCCTTATACAGAACAGAGTTGTGCTAATTTAATTACGCAATTGAGTTACATTGCATTTCAATTATATAGTAATTCAATTACGTCGTAACTGAATTACATAATTCAAACCTTTCAATTCATTTAATTACTAAGTATTTTAATCAGATGTGTAATTGAAATACAATATAATTGAAATACAATATAATTAAAATACAGCTCTCCAAGTTACAGCCCAGAACTTTGAAGAAGTGCGATATATTTTTATGTTTCTCTTTCATATACTTGTTTGCTGTCTGTGCGTCGTAGTTTCTATTCCTCGTCCTCGTTCATAATACGTAACGCTATTTCATGTTTATAGTTAAAATCTAAAAAATGTGTAACGCAGCAGTTATTTCTGTTCAGATACTATAAATTTGTAAATAATAAATTCCTTCTGTTTGAAACCTTCCCATGGATTTTTCAACCTCTTCTTACCCATTACTTTATTATTCTTTAATTTTTTATTTTAATTTAATTACATCGTAATTCGTAATTAATGTAATTCAATTACAATGTATTTTATAATAATATTATATAATTTATAATTGCACGCCAATTGCAATTACGAATTACATTGTAATTTAATTAAATGAAGTTCTAAATTATAAATTACAATACAACTGAATTACAATGTAATTCAATTAATTTGTAATTACAATTCCTGGAGTAATTCAATTGTAATTCTGCACAACTCTGATACAGGATCACTTCAACGCAATGTAGAAGTTAAAATTTTGCTCGCTCGCTGCGGATTTTCGACTTTCCACTCGCGCACGCATGCACGTACAGACACAGAAATATTTTTACAATGGAAATGATGTTTGCGACCTTGACAAAGCTTGTCTTCATAAACAGTTTTCAAATTATTAAACGTCTTCGTCGTGATTCCATTAGGTTCAACGTAACACTGAATCGCATGATGCTGAACGAATTGTCGTCGTTCTATTTTCGTGGCGCGTCGCTATATCACGCTTCTATAAAACCGGCTGCGAAATCGCTAGTGATAGCTAGATCGAATTGAGATTAATGCCGACGGTAGAGTAGAGTTATGCAAGTATCAAATAGCGTAGGGGGAACGCTGCCATGATGAATTTCAGAGAAAATCGATATCTATCTCATTACTTTTCAGACGCGTCTCGTATACTCGTAGCACAGCTTTGCGAATCGTCAATCTAGACGAGCAAAAGTCATTTAGCTCGGAACTTGATGAGATTATATTAGCGTTGTATAACTCGTGAACAAAAACTTCTTGGAAAGAGAATTTTTTATATTCGTGATTAGCAGCTTGAAAGAAAATATGTTCGTCTTTGAGCTGCGGAAATGAAAATATTAGTTAAAAGAGAATATACAGCTGAAGGAGGCCACCTAAATATCTCCTTTATTTTTAATGGCACAAACAATATTTATGGCATAATTTAAACCGTATCGAATGAGAAATATCATAGAAGAACAATTTCTTTTGTCCGGTTATGTTTTCATAGTTTTTTCAAAGTCATCGTAATTTTTTTAACGGGAAAACATTTTTTTTTATTCCATCTTATAGCGGCTGAAAAAATACATTTGAATGTGTTTAAGTCATTAACAAGATGGAATAAAAAAAGTTTTCTCGTTAATAAATAATGATGACTTTGAAAAAACTATGAAAAATTGACCGGACAAAAAAATGTTGTTCTATGACATTCCCTCCTTCGATACCCATTTAAATTATGCCATAAATATTGTTTTTGTGCCATTAAAAATAAAGGAGATATTTAGGTGGTATCCTTCAGCTGAGACACCCTGTATAGAAGAGTACAGTTTGTGCACAACGCCCACTCGCCAACCATAGAAAGGAATAGATCATCTTGAATTATTACGATGATATTCTAAAGATCTAGCGAAGTGTAAACTAAACGGAAGGGAAAAGAGTTTGTGTCTTCAATTACTGCAATTGAAGCGGGGAGGTAGAAGAAAACTTCGACAAAACTTCTGCTTGGTTAGCACGTTTCCAAAAGAATTTATCGTTCGACCAACGAATGGTTATATTCGGAAAGATATCATTAATGAAGCATCTTAAAAGTAATAAGTAGACCGCGAAATTTATGCATTTACTGCGAAATTGAATACATGAAATGAAAAACAGTTGGGAGATTGAAAGAATGATACAATGTCGATACATCATTGTCGGTTTATTAAAATGATTAAAGAAGGAAAGGTTCCACGTTTTAAACATTTAACAGCTAATTTATTATGTCCGATAAGAGGATTACGTTGGTTTCGAAACGGGTGGATTGAAACATATGTAAAAGAAAATCGGCACGTAAATATTTCAATGAATCTATGGCTACCAGGAGAGATCGTTACAAGCAATATTCGAATGAATATAAAATTTCTCACAGTTTCACGATGAAGTTTAATGGATATGAAAATTGTGAACAAACGTGAATGGCTATAAAAATTTTGTTTAGCACACCTGCTGTTCGAACGCAACACTATGAAATTGTCATGCGACCAGAAATGAAATCCCGGCCATGTTAATCGGATGAATTGTTGATTGTTCAATGCAATTCGTTCGCTGGAATGACAATACGCTTCGCCGTCTCGTTGGTCCGCTTGAACTTCGCGAATCGATTTAAGGTTACTCCCTAAAATATTCTTCGGCGAAGTTAAATATTTGGAAAGTTTCGGTCTCCGCGATGAGTGAGTTAGAATATTCCCGACGAATTTCTCGGGCAAATTAAAACTAAACTTCTCGGAGGATCGCCACGCTCTGCGATAATAACTATAGATAGGCCGCGAGTGCTTTTAAAACTGCAGTTTGTTACCGGCGGGCCGCGCCGCCTCCACTAACCCCTGAAATGGGATAACTCGAGGATCCACGGATGAAACTTTCAGACTTCCTCGCGAATTCGGAATGACAGTATTTTTTACCCTCTTCTTTCTAGATCTCAAATAATTTTGCTGGTAATTGAACCATTAAATTAAAACTTCATAAACATTCTCGTTTTAGCAGTAATCGCATATTATGAAGAGACTGCGAATTTTTCCGTAAAGTAAACATTTTCTGCATCAACCAATTTAAATCTCAATCAATCAATTTCCAGCTACGATGTAAATGGAGTTCCACTGTCACCGATTCAACAAAACTATTCTTTTGAAGTCAGCTAGTAAATTAATCCTTTTAAAGTATCGAAAAAGATTCAAAAAAGTTCAATTTTAGAAAGTCCAATATTAACAGAGTTTTCGCTTTTTTAAAAGTGCCCCAATAGGATTACTGCGAGTCACTATATCTCCAACGAAACATTCAGTTTCGAGGTTTGACCACGTTCTGGCGATTTGCGAGCACTGTGGAATAGTCAAGATGTAAATAGAGTTTTTCTGTAATGGATTCAAAAAACCTATTCTTTTGAAGTCAGCTAGTAAATTAATCCTTTTAATCCGGCGTTAGTTAGGTGGGATCTCACAGACCCCAGAGATTTTACATTGATTGTGACATTGTAAAGATGTTTCATTAGTATTTTTGAATAATAAAAATTTAATTTCGTGAATCTGCGTTTTTACTCTGATAAATTGCAAGCCTCTTAAGCAATACCTAATCTTATATTTATGAAAAAGGTATTTATTTCTATAATACAATATATTATTTCGGTGGGTCTGTAAGACCCCACCTTAGCACTTACGATACATTGTCCCAGCTTACCAACGCCGAAAAAAACTCAAAAAAGTTCAATTCTGGAAAGTCCAATAATAAAAAAGTTTTCGCCTTTTTAAAAGTGCCCCAATAGGATTTCTGCGAGTCACTGTATCTCCAACAAAACATTTAGTTTCGGGGTTTTGATCGCGTTCTGGCGATTTGAGAGCACTGTGGAACAGTCGCTATGTAAATGGAGTTTCTCTGTAATCGACTCAAAAAATCTATTCTTTTGAAGTCAGCTGGTAAACTAATTCTTTTAACATACCGAAAACGATTTAATTCTGGAAAGTCCAATCTTGAAAGAGTTTTCATCTTTTTAAAAGTGCCTCAATAGGATTACTGCGAATCACTGTATCTCCAACAAAACATTTAGTTTTGGGATTTCGACCACGTTTTGGCGATTTGGGAGCACTGTGGAACAGTCGCGAGGTAAATGAAGTTTCTCTGTAATCGATTCAAACAACCTATTCTTTTGAAGCCAGCTAGTAAACTAATCCTTTTAAGATACCGAAAAAAATTCAATTCTGGAAAGTCCAATCTTAAAAGAGTTTTCGCCTTTTTAAAAGTGCCCCAATAGGATTACTGCGAGTCACTGTATCGCCAACAAAACATTTAGTTTCATGGTTTTTACCACGTTCTGGCGATTTGGGAGCACTGTAGAACAGTCGCGATGTAAATGGAGTTTCTCTGTAATCGATTCAAAGAACCTATTCTTTTGAAGTCAGCTAGTAAACTAATCCTTTTAAGATACCGAAAAAATTCAAAAAATACAATTTTAGGATTTCCAATCTTAAAAGAGTTTTCGTCTTTTTAAAAATGCCCCAATAGGATTACTGCGAGTCACTGTATCGCCAACGAAACATTCAGTTTCGAGGTTTGACCACGTTCTGGCGATTTGCGAGCACTGTGGAATAGTCACGATGTAAATGGAGTTTCTCTGTAATCCATTCAAACAGTCAATTCTTTTGAAGTCATCTAGTAAGCTAATCCTTTTAACATACCGAAAAAGATTAAAAAAAGTTAAATTTTAGAAAGTCCAATATTAAAAGTGTTTTCGCCTTTTTAAAAGTGCCCCAATAGGACTACTGCGAGTCACTGTATCTCCAACAAAACATTTAGTTTCGGAGTTTTGATCACGTTCTGGCGATTTGCGAGCATTGTGTGAACAGTCGCGAGGTAAATGAAGTTTCTCTGTAATCGATTCAAAAAACCTATTCTTTTGAAGCCAGCTAGTAAACTAATCCTTTTAAGATACCGAAAAAAATTCAATTCTGGAAAGTCCAATCTTAAAAGAGTTTTCGCCTTTTTAAAAGTGCCCCAATAGGATTACTGCGAGTCACTGTATCGCCAACAAAACATTTAGTTTCATGGTTTTTACCACGTTCTGGCGATTTGGGAGCACTGTAGAACAGTCGCGATGTAAATGGAGTTTCTCTGTAATCGATTCAAAGAACCTATTCTTTTGAAGTCAGCTAGTAAACTAATCCTTTTAAGATACCGAAAAAATTCAAAAAATACAATTTTAGGATTTCCAATCTTAAAAGAGTTTTCGTCTTTTTAAAAATGCCCCAATAGGATTACTGCGAGTCACTGTATCGCCAACGAAACATTCAGTTTCGAGGTTTGACCACGTTCTGGCGATTTGCGAGCACTGTGGAATAGTCACGATGTAAATGGAGTTTCTCTGTAATCCATTCAAACAGTCAATTCTTTTGAAGTCAGCTAGTAAGCTAATCCTTTTAACATACCGAAAAAGATTTAAAAAAGTTAAATTTTAGAAAGTCCAATATTAAAAGTGTTTTCGCCTTTTTAAAAGTGCCCCAATAGGACTACTGCGAGTCACTGTATCTCCAACAAAACATTTAGTTTCGGGGTTTTGATCACGTTCTGGCGATTTGCGAGCATTGTGTGAACAGTCGCGATGTAAATGGAGTTTCTCTGTAATCGATTCAAAAAAGCTATTCTTTTGAAGTCAGCTAGTAAACTAATCCTTTTAACATATCTAAAAAAATTCAATTCTGGAAAGTCCAATCTTAAAAGAGTTTTCGCCTTTTTAAAAGTGCCCCAATACGATTACTGCGAGTCACTGTATCTCCAACAAAACATTTAGTTTCGAGGTTTTGATCACATTCTGGCGATTTGAGAACACTGTGGAACAGTCGCGATGTAAATGGAGTTTCTCTGTAATCGATTCAAAAAAGCTATTCTTGTGAACTCTTTTGGAATCGCCCGCCGAACTTCCTATGGAAAGTTCGTCGACTGCAATGGCCAGTTATGTTCGTCGCGTTGATTCTTCAGGGATACAGCTGGATAAAAAGCGGGACAGGAAATTGTTGGTTGGCGTGAAGTGAACGGCCCCGAGGCATTCGACACTCTCGAGCCAACCGGTTTGCGCTAGTCGTCGAGAAGACAAAGGATCCGCCGGAAGCTGTCGTGGCGCCGAGAGAAAGATCATTCCCGAGGACGTTCGCAAATTTGTACAACAGAAACGTTAAGTTTCGCCAGTCGCCGTGCGAGCAACGAGACGAAACTCGAACGGTAACTTGATTATTCACCCTATCTCTAATTCTCGTTCGTAACGTTCACGCGAAAGCGGCAAAGAACGGCCAAGAGAGAACAACGTGACGGGCGACGTCCAACGGGGGAACAGCCAAATTGAATTTTTCCACAGAAATTTCCCGAGGATTTCATTTCTCTGCGAGGACGATGGTAATTAACTTCTAAAGGACTTCTTGCGCCGGGGACGAGGGTGGAATACACTTGTAAACGAACCGCCCAAGGATTCTGATATTTATACAGGACGCGGCGCGGCGGCGGTTGAATTTTCTTGTTTACTCGAACCTTATCCACCCTTACTTCATAATTCCATCTAATCCACGTATTTAATTGAAATCTTCGCGTAAATAGCTAATGCCAACCTCCATTATCTCGAATGACCGCAGCCGGGTAATGTCTGCCATTCTGAAAACAGCCGGTTAATTTATTCACGTTTCGGCGAGCATGCTTGTTGTTTAGAATGAATAAAGAACAGTTCTGTTAAATACTCCTCGTGTAATATTCAGGCTATTTGAATATTCCTTTCAAGAGGATTACTTCACGTTGTTATGCGCACCATATAATGCGCATCGATCATTATGCAATAGATCGCCCAGTAATCAATTAGACTAATTGTAGGATCTGTGGTCTCCAACTGACGATGCACTCTACAGTTTCCCATTCACAGACCATCGAGTGGCGCGATTCCCAGAAATTCGAGACGAAATTATTTGTTGAACTAGTAATTTGTGATGTGATAGACATTTTCAGATCCACAAAATGTATTTTATAGAAAACAGTTGTAAAAAGCAACTTGAGACTACTATTATGCCTGCAAAAATATCAGTCTGGGAACTCTTAATAAATTTGACTTGCTGATAAGGTTTCAAGCAACACCGATTTTCGTCCGATTTCTCAGAAGAATCGACCGCCATTGCGACGGGAACTTGGCCCACGAAGCGCAGCTTCCGGTTTGCTGAATGGCGGCCGCGGTCGCGTTTCCTTCGCGAAGAAGCGCGATCTTAACACGAGAACCGTTCTGCCGACGGCGAAGATTTACGCTCGCAACTCATTGCCGACCAACAGTCGAGAGTTTCTTCTTCCGGCTGCGGCGCGGCGGCGACGGAACTTTCGCAATTGCGGACGCCATTCAGGATCCCGCGGGATTTTTTCTTTCTCTCTTTTTTTTCGAATAGCCGCGAGCTACGTATTAACGCGCGCCGACCTCCGCGCCCCCGATGCTGCGGCTCAACTTGCTGAATTTACTACGAAACTTGCTTACCGTAACCAACCCCGACTCGTTCCGTTTTCAGCCCCGCGCCATGTTCGGTACCTTCTTCGACCGCCTTCCGCTTCAATTACTACGGTTACAGCTTCGTTGCAACAGCTGCTTCCTTCAATCCCGTTCGATTAGTTCGTTCGGTTGCTTCGGCTTGTTAATCCATCCGATCGGCCGCGACACTCCGCGCTCGACTGCTGAATTTGTTTCTGTGGCTGCCGAGAAAAACGGCGGCTCATTCACAGTTTATTGTGAATTCTGACAGTTTATCCCTCGGTAGCAGCTAATATTGAGTACGTCGAACTTCGACGGTTGTGAAAAAAATACAGTTGGTGTACAAAGTATTCGTACACATTAAAAAAACGAATTACTTTTTCAAAATTCGACCAAACAGTCTGAGTTTCTTTACAGACGTCAGAAGGATTAGTTTACTAGCTAATGTGTAAATAATTTTTTTTTAGGTGGAGACGGCAATGAGACATGAAGGTCAACTCTTTTAAATAGACTTTTTTTAAGTAGAATGAGGTATTTTTTAATACATTAATCGATGTTGCTGGACATTTTTTATAAAAAAATACTAATCTATATATGTCGAAAAGTTAGTAGTTCAGGACATATTTCAATTTAAATAACTCTAAAATACCATTACTGTCGTACAAAGACGTTACACAAGTAAGTAAACACTAACGTCTTTGTATGACAATAATGGTATTTTAGAGTTATTTAAATTGAAATATCTCCTGAACTACTAACTTTTCGACATATATAGGTTAGTACTTTTTTATAAAGAATGTCCAGCAGCACCGATTAATGTATTAAAAATACCTCATTCTATTTTAAAAAAAGTCTATTTAAAAGAGTTGACCTTCATGTCTCCTTAACGTCTCCACCTATAAAAAAATTAATGACAGCAGATTACGAGCGCCTCGATATCAAGTATGTTTGGTCTGATGCATTTTTTTCTATCTTCAAAAGCAAGCGAGTTATTCAGGTGACCTGTTTTAGGTGCCCCACCCTGTATACATATAACTTACATAGATTTACAAAATACATGTTTTAAATTTTCATTACGGGCACAGATAAAAAATTCAAAAATTGTGGTCTTTACTGTTCCCTTCGTAATTGCGACCAATAACAATTACAAAACAAAATTATTTACATATTAGCTAGTAACCTAACCCTTCTAACGTCACAAAAAAGCTCAAGCTGCTGAGTCCAGTTTTGAAAAATTTATTCGTTTTTAAAAGGTGTGCGAATACTTTGTACAATGACGGTAAACATTCAATAATGGACATTTCACGTGCAGTAAATATTGCCTTTCCTGTATAATTGCAGTACCAATACATAGCCGAGATCCTTCCGATAAAAATGAGTCCAAACACGATGTAAATCTGACTATTTTTATCTATTTAAGTACTGGGCGTGCCTCGAAGGAAGTCACTCGTGACGTCACAGGGGGAAGGGGGTCATTCACTCGCTCCGCCTATCCTCACCGTTGACGCTCGCGTAGTTACAACGTTTAAGCTTCTGACGGCACACGCGACGTAGCATGTGTGACCGCTTCAGCCAGTAGTCGCTCCACCACTCTAATAAATAAGCCCCCCGAGTTTTTGCTCGCTCGCTTCGCGAGCTCGCGGGTAGGACTGCTCTTGCGAGAGGGTTAGATACGCATGGCTAGTAGGACCTACTGCTATTGTTTTTTATTTGGTGTGTGACTCTCCAAGGGTCACACAAAGAACTTCCCGATTTCCTTCCCGTTACTCCTTCGCCAACATCGCTAACACCGTTTTTTTTGTACTTTCATCGATATTCTCCCAAAATGTATTCTTGGGAGTAGAGATGATAAATTCACTGTTGCATTGGAATAACTTTCGATTATTCCAAGCGGTAACATTAGCATCAGTTAAAAAAAAAAATTTTTTTAAATCTAAAAAAAAATTTTTTTTTTAATCTAAAAAAAAATTAAGAAAAAAATTTTTTTTATGTAATTGCGTTTGGTTCTTTGGTGGAAAATTTTCGTCCTCCCTTATAAATTGCATTGTAGAATCAACTCTTTTCGAAAAAAAACTAATAATCTAAAAAACTACTTGACCAATATGGACCAAAATCTAATCAGCTCTAAGTTACGACGGGGCACATCGATTGCATCATTCATCATTCTGATCGCGTTGTTACTTTTTCAGAAAACGTTAACGAAAAATTTGATACCATACAAACGGACATACGCACACACACACACACACACACACACACACACACACACACACACGCACGCACGCACGCACGCACGCACGCACGCACGCACGCACGCACGCACGCACGCACGCACGCACGCACGCACGCACGCACGCACGCACGCACGCACGCACGCACGCACGCACGCACGCACGCACGCACGCACGCACGCACATACACACACACACATACAAACATTTTGATAAAAATAGTCTAAAATGACTCCAATGACCATGAAACGTAAAGATCTGCTAAAAAATCGATTTTCGATTTTCGGGGTAATTACAGTAACTTCCCTATGAATCGGGAAGTTAATTAAGACAGAAAATTGCTCAATATTAAATCGGTAAAATTAATCCGATTTACCTAATGTTTGGGCTCATTTTAATCGGAGGAATCTCATCTATCTATTGGTGCTACAATTGTAAGAGTAAGACGACAATTACTTCAAGGATGAACATGGTAGACGCTCGATTTGTTCCATCGAATAATTTTTACCCTGGATAGTACGTCTTATTTACGTTCAACGATCCTGGCAATGATTTTTCTTCATTTCGACAGTTACTTTGTACCTCACTGAATACGCGGGAAGATAATGGAAAGATTATTTGTAGTAAAGAAATATAATAATTGTTCTCACCATTTTCTCACAGTACAGTATTTTTAAAATAAATGTAGGTCGGGGAGAAGTTTAGCATACGACTAATTGTAAATGTGCGACGTTCAAATACCTTCATTACAGTCGAGCGTTCGCGGCTAGCCAATTAAGTAAATGTTTCCTTGAAACAATTTACAGCGTTTCAAATATGGCGGCGGAACGTGGTTACCGCTTATAGGTGTCGAAAGAAAGGAAAACTGTTGCGCGCAGTTTTCATCGTTGTTGAAGGGGTCGGCGCGGCGCAGCGGTGCTCGCTAAACGAACAGCAATATCGTTAAGAAAAGTGTTCTCGAGCAAAGAGGTCTCGGGACAGTTCGCGATTTCTCTTCAGTCGACCTCGGCAGGCAACTTTTGGAATTCGAACCAGCGGCGGCGTTTCGTCGCTTCTCACCGGAAACTTACGGGAAATTCGGTTTGTCGCGTAATTTTTCAATTTAAAGTTTCAGAAACGAACGAAGGAACGAGTCGTTTGAAAAAGTGGCCGCTGAATGGAGAGAAAGTTCAGGTTGGAAAATCTATTTAACATATTCCGGCCGCGTTTCAAACGGGAAATTTCGCGGAGCACGCTTCCGTGGAATTTTTCGAAATAACAACCCGACGAAGACCGAGCTTACATACGTCCGCAACGCAAATCGAGTTTGAATCGTCACAACATGCTTAAATTACACGCATCGTTTGTCGCTGTATGGAGGACTTAGAAAATAGCAGAGGGATTAAACCGATTAAGGGAGTAGTCTAGTCTGAAACTTTCAAAGAATCGACTTGTTTTGCATTTTCTCGTTCTCGAACTCGAGTAGAGATACAAAACAAATGAATAGGAATTACGTCACAATAGAGTCATTAATCCTCCTAAATCTGTTCTGTATCGCCAGATGTCGGTATTGCGTAATTTATTCTCTACGATTCTCACTAATTTAAATACGCTAAACACTGCGACCGCAGAATCAATTAAAGCGATTTGCAAAGTTAACCTTAGGTACTCGAGTGGTAACTCTCAAGGGAAGGACCCCAAGTGTCCGACTTCGATTTTGATCATTTTTTGCGAGACGATCGTATATGGGTCTCTAATGATGTCTGCAAAATATTAGGTGTAGTTATTTAATAGTTTTAAAAATATAAACAATTAAACTTTCATACCTTGTTGATATGTACAGGGTGTTTACCTACAGGTGGGAGAAAATTTAAGGGGAGGTTCTCGACGATAATATAAGACAAAAATGAAAAATAAAAAAATTGCGATTTCGGCCTGGTTATTAAGTTATTAACAGTTAAAAATCTGCCCAAAAAGCGGCAACTTTCCAACAGCGGTGTACGTTACGTACGTCACACAGGGGCGCGACAGTCTCGTATCAAGTGACAAACGCATGCATACCTTGGTTCTCATTTGGGGCCCCAGCGAAGTGAAAATGTTCAAAAAATCGTTGGACAACATTGAACCTACCTACTCGTTAAAATCCAGAAGGGCATTTCTAATGTCCGTCCTATGGAATTATCAAGTAGAAGGGGTCAATGCCCTTTCACTTCTAAATTCTTCTCACACATATCCACAAATCCTTATCCTGCACTATAATTGTTCATAACACCTTACTTAATATACTGGAATAAACGCTCTATCACTATTTACGATATCATACACACGCACTACGAGTTTACAGAGAGTACAAGTTTACTGAGGGAAATGAGGGGAATGTAAAGAACTGGTAATCCTTTAATGTTGAAACACTGCACTTTATGGAACTTGATTTACGTCGCGAGACTTGTTCACAGACGGAACGGACATCTTGAGGTCGTGTGTGATTTCTGCGAACGGAAATCTTCGACGCGTGCGAGAAGAATCGTTCGTACAAGCTAGCATCCGTATGTATACTGATTCAAGACAGCTGATGAGGTCGATGCCAGATCGATAAAACAAATGAAAATCTACAGCAAACTACCGCCCAAACGTCGCGCGTTGCTATACCAATACATTGTCTATCCTGTTTTCACGAATTTCGTGATTCGTTCTCATTCTGTCTGTGACCGCGAAATATTTCATGTGTTTGCATTGACCACATCAGCTGTCTTGAATCAGTGTGCTTACGGATGCTAGCTTGTACGGACGATTCTTCTCGCACGAGTTCAAGATTTCCGTTCGCAGAAACTCGTAGTGCGTGTGTATGATATTGTAAATAGTGATAGAGCGTTTCTTCCAGTATATTAAGTACGGTGTTATGAACAATTATAGTGCAGGATAAGGATTTGTGGATAAGAACGTACCCAACGTGCTGTTGGAAAGTTGCCGCTTTTTGGGCAGATTTTTAACTGTTAATAACTTAATAACGTGGCCGAAATCGCAATTTTTTATTCTTCCTTTTTGTCTTATATTATCGTCGAGAACCACCCCTTAAATTTTCTCCCACCTGTAGGTAAACACCCTGTATACCATGATTTGCAGTTCAAGATTTCGAAGTTCAATTGTTAACTTCCCGATTTTATAGGGAAGTTATTGTAATTACCCCGAAAATCGAAAATCGATTTTTTAGCAGATCTTCACGTTTCATGGTCATTGCAGTCATTTTAGACTATTTTCAGCAAAATGTTCGTGTGTGTGTGTGCGTATGGCCGTTTGTATGTAATCAAATTTTTCGTTAACGTTTTCAGAAAAAGTAACAACGCGATCAGGATGATGAATGATGCAATCGATGTGCCCCGTCGTAACTTAGAGCTGATTAGATTTTGGTCCATATTGGTCAAGTAGTTTTTTAGATTTTTAGTTTTTTATCGAAAAGAGTTGATTCTACAATGCAATTTATAAGGAAGGACGAAAATTTTCCGCCAAAGAAACAAACGCAATTACATTAAAAAAAATTTTTTCTTAATTTTTTTTTAGATTAAAAAGAAATTTTTTTTTTAGATTTAAAAAAAATTTTTTTTTAACTGATGCTAATGTTACCGCTTGGAATAATCGAAAGTTATTCCAATGCAAAAGTGAATTTATCATCTCTACTCCCAAGAATACATTTTGGGAGAATATCGATGAAAGTACAAAAAAAAACGATGTTAGCGATGTTGGCGAAGGAGTAACGAATCGGGAAGTTCTTTGTGTGACTCTTGGAGTGTCACCCTACTCGCGACTACTCGCAAGCGAGCGAAGCGAGCGAGCAACAATAGCCCTCTAGTTTATATCTTGAAAACTATTGAGCAACTACACCTAATATTTTGCAGACATCATTAGGGATCCGTATACCATCGTCTCGAAAAAGATTATCAAAATTGAAGTCGGACACTTGGGTTCCTTCCCTTGTCAGAGTCATCACTAAAAATTGCTGTACCATTATTCACAATATTGTTTACAATGTTAAATATGTTGAGTTCTAATAAATGACTACACATTTAAATATTATGTGAGGTATCATATGAATTTCATATCCGTAAAATGAAAAAAATCGTGTATATCAGATCACTAAGTATGAAACTTGACAAATAAACTACAAATTTCTAACACATTTGTCAAGTTTCATACTTAACGATCTGATGCAATGGAATTATTCTAGGTCCGAAGAAATGTTTAATTTCCGAGTTAAAATAGCTTCGTAAATGCAAAAGATTTCAGTACTCAACAAGTCAATGACATACTAATGGTCCGGTCACGAAGATTTGATACGCTAAAAATTAGTTAACTAGAGACGCCGAGTGTCCAACAGAGTAGACAAAGGACGAAGCAAATGGAGACTTGAAAGTTCCGGAACGCATCGATGTACAGGTACGTTTAAGTTTCGATGTAGTCGTGGCGAACTCTAATTATTACGGAAATTCATATCAAAGTTCCCATAGCCATTAGTACCGGAGTTATTATTACATTATGAACACGTAGCGCGCCGGCAGTTTCAACTTCTTCGCGACGGATGTAAATGCGCTTTGACAGGATCGAATCAATATTTCAATTTCGCGACGGGCCGCGCGGATTTCTCGTCACTCTTCGTTGCAGCGAGTGGCCGAAATTTCCGCATGACCGTTAATAATACGCGTGCAGTAATTACATTCGCATAACTAGTTATCGCCGGACAATTATTACGCCCTATAATTTCGACGGCAAAACAGGCAGAGGCCAACGCGAAGATCGCATGGGAGGTTCGTGTGGCTACCCATCAACTCACTGACGGCGACAATAATGAAATACCGTCCCCCTTATTGCTATTAGTTTGCCCATGAACACGCGCAGCTCCATTGTATACACAATGTACTACGATTCTACAGGTTTGGATCGAAGGAGATTTATACAAAATATTTATACACCTTCATCCAGATTCTCAAAGCGAAATTTTGGTGAATATTACTTTGATCTTGACCTTGACCATGACATATGTAGTCAAACCCGTCGCTCGGCCTTAGTTTCCGAGATAATCGCAAAAAACTTTGTGAGTTTGTTCATTCAGTACTTAAATGCTCTGACAGAAACAGCAATTTTATAATACGGGGTGTCTCAATAAAAATATTTATGGCATAATTTAAATGGTATCGGAGGAGAAATATCATAGAAGAACCATTTTTTTGTTCGGTTATTTTTTCATAGTTTTTCCAAGGTCATCTTTATTTTTTATCGTAAGAATTAATTTTTTTTTATTCCATCTTGTTAATGACTGAAGCATATTCAAATGTATTTTTTCAGCCGCTATAAGATGGAATAAAAAAAATTAGTTTCCCGATAAAAAAATAACGATGACCTTGAAAAAACTATGAAAAAATAGCCGGACGAAAGAAATTGTTCTTCTGTGATATTCCTTCTTCGATACCGTTTAAATTATGCCATAAATATTTCTTGTGTCATTAAAAATAAAGGAGATATTTGGTGGCCTCCTTCAGCTGAGACTTCCTGTATATTAGGTGTGCAAATAAATTCCTTCCCCTTTTTTTCTACGATCATAACTTCTCAAAGAGCGAACGAAACACCACCTTCTGTTCCCCCAATAGAAAACAAAATCTACAAGCAAACGTGATCTTGTCGTAACAGATTCAAACCCGAATCGAAAGGCTTGAGTGTTACAAAATAGCTATTTAGTGTAGTATTTGATCGACCCGTGGCGCCGAGAACATTATTCCAAAGTTCTCAAAGAGCGTTCTCTTAGTTTTAAGAAGAATCGTGATGAGCGCTCTAAGAGTCTCCAGTTCTATGCAATAATTTCAAGCAATAATACACTGCTTACTCTTTGCATTCCAGCTTAGGAAATCAGCTGTTGAAGCTACTGAAATAGATTGTGCGGTACTGGGAGAGCACGCTGTATCTTACAGAACATGCAAAAAGTGGTATCAAAGATTAAAGCCGGAAATTTTCATTTGGAAGACGATGATCGTTTACGTCAGCTCTCGGATTTACTTACTCGCGACGGCCGAGTTTTGAAGGCTACGCCCCCTCGACCCGGTCGCGAGTCTCGGTCCCCGTGGCGGTCTTAGTTCGGAGCTCCTCAGGTGTGTTCCATACTCGCTATTCGTGGCGCCTAGGAGAACTAGGACCGCCACGGGGCGCGAGACACGCGGCTAGGTCGAGGGGGCGTAGCCTTCGAAACTCGGCCGTCGCGAGTAAATAAGTCCGAGCGCTGGTTCAGGTGCACCGAGAAAGTTAGAGGAATTGCTCAACGAAAATCCGACCCAGACGCAAGAAGAATTGGGAGAAAGATTGGGAGTCACCAGACAAGATTTTACATTTATATTTTATGTAATAAAATCTTGAATTTGGAAAAAAAAGGATAGAACTTATTTGCACACCTAATAAGAAAAAGGCGTCGGTACGTCCATGGAAATCGAATGTTTTATTAAATAATAATTCTAGTGTAAAAATATCTCTGAGGAAAACCAGTAATTAAGCTTTAAATTAGCATGTTTATTCCTAAATTTTTTATGAAATTGCAACAGGTTGAATATTGCCAATTTCTCGGGAATTGGATGTTTGATGTTCAAACACTTTTTGAATCTACAGCATACATAATTTTCCCGATGCGAAATTCTCGTTGAAATTCAGACGATTATGTATATTTAGCTCCACTCGTCAGTGGTATTAAACTGAGACGCGACGATGCTCGTTTGTATTAATCGCTTATAGTCAATTCGATATCGCCGATATTGACAGCTTGCTACGATTCAGAAATTCTTTTGCTAATTTGGGATAGGGTCCAAATAAGTAGAAACAGATCCCTCAAAGCACGCTCTCAAAATAATATTGAATAATGTCGGAAAATTATATGTATAACAGCCATACTTTCACGATATATTATATAGGTTGGAGGCTTTTTGTCTTTGTCACGTAGAAAATAATGTAAAACATTTTCGAGATACTGAGATAATTCATCTTGTCCACAGTTGTATTTATAATTCCCATATTTCCAACTTCATCGGCTGCTACACGACTCTACAACGTAACGATCCTTCTCCACGCTTCATAGTTGGTACTGTATTATTCTTATTAAACGTTGTATTTGGTTTCCCCCACACTGTAATTCTACCGTCCGAGTTAAATAAATCCACTTTTACCTCGTCAGAAAATATTATATTATTCCAGAAACTCGGATCACAATTTATACACTTTTTGCGAATTCCAAACGTTCCAACCTGTTAATGTTAAAAATGTCTTTTGCGAGCTACTCTTCCATTATAGTTGTTATTTCGCGAACCTTTGCGTACCGTTTTTATTGAAATCGATTTTTAATTTTTTTAAATATCTATTGTTTATATGAGAATTGTATATCTGGGATGTACTGAGAAGAAATGTACCGTGTTTTTTAATTTTTGTTAACAACGCGATATAAAATGTATTGTTCGAGTTATTTTTAATGGTTAATTCTAGTTGAGGACCTCACATTTGATACAGGAAAGAATTATTTCTCATTTGTTAATCGAACAAATAAGATGCACGCGCTAATTTGTGAATAACTGTATCTCTAGTACACAATTTGGGTAATTTTTACTTTACCTTTCTCCTATAAATTATGATGTATTTGGTATGTAATCCAGTAGATTTGTACCCGAGCTGGCTGCAGATCGAAGTTTCGATCCTGTAGGATCAATGGTTCAGGAGTTATGCTTGCTTAAATTTGATCAATCTGCAGTGTTTTTGACAAGGAAGGGCGCTGCCATATTGGCTTGTATAAGCCGGGCCTTGCCCCTCCCCCCCCCCCCGACCTAATCGCCAACCAACTCGGTAAGCGGTGCGCGACCGTTACTACAAACCAATATGGCGGTGCCCTTACCTATCAAAAACTATGCAGATTGCTCAACTTTAAGCAAGCATAACTTCTGAACCATTAATCCTACGGGATCTAAACTTCGATCTGCAGCCACCCCGGGTACAAATCTACTGGATTACATACAAAATACATAATAATTTATAGGAGAAAAGCAGAAATTTCGAGTCCGGCAAAGTAAAGAGCAGCCCACAATTTTATAGCATCTTTACCGAATACGCGATTTTGCATTTTTATTATTAAATTCGTGATCGGCGATTTTGGAAGCCCCTAATTACCAAGTTTCAAGTGTCTAATAAAACCATGAATTTCGTTCGAATTTCGGAAGCTCGTGGTTCACTGTGCATCGCCGCGGAATTCGTCCAACAATGGTGAAGGAGTGAACAGTGACGAGCGCTTGAAGAAGGTCTCGATAGAATTCGAATTATCGATGTCGGTCCCGAGATTAAAGGGCGGCCAACAAACGAACCAAAAGCTAGGGATTGAAGCGTGGTTATCGATCCCGCCGTTGCGTTGGGCTCGTATCCGCGCGCGGAATTCGTGAAATTTCGCCAATTTCCGTCGATTACGTTCCGGTAAACGCGCCGCGCGCAAAAGGATGTTTGATTTGTAAACCCCATCGTCGGGGAACTTAAAATCGCACCACCCCGCCCCGCGCCGCGCTGCGTCCGGGTCTAGCAGCTACAAACGGCATCGCAAACACGGACCAGCGCAGCCAATTACAGATATACAATATTTGGCTGTTTATTGACATAACACGCGCGTCGTGACGCGAATGCGTCAACAGAATCGGAACCGATGCGTCAGTTTGACGCGTTGAATATCAATCGCGGGAGCGGGCAACCCGTTTACGCCCGAAATTTTACTGCGAACGGGAATAATTAACGAGTCGAAACCCTCCCTCCCGAACAAGGATTTTCCAGTCCGAGAAAACCTGCGGAAGTTTCTTCGAGTCGGAAAAATGCCCCAAGTCGATCATAAGAAACAGAAGTTACATGAAAATGTACAGGGTGTATGAAAAGGTCATATAGGGGTGAATTTACACCTCTGGAACGGTGGATATTTGTAAGAGAAACTTACCGCTAAAATGTTCATAACAAAAAAAATTGTTGTTAAAGATTTTATTACATCAACACCTTCCACTCATCCAGATGAGAAAAATTTTGAAAGAAGTCATGTGAGGCAAACAGATTGAGATACAAGTTGTTAAAGTGTTTGCAAAATTTGATTGTGTGGAGTATAGACAAGAGCATACTACTATAGTCCACCTGACCGTATTGATGGGACCGAACATGATCGTGTGCGTGCCTTGAGAGCTAAACGAAGTTTAAAGGGATACTCGTCGCTAGGCCCGTACCAGAGTTGGGCATTAATCAATTAAGATTTTAACCAAGATTGATTGATTAATGTGTACGATTAAAAAAGGTAATCATTGAAAAATAGACTGGTTGATTCAATCGATTGATGAAGTTAATCGTCAATCGTTGATTAAAAAAAGAAATCGTCGAAAAATCGGAGACTGATTTAATCAATTGTTGAAGCTCATCGCCACACGGTCTATCCATAAATTGTAATAACGAGCAGGGAAAGACAGACAGCGGAGATGGAGAATTGACAGAAATATATCTCAACAAAAACTCCGTTTACATTTTTATCAGTATTCATACGGTTTTAATTCCGTATTTCATTTCAAAATTTCAGCAGTTAATCACACTGTCCAACAGCAAATTTGTTTTCAATATACTGTTGGGTCCTTCTTATAGAGTTTTTTGCGCAGATTCCGAATCTGTTTTTAATTTTTTTCCTATACGCACAGTTTTTGAAAAACATGGCTTTGAAAAAAAACATATTTTTCAACTTTAAACAAATATTGTGATGCTATTATTAAAGATATTGAATTGTTCTTTACAGCAAAAGATTCTGTAGACTTTCCCGAATACAGAGATATCCAATATTAATACATTATGATTGTTTAAACATGTTTAAACATGTTTAAACATGTTTAAACAATCATTAAAGATGGAGAGACACCACTCGTGTCGGGCGAAGATGTTTTGCTTTCTTGTTCGGTAAAAACGTCGATGTTGCAAACTTCCAAGGGCGGTTTCTCAAGATAAAAGTCCGCTCTATCGAGTGGTATAGTTCGATTTTCCGCTGGACCCTTATTTTTTGAAATAAATTGAAAAATATCCGCAAAAATGGTTGCATTAAACATGTTTAAACAATCATAATGTATTAATATTGGATATCTCTGTATTCGGGAAAGTCTACAGAATCTTTTGTCTGTAAAGAACAATTCAATATCTTTTATAATAACATCACAATATTTGTTTAAAGTTGAAAAATATGTTTTTTTTCAAAGCCATGTTTTTCAAAAACTGTGCGTATAGGAAAAAAATTAAAAACAGATTCGGAATCAGCGCAAAAAACTCTGTAAGAAGGACCCAACAGTATATTGAAATCATAAAAAAAGTTGAAATTTGTTGGACAGTGTCATTAATCAATTATACGATTGACGATTACAATTGAAAAGAATGTAATCGTTACCCGCAATTAACGACTAAAGTAGGAGTTTAATTGTTAATTGCGATTAACGATTGAAGTAGAAATTTATTCGTCAATCGTTGATTAGATTTTTGTCCAACTCTGGCCCGTATCAAGTCTCCCGCCCATTCGGATCATATTGAAGTAGCATATTATGAAAGAATACCTTATATCCATTTTTATACAGGGTGTCCCAGTTTTTTCCGGCCAAACTTTGCCAGTGTGTTCTACACGCAAAAGTAAGAAAAATATGTTATATGAACATATGCTCTTAAATGTTTTATTAAGGAGTTATAACTAATAATACAAAATGATAATGAACTGGCATTTCGTCGACACAGCGTACGAACGTATTATGAATATCTCTGTTTGTATTTACATAAAGTCTTATGTTTACTTGCTGAAGTAGTTGATATCGACATTTTTTATTAACGTTTTATTAACGAGTTAACATTTCAAAATGACGTCCGTTATTACGAATACAGGATTGGCATCTAACAAAAATTGACCCTATTGTATTACTAATTTCTTAGTAATTTCAACATTTTGTATTATTAGTTATAACTCCTTAATAAAACATTTAAGAGCATATGTTCATATAACATATTTTTCTTACTTTTGCGTGTAGAACACACTGGCAAAGTTTGGCCGGAAAAAACTGGGACACCCTGTATATAAGAATGTTAATCCTGGGTTATAAAATACTAATGTCTAGATACTTACAAATTTTTCAGAATCTTCTCTTCCTCCGTCGGATCAAGTGGACACGTAACAGTATACGTAACGAAACCTGTTAATTTGGCCGACCTTAGGGAACGCATACTGCAACAAGTAAATCTTATCTCACCAGAAATGAGACGAAATGTTTTAAATGAATTTGACAATTTGAACATTTAATTCAGTAAAAACCCGTTTACACACGAACGCATGCACGCACAAGAGATGTAAATCCGATCGTGCAAACTCCACGTGGTACATCTCGGTTAACGCTAATGTCGGCGGTATTGTACTTTTGAAGCTTTATAACTCGAAAAGTAATTGATGAAAAAACATTTGATTATAGTGTGTTGGAAAGCTCTCGAGATCAGCTACAAGAATATGTAATAAAAAATAGGGGTGCTATTTAAAAAAATTGAGGTAACCTTCGCGTGACCTTCAAATGACTCTTCAAGGTCAAACTAATGGCACCGTCTTATAGCCCTTGCGAAACTACAAAATACAGGTCTAAACCATTTTTCTCTAAAATACTTCATTTTTGAGATATTCGACCGTTTCCAGACTTTTCTAACACCCTGTATGTATAACTCCACACTCCACACAATGAAATTTTGCAAAAACTTTAACAACTTATATCTCAATAACTATTTGTTTGCGACACGTGGCTTCTTTCAAGCTTTTTCTCGTCTCGATTGCGGCAAGATTCTTTTACCAACGTCCACCGATCCGGAGGTGTAGATTCACCCCTAAAACGGATGACTACTACTTTTTATTCATCCTGTATCTCTTCTTTCAAAAATTCTAATAAGTCGAATATAAGATAACAATATTCTTCAATTCTTCCGCAGCCTATAAATATGATGCACACAGTTGCTACCACAAAGAACTATCATTGTTCCAACCTTCTCATGACGATACAACTTAAACAAATGAATAGCTCGTACAATCAGTTAAGCTCTCCGATGAATAAGCTCTCGCGCAAACATGCTTCATTTTACGCTGACGCAACGTGTGCAGTTTATCGATGACAAAGTTGGCGGAACTTTCTCGATTAGCTGTTAGATAAATAAATTTTCGAAATCAAAAGTTTACCAATATTTTAACGTCGCGGTTCTCCGAGGCGCGGACGGTATTTCATGGCACGATGTTCCGGGTCCAGCAGCAGCGGAGGAGGAAGACAGAGACACCATCTCTCGATGAGAGCTGAACAATGGCTCGAAATAAGCGAAGAGAACATCGTATGGGAGCGCAACTAAAATTCCTATCTCGGGAGCGATCACGACGGCAGCGGCGCACGGTTGCAAAACGGCTGCCGCGAAACAAAGACTACAAAGGGTATAAACTGCGAAAGAGACGTCCTCGGGAGACGTTCACGTTCCGCGGTGAGCGTATCGTAATGAATTATCGAGTTTCCCGCGTCCTTGTTAAGCTTCCGTGAGAATTCAAAAGAGAGAAGCCGCGCTGCCGGCTTGCTTATTCATGCGAGAAGGGAGAAGAAACCGTCTGGACGTGGACGCAGGGGAACCAGTCGCATAACCGACCACGTAGCTGACTATGATCTGGAAAACCTTTTCGTGGACTGCTTTACAGGCTGCGTTTCCATAAAACAGGGGAATGCAGCGTGTAAAGTAATTCGAGGGTAGCTTCCTGAGATTTCCTATTAACCATTCGCAACGGGGAAGACCGGGGCAATTTGATACATTGTTCAGTTTCCATTTTAGCAATTTTTGTTTGGATCAGTTACCGATATTTCTTGGAGCTTTTGTCACGTCTGCCGACTTGTTGCCATAGGTTATAAGCATAGTTAATAAGAGTAGGATATTGTAACCGTAATTATTAATAATATTCGTTAGATATAAGTAGTCATACTTCGCTCCGATCATTACATCCGATTCTCACGTCATACCATACACCCATTCTTATCTTAACCCTTGTATAATAATCATATCTTAATATATTCCTCGTAGCAGTATCATGTAGCATTCCCTGTAATCATTAATCGCACATCTCATAACATCCGTAGCGTTATGTCTAACGACACATCTCGTAGAAGATAAGACACATATATATTCAACCTCGCGATCCCAAGAAGAGTTCAGTTAATTCAATTTCTATTCGGACAGTCAGTCCGTCACGTTCGTTCAAGACTCCAGCGAGGCTCGTCGCCTCCTGGATGTCCCGGTCCGGACTCCGACGAGTCCTCGCTCTCATCCGCCTTTGAGCGGTCTTGCTATATCACGCGCTTCTAATTCATTGTGATTCCATTTCATACGTTACAAATATATTCCCAGTTATTAATTTAATAAGTGAGTCTCGCTTAGTTCTTCTCCCTACATCCTCGCGCTTGTGATACGCGACGTTCGCCAACCGAGGTTCACCGACGACGTGATCTTCCCAGGACGAGTGAGGATCATCGTTCTCCCTACGACGACCAGCCTGATTCGACTGCAGCCGTCAACGAGCAACGAAAGCAGTTCGCATAAAGGAAGCCTGCCTGTATTCACCGATCGCCATACTCAACTGTTCGATAAGTCGCTAAGCATTTCCCTGCGAAGATTCGCGCCGTCTCAGTTATCTCTGTTCTCGTCCGCCGCACAGTGGTCTGGAGACCCTGTTTTCGTGGCCAAAATTCAATTTTTCAACTTTAATACATTGAAAAACAATTTTTTCCTATAAAGTAACAACCTTTTAAAGCTCCCAAATCCCAAATATTATTCATTTTATATAATTCTGTGGTGAGATACAGCGTTCTAAAGACGAAGTCAGAAAATTCAAAGTAAAATAAAACGTTTTAGATTTCAATCACCGAATATCAGAAAATAGATTTTAACGATGATTTTATATATGTTAGTAAGCGCATTTCAAATATTTAATCCATTTTTAAGCATTGTTTAGTCCATACACGAATAGCGTAAATTAATGACATTTCAAACTTTGGAAAGAATTATACAAAATCGTTTAAGACCGCTAAGCATCGGACTTGTTTTATATGAAAACTTAAACATTTACTAAGAAGATCATGTAAATTTTAACTGCAATCTCCCGCAATCTTGAACTATAAACGGATTTTAACAAATACGGGCCCGCGATTATTCGACGCCTGGATACGCAGTTCCACTTGAATCTTGCATAGCAGCTTGGAATTACAATGTATGTATGTATATGTTTTCTCTGCGCCAGTCAGAGACCTCGAAAACCTCCCATTACTAGATTTCGTATAATTCCTACGAAGAATTCAATCTTAGCTACTTTTCCGCGATTTCTAGACAATAGTATGCATTGTGATAATTGTTAACAAGATTTTTCAAATATTACCGATGATCTGACAAAAAAATTATTCGAACGAAAGTTAATCTGTATTCACTTTTCTACAAACTTCAATACAAAAAGTTAAAGAATATTCTCTTTTTTTATAAAAAATGAAGGTCACCTCAATGTTTTAAATATTAACATATATTTTTTACTTCATAATATTCTAACTGGTATCAAGACGAATCCAACGATCTATAATAATATAGCATTAAACCTTGAAATAACGCTACAATAGTTTTGCTCACAAAAACCGAGCTACCAGACCACTGTGCGCCGTTTCGGGCGAATCTACTATCTGTAGGCGTTAAGTAGTATACGCATGTTCGCGAAAGTCGTGGTTCCCAGTCAGACGTCGGACGTACGTGCCGCGTGGACAAAAGGTTGTATCGCATTTGAGCGTCCAGTAAGGGGAATGGGTCGCGGAACGATAATTTTGCGCAAGTCAGACTCCGAGACGTAACACTTTCACTTTTTAACAACACGTGTAAAATAAGCTAAGAAATATTTATTTTATATAATATTGTCATTTTATCTCGTGTAACTCTGTCACCCCTAATAACTTTGTAATTTATACAGATATAAAACATGTTTGGGGAGAAAGTTATCGAATTTGAAGGGAGACATACGCTTCTGTGGGTGGAGGTGTCTCTAGGTCATACTTTCCGAGATTTCACGAATTGTAATGTTATTTTTAATGGTATAATATTAATATAGCGTTTCAAAACGAATATAATGATCTATATATCTATCTTATATCTAATCTTATATATCTAACACCAGTGTTGGGCAAATTTTATTTTAAATAATAAATAATTAAATAATAAATAAACTTTTTATTTAAATAAAAGTAATTTAAATAGTTATATAAATAAATGATTATTTATTATTTGGATTGAGGTTGAAATCAAAAAAATTGTTTTTGGTCTTCTGTTATTTCTTGTATTTTGTATATACAATGAACACGTGCGCGTTTTTTGTCTGCTATAGCAACCTTCTCAGGTATACCGCCAGTAGTCTGGCCCGTCCGGAGAGCCTAGCTGCCTATAAAAAAATACAATTCAATTTATTATTTGTCAATACAAATAATTCATTTAGACTTGCTCAAAAAATAAATAATTATTTTTGCTTTTTATTTGAAAATCCAAATAACAAATAACTGTAATTTAAATTTTTATTTAAATTATTATTTATTTAAATGGACTTGTTTATTGCCCAACACTGTCGGACACTGCAGTGGCAGTGTTAACACTATGGCTATAGGTACATCATAAGGACTAGCATATTCATAACTTTATTCAATATCCAATACTGTAAATGTTTATACAATTGTATCAAGTATAACTTAACAACGAAATTTATGAAGTCCACAAAATACATTGGATTGATTATTATATTTCTGATTAGCGCAAAAGCCAGCAACATTGTCCCATTAGAGTGCTAAAACAACGCGGTATGCGTCGGCGCGGCGCAGGAGCAACAGTTGGCGGTTAGACGCGAAATAGAAAGCGACCACGTTGGAGAAAGTGGTGAGGAAAGGGGGGAAAAAGAAAGAAAAAAACGGCGATGAAATGCGAAATTTCCGTGTGAACGGGACCCGGGAGACGCGCGACACCGGGAATATAGCGTGGAATTATTGGTACCGGTGGACTGTTCGGCGACCCGGAGGACACAGGACACGGAGAGCCAGGCGGAATAAAGAAGAACCGTCCGATTCGCTGTAACACGCCTCCAGGGGCTAGACAATGGGTTAATCTTACCCCGGGCTTCATTATTCCCGCGTTATCTGGCTCGGAGCAGCCGCCGATAATCGATGTTTAACGACGCTGTTTACAGCCTAATGGCCTGCCTAATTTGAATGAACGCCGGCCAATCGAGGCCCGACGCTACTGCTGCTGCTGGCTGGCCTCGACTCGCAGCCTCTTTCATGGCACGGTCCACGTTCCACCGGATCGAAACCTTTTCATGTTAATTTATCATCCGCTGCGCTCACCTGACACGAGTCTCTAATCCTCACCCTGTAAAATTGATCACGAAATTTGATATATAGTACTGTAGAACCTTGTCTATACCAACCAATTAATGCTAAACATCGCATACACCAACTTTTAACCGGGCCCCTATTATTCGAACAACAGCCCAGCATACTATTAATTCTATGAACGTGTTCTGAAGTACGGTGGAACCTCGTTCATTTGAATATGGCGAGGTAGAAGCAGTGTTGTCAGACGAAGGGGATTGAGGGGATCAGGGCCCGAGAATAAAGATTCGGGCGAAATGCGGAGAGCAGGCCCTCGACTCTGCGACAGCTCGGGCAATGGGAGAGATTGGTCCATTGACCGTCCGTGTTTGATTTTTTTAGTGAGTGTGCTACCTCCTTCCGGGGTGTGCGTAACGCATTTTTTCCTACACCCTTAACAAAAATAAAAGAAAAAGACGAAGGGAATTGAGGGGAAACGCGTCACGTGACCGTGCCATGGCCGAAAGTGATGGAATAGCGTTGTAGAAGGGGAAGAGTAGAGTGACAGACAAGTCTTAATCTGGCGACACTGGGCACAAGCAGACTTCATAGTCTTCATGAGAAAATCCGATATTTCCTATGCACCAGCTTAATAAGGTGAAGTGCCCTATGCCTGGACAGCATGTTTTTCTATTTTAAATTTTATCACTTTAAATAAACAAAAACAATTTCTTAAGAGTTTTAACATACAGTTCAGAGTTTGTAAAGTAATTTAAAATAAAAAAATCATTGTTTCGGTTAATATCTTAATTGTATTAACAAGAATAATTCAAACCTATAGTTGGACATATTAAATCCAATCTAAGGTAGTACCTGGACAGAAGTAAAGCCAATATCGGGGCAAATTGAATTTACGAGTTGATCGAGCGAACATAACCTAAAACGTCGGTTGGTAGCGCTGTTGCGCATGACGAATAGAAGATGCTTTGCGTAATATGTAGTATTCTTATCATAGATTATAGTATTGTATTATTTAACCAAATATATATTTATTTTCATTTACTGTTTTGATAAAACTTGTCATAATACAACTTTTAAGATTAGGTAGTAATACTGATAGATTTAAGATGTAAACATAAAGTATTATTAACGTCACAACCGGAATACATTTTCTACATACGTTATTCAAGCTAATAGAAGACTAATTATACGTACATGTAGTTAAATAATTTGCAAACAATGCGTTGATCTTATTCACAAACACGTGTCCGGCTTCAGGCGTAAGCACATTGCGTATAAGCTTAGAGTGGGACAGCTACTGTCATCGCGTCCCAGTATGGAGTACTTATATTTGAAAACAGTCCTAATCTTGGACATCTAATATTTGGATTAATAATTATTATTTACGTTAAGTTTGATTGCCAATTTATTTTAAAATATCAATATTATTATGCGTGATAATTATTTTTTGTCTGAGGGCTTGAATTATATTTTTTTTCTAACAAAAGTTCGAACTATAAATGCACATGACTCGCATGTAAATAGACTATTTTGTATACTGTTTTCAGATGAACTTTGAATTCATTTTTAAATTTCAATTGATGTCTTAATGAAATAATATTCACACCTACTTGTAACTAAGGCCTCAGAATATATAATATAATTATTTAATCTCTTAATTACTGATTTTACTATGAAAATTCAATTGTCCAGATTTAGGTATCACTTTTGGACTGTCCAGACTTAGGGCACTTCACCTTAGTACTTCCAACAAAATTCCGTAAAAATTCTCCTTAAATAATGCTTATTGCAAGTTAAAATACGCTCCGACACGTACCCCGTGAGAACGTACCCAGGCGACAGTCGTAGATTCGATCCGGCATGAGGATACCTCCCATAAAACATAATGATCGTGGTTTAATAATGATTGATGCTGGGGCGTTCGCCTCTCTCCTCACGCCGGCAGCAATTTATTCTAATTTATTCTTCAGGGAGCGGTGTTTCCTGTGTGCTAATCGAAACGCTGCTTTCATTCCGGCGAAGGATTCGTTCGATCCGCGGCGCGGGCGAGAAGAAAATATTCTTTGTCCCGGGGTTCCTGGCGTTCGCGCGTCTCCTTCTCATTCATTTATGCGCGTGAAGATAGAATGAATTTCCCGTGATTGTAACCGGAGTCCTTGAGTTCGGTTATCCCGAGTTTCTTTCGGCGCGAACTAGATTCGTTATCGGATGCTCGGTGATTCGGAAACTGGGCTAACCTCGTCTGCGCGTGATCAACGAAATCGACGAATTTCCCCGGGTTAAGACCTTAATCACCGTCGACCTTGCGTCGTAAAGTCGTCCACGAGCTCCGGATTTCCTCTTTTACCACTGGTTTATGGGCTTGAATGAGAATGCTTCGCGTCGGAGAAGAAAGTCGAGGACATTCCGTTCTCGTCAATCACTTCTCCGAACGAATATTGCACGATTCACGAAAACATATTGGATGAATGAGGGTAAAATTTTATTCCGTCTTCGGCACAGCTGTCCACCGGATATAGAGTAAATTCTTGTCGTTTTTGAATTACTGATAAAAGTATTCGGACAAGGGAAGTTGTTGGATAACAGAACAATAATTCTTTTCCGGTCGTAAACCCTAGACATACCTTTATTTAACGCACGAACCTTTTTTGTGCTCACCCTGTGTCTACTAATTGTCTAGACTCGCGTCTGGAGTTACGTCACGCTCGAGCGGTGTATTTGTAGGGGTGTGCAAGAACCCGAGAATGTCAGGAATGGTCGGGTCGCTAATTATTCTCGGGATTGGGTCAGGTTCCCGAAACTGTCCCGCGACGTAAGAATGTCGGAACACCGAGATTTTGGAAATCCGAATTTGTTCGTTTTCAAAATTCAATGTACATTTTTTTTATGCACGCACGCCTCGTTTGTCATCAGTAGAGTGCAGAAGTTTATGCAATTTGAAATTTTTCGAGGATAGGACCTCGATGAACTGGATCCCAATTATAAATAAATATGCATTTAAATATGATTATATTATGAAGGAAAATTATTTTGGAATATAGGGTGAAGTGCCCAAATATGGTATAGTCCCCTATTATGACACTACTTTATGTCCTGTAGAGCAGTGGTCCCCAACCCCCGGTCCGCGGACCGGTACCGGTCCGTGAATAAAATGGTACCGCGCCGCCCAAGGAACATTAAATACAATTAAATTGAAATTATTAAATCAAAACAATCTAAAATATAAACAATCAACGTCCTCCCCCCCTCAGGGGGCCGCGGTAAAATTATCAAACGTTGACCGGTCTGCGGCGATAGAAAGGTTGAGGAGCACTGCTGTAGAGAAATCGCACTCTAGCGAGGAAATCCTCAAACAATAGTTTACCATGTTTACTCAACAGTGTGCAGTGCAATCACACCGTTCTATAGATTTTAGTATCGATCCTCCGCCAGTTGTGTCTCCACGTGGAAGGTAAGTGATTTTGAAATGGTTGAACATATCTGTAGTTTCAGTTTATTTATATTAATGATTGCCAACTGTTGGTTTGGGCTGAAATTCATTTTCTCTTTGTCAGTAGCTAGTATTATCAGTCCACGTGGAGTTCCCAATATGGCACTACCAAGAGTTCCCTAATATGGGAATAACTACTGACATTCTTGGTGTGTGTGCCGAATATGGCACTAGGTGTCATATTAGGGACTCATGGTGTACCGTATTAAGAACCCCTTTTGCTTGAACCCGCAAATGACACATCACAAAAAAAATATTTTTCCCAAGCTGTATTAATTTTTGAAGAAACTTGACCCCAGAATCTTATAAGGAGGAAATGCATCTACAACTGGTAATTTTTTGGTCGAAAGAGAGCATTCTAAAATAATCAAGAAATGACATCAACAAAAAGTGGTTCATATTTGGAAACTTTACCCTATTGTCCAGGGTTTTCATGCTGTTTGTGCTGGGTTCGCAAATTTATAGATGGCAACCCTATACTTACCGCAATCGGCGAACACCATAACAATTCGCAAAACAGTTCCTTAGAGGGTAGTAAACGTTTATGGAAACAGAAGACGAAAGCGAGTGGGTCTTTGAGCCTCAGCGGATTTGGTGTCGCGGGAAAGGCGGATATCGCAGGGTCAAACGGCAATCTATTCGTCTTTATGTGCGCGTCGTAGCCACAGACGAAAGAGTGGAGGACAGAGCGCAATGTCATGAGGCTAGCCAACGGTAAATTATTCCGCGCCGCCGACAGGAAACCGTTCCAAATTGACAAATCGATAAAACCACGTACTCGTTCGACGTCCTCGGCCGCCCACCTGCTGCCCTTCTCTCTCTCTCTCTCTTTCTCTTTTCCTCTCCTTCAACTCAACTTCGCTGGTCAAAGGGTCCACCGGCCAATGGGCTGCCATGCCGTGCACACCGACCGCCGGACCATCCCTGCATTTGCTTTTAAAATGCAATACGCGAAACTTATACCCTCCCGGAAATCAAAAAGAAAAGAGCTACGCAAATCGATTGACGGAAACGTTCGCGTGAAGCCACGCCGAGGCATCACACCGCGAAAACGTTTTCGAATCGCCAGGGACAGAGTCGATAAAATTTTCGCGCCTCGCTGCGTCTACAAGATCGCTCATTATGACACGATTTCACCAGAGGATACTGCACCGACAGCTTTATCCTTCCCGTTCAAAACCGGAAAATTTCACGCTGTTTCATCACCGAGCTACCCAATACTGTGCGAGCTATCTAAGATCCTTTACCTGATTTCAACTTTCTCTTTCTTCCTGAAATGAACAATAAATGCAACCGATTTGATCTTTTCGTGGTCGTATTTTTGGTCTTTGTCATTTAACGATAATCACAAATATTCATGATATACTACGTCATTCAGAAAGTTCGTAGCCTAACGATGAAATGACATGAAATAACTAAAATAGTTAAAATACATTTATTCTTCAGTATATTCTCCCTTAAGTTCAACACATTCTTTCCAGCGATGTTCTAATTCATTTACCCCATCCCTGAAATGATTTTCCTCGAGACCTGCAGAATACTAATCTACGGCTGCTATAACTTCTTCGTTTGATGAAAAACGCCTGCCACGTAGGAATTTTTTGAGGTTTGGAAACAAATGGAAGTCGGAGGGGCCAGGTCTGGCGAATATGGCGGATGCTGCAACAATTCATAGCGTAACTCCTTCAATTTGGCCGTTGCAAGAACACCTTTGTGAGCCGATGCATTGTCCTGATGAAAAATGACTATTTTCTTCGCAAAGCCAGGTCTTTTCTCCCGAATTTGTGCATCCAGTTGATCCAAAAGGTTTGAGTAATACTCCCCTGTTATTGTTCTCTTGGTTTGAAGGTAATCAATTAACAAAATTCCTTTTGTATCCCAAAAAACGGATGGCATGACATTCTTTATCGATTTTGACCACTCTGGCTGTTTTGGAGCTGAACAACCGGGCTCAGTCAACTCTGCGATTTGTTGTCGCAATGCAGGATCATAGTCGTAAACCCAAGTCTCATCCATGGTTACAAATCGACGCACAAAGTCAGTTTTATTCTTTTGCAAACGATCCAAATGTTGTTGAGAACATTTCACGCGAATGCGTTTTTGATCCGAATTTAACGAATGCGGCACCCATCTTGTCAGTAGCTTTCTCATACCTAATTCATTAGTTAAGATCTCATGAACTGATCCAGTTGAGATGCCTGTGGCGTCAGATAAATCAACCACAGTTAATCGGTGATCTTCCAAAACCAAATCATGGACATGATCAATCATTGAGGTGATATTGAGGTAAATTCCCCCGCACTTAAATGCAATTTGCTCTAAAACGAGAAAAGATATCGACATGGGATAAACGGTAAACAAAAGATATAGATACACTCTATATTTCAGATTTTATTCAGAATTTTTTGCTAATTATTTATAGTTGAAAATATTTAATTAATTTTTTGGGAATTTTTTTAACTATCTTCCCCTGAGTTGACACCCACCAAAAAATTCTAAAATATTGCTATGATTCTAACCTATTTTGTAAAAAAATCTCAGAAGTGTCCGTTTGGTGGAACAGTGTAAAAAAAAATAAAGTATGCCGGCGAACGCTCGGTTTGATCAGTAACGACGCAGCGACCGATTCCCCTTGCGGTGGCTAGTGACGGAAGCGAACGGGAAGTCGGCGCTTGTACGGAAAAGCTGATACATGTAAAAATGCGACTAAATCTTCTAATACATGATTACAGTTGGAAGTCTAAACAATTATATTCAGGAAATAGCTTACATTGAAGAAGAAAAATACGTGTAAAGCTAGTTTGTTGCTGTCAAGTAACAGAAAGAAGAAGCTTCTCACAAGTCTGTCGTATGGTCACGGTGTTAGAGGTTCCGATCGATGCTTTGGAGGGCTCCAGTTCGAATACTCCTCAACTCAACTTTTCTTGTTTTTTTCTTTTTGTTATATGTATTTATAAACTAAACGATTTTTATTGTTTGCACTTCAATATTCTATGAAACAAACTTGCTATAATGCAATATGCTGCTTTGTATTTCTGCGGTCAAATTCTGAACACTGTGAAATAATAATATCTTGCGCGTGTACTAAGACCGCGAAGGGATGATTGCGTAACAACAATAATTTTTTCTTTTATTATTGTAATCCAGCCTATGAATGGAACCGCACTCATTCTGATCGTGTCTAACCAAACGAATGAGCGTGTGACCAGATAACATTGTAACGTCGGCTAGCGATCAAGGAATATGCCGACTTTGCGGCATGTTCAAAGGCAGCATGCCGCGAAATTAGCGAAACGCGAACCGCGAGGACTCATTCAATTAATAATTATGTTTGTTTTATAGAATATTGAAGTGCAAACAATAAAAATCGTTTAGTTTATAAATACATATAACAAAAAGAAAAAAACAAGAAAAGTTGAGTTGAGGAGTATTCGAACTGGAGCCCTCCAAAGCATCGATCGGAACCTCTAACAACGTGACCATACGACAGACTTATGAGAAGCTACTTCCTTCTGTTACTTGACAGCAACAAACTAGCTTTACACGTATTTTTCTTCTTCAATGTAAGCTATTTCCTCGAATATAATTGTTTAGACTTCCAACTGTAATCATGTATTAGAAGATTTAGTCGCATTTTTACATGTATCAGCTTTTCCGTACAAGCGCCGACTTCCCGTTCGCTTCCGTCACTAGCCACCGCAAGGGGAATCGGTCGCTGCGTCGTTACTGATCAAACCGAGCGTTCGCCGGCATACTTTATTTTTTTTGACACTGTTCCACCAAACGGACACTTCTGACATTTTTTTACAAAATAGGTTATAATCATAGCAACATTTTAGAATTTTTTGGTAGGTGTCAACCTAGGGGAAGATAGTTAAAAAAATTCCCAAAAAATTAATTAAATATTTTCAACTATAAATAATTCTCAAAAAATTCTGAAAAAAATCTGAAATATAGAGTGTATCTATATCTTTTGTTTGCCGTTTATCCCATGTCGATATCCTTTCTCGTTTTAGAGCAAATTGCATTTAAGTGCGGGGGAATTTACCTCAATATCACCCCTATCGGTGGGGGTAGACATTTTAAATTTTACACAACGTTTTTTAGACATAAAACGATGTTTTAAGACATGAATCAGGAAAATCGGAGCGGGGGCTGCTGGCCCATGCTTATCCGGCTATACCCTTTCCTTTCCACTGAATCCTTCTCTATATAAATATTCAATGACCGCACAATTTTTCAAGCTTTTTATTCTTCCAACCAAAGCAAAACACGTCTCCTTTAATCAGCTGCCTGAAGCAAGCTATTCGACATATCGAGTTGTAATGTATGGTATGTTCACATCAATGATGGATGTTTTCAAGAACGATATGTTTTTGCTGCTACCAATATCATCTATGTGTCAGGCTACTAACTTTCTGAATGATCTGATATTCCCATTTCGTGTGACCGGAAGTATTCTGGCCTGTTTCGTTTGCAGAAATCTGAAATTACTGCAAAACGATCAATAGATTGCGAATCTTCATGCAAAATAAAAATTGTCTGCGTCCACTGCAAGATACAGGCGAGTTATTTAAGAATTCTTTCTTCCCTTAATAACTCGAGTCGGTTGAAAGATACTCGTTAATTTTTGAAATCTTTCTGCTGTTTCAAATTACGGCTGCCCATTTTTGTTGTACACTACGCATCGAATTCGTAGCCTGACGATCAGGTATGCTTATTTTGTCGTGACAGGAACGTTCTGTTTTGTCGCTGCTCTTTCAAAGATCAATCTGACGTATTTTTCATAGCTTTTAATTTTTTACTGTGCTTATTTTCCGAGCGCGGCTTTAAAACGATTTCTAAAAAGCAGGACATCGGGTTTTTAACTTCGTGAGATTCCAAATATGAGCACTCAGTAGCGGTGCAGTTATAGAATATTCTATATTTTTGTTGCACATACATCTGGCAGATTCAAATGCACGCATCTACTGAATGCTTTTGTACAACTAGGGGATTGCGGGATCTCGAAATTACGGGTCGGTTCGGGCTGGATATTTGATTTAAAACATAATTCTTGATCTTTTATTTTCCTAGCATTCAATTGTTGCAACGAATCACGTTGCAACGACAGAATGAATGACGAATGATTATTTAAGTTAGGAGGATGTTCTATATGCAAATATTCGGTGAAGTATCATTTATGTTAAAATTCCCCGTTGCTTCTAACTGTATACTAGAATCGCCGCCTATGGTCTCGGTACAATATCGCATTGATGAACGGTTGACGAATCATTAGTCGTCGAATCGTCATCGAATGGTCGATTTCGTTTGACCCTTGATCCGATGAAAATCTCGTCGGCGAATTTCGGGACGAACGCGAATCGACTAAGCTATTGGCTGCGTGGACGCAATGACGCGCACCGATTATGGAATTAAAGCGTGCGGAACCGTTAATTGCGCGGTTTAAATATCCATCGAGAGCTGGCATGGTGTAATTTCATTTCGGGAACGCGAAACAACTCCGCGGCCGTTCCGAGCCGATCGTCGCGATTTTCCAGCGGTTGCTTGACGCGTGTTCCGCCGCAATTATTCACGTTTTAATCGGAAATTCCGGGCGCGGGCCGTTTACCTGCCCGCGCCCGGCCCGGTATTTTCGGCCGGAGAGCTACGCGGTCGAGGGTATGGTACGCCTGCACCCGTCAGATTTTCACCTTTCGCCACGGTTCCATCGATTCGCCACATTGTTCAGCGACTCGACGGATAATGACGTTACGAACACGCCGGTGACAGCTTCCCAACGCTCGCTCGCAATAAGCGGCAAATACGATCCTGCTATATGGTCTGTCTCGCCAGAGTACAGTGGCGATATCATGATAGAACGAAACGCCTATATACGGGGTGTCTCTTTTATCGCAATGCAGCGAAATATCCTCTAAACCCTAAGGGTTGTCATTTATAAAATCCCGAACCCAGGACGAACGGCATAAAAACCCCGGACTTTCGGTCTGAATCCCAGATAATATGAATTATAGTGCAAATGTCAAACGAATGAGTGAAAAACAAAATTGCAAATAAATTAGATGAATTTAAGAATGTTCTTACGTTATTTTTGGCTTGTTGAAATTATCGAAAGCTGAAATACATTGTTATTTAGCTTACATTATTTATAATCAGCTTAGAAAAATTTTATTTTGTATACAGGGTGAATTCGATAAAGCAAGACACCTAAATATCTCCGTTATTTTTCGTTGTGCAAAAAAACTTCGTAGGACAAAGTTACACTGTTTGAAGGGCCACATATAACGGTGTAAGGGAAAAAAAAATTTCGAGGTCATTTTTATGAGATTTCAAGGTTATCGATGTTTTTTTAAATGGAATGAGGTATTTTTTAATACATCAATCGATGCAGCTGGACATTCGTTATAAAAAAGTACTAACCTATGTATGTCGAAAAGTTAGTAGTTCACGAGATATTTCGATTTAAATAACTCTAAAATACTATTACTGTCGTGCTAAGATGTTACACAAGTAGGTAAACACTAAGGTCTTAGTACGACAGTAATGGTATTTTAGAGTTATTTAAATCAAGATATCTCGTGAACTACTAACTTTTCGACATATATAGGTTAGTACTTTTTTATAATGAATGTCCAGCTGCATCGATTGATGTATTAAAAAGCACCTCATTCCATTTAAAAAAACATCGATAACCTTGAAATCTCATAAAAATGACCTTGAAATTTTTTTTCCCTTACACCGTTATATGTGGCCCTTCAAACAGTGTAACTTTGTCCTACGAAGTTTTTTTGTATAACGAAAAGTAACGGAGATATTTAGGTGTCCTGCTTTATCGAATTCATCCTGTATACAGGGTGGGGCGTTATAAACACGTCAGCTTATTCTCTATTGCAGTTGACTTTAAGTGTTAAGTATTTGTCTCGAAACACACTGTACTTGACGTCCCCATGCCAAGTAAGTTTGGTTTGATGCATTTTTCACACTGTATGTTTATCACATTTTCTTTTACTATGATTGTGTGCATGAATCAGTGTCCTCCTTGTGTGTTATAACCAGAGACTAAGGATCATTATGGAAAATAAAATTTTTATACATCAATTGCAAACTAAAAATTTATATTATATTTCTCATTAATAATTTTAATATGCTAAAAATAGTATATCGGCATTGTTAGACTCCTTTAATTGTTCAACTGTTTTGAATTACACCCACTCATTTTTGTCATAAAATGGCATATTGAAAATGGCATAAGATCCACAATTACTCATTCAGCAGGGATGACTTTAAATCATTTTTCATACAGCTATATACTGAAATAGAAATCGTTCTTGTACATCAACTTGTGTTTATCAACACGAAAAATTGATTGTGCGTTGAAAACAGGTTCCTTTGAAGACTGTATTTTAATTCAACACTGCGCAATCTCTTATTTTCAAGAACGAAGTTTAGCAGTTCATTATGCTTATATTTTCCTCCCTTGATGAAAAAGTACGGACAAAGAAATGGCCTTTGCTTGTCCTCATTTTAGTAATTTTCATCCAATATTTTCTTGTCAAATTCAGTCACGAACTGGGAGTTTATTCTCAGGATATTTTCAAGAAATTTCAATACTCCATTTGTTTAATTGTATCTTCAAAAACTAATGTGTACAGATACAGCTAACATTCGCACAACTAAAAAGATATCTGTTTGTAAGTACATCTCGTTCTCTTTTTACAAGGTGGAAAAAACTGTTGAAAGCAGTGCAAAAATAAAGAAAGAGTGCTGGCAAAAACTGCATAAAAGCCAACAAAACGGACGTTAAAAATCGTGTGAAAGCAAATAAGACGTGCTAGAAACGGCGCCAGAATGATTTATTTAGAAATGTGCTTTGTCTTACTAACAGAGAGAGCCAGGCGTTCAGCATATAATTCATATCGACACTAATAAAAAAGAAAATCTATGGAACATCGAGAGATTCGAATGCTTTGAAGTTTCGCGAACAATAGCGAATCCCTTTTTCTCGCGGTGTTCGGTAACGCAAGTAGACCCGACGTTTTTCGTCGGATTCCCCTTTGCAATCAGCGGTCCCCTCGACCAGCTCTTTCATCGGCCGTCAATTAAAACGTTTTACAGTTGATTGCAACGTCCCCGTGAACCACTTGATTTCAATTCAACCGAACTTCGATTGGCAATTAAATGTTACCGCTTTATGAATAAAAAGCTGCCCGCTCGAAGACCCCGGTCGTCTTCGCATCAATCGCCGCCGCCGCGCTGCGGGCGAAAGCAATTTTTACTGGCGATCAATCGTAGTGTGAGTTGATCGATCAGTAGCTCGATTGTACTCCCCGGTTTGTTCCAACTATTCCACGCCGCGAACTCTTGGGAATTAAGCGAGACCTAGGAATATGTACCTTTCATTTCGCAAAACCAGTCATTAACCTTTGGACGGTGCCATTCTTTCAACTTTATAATTCAGAATGTTGGGGCTATTCACTACTTCGTTTATGAATTTTATTAAACACATTTCTGACGGCAGCTTCTTCTTGTAGACACGTTAGTCTTTGTACTGTTACGTCCTGAGGTGGACGTATTATAGATTTGAATAGTTAAAATGGAAATTTAATTTGAATAGATTGAAATGATTGGAAAGATTTTGAAATGAGATATGACGCAGTTTTGAACCTACCTGCATTCACCGGCTTCGGTTCGGGTAATCGAGGATTTGTTAATATTCTAAGTGATTTTAACGATGGAACGTGGAAATCGAAGTTGGGTGGTTTCTTTAATCAATGATTTGATATTCTTATTTGTTTGAATAAAAATAAACGAAACAATATTTTAAGCTTCAAATTTCGGATACATAATTTCATCGAAAATCTTATTATAAATTGTTAGTAATTACCGCTAATTAGTCTTCTTGCTTGATTATAATTTGGATCTTCCTGCTGATGTGGTTCGAACGATCGCTTCTGCGCTGAGGTTGGTTGATGTTGAGGTGTTGTTACAACTTATTTTAACTGAATAATACGTTTTACTTTTAATTTGAAATTAAAGTACTCCGACAGGTTCGCGCACACACAGTACTTGGTGAAATATTGATTGAACTTTTTGATTTAATTTGATTGAAGTCAGAGAAAGAAACTTTCACTTGAATACTTTTTAGACAAAAACTGACCGATATTTTCGCACTATTTAATTCGTATGTTAACTGTTCTTTTATTGACTGGAGACTGCAGACTATGAGATTTGTAGACTGATTGACTGTGTACTGTGTAATGAGTTATTGACTGGACGTTTGTAGACTGCAGACTGCGCTCCTAATGAGGAGTCATCCCTTTTATAGACCGATCAGTCCTTTGTTTCGTCAATTTTATCAGGTGATTATGTCGTCATTAGTTCCCCTTAATTACTTTCATCTCTCTCACTCTTCTTAGCTAGATCATATTACCCTGCGCATTTCCTAGGTCAGTTTCTCCTTAGCTGCTTTCTTTCTCTGTCACTCTCTTGTCCAGATCATATTACATCTACGTTACACGTGGGGTGATGAACAATTTATTGCTCATCGGTTTTCGATGGACAGTCCTCAGCGGATATTAGATCACAATTTATATTTGGAAGTGACTTGGTCATTTAATGAAATAATTTCGCTACGCAGTTTTTTCGTTCAATACGATTCAAATGAAGAATGAATTTCCTTAATTCTATCGCACGCAATGTGGTGTAATATACGATAGTTCGATTTGATTTTTAACAATAGTACTTTATATTCTCGTACAACATTATTAGATTAAACATAAAAAGAAATTCAAAGGTATATGTAATACATCATTGATTATATTTAATTATTAACGATGGCTGAACCACCGGACGTGACAGTACCAAAACATTACGTGTCATTGTTTATATATTTTTTAAACAAATGAACTACAAAAACTGTTTGACACGGCTAGATTTGTAATTTAAAAAATTTTATTCTACACCCTCTAGTTCTCGAGATATTTGAAGAAATGTACTTTTAACCTCCAACTCTGAGCGCTGCTTTTGACCTCTTCAACATGGATGAATTTTGGTATGATCTCCTGCAAGCTGTATAGCTTGTTCGCTATTCTACCGTCTCGTTGCAGAAAACTGTGAACGTCATTGTTACAATCGCTGCGAGACTGACGAAGGAAAAGTTGTAATTACGTACATTTCAATTTCATTCTACGCGGATACGAAACAAAACGGACGGTACCATCTATTAAATGAGAAAATTACGACAATGAAAAAAGGGGAAGAAAATATAATGAAATTGTAGATGTATAGAATGAAAATGTAAGAGTTTCGCGTAACAGAAGGCGTGGAACGTTCAAAAGCAGACTCGCTTTAAACCCCTGTTTTCCAGTATAGAACACGGTAATCGCAAGGGAAAAGCGTATCGCATCTAAAACATATTTCTGTTTCCCCATTATTAAACTAGAACATTATGTTCACCTCCAAGTAATTCTATTAGTTTTACTATTTAAGTAAAAAGTATTTCACTTTAGAAAAAAGAAGATCATACAGTTCTATTTAAAAGTTCAAAAATTATTATGTCTATTCGAAAAATTTTCTCGATGAAATTTTCGTTGAAAATGTATGTTTCAAATTTTCTATGTAGGCCTGCATAAACAAGTTTTAAATCTTGTAGTATTATGTCTGAATTCCGACCAATTGCAGTTTTCAAATTCTGTGGTCCAATATTAAAAATGTTACCGTCCTTTTAAAAGAGTGCGAAAATTACTGCGATGCACTCAGAGTTGACCAAAAATTTTATTTAAATAAAAATGTCGAATGAAGTGGGTTTTAAGCCGTTTTTATTCGAAATTTTTATTTCAATAAAATTTTTGCACAACTCCAGATACACTGTACATCAGGCGATAGGAGCAGCGCGTTATTTTCGTTGCTGTCGCAGCAACAACGCCGTCAAAATACAAGTGTTGAAAGAGAAACCAGCGAGTTTGTCCGTTGAACGCGAAAGTTCTTTGTTGGAAACCATTCGATCAAGATGCGAGCAACAGTGCACCTGATCACACACGGCGATTCGTGTGTTTACGTGCGGGCAATGCGTCCCGAAAATATACAACGCACCCATGGTTTCCGATCGCTTTGGCATTGTAGTTCTCGCTTCAGCGTCAGGGTAGATCGGCGTGTTTTGCGCGTCAAGAACACACACGCGATATCTCTCCGATGTTGATACGCTGATATATCAACGTCATCGAACGTTCGTTTATGTGAGCTTTGCTAGGTCCCGCGTTCAATGTAGCCGGACCGGGCAAATTGAGGGGGTAATTATTTACAAAGAGACACTCCTCTCCGATTTTTATGAAATTTTAATATGTTATGCGCTACACATTTGTAATATCTTTTTTCTTTTCATACACTAGGAGCTCTCTTTTAGTTTTCAAAATATTCGCAAAAAACTATTGCTGAAAAACCGGACTGAATTTCCCGAATTTCTGCACGTCCCGTGGCAACGTTTGCGTAATCCTCGTCTGACTGTTTGTTTACTGTTTTTGTAAACACGTTGACCCTTTTAGAACCAATAATGAAATAGAGATTTTAGAGTTATTGAAACTACATGTACTCAGTTATCGTTAATTTGGTTGCTAAAAAAATCCACCCCAATCTAATTCGGATATAGGCTGCACTGTAACTTGGGTAAGCAGAAATTTTTTTCTTTTTACTAGTATTCGTAATCCATAAAGTTTGAAAATTGAGGGACACTATGTAAAGGGGCGAATTTTTGGGCAAGACCCTGTTCCACTCCAATGTCGGAGCACGTCCGACTACTACTTTATTAATTTACAAAAATTGAATCTGATGAATAAACTGCGGGTCTTTATGCAAATCTGACTTCTGAAAATTTTCAAAAAATGCCAGAATATATCGTTCGACAGAATTTAGTCAAATTTTGAAATGCAGTAGGACCTCGATTAACCGGCTTGATCGGGAGCAAACAGCTCGGATAAATTAAGGCCCGATGGATAATCGAGACCCGAGGAAATAATTAAAATGTACATTGTGGTAAAGTTGCCAAATATGAACCACTTTTTGATTTTTTTATTAGAATGCTCTTTTTCGACCAAAAAGTTACCAGTTGTAGAGGCATTTCCTCCCTATAAGATTCTGGGGTCAAGTTTGTTCAAAAATTAATACAGCTTGGGAGAAACATTTTGTTGTGGTGTGGTTTTTTATTTGCAGGTTCCAGCGAAAGGAGTTCTTAATATGGTACACCTTGAGTCCCTAATATGACATCTAGTGCCATATTCGGCACCCACACCAAGAATGTCAATAGCTACATCCATATGAGGGAACCCTTGGTAGTGCCATATTGGGAACTCCACGTGGACTGATAATACCAGCTACTGACAAAGAGAAAATGAATTTCAGCCCAAACCAACAGTTGGCAAACATTAATATAAATAAACATTTCAAATTCAAACATTTCAAAATCACTTACCTTCCCGGAAAAAGATACAATCGAAAATCTAACCACAAAAATATTCAACACGTGGAGACACAATTGGTGGAGGATCGATACTAAAACCTACAGATATGGTGCGATTACACTGAACACTGTTCAGTAAACATGGTAAACTATTGTTTGAGGATTTTCTCACTAGAGTGCGACTTCTCCTTTACAAGATATAAGGTAGTGCCATAATAGGCGACTATACCATATTTGGACACTTTACTATGGTCATGGTTTATCTATGGTCACCAGGAAAAACGCCGCATGCCACTATTTCAAAAAATTTGAGTTTATGCATTAATTGAGCTTTATAGGATAGGATTTTCGTATTTACCAGAGGAAAAGTCATAAAAATAAATTCAAAAGGCACCGAAGAATAATGCAATTTAACCGATGTCCTATGTCAAAGCGTTAGTGAAATCTTTAAACGGAAATAAAGTGTGTGACATACGGCGTTCTTCCTGACAACCACAGATATATTTATTACGATAATTATTAGTAGATAGGATTCGTTTGTAAATGAATTGAAATGAGTTAAAAACAAAATTGCAAATACATCAGATGAATTTAAGAATGTTGTTACATTATGTTCGACTTGTTCATTTCTTACAATCAGCTTAGAAAAATTTTATTTTGCATAAAAATCCACAGTCTACTTATTAGACTTTGTTGGAAGTCTTCGTCACGAGGCTGACACGATATTACAGGGCAAGGGGTTAAGAGTACTCGGGCACAATTTGTTCAGTTTACATTCATAATTTACGACATGCCAGTTGTGTTTGCAACTGCATTTGCTCCGATTCGTACCAGCAAAACGATGTGCACATATACATATGAAGAATTAGCAAAGTTAGAAGGAGTTATCGCGCAACCACTCTGACTTTCTGTTTAACTGAATCGGCAGTTCTCATCATCTATTCTGCGAACACTTTCCCCAACGACGTAGAAGACAACAACATTCCATTAACAGCGTCAACACTCAAAGTTCACGTAATCATGAGCACCACTTCTCACGGAAGTACGCAGTGAACAAATGTTCCCAGAGCCAGGATGAAGTAATTTGCACTACAGAATACCGCTACCCGACGCGATATTACCGATGGCCGCATCCGTTCCGGCTTGCGACTTGCAAGTTTTGGCAAGGGAACGTAGTATTAAATTTCTCGAGGTTCCTGGACGCTCTTCCCAATTTCGTTCCCGAACAGTGGATGATGGTGTAGTCAAATGCTCGTTGTCTCCTCAAAATTTACTCGATAGTTCATTTTATTCTGTGTGGAAGGTCTCTCATGATTTTCTATTTCTATTAAATTAGCATATATGAATTTAACATTTTCAAATTTTTATTATGAACTCTTTACTGTTTAAAATCTAGCAATAAAGAGTTCATAAATATTGGGTTGGCAAGAAAGTAATTTCGGTATTTTAAGGTGAAATGGAGCCCAATCTTTTAATCCAAGTAATGAATTTTAATGAATAAGATATTCTTCCTTTTGTTCGGTGATGTTTTACCAAAAAGAACAAATAAGAAAATATTTTATTGATTAAAGTTCATTGCTTGAATAAAGAAATTCGGTTTTATTTTACCTTAAAATACCGAAATTACATTCTTCCTAACCCAATACTTTATTTAAAAAGTTATAAAAGAAATATGAAAACACACATTTTTCAAGATTGTAAGGTTAACCTTTTTTATCAACATGAATCCAATGACCTTGGCTAACAGAAATAATATTAGAATTTTCGTACAAAAAATGAGACCTTGAGAAAAATCGTTCGCTTATCAGAATATTTGCTGTTTTAAACCCAATCATGATTTTTCTTCACATTTTTTCTATTGTCAATAATACAAGAGGTTTTAAGGTACTCAAGTTGGGCGGGACACCCGGTACCTTACTAACGCAGGAAGTTTTAATGTATGGTTTTGTGTTTAAATGGCGTGAATTTGTGGTTAACATAAAATAGTTTATTAGTCTCATGTTTGCGGGAGATCTTTAATTTACGACGCGACTATTTCAAAGGCTGACTGCTGCTTGATTAAACTACTGCATCTCCTAGCCTTTCAGTTAATAGTTCCGTTGTAAACCTAAACCGTTCCAATATCCGTTACCAGACTCTCTCTCTCACACGCATCCTCATTTATCGTTGAATTCTAACTCGTTCTGACTGAGGAGAAATTTAGCTCACATTTCATGGAAAATATACTGAGAAAATTTGAAATTAATAAAAATAAACCGAATTTACTGTACAAATGAGAACGTAGAATTTTCATTGTTATTTATTCCACGATTTACAAATGAAAAATCAAATTTATAACGCTGGATACTAGTGCAACGATTTTTAATTGAAGTCAGATGTTTGATACTGAGAAAATGTTGACGTTAGTAAAAAAAAACAAATTTACTGTGAAAATCATAATGTACAATATTCATGGTTATTTATTCCACGATTTACAAATGAAAAATCAAATTTATAACGCTGGATACTAGTGCAACGATTTTTAATTGAACTCAGATGTTTGATACTGAGAAAATGTTGACGTTAGTAAACAAAACAAATTTACTGTGAAGATCAGAATGCACAATATTCATGGTTATTTATTCCACGATTTACAAATGAAAAATCAAATCTATAACGCTGGATACTAGTGCAACGATTTTTAATTGAAGTCAGATGTTTGATACTGAGAAAATGTTGACGTTAGTAAAAAAGAACAAATTTACTGTGAAAATCATAATGTACAATATTCATGGTTATTTATTCCACGATTTACAAATGAAAAATCAAATTTATAACGCTGGACACTAGTGCAACGATTTTTAATTGAACTCAGGTGTCTGATACTGAGAAAATGTTGACGTTAGTAAAAAAAACAAATTTACTGTGAAGATCAAAATGTACAATATTCATTGTTATTTATTCCACGATTTACAAATGAAAAATGAAATCTATAACGCTGGACACTAGTGCAACGATTTTTAATTGAACTCAGATGTCTGATACTGAGAAAATGTTGACGTTAGTAAACAAAACAAATTTACTGTGAAGATCAGAATGTACAATATTCATTGTTATTTATTCCGCGATTTACAAATAAAAAATCAAATCTATAACGCTGGACACTAGTGCAACGATTTTTAATTGAACTCAGATGTTTGATACTGAGAAAATGTTGACGTTAGTAAACAAAACAAATTTACTGTGAAGATCAGAATGCACAATATTCATGGTTATTTATTCCACGATTTACAAATGAAAAATCAAATCTATAACGCTGGACACTAGTGCAACGATTTTTAATTGAACTCAGATGTCTGATACTGAGAAAATGTTGACGTTAGTAAAAAAAACAAATTTACTGTGAAGATCAAAATGTACAATATTCATTGTTATTTATTCCACGATTTACAAATGAAAAATGAAATCTATAACGCTGGACACTAGTGCAACGATTTTTAATTGAACTCAGGTGTCTGATACTGAGAAAATGTTGACGTTAGTAAAAAAAACAAATTTACTGTGAAGATCAGAATGTACAATATTCATTGTTATTTATTCCGCGATTTACAAATAAAAAATCAAATCTATAACGCTGGACACTAGTGCAACGATTTTTAATTGAACTCAGATGTTTGATACTTGAAAAATTAGTTGAAACATCATGATGCTGGTATAAGATCCAAAATGGTCTATCTTTCTGATCGTAGTCGACCAGACTACTGGATATTGTTAAAAAAAATCATTTTTCTCGAAATTTCCATGTACAACTAAATTCTCCATTGGAGAAAAGACTGTTCCACATTCTCTAGTTTCCGTCAGACTCGTACAGATACACCAACGTGGACGTTGACCACGAAAAAAAGTATCAATCAAATATTTTTCCGAGGACTATGTCGCTCATCAGTTTCGCTAAGAGGGGCTTGTGTAACCTGGATAGGTTCCCTGATAAGAAGCGAGAACGCGGGGGCATTACAATCCACTGATGAAAGATCGAGAGGCTCTCTTCTTGCCAGAGGACAGGCCGGCAGTTTATTGATCTCTGAAGACTGCGCGACCGAGATCCTTCATTCCCGATGGATCGAGCAACTGTCAAGGGGATTAGATGGAGGAAGACAGCGTGTGTAAGCTTGTGTAACGTGTCGCAGGGTTTGTTACGCCGACAGGCGGGGATATGAAAGGTGTTCGGCGAGAAATAAGGAGAAACGGGACGAAGGTACTTGGATCGGGAACATCGGGGGCGGAGGGGAGGGGAGGGAGGGGGGAGAGCTTGAAGATTCATCGTTGGCAGGTTGCCGTGGTTTTTCCTTGCGGCGAACACTTCCATGCGATCGGATATCCTTTCCGGGCACCGTTTCGAAGGTCCTCCAATATCGGTCATACCGTATGAATCGGGTCTTCCTTTTCTTCGAGCGGCAACGGCGGCCTTCCGTTCGCGATTAAATTGGTTCTCGTCCAGTGGCTTTTCACCTATCCTTCCATTGATTCAACGACGCGACTGCAATCAGTCCGTTCTACTACATAAATCCTGGCCGGCGGACACGTCCCGTGACCCCATCCCTGATCGAAAACGCCCCCGGGAGCAACCGTTCGATCCCACGTACCGATCCCGTGTCGCGGATCCTGAAAATCTGAACGACGCCGGATAAGATCGAGATTGGCGAGCGAGGAGATTCGGTGGTTCCACGATGGAACGATGGAAAACGGCTGGCTGGCGGGCTGGTTCGCTCGCTAGGAGGGGATCACCTCGTCGTCTCAGAACTACTTAGCAACTTCCGAAGGCTCTCCGCATCGATGTTGAAGAGTCAATTTTAACTTTATCTCGGTCGAGTTTGCGGCCTTCCCTCCTTCGAGCCGACACGAATTCGATGCCCCTCTACCCCCGCCCCCTCCCCTCCCCTCCGCGCCGCGGCTTATACGTGTCGGGGGAAGTGGCGAGCACCGGCCAAGATACTGTTTGTAAGTTTCATAATATCGGCGCGAAAACGTCGAGTCCTCGCGACTCGAGGATATCGTGTGTAGAGACCAGCCGAATTTGACAAACCTCGGAGGCCTGTTACGAAAGATGTAGCGATGTTTTTCGGAAACGAAGACGGCCTAGCCGTGTTGGCGTTTCTCGCAAAGGCTGAAGGACGAAATTAATTTCGACGCGAAAATGTACAGGGTATTTCACTTAACTCGACCACCATGAATATCTTTGTTGTTTTTAAAGATACTCGTACGTCAAATGTCTGAAGGATAAAGTTGAATAATAAACTGGGGCTCATACGATACTAAAAAAATTTTTGTTTTTATGTAATTTTTTTAGAGATATGAAGGTCACCTTCATTTTTAACTTCCCGATTTTATAGGGAAGTTATTGTAATGACCCCGAAAATCGAAAATCGATTTTTTAGCACATCTTCACGTTTCATGGTCATTGGAGTCATTTTAGACTATTTTTATCAAAATGTTTGTATGTGTGTGTGTGCGTATGTCTGTTTCTATGGTATCAAATTTTTCGTTAACGTTTTCTGAAAAACTAACAACGCGATCAGAATGATGAATGATGCAATCGATGTGCCCGTCGTAACTTGATTTGATTGTTAACTGATTGGATTTTGGTCCATATTGGTCAAGTAGTTCTTTAGATTTTTATTTTTTTTCGAAAGGAGTTGATTCTACAATGCAATTTATAAAGGAGGACGGAAATTTTCCACCAAAGCAACAAACGCAATTACATAAAAAATTTTTTTCTTAATTTTTTTTTCATTTTAAAAAAATTTTTTAAAATTTTATTTGTTTTAAATTTATGCAACTAACGCTAATGTTACCGCTTACACTAACCATCACTAACCCTCTCGCAAGAGCAGTTCTACCCGTGAGCTCGCGAAGTCGAGCGAGCGAAGCGAGCGAGCAACAATAACCCTCTAGTTTTTAATGGAATGAGCTATTTTTTAATACATCAATCGATGTAGCCAGACATTCGTTATAAAAAAGTACTAATCTATTGTTGCGGATCGCGCAAGCTACGCGACGGCACGCGACTTATACATCCTATAGACCAGGGGAGAGAGAGGTGACGGGGTTGTCAAAACGATAACAATGATTCGTTATAGAGGCTCCTCTTCACCTCTCCCCCCACCGTTCTGACTCTTCGGGCACAGCTGACTACCCGAAGAGTCAGTTGCTTTTCGAACTCCCGCTTTGCTTGAGCGGTTACCACTTTGCGCTACTGTAAAACTACCGTTTTGCTTGAGCCATTAAAATTATTGTACATAGTTTCTTTCTATTCCCGCTTTGCTTAAGCGGTGAATCCTTGTTTAACGCTACAGCTTTGCTTGAGCTAAACCTTGCTCCCTTGAAAGATCAAGGCCCTTGCTCTTCTTGTGCCTTCTCTTTTGTCTTTCTTTCTTCATTCTCGTTCTCTTTCGCTTTCTCTTAATTGTAGTTCTTTTTCTCTGCGTTCGATTAGTGTTAAGTGGTGTCGGCTTTTTTAGTGCGATAAGTTAGCTTCTTAAGTTTCCTTCCTAATAAAGTGGACGTACTGACGTGTGCTTTAGACACTAAATTAACAGTGCTAGTGCCGTTAATTTTCATATCCTTCCACGACCATGCTATTCCTTTACACCTATGTATGTCGAAAAGTTAATAGTTCAGGAGATATTTCAATTTAAATACAGTGACTCAAAAAATTGATCAAATGTTCGAACAAAAAGGAAACAAGTCACAGTATACCTTTCTCAGAATCTTGCTTAAGACTGTTGAGACATATACGAAAAATGTTAACATTGCGTCGGTACTTTACGACAGTTTAAGCCCTGTAATCGTATAAAGCGGATGTGTATTACGAATTTGTATATTCTGTGTATACTTGACCAATTATTTGTGTTTAGCTCAATTGTGAAAAATTCTTATATTTTTGGCATTCCTTAGCACAAATATAATTACTGGTAAGTCATAACGTTATTTTTAAACATTCGAGAATACGTTTGTAATAAAATAATGAATAAAAAAGATATTTTTAGTCATATTTCATAATGAGACCAATAAAAGCAAGTAAAATATCAGAAATGAAAAAACTATTAATATCTGGGCTTTCTCATCGCGAGATTTCTAAGAAGCTACTGTGCTCTGTTGGTGCTGTGTCTTCAGTACGTAAAACTTTAAAAGAAAACATACTATAAAATAAATCAGGACGAAAATCAAAGCTATCCACTATCACAAAGCGATGAATCATACGATCAATCCGTAATGGTAGCGTTAATAATGCCGTACAAATGCAAAAAAATTAACGTAAGCGCTGAGACAGTGCGTAATGCACTGCGAGAAGTGAATTTAAGAGGACCTGCAAAAATAAAGAAACCTCTTCTTACAAAGCGGCACAAGAAGCTTCGACTACAGTTTGCCGAAAAATGTAAAAATTATACAGATCTCGATTGGGCCCGGGTAATATGATCAGACGAGACGAAAATTAATTGTTTTGGGTGCTATTGACGCGAATCGACATGGCGAGGAAATATAGAACAAGTACGGTCGCATCAAGTTCATCCAACACTGAAATTTGGAGGAGGCCATATCATGGTTTGGAGTTGTATGACCACTGAGGGCGCCGGATGCGTTGAAAAAATTAAAGGTCGAATGACTGCAACGTCATACACATCCATCCTGCAGAAAAGTTTAATTGGAAGTTTGGTAAAATGGAATAAGAACGCAGAAGAAGTCATTTTTCAGCACGATAACGAACCTAAACACAAGGCAAAAATCACCAAAGTATGGTTAACAGCTATGGTTTTACTGTTTTAGACTGGCCCCACAGTCTCCTGATCTGAACCCAATAGAACACATATGGAGTGTACTAAAAAGAACAGTTGCCAACTTCGATCACAATTCGAGAAGTATTATTGAATTGTGGTCAGAAGTTAAAACCGCTTGGGAAAATATTAAGGCTGAACAGTGTAAAAATTTAGTAGATAGTATGCCAAGACGCATAGAAGCCGTACTGAAAGCGAAAGGAGGGCATACGAAGTACTAATATTTCATTTTTTCAAACTCAAAAATTTGATCATTACATAATTTGTTAATATCATTTAATTTTGTTTAAAAAGTGTAACATATTTAAGTTAATTCTGTATTATATGAACTACGAAAACTATGTATGTATTATAATAAAATATTTTGTTACATATCTTATTAACATGTGTTCAATTAAATAAAAATTTAAACAAAATTAAACATTTGATCAATTGTTTGAGTCACTGTAACTCTAAAACACCGTTACTGTTGTACTAAGACGTTACACAAGTAAGTAAACGCTGACATCTTAGTACGACAGTAATGGTGTTTTAGAATTATTTAAATTGAAATATCTCCTGAACTACTGACCTTTTGACATACATAGGTTAGTACTTTTTTATAACGGATGTCCATCTGCACCGATTGATGATTTAAAAAATACCTCATTCCATTTAAAAAAATGAAGGTGACCATCATATCTCTAAAAAAATTACATAAAAACAAAAATTTTTTTGTTATCGTGTGAGCCCCATTTTACCATTCAACTTTATTCTTCAGACATTTGACGTTTCTTTAAAAACAACAAAGATATTCAAGGTGGTCAAGTTAGGTGAAATACCCTGTATGTAGTTATTTAAAAGAAAACATCGAGAACCTTAAAGAAATTACACGTAAAAAATGGTTCACGTAAGTGGGACACCCTGTATACAGAGCGAGGGGAACGAAAGTGTTCTCGGTCGAGATTTATGAGAAACGTCTCAGATTAGACAGCTTTATCCTATCATCGGGATTGAAGACGATTCCGTAGTTTTCCGAAAACAATCGTTCTACCATGGTAAGCCTGACAAACGCGGCGTCATATTTGCACATGTACGGCGAGAGACAAAGGACCTGCTCGTCGCGTTTCGAAAGAGCCACGTGGTGGTCCGAATCGGAGCCGGATGAACCGTTCCGTTCCCGTGCTTTCTTTTTAATCGATAGGCAGCATTTTACACGTCACCGGAACTGGGAATAAAAATAAATACCGTCGTTCCACTGCGATTTCGAATTTATCGCATCCGTTGGAGCCGGCTACGGCTTCCTGCGTATAGCGTGCACGATGAGCGCACTGTCGCATCGCGTTTCACGAGTATGATCAATTCAGTCGCGTAGATGGATTCGCGCTGACGTCAATCGGTTACGAAAAAAAACACAGGGGTAGCGAGAGTAGAGAAAACATTGAGGAAATAAGAGGGAAAAAGAGGGGACGAGAAACATGGCTGAAAGCTCGGCGGGCTTCCTTTCTCTCTCTCTTTTTTTCTTTCTTTCTTTTTCCCCCTCCCTACCCGCCGCGCCGCACGGAAAAAATAATAGAAGCTTCTTGTACGTGGCACGGAGCGGGTGGAAAACTATTTATCGGCCTTTCACAGCGAGGAACAAATTGAAATCTGAAATCCGTTTTTCAGCGAGAGCCCAGCGGACGGGAGACGAGGACCGATTTATTTATATTGCGGCGCCGACGTGTTTGTCACGCATCAATTTTCGCGAAATCAGGCGAATTCGCCGAACCTTGCTATCCGAGGCTCGCGTGTTTATCGTCGAAATTGTCCGGCCTATCAATACGACGAAAAATAAAATAGATATTATTATTATAAAATACATTATAAGTATATTATGTTATAGGTGGATTGCTCCAATTGTTGGTCCAGCGTGTTTCCTGACGAACTTTACATTACATTTTTTTTCCTTTTCGGGTGCAGATTTAGCCGTCGCAATTTAGTCGCTTAAGTTTAGGACACCCTGTGTACAGGCTATTTCACCTAACTTGATCACCTTGAATATCTTTGTTGCTTTTAAAATAAAATCTCTGAAGGACAAAGTTGAATGGTAAAATGGGGGCTCATACGATACCAAAAAAATTTTTGTTTTTATGTAATTTTTTTTAGAGATATGGAGGTCACCTTCATTTTTTTAAATGGAATGAGGTATTCTTTAAATCATCAATCGATGCAGTTGGACATTCGTTATAAAAAAGTACTAACCAATGTATTCCGAAAAGTTAGTAGTTCAGGAGATATTTCAATTTAAATAACTCTAAAACACCATTACTGTCGTACTAAGACGTTAGCGTTTATTTACTTGTGAAATATCTCCTGAACTATTAACTTTTCGGCATACATAGGTTAGTACTTTTTTATAACGAATGTCCAGCTGCATCGGGATATGTATTAAAAAATACCTCATTCTATTTAAAAACATGAAGGTGACCTTCATATCTCTAAAAAAAATTACATAGAAACTAACATTTTTTTGGTATCGTATGAGCCCCATTTTACCATTCAACTTTATCCTTCAGACATTTGACGTATCTTTAAAAACAACAAAGATATTCAAGGTGGTCAAGTTAGGTGAAATGCCCTGTATAATATCTTACTGTTTATTACTAGATATTAATTCATTCTTGTGCCAGGCAATGAAAACGACAGGTGCCTAGTCAAACCGCTTGTCTATCTATCACTGATCGCCACAAAATCCAATTAACCCTTCAGGCATGACGTCTGTGCACCGTATTGGCTCTGACAAACGTTCCAAAATTTATTACACAAGGCCAAATGACTAAGTACGACAGACTTTCATCCATTATTGCCATTATTTCTTGGAATTGTGGATAGGCAAGCAAGTCTATATTAATCTACGTATTAAATCCCAATTTAATGTACATACAGTGTAAAATTGTCGTTGTTCAAACTGTAATAATTTCGTAAAAATACTTGAAGCCTGCACTTGCATAGTTCATTGCTCTACTATTGTACTTAACTCATTTTCGAAAATGTTTTATAAATGTAGAAACTGCTGCAAAATACTACGAATTGAAAACTGTACAAAAATGTTGGAAAATTTGTTTCCACCGCTGAATCCATGTTTAGAAAGTAGAGGGTTGAAACTTTATAGTAAATCTGAGTTTACTGTTGTACAATTCTATTTTGTTTTCTTTTTCCGGGATTATAACAGTTTGAAACCAGAAATATTTGTGTTGAAACACGATTTGGTGCCGCTGTATATCGAGAGAGATGTATAGCTGTCGAGAATCAAGAGTGGATCTCGACGCGATCACTTGAAAAAGCGCCGAAATTGCGACGGTATTTGCGAAAAAAGTTACTGGCTCGTTTTCTGCACCGGCTAACAAGCCGGGCAGGTGTTATTTCGCTGACGGATTTACACGCGTGGACGAGAAACGGAATTCTGAACACGTGCATAGGAATCCCTGTCATCGATAACGTTTAATTTCTCGGTTCATCGTTTTCTTTCCGTCCAGAAGCGTCCAACGCAGCCCCCTCGCGGGTACGTGACCGGTACCAATCTTGAAATAAACGATCCTGTGTGGACACGGATCCAGTGAGCCACGAATTGTGACGAAGAATCAGTTCAATGTTGCCTACATTTAACCCTTAGCACTCGAGTGGTGAGTCAGAGTCACCACCAGAAATTGCGATACCATTATTCAAAATATTGTTTACACTATTAAATATCTTGGTGGCTAATCACTTACTAAACATTTAAGTATTGTATGACGTGTTATATCAATTTCATATCCATAAAATGAAAAAAAATTATATAGATTGGAATTATTCTGGGTCGGAAGATATGTTTCATTTTCGAGTTAGAATAGCTCCGAGTGCAAAGGGTTAAAAGATGCATTAACACTGGAACTACAGATTACCGAAACTGATAAACTTGCTAAATACTGCTGTCTACTTTTTGGCAATGCATTAACACTAGAACCACAGTGTTCATAACAATTATACAGGGTGTCTCAGCTGAAGGAGGCCACCTAAATATCTCATTTATTTTTAATGGCACAAAAAAGATATTTTTGGCATAATTTAAATGGTATCGAAGGAGGAATTTCATAGAAGAACAATTTCTTTTTTTATTCCATCTTATAGCAGCTGAAAAAAACGCATGCTTGAATTGAATATGCTTAAGTCATTAACAAGATGGAGTAAAAAAAAGTTTTCTCGATAAAAAATAACGATGACCTTGAAAAAGCTATGAAAAAATAACCGGACAAAAAAAATTGTTCTTCTATGATATTCCTCCATCGATACCATTTAAATTATGCCAAAAATATATTTTTTCTGCCATTAAAAATAAAGGAGGTATTTAGATATTTATCCTGTATACAGGGTGTCCCAAAATTCCTTCAACAGCCGGAAATGGGTGGTTCCTGAGACTATTTCAAGTGACATTTTCCTTTGCAAAAATGTTGTCCGCGGCTTTGTTTAGGAGTTATTAACGAAAAACACGGACCAATCAGAGCGCGACATAGATGCGAGTTGGCACAGTCGGCCCGGCGCGCCAACTGTCTATTGGCTGACTGTGCCAACCCGAGTCTAGGTCGCGCTCTAATTGGTGCGTGTTTTTCGTTGATAACTCCTAAACAAAGCCGCGGATAACATTTTTGCAAAGGAAAATGTTGCTTCAAATGATCTAAGGAGCCTCCCATTTCCGGCTGTTGAAGGAATTTTGGGACACCCTGTATATAGACTGTTACAGAATTTTGGTAGATAACACGGATCCAAGCAATGCGTTGCTGGATAACAGGCAAAGGCTTTTTTAAAAGCTATAACAACAAGTGTTCCCAGCAGATTGCATTGTGTTGTTCTACAATAAAGAAGCTTTCAAGCTAATTTTATTCGCAGAGCTTGCTGTTTCAAAACCGTTTAATGTATTAAGTTTTTATTCTAAATCTTCTTGACCCACATACAAAGTGTTCGCGTTATTACTGTCCAGCTTTTCCCTCGAAAATAGAAAAAAAAAGGGAAAAATGGCGGAGTAAAAAGTTTCACTGTCTGACATTACGAACACAGTAGTACATAACAATTTTTTTCAGATTGTGTTTTACAATGAGCACCTATAAAAAAAATTAGTTTTACTTCGAATTTATGAATTTCGTCTTCAGGATGATGATCTCTTGATAATAGAATCTAAAAAAGTTTTAAAGAGTTCATAAAAAAAAGAATGTCCTCAAAATATTAAACTTGAAAAATTGAATTGTGGCCACACGTTTTCGCGGTTTCTGGACCACCGTGCTGTGGCAGCAAGTGTCAGATAAAAAATCGCACGGTTCTCTCGCGAACAGGTCATGGGTCTGAATTTCGGTGGAGCCAGCCGGTCGTTAATCCCGATACTTCGCGGCCGCACATAAATTTAATCATACTTACGGCCGTGTACCGATATTACGCGTCATCCGACCGGCGAATTTATTCGTGTACACCGATCGAGTGGCGTTTTAACTTTACCCGCGGCTCGCGACACTCGAGCCATTAATTTCCACCTGCACTCCCCATTAATTTCCATCAATCTGTCAGTAATTTTCGCCAATCAATCACCCACGGCTCGAACAGATTCGAAATTCTCGGACACGGTGCCCCCCGGCGTGCCACCCCCGCAGCGTGTATTATATCCACGAACTTTTCGACCTTACAACGGTCGCATTAAATTAATGGCAAGTGCGGCAATTTCCTCGGTTTGTACCGTCCTGTAAAGTAGTCCTCTGACTCCGCCATCCACCGCTTACAAGGTTACACATACGCCGCCATCGCGATTTCCGCCGGCGACGAATCGAAAACTTTTCAAAAGGACGGGATTCGGTACGTGTCTTCGAAACTGGTCCCTTGGAAATCACCGACACAAATTTCCCCGACACAGTTTTCACCGACGACATTTCACCGACTCCAGATTTGACCGACAATAGCTTTGGCCGACAACGCCTTTAACTGACAACGAATTTGATCGACAACGATTTTGACCGACAACGAATTTGATCCACAACAATTTAAGACGACCACAGTATGTATTATCATACAATATTATCATACTGTGTCTTAAGTCGTTGTGGATCAAATTTATTGTCGGTCAAAATCGTTAACGATCAAATTCGTTGTCGGCCAAAGTTATTGTCGGTCAAATCTGGAGTCGGTGAAATGTTGTCGGGGAAATTTGTGTCGGTGATTTCCATGGGACCCCTTCGAAACACGCCATGTCGTTTCTCAGCTTTCTTTCATTGTTTTCTTAAAGACGTACGGAAAAAATATTTTTACGTACACACCGGAAGGGGGTAGTGTGGGACCCGGGGGAAACAGGTGTTCGGTGTCCCCAATACACATTAAAAAAACCGCACGTCTAGGACTTCTCAAACTCTTTTTTCTCCCTCTTATGTCCCTTTTTTAGGGCGGTGGGGAAATGCCTTTACGCACACCCCGCACAGATGACAGCTGGAGGGGTAGTGAGGGACTCGGCACCCCCAAAAAACTTATGCGGGGGAAACCCTCTTGTGCCCTTAAGATCAGTCAGGGCCCCACTTTTCGTATTTCTCCTGACTGTCTTGTTATTGGGTCTCTGCCCACACCTGTTCTTGGCTCATCATGTCGTCTCCCACCATTTTTTTCTTGTTTTAGGGCGGTTAACCCTAATTAGCCCTAGATGTTGTGCTAAGAGCAGGCGTGGATTAGGGCCGGTAGAAATACCTCCGCTGAATGCGGACAGCGGGACAGCGGGACAGCGGAAATATAAAGTTTCTGAAAAAAATGATGTGCACACAGTCCTGTAGGCCCTGGGCGGTGGGGTTATAGTGAGTATGGCGGAGGCATAAGGCCATATAATCCCCCCAAATTCTATCTTAGGGGGGAGCCGAACCCCATACTACCCTCTGCCGACCACTAGGGGTGTGCGACAACCCGAAATATCGAAACCCGATGGTCGGGACGAGTCGAGAAGAGGTCGAGTCGGGTCGGGTCGGGTTCCCGAAAATTTCAAGATTCCCGAAAATTTCGAAATTCCCGAAAATTTCGAGATTCCCAAAAATTTCGAGATTCCCGAAGAAATCGGGTTCCCTAAAATTTTGAGAATATGACATAAGACACTTTTGAAAAGAATTCGTGATGGACGACATTCTTTCAATTCCGAAAACATCTAGAATAAAAAATCCGAAACTATGAATGTATTCATTAAAACGAATATAAATGATTACTGGGTTCTCGAAATTTTCGGGAATCCCGATAAATTCCAGAATCCCTATTTTTGGGAGAATCTCGATAAATTCGAGAATCTCGAAATTTTCGGGTACCCGTCCCGATCCCGAAAAAATTTCGTGTTCCCGACCCGACCCGATATTTCGGGTTCTCGCACAGCCCTACCGACTACCATCGGTGGAGAGGGAGTGCGTAAGAGCATTTCCCCACTGCCCTTAAGCAAAAGAACAAAAAAAGCCTTAAGATGAAGCTCGGGGAGTAGTGTGGGGCTCGGCTCCCCCTTAGATGGAAATTGGGGAAACGGAACTATATCCCTAGCCATACCCACTAAAACTCCACCGACCAGGGCCTAACCCTTCTCTACTATGCCCGATATACCACCACGCGTGATCCTACCTTTCGTATTTAGTCCCGTGGTGGTGGGCGACTCATCGTATCCAGCCTCCTGCGCCCTCATTGGGCTCATCCTCTTCCGTAAAGTCGTTTCCCACCTTTTTTTTCGTTTTAGGGCGGTGGGGAAATACCGTACATCCCCCAAAGATGGAAGTTGGGGGGGTAGCGTGGACTCGGCCCATTCTTAGGTGAAAGTTGAGAAGAAATGGGATTAATCCCTAACCCATACCCACTATAACCCCACCGCCCAAGGTTTAGCTGACTCATCTCTCCACTGGGCCCGATGTCACACTACCCGGGGTCCTACTATTCGCATTTCACCCGTGGTGGTGCTTGACGCATCATATCGGGTCTCACTTGGCCACGCAGAATGTCTTTTTCCACCTGGGCTCCGCGAAAAACAGATTTTCCATAAATCATGTCCCATCCAGAGAATGAATTTGTTTTCAAATTACAACCACAATACATATACCTATCATAAACATACTGTCACGCATAAGAAATCAATGTTTTTATCTACAATTTCTCTAACAATAGTTGGCGCATTTTTGAAAAAACAATGTTTTGCGCAATATTCAGATGCGGCATCTTCAATTCTCACAATGAAAAGTTAATGAAACGCAATGGCAGATATAACACACTTAAAAATCGATCAAAATGCACACCCAAATTGCCTCGGAACGCAATAAAGGATTGGATAAAAAAGTACCGTGCCTTCCTAATTTGGTTTATAGCAATCTATGAACAATGAACTTCAACGTTCGACTTTCGGATTAAAGTTTAACGCAGTTTCATAGTCGAGCTACAGTCGAAATTGCGTTTTATTTAAAAGCACTTCGGCACCGATTCGTTCCGTTCACCAAAAAAATGCTACAAAGAATATCGATATCAATTTTTTACGGGAAAATACTAAAAAAGTGTTGCTTTCTGGTTATGCGTGTACAGGGTGTTCCAGAAATGTCGGATTTTCTTTTAAGAAGCGGTTCCTGAGGTCGTTTGAACTCATTTTTTCGATTGCTGATACGTCCGCCTCGGAGGTTGGCCCCACTGAAAAAATCTGATTGAATCCAATTTTGGTACTGTAGAAGGAGAAATAACTGTCCTAACATTAGTACCACTGAAGATTAGATTATTAATCCTGAAATGAGCTAGTTCAGGCCTGGTCAACCCAAATGGTTTCACGGGCCACTTTGATGACGTTACAGCGGGCCGCCAAATACAAAATGAATAAAACTTTATTGTTATATGTACTATGATTCAATATAATTAACTCTCGAGTCTGAATTAAAGAGACATTGGTCTATCCTTTCTTTTCATCCTTAATTAATTTTTATTGTTATATGTACTATGATTCAATATATTGTAATTAACTCTCGAGTCTTAATTAATAAGACATTTGTTTATCCTTTCTTTTCATCCTTGATTAATTTTTGTAAATCTATATTTATTTTCGACGTTGCACATCTTAGCTGGTTTTCTAAATTGGCATCAGTTAATGTAGCACGTGATGAACTCATTGTAAATTTCATCTTCGAAAAAAATGTTTCACAAACATATGTGGTTCCAAAAGCACTTACAACTCGCTGTGCAAAATATCTTAACTTGGAATATCTCTCGGATGTAATATAAGTATTGTGAAAATTAATTTTTGATGTGGACGCAAAAATTTGTTTCATTTCATTGTTTCACTGTAACTCATTGATATCAAAGTTATCAAATATAGAACTGGAGTTCGTAGTCGCACTTGCCCATTATAACAATGACACATGCAAATTTTCATCTATTTAGTATTTTTTGTACACATACAACGAGAAACAAAAGTTTCAATAGAAATCTAAAATCACGCGGCGGGCCGCGTGTTGGCCAGGCCTGAACTATTTCATAGTCTAAGTTGAGAACTTCGCCTTCAAATATCTAACCAAATAATTATTTAATATCTAACTTATTAAATTCTAACCAAATAAATGATTAACGAAATAAATATTTAAGAATGCCGATCGTTTCTATGTATAAAATAGGCGAAACACGTGTGGAACAGTTTAAATTTGCATGGCAGTGAACGTGTTATAATTGATCAAACAAGCCGCGACAGAATCGTTCCGGTCACGAGGGCACAATTATAGAAGCTCTCCTCTCGTCAGGTACGGCGAACGTCGGACGTTTATTGATTTTCCAACGACGGCGGTCGGAAGTATCTGGAAATTAAAAAGTTCCGCAGAGTCCTGGCCGCTTTTGAGCTCCTTGACGGATTCTCAGTGAACAAAGCGACCCGGCTTTGTCGCCCTGTTGGACACCGCGACCCTTGCGGATCAAGGTAAAGGATGGAGGCGAAGCCTCAAAAGGTTGCACGCCACGCAGCAACCTATTAGCTTGCAGACTGGAAGAAGAGTGGTAAACGTACGCCTTTTTCCCGGGGACCAGCCGGTGGAAGCTCGACTTTTCCGCCTCGAGATGCTCAAGAATCCAGCGCGGCTGTCTTCTTTGAGTCTGCTCGCACGGACGAAATCAATTTACACCTGTACGAATAATTTTCCGTCTCGCGTGAGAGGAACATCTTCGCGGACGAGGAGATATGCAGTTGCTCGAAGAGTGCCTCATGAAATAATCATCCTCAGAATTCGATGGATTCCGACAGTCTTGCACGATGCCCAGCGTTTTTCTTCTATCTCCCGGCAAACCCTCGCTCTCTTCCTCTCTCTCTCCCTCTCAGCCCTATAATTTACTTCTCAATTTTGTAAAAGAGAACAGAGCGCAATTCAAGCTACTCGTACCAGCTGGGAAACGTTCAAACGCCACCGGCTCATGCTAACGTTCGGAGTGTAGGTTCGTCATGAATATTAGAGAATGTTCATATGGACTGCATCGCATTACAGCTTCGATGCTCTATACTCGTGGTAATCATGTACGCATGATAAATGCGATTGGGGAGGAAATTACTACCATGCTTGCCTGCTCTTTATTCTTGTTCCGTGAAAGCCAATCAGAGCATTAAATCGAGTCATTACTGGACAGCACACTTTAATTAAAATTTTCTTGTAGGAATAAGTGTTTGATTCAAATACAAAAGGGGGGGGGATATAAAGCACCTCATTTTCGGGTAACTTTCTTCTTGTTCTAAGACCTAAGAAATTATGGACGACAAAAGACCCCGTAAAATGAATCGCACTGCAAGAAGTTGATACCCCTAAGAGCGAGACCTCCCCGACTATGCTTCGAGTTTGAACAATATTCGTTTCCGCAGCGTGGCAAAACGCTCGGCGACCGCAAGCAATTAAACACGGACGGGTTCGATTAACTTGTCCGAGAGGTACCGGAACCGAGGAGGACAGTTCCGCGAGCCGAATGGCATCGAAGGTTTACTGGTGGACCTTGAGGGCCATAAGTTTTCTGGCACGGTCAAACTTGAAATACGGCTCGCGGGGTGACGCAGAACGAATTAATCTCCGGCGCGAACCGGAAGGCCAGCACCGGGTTATAGAATTGGCCCGGTCGACTCTTGCTCCGGGGGTTGCTGGGGGGTTACGGAGGGTTGCGGGGACGGATGGACGGTGGCCTGAAAGGACTCCGAGCTACAACGGGAACGTCGAATGTCGCTCGGAATGAAAATTGGTATAGACGTCGACCGCTCTCGCACAGGCCCATATTGTATGACACCGCGAGATTCAGATGATTTATTACGTAATATCACAGCTACCCTTTCCAGTCACCCAACCCCAACCCCTTCGCCGTCGCTTTGTCACCCGATCCCTATCGTTCGCGATCTTCACGGCACCCCGTTCTCCCTTTTCTATCTTTCCATCGACGCCGCGTTTCGCTTGGATCTCGGCCAATTGAAAATTTGACTTTAAAGGTTCTATCGTGCGGAACGCGATTGTTTCCGACCACTTCTGCACGCTGGACCGTTGCAGATCACAGAAATAAAGATTCGTCGGGAGGATGATGATCTTTACGCAGAAATGTTCTAGTTCGCTCTCGAAAAACTGCAATCAAGTTGGAAACTAGAAGCAGACTGGTTAAATTTTCATCTCAAAGTCCGATCGCGAAAAGGAGATAGTTTCAACGATAGTCTATCACAAAAGGTGAACGAAAAAGAAAGCACACCGATTACTTGAAGATAGATCCGGTTATTTTGTCGGCGAGAACTAGACTGACTCGACCGAGGAAAAATTTTATTTAAATAAAAACTTCGAATAAAGTGGGTTTCAAACCCACTTGGAAAAAACACACTTTATTCGAAATTTTGGCTGCTCTTTACTTTACCGGACTCAATATTTGTACCTTTCTCCTAGGAATTATGATGTATTTGGTATGTAATGCAGTAGATCGGCTACAGATCGAAGTTTCAATACTGTAGGGTCAATGGTTCAGGAGTTATGCTTTCTTAAAGTTGAGCAATCCGCAGTGTTTTTGAAAGCTGAGGGTGCCGCCATATTGGTTTGCAGTGACGACCGCGAGCCGCTTACTGAATTGGTTAGGATTAGGTTGAGGGGGTTGGGGGCGGCAAGGTAAGTGGCTTGCGGCTGTCACTACAAACCAATATGGCGGCGCCCTTACCTGTCAAAAATGCTCAACTTTAAGCGACTATAGCTCATCCACTATTGATTCTAGATGATCGAAACTTCGATCTATATCCGCGCCGGGTACAAATCTACTGGAGTACATACCAAATACATCATAACTCGTAGGAGAAAGGTACCAATTTTGAGTCCGGTAAAATAAAGTTTACCCGAAATTTGTATTTCAATAAAATTTTTGCCCAACTCTGATAGAGAGATTCCATACCTTGCTCAGGATTTAGTTTATATTGGACAAACATCCAGGAATTTAGATACGATCGGACCGTAGCGCCGATATCATTAATAATTGTTATTAACAAGAATACGATCGATATAAATAAGTTTATTTATTCTGATAGAGAGAGAGTCGCTAATGCGCTGATCGACATATATCACATACAGTCAGCGGCAATAATAAGTGGACATCCTTAAAAATCGCATAAGTTTTTAGAAATTGGTCGAAAGGACTTGAATTTTTTAAGATGTTAGACCGGCTAGTTCGCTAGAGAATAAGTAAACAAAAATGTATTACGATTGCAATTGGTAGGAATTATACAAAATTTTTAAAAATGATGTTTTGTCAACTTTTTTATCTGGGCCTGTAACGATAATTTAAAAAATGCGTTTTATAGATTTCGGTAACTTATATGCATATTGAAAATTTCATCGAAATCGGTCAACATTGCAATGAGCTACAAACGTTTAAAGATGAGAGCTTAAGGGTGAAAGTCGCTGATTTTCAGCCTTGCCAGGGCATTTCGCCCTTACGTGATCATCTTTAAACGTTTGTAGTTCATTGCAATGTTGACCGATTTCGATGAAATTTTCAATATGCATATAAGTTACCGAAATCTATAAAACGCATTTTTTAAATTATCGTTACAGGCCCAGATAAACTAGAGGGTTATTGTTGCTCGCTCGCTTCGATCGCTCGCGAGTAGGGTTGTTTTTGCTCGCTCACTTCGCGAGCTCGCAGATAGGACTGCTCTTGCGAGAGGGTTAGTGATACGCATGGCTAGTAGGACCTACTGCTATTAATGTTTTTTATTTGGTGTGTGACTCTCCAAGAGTCACGCAAAGAACTTCGCAAACATCGTTTTTTTTTGTACTGTCATCGATATTCTCCCAAAATGTATTCTTGGGAGTAGAGATGATAAATGCACTCTTGCATTTGGATAATTTTGGATTATTGTAAGCTGTAACATTAGCATCAGTTTAAAAAAAAATTTTTTTTAAATCTAAAAAAGAATAAAGAAAACAATTTTTTATGTAATTGTGTTTGTTTCTTTGGTGGAAAATTTCCGTCCTCCCTTATAAATTGCATTGTAGAATCAACTCCTTTCGAAAAAAACTAAAAATCTAAAAAACTACTTCACCAATATGGACCATAATCTAATCAGCTCTAAGTTACGACGGGGCACATCGATTGCATCATTCATCATTCTGATCGCGTTGTTATTTTTTCAGAAAACGTTAACGAAAAATTTGATACCATAGAAACAGATATACGCACACACACACATACAAACATTTTGATAAAAATAGTCTAAAATGACTCCAATGACCATGAAACGTGAAGATCTGCTAAAATCTCGATTTTCGATTTTCGGGGTAATTACAGTAACTTCCCTATGAATCGGGAAGTTAAAAAGTTGACAAAACATCATTTTTAAAAATTTTGTATAATTCCTACCAATTGCAATCGTAATAAATTTTTGTTTACATATTCTCCAGCGAACTAGCCGGTCTAACATCTTAAAAAAATTTAAGTCCTTTGGACCAATTTCTAAAAAGTTATGCGATTTTTAAGGGTGTCCACTTATTATTGCCGCTGACTGTACATTTAAATAAAGCGAGCGCAGGTGACGAGCGAACATAACCAGTTGAGAAGTATAGCGCGAAATACAAACATGCTATTGGTTCCGCGTTCGCGCTAACAAAACCGTTTTTCTCCCGGGACAAAACAAGGAGCATGCATAAAAAGGAGCAACATTTTTTAAATCTACCACGACGTAGCAGGAACCGAGTGCATTTCATGCTCGTCAGGTATATTGTTCTAGCGCAATGTATCAGTCCGCCTATCTTCTCCCGCGTTCCCCGTTGATCTTTTCTCATCAGCAGAAGAACGTTAGCTGATGTAGCGTACAGACACACGGCCGGCGCACGTTGGTTCCTTCCGCGGCAGTATGTGAGGCAGAAAGGTCAGACAGACAGCCAGAGGAAACGGGATGGGAGGGAAAGGAAAGGAAAGAGAGAAGCAGGAGCTAGAGCTCGTTGGAAACGTTATCATTCCGCGGCTGTGCACGACCTTCTTCGCGGGGCGAAATCGGTAACGCCATCACGTATCAGGCATTCCGGATTCCAGCGGCTAAGACCCACGTCATATCCAGACGAAAATTGGAAAATGCTCTTCATTTTCGTCGGCGCGAACGCCTGCGCACGTCGGCGTCGATGCCAACACAGTTCCCACTCGAATCTGCTGATTCTACTCCCCTTTGATCTTCCTCGATCCTCGTTAATGCCTCGCGCCGCCTTCCGCGTCAGTATCTCTTCGCTACAGTTCCAGAGGTTCTCAATGAGCTGCATGCCGTGTCAGTGCCAGTTCGAGAACCGTTCATTCCTTACGGGCGGATCTGGAGGAAATTAATAAAATTAATGCGAATTTTAGGAGTTTTTTTATAAGAACAGTATTTAACATTCACTTTCGAAACTTCAGCGGTGTTTTATTGGCTAATTTAATAGACAAAAATATTTTTTTTATTACAGAAAGAAATGAATAACGATGAATAAAATAAACGTACATACAGGGTGTCTCAGCAGAAGGAGGCCATCAAAATATCTCCTTTATTTTTAATGGCACAAAAATATTTATGGAATAATTTAAATGGTTTCGAAAGAGGAACATCATAGAAAAACAATTTCTCTCGTCCGGTTATTTTTTCATAGTTTTTTCAAGGACATCCTTATTTTTTTTATTCCATCTTATAGCGGCTGAAAGAATACATTTGAATATGCTTACGTCATTAACAAGATGGAATAAAAAGAAAACAAGTTTCCCCTATAAAAAATAACGATGATCTTGAAAAAACTGTGACAAAATAACCGGACAAAAAAAATCGTTCTTCTATGATATTCCTGCTTCGGTACCATTTAAATTATGTTATAAAACTTGTTTCTGTGTTATTAAAAATAAAGGAGATATTTAGGTGGCCTCTTTAAGCTGAGTATAAAGAAAATGTCAATCGAGAAATTAATTTATTCAACATTTTTTGCACGGTTAAAGATTTTCATGAAGTTGAAACAATGTAATTCATGCGAAATTAGAACGAGTTGACTCTGCTGGTTCGAAATTCGTTTACAGAATATGTAAAGTCCGAAAATTTACGTTCGCAATTTTCACGTACGCGAATAGAACGAATATATTCGGTTTAACGCTAACATAATCTGACGCAGCTCTCGATGCTCTGCTTTGCACAAATCCGTTGGTATTTGGTCTAGCCCCCTTGTTCAGTGAGAATCACGATCAATCCCTCGTAAATCCTTAAACCGACAATAGAATCTCAAATTCTCCGGGCTTTATTAGCTTCGCGGATGTTTAGTGAAACTTGCGCTAAACACGAATGATCAGGTTTCGTAGAAGCCTCATGGGAGCGTTATACATGGGGAGCTTTTCTCACTCTTATTTACACAAACATATAATCCCTACATTAGCTTTTGGTTAGTGAAAATTACGATCAGTACCTCGTAAATCCTTAAAGTTGCAATACAACTTCTGACGCGAGAGCTACATTTATTTCTGTGCTTAATCATTTGAAATAGTCAAAATTTATAGAACAGTGTTGTCAAATTCTCAACAGTCTTGTTAAATTGTTTACTGTTTTATATTTGATCTACTGATCTTCCTCATAAATGCATAAAATCCGCAAATTAATTATGATACTTTTGAACAAGCAGAGAAAGCTTGTTCAAAGTAACTGATCGTGACATTAATCAATGTAAAAGAGTTAAAATTAATTTCTGCTCTCTCTCTCTCTCTCTCTCTCTCTCTCTCTCTCTCTCTCTTGTTCACGACTCAATGACAGCCTGACACTAGCATCAGCCGCGCTCTGATTGGTTCGAGTTTTTCGTTAATAACTCGACAGCAAAACGCCGCACAGTGGTCTGAGAGCGGCAAAAACCCCATACTTTCAAGTTTCTTAAAAAACCAAATTTTTTATATTTTTGACTAGTAGGAGAGTAAATTCAAACATTTCTAGGATGAATCAGTTCAAAATCCAAATTCACTTTGTTGTAGAACGTCTTAAAGTTGGCCATGCTAAACATATCTAGTTTTCATCATAAATTTAAGCGCATGTTTGAAGAAACCGTATGCGCCTGTAAAAATAGTAATGTAAATAATGCTTTCTTTTCTGGCTTCCTTCAAGTACGAAGCCCGGAATAAATCGCGAAAAATGTTTATTTTTAATTTTTTCGAGTAGTTTTGCAGATAATGCTATTAAACGGGGAAAAGAGCAACGTTAATGAAGTTTGAAAGACGATATCTCTCTTGCGCCAAACTGCGCCAACGTGCCAATGGAAAAATAACGTTCGTAGATATCTAAGTAAACAATAAATGCAAAGTTCAACTGCGGTAACCTGCGGCTTTGGGTTTCATCTTATGAAATGTCGGTGAGAACGCGTCAAAGAACGCTCCGCTTTCTGGAACACTTGACGGTCCGTCACACAGTGACGATAGCTCGCTTTTTGTGGCAAAAACTATTGTAGCGTTATTTCAAGGTTTAATGTTATATTATTTATAGGTCGTTGGATTCGCCTTGATACCAGTTAAAATATTATGAAGTAAAAAATATATGTTAATATTTAAAAAATTGAGATGACCTTCATTTTTTATACAAAAAGAGATTTTTCTTTAATTTTTTGTATTGAAATTTGTAGAAAAGTGAACACTAATCAACTTTCGTTTGAAAAATTTTTTGTCAGATCATCGGAAATATTTGAAAAATCGTGTTAACAATTCTCACAATGCATACTATTGAAAACAAGTGTAAAATGTATTATTTATTATTATTTTATTAATTATTTTTTAATTTATTTATTATTTTTCGTGACCAAAATGTAAATAAACCTTACCCGTATACTGTACATAATAAATTTCCATGAAATTATTTCACTTATTTTAATTGACATGAAATTATTGTTTTTTAAATTAAGTAGTTATTTTATATGGAGAGGAATCATTTTTCATTATCTTTAATTTAAATTGAATTATATTTCATTTTAAATTTATTAACTTCCCGATTCATAGGGAAGTTACTGTAATTACCCCGAAAATCGAAAATCGAATTTTTAGCAGATCTTCACGTTTCATGGTCATTGGAGTCATTTTAGACAATTTTGATCAAAATGTCGGTATGTGTGTGTGTGTGTGTGTGTGTGCGTATGTCCGTTTCTAAGGTATCAAATTTTTCGTTAACGTTTTCAGAAAAAGTAACAACGCGATCGGAATGATGAATGATGCAATCGATGTGCCCCGCTGTAACTTAGAGCTGATTAGATTTTGGTCCATATTGGTCAAGTAGTTTTTTAGTTTTTTTAGTTTTTTTCGAAAGAAGTTCATTCAACAATGCAATTTATACGAGAGAACGGAAAGTTTCCACCGAAGAAACAAACGTAATTACACAAAAAATTTTTTTTTCGATTTTTTTAAAACTAAAAAAAATTTTTTTTTTAAATCTTTTTTTGTACCTTACGATGATGTTTCCGCTTACAATAATCGAAAATTATCCCAATGCAAGAGTGAGTTAATCATCTCTACTCCCGAGAATACATTTTCAAAGAATATCGATGAAAGTACAAAAAAAAATTTATATTACAATCTGTAAAAAAACAATCAGTTCAAAACGAATTATTAACAGAGATTAAATTGAAAATTAATATGGACTATATGATAATTATTAATAACAGTGATGTTGAAAACGGATTGGTTAATGGAGCACACATGCGGAATATTAAAATTTATTACTTTTCAAGAAAATACTAAAATTCCGTCTATATTGTGGTTAGATTTTCAATTGGCCATAGTAGGAGTGAAAGTAAGAACTCGTTATCGTGATTATATGAAAAATGCAAATATCAATCAAAATTTAACACCAATAATAAAAAAATATCGAATCAAGTAAATATTTCGAGTGAAGAAAAATAACAAATCACACGTAGTCAATTTTCAGTGGTTTCTGCTGAAGCGATTACGATTCATAAAAGTCAGGGACAAACATACGAGAAGTATGTATGGATTTTAAAACATCAGAAATACGAACTTTACAAATGTTGTATGTAGCACTGAGCAGAGTTTCAAAATTGAGCGGTTTATATATTTTGAGAAAATTTAAATTAATAGTATCGAAGAAAACCAAGATCAATACTGCAAACCCGGATAATGATGAGTTGTATCGTTTGCGAAAAACTAATTAAGACAATTTATTTTGCAACATTAGTAGGAACCAAGCGAGCAACGAGCATACGATATTGGTTTAATGCGACGCTATATAGCAAACATTTTGATAAGTAGAAAACTATTGAATTTCCCTGAAAACGTATAATCTTCTTAAAACGTACACTTAATAAATAATAATAATAATATACAGCAACTAACGAATCGGGAAGTTCTTTGTGTGGCTCGTGGAGAGTCACACACAAAATGAAAGACATTAATAGCTGTGGGCCCTACTAGCCATGCGTATCACTAACCCTCTCGCAAGAGCAGTCCGACCCGCGAGCTAAACAAAAAACAACCCTACTCGCGAGCGAGCGAAGCGAGCGAGCAACAATAGCCCTCTAGTTTTATATTCAATTTAAGTGTAAAATTTATTATTTATTATTAATTTATTACTTATTTTTTAATGTATTTTTTATTTTTCGTGACCAGGAACGGTTACAAACATTTTTTGTCGAGATTTTCCCCGAAATAGAGCTTTCCTAGGGTTTTTGCCGTTTTCTGCCGCTCTCAGACCACTGTGCGCCGCAGCGCAATGGAATATGGAGCTCAGAATCAACTCAGGAATCACCACTTTCAGTTTCTCGTATAACCCATTAAATAAATTTTGTAGTGGCATTTACAAATTAGTGATGCCACTACAGTCGCAACTGAAGGAACCCTTTCATCCGCAACCAGATTATTCCAAAGAGCACAGTTTCATAAACAGAAGAGAGCGTGTGCGAACTATTTGCGACTGCTGACCGACAGGACTATCTGATGACACTTTTGCGCGAATTTCTGTGCTGGCGGTTCTGCAGACTCGTGCGACAGTCGTAAAACATTCAGGCTCCGAGTTTCCGGCCCTGCCGTCGCTGGAGATCAAAGATTTCTTCTCCAATCTCGCTGAGTGGAATCGGTAATTTCACCCGGAAGACTAAATGTTGCCCGTTACTATGTCCCTCGGAAAAAGAACACCTCCATCAAAAACCAGTGTGTCTCATCTCCATAATAACCATAATATACGTTTTCGTGAAACGTCAGTCGTTGAACTTTTGCCAGTGTCGGATTCGTGTCACATCCCGCCCCATTGAGAGTTCTACACCAGTTCACACGTCAACTCAATTTCACCCAATAACATGTTTTAATAATACTTTCTGTAATAATGGACTACCATAATAATTGCAGTCTGTATTACAAATTACTTTTCACCGTGATTGAATGTTTCATAAAGAGGCTTTTAACGTGTATTAAAAAGTTTTCATAAAATATTCATGTGTGTTTCGACATTCTGATATACATATACAAAATATTGGAATAAAATAATTTCCATTGTATACAGCCAGGAATAAAATTAAGGGAAAAATTTAATAACTTTCTCAACATTGAACCAAACGATTTGAATATTTTTGAGATGTTAAAGAGTGTCCACGAAATTATTGATCGTCTTCGACAGACTTAAATTGAAAAATTGGTCATGAAAATTGATTGGTAGCGCGGGTTATCAGAAATGTGATTTTCGAGAAGAGTTTAAGCTCGTGAATTGTTAATTTTTGCGCAGCCCTGGCAACAGTTCCTGGCGACTTTTCGCGGCAACTGAGTCTCGCGTGTATTTCACTTCTCTGGAATCAGCACGCTGCTGCGGTGAACCTGCATATGAACGTACGTAGCTGTGTCGTCTTATTATCAATGAGTTACGTCTTTCCGCGACGGTGCATCTGCGGCGTATTGTTAGTTACATATCAGCGGTTGGGAATTGCAGGTTTACAAACGTTACTGTACAGATTGCATCGTAAAGCAATTCCACAGCTGCAACCTTGGATTAAGGGGCATGTAACAGATGCACCATGGAGACGCGAATGAGGAACTCGAGGTTCTTGTTAAAATGCGAACAAGGGAATTGAAATTGAAGATCGAATACAGTGACTCCATTAATATTCGGCCGCTCTCGAAAAAATGATAACTTTGTTAATATTGGACTATGCGATTTGAACTTTTTTCAGAAGCTAGAGCAATTAGTTTCCTACAGGCTGTTAAAAGATATTTTTGCAAAAATTGCATTTGGTCGGAATTGTAAAGGAAATAATAAAAGTTGCATTTTATAACTTTTCATGCGGGCTTATATTGAAATTTTAAAAAATACGTTTTGTAGATCTGTGACTATTATGTGCACTGTGAAAGTTTCATAGAAATCGGTTAATGCGGGAAAAAAGCGACAGCATTGAAAGATGTAAGAATCCTTAGAATTACTGCAGTTGGAGGCCGAAAATCGTGAAAAACTGCAACTTTTACCACCTTTAAACGTTTGTAGCTCATTGCAACGTCGACTGATTTTAATTTTGCAGAATATGTTTAATTGATACAGATCTACAAAATTTGTTTTCTAAATTTTCCATATAAGCCCACATAAAAAATTGGAAAATGCAACTTTCAGTATTTTCTCTGCAATTCCGACATCTTGCAGTTTTTTCAAACTTTTTTGTCACATTGTGTAGCGAACCAATTGTTCTAACTTCTCCAAAAATTTCAAATCGTATATTTCAATATTAAAAAAGTCCTGGTCTTTTTAAGAAGCGTCCCGATATTAGTGGGAGTCACTGTATACAGGGTGTCTCAGCTGAAGGAGGTCACCTAAATATCTCTTTTATTTTTAATGGCACAACAAGAATATTTATGGCATAATTTAAATGGTATCGAAGGAGGAATATCATAGAAGAACAATTTTTTTGTCCGGTTATTTTTTCATAGTTTTTTCAAGGTCACCTTTATTTTTTATCGGGAAAACTTATTCTTTTTTATTCCATCTTGTTAAAGACATATAGAAAACACATAGAAAGCATATTCAAATGTATTTTTTAATTTGCTATTAAATGGAATAAAAAAAAGTCTCTCCGATAAAAAAAATAACGATGACCTTGAAGAAACTATGAAAAAATAACCGGACAAAAGAAATAGTTCTTTTATGATATTCCTCCTTCGATATCGTTTAAATTATGTCATAAATATTTTTTGTGTCATTAAAAATAGAGGAGATATTTAGGTGACCTCCTTCAGCTGAGATACCCTGTATACCCAGAATGTAATTTTAATTTAATGATTCACCGCTTGCCTCGCGAAACGACTAAATATTCGACCGTATTTGTACGATATGAAGGTCTTACGGACACGTCGATCTATAATTGCAATTGTGTTTCGAGGGGTGCTCTCTGTTCAGCCATACAAATATACACTACTATTAATTAGCACAGATTGTCAGGGGTAACACAGAGGATGTCATAATGGTGGCTTCACATATAGAATACCTCCATCGTTTGATCGCTCCAGTTCTGTACAATTTCAATGTGTCACGAACGTATCATTATTTCGAACAGATTGATAGAGATTTTCTAGCAGATTGGGGTGATTGATATCAACGGTACTTTTTGTACGATATAGAGGGAGGTCCGTTTAAGTACGAACACCTATATATCTCGGTTATTATTAGTCGTACAAAAAATCTCCACCGAATAAAGTTGTACTGTTTCAAGGGGCGAATTTGATGATGGTAAAAATTTTTTCTCAAGGTCATTTTTTTACAAGATTTCAAGGTCATTGATATTTTTTTTAAATGGAATGAGGTATTTTTCAATACATCAATCGATGCAGCTGCACATTCGTTATAAAAAAGTACTAACCCATGTATGTCGAAAAGTTAGTAGTAAAAAAGATATTTAAATTTAAATAACTCCAAAATACCATTACTGTCGTACTAAGGCGTTACACAAGTATGTAAACACTAACGCCTTAGTACGACTGTAATGGTATTTTGGAGTTATTTAAATTGAAATATCTCCTGAACTACTAACTTTTCGACATACATAGGATAGTACTTTTTTATAGAGAATGTCCAGCTGCATCGATTGATGTATTAAAAAATACCTCATTCCATTTAAAAAAACACCGATAACCTTGAAATCTCATAAAAATAACCTTGAAATTTTTTTTCCCTTACACCGTTATATGTGGCCCTTCAAACAGTGTAACTTTGTCCTACGAAGTTTTTTTGTACAACGAAAAGTAACGGAGATATTGAGCTGTTCAGAGTTATGTGGGCCACCCTGTATATAAACTTTTATAGAAAGATTAGAATTTCAGTTTATTAATTCGCAGATGTATCAGTCGTTATTGTTATTGTATCAATTTCTACGAAACGTATATTCTATGAAATATAATTGTAGGGGTGTTACCAATTACACACTTTTATAAAATAATTACAGAGGCAACCATGTAAGCCTAATAAAATGGAGTAAACCCTTAAACCCTATCTTTTCTCGTACATATAAAGAAACTGTGAAAGAACGATTTTTTCAAGAAAAGTTAAGCAACATTTTAGCTTTATTTTTACATTTATATTATTAAATAAAATTACTAAATGGTTGAATTATTCATTTTGACGCTAATGTATTTACACGTAAATCGATGAACCAAAATTCATTAAATTTTAGCAAAATTAAAAATGTAACATTGCGACATGGTAGTGTAATGTTCGATAGTGATGTTAGTTCCTCTCGGTCTTCCGTCAACCCAGCCCCCTTATTCTTCCGAATTTGCCCAGTCGCAGACGATCCCATCCATCTCTCGGCAACGGTGTAGACAAACACAAGTGCGTCAGTTTCCGGTATTGCCGCAAATGGCAGCGGTTTGTATGCAGCGGCGTTACGCAATGCCTCGGCACCGGTGTAGACTTCGCCATTTAGACAGGCGGCGGCAAGACGCCGCGTTTCCTCATTAGGTGTACTTAATTAGAAAACTTGAGTGGCGCACGACGTGCGAGTAAATCTCCCTGTGACAACGCTCGGTTACTCTTACCTAGCCGTGCGCAAGCTTTTCCCTGAAGCGCTGCCTATGTGTTTTCCTTCAGAACTCATCCGACGTGCGCGCTTTTGTGTGTGCGTGTGTACGTGTGACTTCTGACGAATCCACGTGATCGATAACAGTGATCAATCGAGAAATTTTACATGTTTCGTTCCATTTGAAGTTCCCTATCTCGCAATTTATTTACAGATAGATAAATTAGTGTTTTATTAGTATTAATAATACAAGTATAAATAATAGGTAGCCTGAAAAATACATTTGTTAGTATAATACGTTTTTAAGCACGCCAATAGCTCAATTAATTAAAAGAAGTTTTATGAAACAATAAAATATTAATAAGAAAATGTCACATTTATGTATATGCTCATGATGCATGCCATATTTTTTAATACGATTAAAAAGATTTAGGATTATATTTTTAAAATGTTGTGTGGGAAGATCAATTGTTTAGACCTATTATTCTACAGTATCCCGATAATCCGTTCATCGATCCATTAATTTTCCCCTTAATCCATCCCCTCATTTTTATAGATGTAATACAACGTTTATTTATTGTAAACGCGTATGTTAATATTTTAAAATAAATCCCCTACAAAACGAACTGTTTTACAAAAATAATCGATGATGATTAATAATACAAACATTCAATGAACAACGTTATGTTCGTACAACGAACATTTATTTCCACGCATTTCCTTTTATTTTGAAATTGTGAAAATGTACAAATAATGTTTCCGTAAAGAGTATCTACATATTACCATATAATTAGAGAAGCAAATTTGCACAATTAAAAGTGAATGTTAGCACAAGCCAGAGTGTGTCACAGTAACAATTTCTCAAACAGCCGACGAATTAACTACGTTTTCGCAGGCAATGGAGGAAATGATGTTTGCGTGAAACTTAATTAAAGTTCAGCTTTAATTATATTACGTTCTGTTGCTTGAACTGTAGTTGTGTAAAATTTACGGTTTGCTTACGGGTATTCCTTTTGGAAATTAATTTAATTTATTAACAGAGGAGAAACGAGTTAACTGGTTGTTTGTTTTGAATTATATTTGTTCCGACCATTTCTTGCTGCTCGTAACTTTCTGCGTTAGAGTAATTGTCTTGTATATAGCGGTGCCGAAACATCCCCGAACACTTTTTCGATTGTATAGGGGTGTAAACGCACCCCCAGTCTAATAAAAGCGTACATGAAAAGTTACCGAATGGAAAATGTCCAAAATTCTCTTGGGATGTTGTAGGTGACATATTATTTAAAAGAGGATTAAAATTTATTATTTTTATCTATAGAGAATTGTTATACACTGGGTGTACAAAGTATTCGTACACTTTTTAAAAACCACTAACTTTTTTATAATTGTACCAAACGACCTGACTTTTTATAATCAAGTTGAAGTATTGTTTTACGAAATGATATGAAAAAAAGATTTTTCAAAAATTATAATTTACAAAGTTACATGCAAAAATAAGAAAGGCATTTCTTAAAGCTTTTTTATTTGGGCCCTTAAACAAAATTGAAAATATATGTTTTGTAGATCTATGTTAGTTATACACATACTGAAATTTTAATCGAAATCGGTTGACGCAGGAAAAAACTGTGGATTTAAAGTAGAAACTGATTAAAAGTCGTGTAAAACTAGGATTTTCACAATTTCTAACCGCTTGTAGCTCGTGTGTATGTTAATCGATTTCGATGAAATTTTCAGCATGTGTATAACTAACATAGATCTACTAAACGTATATTTTAAATTTTCATTAAGGACCCAAATAAAAAAGTTTTAAAAAATTCCTTTTTTATTTTTGCATGTAACCTTGTAAATTATAATTTTTGGAAAATTTTTGTTGCATATCATTTCGTAAACCATTGCTTTTAATTGATTATAAAAAATTAGGTTGTTTGGTACAATTATAAAAATGTTATTAGTTTTTAAAAAGTGTACGAATACTTTGTACACCCACTGTATATTCTCTTGGGATGTTGAAGGAAACACATTATTTAAAAGAGAATTTAAATGATTAAATTTATTATTTATACTTATAGAGAATTTTTATATATCAAATTACATTTTTAATACTGTTACCTAATTGAAAATGTCCAAAATTCTCTTGGGATGTTGTAGGAAACACATTATTTAAAAGATAATTTAAATGATTAAAATTATTTTTATTTATAGAGAATTTTTATATATTAAATTACATTTTTAATACTGTTACCTAATTGAAAATGTCCGAAATTCTCCTCGGATGTTGTAGGTAACATATTATTCAAAAGAGAATTTATTTAAATGATTAAATTTATTATTTTTATTTACAGAGGATTTTTATATATTAAATTACATTTTTAATACTGTAAAAAGAAAATAAGTAAATTTCAATTTTGCACTGTAAACATGTAAGGGCTGTGAAGGTCACGCGAAGATCAACATATCGTTCAATTTCGTTTTTTATGAGCTGCAACCAGAGTTTGGAAAAAGTTTCATTTAAATAAAAATTTCGAATAAAGTGGGTTTAAAACGCACTTGGAAAAAACTCACTTTATTCGAAATTCCTGTTTCAATAAAGTTTTTGCCCAACTCTGGCGGCAACACTGTTGTAATGAAAATATGTAGTCTCATTGAAAGAAACTTCGATGACCTTGAAAACTCAAGAAAGTGACCTAGAGAAAATTTTTCCGAACCGAATACTCTTTTCTATCTCTGTCCTATCATAAAAATGAGCGAGATATTTAATGCATCATGGTATGCAGAATCAAGGTTAAACTGTTCTGCAAAATGCATGTAGTTTCTACGTGTTTCACCGGGCGAATGTAACCTGTGATGTCCGACCGATGTTTTTCAGTTAAGATGTTTAAAAGTGGCTAACATGCAAAGCTTAAGCGCGACTTGCCGCGATTAAGTGGTAAAATCACGTCGACAATTTCGAAGGAGCACAGGTGCTCATTAACCCGCGACCGCTTAAATCACGCAGCACGCTCCTGAAGGAAAATGCGGTTCGTGGAAACCGTCCCCATCCACCGAATTATATTGCATCGCACCGTGAGTTATACTTCGCCGACGCAGGGCAACGATTAATAGCCATTACTCAATGTTAGATCTTAATTAGCGCACGCTAACCGCGCCCTTCGTCGCGCCGTGCTTTCGTCTACGCGATCATACATTGCGGCCGAACGTGTTTGCACGTGTTGGAAATAAGATCTCCAATATTTGCTTACTCGGCTGACGTCGAGCAAATTCTTTGTCAGTGGAAATGTTTGTAGACGGTTACGAAACGCCGACACGGCTGAAATAACTTTAAACATCGGAGTACGGTAGGCTGTTATCACAAAATCGGTCAAAGTAATTGAAAAGTTTTTTATGTCATGAAATGAAACCCTTGCACCACAATATCGTGTTAGACTCGTGATGAAAATTTTTACACTAAATATCAATATTATTAATTCCTTTTAGACCGAAACAAAATTATATTTTGTTGTTGTCAATATACAGGGTATCTCGGCTGAAGGTGGCCACCTAAATATCTCCTTTATTTGTAATGGCACAAACAAGAATATTTATGGCATAATTTAAATGGTATCGAAAGAGGAATATCATAGAAGAACAATTTTTATTCGTCCGGTTATTTTTTCAAGGTCATCGTTATCTTTTATCGGTAAAACTTTCTTTTTTCATTCCATCTTGTTAATGACTTAAGCATATTCAAATTATTATTCCAGCCGCTATAAGATGGAATAAAAAAAAAAGTTTTTTCGATAAAAAAAATAACGATAACCTTGAAAAAACTGAAAAAATAACCGGACGAAAGAAATTATTCTTCTATGATCCTCCTCCTTCGATACCATTTAAATTATGCCATTAATATCTTTTGTGCCATTAAAAATAAAGGAGATATTTAGGTGGCCTCCTTCAGCTGAGACACCCTGTATAGTAACTAGTAGATAAAGATGAAAAGACAGGATGAAATTCAAAATTGTTGAAAAATTAAAAAAATTGAAGATGTCAATATATGATTTCTCCTCTATTAAAATCATTAAGGGGGATCTATACCCTCAGATTTTGGGGTATTTATCAATGTTATCAACCTCTGTGCAGAAAAAAAGTTTGGTAACATTGATAAACACGCAACTGCATAATGAACACGAGATGGAGTTGCTTGCTATTTCCATATTCTATTCAGCTCGTCGCGAATGGCGTTATACAGGACAGGTCGCACTAATATTAGTGCCACCGATGAGAATATGTACCTCGTCTGTGTCAGTTTTGCTATGATTCCACATTGACAGCAGTGCAGCAGTGAAATGTTGTACAATACCGCAGCACTGATTGACAGTCCTTCTGACTAGGCACCATTTCGTCTAAACTAACTGAAATAAAATTGGCTCTAGATTGGCTCTACATCAGAGATAACCTCTGTCTTCATGAACGTAATATGGGGAAATCTCTGCTATGTGAATGAAATCACGCGCATCGATTTTTTGTCCTTATACGAGCATATTTTGAGCTACACAATAGTTCATTTGATAGAGGAAGGTTCATCACGGCGCGCTCTGCTCATCACATCAGTGAAAAAAGTCTCTTTGAGACAGAAAAATACATTGAAATCTGCGTTTATTTTACTTGTTTTTTTCTCTACTTTGGGTACTCATATTATTAGATATAAACATAATCTCGTTAAATCAATAGCAGAGCGCGCGGTATTTAACCTTCCTCTATAGAATGAGCCCTCACCCAGCCATAAATCGGCTCAAATAAGGACAAAAAATCGATGCGCGTAAACCCATGTTTAGACCCAAAATCTAGTAAGATTCTAGTTCCTTTCTAGTTACAATCCGAGGGTATAGATCCCCCTTAAGGGTGCGCCACGGCAAAAATATCACTATTTCCGCTCGCCAATCGGCGACAGAGAAGCAGCTGTTTCTCGCAGAAAAGACGCTGACAGAGAATATGAAACAGCTTGATTTTTCGATCACGCGGTCTGGCTGCATTTAGCGAAGAAGCAATATTTTTTTATACGCTTTGTGTTGTAATGTTCTCTGCATTATTGCGGTGTCCCGTACAGAGCCCCTTTTTGCAATTTGGATCTTTGAACTTTATAAACAACAAAAGTGTACGTTTTTATAGAAAAAATTTTTTTCTGTACATTTTTTCCAAAGAAGGGCTCTGTACGCTAACCCGTAATAATACAGAGAGTATTTCAACACAAAGAGCATTAAAAAATATTGCTTCTTCGCTAAATGCTGCCCGACCGCGTGATCGAAAAATCAAGCTGTTTCATATGTTCTTTCAGTGTCTTTCCCACGGGAAACATATTTGTTTCTCTGTCTTCGTAATTTACCTCGATTGGCTTACTATTTCCGCTTCGACGCACCCTTAAGGAAAGAAATAACATTCAATTTAGTTTCTATTTCTTGCAATCGATGCAGACAATTTTTAATTTGCCTAAAGATCCGCAGTCTAGTCATTAGAGAACATATAGGTGTACAATAAATATAGATTTTCTTCTTTTTTCTAAGAAATTATGATCTACAAAGAAGTTCTAATCGCGTAAGATATAGCTAATAGTTCATTCCGATAGACTATATTACATCTGATCTCATTTGTTAAATAAATGGTAGCCACAAAAGTAATCGCGATAATAAATCTTGTCTGTTTAATTTCAACATTGTTGAAGAAGTTTGTTCAGTCAGCGTGCTAAACAAAGGATGGAAAGCAGGTGAGTGTCGATGTATAATAACATGATTTCACGTGGTGGTTGCATCTAACGAAAGAGTACTGAGGTTTCGAAAAAAAAATGCATGCAGAGGGTGGTACGCAGCTTCAATTTTACGGGTACTTGGCGAGGACTCCGATTACGAGGCTAGAAAGGGAGCGTCTCGGGTCGTTGCGGTGTCGTTTTACGGGTTGCGTAGTCAGTTGTTAATCTTGCCAATTAACGACCGTACCGAGACATATAACGACGCCGGTCGTCGTCGTTGGAGGTGCGAGAAGCGTTCCGTGGAACAGGGATGAGACTGAAATACGATGAAAGGCGGAAAAAGATTGAAAGACCGGTGACGGTAATTTCGATGATCGGGAGGGGGGAAGCTTTAATTATTCGCCACGTAAATCGGGTATGAGTGGGAGCGAAGTAGGTGACGTCGAGAGATCTTGAACCGACGAACTTTCCAAGCTTCATCGAAGATGTCGACATACCTTTCCGAATTGCACGGTGCATCGATCGAACATTCTGTAAAATGTTTGGAAATTAGTTTGTCACAGAGCTCAGGATACACGCTATAAAAGCCAGGAGGAATTTAAACCCCTTGGCATGCCACTTTTGTTAAATAATTTCCTAATATAAAAAACAGAAAAGTTCATCCACGTATATGTTCAGAGTCGAAAATCCTATAAATCGATCGAAAAATTGAAAAAATTTTTGTTTCGAATAAATCGCTTCTGAAATATTTCAAAAATATATTCTGAAAGACATGCGACGAATTTGTGTACGAAATAGTTTGTAGCTAGTCAAAAATATGTTTCCAAAAATAAAGAGGATACTGAATGGAAATCATTTCCCCTGCGCTGATGACGTCAGAATGTCTTCAAACATCAGAATACTTACAAAGGATGGACCCCAAGTGACCGACTTCGATTTTGATAATCATTTGTGAGACGATGGTATATTGATCCCTAATGATGTCTGCAAAATATTAGGTACAGTTACTCAATAGTTTTAAAGATATAAACAACTGAACTTTCACGCAACCTGCTTACACGGCTAATGAGACTTCGAAAACTTGAAAGTTTAATTGATTATATCTTTAAAACTATCGAGTAACTGCAGCTAATATTTTGCAGACATCATTAGGGATCCATATACCATTGTCTTACAAAAAATTATCAAAATCGAAGTCGGACACTTGGGATCGTTCCCTTGTTAGCTGTCACCTGTTTCGTGACATGAAAATTTTTTAACGAATTCCATCTGTTTCATAGAAACGAGCCACTGTACTGGGCAGATGTAAACAAAGAAAAATATCGATGCGAAGGAAGGCAAGTTATCTGCCGGAATTCTTCAAGTTTGTGCTCGCCGGAATTGCAGGGAGCTCGTTTCGCCGGGACGTTCGATTAATTAGCGAGCACTATCGCTAGCGGCGGCGGAGATACGTGGGATGGAAATTCGGCGGACGAACTATTAACTCCAGTTAATCCCTGGTAGAATTACTCCCGCTCGAAATTCGAAAGTTGCACGCGCGTTACCTTCGGGGGGAGCGTCGAAGCTGCTCGATATTTCCCAAGAATAATTTATTGCCTCCCTGGCAAAACTACACCGCGGTGGCCTGGTTTCCTGCCGCGTGCACGATAAGGGACAAAAATTATTCAAATCCCGCATGGATTTTGTTCAAAAGGCCCGGACGCGGCCGGCGACCGAAAGGAGGCTGGTGAACGACTCACACGTTTTCGCCTGGTGCCGGCGCTGTGTGTCGTTTGTTTGCCTACAACCTTCATCGGTATGTACGATGATAATAGTCGAAGACTAACAAGCGACACTCGTTCCCTCACCACTTTGCTTCCGGCTCTCGTAATCCAGACGAGGTGTAGGAGTAGACCAGGCAGTTTCGTGTCTCACGATCTGAAATACCGCCATCCAACTCGGTTAAACTTCGCCTGAGGAAGCCAGAAATTTTTATCTTTTTCTGATATATTGCTGTAGATTTTTATGAGAAGATGTCGAAAATCCAATTTTTAATCGTAGGAATCCAGGAGTCATTGTAGCATCCTTCAGAGACCCAAAAATTCCTCCTACATGTGTGTTACTTTTATCAAAGTTGCAGATTTTTCTACTCGATCTAATATCTCTTTCTAAGACTAAGTGCCTCCATGAAGTTTATAAACAATTGTGTCTGTGCATTGTCTCTAAATCATACTAAAGATTCGCAGTAAAAATGCAGTTTACACAATGCAGACTTTACACGATTATGATAATAATCTTTGGCATCTTCGTTTCGAAAAGTTGGTGAAACTAATAGATGAAACACTCCGTCAAATGAGAAGGTTACGTGAGCATTCCTTTGTATGTAATCTCCTTTTACGAAACAGCCGACCATTTTCCTGCAAGTTTCCTGGCTGCAGCAAGGTAAAGTAAATTTACAAACTCAAAACTTCTTTAAAAAAAAGAAGTAAAGGAAAGGCTGTTAAGCTTACGATCGACCAAGTAACTACGTTTTTTAATTACAGCTTCATTTTCATCGCGTTTTTAATTACAACTTAACTCGATCCCGGCAACTCGAATTAACAACATGTTAAAAGTTTTCGTACCACCATTTTTATTTGCGCTCGGCCGCAATTTCGTTCGTTTATTATTCCGCGTTTAATGAGTTCGCTTATTATTTGAACGCGTTAATGGCTCCACAGTACAATTCCGCGAGAACAACGGGCCCCAGCCCCTGGCCCGGAAAAATTTTAAGTTTCTCGACGGGGGTGGAGATCGCTCCAGAAACACAATTTTTAAACTTTCTATCGACGAACTATTTTAACAAGGTACGGTTCTATATCTTCGAATATGTATGAACTGCATAAATTGCCTATCCGAACCTGTGTGGAAAAATTATTTGAGTAATTGTTCATTTATCAATTTATGTTATTGTTTATTTATCAAGATTTAATTACGAAATCATGCTCGAGAGAGTACAGAAGTTCCTCAGATTTTGTTCATATAAGATCAATAATCCTATGTCAATCTTTGATCATAATTACTTTACAATATTAAACACAGTCAACCTGGAAGCATTGTCTGCTCGAAGAATAGTATCCCAGCAGAGCTTTATTTTTAATTTCATTAATAATAATATTGATTGTCCCCCTCTCCTTATGCAAATCAATTTCAATCAAGCAGGATTTCAAACACTTAAATCCAAATCCACATATAAATCGCATTATTGCAAACTCTGACACACTATACAGGGTGTGTCCGTTAAATTATGTCACCATTTTTTAGGCATCTCCGGTAGTGTAATTAAAAAATAATTTAGACAAAAGTTTCTCAGTACTTGGTGAGCTACATGTTCGCATATTCTTAAATCTGAGAAAATGCTTTTTACGTAGAAAAGTAGAGGACACCTTGACTTTTTTAAATGGAAAAATTATTTCTTACAATATAAATCAAGTTGCATCAGATGTTCGAACTGCGATCCATCTTCTACGATACAGAGCGCCGCTCTTTCTATTAGACTTTTCGTTGTCGCCATAATTAGGGCGTCTCGGTTTATGTTATTACATGCAGTTGTTATGCGATTTCGAAGTTCTTGAACATTATTGATTGCTGTATCGTATACAACAGATTGCAGACATCTGCAAAGATAAAAATCCAACGGAGACAGATCTGGAGAACGCGGTGGCCAACGAATTGGACCATACGTTCTTATCCAACGATTTCTAATCTAAACTAGAGGGCTATTGTTGCTCGCTCGCTTCGCTCGCTCGCGAGTACGGTCGTTTTTGCTCGCTTGCTTCGCGAGCTCGCGGGTAGGACTGCTCTTGCGAGAGGGTTAGTGATACGCATGGCTAGTAGGGCCTACTGCTATTAATGTTTTTTATTTGGTGTGTGACTCTCCAAGAGTCACACAAAGAACTTCCCGATTCGTTACTCCTTCGCCAACATCGCTAACATCGTTTTCTTTTTGTACTTTCATCGATATTCTCCCAAAATGTATTCTTGGGAGTAGAGATGATTAACCCACTCTTGCATTGGAATAACTTTCGATTATTCCAAGCGGTAACGTTAGCTTCAGTTAAAAAAAAAATTTTTTTTTAATCTAAAAAAAAAATTAAGAAAAAATTGTTTTATGTAATTGCGTTTGGTTCTTTGGTGGAAAATTTTCGTCCTCCCTTATAAATTGCATTGTAGAATCAACTCTTTTCGAAAAAAACTAAAAATCTAAAAAACTACTTGACCAATATGGACCAAAATCTAATCAGCTCTAAGTTACGACGGGGCACATCGATTGCATCATTCATCATTCTGATCGCGTTGTTACTTTTTCAGAAAACGTTAACGAAAAATTTGATACCATAGAAACAGACATACGCACACACACACATACGAACATTTTGATAAAAATAGTCTAAAATGACTCCAATGACCATGAAACGTGAAGATCTGCTAAAAACTCGATTTTCGATTTTCGGGGTAATTACAATAACTTCCCTATAAAATCGGGAAGTTAAAAAGCAAATTAATACAAAAATCTAATACTAAGAGCGGAGTTCTGTATCATAGAAGGTGGATCGCAGTTCGAATATCTGATGTAACTTGATTTATATTGTAAGAAATAATCTTTCATTAAAGTTACCGTCTGCAGCAAATTTTTAAGTTTGAGGTCATTTCAAAGACATAGTATAGTACACTGTTAAATTCGTCTCGACGTCAGAAGCAATCCTATGATGTCCAAAACATATTGTGCCATTTAAAAAAGTCAAGGTGACCTTTACTATGTTACGTAAAAAGCATTTTCTCAGATTTAAGAATATGCGAACATGTAGCTCACCAAGTACTGAGAAACTTTTGTCTAAAACATTTTTTAATTGCACTACTGGAAATGCCTAAAAAATGGTGACATAACTTAACGGACGCACCCTGTATAATAGTATTGATTTTTTTACATGTTGTGTACATGTACATGTCCCCTCTTAGTTAAATTACGTTAATTGTTTTTGTTATTCTATTGTAAACATTTGTGTAAAAGGACTTCGGTCCGTTTAATAATTTGCTTCACTTATCTTCGAGATGCGATTCAACCAGTAGTTTATTATGATTATTAATAAAATTAATTTTATGCACGTCGTTATTTATGTTCGTAGAAACTACACATATTCAAATTTGAACAAAATCCAATGCAGTACATCGGAAACCCGGATCCTTAAAGAAAATCCCCCCGGACGCACTAAAAACTAGGACAAATCCGGGAAAACCCGGACGGACGTTCCCTATTCGCCAGCCATCATCCGACAGACGAGCAGTATATTCATTCAAAAACTGGACGGTCTTCTTTTTTCGTAAAAGGTCTCTCGAGATCTGTGATCGGAAGCTAAAAATTACCAGAAAATCGACTGGTTCCTGTTTCAATAACGTTGCCGCTCGCTGTCGGAACTTTCATCGAGCCCGGCGGCGGCACGCCGATAGATTTAATCGTCGTGAGAATACGGGAACGTTCGCAATAGCAATCAAACGCTGTCGCTCAAGCTGATATAATAGCCTTGGAAGTTAATACACCGCTTGATAACCGAAACGGATTTAATCGAAGAACGAGAAACGAGCCGAGCACCGAGCCACCCCTTTCCCACCGCGCCGCGCTGGTTCCAGAGACCGAGACAATGCCATTCCCCGTCGGTAGCTGGTGAACTCTGCAAGAATCTCGCCGAGTCTTTAACTTTCTCGACGACCAACGATCGAGTTAGACAAGTCGGCCGAGGATACATCGCCGGGTTCCATTTGGCATTGTTACCTCGGTATTTCGGGAGAACCTCGGGGCGCGGTTCGATTTTCGATTCCGCCTCGCCGGCCGCTTCGAGGGGTTTACGGTAAAGTGAATCCAAGTAGAAGGTACATTAATGGAGGCTATATCTATGCTCGGGACGTATTTCTCTCTCCCTCGAATGAACCAGAGGGTAAATGGACAGATGGGGAGACTCCCTTTCGATTATTATCGGAGGTTTGAAGAACGAGCACCCGTTAAGTAGCCGCGTACGTCTCAAGCACTGATATCAGCCAATCGAGTCGCCTTCGACCTGAAACCCATCGCTTTTCGACACCCCCTACCCACCAGAATAGGGGTTGCGAAGGATCGCGAAAGGAATGCCTCCCATCAACCTCGACATGTTACGAAATGTTCAATCTACATACTTCCTTGTCCTTGCGTGACCTCGAAACCTATTGTGTTACATATGAGTAAATTCATCTTGATCCACGCTTTCGTCTTCGTCCACTTTTTCGTCGTCTTTCTGTTGAAATAAAACAGTTCTGAACTGAAAACTCAGGATCCAAGAATGCTGTTACAATGCAACAAATAGTGTACGGTGGTGTGCGTCACTTGGAAGTGACGATCAGAAGCCGAACGAGACGCGAGACGCGAGTAACACGAGTTCAGTTTCGACGGATAAAAAGGTGCTTTTACGCAGAGCTTCCCGCGTGCTTTGAGTACGCGGGAAAAAGTCATAAATTTCGAGCGGGTTGACGGGCCCGCTGTGCCCCGCTGTGTGTGGCACAAAAAAAAGGTCTCTATGGGATCCACGGCTTCACGGTTCGTTTAGGTAAACTACCGATAGCTTCTCTTTAAGGCGGGGTAGGATACCTTCAGATTGTAAGTAGCAAATAACTAGAATCTTATTAGAAAAATTGGGCTTGCGAATTTTCGCTTTTTGTCCTTATACGAGCAAACACACCATGTAAAAATTTCATACGGTACACAGTGAGCAATTTGAACGAAATCTGTGTCAAAATGAAAGAACTTTCTCCCCATTTTTCCTATATTCTCGAAAGTTTCAGTTTTATTTTGAAAAAAAATTTCATCGCTCTATATCTCATTTCTAATAGAAAGTTCTTTGATTGTGGCACAGAGCGGGGCACAGCGGGCCCGTCAACCCGCTCGAAATTTATGACTTTTTCGCGCGTGCTCGAAGCACGCGGGAAGCTCTGCGTAAAAGCACCTTAAGTCGGTATAGGCAGGACATAACCAGTACAGTTTTTATTAGCCGTTTTATAATAAAGTTTTTCCAGTTACCTATTTCACTAGGCTGTGTTTGATTCCGCTTCAACCATATCCCTCAACACTTTCCGTTAAAGAAAAATAAAGGAAAGATATCGAAGAGAAAGAGTAATAGATTCTTGTTCTCAGATGGGATGACATGTTATATCACAGTAAGATGAGAATACCTTCTGAAACATGAGGGAACTGGGCAGCTGAGGTTAAGAGGTCTACAATCGTCCTACATACTCCTTCGACTTTATATCCTCGAGTTTATGTACAATCTGCAGTATTGGATACGCCATTTTCCTGAAATGAAATTTCAAACATTTTTTCGGACTGCGAATAATCGTAGAGAGTATATTGTGCTGTGATAGTAAAGACGATTTTATTATATATCCTGTTGAAATGTTGAGCTTTCAAGTAGCTCTAACAACAAGGGCTGTACAAGGCAGGTCGGAAATCGTAGTAGAAACGGGCAGGGGTGATTGTATTATACAGAGTGTCTCAGCTGAAGGAGGCCACCTAAATATCTCCTTTATTTTTAATAGCATAAAAATATTTATAGCATAATTTAAATGGTATCGAAGGAGGAATATCATAGAAGACAAATTTTTTTTTGTCCGGTTATTTTTTCATAGTTTTTTCAAGGTCATCGTTATTTTTTATCGGGAAATATTTCTTTCTATTCTATCTAATAGTGGCTGAAAGGACGGCGACGGCAACTGTTCGCGTCTCTTTCTTTTTCATACGCTATCCTTCCTTGCGTCCGAAACGTTCATCGTCAATGAAACCACTAAATACAGTTGAGATTATATCGTGTTTGGTATCATTTTGCATTAGAAAAATGCCACGAATATGTTGGTGAATGTTCCATAAAAATATAATTAAAAACTAGAGGGCTATTGTTGCTCGCTCGCTTCGCTCGCTCGCGAGTAGGGTTGTTTTTGCTCGCTCGCTTCGCGTGCTCGCGGGTAGGACTGATCTTGCGAGAGGGTTAGTGATACGCATGGCTAGTAGGGCCTACTGATATTAATGTTTTTTATTTGGTGTGTGACTCTCCAAGAGTCACACAAAGAACTTCCCGATTCGTTACTCCTTCGCCAACATCGCTAACATCGTTTTTTTTGTACTTTCATCGATATTCTCCCAAAATGTATTCTTGGGAGTAGAGATGATAAATTCACTTTTGCATTGGAATAACTTTCGATTATTCCAAGCGGTAACATTAGCATCAGTTAAAAAAAAATGTTTTTTAAATCTAAAAAAAAAAATTTTTTTTTAATCTAAAAAAAAAAATTTTTTTTAATCTAAAAAAAAATTAAGAAAAAAATTTTTTTATGTAATTGCGTTTGGTTCTTTGGCGGAAAATTTTCGTCCTCCCTTATAAATTGCATTGTAGAATCAACTCTTTTCGAAAAAAACTAAAAATCTAAAAAACTACTTGACCAATATGGACCAAAATCTAATCAGCTCTAAGTTACGACGGGGCACATCGATTGCATCATTCATCATCCTGATCGCGTTGTTACTTTTTCTGAAAACGTTAACGAAAAATTTGATACCATAGAAACAGACATACGCACACACACACACACACACGAACATTTTGCTGAAAATAGTCTAAAATGACTGCAATGACCATGAAACGTGAAGATCTGCTAAAAATTCGATTTTCGATTTTCGGGGTAATTACAATAACTTCCCTATAAAATCGGGAAGTTAATAAAGAAGATTAATATTGGTGCTACATTATGATGACGCACGGGCGTTTGAACTGTGCCGACGACTGCGACTCTCCGCGTCGCGTTAGTAGTGGTTCACACCGATATACCGAACCAAGATCAGATTACTAAGTTGGGGGGGGGGGAAGATATTCTTGGTCGCATCTATTGTATAGAAATTGTTGCGCCTATAGAGGATTTACTGTATTGGGAAAATAGGACGTGCGAAACAAATATATTTCTATATATTCCAGGTATAGTTGTTATTAATCTAGTATATACAGGGTGGCCAACATAACTCTGAACAGCTCAATATCTCCGTGAATTTTTGTTGTACAAAAAAACTTCGTCGGACAAAGTTACACTGTTTGAAGGGCCACATATAACGGTGTACGGGAAAAAAATTTTCAAGGTCATTTTTATGAGATTTTAAGGTTATCGATGTTTTTTTAAATGGAATGAGGTATTTTTTAATACATCAATCGATGCAGCTGGACATTCTTTATAAAAAAGTACTAACCTATGTATGTCGAAAAGGTAGTAGTTCAGGAGATATTTCAATTTAAATAACTCCAAAATACCATTACTGTCGTACTAAGGCGTTAGTGTTTACTTACTTGTGTAACGCCTTAGTACGACAGTAATGGTATTTTGGAGTTATTTAAATTGAAATATCTCCTGAACTACTAACTTTTCGACATACATAGGTTAGTACTTTTTTATAAAGAATGTCCAGCTGCATCGATTGATATATTAAAAAATACCTCATTCCATTTAAAAAAACATCGATAACCTTGAAATCTCATAAAAATGACCTTGAAATTTTTTTTCCCTTACACCGTTATATGTGGCCCTTCAAACAGTGTAACTTTGTCCTACGAAGTTTTTTTGTACAACGAAAAGTAACGGAGATATTGAGCTGTTCAGAGTTATGTGGGCCACCCTGTACATACAACAAATATTTTTTAGAAAGCGAACCACCACTTTCCGATTTCCTCGGTACGCGCATCGTAACCATTTCGCGAAGAAACGTAATTTGATCGTTTCCTTTTCAGCGTCGTCGCGTCGCATCAGGCGAAGAAATTTTCCAGAATAATTTTCGATTGGCGAGGTGCATGTTCATTTACCTTCCATGGAATATTTTCGAGCGCTCCGCAAGCATCCTTTCGATCATTAATCCTCGACAAAACCAGACCTCGGCCTATATTCTGAATCGTACATACGCTTCATTAAGAGCGCCGATATTTCTGGAATAAATATCGACGATATATTTGAAGTAATTCGGCACGGCAGAGGGAGCTCATTTGAAAATTTTGCGGCGGTGATTGCGTTTCAGTCGCATAATCATACTTCTCCGCATCAAACGAGTCCTCTGTGATTATTTACCGGGGACCCGTCACAAAGGCCAGATTGATAACGACAATAACAATGTTCCCAGGCCAAGTGGCGTTGTTAATTAAAAGATTTTCATTAAAGCGTTGATGAACATTGGGGATTCGTGCCGGCGCGCGCGGCAGCGGAATTTTATCGACTCGTTTTTCTGGCCGCGATTCCACGGCCAGCCGCGTTATAATTACGAAATGGATTTTCCTTATCAACGGCAATATGACGGACCATTCCCTTTCATCAAACCCCGGGAAACTTTTCCTCGAAACAGTGATCACAGCGTCAGCAAACTTGCCACTCGCCTCCTAATTATTACTTCGTTTACGCCGGAGCGCCAATTAATCATCGCGCACCTTTTAAAAGTTGAATCGACACGCCTGTGGCCGAACAACTTGAGACTGAATTTATCTGGGACACCCTACAGCCGAGCGATCAGATTTTATTAATGCGGTACGAAACGGGTGAGAGGAACTTTGGGAAATTAAGTTCTGGCAGATTTGCTAAAATAAGGTCTCTACAGGGTCAGACTTTCAAATTGCATCCACCCCCGTGCTTTCTACTCGTTTTGAAGTGCTGAATACGAATATAATTTTCGTTTTCGGCGCAAACATACAGTGGCCCACAAATGTGTTCGTACACCCTTTAGAACAAAATAACTCTTGTATAATTGTGCCAAACGATCTGAATAAAAAACGAATCAAAAAGTTTTAAAAAATGCATTTTTTATTTTTGCATGTAACCTTCACACCATTTAGTAAATCAATGCTTCTAATTGCTTACAAAACATCAGGTCGTTTGGTTTGGACACCTAAATATCTTCGTTACTTTTCGTTGTACAAAAAAACTTCGTAGGACAAAGTTACACTGTTTGAAGGGCCACATATAACGGTGTAAAGGAAAAAAAAATCTCAAGGTCATTTTTATGAGATTTCAAGGTTATCGATGATTTTTTAATGGAATGATATATTTCGTTAACGTAATGTTGTAGCTGACAAAATAACGAATTCATGCATGTAACACAATATGACCTTCAAATGACCTTCAACCCAGAAAAATGGTATAAATAAAATCTAACGTGTAATATTCATTTGATGTATTTCTGTTACGCCAAATGTTCAAAAATATTCCCTTGAGCTGCTATACATTCAAATGTATCGCAATACACAACATAATAACAGATTCGGTGTTGACAGGAGGACAATTATGATATACCTTCACCTATACGTTCGTACAGAATCGTGTTTATCCACTACTAATTACTCAGAAGACCTTCGTGATATCAGATTTCCACAGTTTCTAAGATTTCTCGATCAGTTTATCGATGAACGTTTCACAATGCGTTACTCGAAGGAAGATAAGATTGATATGATTTTCATTTATGGAGAAAGTCGACAGTGTTTAAGAGAAGCCGTGCAGTTGTACAAGGACCGATTTCCTAATCGTAATTGTCCATCAGTTTCCGTTTATTCCAATTTGTTAAATAAATTCCGTGAATCTGGTAGTGTCGAAAATAAAAAACGTACAAAGGTGAGGACTGTAAGGAATGAAGCAAACACAATTAATGTTCTGGCAGCAGTGAATACAAACCCTCATGCTAGTTCGCGTTGAATTTTATTTATACCATTTTTCTGGGTTGAAGGTCATTTGAAGGTCATATTGTGTTACATGCATGAATTCGTTATTTTGTCAGCTACAACATTACGTTAACGAAAATATATCATTCCATTTAAAAAAACATCGATAACCTTGAAATCTCATAAAAATGACCTTGAAATTTTTTCCCTTACACCGTTATATGTGGCCCTTCAAACAGCGTAACTTTGTCGTACGAAGTTTTTTTGTACAACGAAAAGTAACGGAGATATTTAGTTGTCCTGCTTCATCGAATTCACCCTGTATGTAGCTTTCGAATTCAAGAACAAAAACTCGATTATCTTTCCACTAGCCCAATAGTGTACATGCATACAGTCAATTGCAAGAAATCGAAGATTAATGAAAATGAATTTTCTATTTTAATCATGTTATAAAGTCGAGAATGATATAATTGTACCCTTAAATTTTTCTAATGTGTTTTTGGTTTTGCATTTGACCTGTTCATGTTTATTATTAATGCATCAAATCCGCAGTCTCAATAATTCGATTCTACGTCAGCCAAGATAAGTTACAGAATACTTTCGCTTCACCCGAGAAGACAATCATTTAAAATTTAGTCCCAGATGCTGAAAATTCAGTGCACCAGGATCAAAACGCTCCACCGAATCGATCTGGAAACATTCGGAAACGTGTTTCTGAATGATCGCGTCGCGCTGTAACGAAAGTGTTACATCGCAACAAAACAAATTGCAGGATTCCTGACACATTTGGCCCGCCGTCTGCCGTGTAACATCCGTCGCACCGGTGTGCATAGCATCCCAGCGGATGGTTGACGCCGCCGCGCCGCGCCGGTTTCCGACCGATAGATCTTCGTGATCGTCCCTGAATCGTGGCTCGCAGCTACGCGGAATCCAATCAGCGAATTTGTGAAAATATGGAAAAGTCGTCGGGAATGAAAATTCGAGATAGAGAAAGACGAGAGAGATGAACGAGCGACGAGTGAGACGGGTGGAACAGAAATGGGAAGAGAGGAATTGAGAGAGAGGTGAAAGGGGAGCGAAAGAGAGAGTTCGGAGCAACTGCACGAGATTCGAGAAGCCGTACCGAACTGGTTGCAGGTCAATTTAATCCTGGACGGTAGTTCGAGTCCACTTAAGTACCTGGTAAATAGATTCCGATCGAGTACCTATCCCTGGATCCCTGCAGACATTCGATTCTCTCTGCTCTACTCTCGACCGTCCGCTTTTATCTTCTCTCCTTCTCTCGGCCGCGCCTGTTTCTCTATCCGTCCCTCGATCCTGCTATCGTCCCAATCCTCCTGGACTCCTCGCCGACTATCTATCCACAATTGTCCGCCATCAGTCCTGTCCCGCGCTTCATCTCTCTCTCTTACCCCGCCGATCCTGTACTCGTTTAAGACAAAACGAAGGGTTGTTCGAGCACAGTCGAGTTAGCATTCAAATCAATATCCATTCATCCCCATCGACTCGATCGCTTCTGTCCGCTCTCCCAGCCGTCTGAAATAACCGATACAATCGCAGCGAGAAGAGGGCCAATGATAACAACGCCGCAGACTGAAGGTGATTCGCCGCTGAATGAGAACGCCGAGAAATAAAATCCGTCGCCGATCGTGTTTCGATCGTCGGAAGAGACCCTTTGAAGGGATACACCGTTCTATACCACCGTCACGCCCGTTACACCACACCTTCTCATCTCGTCTCGTCTCCTCTCGCCACCCCTAGCCTCGTCCTTGCTCATTTTACTCTCCCTTTGATGAACCATCTTACTTAGAGCCTGCTCTTTTATCATGAGCTTTTCAAGAGAGACTCTTTCAGGCCACGCAAACGGACCGATAAGAATTCAATGCTCTTTTCAGACACTCGGCGATCGTGAATATTTCACTGGCCCCGCTACGCGATTTAATCGCACTTGTCAAGTCTTTGTACGTCGGCTCTCTAACCTCGGATATCTCAGGTTGCCGTGCGCGGAATCAGCCACGCCAATTAGAAACACGAACGCGGGTCAACGCTTTTTAGTTAGCGATAAGAATTACTTCTGAAGAGGCAGAAGAACCGAAACGTAAAAGTTATATTTGGTATTGAGTTTATTAACCCTGGGGATGCTGGGCCCATACATCTTCTTGTATATTAAATTAAAGTAGATTAAAGTAACGTTTTACTATAGAGTCATTCTATAGAAAAGGAATATAACCATATTTTTTTCAAAATTTAACTCACTCCGGCCCCTCATCGAAGAAAACGTAAAAGAAGAATTCATTTAAATTTTTCGACATTATAAAGTTGATTGTCGAGGTTGAAAAAATTATTTTGTAATAGCCCAATGCTTTCCGAATAAAACAAAAAAATGTAGCTCAATCGGACAAATAGTTACTGAGATAAAAATTCGTAAGTGAGGCCTATTTTCATTGAAATGGGCAAAAATCGAAAATTTTGAAGGCCTGCCATTTCTAAAAAATTCGAAATCGGCAAAATGATGACTTAACACCCCGCCCCCCACCCCTTAATTTCTCGTGGACTACAACATATTCCATTTAGAAGAAAATCGACGATGGCGACTACATTAGTGATCGATTTGGCATGGAATTAGCCATTACTCTTGAACCATAAGAGATATCGAGATGAAATTTGCACTATGATTCAATAAAAACGGATTCCTATTGCTGATAACACTGTCCAACCAATTCCAACTTTTTTAACTTCCCGATTTTATAGGAAAGTTATTGTCATTACCCCGAAAATCGAAAATCGAGTTTTTAGCAGATATTCACGTTTCATGGTCATTGGAGTCATTTTAGACTATTTTTATCAAAATGTTCGTATGTGTGTGTGTGTGTGTGTGTGTGTGTGTGCGTCTGTCTGTTTCTATGGTATCAAATTTATCGTTAACGTTTTCTGAAAAAGTAACAACGCGATCAGAATGATGAATGATGCAATCAATGTGACCCGTCGTAACTTAGAGCTGATTAGATTTTGGTCCAAATTGGTCAAGTAGTTTATTAGATCTTCAGTTTTTTTCGAAAAGAGTTGATTCTACAATGCAATTTATAAGGGAGGACGAAAATTTTCCCCCAAAGAACCAAACGCAATTACATAAAAAATTTTTTTCTTAATTTTTTTTTAGATTAAAAAAAAATTCTTTTTTTTTAACTGATGCTAATGTTACCGCTTGGAATAATCGAAAGTTATTCCAATACAAGAGTGAATTTATCATCTCTACTCCCAAGAATACATTTTGGGAGAATATCGATGAAAGTACAAAACAAAAAACGATGTTAGCGATGTTGGCGAAAGAGTAACGAATCGGGAAGTTCTTTGTGTGACTCTTGGAGAGTAACAATAGCCCTCTAGTTTTTGTATTTCGATTCCCACTATGCGATTCTTATAGTGTTTTCCGCGCTGATTCCGAATCTGTCCTTAATTTTTCTCCTAAACGTACAGTTTTTGAGAAAATTGAATTTTAAAAAAAGACATACTTTTCAACTTAGAACATATATTGTGATGTTATCTTAAAAGATATTGAATTGTCCTTTACAGCAGAAGATTCTGTAGACTTTCCCGAATACAGCGATATCCAATATTAGTACATTATGATTGTTTAAACATATGTAAAGAATGATTAAAGACGGAAAGATACCACTTTTGCACCAATTTTTGCGGATATTTTTGAATTTATCTCAAAAAATAAGGGTCCAGCGGAATTTCGAACAATACCACGCGATAGAGCAGACTTTTATCTTAAGGAACCACCCTGTCAAGTTTGCGTGGTCGACGTTTTTTTCGAACCAGAAAGCAAAATATCTTCGCCCGACATGAGTTGCCGTCAGTGGCTCTCACCACTGGAACGGGCGTTCGACGCGCCGCACAGTGGAACCTTTCGTCCAAATCGGAGACAAAATCAAAGAACTTTCGATAGAAATGAGGTAGAGCGATGAAATTTTTTTTAAATTATAGCTGAAACTTGGCAGAATATGGAAAAAATAGGAAGATTATGGTACGAACGTTTTATAAACTTGAGAAAATTCGTTAAACTCTCACAATTTCAAGAAAATTGCGGTTTTTTCAATAACATGGGCGGAAACAATTTTTTTTTAACATGCTGCACATCATTTCCTGTAGATTTTTTCACGCTGATTTTAAATCTGGTCTCAAAATTTGTCTACGACCTCAGGATTTTACAAGAAATCGATTTTTGTGAACGAATTGTTTAATGAATTTTCTCAAGGTTATAAAACGTTCGTACCATAATCTTCCTATTTTTCCCATATTCTGCCAAGTTCCAGCTTTAATTTTTAAAAAATTTCATCGCTCTACCTCATTCCCATCGAAAGTTCTTTGATTTTGTCTCCGATTTGGACGAAATGTTCCACTGTGCGCCGTATCACATGAACGCCCATCCTAGTGGTGAGCGCTACTGGCGGCAACTCATGTCGGGCGAAGATATTTTGCTTTCTGGTTTGAAAAAAACGCCGACCAAGCAAACTTGAAAGGGTGGTTTCTCAAGATAAAAGTCTGCTCTATCACGTGGTATAGTTCGAATTTCCGCTGGACACTTATTTTTTGAGATAAATAGAAAAATATCGTCAAAAATTGGTGCAAAAGTGGTGTCACTCCGTCTTTAAGGATCGTTTAAACATGTTTAAACAAACATAATGTATTAATATTGGATATCACTGTATTCGGGAAAGTCTACAGAATCTTTTGCTGTAAAGAACAATTCAACATCTTTTATAATAACATCACAATATTTGTTCAAAGTTGAAAAATATGTCTTTTGTTAAAACTCAATTTTCTCAAAAACTGTACGTCTAGGAGAAAAATTAAGGACGGATTCGGAATCAGCGCGGAAAACTGTACAAGAATCGTATAGTGGGAATCGAAATACTTTTTGGCTGTTGGACTGTGTAATTATCGTAATAAATATACAGAGGGTGCAGCGCCAGAATCCGTACAAAATTCAATTTGAATTTCCCGCTGTTCTATACCACTTCGAGAGGTCACGATTGGCGTTCAAATAGCTTGACGCATGTACTAAACATTCATAACTTCGAAACAGTCGCAATGTTGAAACCAAGTGCGGAGTATAATAGAAAAGCCGCGATTATCGAAAGTGTTCGCGCTGGGCGCTCAGCGACAGAAATCATTCGATTCTTCGGGTATCCAAGATCGACTGTGTATGATATTGTCCCGAAGTATAACGAGTAGGAGAAGTCCAACGAAGGTTTTGCAACACCGGCAAGGAAAACTCACTCAATGGAGCGCGTTGTAGGACGCCCGAAATCATTCAACAAAGTCAGGAGCTGACTCTTGAGGATACAGGGCAGTCGATCCGAAAATTGTCGTCGGTTGTCGGTGCGAGTGAAAAAACTATCTCTGGAAATTGTCTGGAAAGCCGTATGTTTTCCAGCAGGACGGTGCGCCCGCGCACACAAGTCATTTGGTGCAAAATTGGTTGTCGGACAACGTCGACATGTCTTTGGTCCAAAAAATTTTGGCCGCCCAACATCCCAGATTTAAATCCTTTGGACTTCTATGTATGCAACGTGGTCGAAAGGGTCACTAACAAGTTCAAACATCCAAAAGTCGCATCATTAAGAGCCGCTATTGAAGCGGCATTCGCCGATATGGGCCGTGACTCATTAAAACGGGTCTGCGAACACTTCAGACCGAGAATGGAGGCGGTCATTCAAGCAGAAGGGGGTTATATTGAGTAAATGTGTTCTTTATGACCTAACAAACAATTCAGTAAAAAAAATTATAAACATTTCCATTTTTGCAGTAAAAATTATGTTTAAAGAAAATGTTTGGTTTGTCCGAATTTTGGCGTCGCACCCTGTATATTGTCGGCTGGGTTGGCGATTTAACCCTCTGCACTCGGAGCTATTTTAACTGGAAAATTAAACATTTCTTCCGATCCAGAATATTCCCATTCCCTACGATTTTTGAAATTTTATGGATATGAAATTGGTATAATACCTCATACAATACCGAAATGTTTAGTAATTGATTAGATACCGGTATAATTAATAATCTAAACAATATTTTGAATAATGGTACAGCAATTTTTAGTGGTGCCTCAGAGGGAACAACCGAGTGCAAAGGGTTAATAGATGGGAACTCGAGATAAATTGATCAATGTTATTCGCGAATTGATTCGTAACACCGAATGACATTTGCCGAATACTGTTGCAGACGAGAAAGGGTGAGAAGACAGTGAAATTTGTCACGGTGGGCGCGTTTACGCAGTGCGGCGCGGCGTGAGCACAGACGAACGAAACAGTGGGCTCGTAAAACTGGCCACCAGACGAGGGTGCCTGAAATTGCGGCTCGGATTCGTCGTCGCTGTCTCGAAAGGAACAAGTGGCGAAGAATAAAGGCCGAGAGGGAGGAAGAGACACGGCTTCAAGTTAGTTACCGCACGCGCGCATAAGTGCCGTACAAAGACGTGACTGCGGGCGCACAGACGCAGGAGAAAAAAAAAGAAGAAGAAGAAACCACCCGGCAAAAGCGGAGGAAGGCTAAGCACTCCGTTTAATCTACCGTGTTGCATAAATACATAATCTCCGCGTTCTCAAACTCGAATGCGGCAGACGCTTTTTCCCGCTTCGACGACTCGACGCCGTTCTAGACGACCTGGCTCGTTTCGTGGCGATTATCGTTGCGAGCTTTTCATCCAAATATCATTATTCCATGAACCCAGAATTTTTATGAACCAACTGCGGGCGCTTATCAAATCGTCCGTTGCCAGAAACGAATTCGATGAACGCGCGCTCAAGCAGAATTTCATTTGTTCCTTTTATTCAGCTCAATCAGAAACTGCTTAACCCCTCGTACGGAGAAATGCTTACGTGTTTACAAGGACACCGCGAAATCAACAAATTCGAGATCTACAGGGTGAGTCCGAAGAAATAGAACACCTAAATATCTCCGTTAATTTTCGTTGTACAAAAAAACTTTTTAGGACAAAGTTACACTGTTTGAAGGGCCACATGTAACAGTGTAAGGGAAAAAATTTTCAAGGTAATTTTTTTACAAGATTTCAAGATCACCGATATTTTTTTAAATGGAATGAGGTATTTTTTAATACATCAATCGATGCAGCTGGATATTTGTTATAAAAAAGTACTAACCTATGTATGTCGAAAAGTTAGTAGTTCACGAGATATTTCGATTTAAATAACTCTAAAACACCATTACTGTCGTACTAAGACGTTAGCGTTTATTTACTTGTGAAATATCTCCTGAACTACTAACTTTTCGACATACATAGGTTAGTACTTTGTTATAACGAATGTCCGGCTGCATCGATTGATATATTAAAAAATACCTCATTCCATTAAAAAAAATATCGATGATCTTGAAATCTTGTAAAAAAAATGACCTTGAAAATTCTTTCCCTCACACCGTTACATGTGACCCTTCAAACAGTGTAACTTTGTCCTAAGAAGTTTTTCTGTACAACGAAAATTAACGGAGATATTTAGGTGTTCTGTTTCTGCGGACTCACCCTGTATACTATTTAATTATACATTTCCTTGCAGTCATTAGTAAAATTGAACACAATTTTAACACTCTTGGAAGTAGATTAATTTTATAAATAAAATTGAATCAGTTTTTCGGATAAAAAATTGGCACGCTTCTAATTAGCTTCGTGCCATAGTGTTTCGTCGAGAAATTTTCTGGAAAAGGTGGTAGCATTAAAAACACATGGGTTAATCATTTAAATACATACGCGTATAGAGGAATGAGTGAAGAACAATGCAGGAATGATTTCCAAAGAAGAAAACTCTTGAGAGTACCTACGCAATTATGAAGAAGCTATTCACAACTAGAACTATACCGCGACAGCCAAACGAAGTATTCAGCGTCCTAACAACCGGTTCCCGTAAATTCTGTGTCACCCGCATTAATTCACGCGCGCGTATCGTGTAAATAGTGCAAAATGAACGAGTTTCATAGTCTCATACTTCGGCTGGCCTTGCATATTTGACGTCGCGAATTGTCTGCGTTTCGTGAAGTTCTACGCCGATGAATTTCTAATTACGTTTGGCCCGGAACTCTCGCGCATGATACCCGCGATAAGGTAATTCGCATGAAACGTTATTATACCGAACTCCCAACAGTCCAACATGTACCAACGATCCACGGAGTATAATGCATTGTAGATGCTGTACGAGTTGAACCGCGGCCGAGTAATGACGCATTAAGTTATCCTATTGTCAATAATTAGGGCGCTGCGCTCAGCGGTAATCCGATAGACTTCACTCTATTGCGCGGTAGACGACTTAATCTGCTCCACAGTTGATCTGACATTGCCGGGCATCCAGCGCGATTGTTTTTGGTCAAAGACCGCGAATCTTTATACCATTTAGTATAGAAGTATGTATTGCGTATCTTAGCAATTTTCTTCAGAGTTGGGCATTAATCGATTATAATTTTAATCAAGATTGATTGATCAATGTGTACGATTAAAAAAGTAATCATGGAAAAATCTGCGATTCATTCAATCGATTCATGAAGTTAATCGTCAATCGTTGATTAAAAGAAGAAATCATCGAAAAATCGACGATTGATCCAATCGATTGATGAAGTTAATCGTCAATCGTTGATTAAAAGAAGAAATCATCGAAAAATCGACGATTGATTCAATCGATTGATGAAGTTAATCGTCAATCGTTGATTAAAAGAAGAAATCATCGAAAAATCGACGATTGATCCAATCGATTGATGAAGTTAATCGTCAATCGTTGATTAATAGAATAAATCATCGACAAATCGGCGGTTGATCCAATCGATTGATGAAGTTAATCGTCAATCGTTGATTAAAAGAAGAAATCATCGAAAAAAGAACATAAAAGCACGTAAACATAGTTTGTATTCTATATAGACAATATGTACACCTAAGTTCGGTTTACATTTTTGCAGTATTCATACAGTTTTGATTCCGCACTTAATTTCGAAATTTCAGCAGTTAATCATTAATCAGTTATCCGATTGACGATTAATAATCGTTTATTAACGACTAAAGTAGAAATTTAATCGTTAACCGCAATTAACGATTAATAAGTATTTAATCGTTAACAGCAATTAACGATTTGTAAGTATGTGATCGTTAACCGCAATTAACAACTAAACTAGGAGATCAATTTTTAATTGCGATTCATTATTATTATTATATACGGACCGAGGTCTTTTTATACAATTTGTTTACAGTAGAACTGATAAAAACAAAAAGGAACATAACAAAAAGAAAGTCTTAACCTAAAATTTACATAAGAAGGGACAAGCGCGAAACTAAACAAATACAGATACGATAATATCGCTAAGATTATTTGTTAATACAAATTATAAGATTATTTGTTAAAACAAATAATCTTGCGTAAATTTCTTTTGAATGCCTGTAACATGCCATTAAAAAAATCAATATTATTATAAAGTATGTTTGAGCTTGCAATAATGCGATTTAAAGGATTTAATACTCCATATGTGGATTTGGATTTCATTGTATGAAATCCTGCTCTCGTTCTCAAAACACGTTCAGGTACGTAGAAATTGATTTGCCTGAGGAATGTGCGGGACAATCATATTATTATTTATTAAATTAAAAATGAAACTCTGGTCGGATACTATTCTTCGATCAGATAATGTTTCCAGATTGACCGTGTTTAATATTTTAGAGTAAAAACAGATTTTGTGATTAACATTTTTTTTCATCGTTTCGTCGTCGAATTCAATGATGTAGTATACTATTGAAACGACTACACTCTGAATGCTTGCATTTCACTTTTGAAGCTTTCGTTTATCCTTCGTACCAGCAGAGAAATTCAGGTATTTTGTTTTGGTGACTCACCCTGTATTATCTTTCTATTATTTCGTACGATTTCTGTTGGAGAACCATATTACCGTCGGTAAGAGGTCCAAAAATGACTGATTTTCGTAATACGTATTTATTTCTTTCGTTAAACTGACCAGAGCTGCAGGACAACTCAGACACACAGCTACATCCTCGAACATCCTGTTGTGAACATTATCCAGGGCCACGGAACTTAGTGACTGAATGGTCGGGTTTCACCTGGGCGCTGCTTAGTCACCCGGGCGGATCGTTAACGAGCTGCCAGCAAGGCAATTAATAATTAGAAGCGTTTGAATTCGGTTGCAGTTCCTCATAGACCCGGGCATCCAGCCGCAAAGCTACTTAATTATCAAAATTACCTAAAGGACAAGGCATTATAAAGTTCGAGTCCGGGAATGTTCCTCTGGAAACATGCTAATGCATTAGGATTGAATTACTCGGCCAAGACTCGCGGAAACTTCGCCCTTAACAACCTACCGAGTCTTCATTATCATATTGCGCCGCCACAGTGGTCAATCTGCACGAAAACATGGACAAAATTGAAAAAACCCTTTCCGGTACGAGCAATTCAATAAATTTTTATTAGCATCACGCAATATACTTTCGTACTACGCATATTTTTTCATATAGTGTGACCGAACACGTTTTATTATCACGGAAATAATAAAAATTTAGGAAGCTCAATGGAAAACGATTATTTAATCCATATTCAGCTGTAGTAAACACACGCAGAATTTATTTATTTTCTGGCGGTCGACTAAAGCGGATTTAGGCTACTTTTGGTTGAAAAGCGTATTTGAAATTTTCATTGTACGCACAGATTAAAAAAGTTAAAAATCGCGACATTTCTCTTCGAAATATCGAGCAATAGCAATTTTTCAAGAAAGTTTTCTTCACACAGGACTAAGTAAACTAATTCTTTTAATATCTAAAAGGAACTGAAGATATCAGGACCAACTTTGAAATATTTATTAGTTTTTAAGAGTGTTACTTGATTTTTCCGCCGACCGAATGCATACTGTATGCACCATTGGAAATAAAGTTATACAATGTCAACGATTCGCTTGCTTTTAAATGTTCAGAGGTCACGAGGAAAGTACCACACAGAATTAGATCCTCTACTTTAGAAATTACTTACATAATTTACATTTTACATTTCGATTATTGAATCCTCGCCCGAGGTGGAATTATATTTAACTTATTACGGAAGTAGAATTTTATAGGACGCTCTTCCAACATGGAATCACTCAGGACTCGATGCCAAAATAGAATCATAGTAAACTTTGACTGTAATAGAATTCTATTGATCAACAATTTAAATAGAATCATATTGCACGCACTTCTCGAATGGCGTCATACTGTAAACACTTGCGAGGGAAGTTACCCAGATGTCCAATTAGGTTAGGTTATGGTATCCCACCGTCAATTAACTAACATGAGTGCCCGGATTCGTCCGGAAAATTTGATATTAGTTACAAAAAATGGAGTCAAAGTCCGCCGTAATTAGCTCCGAAAATGGCTTTAATGAAACAACCTATTTTCGTAAATTTTGTTTATGTTTCGGTTTTTCTACATCCGTCTAAGTTCATTCAAAGAATTATGTTACGAATTGAAATTTGAGAAATGAAAAATAACCTATTACAATCACGTCGATTGTTTCAGTTAGCGTTTCTGAAAAAAGTCGTACACACGCTACCAAAATGATGGTATTGTAATAATTCCTGTAATAAGGAACAAATTCAAAATAAATAGAAACGGTGGAAATATGCAAAATAACTTATTCGTTTCTGAATGCCTGTGATTTAAAGGTTTAAGGAAACGGTACATCTTTAAAACTGTTTGTGTATTGACCTACATTTATGTATAATTTATATTGTATTATGTAAAGTATCAAAATGTATTGAAAAAAATAATGTACGGCAGAATAATCTCTACCTGGAAATTCAAATTGCATTAAATAAAAAAAAAATAAATCGAAAATCGTATCAAGACTTTCGCAACGACCCGATACTTTCAGCCAGGGGTTGTAAGGTGAAGTGCCCTAAGTCTGGACAGTTCAAGAGTGATACCTAAATCTGGACAATTGAATTTTCATAGTAAAAGAAGTAATTAAGAGATTAAATAATTATATTATATATTCTGAGGCCTTAGCTACAAGTAGGTGTGAATATTATTTCATTAAGACATCAATTGAAATTTAAAAATGAATTCAACGTTCCTCTGAAAACAGTATACAAAATTGTCTATCTACATGCGAATCATGTGCATTTATAGTTCGAACTTTTGTTAGAAAAAAAATATAATTCAAGCCCTCAGACAAAAAATAATTATCACGCATAATAATATTGATATTTTAAAATAAATTGGCAATCAAACTTAACGTAAATAATAATTATTAATCCAAATATTAGATGTCCAAGATTAGGACTGTTTTCAAATATAAGTACTCCATACTGGGACGCGATGACAGTAGCTGTCCCACTCTAAGCTTATACGCAATGTGCTTACGCCTGAAGCCGGACACGTGTTTGTGAATAAAATCAACGCATTGTTTGCAAATTATTTAACTACATGTACGTACAATTAGTCTTCTATTAGCCTGAATAACGTATGTAGAAAATGTATTCCGGTTGTGACGTTAATAATACTTTACGCTTACATCTTAAATCTATTAGTATTACTACCTAACCTTAAAAGTTGTATTATGACAAGTTTTATGAAAACAGTAAATGAATATATATATATATATATATATATATATATATATATATTTGGTTAAATAATACAATACTATAATCTATGATAAGAATACTACATATTACGCAAAGCATCTTCTATTCGTCATGCGCAACAGCGCCACCAACCAACGTTTTAGGTTATGTTCGCTCGATCAACTCGTAAATTGAATTTGTCCCGATATAGGCTTTACTTCTGTCCAGGTACTAGCTTAGATTGGATTTAATATGTCCAACTATAGGTTTGAATTATTCTTGTTAATACAATTAAGATATTAGCCTAAACAATGATCTTTTTATTTTAAATTATTTTACAAACTCTGAACTGTATGTTAAAACTCTTAAGAAATTGTTTTTGTTTATTTAAAGTGATAAAATTTAAAATAGAAAAACATGCTGTCCAGGCATAGGGCACTTCACCTTAGTATTTTCTCACCGATATATATATATATATCCAGGTCCCGTATCACGTTACTGTTCTGGGTCTCTCGAGGTCACAGCACCGTGGTAGGGATAAATTTTTCGCAAATATCGCGCAGATCTCTGCCGCATACATCGAGGCATTACTGTAGGGAAGTTTGCTGACACTGGTGTCGATAGTGTGCACAGGTCACGCGCGCAAAGGGTTGAGAGAGCAAACGACCCGATTGTCGCCATCTTATCGCGTCAAGTTCGAACATTCTGGTGAAACGAGGGTCCAAATTAAAAATACCTGGCGACGGTGCTCGTCGCGTAACATCATTACTCATAGCGCGCGCGTTTCCCTCCTCGAGGGAAGCCGAGGGCAGGCGTCGTTCGTTGCAGTTCCTTGCTAACTCTTGCTACCCGTTTATCGTCCGGGCTCGTTTGTCCCTCCCACACCTCCCCTTCCCTCCCCCACACCTCGTATAAAGTATCATTAACACGAGCGCCGCATTTTTTATACTTCCCTCTACCACTTTTCTCCACTTAGCGTGTTCTGCAGCGGCGCTCTCTGTCCGTCCGCCCATTGTTCCGATTTTTCTACTGCTCGGAGAGACCTGTCAGTTTTGCCTCTCCCGCCTCATACACCCACATCCCCTCGTCCCGCCTCCTCCCGACGTGTAAACCGCAGTCCGGAAGCCGTGGACATAAATTTCGCGAGGGGGAGGCAAAAAAAAGAGCACGGCCGGGGAACAAGGCCGAAGAAATATTGGGTACGCGGCTCCATTTTGCGGCGGCGATGAGAATCGGTTCCCTCGTTGCCTCGTAATATCTGCTACCGGAAACGGGTGCCTTTGGTACCCTCGTAATTCCGGGACACGCTTCTATCTGGACGCTGAACCTGTTCCTCATCGCTGCGATTACACTCTCGGATTTATCGCTCCGCCATTTTTAAAGCTTCCAATCGGAGACACTTGATTGCGCAGGCTGAAGCCGGACGGGTTCAACGGGAAAAAATGAACGGGGCGAAATAATACATAAATACTTGAAGATCATAGTTTACCACATGGTTGAACTCGTCTCGACATCAGCTAGCACGCTATGCAGTTGAAAATGTATGGTGCCGTATGGAAAACCATCGATGACCTTCAAAAGACTTTTTTGTATCATCATATTTGTGTAAGGCAATATTTGTTTATTTTGACTAACACCACACCGTTCACCAGAGTTGGGTGGTAAGAAATTCAAAGTTTAACCAAGATTGATTGATTAATGTGTACGATTAAAAAAGATAATCATTGAAAAATGAACGATTGATTCAATCGATTGATGAAGTTGGTGGTCAATCGTTGATTAAAAAAAGAAAGCATCGGAAAATCAGAGACTGATTTAATTAATTGTTGAAGTTCATCGCCACACGGTCTACCCATAAATTGCATTAACGAGGGAGAGAGAGAAACATAGCGGAGATGGAGAATTGACAGAAATATATCTCAATAAAAACTCAGTTTACATTTTGTCAGTATGCATAGAGTTTTAATTCCGTATTTCATTTCGAAATTTCAGCAGTTAATCATTAATCAATTATACGATTGACGATTACAATTTAAAAGAATGTAATCGTTAACCGCAATTGACGACTAAACTAGGAGTTTAATTGTTCATTGCGATTAACGATTGAAGTAGAAATTTATTCGTCAATCGTTGATTAAATTTTTACTCAACTCAGCCGCTCGCACACAAGAAAAACGCCACAACTCAAAGCTTTTCAGTTTTCTTTTCAATGCATTAAAATGGCCACCGCAGTATTAATAAGTACATTTTTATTAGGTTTTATTTGTTTCTACTAGCAGCCATAGTTAGTTGAACTATCAAAGGACTTTGAAGCGTTCTCCTGTAAAATTTGTATTTTTATATTTGTGACGTTTTTCTTGTGTATGAGGGACAATTCAAGTCCAATCAACATTAAATATTGGGTTGGCAAGAAAGTAATTTCGGTATTTTAAGGTGAAGTAAAAAACCAACATTTTTTATTCAAGCGATTTAATCAATAAAATATTTTCTTATTTATTCTTTTTTGCAAAAGATCATCGAACAAAAGGGAAAATGTGTAATTCATTAAAGTTCATTACTTGCAGGAAAAATTGGACTCATTTCTCCTTAAAATAATGAAATTACTTTCTTGCCAACCTAATAAAATAATTGTGGTACAATTTTAGATCATGGCTTGGCTTGACATTATTGTGTTTCATAGAACTTTTACATAATTCGCCCCATTTTTGCACTAATCGACTCATTCGAGTGACACCAAAAATATGAAATTAACGTGAAAAAACGGAGAGAATATACTAGAAACCGAAATAGTAAATGTGCAGCTTGTAAACCATTTTATTTTAGATTGCCAAACACGAATCCGGCCGCACACGCCTGAAAATGATAGTGTGCATGATCAATTCATCGGCAGTAACAATCGCGGCGAACGAGGGGCATTTTTTGTCGAGCATTTTCGGGTTTGCGAACGACGCGGCGCGGCGTATAGGATGGCAAGTGCGCGCGGAATATCATAGTGATGTACGAGCGCGGCGCGTTCGGGAAGAACGTTCGAATAAACTTGCCTACAAAAATATAAAGCCTGACCGTCGAAAACCAATGTCGGAGCGAACTACCACGGAATATGCCAAAAACTGGCCACCTAAGTCAATTAACCGGAAAACAAAGGGAATAAACGTTCCGTTCCATTTTCAGCGACGGTAACTCGTTGCGTTTCGTTAAAAAGTTCTCCGAACTGCAACTGGAACGAAAGATTCGCGATGACATACCGGATATGCCCCCTCTTTCGTTCTGCCATCCGCAATGCAATTCGCTGAAATGTAATTTCGAAATGGACTGCACAATTAAATCAATCCGGGAGTTGGGAAAACTGATACAGCTATAACTCAATCGACGCGTCGGGACAATCTTTGTAGCGATAATTGAATAAATTAGCTTCTAATGTTCAATGATGTTTATGTACATTTTAGATGATAAGAAAGTAAATATTTGAATGTACAATTACTATACTGCGGATCTTTATGCAAAATAAAAAATGTTTGCATTGATTTCAAGACACAGAAGCCAAATAAAAATTTCCTTCTCCGTTCTATTATCTTATTAAGCTGAAATTAATACACCGATGTCCTTAAATCTTAATCATATATTCTTAAATCAAAAACATATAAATATATGGTCGCACAGAAATTTTTCAGAAACGAAAAACAATTGTTTATTTCCATCCCTGCTTACTATACACTTTGCTTGGACGATTCTCAAGGTTCGAGCCACGTTCAAGAAGTTTCGCTTGGAACGAACGCTCACCCCAGAGGAAATTAGCGGCAGCACGCGAGAAGATCAGGCAGAAGAATGACCAATACAAGATGATAAATATCTCGTGTAGTCGTTGGATACTTTTCCGGCGATTTTCAGTGGATATTTTTCACAGGCGGGTCGAGCGAACTGGCCCCGCAAGGGATCGAGTAAAAAGGAGGCCGCGGGAAACACGGGCAAGCACGATTAGGGTCGAAGAACTGTAATTTACAACGACGTGCAAAAAATCGTCGGGTTGATAGCTAATTAATAAGAAGTTTTTGCATGTCCCGCGGAACGTTAGGGGAAAAAATAGAAGAAAGCTCGACAGATTTACGACGTGCCGAGTATCGTTTGTTTCGATTCGCGAGTCCGACAATAAAGCTACGTTTCCACGCGATAGTTCCGCTGACTTCCTACTTCAGATGTACCTTTTTGTTAGAATTTTTTTTGCAAGACAGCGGATGTATTTGAGCTATTGTATAATTTTAAGAAGTTAAATAACAATTTTCGAAATGGGATCTTCAGACCCACAACGACGATTATAAATTTTAGCACGTGAAAATGTACCTTAAAGAACGACGACGACGTCTCTGGCCGCACGATTCCGAATGGATTCGAGTATCGATACGATCTTCATCGCGATGACGTGAACGTTAACGAACCTGTGTTATACAGGGCGATTCTGGTAATTGGGCAGAGTTCCATTCCACATCAGCATTATGAATCAAGGAATTATGAAGTACAGAGTCGTACAGAAAAGTTTGGCACGCCCTAATGTTCTTATTTTATGACAAGATTGGTTTCGCAAATTTACTGGCGCAGCAAAATGAACCCCGAATTACCACTTATGTATATTCCACGAATTTCATTGCACTGCATAATATTATTGATCGCATAAGAAATACACGTGCACCAGCATTTGCGAAGCAAACGGGAATAGGACGATTCTGTTTCGGCTTGAACGATGTTCGAGAGCCTGAGGCCGGAACCATTCAGACTTGAATGCTGAGGACGTGGTGATGGTTGTAGGTGAAGGAGTTGGAGACTTGTTTTATCCAACGCAACAATTTATTTTCAACACAGTCAGTGTAAAATGTTATAAGCACAAACGCGGACGGCGAACAAGACTTTAAACAAGAAGAGTGACGATATCACGAAACAAGATAATTAGCAACGAGCGTTGCGATTATTGAACTGTAGACTTTATAGATAGCAAGCGAGCGCTGCGAAGTCGAAATGTAAAGTGAGCTCGTTCACACGCACGGTAACGAACGAGCGACGGAGTCGGTTGAAAACGCCTTTGTCTGATTGGCGCATTCGGTTTCACCTTGTTCGATTCAAACGAAGGTGCTCGACGTTGGTGACCTCCACGCGGACAAGACCACGGCCTCTGCGGATCGAGCGATCCAGAAACGAAAACAAGAGAAACCGCTCACCAACGATCGAGACACCTTCATCCGAATCGCGGACAGCCATGCCGATACCAAACATACCGCCCGCCTTGAAACTATAGTTTCGAAACGCAACCGCTCGGCGATGTGGACGGCGAAAACAGTATCGAAGGGCGCGAGATCGTCGAGCCGCCCGCCATGACGAGACGGGGAAACGATAGAAAAGCGACTTAAAACTAACGCACGCAAACTTAACTCTAAGGGATACAAATTTTTATGATCTAACGCACGAGAATCCGACATGATGACACAGCGTCATCGACTAGCTGTGTCGGCTGGTTTATCGCAAAGAACCGGCAGTGGGCATAGTTTGACGATTGGTCGCTTAAGCTCTCCGGTACTCGTTCGAACAGTCACAACGCGCGTGTGTCCATCTTCGCCCGGATGCAGGTGGGTGACGCGACCGAGTTCCCATTTACAGGGAGGAAGATTTGGGAGACGAATGAGGACGAGCTGTCCGAGCGCGATTGGGGGTTTTTCGCTACGCCACTTACTACGCTGCTGCAGCGTGTTGACGTAGTCGTCTCTCCATATTGTCCAGAAACGTTCTGTCATCTGCCGAAGAAGTTGCCAGCGCGAGAGGCGATTTTCGTCAAGGGTTAGCATCGATGGCTGAGGGGGTACCGTGAGCGCCGAACCGATTAAAAAATGACCGGGAGTCAAGGATTCGAAGTCATCGTATGAATCTGACTGCGGCGCTATCGGGCGAGAGTTGAGACACGCTTCGATGGCACATAGAAGGGTGGTAAATTCCTCGAATGTGAGGGTTCGATCTTTTAAGACGCGACGCAAATGATGCTTCACGCTTTTTACGCCGGCCTCCCACAAGCCTCCGAAATGCGGGGCAGACGGAGGTATGAAATGCCACGCAACACCATCGGTGGCAGTTTTGTTTAAAAACTCTGGGTCAGTCAGAGTTTCGCGATGCGCGAGCGACAGTTCGCGATTCGCGCCTATAAACGTGGTGCCGTTGTCGGAATACATCGCTTCGGGAATTCCTCGGCGAGAGCAAAAACGGCAGTATGCATTTAAAAACGCGGGGGTTGAATAATCTGCGACAAGTTCAAGATGGATCGCTTTGGTTGCCAAGCATATGAAGAGCGCGATGTATGCTTTGCGAGAGGTAATGCCGCGACCCGCAGATGCACGAATCAGCACGGGACCGGCGTAGTCGAGGCCACAGTGGGCAAAGCATTTCGCGGGATTAGAGACTCGAGGCTCGGGAAGCTGACCCATTATTTGATTGGGAACGACTGCTCGTTCTCGAGCGCATGTAACGCACACGTGTATGACTGATTTGGCAAGCGTTCGCGCACGAAGAATCCAGAAGGTTTGGCGGAGCGAGCTCAAGGTGAGCTGGAGACCGGCGTGCAGCGAACGAATATGCGCGTTTTCGATGATGAGTCGAACGAGAGGGTGCGATGCAAGAATAATGGGGTGCTTCGACTCGAACGGGAGGGATGCATGTTGCAGTCGACCTCCCACCCGAAGAATCCCTTGTTTATCGAGGAAGGGATTGAGCGCGATGATGGGATTCTTAGACGGCAGCGGTTTTTCCTGACGAAGGAGACTAGTCTCCTCTGGAAAGAGATTGTCTTGAATCCGACGGATCCACCATAATTTGGCGGTATTGCATTCGGCAGCTGAAAGCGCGAGTCCGTGGCCGCGAGACGGAGCTTGCAGAGCATCCGGAATATTGCGTCGACAAGCGCACACGAATCGGAAAATGTACGCCGTGACTCGAATGAGTTTCGGCCAGGACGAGAAGCGGGTTTCTAATTCCCAAATTTTGGTCGAGACGATGAGGTGAGTCGTTGTGACTTTCGCCTCTAACGGGTTGTTGTCGAGGAGAGGATGAGACTGTGGCCATTCGGATCGATCGCGGCGCAACCATGCGGGACCTTGCCACCATAGAGATGACCGAAGAAGTTCGTCGCTTAGAAGGCCGCGTGAAGCGCAATCTGCGGGATTGTCTTCGGTCGAGACGTGTCGCCATTCCGCCTGCGGAAGCCGAGCTTGAATATTCGCCACTCGATTGGCCACGAAGGTCTTCCAGCGTGAAGGATGCTGCTGGACCCAGTTCAGGACAACGGTCGAGTCCGTCCAGCACACGTAAGAAGTGTTTCGCGTGCCGAGAGTCGACAGGACAAACTCCATGAGACGCGACAGAAGAAGGGCTCCTTGTAGTTCCAATCGAGGAATGGTTAGTGGATTTAGAGGAGCTACTTTAGATTTTCCGGCGAGCAAAGAGATCGTGACCTCGCCGGAGGGCGAGGTACATTTTGCGTACACGACGGCAGCGTAAGCAACCGTCGAAGCATCGGCGAAGCCGTGAAGCTCGATGCGAGAAGAGGAGGTTGAAAATCCGATCCATCGAGGAAGTTTAAACGAATTGAGGAGAGAGAGGTGCTCATAGATTGATCGCCATTTGTCGAGGAGAGCATCTGGTAATTTTTCGTCCCAACTAATGCGGAGGCGCCAGATATCTTGCAGGAGAATCTTAGCGAGGACGGTTGCGGGGGTGACCCAACCCAACGGATCATACAGTTTAGAGATCGTGGAAAGAATCGATCTCTTGGTTGATGGCAAGGGCTGAGCCACGATTGCACGAAATTGAAAGGCGTCCAGGTTCGGACTCCAACTAACGCCAAGAACCTTGACCTGGTCATCAGGGTCGAGAGTCTTGGTACACGCGAGACCGTGATCAGATGGATCGAGATCGGTAAGCAACTCGGACGAATTACTAGCCCATTTCCGGAGCTTGAATTTTCCGCAGTCGAGGAGAGCGGTCAACTGGTTACGAGACTGGCGAATGGACTCGACGTCATCGCTCCCAAACAGAACGTCGTCAACGTAGATATGATCTTGGAGGATCGGTTTTGCGAGTGGAAAACGATGCCCTTCGTCTTCGTTCAGACGTTGAAGAACACGAAGAGCTAGATACGGAGCGCATGTCATTCCGTATGTGACTGTGAGAAGCTGATATTCGCGGCACGTGGAAGTTGACGTTGGCTGCCACAGAATGCATTGATAGTCGACGTCCCGTTCGTCAATAAGGATTTGGCGATACATTTTTGCGATATCGGCAGTGTAAACGTATCGAAATTTACGCCACCGAAGAATGACCGCAGCGAGATCGGTTTGTAGTTTCGGACCTGCGATAAGATGGTCATTCAAAGAAGAGCCGTTAGTTGTGAGGCTGGAAGCGTTGAATACGACGCGAAGGTGGGTCGTAACGCTGTCAGCTCGAAAAACAGGATGATGCGGAATAAAGACGCATTGACGTGACGATGCAGTAGAATCTCGGGAAAGACGCATGTGACCTAGACGTTCGTACTCATCAAGAAATTCGCTATATTCAGTTGCGAGAGCGGGATTTGTTTGAAATCGGCGCGAAAGGGACTGCATAAACTTCTCGGCAACCCGACGCGAATGCCCGATATCTATCGGAGGACCGGACCGAAACGGCAAACGAACGGTGTAACGTCCGTCGGGCGCGCGAGACGTATTGTCGCAAAAGTGTCGCTCGCACGTTTCCTCGTCCGGTGTGAGGAGAGACTGTCGAGGGATCTCCTCAACCTCCCAGAAACGTTGCATCTCTGAGTGCAACTGCTGGTCACTGAGACAGTGGTGCGTGACTATGGAGGCCGACGGAAGGCGATTGCTCGACGAAGTCACGGAAACGGGACCCGAGATTATCCAGCCGAAAATGGAGTTTTGCGCAATGGGGTTACCCGGCTCGCCTTTACGAAGTCCGTCGAGAATAACTTGCGCATAGATATCCGATCCTAAAATCAAATGAATCGGGTCGGCACTCGAAGGATCTGCGTCAGCCCAATTTAAATCGGCGAGATGTTCGAATGGGCGCGAATCCGTTACGCGCCTCGGCGTGTATGTTGATAGCGAGGTTAACACGAGCGCGGTTGTTGTGACTGTTGGAGCTAGAGAAGAGCGCGGGGAGAGACGCAATCGGATCGCATGCCGAGCAATATCTGTTTGTACCCCGCCGACTCCCGAGATTTTCGTTGTGACACGTTGACGTTTCGCGCGTAATAATTGCGCAACAGATTCCGTCACGAAGCTTGTCTCGGACCCTTGGTCGATCAACGCGCGAACCATAATGCTGCGGCCGGAATCGACGCTTGCTTGCACCCACGCAGTGGCTAACAAAATTGACGCACGCGATTTTATTTTGGTTGACGCGAAATGGGATCGGACCTCGACGGTCGGAGACGCGCTCGTGTTAGATTCTACAGTAGACGGAGAAACGGAGACTGTTTTTTCTTCATGAAGGAGAGTGTGATGACGCTGTTGACACACGCGGCAAGAATACTTGCTCGCGCATTCTTGAACTGAGTGCGATTTACTTAAGCAGTTTAAACATCGAGATAACCGCTTAACGGTTTCGTTACGCTGAGATGCGCTTTTTGAAAGAAACGATGGGCAATCGTTGACATAATGACGCGCGCGACACAGAGGACATGATATCGGCGATGACTTTGTTACGGCCGCGGTATGAATCCGAGTGGACTCGAACGGAAATTTGTGCGATTGTACGCCGCTTTTAACGGGAGCTGAGGGTTTCGTTTGCGAAACGGGAGAACTCGAACGGCCGCTTTTGAATTCTTCGAGCGCGCGAACACGCGAATCGATAAATGCTCGCAAAGCATCGAACGAAGGCGGTGTCACGTCGTCGCTTGTTTTGAGTTTCCACTCCTTGCGGGTCGTGGAATCGAGTTTTTGCGCGGTCAAATGCACGAGAATGTCATTCCATAAGTTTTCGGGAGTTCGTCCGAGATTTTGGAGTGACGCAACGGACATGCTTACACGATCGCGTAGGTCTTGCAAGTCCGACGCGGATTCGCGATTAAGAGCGGGCAATTGGAGCAATGCGGACAAATGAACGGCAAGGAGACGACGCGGATTATCGTATCGCGATTTTAGCGCATCCCACGCTATAGAGAAATTGGCGTCGGTCACGGGAAGGTGGCTAACGCAATCGAGAGCTCGGCCTTTGAGACACGAGACCAGATAATGCATCCGGGATGCATCAGGAAGCGACGGATTTGAGACGATAAGCGCGTTGAACCGATCGCGAAACGCCTCCCAGGTCTCGTATTGACCTTCAAATTGCGGAAGCTGAATTCGCGGAAGGTGATGTGACGATTCGAGAGATCGCGAACCGGCGTTAATTTTCTGAGGTTCACTCACGGTTTCCTGCGTCTGCTGGTCGAGGGCAGCTTGCATAAAGGCTAGAGTGTCGAGGTAGGTCTCCTCCGTGATCTCGAACTGGTCCTCGGTGAAGTAAGGGTAGCTTTTCTGCTCCGCCGCGGACAGGGCTGCTGCGACCTTTCCGTGGCCAGCCTCGTACTTCCTCCACTGCTCCTTGAGATGGACGATCCGAGTCTGCAGTACACTCTTCGTCCATTTCTCCTTCCCCATTTTCTTCAAATTTGTCATCGCTCTCGCGATGGCATGTTGCAGGGTCAGTTGGTTGTCCAACCGGTCGGCCATCGTTTGTGCTGACTGGTTAATTCACGCTCTCAGATCCGGCTCGAAGGACCAATGTTTCGGCTTGAACGATGTTCGAGAGCCTGAGGCCGGAACCATTCAGACTTGAATGCTGAGGACGTGGTGATGGTTGTAGGTGAAGGAGTTGGAGACTTGTTTTATCCAACGCAACAATTTATTTTCAACACAGTCAGTGTAAAATGTTATAAGCACAAACGCGGACGGCGAACAAGACTTTAAACAAGAAGAGTGACGATATCACGAAACAAGATAATTAGCAACGAGCGTTGCGATTATTGAACTGTAGACTTTATAGATAGCAAGCGAGCGCTGCGAAGTCGAAATGTAAAGTGAGCTCGTTCACACGCACGGTAACGAACGAGCGACGGAGTCGGTTGAAAACGCCTTTGTCTGATTGGCGCATTCGGTTTCACCTTGTTCGATTCAAACGAAGGTGCTCGACGTTGGTGACCTCCACGCGGACAAGACCACGGCCTCTGCGGATCGAGCGATCCAGAAACGAAAACAAGAGAAACCGCTCACCAACGATCGAGACACCTTCATCCGAATCGCGGACAGCCATGCCGATACCAAACAGATTCTAAATGAAAAAATGAGTTAAACATATGGAAGAATAGTGTTTTTATACAGGTTGTTTCTATTAGCTTGCACTTTTTCCTACAGACAAAAAGAATAATGACGTATCCACCTCATTTAAAATAGTGTAATTCTTTTTCGTTGAAGGTAATTTGAAGGACATAATGTTGCGGGTCGTTGAACTCATCTTGATGTGTGCTACATGATCAAAAACCAATGTTAACGAGCGAGAAAATAAAAAAAAGTCATGTCGGAATATTTATAGAATTGCATAACAATATCGTAGATTTTAAGGAGTGCAAGATAAAAGAAACACCATGTATGAGGCTTTACGTTATACGATAAAATCTAGTTCTAGAATTTGTCGAGCACGCGTGCATTACTATATACAAGTAGAAACAGTAAGTTTATAGTCAGACTGTTAGCCAGTACTACTGGGCAACACGCGTGCCTTACGATCTTTAATACTTGTTCTTCTAATTAACGGAACCTCACACGGAAATATTTCATTTTATATTTCAAGCTTGTTTTCCCATTGCTCCCTCTGATTAAGAATACTTGAATATTCTGCATATTACCTCGTAAAATTACGTTTCTACGTTAACGTATCAAAGAAGTCTGTGGAAAAAGTTCTTTCACCCTGCACGTAACTTTTTTAATTATAAATTTCAACGTTACAATTTTTCCATGCGTGTGACTACAGGTTAAACATTTACCGAAAGCTACAACTTCTCAATAGATCAGACTATACGACAGTGAAACAGTGAGCTGAGTATGTTTTATTTAGTTTGATCACAGTTTGTTAATTTTCCGGATATCCTATTATACGACGACTGTATTTGTAATATAGAATAAAGGATAACACAATACAACGGATAAAAAACAATGAATAAAGCGTGAATGCTTGCTCACTCTGCAATGCATCAATAAAGATTTATTCTGCGATACTTGAAGCATTGTAAAGTCTTGAATGCCATTACGCAATTCTTTTTATATAATAACCGTTTATTGAATTTTCTAAGGAAAATGTCAATAACATTACGCAACGTAACCTTATAATATTAATAAATATCTTAGAACCCATTTACAAAGAATAACTGTTCTTGTTCGCCCAAAGGTGGTTTGTGAACACCACACCTGAAAAATAAATTAGTATTTTTCAACACTTAATAACGGATTTAAAATTCTCTCATCGAAATATCTCAAATAACAATGGGGTGGGGTGGTCATAAAATTAAATGTTAATTATCTTGATAAATAATGAGTATTGTCAAAATAGCTCGGACATGGATCAGCTTATTCTTGCTCTAGATTCACCAGAAAAAGTTTAAACAAATTAACCGACCCCACTATTGTGAGCTCTCTTCGTTAAACGAAGGGGTAGAAATCTGAAATTGTATAGCAGGTTTATTAAATTGTTTAGCAGGTAAAAAAACAAAAATTGTCATGGGGTCTGTATTTTCGCATGGAGCGGAAAGTCAGGCCAGAGTTGGGCAAAAATTTAATCAACGATTGACGAATAAATTTCTACTTCAATCGTTAATCGAAATCAACAATTAAACTCCGACTTTAGTCGTTAATTGCGATTAACGATTGCATTCTTTTCAATTGTAATAGTCAATCGGATAATTGATTAATGATTAACTGTTGAAATTTCGAAATGAAATACGGAATTAAAACTGTATGCATACTGACAAAATGTAAACTGAGTTTGTGTTGAGATATATTTCTGTCAATTCTCCATCTCCGCTCTCTGTCTCTCTCTCTCTCTCTCTCTCTCTCTCTCTCTCTCTCTGCAAAAATGGGGAGAATTATGTAAAAGTTCTATGAAACACAATACTGTCGAGCCAAGCCATGCTCTAAAATTATACCACAATTATTGGGTTGGCAAGAAAGTAATTTCGGTATTTTAAGGTGAAGTAAAAAACCAAAATTTTTTTATTCATGCGATGAACTTTAATCAATAAAATATTTTCTTATTTATTCTTTTTTGCAAAAGATCATCGAACAAAAGGGAAAATGTGTAATTCATTAAAGTTCATTACTTGCAGGAAAAATTGGGCTCATTTCTCCTTAAAATAATGAAATTACTTTCTTGCCAACCCAATATTTAATGTTGATTGGACTTGAAATGTCGCTCATGCACAAGAAAAACGTCAAAAATATAAAAATACAAATTTTACAGGGGAGCGCTTCAAAGTCCTTTGATAGTTCAATTAACTATGGCTGCTAGTAGAAACAAATAAAACCTAATAAGAATGTACTTATTAATACTGCGGTGGCCATTTTAATGCAATGAAAAGAAAACTGAAAAATGTTGAGTTGTGGCGTTTTTCTTGTGTGCGAGTGGCAGAGTTGAGTAAAAATTTAATCAACGATTGAGGAATAAATTTCTACTTCAATCATTAATCACAATGAACAATTAAACTCCTAGTTTAGTCGTCAATTGCGATTAACGATTACATTATTTTCAATTGTAATAGTCAATCGGATAATTGATTAATGATTAACTGTTGAAATTTCGAAATGAAATACGGAATTAAAACTCTATGCATACTGACAAAATGTAAACTGAGTTTTTATTGAGATATATTTCTGTCAATTCTCCATCTCCGCTATGTTTCTCTCTCTCCCTCGTTAATGCAATTTATGGGTAGACCGTGTGGCGATGAACTTCAACAATTAATTAAATCAGTCTCTGATTTTCCGATGCTTTCTTTTTTTAATCAACGATTGACGATTAACTTCATCAATCGATTGAATCAATCGTTCATTTTTCAATGATTATCTTTTTTAATCGTACACATTAATCAATCAATCTTGGTTAAAATTTTAATTGATTAATGTCCACCTCTGGTACGGGCCTAGCGACGAATGTCCCTTTAAACTTCGTTTGGCTTGAGGCACGCACACGATCATGTTCTGTCTCATCGACACGGTCATGTGGACTGTGGTAGTAGGCTTTTCTCTATACGTATAACTTCACACAATTTGCGAGAACTTATTAACAGCTTATATTATTAATAATTATTGATAAATATTTGTTTGCGACATGTGGCGCCTTTCAAACTTTTTCTCTTCTCGATGAGTAGAAGGTATTGATGTAAAAACAAACTTTAACAATTTTCTTTGTTATAAACAATTTTGCGACAAGTTTCTTTTACAAATGTCCACCGATCCAAAGGTGTAGATTCACCCCTACGACGGATGACCATTACTTTTCATACACCCTGTACATAGGAATACACATAGAGAATCGAACTGGTTTTAATTGGTTTTCGCATAATGACGGCCAGGGGCAGGCGAAACGACAACCGGCGGTATTAATGCGTCCGTGGCGACGGGGCTTGATTTATAGGCGAGGACGTTTATCGGGCCAAGCGGGGCCGCCGCATAATCGAGCTACGGGCTCGAAGGTTCTCGACCTTTGGTCGAAACGTTTTCGTCCGGATCCGTCGCGTAAATCTGCCCCCGAGATAATTAGACAACGACGTAACGGCTCGGTTAATTATTTCGTTTCGGAGGACCCGGCCTGACGGCGTTCCCGATCGGCTCCTAGGAAACGTAATTGCCGATCTCAATTTTCCCGCCGACGCCGATGCGAACGCGACGCGACGCTAAAGTGAAATCGTATGTTTAGGCGGGTCACGCCAACCCGCACCCCCCGTGAATCGCTATAGAACTCGTTTCTGTAATTAAAGATTTTATTTAGTCAGTTTTAGGAAATTGAAACCTGTCTCGTGAAACCTTTCTGCTGGAAAATTCAACGTAATTTTAACATTTTTGTGTACAATTTGATCGTGTAATTAATTAACAGTCGCCGGATCGGTCAGGATATTCAAGACATTTTTTTTGCCTTTGTTCACAGATGTGATTTCATGGTGAAATTAATAATATGGTAAGATGAATATTTAATTATGCTGCGTATGATTATGCAAACTTGTACGTTCGAGGAAAACATTCAAGAATGGTAGTCGCAGGGAATTGCAGTTTACTTTAGGGTTTTATTAAACCCAAGAGAACGTAGAAACTTTAGAACATTTTAGTCCAGCGCATAAACACTTTGCATCTCTCTGAAAATGTTAAAAATCCCCCGGCTAGTTACGCGAATGTATAGTGTCTGTACTGTCTGAAAAATTAGAGCAGCAGAATGAATTCCCAATAGACATAATTCCACGTACAAGATGTATGAAAGAATTTTATCAATTTTTATCCGCGGTCTCGATTAATTATCTGGCGTAACAATTTCAATTATTATTTGTATTGACAAATAATAAATTAAATTGTATTTTTTTATAGGCAGCTAGGCCCTCCGGACGGGCTCGACCACTGGCGGTATACCTGAAGAGGTTGCTATAGCAGACAAAAAACGCGCACGTGTTCATTGTATATACAAATTACAAGAAATTAGAGAAGACCAAAAACTTATTTTATTTATTTGATTTCCACCTCAATCCAAATAATAAATAATATTTTATTTGCGAATAAGAATTAATAAATAGATCACTTTTTAGAATTATTAACTTCCCGATTTTATGGGGAAGTTATTGTAATTACCCCGAAAATCGAAAATCGATTTTTTAGCAGATCTTCTCGTTTCATGGTCATTGCAGTCATTTTAGACTATTTTCAGCAAAATGTTCGTATGTGTGTGTGTGTGTGTGTGTGTGTGTGTGTGTGTGTGCGCGTATGTCCGTTTCTATGTAATCAAATTTTTCGTTAACGTTTTCAGAAAAAGTAACAATGCGATCAGGATGATGAATGATGCAATCGATATGCCCCGTTGTAACTTAGAGCTGATTAGATTTTGGTCCATATTGGTCAAGTAGTTTTTTAGATTTTTAGTTTTTTTTCGAAAAGAGTTGATTCTACAATGCAATTTATAAGGGAGGACGAAAATTTTCCACCAAAGAACCAAACGCAATTACATAAAAAATTTTTTTCTTAATTTTTTTTTTAGATTTAAAAAAAATTTCTTTTTTAGATTAAAAAAAAATTTTTTTTTAACTGATGCTAATGTTACCGCTTGGAATAATCGAAAGTTATTCCAATGCAAGAGTGAATTTATCATCTCTATTCCCAAGAATACATTTTGGGAGAATATCGATGAAAATACAAAAAAAAAACGATGTTAGCGATGTTGGCGAAGGAGTAACGAATCGGGAAGTTCTTTGTGTGACCCTTGGAGAGTCACACACCAAATAAAAAACATTAATAGCAGTAGGCCCTACTAGTTTAAGTTACTTTTATTTAAATAAAAAGTTTAGTTATTATTCGCAATTAAAATCACACGTTTATTTATTATTTAATTATTTATTATTTGAAATAAAATTTGCCCAACACTGGGTACAACCGTTCAGGGGGTGATACTAAATACAAGTAAAAAATGTCGAAAAAAAGAAATGTTTTTTTTGTTTGACGCTTCGTTTTCGTGAAACTCGAGTTCGAATTGTCTGACAAGTCTGATCATGATCAACCAGTTCTACTTTGTGCATATACTAAAGGGAATTTCTCGGAAACGAAGCGTCGGACGAAAAAATGTTATTCCGTTTTTTCGATTTATTTTTACATGTATTATTACCCCCTGGTCGATTGTACCACCTGCCGGCCACACCCTATATTATACAAAAAGTTGTATGTATTATGAAATCAAATATCTATTATGAATGTAAATTGCGTTTTCAATTTTTTCTCTCCGGGTCTCGATTTATCCGGGCTCTCGGTCCCGATGAAGGTTAATCGAGGTATGTACACCGGTATTAACACGCCGCCGTATTTTAACGAGCTACACTCGTCATGAAGATTTTGAACAAAGCCTAACAAATATGAACAAATGTTACGCCTTTCTTTTTAACTGAAATAAAATTTGATTCGTTTGTAATCAATATTTAAGCATTAAAATAAATGTAGTCATAAAGGATAAAGGCGTTTTAATCACTGTAACTGTAAAGAAAATGATACGGCTGAGGGTTAACACTAAACCTACCACGAGGGGTGAAATGACCCATTTCAGATTTTTCATTAGACAATTATTGAAATTTTAAAGATGTTTTCATGGGAATTTATTGAATATACTTTTTGACTCCAGTATAATTTATAGTAAAAATCGCACAAAATATAAATAAATTGAATCTTGTTATTTTTATAATACCATACACATCAGTCACTTTTTATAGTTAGTAGGTTAAGTGTTAATAAATTTAACTTGTTTGTGATATTTCGAGCGTTATTGATTTTTGCCCGGAAAAAGAAAATCGAGCACTGTGCGGCGCGGCGTCGTCGAAGCTGCGATTGGAGGTGAACCCGGTTAGAATCACATTTCACGTTAATAGAATCGCGAAAAGCCAGGCGACGCAGGCAGCTCGGCAGCGACTTACGCAAATATGCGAACAATAACAATGATGATTCAGCAGCGGCGGCGGAGTTTGCAGGTGACTGTAAACACGCGTGACACGTATGACGCATCGGGCGAGAGACGCAAGTTTACCCACACAAAATGGCGCGTCGGATGCGGCAACAGCGTTTATTAGAATCCACGGAAAAGCTTCTTGCAGCGGCGGATTGTTGTTTACTACGTGGATAAAATCGAGTTGTTGCAACGGTCGAGGCTCCCGCGTGTGTTTGCGTTTCACGTCAACGTTATTACGTCAAAAATGAACGGTTTCTGTTTTTTGTTTCTTGGTAATTAAAGAGAGTGGACGTAGCAATAAACATTAACACTGGCGGGGCTAGCGAGGAATGATTTAATTTTCGCTGGACGTGTACAACCGTTGTGCAACGTCAAAAACGCCCGGGCAGGGCGCAAAGCGAATGTTAAACGACAACAGGCGTGGATACCGTTCATTGTTCCGCGCTGCTGCTCCCGGTTGCAATCCGGTATCGATACCATTCGATCGACTAATGTACCGGGACGAATGACAACTCGGTCGGGAGCAATTTTCCGAAAGGCGTAACATCTCATGCACGGCAAGTCCGACCGGAAACGTGCGTCGAATCGAATTGCACTTTCACGGGAATATTTGAATTTTCGTGTTTATTTATTTTTTGGAGTTTTTTCCGTTTTTCACGGAACAGAGAATTCAATCATCGACGACGACGTTAGTTCTCCCATTTGGCCGTTTCGCAAACTTTTTAATTACTTCGTGCCGACCGGAAATTGCCGTTGCGATTCGAATCGAAATTTTCACGGTTATCGTAATGAAATGTTCGGTTGTCGATTGTGATACGCTATTTCGCAACCACATGCATATAGTCGGAGACAGAATTAAGTTTTTCTTTTTTATTTAAAAACGACTTGATTTTTTCTGATCGATGTTATTTTAAATCCAATTACCAATCACTCTATCGGGTTCACACAACTTCAAATACAATAAATACAAATAATTAACGCTCGAAGTACCGTGCACACTTGGGAAATTTATCGATTAGCATCGCGCATCTCACGCGCGTGAAGGTGAAAGACGCAAGCAATTGTGAGAGCGATAAAAAGGGTGAAAGAATCGGCTGGAACTGGGTTTCCAATACATCGAGCAGCGCGTACACCGTCGCACAGCATCTATGCCATCGATCGTCCTCGTTCGAGCATCACAGAAATATCATGCTGCCGTCGAAAAATTGTTAACCGTGGCTGCCGGAAAGCAGCACCGGAGGAACAGTACGGTGGTTGTCTTAATTCTCAATTCCCCGAAGTCTTGAAATTTGTGCCCTCTATCAGCAATTCCCAAGAAATATGATTTTTGGCGAATTCATTATAGAAATATCGATCTTGAAGGGCGTCCTCCCATTTTCCTTAAGCCCATCCCTACTACATCACCATGGAGGTGGAGAGCAGGTCACAAGGTCAGTGAACACGGTATGCAGGTCGGGGAAAACCCAAGACAGGCAGCTCGCGACTGACCATGGTGGCCAACAAGGTTTATGATACGTCACTGCTGTTGACGCAAAGGGAAGAACCTCGAGTCTTCCTCCCCGCCACCGAAATAATTTATAACAGAAATGAGTCGGTGTAATTTAAAACAGTAACAATATTAGAAGAGTTTGAAAATACTGTTATATTATTTTCAATCTGTTAAATATATTAAGAAAGAAAATAAATTTCTATTCCGCTCCAGTTCGTAGCAATTCAGGTAGAACATTTTCATTTTGCATAAAGATCCGCTGTCTCGTAATAAATAGACTGAGAATCTTTATACAAAATAGAAACTGTTTGCATCAATTTGTAAGAAACATGAACCACATAAAATTGCGATTCTTTTCTTAACAAGTTGAACAAGATGAAAATAATACATGGACGTTCGTAAATTCTTCTAATCCTTTTACTGTTTTAAGTTAGCTGTTTTAAAAGCTGTTTTAAAAGTATAGTAATAAAAAAGTATCAAGCGGAGGACCCCAAGTGTCCGACTTAGGTTTTGATCATTTTTTGTGAAATGATTGTATATGGATCCCTAATTATGTATTCAAAATATTAGGTGTAGTTACTCAATAGTTTTAAAGATATAATCAATTAAAATTTCACAACTTTAGTAGTTTTCGTAGTTTTCGAAGTTCCATTAGTTTAATTAATTGTTTATATCTTTAAAGCTATTGAGTAAGTACACCTAATATGGTATATGGATCCCTAATTATGTATGCAAAATATTAGGTGTAGTTACTCAATAGTTTTAAAGATATGAACAGGTATGAAACTTTAATTGTTTATATCTTTAAAACTATTGAGTAACTGTATCTAATATTTTGCAGACATCATTAGGGATGCATATACCATCGTCTCACAAATGATTATCAAAATCGAAGTCGGACACTTGGGGTCCTTCCCTTGTAAGTGCATTCAAGAAAAGTCACGTCCACATCGTGAACCTTAGCTAAACTAGATTCTCATCATAGAGAGACCCTGTTGTTGTTAATGAAAGGCAGATTAAATGTAGATCCGGGATACGTCTATGGAACATCGTATACAGTTAAAATGGCTCGAGACGGGACCGAGCACATATTCGTCGCAAGACACGGTTGAATCTAGTTTGGTCCTTGAAAAAGCTGCCTCTGGAGGAAGAGGATGCATCATCGCGGCGTCGGGACGCCTCTGGAGGGCGAACGCAATTCAAAGATTAAACGGGACCAGACGGACGTGGACCGATGACGTTTCAAGGTGACAGAAACACCGGGAATATCTCGCGGTGAGCACGTTTAACGAGGAAAGTGCCTGCACGCTCCGAGCGAACCGCAATTCATCCACGCGAGCAAAAGGTGACGGATCGCGCGGCAGTCGCGGAATGAAATAAATAACAGTCGCCCCCCGTAGCTGGCTGCCTGGGTGAATCGTGGTTACGGTATATAAGATGAGATGGAATTTCTGTTAGCTGGCTTAGAACACACAAACGCAATTTTCCTTCTCCGACGGGAACCTCTGTCGACTTTGCCCCTCCCCCCTCCCCTAACCCGAGTTCTTTTCTATCCGTGTCCCCGTGCAACACAAATTTCCAACAGTTATTTACCGGCAACTATTTTAACCTTTCAACTCCCCCCTCCCATACGTATCGCGAGATTCTCTCCCATTTCTTCTACAGGTTTCCTGCGGATCTTCGCCATCTTCGCTATTGCTTCCTGAGACACTTTCTCATTCCTCTTGACGCTTATTGCCATTGTAACCGCCGGTACTGTGTATCGATTTTTCAAGATCACTTTAATGTCTGGTATTCATTTGGAACACCGGTGCCACCTGTTACCTTGCATATCTAATGATTTAGTTCGGTCCGCATACATCATTTATCTTTACCGTGCTTCCGGATAAAGTATCTACAACGTGACTAGCTTTGTTCTCGTTTCCTCTTGTTCTACATTTATTGGATTGCCGCGGAAGTAGCTGTAGACTTCAGGCTGCAACTTCGAATACGTATAGACCAGAATATCTTAGAAGACATGCATGTATCATGTTATTTACTAGTAGCACACTGGACTGACTGTATCGTCGCGAGTATGAGTCACGCGAGACTCAATCACAGGCTACTACGATCCGTCTTGCGAGGGTCAAGAACTGCTCGCAACACTTTACCAGACGTTAGGCGAATTTAAAGATATCAGTGGTTCCAAGGAAAAACGTCACGTGTAACAATTTCAAATATGTTACCAGACTGCGGATATTATGCATTTATGACAAAAATGGGTACGTACAATTTAAAGCAGTGGACATGCAAAAATATTTAAGTTCATCAATGTGTTAGTTTCAGCTTAATAGGATAATTAAAACAAGAATACCATTTTTGTTTGGCTCCTGTGTCCTGCAATAAATGCGAATATTTTTTATTTTGCATAAAGATCCGCAGTCTATATATTACTATATACTATATACTATGCAGGGTGAGTCCGCAGAAACAGAACACCTAAATATCTTCGTTACTTTCCGTTCTACGAAAAAACTTCTTAGGACAAAGTTACACTGTTTGAAGGGCCACATGTAACGGTGGGAGGGAAAAAATTTTCAAGCTCATTTTTTACACGATTTCAAGGTCATCGATATTTTTTTAAATGGAATGAGGTATTTTTTAATACATCAATCGATGCAGCTGGACATTCGTTATAAAAAAGTAGTAACCTATGTGTTGGAATGGGTATCTCAATATAATTCAATACACAAGAGAATTCTTTTTTTAAAACTGTTTTATTGAACAGCGCGGAAGGACGATCTATACCGTTCGACAAGCGGACTCGAAGTAACAAAAGAATATAGCAGCGGCGAAAGAAAAAATCTGACGCCCGCTTGAAACAAATGAAAAACTCAGGGCTGCATCGTTCATTGCCCTGGCCCTCGGGTTTCTCATGTACGACGAAATTCATTTTTGTTCTATTGGCAGTTGCATTAGTATTGCCAATAATCCAACACTATGTATGTCGAAAAGTTAGTAGTTCACGAGATATTTCGATTTAAATAACTCTAAAACACCATTATTGTCGTACTAAGACGTCAGCGTTTACTTACTTCTGTAACATTTTAGTACGACAGTAATGGTGTTTTACAGTTATTTAAATCGAAATATCTCGTGAACTTCTAACTTTTCGACATACATAGGTTAGTACTTTTTTACAACGAATGTCCAGCTGCATCGATTGATGTATTAAAAAATACCTCATTCCATTTAAAAAAATATCGATGACCTTTAAATCTTGTAAAAAATGACCTTGAAAATTTTTTCCCTCCCACCGTTACACGTAGCCCTGAAGTTCAAACAGTGTAATTTTGTCCTAAGAAGTTTTTTTGTACAACGAACAATAGCGGAGATATTTAGGTGTTCTGTTTCTTCGGACTCACCCTGTATACTATATACTGTATATTACTATATATTACAGTCTATATATTTATGTATTTACCAGAAAAAAAGTCATGAAAACAAATTCGAGATCAGTGATCAACAACTGCAAATGGCAATGTCTCGAAAGTGAAAATAAGTGACATGCGGCGTTCTTCCTGACAACCACAGATATTATTACATTATTTTCGGTTTATTTAACTTACTGGACGAAAAAATGAATTGTAATTTAGTCTCCCTTTTCTGCGATCTTCGGTTCGGCAGCCCGCAAAACATCATCAATAGGGAACAAAGCTGCGTGTTTCTTTTAATTTCAGCTCATCCTCCATGCTTCTTAACCACCTAGGGTTCTCTCGGGTTTTACGGACGTCTCCCGCCATCTTTTAATCCTTCTTGCCCCTTTCAACTTTTTCTGCCTTGAGATTTCCTCGGTGTTTCCTACCTTCGGAATCCCTTCGCGATTTATACCCAGCGAAAAACCGTTTTGCGGCCTCGCCTCGACTCGCCTTGCGGCGAAATACCGGCACGAGCAATTTCAGAAATGCTTCTTCACACGTTCAGCCCCGTCTGGACGGTTCGCCGCAGTTACAAGCGTGTCACGTAGCGAGATGTACGCGATGCCAGAAGATTAGACGTTTGTTGCTACTGAAACCAAAAGCCAGTCGGAGTTCCCGCGGATATTGTTACTCCGTTGTTGCGTCATTTGCATTGTAATCTTGGATAATCTGCAGCACAGGAATCATCGTTTCGCATTTCGCGAGTTGTCCTGTATAGAAGATATTACATTACAACAATTATTTCCGCCATCTTGATTTATCGCTATACAGCGCATTTTATGAATTTATTACAGAAATGAGTAGGTGCAATTTAAAACAGTAAAAACATATTTCAAACATATTATTTTCAAAAAATAAAGAATCAAATAAATTTCTATTTTACTCCAGTTTGTTGCAAATCAGGTAGAAATTTTTATTCTACATAAGCATCTGCTGTCTATTAATCACTTAATTGGAATCTGCCGACAATTTACGTTGGCTTTTTTGAAAGCGGAATAAAATATTTCGAGAACGCGTGTTCTTTTGAGCTCGCATGTTTCAACAGTTTTCGAATCACGTGATTTACAGTTTCCGATCGTTTCGACATCTCATATTTATCGTCCACCTCTTACATTGTATGTCCATGTATAAAGTCCACAAACCAACAATCGTTATTCTTATCAATGAGATAATTAAGCAAGAATAATCTGTATAAATTTTTAGCATGTTATTGCGAGGTATAATATTGATATGAAACTCCGACTTCAAAAAGTTTAGATTCGAATACAGTGAGCCATGAAAGTATTCGAACGCCCTTTAAAACAGAATAACTTTTTTATAATTGTACCAAACGACCTGATTTTTTATAATCGATTAGAAGCATTGGTTTTCGAAATGATATACAAAAGAAGATTTTCCAAAAATTATAATTTACAAGGTTACATACAAAAACGACATTTTTTAAAACTTTTTTATTTGGGCCCTCAATGAAAATTTAAAATATATGTTTTGTACATCTATGTTAGTCATACACATGCTGAAAATTTCATGGAAATCGGTTGACGCAGAAAAAAACAACACACATCGAAAGATGTACGATTCTGTGGATTTGAAGTAGAAACTGATCAAAAGTCGTGTAAAACTACGATTTTTCCCATTTTTAACCACTTGTAGCTCGTGTGTATGTTAATCGATTTCAATGAAATTTTCGGCATGTGTATAACTAACATAGATCTACAAAACATATATTTAAATTTTCGTTAAGGGCCCAAATAAAAAAGTTGTAAAAACTGCCTTTTTTATTTTTGCATATAACCTTGTAAATTATAATTTTTGGAAAATCTTTTTTCCATATCATTTCTATAGGGTTAAAGTACGAATGATGTGTGTGTATTGTATGTATGTACGTGTGTGTATTAACAGACAACCCTATGTATAGTTAAATTTATAAAGTAGAGAATCGGAACAGAAGAATTCTAAAATTGTAATTGCCAACGAATTATAAAAGAAGGTCAGATCGAAACGAGCTCCCGCGACAAACACGTCTGTCAACAATTGGTTATCCGTGTGTCTTGTTTTACAAATAAATACGGCTTATTCCTTACATTTCGTAAACTAATGTTTCTAATTGATTGTAAATAATCAGGTCGATTGGTACAATTATAAAAAAGCTATTCTGTTTTAAAGGGCGTTCGAATACTTTCGTGGCTCACTGTATATGTATCAAAGAACTGTGCGCGTACCACTAACATTCAATTTACCGGAATCCGGCCGGATACGTCTACCTAGTTTACACACAAGGTGTGCAAATAATTTTTTTGTTAAGGGGCCCGCCGCGCCGCGTACTACGTATAAGTCACTTGGTTCGTTTCGCGTACAAACACACGATACACATAGGGAAAGAGAGCTAAAAAATTCAAAGTGCTAGCTGAATGCAGACCTCGCATGCATTTCGCAGACAGACGACGGAATTCGAAAAGATTCTTGAGTGAAACGCTAACCTTTTTTTCCACTAAACTATCTTTTGAAGAAAAAACATTTTCCATGAAATATTGTCTTTCTACAGGAACTTCACGAATATTCGGAACCGATGTTCAGAAAGTTCAGTGTTCGAGCTTTCTCGGTCACGCTCGGCTCTTTCTGCAACGATTTTTATTGTGGAAATATGATGTATGTGTGTGCTCAACGAATGTTCTCGCAAACGGAAGTGACTATCGACTTCATATGCTATGTATAAAGCAAATAACGAAAATTTTATACGTTGAATGCGTCAATAGAAATTGTTATAAAAATTCTATATGAAATGCATCGTGTGCGAAGGGACTCGGGCTCGATAAATGTACTTTGATGCTTCAGTTGTTTTTTAATTGTCACATAGTATGGCGATGTTTTCATCAGTACTGTGACAATGCTGATGAAAATACAAATTTAATGACAATGAGATGCTATGTATCAAGCAAATAACGAAAATTTTATATGTTAAATGGGTCAATAGAAATTGTTATAAAAATTGTATATAAAATACATTGTGTGCGAAGGGACTCGTGCTCGATAAATGTATTCTGATGCTTTCGTTGTTTTTTTAATTGTAACACATCATAGCGATGTTTTCCTCGGTCCTGTGACAATGCTGATGAAAATACAAATTTAACGATAATAAGATGCTATGTATCAAGCAAATAACGAAAATTTTATATGTTGAATAGGTCAATAGAAATTGTTATAAAAATTCTATATGAAATGCATCGTGTGCGAAGGGACTCGGGCTCGATAAATGTATTCTGATGCTTTCGTTGTTTTTTTAATTGTCACACAGCATGGCGATGTTTTCATCGGTGCTGTGACAATGCTGATGAAAATACAAATTTAACGACAATAAGATGCTATGTATCAAGCAAATAACGAAAATTTTATATGTTAAATGGGTCAATAGAAATTGCTATAAAAATTGTATATAAAATACATTGTGTGCGAAGGGACTCGGGCTCGATAAATGTACTTTGATGCTTCAGTTGTTTTTTAATTGTCACATAGTATGGCGATGTTTTCATCGGTGCTGTGACAATGCTGATGAAAATACAAATTTAACGACAATAAGATGCTATGTATCAAGCAAATAACGAAAATTTTATATGTTAAATGGGTCAATAGAAATTGTTATAAAAATTGTATATAAAATACATTGTGTGCGAAGGGATTCGGGCTCGATAAATGTATTTTGATACTTCCGTTGTTTTTTTCATTGTCACACATCATGGCGATGCTTTCATTGGTGCTGTGACACTGCTGATGAAAAAACAAATTTAGCGATAATAAGACAACCTTCGACTGCGAAAGCTCGTGACTATACGAGGCAGCATAAATGCGCCACGTAAAAGTGAACTAACTATCCTGAGAGTCGAGGAAACCGAGTTATCGATGCGGCACCCGCCGTGGGCAATAATTTCGGCCATTTTCTGGCCGAACACGTTGCCCGCAAAATTTCATAGTCGAGTTACAAGTTGTTCTTCGACAAAACTTCCGGTCGCTCGGATTTCTTGTGACGTCGTGCGATCCGTCGAACAAACTTCGGATAAAAATATCATCGGCGAATTAGCTCCGCCGCGTGACCAATAGCGAGACGGGTCGAGAACCGGTAAAACTATTTTTTTTCTGCTACTTCTCGCAATAAAGGGATGACATCGGTCCTTGGAAAAATTTCAATATTTTCGTGAAATATCTCAAGAACAACAAACGATATTAAAAAATAAGTTGAAACAAAACTTGCACGGTATTATTGTGTCTACCAAACTGTGAAAAAATTTTCTTAAATGCATATTTTTTTTAGATATGCATTTAAGAAAATTTTTTCTTCCACTTTGGTTGACACGATAATACCCTTGCAACTTTCATTTAAACTTTTTTTGAATATCGTTTGTTGTTCTTGAGATGTTTTACGAAAATATTGAAATTATTTCAAGGGCTGATTGACCTTTTCAACCCCTTACCTTACAACTTCGTGTCGGACTCGTGATGAAGATTCTAAACAGAGTCTAATAAATGGACCGTTTATTTTGAAAGTGGTGTAAGTCCATTTTTGAAAAAAATGAGATATCACGTAATTCATGCTTAATTTAATGTAAATAAAATTAAAAAAAAAATAAAAAAAACAAGAGAAAATGGACTTACACCACTTTCAAAATAAACGGTCCAAATATGTATGTCATTAATTTCCTTTAAATTGAGATGACATTTTCGTTTTGTTAATGTATAGTTATTGAAGAGCATGTATGCACACAATATTAGTTAATATGAGGATGATATGAATAAATACCCTTAACTATATCATTTTTTTTCTCGGTTGTTAATTAAGATATTCAGATGAAAAAAAAAACAAAAATACTCGAACTTACCTTGTTCATATCATATATTTTTTTCACAATTGTGATCAAATTATTATGGGTAGAAAGAATTCAAGAACAATGTTCTTTTATGCCACTCAACAGTGAAATCATCTCTGTGAACGTCAGACATCTTGAAACTTTTGTATACATTAGATAGGTAACAGAACATTGTTCTTGAATTTTTTTTGGAAGTGGTCACTCGAAGCAGAGTTGTGCTAATTCAATTACATTGTAATTCAATTAGGTAATTGAATTACATTGTATTTCAATTAATAGTAATTCAATTACTAAGTATTTTAAGCAGATTTGTAATTGAAATACAATATAATTGAAACACAATGTAATTGAAATACAATATAATTGAAATGCAATGTATAATTGAATTACAGTATAATTGAAATGCAATATACTGGAACTGGTGCGAGAGTGTGCCGTAAGTAGGTTACGAGCAGCTAGTAAATTTATAAGTAATAAATTCCTCCTGTTTGAAACCTTTACATGGATTTTCAATCTCTTCTTGCCTATTACTTCATTTTTCATAATTCAATTACAATGTATTTTATAATTGTGCTCCATTGCAATTACGAATTACATTGTAATTTAATTGACTGAAGATCTGAATTATAAATTACAACATAATTGAATTACAATTTAATTCAATTGCAATGTATTTTATAATTGTGCTCCATTGCAATTACGAATTACATTGTAATTTAATTGACTGAAGATCTGAATTATAAATTACAACATAATTGAATACAATTTAATTCAATTACTTTGTAATTATAATTCTGGAGTAATTCAATTGTAATTCTGCACAACTCTGACTCGAAGGGTTGCATGCAATTCCCACCCCCAAAAAATTAAACGATTTTTTGTGTACCCTTAATAATTTGATCACAATTGTGAAAAAATATGTGATATGAAGAAGGTAAGTTCGAGTATTTTTGTTTTCTTTTCATCTGAATATCTTCATTAACAATCGAGAAAAAAAATGATACAGTTAAAGGGTATTTATTCATATCATCCTTATTTGAAGGGTTAGCGATTTAAAATTTTAGAGGATTATCTTTTAACCTAAAACCATTCTTTCACGCAATATCAATAAAATTTGTGGGTGGGGCCGCTGGACCATCCTTAGTCTGCTAGACCTCTCCTATTTGCGGAAATCACGAACTACAAAGTTCTAATCACTGAAACCGTGAAATAAATCGTAGGACAACGGGTTAATGCGAGGAGTTAGGACCAAAGCCAATTGTGTCCGTTTGCAAGGTAAACAATCAAATGACAATCTCAAGGAGATAATCTGATTAGTCAGGGGTTACGGTAAGTGTGCTTTATTCAATGTTTCTGTTGGTATTTTTCGTTCTGTGCTTTTTAGAACGAGTTGAATGAAGTTTCCAATTAGGCAGGGGCAACCGGAGGCGGCCGGCGCCGAGTCAAACGACAAATTATTCAAAGAACTATCCTCCTCCTCGTCACGAACCAGGTTATCAAACGCGAACCGAGGACAAGGAGGACTCCAGGCTCTAAACGATTCGTTTAATGTACGCTCTTTGGCCCGGATCGTCGTCTTTCTCACGCTAGATTTCTCGGGACACTCGTCGGCTGAAGAATGCGGGTGAATAATGAAGTTGTTCCACGGATGAGGTATCCCGAAGGGTCCCGTATTGGGAACCCCGATAGTGGAAGAAGGGACCATAAGAATTTCACCGTCACGATCGACGCGACGCAACGGTTCTCCCCCGGTCTCACTCGTCTCTCATTATTCCGAAGATTAGTCAAACAAATAACGTAGAGCCACGATGATTGCTGTAAAAGAACGATTCTAGACGATAGTCACATCGTGGAACGTGTTTCTCGATGAAAGTAATCGCCGGAACGAGCACAAATATCTTGGGAATCGCGAGTTTTCGAACGGACGCTCTTTGAGAATAATCTTACAGCGTTAATTTGCGTTCGGAATGAATTCGACAAGAACAATTAGCAAGAATCGTGTAAAAGATCAAATCCGACATTTCTTCAGCGTTTCCGCGCATAGCCGACCCTTGTTACAGGAACAGGAACTAATTTAAAACCAATCGAATTATTACGTAATAAAACAACAAACGTTTTGCGCTCACATTATTCGATACATAATATTTAGTCCAGTTATAAGTACTCAACGTTTATATTAAACAACAAAGGACAGAATTTTATTAAGTTTATCTGGATACCAGCACATGTGGGAATTGCCGGTAACGAGGAAGTAGACTCGCTTGCGAAAGAAGCGACCAAAGAAAGTCCGTCGCCAGATACCAAGGCTTCAATCGCTGACCTAACCAGAGACCTCAAAATTCAAGCAAGATTGTCCACTAACACCCTAATCAAAAAGGAAGGTCTAGTCAAAGGTGCGAACTATGTTAGATTTTATCACAAGGACAAAGGCAAGCCAGGGTACACTGGGCTTATGCTCTCCAGAGATTTTCTGGTTTTTGTTAATAGATGTCGAGCCAATCACTATAATTTAAACGGTTCATTGGCAAGAGTTAACTTTATATCTAACAGTGCTTGCCAATGCGGCGCAGAACTCCAAGACCGAAATCATGTTATATGGCAATGCCCAGACTATGAAAACGAACGTGATACATTAGAAACAAAGCTCCTCAAAGGCAACTACTGTTTCCCTCTTTGTATTAGTTCATTCCTATGTAAACCTGATTTAAAAGGTCTGAAAATAATTTATAATTTCCTCAAACAATGTTCCGTTAGAATTTAGAAACAATGTAAACCTATTTAATGTAAGTCAAATGTAATAATACTGTACTTGCTATATAAACCACTTGGTTTAAAGCAATAAATAAATAAATAAATAAATATTTAGCCCAGTTATATGATACAACTCATTAAATATAAAATAAATTAAAAATTTGCCTACTAAAAATTCCTTGAAATTCTGACAGAGTTAGTTTCCAGTTTAAATGGGTTAAGAGACAATAGGATAAAGTGAATACAATTTGTTTGTGGATAATCTTCGTACATAAATGTTAAGTGGGTCGAAATAATTTGCTTCTGATTTTGCCATTCATAATCTGTCGAAATTACAGAAGTGATTTCGCGAGACATTTTCAAATGAACTTCTTTCGTCGGGTTCGTTTCCGTCCGATCTGCATCGAGAAGTGATCGGGGCTTCATTGAAAATCGGGCGTGATTTATCTGCAAGTATCGTGGTTTTACTGCGGTAAAAAGTTTTCCGGTCGCTTGGCTGGGGCTGGGGAGGGGTGGATCCAGGATCACGGAGAAACATCGTTCGCCACGTACGTACCGCGAAGAGAAAACTAACCTTGGAAGCAGAAAGTTACCCAGCCGGGAAACCCTGAATAAAACGCGGCCGGAGCGAAGTCAGCTAACGAATGGAACGATCCAAGGATACGTGTGGACCGACCGCGAAACTTCCTGCGGGCTTATACGGTGTGGAATTCCTGTGGGGTCTCGGACTCTCTCCCCAAGTTCCTCGGGGCTGCACGCATCTCAAACTTATCGAGGCATTTGCGGCGAAACTATGTGGACGTTGATGAAGAGACTGAGAGTCTCTTTTCCGCGGAACGGTTGCGAATCAACCCTGACAGAATTTCGAATGTTCGGACGCAACAATGTCGCTCAATCAGCAACTTCGAGCAGTCGCCAGGAACCGCGCTACACATTTTTCCAAGCCCCGTTGCTGAATTATCGAACCGGTACATTCAACAAATTACGAAACTTTCCACACAAGTAGAATAAGTTATGCCTAATCCAACCCTATTTTTTACGTGCTATTTCTCGCGTTGAAGGGGTGAAATCAGCCCTTGAGAAAATTTCAATATTTTCGTGAAATATCTCAAGAACGACAAATGATATTAAAACAAATATCTAAAAAAAATTTTTTTTAACCACGCTTATGTTAAAATGCACTAAAAAGGAGAAAATAATTTTTTTAGGCATTAGTGATTATAAATAAAAGCGTGGAGCGCAAACTATATTGACGTAATCTTCGTGAGCGCTCAACGCTTTTATTTATAGTCACTAATGTCTAAAAAAATTATTTTCTCCTTTTTAGTGCATTTTAATATAAGCGTGGTTTTAAAAAATTTTTTTATATATTTTTTATTTTCTACTTTTTAGTCTTTTTTAAATGGAACGCAAGATATAGTAATAAACTATGAAATAGTAAGATACAGAATGAGATAGAATGATGGGATGACTCCAAGAGACGACGTCTATTGATAGAGTCCGAAATTGTCCGAAATGGAACTGGATGAACGGAACGCCACAACCACACTAAGCTCCTTCGGTCCGAAGTGGGCCAGTGAAGTGGGGATTAATCGGAGTGGGAACACGTACTGGAGTAGGGACCGCTGGCGCGCGGAGTGGGGATCGCTGAACGCGATGACATACTACCGAGCGTCGCGCGATGAGGTGTCACGGTTAATATTAAAAAATTTTTCTCCTGAACGCACAGTTTTGTTTTTAAATTTGTTTTTTAAATATTGTCTCTAGCTCATCGGGAAGTGGTTTAAAATTCGATTACAAGATTTGACGCATACAACAACAACAACAACGACAACTCGGCAAGCTAATATAAGCGTGTTAAAAACAGTTGAAATGAAAGTTGCATTTTAAATTTTTTTATTGACAAATTTTTTCATGGCGAAGACAAAACGGCTTTAACGGCCATTCAGACGAAAATACTTGAGAATCTTATAGCTCGTTGTGGATTAAAGGCGACGAACTTCCAGCGGCGGAGTATTTTATACGGGGTGATTATAGATCGTTACTGCGATACAAGGACTATCTCGTCTATCGGTGATCGTTGATACCGGATCGTTCGTGATCGAGTACATTAGACGGCATTAAGCGTTTCATGCGTTCGCCACATCTTTTACGGGCCTGCTTCGAACTACCAATCCCGCTCGTCTATCGAATTGGTGCGGTTCCTTTTACTGGGCAATTAGAAAGCGATGGCCGTGCCAGTCGGCAATTCTCCCGTCATTTATAAATCATCGCGGCCGTCGACGTTCCACCTCGCGTCGGGCTCCATTTCTCTCCCACTCTTTCTGTCTGTCCCTCGTTCGATCGAGCTTACGCCGCTCTAATCGGATCCACCGGAATTCTCCTTCCGGTTACAGAGGCGGTGCTAATCGCATCGATCGACGCGAGGATTGCCCGAGGTGGTTTACAGCGTTAGCGACGACTATTCCTTGTAATTCGATTAAATCATGGAAACGTTTGCCGGACCGATTAACGAGGGGAGACCGAACGTCGCGGATGGAAAATCGCGTTACCCCCGTTGTTGGCTCAAGATAATTTTGCGTCACGCAGAATCTCGCCTCGTCTCTGGGATTTCGAACTCTCACGGATTTCGAATCCAGCTGCACAATCGTATGTAACTTAGAATTAACCAATGTAGCGTAAGGTAAATGTCCCTATTTCCGATCACGTCCCGATTTCTGCACAGCACGCATATTTTTCGTTTAATGTAAATGTTTGTTTCTAATACAGAAATAACTTTGATTTCGAACTCCCTGAGGTTAGAATCCAGCTGCACAGTCATGTGTGACATATAACACTGTCCAACAAATTTCAACTTTTTTTATGTTCCCTAATTACTGTTGGGTCCTTTTTATAGTTTTTTTCGCCGATTCCGAATTTGTTTAAAATTTTTTTCCTATACGCACAGTTTTTGAGGAACATGGCTTTGAAAAAAAAAACATATTTTTCAACTTTAAACAAATATTATGACGTTATTATAAAAGATATTGAATTGTTCTTTGCAGCAGAAGATTCTGTAGACTTTCCCGAATACAGTGGTATCCAAAATGAATACATTATGAATGTTTAAACATGTTTAAACAATCATTAAAGGCGGAGAGACGCCACTTTTGCACCAATTTTTGAGGATATTTTTCAATTTATCTTAAAAAATAAGGGTCCAGCGGAAAATCGAACTATACCACTCGATAGAGCAGACTTTTATCTTGAGAAGCCACCCTGTCAAGTTTGGATCGTCGACGTTTTTTCGAACCAGAAAGCAAAATACCTTCGCCTGACATGAGTTGCCGCCAGTGGCGCTCGGGACGAGATACGGCGCAGCGACGGGATACGGAGCGGCGAACGACCTTGTAGTGGTGAGCGCCACTGGCGGCAACTCATGTCGGGCGAAAATATTTTGCTTTCTGGTTCGAAAAAAACGTCGACGTTTCAAACTTCGAAGAGGAGTTTCTCAAGATAAAAGTCTGCTCTATTGCATGGTATAGTTCGATTTTCCGCTGGACCCTTATTTTTTGAGATAAATTGAAAAGTATCCTCAATAATTGGTTGCAAAAGTGGTGTCTCTCCGCCTTTAGTGATTATTTAAACATGTTTAAACAATCATAATGTATTAATTTTTGATACCGCTGTATTCGCGAAAGTCTACAGAATCTTTTGCTATAAAGAACAATTCAATATCTTTTATAATAACACTACAATATTTGTTTAAAGTTGAAAAATATGTTTTTTTTTCAAAGTCATGTTTCTCAAAAACTGTGCGTATAGGAAAAAAATTAAAAACAGATTCGGAATCAGCGCAAACAACTCTATACAAAGGACCCAACAGTAATTGGGGAACAAATTTGGTGTTGGACAGTGTAATTAACACTAAACCTACCATTGCTGGTCAAATGACCAGTCTTACATTTTTTATTTTATAATTATTGAAATTATGACGTTGCTTTCATGGAAAATGATTCGATAAATCTCTTTATCCAAGCGCATATTGCAATAAAAATTGCGCAAAATTTAAATAAATAGAGATTTGTAATTTTATTCAGCTAAAACATTTTAATCGCTTTCAGTGCTCGGTAGTTTTAGTGTTAACCAATATAGCATAAGGTGAATGTCCCTATTTCAGATCATATCCGAATTTCTACATAACACGCATACTTTGCATTTAATGTAAATGTTTTGTGTAAATGTTTGTTTTTCATACGAAAACGACTTTGTATCATGTTTCACGGATGTGCAGACGTTATAAATAATTAATTCAGTATTTAGTTATAATTAGCAAAAGACAACATCTGTAATTGCGTGTGTGAAATCCGAGGAAGTTCCATTTGGTCGATACCATCAACATAACAACGGAGAACAATTGTCAATTTATTGATCGATGCCATGGGCCTGATAATAGAGAACAGTTGTAACTTGATTAATAGCATCAACAGTAGAAATTAATTACCTCGCTGACATCTACATCATAGTACAAAGCAATCTACCGCGTATCAATCGATTATTATACAACGATCGATTCCTAATCCATCCACAGGTGTTCCACAAACTTCCGAAACATCTGAAATCTCTAGTATAATACAAGTTGCTGTTTTCTACGTGGTAATAGGAGCTTTGTTTCTAAAATATAACACAGCAGAGAGAAAGAGAGGAAAGAAAGCTTCGCGTTCCAGTCAGAATGTACCGAATCCGGAACAAGATTACGAAAGTTGAGAACGAGAAGAAACGTCAAAACGACTGCACAGATGTTGAAAATCTCGGCGAGCCGAATGGTGCCGGTCTTTCCAGCAACGCGATTTACTTGTAGTCGATTTCGGGGACGAGTTTCGAAAGCGTTGGATGGCATACAATTTTCATCCCGGGTCTTTGGCCATTCCGGGATCGAAAAACGCGGGTTACATTTCCCGGGACGATCAGCGGAATGCACTCTCGATAATGCGAGCGAGGGCTGCGAATGTATGCGTCGACTTTGCGAAGTTACGCTCGCTGAATTTGTCGAACGGAAAGTTGCGACTGACCCCCTTAAAGAGATTTCGAGTTGTCGATTTCTCGAGTGCGCGGGGATATTTGTTCGAATTCCTTAACTGAATTATGCCACATTCAAGCACTACCGTTCGATCGTCGTTCATTCAACCGTAACGGAGAATTACGGATTTTCGCCCGCGGGATATCTCGAACATTAGTTTCGAAACTTTCGAATAAAATATTTCCGCAAATCGATTCGAGGAAATTTAATCTCGGATTCATCTGTTTCAATTTTACCGTGCATCCGCCTATCCACTTCCCCAGTAAATTACTTTTGGAACGGAGTCTCGCGTGAAATCATTTTATTCACCTTATTACAGTAAAACCTCGATCTAAGAGAACGGAGAAACTGTAGGATCTACGAAAAACGAATAACCCCTACACCGCCGAGCATGTAAACTGTAAACATGCCACGTGATTCAATTATGAAAGTTCTTCATTTTGCATTATTTCTTTATAGAACTTTCACCAACCTACTTGTGGCATTTTTTTATTTGTGACATAATTTCAACTGTACTTACAAGGAAGTACCCCAAGTGCCCTCTTCGATTTTGATAATTTTTTGTGAGATGATGGTATATGGATCCCTGATTATTTATGCAAAATATTAGGTGCAGTTACTCAATAGTTTTAAAGATATAATCAATTAAAGTTTCAAGTTTTCGAAGTTCCATTAGCTGTGTAAGCAGGTTGCGTGGAAGTTCAATTGTTTATATCTTTAAAACTATTGAGTAACCACACCTAATATTTTGCATACATAATTAGGGATCCATATACCATCATCTCACAAAAAATTATCAAAATCGAAGTCGAACACTTGGGTTCCTTCCCTTCTTAGTGGTACTTAGTAGCCGATTCTACGTCATGACTCCTTTTCTACATTCGACGCGGTTAACAAGGTCACAAAGAAATAGTAGAAACGGTCCCGAGGGTTTTTCTTAGATCGAGTTTTTACTGTACTCATGGATTGCGGATCTTTATGCGAGATATACACTTTTCCATTTTCAAACAGAAAACTTTTCCATTCTTTAATAATTTGTTTAACTTCAAGATAGTAGTTTATAACTTCAAGGTAGTAGTAGATAAAACCTGCACACTACTCGTTATACAGGGTGTCCATTTTATCTGAAGACATTGAAATATCTCGAGAACTATGCATCGGATCAAACAAGTTTGTAATGAAAGTTGTTCGTCGCGAAGGGGGACATCCAATGATACCAAACTCGAAGATAAATAACTTAAATGGAAACCACCATTTTTCATTGCAGATTTGGATTCTCCAGAAAAAAATACGAAAATTTGATCCAGGAGTTTTTGCATTTTGGTTCATAGATGGCGCTGTAATGAACAAAAATAAAAATGGAAAAAATGGGTGAAAATTGGGGATATCTCGAGAAATACACATCAGATCAGAAAAATAAAAGTAGACGTATTTGATATTTTTAAGAATGCTATTAAATAACACCATAATTGCCCCTCCCCCAACCTCCTGAGGATTGATAAACAAATCAATGAATTTTTCCAACTGTTTTCGATTGCAGCGACATCTGTGAAAGAAATTACACCAATAATATCAAATCAATGGAGGACCAAGATTTGCTATAAAAAAGGGTTAAAATTGAAGATTTTGAAATAGTGCCCTCTCCCACCCTCAGGAAGTGGGGGTGGGGGGTCAATTATGGTGTTATTTAATAGCATTCTTAAAAATATCAAATACGTCTACTTTTATTTTTCTGATCTGATGTGTATTTCTCGAGAAATCCCCAATTTTCACCTTTTTTTTCCATTTTTATTTTTGTCCATTACAGCGCCATCTGTGAACCAAAATGAAAAACTCCTAGATCAAATTTGTGTATTTTTTTCTGGAGAATCCAAATCTGCAATGAAAAATGGGGGTTTCCATTTAAGTTTTTTATCTTCCCCCATCCTCACCCCCAGGGAGTGGGGTGGGGGTCGAGTTTGGTATCATTGGATGTCCCTCTTCGCGACGAACCACTTTCATTACGAACTTGTTTGATCCAATGCATAGTTCTCGAGATATTTCAATGTCTTCAGATAAAATGGACACCCTGTATACTAAGCCTATGGAATGGAACAACAAACGTTACACACTTCTCCAGCGGTTTGCGGCTTCCACTATGAAAATCCGTGGAAAACGTTTCTCTTCCGTCGGTCGTCGATATTCAGAAAGGCGAATCTCCGGGCCCGCCTGATAGACTAGCGACCTCGCCATCGATTATCCCGAATTTTCTGACGGTGACTCGCAGAAAAAGAAAGGCGCGAGGTCTCGCGAGCGATTCGCCTGCGCGTCGAGAACATTATCGGAAGGGAATAATAAGTGAGGCAGAAAACGGAGCGGCGGGGTTGGGTACGGTGGGCGCGAATGTAAAAAGGATGGCCCGGTCTGCTCTCGATAAACCGCGTCCTACCGAAAATTTTCAAATCTTAATTGCGGGGAAATGGTGTGTAATGACGTGAAATATTGCTCGGAAAAAGATGCTGACTCTTATTACAGTCGGCCTTTGGACGGCGCCTTTTAATCCGCAGGCTTTGACCTTCTCCTGTCCTCTCCCTCCTCTCACTCTCTCTCCCTCACTCAGTCTCTTTTCTCTCTGTCTCGTGCACTCTGACTCCACACCTCCTGGAAAACGCTGACCCGCCATTTCCACTGCCAATCTGTTACGGACGCGAGGATCCAACAGAGGGAAACACCCGGGGGGTGCAAGGACCGAGCATCCCCCGCGTGTGCGTCTCTTTTTCATCTTCCTCTAAGCTGTGAAAGCTGCAGGACCTTTTCTCATTCCTGAGAAGAGGCCGGTGCCCGACGCTCGACACCAGCTCCTAGATTTTATCTGCAACCTCTGCCCGGTTTCTTTCCAGTTGCTGGCCATTTGCAGACTTTAGTAACTACCTCGAACTTGGAAAAGATCTCGAAACAAAGAAACGCTATCAGCTCGCGTGTTCGCGCGGCATCTTTGGCCGTTTAATCCTCGGCCGGCGTTTTTGCATGACGTAAGTGGCCAGTCCATTGGACATCTACGTGACGGCGCAATTGGTTCTAGGATAATTTGTGGATGGGTCTTTACACACTCCGGGACAAGAAGATAGCACGTCTTACATTTTTCAAGATATCAAAGTGATTTAAAAATGTGATTTAATGAAGAACATCTTTATTTTGCATACAGATCCGCAGTCTAGTCATTGCTATACTAGTTGTGGGCGTGCTCGTATGTGTAACATGCTCAATATTGCCTACAATATCAAACAAATCAAAAAATGTATTAAAAAAATGCACTAAAAAGGAGAAAATAATTTATTTCCTGGTTCTGCCAATAATTTAATATAAATTTAAATGAAATCATGACATTAGTAACTATAAAAATAAAAGCGTGGAACGCCCACGAAGATTACGTCAATATAGTTTAGCGCTCCTCGCTTTTATTTTTATCGTCACTAATGTCATGATTTTATTAACTTCCCGATTTCATAGGGAAGTTATTGTAATTACCCCGAAAATCGAAAAAAATTGATTTTTTAGCAGATCTTCACGTTTCATGGACATTGGAGTCGTTTTAGACTATTTTTATGAAAATGTCCGTATGTGTGTGTGTGTGTGTGTGTGTGTGTGTGTGTGTGTGTGTGTGTGTGTGTGTGTGCGTATGGCCGTTCGTATGTTATCAAATTTTTCGTTAACGTTTTCTGAAAAAGTAACAACGCGATCAGAATGATGAATGATGCAATCGATGTGCCCCGTCGTAACTTAGAGCTGATTAGATTTTGGTGCATATTGGTTTAGTTTTTTAGATTTTTAGTTTTTTTTCGAAAAGAGTTGATTCTACAATGCAATTTATAAGGGAGGACGAAAATTTTCCACCAAAGAACCAAACACAATTACATAAAAAAAAATTGTTTCTTAATTTTTTTTTTAGATTTAAAAAAAATTTTTTTTTTAGATTAAAAAAATTTTTTTTTTAACTGATGCTAATGTTACCGCTTGGAATAATCGAAAGTTATTCCAATGCAACAGTGAATTTATCATCTCTACTCCCAAGAATACATTTTGGGAGAATATCGATGAAAATACAAAAAAAAAACGATGTTAGCGATGTTGGCGAAGGAGTAACGAATCGGGAAGTTCTTTGTGTGACTCTTGGAGAGTCACACACCAAATAAAAAACATTAATATCAGTAGGCCCTACTAGCCATTCGTATCACTAACCCTCCCGCAAGAGCAGTCCTACCCGCGAGCTCGCGAAGCGAGCAAGCAAAAACAACCCTACTCGCGAGCGAGCGTAGCGAGCGAGCAGCAATAGCCTTCTAGTTTAAAGTTATATTCAATTACACTGTCCAACAAATTGAAACTTTGTTTTTATCTTTCGATTCACACTACGCGGTTCTTATAGAGTTTTTCGCGCTGATTCCGAATCTGGCCTTAATTTTTCTCCTAGACGCATAGTTTTTGAGAAATTTGGGTTTGAAAAAAAAACATATTTTTCGACTTTGAACAAAAGTCTGTATTGTTCTTTACAGTAAAAGATTCTGTAGACTTTCCCGAATACAGCTATATCCATTATTAATACATTATGATTGTTTAAACATATGTAAACATTGATTGAAGGCGGAGAAACACCACTTTTGCACCAATTTTTGCGGATATTTTTGAATTTATCTCAAAAAATAAGGGTGCAGCGGGAAATCGAACTATACCACGCGATAGAGCAGACTTTTATCTTGAGGAACCACCCTGTCAAGTTTGCGTAGTCGACGTTTTTTTCGAACCAGAAAGCAAAATATCTTCGCCCGACATGAGTTGCCGTCAGTGGCGCTCACCACTAGAATGGGCGTTCGCCGCGCCGTATTAGGGTGCTTTTACGCTGAGCTTGCCGCGGACGGGAACGGGAAAAAGTCATAAAATTCGAGCGGGCGAACGGGCCATAGAGACCTTTTTTTTGTGCCACGCACAGCGGGGCACAACGAGCGGGTCCGTCGGCCCGCTCGAATTTTATGACTTTTTCCCGTTCCCGTCCGCGGCAAGCTCAGCGTAAAAGCACCCTTACACGGAACGCCCATTCTAGTGGTGAGCGCCACTGACGGCAACTCATGTCGGGCGAAGATATTTTGCTTTCTGGTTCGAAAAAAACGTCGACCACGCAAACTTGACAGGGTGGTTCCTCAAGATAAAAGTCTACTCTATCGCGTGGTGCAGTTCGATTTCCCGCTGCACCCTTATTTTTTGAGATAAATTCAAAAATATCAGCTAAAAACGATGCAAAAGTGGTGCCTCTCCGTCTTTAATGATTGTTTAAACAATCATAATGTATTACTATTGCACATCACTGGATTCGGGAAAGTCTAGATAATCTTTTTATGTAAAGAACAATACAATATCTTTTATAAGAACATCACAATCTTTGTTCAAAGTCGAAAAATATGTTTTTTTTTCAAACCCAAATTTCTCAAAAACTATGCGTCTAGGAGAAAAATTAAGGCCAGATTCGGAATCAGCGCGAAAAACTCTATAAGAATCGCATAGTGAGAATCGAAAGGATTTTTGGCTGTTGGACCGTGTTATTGGCAGAAACAGGAAAAAAATTATTTTCTCGTTTTTAGTGCATTTTAATATAAGCGTGGTTTTTAAAAAGTTTTTTAATATATTTTTTTATTTTCTACTTTTTAGACTTTTTTAAATGGAACGCAAGATATAGTACTACCGGTATGAAATAGTAAGATATAGAAACGCAAGATATGGAAATACGCCAGATAGAATGAGGGGATGACTCCTAGAGACGACGTCACTTGATGGAGTCCGAAATTGTCCAAAATAGAACTGAATGAACGAAATACCACACTGACCGAGTTCCTTCAGTGCGAAGTGCGTCAGTGGAGTGGGGATGAGTCGGAGTGCGAACGCGTAGTGGAGTAGGGAGCGCTGGCGCGCGGAGTGGGGATCGCTGAACGCGATGACGTATTACCAAGCGTCGCGCGACGAGGTGTCACGGTCAATATTAAAATTTTTTCCTCCTGAATGCACAGTTTGTTTTTTAATATTGCATCGTCATCCAGTTCTGAGCTATGTTTAAAGTTTCAAGTCTCTAGCTCATCGAGAAGTGGTTTAAAATTCGATTACAAGATTTGACGCATACAACATAACAACAACGATAACTCGGCATGCTAATATAAGCGTGGTTCATTTTCGCTTTTACAACTAAGGTGAAATTCGAAAATAAATCAACATAATCATAAATAAAGCGCATCCAATTTTTCCCCGACATTTTTTTCGATCATAAAAAATAATTGAGACATTTAGGCCGGTCGTGTAATCGGTTCGCGAAATGTTCGCGCGGAGAAATTGCCTTACAATTAACAGTGACTAGTGTAGAAACTCCGCTCGTCACTTGTCACTGTCAATGACCGGCGAGTCGGGGAAGGGGATTAAAATCGGCCGGCCGGGTAAGAATTTGCCGCGGACAGTTTCGTGCCAATTAAGCGGCACGGTCTCGTTAGGGTGAAACGAACCGCGGCTTAATTTTAATCTCAAACAATGGTCGGACGTCATCCGTCGCAACCGCCTACCACGGTTTCGTCTTCCGTCCGATTTCATTTCTAGGTTTCCTGGAGGGGGTCGTTTCGCCGCAATTTAAACAACCGACCCCCTTCCAACCTCATTGAACGCGTAAGTTCCCCGCGCAAAAAGAAACAGATGCGGCGAACACTGGATGCAAGCTAAACGCGCGGCGAAAAAACATTTACAATCGTGACGTCGCGTCGCCGACGTTTTTCTTCGTTCTTTATTAAACGTCCGAAGGTCATGCGCGCCAAACGAACGGCTTCGTTACGCAAAATAATAAACGACAGGCCCAGCAATGGCTGGCGAGTTTGTCAAGTGCTCGTGGCGTTGAAACACTTTTCTCTTTGACGTTTGCGTTTCCGCGTGAGAGGACTCTTGTGGTCCTTTAGGTCGGTCTTTTATTATTTTCGTCGAACATGCCGCGGGATTAGTGTTAGTCACATTGTATCTTGAAATCTTGTATCTATTAGATTCCAACTTGTTCCCCTCCGAGAACCGCAAGGTTCGAACCATTAGTAAGGTAGACTGTACAATGATTGGCATCCTAAGCCAAAATCGTAGTAAAAATCTTTTTATCTTTTATTGCAATGTTTAAACGAGCTTAACTTTTGTGCTATCACCCAATAATAGAGATAACCGCTTGAATTACAGCAAAATGTTAGTTGCAAAGTTCGGTGTGTTATAATGTTACTTATGTGCTTAATTAAAGTCTATTCAGGATGTTTTGTAATATATGAAACAATTTCAGAGGATCTATGTATCTCGTAGGTGAAATTGACCCATTTAAAACCTACCGTACCATATACGGCATAGTTCATTTAATAAAAAGATAAACTGCCATACTTGAACTTTTGAATATGTATGAGGCTGCTGTACCAGCGGGTGGATCCAAGCAATCCTTACGTGAATTCATCTCTTTTGTATTTTCTTTTACGATTCCGGAACGTCCTTAACGCTGGAACCATCAGACGGGTCGAAATGCCTTGTTCCTGAATTGTTCAATGATTAAAAGAATAAAAATATTTTCAAAAGAAACTTCTGTCACAATTAAGTAATAATTTATGCTATATAAAGACTCGAGAGTTGATTGTAGTCACGAGAGGTTGTCGGACAGAATGGTGAGCGTTTCATTGAATCAAGATTATTCTTATAAAAAGTAGAATGCTTTTCATTTACTTTTGTAAATGTAGTATTTTTATACGAGGTCGCTTTTGGTTATGTAGCTCGACAATACATTCTTCTCTTGGTCTACCACTCTAATCTGACCTACTACCCCGTTACTGTTTTGTTACTTTTTTTACGTGTAGAGTCTACCTGCAAAACATGGCCTAGTTAGTTTAAAACACTTTTTACGACTTCGTTGTCGGCTGTGCTATTTTCCTACACGAGACAAAACAGGCGAAATGACGGAACAATACCAGAATCATGTTCTCTGTTCTCTGTAATCACATAAGCTATTCAGATAATTGTAACTGTAAAAAAGAAAACGATTACAGTCGCGTGGCTTGAATGCGACAGAGTTGAAATTACACTTCTCAGACAGATAACAAAAGAGGAACGCTTGTATTTTGCTTAACCATTTCGAATCGTTTTGTTGGACGGAGAACACGTGTACTGCAATCAAAATCAAGTGTCTGACAGATTGTGTTACATTGAAATCACCGACACAGGTTTCACCGAGGAAAAGTCATCAATAACAGTTGCGACGAACAACAGGTTCGATCGGCAACAGTTTTGAACGACGTACACCGGGTCACAATCGCAAAAAGCCTGGCAAAATTCATCGCCCTGTTAATTATACACCATCAATTACGAACAGAATGGTTTTCAAGAGATTTGGAGTCGTAGAACCTATTTATGGTATTACTTATTTGCTAGAATAAGAAACTATCTTTTTAAAACTACATGTACAGACGAATCTACACGAATTTTAAATGTGTAAAGACTTAAAATATCAGAAAAAGACAATTTTTGTAGTAAGTTGTAAAAAAACAACTTTTAGTATTTTCTCTGCTATTCTGACCAGTTGCAATTTTTTTAACAAATTTTTTCCATAGCCCGAAGTAAACTAATTGTTCTAATTTCTAATAAAATCCAAATTGTATGGTCTAAGTTGTAAAAAGTTTAAAAATGTCTTTTTAAGAGCATTGCTCACGCATAAATAAATCGCCGGGCAACAAGCCACGCCTTCCCGGGCAACAAGCCACGCCTTCTCGGGCAACAAGCCACGCCTATCCGGGGTACGTTACATGTATCCATCGCACGTATTGTCGTTCTTCGCTGAAGACAGTGACAGCACTTAACAGAAAATTATATCCAGATGAAATGATCATCGACAAATGACAATCTTTTGCCCCACTCCGCTTTAATTCAACTGACGTCATTTTCCCGTAACAAAGCTCGCTAAACAGCACTGTGAGAGTTACAGTAACTCGTCACATGTTCATCGAGATTTTGCAACATTCCGTAGCGTTCCAGCTTCGTTTAGCCAATGAGCGAAGGTCGAAATCAAAACAGCAAAGTTAAACAAGCAGAACAATGAGTAGGAAATACGTTGAATCCCGTGACGATGTTTCGCAACGGAGCGGTGGAACGTCGCGCGAATCAGGAAACGCGGCGAGCATAACGTTAATTTTCTTGCGGTAACGTTCCTACACGGATTCGTAGCTGCAGGTATTATTTGTGCAGAACATATTCGGGTAAAGTCAGCAGGATACGATTCGGGAAGCCGAATTACAGCGAGTTACTTCAAAATTCAGACACCGGCAAATTTTTACTCTGTGGCATTATCATATTGTTCGTAACGTAAAGATAACGTACGTAGTTAGGTGTAGACGTTTATGTGCTGACCACCCAAAGTGATGTGTAAATTATATTATAAAGATAACAAGATTAAATTTATTTATATTTTGTGCGATTTTTATTATACAGTCCCTGCTCACTTTATTAGACTCACCTCTATAATCATGATATTTTTAGTTTTACCATGAATAATGGGTATAGTAGCCTTATGCAAATATTACTTAATGATGACCAATTAATATTCCATATATTTATTTTACAAAAACAATGGATACAAACACAAATAGATCAATATAATTCTTAAAACACTAATATTTTGTTAATCCGCCCTTAGCTGCTCTTAAAGCCGCAACTCTTCTGGACATGTTATCTATGCAAGTTTGTGCAATTTCTTTTATGCGTTATGGTATAGATTATTCTCTCTATCAACTTGGTGTTTGTTGTTATATTTTCTTTGGCCAGTTCTCTTTTCAGGCACTCCCAGACATTTTCAATCGGATTCATGTCCGGTGTGTTGCCGGGCCATGGTAAAAGGGGGATTTTTGCTCTTGCAAGAAAATTTTATACTTGGATAGGCAACCCATAAGGCAACCTTGTAGTACGAAATCATTACTCCATAGGTTGAAAACAGCGTTGAATTCCTTATAGGATTTCAAAAAGCACCAATTCTTCAGGTGAGTCTAATAAAGTGAGCAGGGACTGTAATATATACTGGAATCAAAAATGTAGTCACTCAATTCCCATGAAATCATCCGTATTAAAAAATCTAAAAAATAGTATACATTTTACTTACGTAATTTACGGTATATATACAGGGTGTTAATAAAAAATCAACCCTTTTTTCGTCAACGCTGTTTGTAGGACACTCTGTACATTGTAAAAGTTAATAGGTAGCGGGACCAGTAAGCTAGAGACCATCGGATCAACTCCCGGCCGCTTTCGATTTCTTTTTTAAAAATTCATTTTTTAAAATTGCGAACTACCGGAGTTTGATCCGATGATCTCTCCAGCTTACTAGTCCCGCTACCAATTAACCCCGCGCTAACACAGACATACACGTACATTGGAAATGGAACTCTGCTATTCCATACTGATACTGCGTGCTGAAGGTACGTCATTTTTAAGTGTTTGTATCTTCAATATTTATAAGTAACTGCACCTAATATTTGACATACAGGGTGGTCCACGCAACTTGCACACCTATAATAACTTCCAAAGTATGCGTTGCACGAAAAAGTTTTTTATACAGAAGTTACATGGTCTCCAGTGATACATTATGTAGTGTATTTATTTTTTTTGTAGATGTACGCGTAAAGGACATGTGAAGGTCAACTCCATTTTTTTAAATGGAATGAGGTATTTTTTAATATATCAATCGATACGGCAAGACATTCGTTATAAAAAAGTACTAACCTATGTATGTCGAAAAGTTAATAGTTTAGGAGATATTTCAATTTAAATAACTCTAAAATACCATTACTGTCGTACGAAGACGTTAGTGTTTACTTACTTGTGTAACGTCTTACTGCGACAGTAATGGTATTTTAGAGTTATTTAAATTGAAATATCTTCTGAACTACTAACTTTTCGACATACAGTATCGGACAAACGTTTAAGACCGCTCTAAAGAAGACGATAACTTTTTTAATATTGTACTATACGATTTGAACTTTTTTGGGAAGCTAGAGCAATTAGTTTACTAAAGGATGTGAAAAGAAATTTTTTCAAAAATTGCAATTGATCGGAATTGTTGAAAAAATACTAAAAGTTGAATTTTTAACTTTTTTATGTGGGCCTATATTGAAAATTTAAAAAATACGTTTTGTAGATCTGTATCAATTAAACATATTCTGAAAATTTCGTCAAAATCGGTCGACGTTGCAATGAGCTACAAACTTTTACCAAATTTTTACCATTTTTAAACGTTTGTAACTCATTGCAACGTCAACCGATTTTGACGAAATTTTCAGAATATGTTTAATTGACACAGATCTACAAAACGTATTTTTTAAATTTTCAATATAGGCCCACATAAAAAAGTTAAAAATTCAACTTCTAGTATTTTTTCAACAATTCCGATCAATTGCAATTTTTGAAAAAATTTCTTTTCAAATCCTTTAGTAAAATGATTACTCTAGCTTCCCAAAAAAGTTCAAATCGTATAGTACTATATTAAAAAAGTTATCGTCTTCTTTAGAGCGGTCTTAAACTTTTGTCCGCTACTGTACATAGGTTAGTACTTTTTTATAACGAATATCCAGCTGCATCGATTGATGTATTAAAAAATACCTCATTCCATTTAAAAAAATGAAGTTGACCTTCATATGTCCTTTACGCGTCCACCTACAAAAAAATAAAAACACTACATGTACGTATCACTTCAGACCATGTAACTTCTGTAGACAAAACTTTTTCGTGCAACGCATACTTTGAAAGTTATTATAGGTGTGCAAGTTGCGTGGACCACCCTGTATATCGTCAGAAACATGTATACTACCACCGTGCGAAAGTACATTAAAATCGACGACAACCACCTCGGGTCCTTCCCTTGTGAGTGGTAGGGTGAAAGTGGGAATGGTCTTGGACATTTAACCAAGAATTACTATTACTTCCATTTCTTGAATGATTTCCGCCTTGTCATCAGAGTAGGGCAATAATAAACTAATATTTAAAAATGACTAATAGTCTTTTTGAATGTTAGTCATAGCAAAATAGTCATCAGTCTAACCTTTTTGATTAGTTAGTGATAAGTAAATGGCAAATAATTAGTCACAGCTCTAAGTAATCGTTAGCTATTGCTTACTAATGAATTAGTAGTTGATGATCAGTAGACTGCGGATCTTCATGCAAAATAAAAAATATATGCATTGATTGCAAGACGCAGGAGCCAAATGTAAATTTTTTTCTTCTTTTAATTATCGTATTAAGATAAAACTAATGCACTGAAGGCCTTAAATCTTTTTAATGTGTCCATCGTTTTAAAATGTACGTACCACTTTTTGTCATAAATGCATAAAATCCGCAATCTAATGATCAGTCATCAATCTTTAGTCATCAGTCACTATTGTGCGATTAACATACGTTAATATTATATTATTATTTATCACTAACTAAACAAACAGTTTTGACTAATGACTATTTTGCTATGACTAACATTCAAAAAGACTATTAGTCATTTTTAAATATTAGTTGATTATTGCCCTAGTCTGTTGGACATAAAAAAAAGTTTGGCACGAAATTTAGAGCTAAAATCGAAGGACCAAATGGGGTGAAGAAACACCCTTCTTTTTTGGGTGACTCTTTCGTGGAAACTGTTCGAATGTTGAAGTTACTCACTGTAGGATCCGGATGCACGCGGAGCGGTCCGTGATGCGCGCACCGGGTTCGTGGAGGCGTCGGGACGCAGGCGTCGAGCCCAGGAGCGTTCGTCAGTCGTCGGCCGAACTTGAAACAAGCGGCTTCGCGGCCTGTTCCCACGCGACGCGCGCCCGCGTCCGTTCCTACGCGCCAAAACGCCGACACATCTGCGTACTTGAGTCCAAACGCGCATTCGCCGATTCCAAAGTGACTCGCGACCTCCCTTCTTATCTCACCTACGCACAACACACACACACACACACACACACATCGCAGCTACGAATCTGCGAATCTCATGCCCGCGGAAATTATTTCCGGATGCGTGTCGCTCGGGTACGTCCGGCTGACATCTCGTGTGACATCTCCTCGTGCAGCTCGCATTATTTTCGAGGGAACGACACCTCTGCTTCATTAGCTAAGGCAATTAAACGTGCTCGGTTTCACGACTGTGCCGTGAGCCAGCGGCGGAGATCTGTGGATTGTGGATCTTCGGCAATAAAAGTTGAGCATATTACTGCTTTCGAACGCTTTGGTTGGGTCAGGATGGTCACTGTTGCCTGGGAATGGTTCGATTGTTGTAGCAGTTTTGTTTACGGTTGAGACAACGTGGCGCGGTTTTGGGCGGAAATTCGTGGTTTTAATCGAATCGGCACTGTTATTGCCGCACATAATCGTTTAGAATTGAATTCTCTTTATCGTCGAACATGTCAATATTATCTACCTGTATAGAGCAGAACAGGATTTTCAAGAATTGTATGCACCAAAAGGCAACTTAAAAATCATACTTTATGGAATAATCCCCATCGAACTTATTACATCACGTTTCTAAGTTGTTGGTTCACGATTCGATTTGCAATAATGTTTTAAACGTAACAAATTAATCGTTGAACATAGAAAGAGACGTTTAAAAGGAGACATTTGAAAGAATCCTTAGTTATAATCCATAGACTTTCAAAAAATTACGAAATAATGCGTCGGGATCTTTCTTAACACAACATTTTCCTATTTCCGCAAAATATACGCAACCATGAAGGAACAATTACGACCCCTTCCTCGATATCTTTCCGAGAGCTTGTTCTCCAAACAGGAAGAAGAAAGTCGAAAGAAAATGTACCTATTTTCAGGAGTGTTCGACCTGCCAGTTGCAGAACCGTGTGTGTCAGACTCAATGTCTCGACGAAACTAAAATTTTCTGACTTTCTCAAAGTCTACCTTGGACCCTCTGTATTTCGTAGAATTCGTTCATTCTCAATTATCGAATCCCGTAGATCTCTACATCGATCTAAAGTCTGTAGAACAACAGTCCCGTGCGGATAGTTTCCATTCGCGATTTGATCCAATTGTCAATCACCTCCATCGTCGCGTTGCAAAATGCATTCCGTGCAACGCACTAAAAATAGAGCCACTCGTTGCAGTCGGCACAGTGTCAGGACATAGTCGTCAAATATAATCTTATCATTTCGTTAGCCCTGTTGATGAGAGGAAATTACGTTTCGCGGGTACGTCGTCCAATCATCAGACACGCGTTTCGCCCATGCGCGCCACGAAGAAATTTATTCCCGTAATTACAGACTAATTGTCTCATCTCCACAGCGGCGCGCAACCGTTCCCACGCATACACTGTTAAAGTGAAATCCATCTGACCATAATTATCTTAGAATTGCCATGCAGCTTGCAGACGCGGCGCACGGCGCAAAGTTTCTAACGAGCATCTCTCGTTGCATCCTCGTCACTCTTTCGAGCGAGGACACCGCAACAATTTCCGATCGAGCTACCTTGTTGCGGAACTCCTAACTTCTGCAACCCGCTTCGGGACGGTATAACCGGGAAGCGTAATCGAGACGTGATCTTCCAGGGAAAAATTAATTAAGGACCCCATGGACATTCTGTTCGTACGATACGCCGCTCGGTAGATAAACGAATGAATTGATCGCTCGAGCAACGTTGTGTGTAAGATTTTTTTTAGATCAATTTTTCCCTTTACTGTTCTCCCATCAAATACTCCTCTCCCGTCAAATTTGCACTTTATGTCGTCCAACGTTTTTCCAGCTAACAATTTAATTGTTGAATTGTTGACTAGAACAACGTTGAATGATACAAAATGCAAATCTCACATACAACGCTGCCCCAGTCACCGATTCAAACGTGTTTGACGGTTCTTGTCTGATCGTTGCTAGACCATTCTACTTGCGAAGTCACATCATTTTCTGGAATAATTTCGTAACACAAGAATTTGACACTATTGCTACATGATTAATATTATTAAAAGAAGAGATAAATTTTGATGTATCCTTTATTTTTGTAATAGTTGATACTATTATAGAATAGTTACATGATTGCGGACACGTCAAAATTGAAAGAAAGACTAAACTTTTAATTTTATTTCTTCAAAAAGCTTCGTCATATTATAGTATTGTTCTACAAGTCTCGTGTCTGACCATTACTGGATTGCGATATAAAGGTTAATAGGTTTAAAATGTGCATTAGTGATTTTTACGTGCGACCATTAATAGAGATTTCTACTTGAGACAGAATTCTATGGTACCACTTGACCACATAAAATATTAATAGCTGGGAAACTGTAGCCATGCTGAGAACAGCCGAGGAATTTGACACTATTCTTACATGATTAACATTATTAAAAGAAGAAGTAAATATTGATGTATCTTTTATTTTTGTAATAGTTGATACTATTATAGAATAGTTACTATCGTTGCATGATTGCGGACGCGTCAACATTCAGAGAAGAAATAAATTTTTTATTTTATTTCTTCAAAAAGCTTCGTCATATTATAGTATTGTTCTACAAGTGTCGAGTCTGATCATATTATTGGCATGCGATATAAAGGTTCACAGCTTTGAAATGTCGACTAGTGATTTTTACGTCTGACCATTAATAGAGATTTCTACTTGAGACAGAATTTTATCGTTCTACTTGACCACATCTACATGATTGCCGGCACGTCAACATTCAGAGAAGAAATAAATTTTTTATTTTATTTCTTCAAAAAGCTTCGTTATATTATAGTATAGTTCTATAAGTGTCGAGTCTGATCATATTATTGGCATACGATATAAAGGTTAATAGCTTTAAAATGTGGACTAGTGATTTTTACGTCCGACCATTAATAGAGGTTTCTACTTAAGACAAAATTTTATCGTTGTACTTGACCACATCTACATGATTGCGGACGCGTCATCATTCAGAGAAGAAATAAATTTTTAATTTTATTTCTTCAAAAAGCTTCGTCATATTATAGTATTGTTCTACAAGTCTCGAGTCTGATCATATTATTGGCATGCGATATAAAGGTTCACAGCTTTGAAATGTCGACTAGTGATCTTTACGTCTGACCATTAATAGAGATTTCTACTTGAGACAAAATTTTATCGTTCTACTTGACCACATCTACATGATTGCCGGCACGTCAACATTCAGAGAAGAAATAAATTTTTTATTTTATTTCTTCAAAAAGCTTCGTTATATTATAGTATAGTTCTATAAGTGTCGAGTCTGATCATATTATTGGCATACGATATAAAGGTTAATAGCTTTAAAATGTGGACTAGTGATTTTTACGTCCGACCATTAATAGAGGTTTCTACTTAAGACAAAATTTTATCGTTGTACTTGACCACATCTACATGATTGCGGACGCGTCATCATTCAGAGAAGAAATAAATTTTTAATTTTATTTCTTCAAAAAGCTTCGTCATATTATAGTATTGTTCTACAAGTCTCGAGTCTGATCATATTATTGGCATGCGATATAAAGGTTCACAGCTTTGAAATGTCGACTAGTGATCTTTACGTCTGACCATTAATAGAGATTTCTACTTGAGACAAAATTTTATCGTTCTACTTGACCACATCTACATGATTGCCGGCACGTCAACATTCAGAGAAGAAATAAATTTTTTATTTTATTTCTTCAAAAAGCTTCGTTATATTATAGTATAGTTCTATAAGTGTCGAGTCTGATCATATTATTGGCATACGATATAAAGGTTAATAGCTTTAAAATGTGGACTAGTGATTTTTACGTCCGACCATTAATAGAGGTTTCTACTTAAGACAAAATTTTATCGTTGTACTTGACCACATCTACATGATTGCGGACGCGTCATCATTCAGAGAAGAAATAAATTTTTAATTTTATTTCTTCAAAAAGCTTCGTCATATTATAGTATTGTTCTACAAGTCTCGAGTCTGATCATATTATTGGCATGCGATATAAAGGTTCACAGCTTTGAAATGTCGACTAGTGATCTTTACGTCTGACCATTAATAGAGATTTCTACTTGAGACAAAATTTTATCGTTCTACTTGACCACATCTACATGATTGCCGGCACGTCAACATTCAGAGAAGAAATAAATTTTTTATTTTATTTCTTCAAAAAGCTTCGTTATATTATAGTATAGTTCTATAAGTGTCGAGTCTGATCATATTATTGGCATACGATATAAAGGTTAATAGCTTTAAAATGTGGACTAGTGATTTTTACGTCCGACCATTAATAGAGGTTTCTACTTAAGACAAAATTTTATCGTTGTACTTGACCACATCTACATGATTGCGGACGCGTCATCATTCAGAGAAGAAACAAATTTTTAATTTTATTTCTTCAAAAAGCTTCGTTATATTATAGTATTGTTCTACAAGTGTCGAGACTGATCATACTATTGGCATGCGATATAAAGGTTCACAGCTTTAAAATGTGGACTAGTGATTTTTACGTCCGACCATTAATAGAGGTTTCTACTTAAGACAAAATTTTATCGTTGTACTTGACCACATCTACATGATTGCCGGCACGTCAACATTCAGAGAAGAAATAAATTTTTAATTTTATTTCTTCAAAAAGCTTCGTCATATTATAGTATAGTTCTACAAGTGTCGAGACTGATCATATTAGTGGCTTGCGATATAAAGGTTAATAGCTTTAAAATGTGGACTAGTGATTTTTACGTCTGACCATTAATAGAGATTTCTACTTGAGACAGAATTCTATGGTACCACTTGACCACATCTACGTCCAACCATTATGATCGATAATTCATAACCCAATTTGCGATTCAGACTAAGTAGATAGAGTATTAATAGCTGGGAAACTATAGTCGTGCGACCGTGCACTATGCTGTTGCTAATATTTATCCTAAGTAGAAACAGTGTTCTAGAGTCAGACCATCAATCGATCCCACTTAACACAGTATTCAACACACAGCCACACCGTTTCTAATGTTTATACAAAGCGCTGTGCGTATTTGCGATTTATCATACTCCGCGGAGCACGATCCACAACAACGACTTAATTACTATCTTTCGTGAAATCGCGTTCGTAGCTGACGGTAGTTGCATCGACGCTGAGGTTGGATTTCAATCGAGACGTTTGTGGACTGTAAATCCTCTATCGCCTTCGCAAAAGACACTGGACAGTGTACAAATACTGTTCGCCTGAAGAAACAAGCTGTGACACGCGGAATGGACTAACGAAGGGAAGAATAGCCAACGACTGGACGCGCGGGTCACGATTTCGTCGAGCGATAACGGGTAAGAAATCATTCTGCCAGCCATCGCGTAGCACGTAGCACGTTTGCATCGCTCGTCAAAGGCACGCTGCAACGGAATGTTCGTTTTTCGACGGGCCGAAAATTTTTCAATCAAAGCTTCAGAAAAGGGCCGTGGTTCCAGATCGTGCTTGGCCGAGTGGAACGAATTCTAGGAACCTTTTTTTTTTGAAAAAAAGAAATTAATCCGTGCACCGTAATTACCCACGAAGTGCTTTTCCCTTGACGCGTTCCAACCACCTTATCGCGCCGCTTACGCCACTAGTTACCCCCGTTCAGGCGTTATGACACTGCAATTACATGGCGAGCAAACTTTGCGCCACAAATTACAACGGCCCTGGAACACATGGGACAAATCCGATATCGTAACTGCGTTCCGCAGATAATAACTAAAAACTTTTCCGCCGGCTCCTTGAACTGCGTGCTGTGTTTCGGGTGCGCCGCTTGTGTGGGTGGATTTTATCAATTTATAGATCCAGCCATTGTCATCAACCCCTTGCCGTATTTTAACGAGTCAGACTCGTCATGACGATTTTAATAATGTCTAACAAATCCGAATATTATGTGTTTCTTTTGAGATGGAATAAAATTTGTTTCGTTTGTATTCAATATTTGAGCATTAAAATAAATGTAGCCATACAAAAAATATACATTTTCTTTTTCTTTAACAAGGTACAGCAAGGGGTTAATAACATCGTGTCGTGACAAAATTTGATGAGTCTGATGAGCTCCTAAATACAAATTATAGAAGTATTTCATATTCCATAATATCGCCTATGCACAAGAAAAACGTCACAACTCCAAATTTTTCAGTTTTCGTTTGATTGCATTAAAATATTCGCCGGACGTATATCTCTAATGTAGAAAAGTTCAGTGATAGTAAATTTCAATAAAAAATTGAATTTCGTAAAAATGTGACTTTTTATTAATTTTTTTTGCAACCTACTCCTTCTGTTTCTTCTTTTGTTATGTACCTCACGAAATCAGACAAAATACCAATTACATATTTGAAGAAAAACGTCACAACTCTAATTTTTTCAGCTTTTTTTATATAACTATTAGGTTTTTTATTTTTACTTGCACCCATAGCTAATTAAATTATCAAAGGACTTTGAAGCGCTCTCCTGTAAAATTTGTTTTTTTATTTGTGAAGTTTTTCTTGTGCACGAGCGATACGATTAAATACAAAATGCGTTCGTCGACTGATTATTTATTCAATGGAAACATTATGTAACGACATGATACAGTCGAATGGTGGATAATGTATTTGTCATTCGAATATTTTTTAAATGCGTTCCGCCGATCGCAGGTTGAAAGGATGAGGAGCGATGGTGAACGAATCAGAGGAAGCTAACTCATTGCACATATCGATTCGATGTTATCAAAACCGATATCTTATTCTCCGATGGTTGATCATTGTTGCACGGAACCCCGAATTCCCGATTTATTTCCGATAGCTCTTTCACGTAATGGAGAACCATTTATCTCGCGATGCATCTCGACTGTAGCAAGCAATTCGACCGTAATCGATGCCATCTGCCATTATCGCGCGTTAGCCGTGGCCTCGGTAAATCACCGGATAAAATATTAACGTTTACCACTGTATCGTTGCCGCTGTGGGTAGCTCGCCGTACGAATCCGAGGGAACAGTACGATTCGATCGAATGGAAGTGTTCCTGAAGTATTCACCACTGTCGTCGCGATACGATTATTAGTGTCAATTTCGTATTTACGATACGATCGAAATTCTATTCCCCCGAATTCCATCGACACTCGCAGCCACCCGACACGTACCTACCTACACAAATGAAACGTTCGATTCACCCTTTCAGCTGTAATTGCACGCTTCCAGTTTTATTATTGCGACAGCTCGTGTCCGATTTTTGAAAATAACATACGAGCGGTTAAGCATTTTAAGTGACAGATTTGTTAATCGATTACCTGGTAAATCGAATTCTAGCTCTGTTGTTACTGAAAATAGAAAACAAATTATTAATTTGTTACTTTATAAATTAAATGTTACTTTATAAATTAAATGTTACTTTATAATATTTTGCGTGATTCGATTTACCATTTAACCAGCATTTACAGTAAATGGTCAAATGTCTTGCCATTGCGGTTATTATTATTAATTATTATTAAACTGCACTTCTCAACTGTACGAATGCAGTTAACACGATTTACAGTAAATGGTCAAATGTCTTGCAATTGCGGTTATTATTATTAATTATTATTAAACTGCATTTCTTCAGCTTCACGAATGCAATTAATACGATTTCGCCGGAACGTTTATTTTTCTAGGTCTAACAATAAAGAGAAACACAAAACTGTTACGATATAATCAATGATATTTTTAGAATTCACAGATGGCTTTCCCTCTCGCACGATAATGCGTGCGAAAAGTTAGTATTACACTTTCGGTCACTGTGTAAAAAGTTCGAGAGGAAAATCCAATTTCGGTTCCAATTAATGAGGGGTAACTTTGACTACCCGTAGAACGAAAGTTTTCTACTTAAAAAATTTGAAATTCAACCCAAGCGACAAGAATTTCATTAATGTTCGTGTTGCTCTATAAACAAAATGGTCCAGTGCCCAGAGGGTCGTGTTCGAAATGGTCCAGAATTTCATAGAAACTCTAAAGTCTCCGTAAAAGTGAACTTTATTTTATGTTTTAACTCATAGTGTAGTAACAGCGTAGACTTTGTTATTGGTACTTGTATTCTTTGGCGTGATATATAGTTTTATTTGCTACATTCAAATATTGCTTCTGTGCCAAATCCTGAGTATTAATTTAACATCTCATACCGGCACACAGTGGTCCGGGACCCTATTCGAAGGTTTAATGTTATATTATTTAAGGTCGCTGGATTCGTTTCGACACACAGTGTGTCGTCCAATGGAAAAAAGTCCGGGAATCAAAGTGTAAGATCGGCAAATTTATGTATCCTAAAATGTTCGTAAGAAAACGTAGTTTCTAAAACTGCCTTAAATTTTAACTGAATAAATCAATTTGTTGTTAAAATTGAGGCTGAAACTTCACTGTCAAATTCCGTGCATTTTTTAAAACATGCGACCCTCGCAAGCTATTTGGCTTTTCAATTTGATTTTTACATGGTGTGTTTAGCACTATTAGACATTCAATCTTCCAAAAATTTTTTTTTAAATAATCGCAATTTGTCCTAATTTTTTATGTTTAACATTTATCAACTTTGATTAGAGTTTTCAAAAAAGTACCCCGAGGTAACCCCGTGAATTTTTGTACAGTAATTGGTGGCATATTAAACTTTAATTTCGCATTGGTTTAAATCTGCTCACATTTGCTCTAGCGGAGAAAATAATAAAAAACTATATTAAGACGCTCGCGCTCGGCGGCTTTCTGCATAGTCTTTCGAAGAAATTTGTTGCAATTATTTTTAGACGCATGCCATTTGATAAGTACTTACATATGTGATCAATTTTATTCTTATAAATTATATATTCAGTTTCAAAATTGTTTAAATATTTACAATCTTTCAATTCAGTATTAAAGAAAGTACCAAGAGGTTCCTTTGAGATTTTGTATTATATTAATTTAAAGCACATTAGACTTGATATGACGGTCGATCTTAAGTGCATAAATATACACAAATGTTAAAAATAGTAGAAAATGTTGATGTTGAGACGCGTGCGTTCGTCGTCCACGCCTTTAACGTAGTCTATCGAGTTCCCACTTGAGTCCGCGCGAAACGATAAGACACTATATTTACACATTATGCTATTCTAAATATACAGTCCCTTATTTTCAATTGTTTATACGATATCTGTCGTGGTCAGAAGTATCAGACGTGAAACTGAAGCCGAACATAGTCAATCGCAAACGCGTCCAAGTTAAAATAAAGGAATTCTCTTAAGGATTCCTAAGTTTTAATTCCTCCTTGTGAAGATTTAAATAAGTAATGTATACAGTATAGTGCTTTTTTTTAATTTTCGTTAAAATTGTAAACTACTTTTCATTCAATAAAAAACATAAGAAACAAGGTCATCACAATTAAAAAAGAATTTTTTTTATACCATTTATACCATTCGATTCGTCTCTGCATTTTATTTCAAAAAGTATTAAGGTACTTTACTCGAAAATTGCATAGTTTAAGAGTTATGACTTTTTTCCCGAATTCCCATATACTCGACACACTGTGCGACACCGCGAAAACTTTTTTTTTTATTCCATCTTATAGCGGTAGAAAAAATACGTTTGAATATGCTTCAGTCATTAACAAGATGTAGTAAAAAAAAATGTTTTCCCGATAAAAAATAACGATGACCTTGAAAAAACTATGAAAAAATAACCGAACAAAAGAAATTGTTGTTCTATGATATTCCTCCTTCGATACCATTTCAGTTATGCAATAAATATTCTTCTTATGCCATTAAGAATAAAGGAGATATTTAGGTGGCCTCCTTCAGCTAAGACACCCCGTATATTGAAAAATATTGAATATTGGACCACTATGGCGTCTAAGGGTTAATTCGTGTTCCTGGTAAATAGGAATACGAGAAGCGGTTGACAACATAGCACACTTTTGATTCCGCATCAAATTATATATTTAGCGCCGTTCGCCATTTTTAGGATCACAAGGGCCATGTGACTTTCGGAAGCAAAGCATTTTACTCTCGTCTGGGCCCGGAGAGTAAAATGCATTATGCAGGCTTCGGTACATGTTTCGGCCATTTTCTATGGTATTACGGGTTGTGTATTTTCTGTCTCTTTCCTCCGCAGTTGCATGCAGCTCGTATTCTTTCCTTCTTATGCCCGCGTTTCGGAAGTAAACGTTCCGTTGTTCGCTACACACATTCGACCTCCGCGATTTTACGCGGGGCTGAAAAACCGGCTAACATTTTTCCCCCGGACATGATTTAGCTTCCTGTCCCTTGGAAGAGAAAGAGAGGGATCGGCTCGGGTTTCCTCGTTCTTCCGTCACTCGAGGATGAAAATAACAGACGTTACGCGCAGCGATTAGAGGGGTGGATCATCCCCTTTTTCCGGGACGGAGCAAACAAAACCCCATGGCTGAACGCGGACGTGTTTTTGCTACGGGGACTACAGTTCCGGCTAGAACAATTTCTCGAGTCCGTAAACGGCCGAGACCCCGTCGGAATCCCCCAGGAATGAAATTAATTTCATTTAGAGAACCGATTTCCGGATCCTGATAAAATCTTTCAAATTAGTTCCGTCTCTCGCGTTATTTCCGTGCTCGCTTCACTCTATCGCGGTAAACGGCGAAACGCTTACTAAATATACCAAAACGATTCAGAAAAGAAAAACTTAAAAAAACTGTTATCGAGATATAAAGGCCTGGTCTATTTATTATTTGCATCTCTTTTAATGGATACTGCATTAAACTCGTGACGAAAGATCGCGAGAAACTTTAAGCAATATCGATATCATTCGATTTTTCTGATTCGAGCGAAGATATATACTACTTTGCTGATATCAATATTTCTTAAGAGAAAGACCGTCGTTCTTGGAGTATTTTTTAAAAAGTTTTATTGAATTCTCTGTAAAATATCTTCGTATCCACTGCGTCTTAACGTTTCATTAAAGGAACATTAATATTTACGAACACAGTAGCTGATGAAGTGAAGACCTTTTGAAGGAAAGTAACTCATCAGTGTAAGCTCTTAAATAAAAAAGAAGACTGGTTTCATCTTCTCTGATGAGTTACAAATGCGCCAGTTTTGTCTTCTTTCTTGATGGACCTCCATCGACTATTCTGTATACTTATACAATTTTTGTAATTGAAAAACGTGTAAAGTGTCGAATACTTCCATTGAATACTTTGCATTTGTCTTTGAATACAGGGTGAATTCGATAAAGCCGGACACCTAATTATCTCCGTTACTTTTCGTTGTACAAAAAAACTTCGTAGGACAAAGCTACACTGTTTGAAGGGCCACATATAACGGTGTAAGGGAAAAAAAATTTTCAAGGTCATTTTTATGAGATTTCAAGGTTATCGATGTTTTTTAAATGGAATGAGGTATTTTTTAATACATCAATCGATGCAGCTGGACATTCGTTATAAAAAAGTACTAACCTATGTATGTCGAAAAGTTAGTAGTTCAGGAGATATTTCGATTTAAATAACTCTAAAATACCATTACTGTCGTACTAAGACGTTAGTGTTTACTTACTTGTGTAATATCTTAGCACGACAGTAATGGAATTTTAGATGTTATTTAAATCGAAATATCTCGTGAACTACTAACTTTTCGACATACATAGGTTAGTACCTTTTTATAACGAATGTCCAGCTGCATCGATTGATGTATTAAAAATTACCTCATTCCATTTAAAAAATATCGATAACCTTGAAATCTCATAAAAATGATCTAGAAATTTTTTTTCCCTTACACCGTTATATGTGGCCCTTCAAACAGTGTAGCTTTGTCCTACGAAGTTTTTTTGTACAACGAAAAGTAACGGAGATATTTAGGTGTCCTGCTTTATCGAATTCACCCTGTATTTTCTATTAAATCATCGTATGGTATGTGTGAAATATTTCTGTAACTTGGACTTAAGAGCTAATTGAATTATTAATAATCACATAACAATCATTTTTATGCACAAAAATGGTCAGTTTCTTTTTAAATTTATTAATTCTACTGTTAAATTTAATTTTCTGTGAATGATTACCAATACATATACAGTAGTAACCAAATTTAGACTTTAACAATCAAGTACAACATCTAAATTCTAATTTCGCAAATTGTAAAAGAAAAAAATCATAAGTCGACAATGTATTGGGTTGGAAAGGAAGTTCGTAGGCGTTTTCAAATTAAGATTCGAAGATAAAATTAAGGTATTTATTCATATGTCTATTCTAGGAAATGTGTTATCGAATGAATCTATGAGTAAATATTTGAATTTTAGCTTTCAATTTTAATTTACAAACGCTACGAACTTTCGGTCCAACCGAATATTTGTAATTCGAATATTTTCTGGAATGCCTTTTGCCTTACCGCCCGGGCGAAATAAAAAATGTGTTGGTGCGATTAGAATTAACCTAACAAATTCGTGCGGCGTTAAGCGCGGAATCACCGCCGACCGGAATTATCGTGGCGAAGACGAATTACGATCGAGAAGAATGGTCGAGGGTCGCGCAGGCCGACACGATTTTTCACGTTATCTCATCGGGCGAGTTCTATTAAGAACTTGTCACCCCGAAGAATCTTGAATGCATCGTCAGGACTCCCCGCAGTTAGGTATTACTCGAGCCATCCGCGGATTAATGAAACGACGAGGAGAACTGTTCGCCGTTGAAACTTGCCGACGAAAGTTTACCACCCCCTAACCTTCCACCCCCGAGTCCTGCCCGCCTTCCGGAACTTATAGAATAGAAATCCGGTCACGTAGAGGACATCGGGCGGGCATTATTAAATTGTACGACACCCCCGCGTCACGAAATTATGTATTTCCCAGCCGCCTTCGCGCGAGCCACCGCTGTAAAAATGCAATTGCGCGCCGGTTGCAACGATTTCTCCCGCTAGTAAACTTCGCCTCGAACGAATCGCCTGAACATTCCCACAACGTCCGTGCCAGGGGAACGGATGCGAACCAAACTCGCGTGTTTATTGTAACTAGGGCCGGCTGTCGATAAGTTGCAACCGGGTCACTCGTGCTAAACGATCTATTTTATATTTTTCTTGTTAAAACCCCTTACATGCGACTTCGTTCTAAATCTTTGCGCGAGCACAGTGTGAACTATTTTAGTTCCCATACGATACGGTTCAATCGTTTACGAGGGCTGTTTAGCCAAGAATTATTATACTGCGGATTTTTATGCAAAATAAAAGTGGGTTCGAGTCGATCGCGAGCGGATTAGACGAACATAAAGATTATTTATAATTAGACTGCGGATCTTTATGCAAAGTAAAAAAATGTTTGTATTGATCACAGGACACAGGAGCCAAATAAAAATTGTATTCTTCTTTTATTTATCCTATTAAGCTGAAACTAACACATTGATGTCCTTAAATATTTATTAAATGTCAAATGTTGTTATAAATGCATCAAATCCGCAGTCTATTTATAATGATTCTGTTATTATTATATCAGTCTTGTTTAGGGCTCGGTAATTCCACCGTTAAAAGTGTTCGAGCAGTGGATATAAGACATAATATTTTCAAACAAAACGCTCCTTCATGCACACTCATTTCTTTATTTCACACAATGAAATTCTCTGTATACATTTATGCCTCTTACTTTATGTTTTTTCACATTCTCATCGATAGACAGCGAATCTTTATGCAAAATAAAAACCTCGTACCTGAATTTCAACAAACTGGAGTGAAGCGGAAGTTTATTTTCTTTCTTAATATGTTCAATAGATTGAAAATAATTAAACTAACGAACGACTGAAAATAATTTTTGTCATGAATGCATAAAATCCGCTGTCTTCTCATCGCATAAAAAGTGTCCACGAAACCAGTATCATTTTTATAAATCACGAGACTTGGGGATTATTGACGAAGCAATGAATGAGAACAAAATGTAGAAGAAGGAAAGCGAGTCGAGCGAATATTCGCGATTTAGCGAAAATATTTAATTAGTTATCCGTGAAAGGCGCGCCGGCTTTTGCCGGGCTCTCTATTAAAACGGCTGCAGGTCCTCTCTGTGGGATGGCAGCGAAACCGCGGAAGGTATTCACAAAGAGGCAGAAACCCGAAAACTAGGGACAAAAGGAGAAGTATTCGTGGCTGAAAAAGAACAAAATAGGGCGGGACGCGTCCGTCTCCGGCGTCGACGCCGTGTTTTCGCCGGGATCGGACCGCTTGGAACGCGAAAGAGTGAGGCCGCGCGAAGGAAGACTAGGAAAAGCTCGAAGGAAGCGGATTCTGCAGGAGAATTTGAATAAAACCAGGAGAGGGAACGAGGCAGAGGATGGCATAGCCCTTCCTTCCTCGTCTGCCAGTCGTCCTTCCAACCCCTTGCGTCCAAGAAGTAATGCAAGTTCCGCGCTGGAAACTCGTAAAAAGCCGTGGCTAGCTAAAACCGGCGCGGCGGCTACTAGCTCCACGACATCCCGACATCTGCGGTCCGAATGGACCTCCTCTTCTCGCCCTCTTCGTCCACTTGGAATTCAACTATTCCGACCAGCAGACTTCCGCCTTCCCTTGTCCATTCGCGTCATCAGACTAGCTCGATGCACACTGTGTTTCGTAAGACCCGAGCCGACACAACGCACAGTGGTCCTGGCGGCCGATCTAGATCATTTGGTAAAGAATCAATTGTCTCATATTTAATGCACGATATTGATCTCTAAATGTTTAGGAATGCCGAAAATGTCGATATTAATGAAATTGAACAGAAATTATTGAATAAAAGTCGACATTTTATGAATACCATTATGGATTATTGGTCATTTTAAAAACTGAACATGATTTTTTAGGCAACACTGTAATAAATTACGAAAGAAAGTGACTATTTCGCATTACATTACAAAAATAACAAGAATCAGTCTATCCAAATTTGTAGCAGCTTTTTCTATAATGTATATCCAAAGAAACAAATTTATTGAATAATTCCTCATGAATGTATCATTTCAATCTCAGTATTCGTAAATTAAAATTAGATTTTAATCGAATAATGACAAATGGACGTTGCGTTCTGAAATGGTTATTAGCAGACTGCGGATCTGTATGCAAAATAAAAATATTCTGCGTCGATTGTGGCAAACAGTTGTTACATAAAAATTCATTTTTTCCCTTAATAGATTTTTTATATCTTTCACTGTTTTATATTTCATCCAGTTAATTTCTTCATAAATACATGAAGATCCACCGTCTAGTTATTAGAATCGAATCCGGCGACCTAAAAAAACCGTTCTTTCCATAATGAATAATGCATAAATACATTTGACGATGTTGGACCGTTGCGTCGTGGTTTTCGTTGCACCAACCGGTCGCCCTCGAGTTCTCGTTCTCGTTCTCTCTATGGACATGTCGCGAAAAACTGACGGAATATTTGCTACCCCGTCCGGCTCCACCGGTAACTTTGTAACGCTGGATGCTTCGGCGAACTCGACGTGGTGAAAGTTCCAGGTTCCAAGCTTTTTCCAGCGATCGATCGGAGAAACGATAACAATTGGAACGTGTTCCCTCGGTTTATGTGAGCGACAGCCGACACGGAGACTTTTCTTCCGCTTCCGACGACGTTTACACGTTCCACCACTTGTTTTACAGCGAGCCATTCGTTGCCGGCGGAATCATTTACTTGCATGTTCACGATGGTTCGAACGTTTAGTGTAGTAGTTTTTGCAGATGAACGTGGTCTAGACTAAAAATAATTTCCGCGAGTTTCACGTGGTCTTCGAACGTTAAAATCATGTATTCTTCCACCTATTCTGACTCTAACTAATTCAGCCAGAATTTAGTGGAACTTTCAATGAAAATATATCTAAAGATGTTTGAAAACCATCAGGAAAATATAAAAAAGATTAATTCTCATCTAAGTAAGTTGTACCTTCTGCTTCACGTTAATCTGAATGGTTGGTAAATTTTGTTGAATGAACTATTGCATTGATAGAATGTTCACATAATTGAACAAGTATCTTGTTAGTATGTAGTTCGACATTAATTCAACAGGATTGTTAATATTAGCTTTGAGAAATTATTGAACGCATTTATTTCTTCGTGTATAATTTATATAAAACGGCTGAAAATTTCGATCCACACATTCTCAGGATCAGTTCTCTTTTGAATCGGCGAGTCTAGCCGAACGTAAAACATTCCGAATACGTTAGGCCCGACATGTGAAACCAAAGCTGCTATTTGAATAAATTCTTCGGCCACGGAAGCCAGATGAATAAAGTAATTTCAAGAATTTCGACGACGTCGTTGCGGTTGATTTAGCGGTCCGTTTCGCGGGTCAAGCACGCGATTACTATCCCCCGGCCTTTGGAGCGGTTAGGTTCAGGGGGGGAGGAGGCTGCATACGCGGACTCGAAAATAGGATTGCAGCTATTAGGTCCGTAAGATTCCAGGGTACGGAGCTCGGCCAGGAAAGAGTTTCCCTGTATTTTCTATTTGCGCGAGAAGGCCATAGTCGTAAGGAAGGACCGTGCGTGGCAAACGGTCTCTCGGCTCACCGTGGTACCGTCCCAACATTCCCGGTTATCGTTTTCTTCGAATGTTCTAGCCTCGTTTATCCGTTATTCGAAGTGGAATATTCTGTTCACTCGCGATGTCCATAGATTTCTGCCAGCCTCTTTCTATAACCGCGGCCGAAAATCCTACGGTACAACCTAACATCGTCAAAACGCGGAATAAATTCATGGTGTTGTTATTTATGCATTATTCATTACGGAAGAAATGGCTGCTTACTAGGAAGAACTTCTTAGAACGCAGAATTCGACTCGAACTTTTATACAGACTCTCCATTTTTAATTGTTCAACACGTTGCACTCGGAGACCTAGAATAGTTCTATTCTATGTGACTTTTTTCATTATATGGATACGAAATTGATATAGTACCTCACACAATACTTAAATGTTTAACAGTTGATTAGATACCGACATATTTAATACTAACAACATTGTGAATAATGATACAGCAATTTTTAGAGGTAACTCTGAGTTACCCCCTAATACTGTTTCTTTCGCAATGTATTTCAAATCTCGTTCTGCAAAGGCGATCATTATTATTCAATATAGCGGTCCAATGGAGAAATCCACCTGTCAATTTTACCATTAACGGGAAATGTCGCGGAACATTCGCAGGGACCTGTCATTACTGGCGAAACATAGCTGAGACAGGATAGAAAGTTCCGCGACAGGAAATTAACTGTGAAACTCCTAATGGAGCGAAATTGGTCTAGTTCATATTTAATACATAATGTCTCTCCTTAAAATTGTGTAATTTTAACGATTGAAGAGTATTACTCCAAACATTTTTCTCCGAACATGTTCTCCAAACATTTTTCTCCTAACATGTTCTCCAAACATTTTTTCCAAACATGTTCTCCAAACATTTTTTCCAAACATGTTCTCCAAACATTTTTTCCAAACATGTTCTCCAAACATTTTTTCCAAACATGTTCTCCAACAATTTTCTTCAAACATTTCTCTCAAAACGTTATTCTCCGAACATGTTCTTCAAACATTTTTCTCCAATCATGTTCTCTAAACATTTTTCTCCAAACATTTTTCTCCAAACATTTTTTTCCAAATATGTGCTCCAAACATTTTTCTCTGAACATGTTCTTCAAACATTTTTCTCCAAACATTTTTTTTTCAAACATGTTCTCCAAGCATTTTTCTCCAACCATTTTTCTCAAAACATTATTCTCCGAACATGTTCTTCAAACATGTTTCTCCAATCATGTTCTTTAAACATTTTTCTCCAAATATTCTTTTCCTTACATGTCTCCAAACATGTTCTTCAAACATTTATCTCCAAACATTTTTTGTCAAACATTGTACTGCAAACATTGTCCTCCGAACATGTTCTTCAAACATTTTTCTCCAAACATGTTCTCCAAGCATTTTTCTCCAAACATTTTTCTCAAAACATTATTCTCGGAACATTTTCTTCAAACATGTTTCTCCAATCATGTTCTTTAAACATTTTTCTCCAAACATTTTTTTCCTTACATGTTCTCCAAACATTTATCTCCAAACATTTTTTTCAAACATGTTCTCCAAACATTTATCTCCAAACATTTTTTTTCAAACATTGTACTGCAAACATTGTTCTCCGAACATGTTCTTCAAACATTTTTCTCCAAACATGTTCTCCAAACATTTTTCTCAAAACATTATTCTCCGAACATGTTCTTCGAACATGTTTCTCCAATCATGTTCTTTAAACATTTTTCTCCAAACATTTTTTTCCTTATATGTTCTCCAAACATGTTCTTCAAACGTTTATCTCCAAACACGTTCTCCAAACATTGTACTGCAAACACTGTTTCCGTACATGTTCTTCAAACATTTTTCTCCAATCATGTTCTCTAAATATTTTTTTCCAAATATGTTCTTCAAACATTTTTCTCCAAACATTTTTCCTCAAACATGTTCTTCAAACATTTATCTCCAAACATTGTACTGCAAACACTGTTCTCCGAACATGTTCTATAAACATGTTCTTCAAACATTTACCTCCAAACATTGTACTGCAAACATTGTTCTCCGAACATGTTCTTCAAACATTTTTCTTCAAACATGTTCTTCAAACATTTTTATTCAAACATGTTCTTCAAACATTTACCTCCAAACGTTGTACTGCAAACACTGTTCTCCGAACTTGTTCTACAAACATTTTTCTCCAAATATGTTCTCCAAACATTTTTCCCCGAGCATATTCTTCAAACATATTTCTCCAAACATGTCCTTCAAACATTTTTTTGTATCTGTACAAATAACAAAATCATTAGGGGTGGTAGAGTTAGGTGGGACAGTAATTTCGAACAATTGTCAGACAGGTGATGCGGCAGTCTACTGTAATCCCTTCGTTTACTTTGACGCAGGAGCTATCACAGGAGCGTAACTCGATGATTCCGAAAATGGTTGGGGGGCAGTTTGACCGAGTTTCCACGGAATTACTGTCGCGACTAGAGAGCAGCAGTAAGAGACCATAAGCGTGACAGTTGCCAACAGGCGGCCGGCAATCGTTTTCTCCGGAGGATTCGTTGTCCGTCCAATATCCAAGCCGGAATATTCCATTTCCTAGGGTTTCGCACTTCCGTTCTCGATTCAGCTCGGTCATCGTTTAAGTCAGCCACTCGATGGCCACCTATACGAGGATCGTATCCTGCACGCGGTCCGAATCATCTTCCAAGCTGTCCGCTCCAGTCGCCATTCGAGGCGGGGAACCCGCGAAAAAATTGCAGCAATGCTGCGCCACAAGTTCTGGGATTCGAGAAAGCGGACCTCGCCTCGAACGATCCGTTCGAATGTAATAGACTACGGGTTTCATTCGACCCGGTTCTGTCTCTGCACCGTGTTAGCGCGATCGCATCTCCTTCTCGGCGACCCTTTCTGCAAGAAAACTCGAGGCGTTACATCTTCCATTCTAGGATCAAGAGCAGGATAAGCCGGGATAGGATACTCGTGTCAATCTCGTGTTCGCGATCCCAATTTTCTTGACTATTAAACTTTATGGTAATAACTGGACTGCGGAGTTCGTGCGTATATGACAGATATGGCTACGTGAGACTACACAGTGAACATATTAAAATAATTTAACACCGTCTCTGTGTTAGTTTCAGTTTAATAGAATCATTAAAAGAAGAAAGAAATTTTTATTCGGCTCCTGTGTGCCTTGCAATCAATGCAAACATTTTTATTTTGTATAGAGAAATGACATAGTACGGAAAATTGAACGCATCTAGTGGTATGGAGAGGTATGGAATTCATGGAATTCATTCGTAGCCCTTCATTCTTGAATTCATTAAAATAACATAAAAATAAAAATTATCTGCAGCGATTGCAAGAAACAGAAACTAAATTGAATGTTATTTCTTCCCTTAATGATTTTAATTGAGAATCTTTTGTTGACATCTTTAATTTTGAAAATTTTTCCACAATTTACAATTTCATCTTTTTAATTTTGCAATAAATGCATAAAGATCCGCAGTTCGTTTATAAACAACTGTAATACACGCAGTTAATTAATCTCTAATATGCTGGTTAACAAATTTGAGCTAAGATTTAAATTACATTCGATTAATGGCGAAAGCCGCGACTCAATTTGATCATCTAGTACAAGCTCTGTGGAAAAGCAATCATTTTGCTGACATTGCAGCCAGCTTCATTAAAAAGTGCCTACTTCGACATGTTTCGACAAAAAATCCATCGACAATGTGGGGGCTACTTTTTCCGAAATGGCCCGACGCAACGAACAGTCTAAACACCACAACAATGAGAGAGTAGCTGCGCGATACATCGTCATGAAAGCTTTCAAATCTCCCTGAAGGTTGAGACAGTTGTGAGTCGCGAAAGTGGGGCAACATTTGTAGCCGTGAGCATGACGCACCGACACGCAGCGATCGATGAATTAACGCGAAATAGGATTTTAGCGATGTCACAGGCCGAAAGAACGATCTTTGTTATCGCGCGATTGAATTATTCTCGTTTATCAACTGGCCATTTATAACATCGTCGCAATATAGAGCGACCGATTAAACAGAATCAGGCGGGAGCCGGGGGGCGGGGAGTGTTATTGTGTTACCGCGCACCAAACGGCCGAGTTTTTAATAATGATATATAGAATACGCTGACCTTCCAGCAAATATCGTCGGTTGAAATTGCTTGCGTTTTGTTGAATTCACGCAAATACCGACTCCTCCGGGACTAATTTGCAGAAACTGAAATCGGGGAATGTGTTCACTACCTAACTAGCAGCTATAAAAGTTCCATAACACGAAGTAGTTCCACCGATGGAACGAAAATTAATTTTTAGATCTGGCCGAACAATTGCGTCACTCGGGTGTAGGTCAAGTAGGTTAAACGTTCACAATATGGAGCGCCCGATTTCGGAAACTTGCTGATAGTAGAGTTCATATTTTTTAGGGAAACAGTCAGGTTGCACAAATCAATATTGATGAAACTCGTGTGAGACGACTAGACTGTAAAAGGAACTAAAAAAGTGAAAATTGAAAGTTCAAAAAAGTCAAATTTAGAACGTAACAACTGAAAAATCTGAACAATGTTTGACAATATTTGTAGAGTACATGTTTCATGCGGTTCTCTTTCAATAACAGAACCTCAGTACTCGATCACCGGCATCTGCACAGAGGCCGATTACTCCCAGGGGCGGACGCAACACAACTTTCTGCAACTAAAAAAATCGTGCTTAACTTAACCCTTTCGATCATGGCGTCCTCATATAAGAACATAATAAATGAATGCTGGGTGTATCTAAATTCGGTGAATTTTGTTGTTTGTAAACGTTGTCGTCATATTGTCACAACCATAAATTTTGTTTGACAATGGTGTCGACCTTTCTTGTCAATTTGTCTTACCACAAAACAAAACTAAACACGCACATTCAAGTGGACTCTTCCCAGCTATCTTTGTGCCTCACGTGAACCAGTATTATACAGGGTGTTCCACGCAACTTGCACACCTATAATAACTTCCAAAGTATGCGTTGCACGAAAAAGTCTTGTATACAGAAGTTGCATCGTCTGAAGGAGTAGATTATTTAGTGTATTTATTTTTTTTACAGGTGGACGATTAAAGGACATGTGAAGGTCAACTTTATTTTTTTAAATGGAATGAGATATTTTTTAATACATCAATCGATGCAGCTGGACATTCGTTATAAAAAAGTATTATGTATGTCGAAAAATTAGTAGTTCAGGAGATATTTCAATTTAAATAACTCTAAAACACCATTACTGTCGTACTAAGATGTTAGTGTTTACTTACTTGTGTAAAACAAATACCTCATTCCATTTAAAAAAATAAAGTTGACCTTCACATGTCCTTTACGCGTCCACCTGTAAAAAAAATAAGTACACTACATCATGTACCTGTTTAGAGCGTTGTTAAGTCCAAGATTGCTGCTGGTTCAAGAGCAATCAAACGCTCTGGGTTTCACAAGAATGTGTACACGAATCACACACTTGTCATAAACTCTTGGAACGTCCAAGGTTTAACAGTTCAAAAGTTCAGTTCATAACACAAGTTCAATGATATTGTTCGTAACAAGATCGAAGAAAGTTCATAGAAATAACGAAAGAGACGTCATATAATTAACGAAAGAAAGTTCACATAGATAACGAATGAAAGTTCGCATAGATGACGAATGACAGTTCACATAGATAACGGATGAAAGTTCACATAGATGACGAATGACAGTTCACATGGATAACGGATGAAAGTTCATATAGATGACGAATGACAGCTCACATGGATAACGGATGAAAGTTCACATAGATGACGAATGACAGTTCACATAGATAACGGATGAAAGTTCACATAGATGACGAATTACAGTTCAGAATGCACGGCACACTTCAATTCGTAACTCCCGCTCATGTTCAACTTCGAATTTGATTTTTATATCGGTTTAAGACGCCTCGTACAACTCCTTCTCAAGCTCGTAAGATTCTGCTCGCTATGTCTCTAAAATTCCCTACCAAAGCTCGGGAATCACCAGTTCGGGGCGTAATCCAAATTATGTGCTACGCCTACTAAAATCTGTGATTTGTTTCTCACGCAAGCCTCGTAAATAAGTCAAGCCTATGCACAAGGATCCTTTGTTCAGGTATCTGCCCCAAACTGGTGTCGCCTTTCCGCTGAGTGTGGGCCTGCGATGCGTCAATTGTCATTGACTAGGCTACGGCTGGTTTGCTTTCCCCGAACCGAAAGAGGACACTTAACTTTCAACCGTGCCCAAGTCAGTAACTAATTCTAAGAGCTAAGCACGCCCGTAGATAACTCGAACTGACAATGTTTCATTCAATCGTAGCACAGGCCCAAACACAGTGTCGAGACAATTCTAGACATTACCCCTTCAGACCATGCAACTTCTGTATACAAAACTTTTTCGTGCAACTCATACTTTGGAAGTTATTATAGATGTGTAAGTTTGCGTGGACTACCCTGTGTTTTCGAAAAGTTCGTTTTTGAAGAAGATTATTCAGAACAAAAGGTTAGTGAATTTATTTAGTATCGTGTGAAGCATTTATTTAGTATGTCCCTATACGAGGACACCATAACCGAAAGGGTGAAACTTGTAATAGAATAAAATATCCGCAGAAAGGAATTGATTTTTTGAAAGTTCCGAAAAGCAGAACAGCCCGTTAAAGCGGAGCACGATCAGAGCGGCTTGTATCGACCACTCTGATCTCGAGTAACGCCTGTTGGGGTTCTAACAAGGGGTCACGTGGCGTGCGTACGTAAACTTGCAGCCCTCCCGATGGATATCCGAGCTGCGATTATCATAAATAGCATCTCGGCCCGTGAGAATCGGTGTTTGAACTGGCAGCCGGGTCATAGGCCGAGCACGATAACGGCAGGAGATATCGATAGGAGGTACATCGGTCTTACCGTGAAAGATTTCATTTCGAGATAACACCGGCTCCTCGTAATCCCCGCGAAGTCGCAAGAAAGAACGACCCCTAGTAGTTTCCCGGAGATTTTCACGGTAACCCGGCCCTCTAACAGGGAAATCCCATCGGGACCGAGAACGCGGGGCTCGCGGAACTTTTCGGAACGTCCCGCGCGCCGCGTCGATTCGATTCGATCGCGACATCGCGTCTACGCTGCTCGGTATCGATCGCGCGTGGATCCTTAAAACTGAAACGGAACGTCGCACAAAGCCAACCCGTTACATAAAGCCGAACGAACGGGGGTGAGCCGGAGTGTGTAGCCGGCTAAATGGGTCACGGGCCACTTGCCCACGGGATTTCAATGACGACCGAGAACTGGAAAAGTCGGGCTTTTCCTTTAAGAGAAAACGCGCGAGCGAGCGAGCGAGCGCCGAGTTGGCACGTTCGGCGAGGACGTGTCCCTCTCCCTCGGCCCACGGATAACACGCGAATATTTTATTAGGACGATGCTCGGGCGGAATCGTCTTCCGCAGTTTCGATTCGGGAGAGTGATAGCTCCGGGATACGGACACTGTTTAATAATATTGCCTCCTCCGCTTCGGTCCCTGCATTTTCTTAACTTCGCCCCTCATACGTGGTGTGGTCACAAAGAAACCGGACTCTGTCGGCTTCCTTGTGAATAGAAAAATTGCTGTACCATTATTCACAATATTGTTTACATTATTAAATATGTTGATATCTAATAAATGGACTCCGGATCTTTATGCATTTATGAAGAAATTAGTTGGGTGAAATATAAAACAGTAATAGATTGGAAAAATTTAAGAATATATTGTAATGTTGTTTTTAACGTAACAAAGTCATTAAGGGATAAAATCAATTTTCATTTTATCCCTGGCTCATAAAGATCCGCAGTCTACTAATCAATTACTACACATTTAAGTACTGTATGAGACATTATAACAATTTCATATGTATAAAATTGTTTACATTATTAAATATGTTGGTGTCTAATCAATTACTAAACATTTAAGTGCTGTATGAGGTATTATAACAATTTCATATCTATAAAATTGTTTACATTATTAAATATGTTGGTGTCTAATCAATTACTAAACATCTAAGTGCTGTATGAGGTATTATAACAATTTCATATCTATAAAATGAGAAATTCGTATACAAAGGGTTAGAGAAAGTTTGACAACTTTTCTGATCGCTTCTCCGTGTTCTAAATTTCTTTTTCACGTCATGTAGTAAACTAATTGTTCTAAGTTCTCAAAAAGATGTCTGGGCTGTATGGACCAATATCATAAAAGTTATTGACTTTTTAAAAGCGTCCTAGCAAGAGATAGAACCACAATTAGCACACGATAACCACATACATTCTGACCCATCGGGTACAATAACCGCGTGTAGCTCTTTCCCTGGCAACGACAGCTAATTAACTTCCCGATTTTATAGGGAAGTTATTGTAATTACCCCGAAAATCGAAAATCGATTTTTTAGCAGATCTTCACGTTTCATGGTCATTGTAGTCATTTTAGACTATTTTCAGCAAAATGTTCGTGTGTGTGTGTGTGTGTGTGTGTGTGTGTGCGTATGGCCGTTTCTATGTAATCAAATTTTTCGTTAACGTTTTCTGAAAAAGTAACAACGCGATCAGAATGATGAATGATGCAATCGATGTGCCCCGCTGTAACTTAGAGCTGATTAGATTTTCGTCCATTTTGGTCAAGTAGTTTTTTAGTTTTTTTCGAAAGGAGTTGATTAAACATTGCAATTTATACGAAAGGCGTATCCACCGAAGAAGTAAACGTAATTATATATATATATTTAAAAAAAAATTTTTTTATAAAATTAAAAAAAATATATTTTATGAAATTAAAAAAAAATGTTTTCTTGTTTTTTTTAATTAAAAAAATTTTTTTTTCCAATTATGCAACTAATGCTAATGTAATCGCTTACAATAATCGAAAATTATTCCAATGCAAGAGTGAGTTAACCATCGCCGAGAATACATTTTCAAAGAATATCGATGAAAGTACAAAAACATTTATATTACAATCTTTAAATAAACAATGAGTTCAAAACGAATTGTTATCTGAGATTAAATTGAAAATTAATATAAAATATATGATAATTAATAACATTGACGTTGAAGACGAATTGGTTAATGGAGCATGCGGAATATTAAAATTTATTAGTTTTCAAGAAAATACTAAAATTCCGTCTATATTGTGGTTAGATTTTCAATTGGCCATAGTAGGAGTGAAAGTAAGAACTCGTTATCGTGATTATATGAAAAATGCAAATATAAATCAAAATTTAACACCAATAATAAAAAAATATCGAATCAAGTAAATATTTCGAGTTAAGAAAAATAACAAATCACACGTAGTCAATTTTCAGTGGTTCCTGCTGAAGCGATTACGATTCATAAAAGTCAGGGACAAACATACGAGAAAGTATGTATGGATTTTAAAACATCAGAAATACGAACTTTACAAATGTTGTATGTAGCACTGAGCAGAGTTTCAAAATTGAGCGGTTTATATATTTTGAGAAAATTTAAATTAATAGTATCGAAGAAAACCAAGATCAATACTGCAAACCCGGATAATAATGAGTTGTATCGTTTGCGAAAAACTAATTAAGACAATTTATTTTGCAACATTAGTATGCTATAACAAGGAACCAAGCGAGCAACGAGCATACGATATTGGTTTAATGCGATGCCATATAGCAAACATTTTGATAAGTAGAGAACTATTGAATTTCCCTGAAAACGTATAATCTTCTTAAAACGTACACTTAATAAATAATAATAATAATATACAGCAACTAACGAATCGGGAAGTTCTTTGTGTGGCTCGTGGAGAGTCACACACAAAATGAAAAACATTAATAGTTGTGGGCCCTATACTAGCCATTCGTACCACTAACATTCTCGCAAGAGCAGTCCTGCCCGCGAGCTCGCGAAGCGAGCGAGCAACAATAACCCTACTCGCGAGCGAGCGAAGCGAGCGAGCAACAATAGCCCTCTAGTTTTTATTTGAACCAGCGTAATCCACGTGAAATTTCACATAAGACACGAGTATAACTTCGTCCGTGTTGAAGTGCTAGCAAGAAATAGGAACACAATTAGCAATCTAGGAGTATTAGCAACTAATATTAGCAAACTCTCGTATTCCGAGAGATTGTATGTCACTGTTCAATTTCACTTGAAGACACCATTATGTATTCACTGAATTTTAACAGAGTATCATCAAAATGAAATTCGAACCGAATTATAAATTATACATTGTCTGGAATTGTCTAGACGTCGTGTCTGGGACCACTGGTTCTTAACCGATGTACCGCGAGCTTTTTGCAAGTGTTCCGCAAAATTCCGCGAAATATATTAAATACATTTAATGATATATTTTCCAATATGTATTTATTTCTACGCGGGATGTTTCTGTTTGATTTTTGGATCATTAATTTTGATGTTCCGCAAATTTTTCATATATAATCAAAAGTGTTCCCTGACTTCAAAAAGGTTAAGAACCACTGATGTTTAATCTGATGTTTCTTTACAAATGTTTTAATATTATTTTTTAAATATAATATTGTTGGTCTTTCAGCACCGTTGAGAAGTTTAATTTGAAACGCGTTAAACCAATCTCACTGATAAAATCTATTAACGCGCGTTGGCTCAAAGTCGACAATTAAATTTTCTTCCGTGTTGCTGTACCCAGGTTCGTTTACATCGACAGACAGCCGGATCTGTTCCGCGGCTAGTGCAATCAACGAGATACAGGACAGAGAAAAAAAGAGTGATCACGGGCAGCAGTGCAATCAAGAGCGCGAAACAATGGGCAAATTGAACGTTTAATAAACCGCGTGAAGCCTTGACCGCAGAAGTAAATTTCGGTTACTGAAACATGAAACGAAGCAATCACTGCTAACAAGGATTTCGACACTGAAACACTACCAAGTGGCTGAAACTACACCCTTCTCCGATCGACCGACTACACTGAATAAACCGCAGGATGTTCGAATCCATCGGTCAGGAGGTTTAAAAAAAGAAACGGTCTCGAAGAACTTTTCTTCCAGCTCTGCTACTTTCGATTGATTCTCATCATTTAATATTCACGGATTTAATAATTCGCAGGGTACAAGTTTCTAATAAGACTTTTAAGAATTGACTGGTAAAGTTGGCTAAATTGACATTTCGAGTTAGTAGAATGTACTTTAAGATTTTTCAATATTCTAGTAATTTTTACTTGTTAGTCATTCCCAAACAATGAACATTGCTTATTACACAGCAAATTCTTAAGCAAAATAACAGGAATGTGGACTTTTATTCCTTTTCTTAGTGATTTATATAAGAAAAGAAATTATTAACACTAAACCTGCTACACTTACAATTATTGATTTAATTATTAAAATAATAAAAATGATTTCGTAAGAAATGAAACAGAATATTCTGACTGATATTCTTGTTAATCGTAAACCCACTAAAATTCCTATCTCATTACAATCTAAAATTATTATGTCATTGTAACAATAATTTCTAATAACGCGTGCAGTACGCTAGCTCTCTAATTTCGTCCAGAGGGAACAGAATGGCCAGGAATAAAATTCTGTTTATAAGAATGTTATCAGATGACTGCAGGCGCGTCTAATCGCGGCTCCACTAAAATTTGATACAGCAAATTTCCACCAATTTCTTCTTTCACGCCGGCATAGCGCGACACAATTATCCCCTGAATGGAGCGACCCCGGGTTTTCTCTCTGGCCTCGGCTATCTCTGGTTCCGCGGGAGCATTCAGTTTCGCGACAGTTGGCTGGCCGCGGTCTCGCGTTAGTACATCGCGGTGCCGCTGTTATTCGAAGTTATCAGAAACACCGTGCTTATCGTCATGGCCTGTTAGCCGCGTCGGAGTGGGCAAATCTAGGTGCATGGCTTTAATAAAACGGCCCGATGGACTGCATGCTCCCGATGCCCACTGGCCACCGTATCTCGTCTTTTATTTCCCGGCGAGCTCTTTCGCGAATTCATTTCCTCCGTTTTTATGACCCGGGCGCGCGCCTCAGTGGGACGAATATACGAAAACCCGCGACATTGACCAAAATTTGAAGTGCGTTATAAGTAGACTGCGGATGCTTATGCATTTTCCAATTTTTGTGGACAAATTTTAAGAAAGTAGTGCCAAATAGAATTCTATTTTCATTGGTAATAGCGTTTGTGGATCCAAAATAAATAAAAATCGTACTAAATTCTGTTCACTTTAATACTCCAGCATTTTTTGAACATTTTTCTAAGCAATCAATGCATAAAGATCCGCAGTCTAGTTATAATGATGACATGTACAGTGGGTGTACAAAGTATTCGTACACTTTTTCAAAACTAATAACTTTTTTATAATTATTACGAATGATATGCAAAATAGATTTTTCAAAAATAATAATTTACAAGGTTACATGCAAAAATAAAAAAGGCATTTTTTAAAACTTTTTTATTTGGTTCCTTAATGACAATTTAAAATATATGTTTTGTATATCTATGTTAGTTATACACACGCTGAAAATTGCATCTACAAAACACATATTTTATATTTTCTTTAAGGGCCCAAATACAAAAGTTTTAAAAAATGCCTTTCTTATTTTTGCATGTAACCTTGTAAATTATAATATTCGGAAAATCTTTTCTGCATATCATTTTGTAAACCAATGCGTCCAACTGATTATAAAAAATCGGTTCGTTTGGTACAATTATAAAAAAGTTATTAGGTTTTAAAAAGTGTACGAATACTTTTATGGGCTTTATAGACGAAGAAAAAAAATTCGTGACGGTATTTTTTCCCTTTCAATTCAGGTTTATTATAAACGTGAATTTGTTATTATTGTCAAAAAGATTGTTTGACTTCAGATTCATATTCCATACTACTGAAAGTATGGAAATTCGAGATCTCAAGGCGATACAAAAAATGAAAGGGGTGCTAAACGCGATGTCCAACATTCCGATAGAATCGTCCCACTGCGGGCGTCCGTCTTCTGTTCCCGTTCGCATAACCATGCTACGGTTACGCGGGCTATAATTGCCCCCCTCCCCGAAAGGAATCCGCCATTACCGACTAACGACGTCGATACAAATGCGAAGGTGGGGTAAAAAATGGATCGGACCGTTTCGGCGAACCGTTACCGCGGAGGGTTAAAAATTAATTTTCATTTAATGAGCGGTAGATATTTCTCTTCGGTCGCGTCGCCCGCAACCGATACCGAATTTCGCTTCCAACGTGATACAGATTTATTAACGCGACGGATCGGGATAGAATTTCTCTGTTATTTTATTCGAACGCCGCTGCTGCACACCCGCCGACAACATAAATTCCGAAACGCCGCCAACGGTGACAGCCTCCTCCAACTCGTAATATAAAACTTCGTTACCACCGACAAAAATGGTGGCCGCGTTGTTTCCATTTGTCGCGGTCGAGTCTGCGTAATGTTTCCGGACTCGCTGTGAAATGGAGGATCCTAACGCTGACGCACGCGGTCCTAGCATTTACGACCGTCGTGAATAGTAAATCAGTCTCTGAGAAACTAATAGAATCGAATGATTTAGACGGAGTGCTTCGCCGAATTATTTGATCCGACAGTCTCAAGTCCAGCTGGTCGCTGAAAAATTGATCGGGAGATGCTGTTTCGTCTTACTCGGAAGTTATGTTGGTCCTCTCGCATACAGTCAGTCGAAAAAGTCTCCGTACGCTCTCCGAAAGACACTAACATTTTTACAATGCATTCAAGCGACTTGAGTTTGCTCGAGATGTTAGAAGAACTAGTTGATATTATACATATACAGGGTGTTGAAAAAAGATTCGACATTTATGTAGTACACACTGTAGACACTGAGGAAAAGTACGTTAGTAAACATACGTCGAACAGTGACAATGACCTTGACCTTGATATATGTTGTCAAGGTCGTTTTTGTTTTTCATTCTATTCGTCTTGAAACACACCATCAGAATGTAAATAAAAATCCGTACCGTTCAATTTAGGCATACAGAGTTGACCTTCATATCTCCTTAACCTCTCCACCTATAAAAAAATTAGTAACATCAGATTATGAGTGCCTCGATACCAAGTAAGTTTGGTCTGATGCATTTTCTTCTACAGTCGGTGTACAAAGTAATCGTACACCTTTTCGAAACGAATAAATTTTTCAAAATTGGACTCTGCAGCTTGAGTTTTTTTGAGGCGTTAGAAGAGTTAGTTTACTAGCTAATGTGTAAATGATTTTTTTCGTAATTGTTATTGGTCGCAATTACGATGGGAACAGTAAAGACCACGATTTTAACATTTTTTATCTGTGCCCGTAATGAAAATTTAAAACATGTATTTTGTAAATCTAAGTTATATATATATATATATATATATACAGGGTGGTCCACACAACTTGCAGACCTATAATAACTTCCGAAATATGCGTTGCACGAAAAAGTTTTGTGTACACAAGTTGCATGGTCTGAAGGGGTACATTATATAGTGTACTAATTTTTTTTACAAGTGGACGCGTAAAGAACATGTGAAGGTCAACTTCATTTCTTTTTAAGGAAATGAGGTATTTTTGAATACATCAATCGATGCAGCTGGACATTCGTTATAAAAAAGTACTAACCTATGTATGTCGAAAAGTTAGTAGTTCAGGAGATATTTCAATTTAAATGACTCTAAAATACCATTACTGTCGTACTAAGACGTTACACAAGTAATTATTTACATGCTAACATTAATTTCACTTTCAATGTCAATTTTTCAATTTCAACGTCAATTTTTCAATTTCAACTTCAATTTTTCAATTAATTCGTTAATTTCAACTCTTCAATTTCAATTTCAACATCAATTTTTCCATTTCGACTTTAATTTCGATATCAACTCTTCAACTTCATTTTCAATTTCAATTTTTCCATTTCAACTTTAATTTCAAGTCTTCCATTTCAACTTCAATTTCTACTCTTTCATTTCAATTTCATTTCGTTAGTTTCAATTTCAACATCAAATTTTCCATTTCAACTTCAATTTTAATATCAACCCTTCAACTTCAATTTTTCAACTTCAACTCTTCAATTTGAATTTTTCAATTTCAAATCTTCAATTTCATTTTCAACGTCAATTTTTCAATTTCAATTTCAACTCTTCAATTTACACTAGCAAGTAAACGCTAACGTCTTAGTACGACAGTAATGATGTTTTAGAGTTATTTAAATTGAAATATCTGATCTACTAACTTTTTTACATACATGGGTTAGTGCTTTTTTATAACGAATATCCAGCTGCATCGATTGATGTATTAAAAAATACCTCATTCCATTTAAAAAAATATCAATGACCTTGAAATCTCGTTAAAAAATGACCTTGAAATTTTTTTCCTTTACACCGTTACATGTGACCCTTCAAACAGTGTAACTTCGTCCTAAGAAGTTTTTTTGTACAACGAAAAGTAACGGAGATACTTAGGTGTTCTGTTTCTTCGAACTCACCCTGTATAACTTACTTAGACCTACCAAAGGCGCCTACTCAATTTTCATTACAGGTACAGATAAAAAATTTAAAAATCGTGTCCTTTACTATTTCCTTCGCAATTGCGACCAATAACAATTTTAAAAAAATATTTACACATTAGCTAGTAAACTAATCCTTCTAACGTCTCAAAAGAAACTCACGCTGTTGGGTCCAGTTTTGAAAAAATAATTCGTTTATTTAATGTGTACGAACACTTTGTACACCGACTGTATCTTCAAAAGCAAGCGAGTTATTTATTCAGGTGACCTGTTTCTAACGCTACCCTGTGTGTGTGGCAGGATTTCCACTTAATAATTGACTGTTTCAATATAAAATCGTTAACCCATGCTGTGCAAAAATGTTGGTCGTTCCAAATGTACATCTTCCCCACTGCCCACTCCCCACTCTCTAGGGCTCGTCTCGGCTCTATTATCCGAGCAAATGTGTGTTCCAGTCTGGCTCTGTCGAAGCCATCGCCGATTGAACGGAAGTCGACCATCCCCGTTTTTCGGCAGAATTGAAGGAGCGGATGTTCGTTGTGTTCGCGACTTGATATCCATTATCAAGATTCCAAATGCCTGGTTTACGAGTGTTTACCGGCCGGATTTCCTGGCCGGCTCGTCCGTTAATGGGGAGCTAACGATTTTCTGCAACGCCATTATTCATCGTCGTTAGTACCATAAAGTTCGGCCACGGTCGGTCGGGCTAATGGCGGGGTTGCGCCCAAGTAACGGGCCTTCCCTAAATCGAGTATTAAATCGTTCTGCTAACGTACGACGATAATTTGTCGTCAGTGGTCACAGGGGAAGGGATGCGGCAAGTGTTAAGTCCTGCTGGACTTACGGTCGGCTTCCTGTGTTTGTCTTTGGCTACTGAAAACTTTATATCGACACCGCGCCACGACCGAGGATTGACGGTCGAGAGCCGAGCCAAGGCAGAATACGCTATCAGCCTAACAGATAGCACGCGTGCTGCTATGTTCAATCACAGTGAGTCCTCGATTATGCGAACCTCGGTCTGAAGTCTCTAGTAAATAATCCGATCTGAGGAAATCCATATGCAACAATTTATTGTACAGATTGAGAGAAATTTAATCTAGCATTGTAACAGGGTGTCCCATCTAACTCTACCACCTCTAATAACTCTGCTATTTGTACAGATTCAAAAAAAATGTTCGAAAAGAGGGTTCTCATATTTGGAGGGGATGATGACGTGTCGCGCAGACATATTATTGTATTAAAGTTGGCATTATGATAGCAATAAAAATTTAAATAGATTAGAGATGGGAATGCGCCCGTCGATTGGTTAACGCGGCAAGTTCAATTAGTAGAAATACAGAGAACGATCGTTGTTATTAAAATAAAGGAATTGCGTTGTCAATGTTCTCGTGGTTTGGAAAGACGTTATATGTAATTTGTGTTTGGTTAAAATATATTATATACATTAAATGCTGTATATTTATTAAACGTTTAACAACGTAGAGCTGAGTATCACAACAGGGGATCTGTGGGTGAAAGTCATGTCACAGTCACATTTTCTCAGATCTCATGAACAGTAATGATATAATAGCGGATCTTTATGCAAAATAAACATTTTCCACCCGAATTGCAATTTTTCCCTGTTAATATGTTCAAGAGCTTGAGACTGTTATAAAAATATATTTAAATTCGTCTAATGTTTTTGATGTTTCAAATTACACTTACTCAATTTTGTCATAAATGCATAAAATCCGCTGTCTAGTAATTTTTTAAATGGAATGACTCACAGCTTTAATGAGGAATCACATTGAGGGGCATTGAGGGGAAAAAGTTACCCCCTCTCTGCCAGTACCCGATTAGTCACGTGATCGGGCCGTAGAGGGGGAGGGCTTCCGGCGGCCCTGCATGATCAGTGATTTCTTGAATGTATTGAAAACATAATACAAAGAACGCGCTTGAGTTTATAAATGTTCACAGTACCGTGCGTATTCTTTCCGTTGACGTTAAATTTCCTGCTCGGCAACCGAGTATTATAATACCGGCGGCCCTGAGCATGCAGCAGGTAACAGGCTCCCGCAGCTCATCAACCAGCGAAATCTGCGGCGCGTTACGTAAGCCGCATCCAATTCGTGCCAATGAGAATTTGATTCCCGAATGATCTAGCTAACAACGGTATAAGACTAAAGTAGACGGATAGGATGTTCTCGGGCGGGATGCCGTCGGGAATAAACCATCGGTAATATCGCGGTAACACTGGCAAGCTGATCGGTGTGCGGACGCGCGACGCGAAAAGCGGAAGTCCGCGGTTACCAATCGCGGTTATGACGGAAGGTAAAATCGAACGCAAATACGGGGCGCGGTACCTCGTCAAAATTTGCTCACCGCATATTTGTCTTGACGTGGTCGGTTATTATAGGATGATCGAACCATTGGGCAAGTCGTACCCGACCCGATCCGATCCGATCCGACTCCGAACCGATCCAGGACTGGTCCGAGTCCGAAGACGTGGCGAATATGGACCGTGATCCCACGGGCGCGGCGGAGCACGTACCCCGCGCCGCAGATGCGTGACATACCGCGCATCCAGCAATTTCCCTGCAACTCCGCCGATTGCAATTTACGGCCGATTCAATTAACCCATTCGCCGCGCCGATTATAATTGCACGGATTCGCTGCCGTTCGTCCGCCACCTACCCGCCGCTATTTTCATCCCCCGCTCCATCGAGCCTCGAATTTTCCGCACTCTGAAAAGAGCACAATTAGCGGCGCTGGCTTCGCCTGTCTGCAGCACCACGTCGATCCCATTGGATAGATGTGATTGCGAATGATGGTCGTGTCCATATGTGGACCGGTATGATTATTTTCTTTTCATTTTTCGGAGCAGACTATCATCTACCCTCCCAATATCGTATTCTGTTCGTTGGGTAATGAAACAAGGGATCTAGTATGCAGCGTTATTAAGCCGCGCGTTGGTACAGATATTGCACTTTTTTTATATTTGCGCTTCTGATATTATTAAATTTTTTTACGCGAACCACGCTAAGTAGTAGAGCGTTATTTCTGCATTTTGTTGGTACGTGTCACACGAGCGGATGTTCAACAGAATATTCCAGAAACTTGGTTGATCTTCTTCGAGCTTAGCCAACCGAAAGTTTTGAGAAACATTGCCAACTTATTTTTCTTTAACTTTTAATAGAACAGACCAAGAAAGTCTTTCAGTTTTCAGTCTTTTTCCAATGGAAGGAGGGCTGATGCCATTTTCAGCTGGTTCTTATTATTGCAATTCACGTTTGAGTTCAAAATTGCGCTCCTATAAAATTTAATAAACCCGATATAGGATTAGTGCAACCACCTAATATCTGATGGAAAGAGTCGAGTGAGGAACGGTCACGTTCCGTGGCGAAATTATCGTCGTCGCGGGCGGATGTTCCGCGCGGAGGACAAACCGCAACAGAAGGGAACGGTTCGAAAAAAAGAAGCGGAATGAAAAACGCCGGAAAAGAAAGCAATCGTTCCGCGAATCAGTTCAGGCCGGTGGTAGAAAACGCCGGAAGGGGCAGGTCGCTCGTTTCCGGCACGTGCTGCCGAGAAAAATTTCCTGCCGGGCTTTCCGCCTTCCAGCGATCCGACGTTAAGTTCAATCAAGAAAATTGCTACGAATCCAATTTAGTGACTGAGGCCATTTTTATTGTTCTCGTCTGCCTATGTCTGGCTTCCGTAACGAGCGAGCTTCCCTCGCTCTTAGGCTGTATTTAACGGATTAATAAAAGGGTGATTCGGTGATTATCCGCGATGGAGTTATGCACCACGTTGCAGTCACTGTCGAGTAATCATAATACAGTCGCCGAATAAATTATCAGAGCCTCAGAAAAAAATGTGTTTGCCCGTGTGATGGATACTGCAGCTTATAATATTGTTAAACATATGTAGCTATACTTTAAATTTCGAAAAGTAAGCACATAATGAACTACGCACGTGAAATAAAGGATTTTATATTTACAGTGTGTGTAAAAAGTATTCGTACGCCATTTAAAGTAGAATATCTTTTTTATAATTGTACCAAACGACCTGATCCTTTATAATCAATTAGAAGCATTGGTTTACGAAATGATATGCAAAATAGATTTTCCAAAAATTATAATTTACAAGGTTACATGCAAAAATAAACATGGCATTTTCTGAAACTTTTTATTCGGGACTTTAAAGAAAATTTAAAATATATGTTTTGTAGATTTGTAGAGACAATTGCATCGAAATCGATTAACATACACACGAGCTACTGTGCGGAACACGAAAGAAAACTAGCGGGATGGGAACGGGGAAAGAAGCCTGACCATTCAGATTGCCTTTGCGTTCCTCTTGCCCCGTTTCCCTCTCGCTAGTTTCCTCTCGTGCTCTGGACAGTACAAGCGGTTAAAAATTGTAAAAATCGTAGTTTTACACTTTTGATCAGTTTCTGTTTAAAATCCACAGAATCATATATCTTTCGATTTCGATGAAATTTTCAGTACTAACTGTCATAACTGACCTAGATCTACAAAATATATATTTTAAATTTTCATTAAGGATCCAAATAAAAAAGTTTTAAAAAATGTCTTTTTTATTTTTGCATGTAGCCTTGTAAATTATAATTTTTGGAAAATCTTTTTTGCTAATCATTTCGTAAACCAATGCTCCTAATTGATTATGCAAAATCAGGTCGTTTGGTACAATTATAAAAAAGTTATTCTATTTTAAAAGTCGTACGAATACTTTTTACACTCACTGTATGAATGTACAACGATTATTTTAACGTGAATTCATCACGTCGCACAGTGGGGTATTTGTCCGATTTCAGCGGCCACAGCTAGTTCAAAATTCGCTCATTATTGAAACTGCTGTAACTTTGCCAAAATTTATCCAAATTTGATGAAAAAACAACCATTTTAAAGCTTGAGATTTCTACTTTTTGTACTGTATGCCGTTTTTACTAAAACGAATGTTTTAAATGCAAAATTTGTCCATAAAGAGGAGCGTATCAGATTGTAAAGTTTGTAGCTATTTTTCAATCAAGTACTGCGGATTATAATCAATATTTTAACGTTAATCGTCTATTTTATATACACTATCAAAAAGTATAATCGTTTACAATTAAAATATCCTTTTTAAAATAGTTATTACGAAGAATAATCTCCGTTATGTATAATAGTACGGAAAAATGTTATGAACAAAATTTGCACGGTTCAGGGGGGGGGGGGGACATGTTGTGACTCAAACATTTTCTGCGTGGGTGGAGGCATAGAGGAGACTTCAAGGTCACCTTGCTTTTTTAAACAGAATGTCCTTTTTTATACCATAGATCGATAGAGTATCAAATTCTGAGTATAAAAGTGTTGACCTTCGTATGTCCTAAACCTAATAGTTAACGAGATATTATCAAAAGAAGAAAGAAAATTATTTCGATAATATCTCGTTAATTATTAGATTTAAGACATGTGGAGGTCAATACATTTTTACTCAGTATTCGATAGTCCATCGATTCATGATACAAAAAGTAGGTCTTTCGATTTAAAAAAATCGAGGTCACCTTGAAATCTCCTCTATGTTTCCACCCACGCAGAAAATGTTTATGCCACAACATGTCCCCCTCTGTACCGTGCAAATTTTGTTCATAACATTTTTTCATATTATTACAAATAACGACAATATTCAACGTGGACATAGTTATTGCACCACCCTGTATATTATTTAAATTTCATGTGTATACTGTTTTCTCATTTTAGTGTATATTGTGTGTTTATTATTATTATTTAGTATTTACTTAAGTAAATACGAAAATATAGCGAATGCGAACATGCAGGATGTGAGAAATGCTGCGATTTTCGCGCCTGCGCGATGGCCATTTTTCCGTAAATCAACTATAAAACACGGAGTCAGTCGTAGTCAGATCCAATTTTTCTTGCATCTTAATCAGAAAACTTCAAAGAATACAATGGCATAGAAATAAACACCGGGACGCACCCGGAAGCATAACGAAATCATTACCAAAGTCTTAGAATCATCAAGAAAGTGACTCATCGTTGGTTATCTTTAAATATTAATAATTACAAACATGTACATGGTACAAAAGTGAATTTCTCTTAAAAGTATACCCTATACTTAGCTAAAAAACTTCTATAAAACAAAAATCTGTTAGTGTATGTAAATAAGGTAACAATTGTTAGTAGGTGAATTCGTTGAGAAATGAAAGCGGGTTAACGGAACTTCAACTTCCGACAAATTTCAGTGCTTAATGGATACATGAATGGGAAAACGAATGATGGGAGATTGTTCCTCAGACATTCAACTAACTCAAGCCACAAAAATTTTACAATTTATGTAAAATTTTTAAAATTGAATTTTGACCGCTGAAATCGGGCAAATACCCCACTGTGCGTCGTTTGTTTCAATTTTAAAAAGTTGTTCTTATTTAAAGGGCATTCGGATATTTTCGTGGGCAATATACGTACACAGATTACATTATAATTGCAGATATATAAAACCATTGTTCTCTCGCGCAAACAATCGGGTCCCTCAGAATGAACCGAGCAAGTTTTGAATCCGTCGGAAATACGTTTTTTAATAAAACATTACATACACCGTAAATACGCTTTTGCATTTTCATAACGGGCAGGAACGCAGCGGCTGCTGACTATTTTATCCATGCGCGTGCTTGGGCGTGCGTTTTATTATTCAGCGCAGGCTGCCTAAGCAGGAGCTAACTCCAGCCCTCGGGCTTTCATAAGACGGCGGCGACGAGAGAGATTTTCATGGTACCTGAAAAGTGTCTGCAATAATAATTTGCCGTTCGAACCGTTTGACGAAGTACTCCTTGGAATGCTGAACGCGCAACGACAATCGTGTTTACCGAGGAGAATACGTCGCCGGTTTCGACCGGGATCCGCCGTTGGTTTCGTGAAAAAATTTCACGAGTTTTCGCCCGACTGCTGAGATTCGCTCTCGCGCAAGTATTTCAGAACGCAATTTTACTTAATTATAATAAGCACGATGCACTGTACTGTCAGCCACAGGATTCCGCCTCTTATTTACGGCGTGCTTCTCCCGAATAATTTGTATTTGTTGCCCTTCCCTCTGTCCTGTTTTTCGCTTCTCCGCCGAGCTTTCTTCGCGTAAATTGCATCTCACGATTTTCGAGTACCGCCATCCGGGCAATTGGTTGCTAAAAACTTCAGTCTTCTCCTATCAATTTAAAGGATCCACTCCTTCAGGGGGTAGTCTGGTCATGAATGCCGTTTTCTCCAATTCTTTGGAATCCTTTTCAGAAGAATTATCACGCTTTTTGCTTTAGGGTTTTTGAAGTACAGCGACTGCACTTTCACAATGTATATAATTGATGCAGATTTACAGAACGTGTTCTTCAAATTTTCAGTGCAGGCACAAAAGTTCGTGAATACAGCATTTAGTATATTTTCCTCTAAAAATCTACGAGATTATTCGCAACGATTCGTCGATTTATAGCCAGGCCGTGACCGATGGAGCTCGTAGATTTATTTCGTTGTACAAAAAGAGGCGATCAAGGTGAAAAATATTCTTCTCTTCGTTCCAGTATTGTTCGACGGCAGGATGAATCAGTCTCCGAGGTTTGACGATCCAGGGATTCTTATTGGTAGTTCATTTTCATGGCGCACCCGTCTCGCCGATCTTATGCAAATCGGACCCTTTCCAAATTTATCGCCCCGTTATTACCAGGATGGAGATGAAGTGGGAGTAGGGCAAATGAGCCGTAAAAAACCGAGCTTCTGGTTTACGTATTCACGGATGAAGAATGGAGTCGATTATCAGAATCCGAGCTGCGACCCGGACAACGTGGGTCATTGATGACCCCTCCTACGCATTACTGTTAAAAGTTTGGTCCTGAAAAGACTAAAAATAGAGTCAGATTTTTCATAATTAGACATACATTGCATAACGATCTGCAATTTTTAGTTGCTTCTAATAACACTGTCCAACAAATTTCAACTTTTTTTATGTTCCCTAACTACTTCTAGGTCCTTCTTATAGTTTTTCGCGCTGATTCGGAATCCGTTTTTAATTTTTTTCCTATACGCACAGTTTTTGAGGAACATGGCTTTGAAAACAAAACATATTTTTCAACTTTAAACAAATATTGCGATGTTATTATAAAAGATATTGAATTGTTCTTTATAGCAAAAGATTTTGTAGACTTTCCCGAATACAGCGATATCAAATATTAATACATTATGAATGTTTAAACATGTTTTAACAATCATTAAAGACGGAGAGACACCACTTTTGCACCAATTTTTCAGGATACTTTTCAATTTATCTCAAAAAATAAGGTTCCAGCGGAAAATCTAACTATACCATGCAATAGAGCAGACTTGTATCTTGAGAAACCTCCCTTTGAAGTTTGAAATGTCGACGTTTTTACCGAACCAGAAAGCAAAATATCTTCGCCCGACATGAGTTGCCGCCAGTGGCGCTCGGGACGAGATACGGCGCAGCGACGGGATACGGAGCGTCGAACGACCGTTGTTATAGTGAGCGCCACTGGCAGAATTTTTCTGGTTCGAAAAAAACGTCGACGTTTCAAACTTCAAAGCGGGGTTTCTGCTCTATCGAGTGGTATAGTTCGATTTTTCGCTGGACCCTTATTTTTTGAGATAAATTGAAAAATATCCTCAAAAATTGGTGCAAAAGTGGTGTCTCTCCGCCTTTCGTGATCATTTAAACATGTTCAAACAATCATAATGTATTAATATTTGATATCCCTGTATTCGGGAAAGTCTACAGAATCTTTTGCTATAAAGAACAATTCAATAATCTTTTATAATAACACTACAATATTTGTTTAAAGTTGAAAAATATGTTTTTTTTTTCAAAGTCATGTTTCTCAAAAACTGTGCTTATAGGAAAAAAAATTAAAAACAGATTCGGAATCAGCGCAAAAAACACTATACGAAGGACCCAACGGTAATTAGGGAACAAATTTGGTGTTCGACAGTGTAATTGTATACGGTGCAGTGTTTACGGAACATTGTTTGTACTGTATGAACAAGGAGCACTCACAAATTCCTTTGAATTTGACATAAAAATTAACGTCGTTAGCACCATCTGCGATGATAATGAAACAGTGCATTTAATGTTGTTAGTTTATATTCGTTTGCAAACGTTACTTTTTAAACGGAACATGAAAATGTCATTGATAAAGCCTACCAATTTCTCTAAGAACAACAACGATCACAGTAGAGATAATGATGACGACATTATGAATATTATGAAAGAACGACAGAGTTTAGATTCTCGTAGGAATAAGTTCATAACTGGAAAGAAACGGTGAGCTATTCATTATTTCGCTGCTAGCTTTCGTTGACCTACTTGCTATTAAGTAGTACGAGCATACTTCTCAATTAGTTTCCACTCCGCAATCAGAAACTTGAAATTTTAACCATGACGAGACAAGCGAACGTTCCGCTTGCTATAAAATGCATGCCGTGCCATTCGACTGAAATGATTAAGCAGTTCCTCCGTTTCGAAAGGTGGACGGTTGCATCGTGTCGACGCCGTTAACATGCTTAACCTCGTAAAAACAACGAGGCTCGACTTAATTGGATGTCTAATTATTTATCTCGCTACTCGAAATTACCCTTTGGGTGGCGCCGCGCCGCGCCGGGTCGAGTGCTGACCGAATATCGACAGCTGTGGAAATGAAATGGGTCGAGTAAAGTTCTCCAGGACACTGAAAATAAAAGAGCCGACCACTTTTCCCCAGATTTAGGCGGGCACTCTGGCTTTAAAGTCTCGAAAAATCAATTTATTTACAGTTTCTTTAACTGTGAGCCTACTTGAACATATACCATATGCACAAATTACCCTTTCCAATGTGACTTATACAGTTAGTAGCAAAATTGATCTCACACTTTAAATCTGAATAACTTTTTTATGAATGAACCAAACGACTTCCATTTCTCTGTAAGGCTAGAGAAATTATTGCAGTAAATGACGTCTAGAAAATAAGTTGAAAAAATGCATTTAGTCGGAATTGTGAAGAACAATAGTAAAAATTGATTTTCACGACTTTTTTAGCTGGGCCAATAACGAAAATTTAAAAGATATGTTTGGTCAACTTGTATAAATTATATACGCTCCGAAAATTTCATTGAAATTGGTTAATTGGTTTACGAGTTATAAACGATCAAAAGTGATACGGCAAAAAATCTTGAAAAATTGCAATTTTTACCATTTTTGACAGTTTATAACTCGTAAACCAATTAACCAATTTCAATAAAATTTTCGGAACGTATATAATTTATACAAGTTGACCAAACACATCTTTTAAATTTTTGTTATTGGCCCAACTAAAAAAGTCGTAAAAATCAATTTGATTAAATGCAATTTTCTCAATATTTCTGACGTTATTTACTAAACTAATTCATCTAGCCATACAGAGAAATTGAAGTCGTTTGGTCCATTCATAAAAAAGTTATACTGATTTAAAGTGTATGTGATCAGTTTTGCTCCTAACTGTATTTTACGGTTACAGTGATTAGAACGTCTTTATCGTTCATAAGAATATCAAAGAAGCTTATAATTATTGTATTAAATTCAGTTTCGAGTATATCGAAGTTTTACGAAGGCTCGAATATTCAAGCCGTTAGATTTTTTCAAGTACCCCGCATTTTTTCGAACAGTTCAATTTCAAGTAGCTCGGAAAAATCAAACGCTCGTCTCGGTTCGAGCAATCGAATCGAGTTTAGCTCATTGTCAGTTCGTAAATTACGGGCACTCGCATCTGAAGGTAAAACTTTAATTTTCGAAGATCAAGGTCATTTCAAGGTCATGTTACTACACATATGTGAATGTATTTTTCGATCAGTTACACGATGCAATAAAATAAAAATGTCGTTATGTATCAAAAAACATCGATGACCTTCATAACTCCGAAAAAAATGACCTTTGGAAAAAATATTCTTGCCACATATTTGGTCCATTGACACCATGCACATTACGTAACATATATTTTTTGCATCACAATAACCTAAAGAGATATTTAGGTGTTCGTATTTAAACGGACCTCCCTGTATATTTAATAATATACAGGGTGTGGCCGGATGGGTGGTACAACCGAGCAGGGGTGATGCTACATGTAAAAATAAGTCAAGAGAAAGGAATAACATTTTTTCGTTTGTTAAAGTTCCGCTCGAGTATAGGCACAAAGTAGAATTGGCTGATCATGGTCAGACGCAACAGATTCCTATGCAATAGCACGTGTATTCGTTGCATTTTCAATCTCGATTTTCTCGAAAACGAAGCGTCGAAGAAAAAAATGTTATTCCTTTTTTTCGACTTATTTTTACATGTAGCATCACCCCCTGCTCGGTTGTACCACCCGCCTGGCCACAGCCTGTACATTGCGTGTCCCAAGTTTGACGGTATTCCAAACCCTGCATTAATAAAAGGTCGAATAAAATTCACGATTCGATTCCTACAATGACATGTTTTATTATTTAGACACGGATTTAATGCATTTATGATAAAAACGAGTAGGTGCAATATAAACCAGTGAAAAGACTGAAAGACTTTAAGAAACCTTAAATTTACATTTACCTCCCGTGTCTTGTAATTGATACACAAACTTTTGATTTCGTAATGTCGCGGACTGAGGTGCGTATCTGTCGAGGAGCGGGGGAAGTGGGCCGAGTTCGCGGAAATTCTTAAACGGCGCGGCGGTAACAGGAAAAGTCCAGTGCATCTTGATTGCGGTTAATTTGACTTGGTAATTCTCTGTCAGCGGAAACATTTTAATGTGTGCCGGGGTCTTGTTTGCGGCGAGCTGTTGGTACTTGCACGGTCGCCGGAACTTCTCGGCCGATTACGCGGCCTGGGAATCACAGGGGGCTGGTATTCGTCGTCGAACAAACGCAATATCCGTAAGAGAACATAAGTAATGGTTATTGCAGCTACGAGGGGCTCGAGGTGGGGGACGACGCGACGCGACGCTGCGCGGCGGAGAGAAAAAGTTTTAATCGTTCCGGCAGCACGGCCGGGGCAAAGGCATGGAAATCAGGGACAGAAGCGAAGGAATTTCAAGATTGTCGTTTATTGTGCTTCACGGGTACGCGGCCCGTGAAATCGAGAGAGGAACAATGTCGGGTTACTCTTAGATTTCACCCAGGGCCCCGCCAAGCAGAAAATTACCGCGTGATATTGAATTCACTCTCGCGTCATGAAAAGAAATTCATTGAAGGATTCGTTTCCATGGCGTCCGCTCGCGCGCAACAAGCCGCCCCGGCGAACACCGAATTTTCGGGATTCTGTTAACGCCGTAATTTCAACGCCGGGATCGGCGAACACTTTTCTACGAACTTCGAGGCTCGATTTAATTGAATCTCGGTATTTTATTCCATTAACTAAATGGAACCGTCCCCCGTTGTTTCTCCAGTCTGATAATTTCGTACAATTCACTTTCATCACTTTTATATCGGTTTTTATTCGATTGCCTTTTAACCAATCAATGAATTCATTTCGGTAATTTCGTAGGATTCGTTTGTTTCTTACTATTTTCGGCCGTTCCGAACTTTTCATCGATATTCATTGTTCCAGCAATTCATCAGCTTCATCGCGATTCTTCGTTTTCTCCGTCGAATCGAGCTCACTCGCGCTGATTGTTTCGTTTAATCCGCCTGTTTTGAGCGAATTGTCTCAATTACCTGTTCCGAGAGCTTAATCAACCTGTCTAATCCGCCAGATTGTCTATTGCAACTGGTCTCCATTTTCCGCGTTACTCCCTCTCGATCATTTTCAACATTGATAAAGATTGACGTAACATTCGCGATTTCAATTAACACTGAATCTACCACTGCTGGTCAGATGATCGTATTCATACAAGTAGTTCCATGGGAAATGAGTCAATAAATTTCTTTATTCCAGCACATACTATAATAAAAATTGTACACAATCCAAGTAAATACAGTCTTGTCATTTTTGTAAGGCAAGAAGGTTTAGTATTGACGAGTGATAAGGTGAAGTGCCCTAAGTATGGACAGTCCAAAAGTGATACCTAAATCTGGACAATTGAATTTTCATAGTAAAATCAGTAATTAAGAGATTAAATAATTATATTATATATTCTGAGGCCTTAGCTACAGGTAGGTGTGAATATTATTTCATTAAGACATCAATTGAAAAAAAATGAATTCAAAGTTCATCTGAAAACAGTATACAAAATAGTCTATTTACATGCGAATCATGTGCATTTATAGTTCGAACTTTTGTTAGAAAAAAAGATATAATTTAAGCCCTCAGACAAAAAATAATTATCACGCATAATAATATTGATATTTTAAAATAAATTGGCAATCAAACTTAACGTAAATAATAATTATTAATCCAAATATTAGATGTCCAAGATTACGACTGTTTTCAAATATAAGTACTCCATACTGGGACGCGATGACAGTAGCTGTCCCACTCTAAGCTTATACGCAATGTGCTTACGCCTGAAGCCGGACACGTGTTTGTGAATAAAATCAACGCATTGTTTGCAAATTATTTAACTACATGTACGTATAATTAGTCTTCTAGTAGCTTGAATAACGTATGTAGAAAATGTATTCCGGTTGTGACGTTAATAATACTTTATGTTTACATCTTAAATCTATCAGTATTACTACCTAACCTTAAAAGTTGTATTATGACAAGTTTTATTAAAACAGTAAATGAAAATAAATATATATTTGGTTAAATAATACAATACTATAATCTATGATAAGAATACCACATATTACGCAAAGCATCTTCTATTCGTCACGCGCAACAGCGCCACCAACAAACGTTTTAGGTTATGTTCGCTCGATCAACTCGTAAATTGAATTTGTCCCGATATAGGCTTTACTTCTGTCCAGGTACTAGCTTAGATTGGATTTAATATGTCCAACTATAGGTTTGAATTATTCTTGTTAATACAATTAAGATATTAACCTAAACAATGATTTTTTTATTTTAAATTACTTTACAAACTCTGAACTGTATGTTAAAACTATTAAGAAATTGTTTTTGTTTATTTAAAGTGATAAAATTTAAAATAGAAAAACATGCTGTCCAGGCATAGAGCACTTCACCTTACTGTTTTCAGAACTACTGCAACATAACCTTGAATAAAATCCACGTATCAAATTTTGAAACTGATATGTTCATTTAACACAAATCTCTAAAAACCTGTCATTTAGATCGTCAAAGAGAATCCACTAAACCGTGGATTTGTGCATTTCCTTTCGTCAGGATTCGCGTTAGGTGTGTTTACGCTGTCTTTACACTGACGTCACTCTCGCATAGGTTTCCTACAATTCAAGCGTTCGAGCGTGCCCAGGCTGTAACTTTCAAGAGAAACATAAACTTGGGGCGGCGTTAGCGGCCCGGTTTAAGGAAATCCATTCCGGTCGTTTTGTCAAAGTTACCCGATAGCTAAGTTTCCCCGCATTGGCTGCTAATAAACCGTACAGCAGCTTGTATCGAGCGCGGCCGGCTTCGGGAACCTGTTGTGGAAACAAGATAATCCGCGTTGCAGTGCTGCACATTGCTGCATTTTCTCGAAAAGCTCGCCAAAATTCAATTTTCGAAGTACGGTAATCCAGGGAAGATGCCAGACAACTGTAACTTCGAATTTATCCGGCAGATGTTAATCGTATTTATGTACGTTCTGTAAAAGTGCTCAGTATTTGTTTTAACATATGTATGTATTAGCATATTCTATATTTTGAGGGAGCTTATGATACCACGTGCGTAGAAATATTTTTAATATAGTTGAATAATTATTTATCAATTATTTAATAATTTAATATATTTTTAATATATTTTATTTTAATTCCTGTTATTGTTAATTTATAACTAGACTGCGGATGTTTATGCAATTTTCAATTTCAGTAGACAAATTTTAAGGAAGTCGTATCAAATAAAATCCTATTTTCATAGGTAATAGCATTTGTATACTCGAAATAAATAAATATCGTTCTAAATTTTGTCGAATTTAAAACCCCAGCATTTTTTTTAAATTTTCGTGAGCCACACATGCATAAATGGTAGTCGACCAAATATCATATTTTACCACGTTTTTATTAGCTCGCTTTCTTGTCTGTCTGTCTGTCTGTCTGTTTGTTCGGTACAAATTTTGCAATTGATTTTAAACTAACTTCCCAATGAGCTAGAGACTTGAAATTTTAAACATAACTCAGAACTGGACGACAATGCAATATTTAAAAAATTTTTTTTTAAAAAGCCTATGCGTTCAGGAGATATAAATTATTTCTAATTTGAACCTTTGCACCCCCCGCCGCGTGACGTAGTACGTCGTCGAGTTCAGCGTCCCCACTCTACTACGTGTTCCCACTCTGACTCATCCCCACTCCACTGACCCGCTTCGCACCGAAGGAGCTCAGTGTGCGTTCGAGCTCCATGCGGTGTTTACAAAGTTACTACGTATTATTATAGTATAATGTTTGTTTACCAAGCGAAAGAATAGTTACACCGAAATTCTACGTCGAACCTTTATCTTTGACATTTTACCACGGCGTTCGTTTTCGATATGACGCGTTGCAATACCGTCTGTAATTTACTACATGTCTCTGTTATAATCTCATCAAAATGTTCAAAATCGATTGTAAAATTTCACACATATAAGGCTAAAAAGCAGAAAATAATTATTTAAATAAAAATAAATTTTTAAAAAATACCACGCTTTTAAAACGGACTAAAAAGTATAAAATAAAATTTTAAAAAACGCTACGTTTAAAAACGGACTAAAAAGTATAAAATAATTTTTTCTAGCCCCATACAGATTCCTAACCCCGTAAAGATAGTCCTGAAAATTTGTGATTGTGAATTTTGAATAGGTATGGAAATACTTGTAAGATTTAAAAAGAAAAACGTGGGGCGCATACAATAGATGATTGATGCATGAACACCTAAATCACTAACAATTTTATTGCACTGCAAATGATATGAACTGTTTTGCGAGTTTTCTCAGCGGCAGCTACTCTCTACACTTCTTACTACGTATTATCTTGCGACCCACGTTTTTCGTTTTAAATCTTACGAGTAATTTCATAGTTATTCAAAATTCACAATCACAAATTTTCAGGACTATCTGTACGGGATTAGGAATCTGTATGGGGCTAGAAAAAATGATTTTATGCTTTTTAGTCAGTTTTTTAAACGTGGCGTTTTTTAAAATTTTATTTTATACTTTTTAATCCGTTTTAAAAACGTGGTATTTTTAAAAAATTTATTTTTATTTAAAATAACACTTAAGTGTCTGGCACTAATGGTATTAGTGCTGGACGAACCAAATTCAATTGCTATAATTGCAACGCATGACGTAAATTTTGCGTCGTCGCTGGATACCAAGAGCAAAAGATTATTCAGTGTAACGATAGCTTCGCAGCGTTTACATAAGAGTTATCCGTGCCGGGATTTATTGATCGATACAGTGTAGTCCCACGGCCCAACGGATTCGCATGGGATTTCACCGACGGACTCGTCTTCCGTCCTGCACGCCCTCTCAACCGTTTCTGTTTCCGTTTTCTTCTCTCGCGTGGCTCTCTGTTTTCCGCGCAAGTCGACCATTCGATTGGGGTCAGACACTTGGATTTCACACGATCTATAATGCAGACCCTTCGAACGGGATAGAATACGAAAGAGGCTGAAATGAGCACGGGCGCGAAAAATGGCAAGCCGGTACGCGCGCCACGGGCCGAACGGCCGACACTGAAAAGCGTGAAAAGTCCGACGTACCCACTTCTATTCTAATTTCGCGAATGCTCCCACTGTAAAAAACTCCGGAGTTACGGGATCTTCGGCTGTTTGCACACTTCTCATTTCGAGTACAATAAAACCGCGACAAAAAATCGCAGATCAACCTTTCAGAGGTGATTGCGAATGGGAGACCTTCCTTCGTAAGGTCACATTGAAACGAATACGGGAGAAAATATATTGGCACGTTCACCTACAGAAAAAAGCATTTCTCGCTACGAGCAATAATAATGACGTAAATCAAGGTGGCAATACATGGCGAACCACTCTTTGATCCTAGAAATTACCTTTAATCCGAATACTGAAATATTTGTACATTTAGCAATTCTCTTGTCCACTGTAGGATAAACTTTACTTTACCGGACTCCAAATTAGAACCTTTCTCCTACGAATTATGATGTATTTGGTATTTAATCCAGTAGATTTGTACCCGGCGCGAAAGTAGATCGCAGTTTGGATCCCCTAGGATCAATAGTTAAGGAGCTATGGTCGTTTAAAGTTGAGCAATTTTGACAGGTAAGGGCGCTGCCATATTGGTTCGTAGTGACGACCGCGAGCCGCTTATCTTGCCGCACTCCCCTCTTGACTTAATCCTAACCAATTCAGTAAGCGGCGTGCGACCGTCACTACAAACCAATATGGCGGCGCCCTTACCTGTCAAGAAATTGGAAATATGCTCAACTTAAGTGACCATATCTCCTCAACTATTGATCTTAGAGGTTCGAAACTCCGATCTGCATCCGCGCCGAGTACAGATCTACTGGATTACATACCAAAAAAATCATAATTTGTAGAAGAAAGGCAAAAATTTTGAGTACGGTAAAGTAAAGAGCAGCCCCACTTTATCCTCTAGTTAGTAGATTCGAAACCTTTACGATCCGAAAATTTGCGAAGAAATGATTCAACAGCAATAGCAATTTTGGCGATGAACCAACGAGTCACTCTCAAGAACGTAATCCAATCGTTCATTCTGGGATTACTTTTTTAGAGGAGGTTTATCTGTACCGATTCTCTTGTTCACTATATTCTCAATTCATATTTCATACATACAGAGTTGGGCAAAAATTTTATGTGAATTTGATGTGAATTTATTCACATATTTCTGCCCAACTCTGCATACATATCGTTAAGTAGACTAAAATTTCGTGCATCAATAATAAGCAGGAGAATGAGAGACCACCATTCATAAGGTCAAAAAAATTTCTTGACGCTTTCACCTACAAAAAAACAAACATTTTTCACTATGAACAATAATAATGACGTAAATCAAGCTGGTAATACCTACAGTCAGCAGCAATAATAAGTGGACACCCTTAAAAATCGCATAACTTTTAGAAATTGGTCCAAAGGACTTGAATTTTTTTAAGATGTTAGACCGGCTAGTTCGCTACAGAATAAGTAAACAAAAATTACTATTACTAAACTATAACTAAATTACTATTGCAATTGGTAGGAATTATACAAAATTTAAAAAATTGATGGTTTGTCAACTTTTTTATCTGTGCCTGTAACGATAATTTAGAAAATGTGTTTTATAGATTTCGGTAACTTATATGCATACTGAAAATTTCATCGAAATCGGTCAACATTGCAATGAGCTATATACGTTTAAAGATGAGGGCTTAAGGGTGAAAATAATTATTTAAATAAAAATAAATTTTTTAAAAATACCACGTTTTTAAAACGGACTAAAAAGTATAAAATAAAATTTTTAAAAACGCCACGTTTAAAAGACCGACTAAAAAGTATAAAATAATTTTTTCAAGCCCCATACAGATTCCTAAACCCTGAAAATTTTTGATTGTGAATTTCTAATAGCTAAGAAAATACTTGTAAGATTTAAAACGAAAAACGCGGGGCGCATGCAATAGATAATTGATGCATGAACACTAAATCACTAACAACTTTATTGCACTGCAAATGATATGAAGTGTTGTACGAGATTTCTCAGCGGCAGCTACTCTCTACACTCCTTACTATGTATTATCTTGCGCCCCACGTTTTTCGTTTTAAATCTTACAAGTATTTACATAGCTATTTAAAATTCACAATCACAAATTTTCAGGACTATCTGTATGGGCCCAGAAAAAATTATTTTATACTTTTTAGTCCGTTTTTTAAACGTGGCGTTTTTAAAAATTTTATTTTATACTTTTTAGTCCGTTTTAAAAACGTGGTATTTTTAAAAAATTTATTTTTATTTAAATAATTATTTTCTGCTTTTTAGTCTTGTATGTGTGAAATTTTACAATCGATTTTGAACATTTTGATGAGATTATAACAGAGACATGTAGTAAATTTCAGACGGTATTGCGACGCGTCATATCGAAAACGAACACCGTGGTAAAATGTCAAAGATAAAGGTTCGACGGAGAATTTCGGTGTAACTGTTCTTTCGCTTGGTAAACAAACATTATAGTATAATAATACGTAGTGACTTTGTAAACACCGCACGGAGCTCGAACGCACACTGAGCTCCTTCGGTGCGAAGCAGGTCAGTGGAGTGGGGATGAGTCAGAGTGGGAACCGAGTGGGCACTACCGGTCGTCGCGCGGGGACGTGTAACGGTTAAATTTTTAATAGTTTATATCTCCTAAACGCGTAGGCTGTTGTAAATTAAAAAATTTTTTTAAAATATTGCATTGTCATATAGTACTGAGCTATGTTTAAAATTTCAAGTCTCTAGCTCATCGTGAAGTTAGTTTAAAATCAGTTGTAAAATTTGTACCGAACAGACAAACAGACATACAAGAAAGCGACCTAATAAAAACGTAGTAAAATATTTAATGGCATACCTGGTGATTTGGCGACTTCTCTGGGAAAATCATCATTAACGAACTGCTCCTTTTTTGTAGACATTATTTCGAGATTATAACAGAGACATGTAGTAAATTTCAGACGGTATTGCGACCGCATCATATCGAAACGCCGCGGTAAAATGTCAAAGATAAAGGTTCGACCCAAAATCTCGGTGTAACTGTCCCTTCGATTGGTAAACAAACATTATAGTATAATAATACGTAGTGACTTTGTAAACACCGCACGGAGCTCAAACGCATACTGACGCACACTGACGCACACTGAGCTCCTTCGGTGCGAAGCGGGTCAGTGGAGTGGGGATGAGTGAGAGAGGGAACGGGTAGTGGAGTAGGGAGCGCTGTCGCGCGGCGTGGCGATCGTTGAACGCGATGACGTAGGTTTCGCGGGGGGGTGAACAGGTAAATATTTAATTGTTATATCTCCGAAACGGATAGACTTTTTAAAATTTTTTTTTTAATAATGCATTGTCATCCAGTTCTGAGCCATGTAACCGATTTCAAATCTCTAGCTCATCAGGAAGTTGGTTTAAAATCAATTGCAAAATTTGCCACCGAACAGACAAACAAACAAACAAACAAGAAAGCGAGCTAATAAAAACGTGGTAAAAAGTTGCAGATTTTCAGCCTTGCCGAGGCATTTCGCCCTTACGTGATCATCTTTAAACGTTTGTAGCTCATTGCAATGTTGACCGATTTCGATGAAATTTTCAGTATGCATATAAGTTACCGAAATTTATAAAACGCATTTTTTAAATTATCGTTACAGGTCCAGATAAAAAAGTTGACAAAACATAATTTTTTAAATTTTCTATAATTCCTACCAATTGCAATAGTAATTTAGTTATAGTTTAGTAATAGTAATTTTTGTTTACTTATTCTGTAGCGAACTAGCTGGTCTAACATCTTAAAAAAATTCAAGTATTTTGGACCAATTTCTAAAAAGTTATGCGATCTTTAAGGGTGTCCACTTATTATTGTCGCTGACTGTATATGGCGAACCACTCTTTGATCGTTAGCGATTCTCTTTGGCCACTTTATCCTCTAGTTAGTAGATTCGAAACCATTACGATTTGAGAATTTGTGAAGAAACGATAACAGCAATAGCAATTTTGGCGATGAACCAACGAGTCACTCTCATGAATGTAATCGAATCGTTCATTCTGGGATTATTTTTTTAGAGGAGGTTTTGGCAAGATCGGGCCATCTTTATCTGTACCGATTCTCTTGTGCACTATATTCTCGATTCATATTTCATACATATTATTAAGTAGACTAAAATTTCCTGCATCAAAAACAAGCAGGAAAATGAGACACCACCCTTCATAAGGTCTAGAAAATTTATTGACGTGTCCACCAACAGAAAAAAAATATTTTTCGCTACGCACACAATAATAATGACGTAAATCAAGGTGGCAATGTATGGTGAGCCACTCCGTATAGTAACTCGCGTCGACCGCTGTCAAAAAGCGCCATCGAAAAAACTCGAAAAAACAAATCAATAAATAAAACCAATTTGCCGTACGTACCAATTCAGCACACAAGGAATCGTCGAATTTGCGGTAGCGTATCACGAGGTACCAAGCCTGCAACCGAGTCCAGTGCATCATTCAATCGGGTCACGTCCGACTCGACAAGAATTTAGATGCGATTGGTGAAAAAAGCTGTCATTGATATCTCGGAAACGAGCGGACGCCGCGGTGCGCGATATTTTCACGCGGAATCGATCGTCATCGTCGTAACTGCTGCCCGGCCCCGTGGACAGGCGGTGATTTTTACCCCAGCAATTTTCTATAAAAGCGCGTTAAACACTCCGGCCGGTTCGCCACCACAATACCGGCGAAAAATTTCTATTCGCTCGATTTCAATTTGATTCGAAGTGTTTCCACTCTTCCAAACGAGACTGGTTGTTACTCTTTGTGCGACCACCACTTGCCCTGCCCCCTCTCCCTCGCCAGTCTCCCAAACACCTGCGGAAATCTGCGTTAACTAACACGCGGTCGATCGCGCCGCTTTATCCCGCGGAATAGCGAACAATACTTGCCGCCGAAACTTTGTTGCCAGCGTCGGCGTCGATGCGACCGCATAGTTTCGGTCCGTTTAAAGGTCTCGATGGTCCATTCACCGATCTAACACTCGACCAATTCGTAAATTCGTTACAGGGCCTTTGAAATGAAGGATCACGTTGACATTTTCCGAGAATTTCAACTGTTTTTCTTTGTATCAGATGATTGCATAAGTTCGTGCCAGATTGTCATAGATGTTGCAAACAGTACTGCACGGCGGAGTGTAAAAAAATTATATAGTCATCATTGTTATCTAATTGTAGGAAAGAATGGTGACTATACAGGGTGAATTCGATAAAGCAGGACACCTAAATATCTCTGTTACTTTTCGTTGTACAAAAAAACTTCGTAGGACAAAGTTACACTGTTTGAAGAGCCACATATAACGGTGTAAGGGAAAAAAAATTTCATTGTCATTTTTATGAGATTTCAAGGTTATCGATGTTTTTTTAAATGGAATGAGGTATTTTTTAATACATCAATCGATGCAGCTGGACATTCGTTATAAAAAAGTACTTACCTATGTATGTCGAAAAGTTAGTAGTTCAGGAGATATTTCAATTTAAATAACTCTAAAATACCATTACTGTCGTATTAAGATGTTACACAAGTAAGTAAACACTAACGTCTTAGTACGACAGTAATGGTATTTTAGAGTTATTTAAATTGAAATATCTCCTGAACTACTAACTTTTCGGAATATATTGGTTAGTACTTTTTTATAACGAATGTCCACCTGCATCGATTGATGTATTAAAAAATACCTCATTGCATTTAAAAAAACATCGATAACCTTGAAATCTCATAAAAATGACCTTGAAATTTTTTTTCCCTTACACCGTTATATGTGGCCCTTCGTGTAATTTTGTCCTACGAAGTTTTTTTGTACAACGAAAAGTAACGGAGATATTTAGGTGTCCTGCTTTATCGAATTCACCCTGTATAATTGATTTATAAAGCTGTAATCTTTAACACTAAACCCACCATTGCCGGTCAAATGATCGGTTTTATATTTTTCATTTCACAATTATTGAAATTATGAAGTTGCTCACATGGAAATTGATTCGATCAATTTCTTTATCCAAACACGTATTGCAATAAAAGTTGCACGAAATCTAAATAAATAGAGCCTTGTCATTTTTACAAGGTAAAACATTTTAATCGCTTTTAGTGCTCGGTAGGTTTAGTGTTAAAATTTAACCATTGAATTTTATTTTTAAATCGAGCAGGAACTTATACAATCATCTAATAATCGAAGGGGTGGATGGATAAAGGTGTCAAGTAACAAATTGTTTGTTTTCTGTAAAAGAGTGTGTAGCGAGATATGTTGTCCTTTTTTTGTTGAATGAAGATAATAACACAAATCAATTACAAATATATATATATATATATATATATATATATATATATTGTTATGGTTAATCTCTAATACAAAAAAAGATAATAATTATCTTCATTCATCAAAAAAGGACAACATATTTTGTTAAAAACTCTTTTACAGAAATCAAATTTGACACCTTTGTCCATCCATTCTTTCAATTACAACAAAAATTCTCAATTAATACTACCATCGACTAAAGCTGCTGTCAATGAAATCTGTCGGTCAAATCTGGAGTCGACGGAATGTTGTCGGTGAAAACAGTGTCGGTGATTTCAATGGGACCCGTATCGTCCCGGGGTGAACTCTGTAGCGTGTGACGTCAAAGCCCAAACATTGGAACTACGGGAGCGCCAACGATGGGGACAAACGTAGCGAGTGGGAAACCCTCTTGCCCCTGTCCCGTCAATGAGACTTCTTGCAAGGCACTGACAATACTCCCCATGCCACACAAGAAGTCTCCTGGCAGGAATTCGAAAGGAATGCGACAGCAAGCTGACCTATTGGGTCATTCCACTCGCACTTTCACTTCTAGCCGAATTATGGGTTAAAGTATGTGACGTGTGGCCTAATCATTGTCTGCGAGCGAGGAACCCTTTGCCCCAGTGCCGTCTCGAGGGACAACTTGTGAGACAGTGACAGTACAGGGTCGTCGAGGTCCCACGTCCTTTTCCCGGTTATTGGTGACCTCAGTGGGGGAAAAGTGATTGTATTATATACAGTGGGTAACGAAAGTATTCGAACGCTCTATAAAACAAAATAACTTTTTTATAATTGTACCAAACTACCTGATTCTTTATCATCAATTAGAAGTATTAGTTTATAAAATGATGTGCAAAAAAGATTTTCCAAAAAAATTATAATTTACAAGGTTACATGCAAAAATAAATAAGGCATTTTTTAAAACTTTTTTATTAGGGCCCTTAATGAAAATTTTAAATATATGTTTTGTAGATCTATGTTAGTTATACACATGCTGAAAATTTCATCTAAATCGGTTGACGCAGGAAAAAAGGACACGCATCTAAAGATGTACGATTTTGTGGATTTTAAGCAGAAACTGATCAAAAGTCGTGTAAAACTACGATTTTCAACATTTTTAATCGCTTGTAGCTCGTGTGTATGTTAATCGATTTTCAAACTCTCTGGGCCTGTTTAAAGTTTAAAGTCAGCGATTCCACGCTGATAGCAGCGGCTGAAAATAAAATATATTTTTAAGAAAAAAGATATATACTAATTTTGATGAAATTTTCAGCATGTGTATAACTAACATAGATCTACAAAACATATATTTTAAATTTTCTTTAAGGGCCCTAATAAAAAAGTTTTAAAAAATGCCTTATTTATTTTTGCATGTAACCTTGTAAATTATAATTTTTTTGGAAAATCATTTTTGCATATCATTTCATAAACCAATGCTTCTAATTGATTATACAAAATCAGGTATAAAACAGTATAATTATAAAAAAATTATTCTGTTTTAAAGGGCGTTCGAATACTTTCGTTATCCACTGTATCTTGTTTAATGATCGGGAAAGGAAAGAATGCAATAATTAGATTAGTAACAATTTCGATACAAGCAGAGTAGGTCAGAATAGAAATGAGTGAGTCAAATAAAAAGAGTGAGGGATGGTATGGACCGAATGTGTGAAATAAGATAGATCTGTAAAGTTAGGTTGATGTAAACCAAGTCATATTTCTTAGCTGTAAGGCTGAAATAAAGCAAATACATACATACATTACATATGTCATCTTTGTGCTAAATTACAATAAACATCCATGGCTTTCAGAAAGGTTTTATTGCCTATATTGAGGCGGTGTGTACGTGTGGCCGCTTCAACCAATAGTTTGCTAGAGCCGAAAATGCGTGTGAAACGCAGCGTACCCCTTCCCCTTTGACCAATCAGCGCCGCATTATTTTCACGGGAGTTTTTGTGATGCACGCACAGTACACGGCTCAATTGTACCGCGGTCGTTCTCCCTACTCTCGTTAGTCGAAATGCGACGACGCGAAACGACGGAAAGAAAAATTCATTAGAGAGCGGGGAACACTTTGACAGGTACCGCGTTCTTGTGTACACTTACATCAGAATGTATTGCCACCATAAATCTATTTACTCTCGGGACAGGTAATATTTTTCATAAACGAACGCAACCATGTTTCTGCGCTTCCACTTTCTTCTCGAATATTGTACATTCTGGTTTTTATTTTTCCCCCGCACGATCCAACGCGTCTGAAAACATATTCGTATGCCGAAAAACGTATATAGAGGATTATTTGACGGAATTGTCGCTGATAACATTCATATAAAGTCGCACACGGTACTGCATGTACCACGGATAGGAAATTGTATTTAGTCACTGATATCATTCGCTGTGTATGTGCCCGGTAAAATGAAAAAGCAAAACATTGACTATTTCGTATTGGCTGCTTTGCCATTCCGGTCTAGTTTTACGTATCAAGTGGAACCATCGCTGAAAAATATTTGAAATCGCCACCAGCATTTTTCCCATATTTTTTTGCTGGAACATCCGTGTGTATTTGTCCGTATGCAAATAATATTATAGTACGATACGTGCACGTTAACGTTTTTCGAAATGCGAAGAGACGAAGCGGGAGCAGAATTTCATTAATTGTACAGATTTAATAGGCCGAATAAAAATTTCATTCTACGTTTCCGATTTTATTGGAGTTCCCATCGGTTTTCTACTCCTAATTACTTTGAACAATAGACTGCGCATTTGATGCATTTACGACGGAAATGTTGAATTAAATTCCTAGTAGTAATAAGATTAAAAGAAATTTACAACCTGGATACTTCCTACGATTTATTCAAATTATTTATTAGAGAAACAATTTTCAATGTTTTCAAAATTTACAATGTTTTTTCTGCCTATACATTTTAAGAAATAAATTCCTATTTGGCTCCTACGTCTTGCAATTGATGCAAACAATTTTCATTTTGCATAAAGATTTACAATGTTTTTTCTGCCTATTCATTTTAAGAAATAAATTCCTATTTGGCTCCTTACCTAAAGATTTGTAACGTTCTAGCCATTCACTGCAAGATTGCGCATAAAGATCTTCAATGTATTAATCGCTTGTAGGTAACAGCTGTTGTTTCGGAGCCATTAAAATTGAATGCCGCTAATAGATGCGGAAGAGCCGCATCGTTTTATAGTGTTTCGAACAAGTACGAGACAAGTTGAAAATTGACTGTCATCATTTCAACGACAGCAGCTTTTATGTATAATACGTATTGCAGTTAATCCCTATGTTACTTGACGACAGGTAGGACGGTTCCTCCGAGTTACGTAGTACACGTATAAGAGGTTTTAATGCGTTTAGGAGGGATTCGCGCAGCGTAACTTTCAAAATGTCGCGCAGTTTAGAACGGGGCCGTGTTTACCCCACCTCTATAATCCAGCCGACCCTACCTTAATACGCTGGCCAAAGCCGACCGCAACACCAGACGTCGAGTTTGCCATTACAAGCACTAAATCCCGTCAAACCTATCGGGCTTTGGCTCCGCTTTGCCCTACGCCCTTTGCTACTTCGTCACCCTAAGAATTTCCATCGAGAGCCTGCACGTCGCCCACGCGCGAAATAATCATTCAGGCTGTTGATCAGGGAGAAGGACAACATTGCCTGATCTCAGGTCATCTTCGAATCATAATCTCTGTTTTTAGAACGTCCCGAAGACGTTGCATTGCATCCTTAACCCTCAAGGGGGTTTCCTAACGCATTTTTTTGGTGTTGGGGATTTTTTCACAAAGGACCTTAGGACATAGGACGTTAGGATATAGAACATAGGACCTTGGGGCGTAGGGTCTGGGGCATAGGATCTTGGGGTATAGGATCGTCGGGCATAGGACCTTGGGGCATAGGATCCTGGGGCGTAGGATCTTGGGCGTAGAACCTTAGGGCGTAGGATCTGGGGCATAGGACCTTGGGGCATAGGACCTTGGAGCGTAGGAACTTGCGCGTAGAATCTTAGGGCGTAGAATCTGGGGCATAGGATCCTGAGGCATAGCACCTAGGGGCATAGTACCTTGGGGTATAGGACTTTGGGGCATAGGACCTTCAGACATAGGACTTTGGTGCGTAGGATCTGGGGCATAGGACCTTGGGTCGTAGGATCTTGGGGCTTAGCACATTAGGGCATAGGATCTGGGGCATAGCACCTTGTGGTATAGGACTTTGGGGCATAGTACCTTCAGGCATAGGACTTTGGGGCATAGGATCTGGGGCATAGGACCTTGTGGTATAGGACTTTGGGGCATAGGACCTTCAGACATAGGACTTTGGGGCATAGGATGTGGGGCATAGGACCTTGGGGCGTAGGATCTTGTGGCATAGCACCTTAGGGCATAGGACCCTGGGGCATAGCAGCTTAGGGCATAGGATCCTGGGGCATAGTACCTTGTGGTATAGGACTTTGGGGCATAGTACCTTCAGACATAGGACTTTGGGGCATAGGATCTGGGGCATAGGACCTTGGGGCATAGGACCTTGGAGCGTAGGAACTTGCGCGTAGAACCTTAGGGCGTAGAATCTGGGGCATAGGATCCTGGGGCATAGCACCTAGGGGCATAGGATCCTGGGGCATAGTACCTTGTGGTATAGGACTTTGGGGCATAGGACCTTCAGACATAGGACTTTGGTGCATAGGATCTGGGGCATAGGACCTTGGGTCGTAGGATCTTGGGGCGTACGACCTTGAAGCATAGGATCTTGGGGCATAGGGCCTTAGGGCATAGGACCTTGTGGCATAGATCCTTGTGGCAAAGTACCTTGTGGTATAGGACTTTGGGGAAAAAGGACCTTGGGACATAGGATTGGGGGCATAGGACCTTGGAGGGTAGGACTTAGGGGTAGGGCCTGGGGGGGTAAGACCCTGGGGGGTAGAACCTTGGGGCGTCGGACCATGGAGCGTAGGAATTTGGAGAATAGGATCTTGGGGCATAGGATCTTGGAAAATTACGATATAGCTCCTCAGAACATAGCACCGCTTGCAGTAAAAATTTCAAAGTATATTCATACATATTTCAGTATCTTTTCTAATTTTTTTCAGAAGAATTGTTGAACTTTTAGCGAAATTCACTATACTTGGTAGTAATAACCATGAAAAGACTTCACTCTGAAATAGGATGTTCATAAATTTTCCGAAATACCCTATCTCCACTCTACACCACAGGAATAAAACAGCGCTCTCTCATTCCTTCTTCAGACCACAAATTCACTTACAATACAGCAGCAAATCCGTTCTAATATTATCTGGAAAAATCCAAGAAGAATAAACGTAGAGAGAGCTGGCAGGATTTAAGTCAGTCTATCCCGCAATCTCGGAGGACGAGGATCTAGACCGCGTAACAAAGGAATGGGCAAAAAGGTTGCCCGTGTCTATTAGAAGGGAGCGAGAGTTTTATTAGTCAGCCGATAGCAAACGGGGAGTTTTACGTCGAAGTGCGCCCCATGATTCATGAGCCCTTCAGGAATGATGAAGAGAGGATTTCTGGTTTCCCATACCATCTACGAACGTGTTCCAGATTCTATGTATTCCTTCAACGGAGTACGTCAAACTCCGCTTTCGTCGAAGCACGTTCCGTTTCTTGTACGATAACAAAACTAGAATATATTTGAACAAAGAAAGAAAAAACTTTAGTTACAAATAAAATTTCAACATCTCTTTTTAAGAAATCATTCGAGTTTCGACCCATGTTCCTTTAACCTTAGCCTCGGCAATTATTTGAGTAAAATGCAACAATAAAAATATTTGACCTTGAACATCATAGTCATTCAGAAGTGTAGAGTCACGCTATAGTGATCCTGACATACAATTTTAGTACACCCCGTACTTTCGATCTACACAAAAGAAACTCTGCGATTTTATCACGAATTGAATAGTGTTCCTCGCGAGTTCTCCGTTCCGTTCGTTCGTCGATTCGACGTTCTGCAATCTCGAGGATTCTCTTCGCCGTGTTTGACACTGATAGGGTGCGCATCCTTTCAAACCCGCGACTCGAGGAATTTAAGAAAGCAGAGTACAGGTCCCGGGACCGGATTCAACGGGCAGAGGGTGCGAAAGCATAGTAGCGGCCGGGGAAGGGGCTGAGAGCGCAGCATCCTTAACGAGATGTCGCTTGTCAAATAAAATGCCGCCTCTCTGGGAGGATTGGAACTACGGGGCGCGACGCCGCACGAGAATATACGTGTCGCGGTAGCAGGCCGAGCTATGAAAATAAATACGCCGACAACCGGAATGGCAAGAATAAATATTGGAATATCAGACTCGACCATGAGTTCCGTATAGAATTATAGCTACTGCCACGGCGATGATCAGTGGCACATATTGTCGATCGTGAGTGACTGTGTTTATCAAGTGACGTCGATGAAATCTGGTCAATTCCGATCGGGCTGAAATTTGACAAACACGTTCTGGGTTAGATCACAAAATGACAGTATAGGATACTTGTCCCAATTACTGTTGCAGTAAGCCAACTTGTTAATACGTTAATTAATTAATCTTTTCTCAAGTTGGAAATGTTAATATTTCAGAACAAGGCGAAGTTTCCGTTTACGTCCGTGCTCAGAAGTGGATGAAATTTTGGGAATAGGTTCTTTGTTGACTAAAATGTTGATTGTCAGAAGGATTTTTGGCGACTCGAAAAAAAATGTTTACCCTTTAAATGTCAGTCCCTACCTTACCGACACCACTCCTGTATTTTCGTATGCGTGGACGGGCCCTCTCTCTACCCCCCTACCACCTAATCCTAACTAATTCTGATCGCATAATCTTCCCATTGTAGATATTCAACTAATTGGTTTAACAATTGGAATTTTGAAAACATTTTATATTAATTTCCAGAATGTACATATTTAATATCTTTAATTAATCGCAAAAATGGATCATCACCAGCTTTGTTGATCTCACAGCGCCATAAAAATTCACACATGTGATCTATAATTGAATCATTCTTAATGCCACCTCTACTTAGTCTCTAGAGTGACATTAAAATAGTAAACAAAATTTGTCGGTAAGGTAGGGACTGACATTAAAACGATAAAAAAAATTTTTTCGAGTCGCCAAAAATCCTTCTGACAATCATCATTTTAATCAAAAAAGAACCTATTCCCAAAATTTCATCCAATTCTGAGCACGGACGTAAACGGAAACACAGCCCAGAATAATGTGATTGAGATAAAAAGGAGGATTTTCGTCCCAGTCCAGACGGACTTTAATTTATTGTGGAATCTGGCGTTTAAGAATATCCAATTTCTGGGTCAACGAAACTGTAACTTTCTGTACCAACAACTTTATGACAAAATTGCAAGGGGTTATGATAATTATAACATTATAATTTATACACGTGTTTTCGGAGTAACACAATTAGAAAGTCGGTCACTTCGTACGTAATAATGAATTAAGACTGACAGATATAATTAATGTAAAAGTTTATTTGCGAAGAAAGTTTTATATAGACGAACCTTTTGCTCCGGTGTATTTCGAGTGGCACAGTGTAACTTAATTGTTTTCGTTGTCAAAATCTAGAACTAGTAATTTAATTGTATTTAATGCGAAAGATGCCAGATAAGCGACCCAAATACATAAAACAGTTTTATAGAGGTTGAAAAGTAAACATCTGAAGCAGAATAGCACAGGAAAAATATGAAATATAATAAATTGTTCACCGGAAAGTCCAAGCGACAACAGAATATGCATAATTCATCCGTATCCTGTGGCACGTAGCATTCCGACAATGTAAATATAATTATTTAGTCGAAGCGGTGATGTACGCTTACAACTACTCAACGATACAAAAGTCAGATAATCATTTGAAAGGCTGCTGTATCGCAAACTGAAAGCTATGTATAACCAACCGATAACAATCGTCGACACGAGTTTATTATTATTATTCGGCATAAAGCAGACCATTACAATTTTAATTACAATTTAAACAGATGAAATATAAATGGATAATGAAGTAAAATGCAATTGTAATAATAACATTCAAAATAATAATTACGTCGTTTGACGGTATCGTATTTATAATTCACAGCACGTTAAGTGAATCCAGCAAAAACATCATTTCGCTGCTGAACGAAGATCAGAATAAAAGATCGAAATGAACGAGAAAAGATATTTGAATTGCGTCTCGTTCGACGTCTGAGAGTAACATAATTCTACATCGACGATAATCAATGAATAATTAATGATTTCGTCGGGGGAATACCGATGTGCCCGTCGATTCCGCCCGCAGAAAAGGAATTCGTTATTCGCGCAATCGATTTAACAGCAGCGTACAGACTCGGTTTCAGTTGGCCGGCGTTCTCGATTCGATCGTAAAACTAATCTGCTGCGTCCTCGATTAAAAAGCAACGCCGATACCCGGCCGAATTTAACGTGGAGACGTTAGCGCAAGAGTCGATTCGATTAACGTGTACAGAAGAGCACCGAACGAAATTTCGGCTGTGCCACGCTTACGGAGTGCACCGGCGATACGGTCCATTAATTTCTTTTTCCGGCATCGAATGAATTCTGACTACAAAAGGAAGAAAACGCGCGGACACGGCACGGCGAAGCGCTTCGCCATTCAAACGTAATCTCCTACAGCTATGCGAAACAAAGCAAGACTAATATAAATTGTTTCAGCGAGCTCAAAGTCGCCAGAATCGCTAGAAATTTCCGATTTAGAGTGGTCCCTCAACACTGACGTACTCTTTCATCCTAGAAATTACCTTTCATCCGAATACTGAAATATTTGGACATTCAGTGATTCTCTTGTTCGCTTTATCCTCTAGTTAACAGACTTGAAACCTTTGCGAGAATTTGTGAAATAATGATTCAATTGTTAATAGTAATTTTTAGAGATGAATCAACAGGTCACTCTCAAGAACGTAATCCAATCGTTCATTCCGGGATTATTTTTTTAGAGGAGGTTTTAGGAACATCAGACCATCTTTATATTTGTATCAATCATCTTGTCCAATCAATTCTTGATCTTGAAGATCTTAAGAATCTTCATGGGAAATAAAAGTTCCCCGTATCAATTACAACTAGACTAAGGAGTTTATCCATTTACATTAAAAATGAGTAGAAGAAATTTAAAACAGTAAAAACAAAAGACTTTTTTAATGTTTTAATATTATTTTAACCATTCAGACATATTAAAAAGAGAAATCAATTTTTATTTGACTCCAATTTATTGCAATTGAGGGTGAAAGATTTTATTTTGTACAAAAATCCGCAGTCTATTAGGTCAATCGGAAAGTTCCGTTCGTTTTCTTACAAAAAGTAGAGCTTTATTTAAGAAACAAAATGAAGAAGTCCATTAATCAAAATATTGTCCATCGTTAGCGATGACTTCTCCCCATCTTTCGGACAGCAAGCGAATTCCGCGACAAAAGAATAAGTCATCTTTGGAGGTCATCCAGTCAGAGATCCATTTTTCGACATCTTCGTAAGAATTAAATCGTTCCTCAGCAAGTGCGTGTGCCATCGACCGAAACAAGTGATAGTCAGAAGGGGCACGTTTCTTGGACAATTCTTGTGACGTTTCGCAAGCAGAATTTTGCAGATGGTTTTTCGCTTTTCAATGTCTCTTGGCTTGCGTTCGTATGGAACCCACTTTCCTTCCTTGTAGACCTTCCCCAAGACTTTTAAACGATCGGAAATGACAGATTAAACACAATTTAACGCTTCTGCAATTTGTTTTTGCGTTTGACATGGATCTTCATCCACCAATGCCTGCAATTCTTCGTCTTCTAATACTCATGGCCGTCCAGAACGCTCTTTGTCCTCCACAGTAAAATTACCATTTCTAAAGCGTCGAAACCACTCTCTACATGTTTTATCGGAAACAGCATTGTCGCCATAAACGTCTACAATCATTCGATGAGCTGAAGCTGCAGTTTTCTTCCAATTGAAGCAAGAGATTAACACTTCGCGCAAATGACGTTTATTCGGCTCAAATTCCGACATTTCCAATAAAAACCGATATTATTGATGTAAGCGTATATTGTTATGTATTGAATTTTATTGGAAGATGTCCAAACTAAAAACTTAACCTTACTTTAGACGTTATAGTTAACGACAGTTCGAGCTACGGCTACTCGACGCTAAACGGACGGAACTTTCCGATTGACCTAATAGTTATAACAGGCAGCAGTCAAATAGAAATGTCTTTCCATTTCAGCAACTCCACAGATTTGAAAATAAGATATTGATACTTGGAAAATTTCTCTTCTTTACCAAGCACTGCAGCTGTGCTCGAACAGTTGTCGTTTTCGCGAAGCCTCTCGCTAATCCCGGTCCCTATTTCTGCGACGATCGAAGGTATCACTGGTTGCGAAAGACACCGAAAACATTCGGTAAGAGGGGGGTGTGATAAAACTTGGTCGACGAAAGTTTCCTCGATACGATGTAAAAGTTCTACGGCGGAACGAGCGTCGGCGTGCACGTGAGCGATTGTAATTGCGCGACGTGCTCTCCTCCGGCGCGACGCGGCGTCGTTCGTCTGGATTGCGATCGCCCTGAGAGTCAACGGTGTAATCAAATTCCACGGATTTGCAATTACTTCGAAAATTCGTGGCCAACACCAGAGGTTAACGGTGATGGCGACGAATCGCGGACCGCGTTTCTTTAAGAGCACACAGTCAAACTGGATGAGAGCAGCGTTGCCAATGTATAGTGTATGCTTCCCTCTCCACCGTCAGGTTCCCCACTCGCGACTTCCCACACGATTAACGCATAGAGTTAGTCATGAAGATGGTTCGAGTTGGCAGTTTTCTTTTTCATTAACACGTTCGCTACCAGCATTTGTTTCGTTGCTTACCTTCCCTGTTCGAAAGTTTTGCTAAATGCAACGTACCCAATTTTAAATTATTAAAACAGTTCAGCAGAAGAAAGCCACAGATTCTCTGAAAATTGTGCATTCTACTATGACTTTAATTTAATTGTTATTTACAAATACAATTTAAATTATTATTTGTATTGACAAATTGTATTTATACATTGTATATACAAATTGTATATACAAAATACAAGAAATAAGAGAAGATTCGAATAATAAATAATATCTTTTATTTGCAAATAAGAAATAACAAATAATATATTCTATTTGCAAATAAGAAATAAATAATATTTTTTATTTGCAAATAAGAAATAACAAATAATATCTTTTATTTGCAAATAAGAAATAATAAATAGATCACTTTTGGAATTATTTAAATTACTTTTATTTAAGTAAAAAGTTTAGTTATTATTTGCAATTGAAATCACACGTTTATTTATTATTCAAAATAAAATTTGCCCAACACTGGCAACAGCACATTGCTGTGCATGCTAACATTACAAGAATAACTTAGAATCTAGGGTTGACAATAAGGTGGAACATTCTGAATGCAACTCTAAAGGTGCAAACAGTGAGACTTAAGGAATTTATGGGCAAAGAGAGGGTTCGCACAAGAAGGCATCTATGTTATAGGGTGCAAAGTATCAGTCGGTAGAGTTACTATAGTTGTGAATGATGAAGATGGTCAGAGTCACCACACAGATTAAGACTTCTCTACCCTTCCCCTCTGCGACGCTATTCCCCCACGTCGTGGCCCAGTCACGTGACGGGTTTCGTCTCTGTCGTGCATACGTCACAATGTCACGTGACCAGAGAGGGTAACCGTATTCCCCTTAATTCGAGTCAATTCCCAGGTGTGCCACCTTTCATGTTCTGATAACGTCGTGAAACGTCTACACGAAATTCGGTGGAGAAACGGGGGACGCATTCCGATCGATGCGGGCACTCGGACTCTAGACGTATCGATGGCTCGATTAGGTGAGCGAAGTATAGGCTGCCGATATGGGGGCATTGGTAACTTAATATAAAAGATTGCGACCGTCCATCGGCGGCGGGACGTAATAGTGCAATTACAGCGACCTGGCCGGGCACGGCTGATCGATAAAGTACTTACCTAACAATTGTACATTTCAGTGAAATTGCTACTTGAGAGCTGCTTTGATTTCTACCGTTCGCAAGTTACATCGCAACACATTGTACGCGGGACGGCTTTATTCCGCGACGTTAATATCTGGGTCAAGGATCCGCCGAGGAAAATGATTTCGATGCGAAGAAGAAGCAGCGCGCTAAGGAGGAACGGATGGATAATGAAAGCATTGTAAAGCCGTGTATTAGCTAGAAGTAGCAGTCGTTTCGTTCTTGATTTAAAATTCTATTTGAGTTTACGCGGCTCGAATCTTCGACCGTCGATGACCAAGTATACTCACCGTGAATTTACCTTGTACCTTATTCTGTAGTTTCGTAATCAAGGATTTATGGGATTTCGATGTAGCCCGTCGCAGAGTGGTCCGATCGAACGATCTAGCATTTCGCAAGAACAATGACACAACTCAAACAATAACGATTTTGAAGTTGGAACAGTGATAAATGAGTTTAGTTGGTCTCTGCGTGCTAGAAAAACGTCATATGTCTAACACCTAATTGAACCGTTTGAAGGCAGTTGCGTTAGGTTTACTTTTTGAGTTAATTAATATCTGCAGTGGCAGGAATGGTGTCACCTTAGAGTTGATGGAGGTATTCGTTATATCATTTTATAGAGCCTAGTCGAATATTACTTCCAAAAATATTTTTGTGGAAGATTAGAGGTCTGTACAACGTCGATGGAAATTTTATAATTTTCTTAAAATCATTATTGTAAGAATACTGCATTTTTTAGATATACAGTAGCGGACAAAAGTTTAAGACCGCTCTAAACAAGACGATAACTTTTTTAATATTGTACTATACGATTTGAACTTTTTTGGGAAGCTAGTGTAATTAGTTTACTAAAGGATGTGAAAAGAAATTTTTTCAAAAATTGCAATTGATCGGAATTGTTGAAAAAATACTAAAAGTTGAATTTTTAACTTTTTTATGTAGGCCTATATTGAAAATTTAAAAAATACGTTTTGTAGATCTGTGCCAATTGAACATATTCTGAAAGTTTCGAGAAAATCGGTTGACGTTGCAATGAGCTACAAACGTTGAATTTTCACGATTTATTGCCGAAAATCTTGAAAACATACAATTTTTACCATCTTTCAACGTTTGTAGCTCATTGCAACGTCAACCGATTTTCACGAAATTTTCAGAATATGTTTAATTGGCACAGATCTACAAAACGTATTTTTTAAATTTTCAATATAGGCCCACATAAAAAAGTTAAAAATTCAACTTTTAGTATTTTTTCAACAATTCCGATCAATTGCAATTTTTGAAAAAATTTCTTTTCACATCCTTTAGTAAACTAATTGCTCTAGCTTCCCAAAAAAGTTCAAATCGTATAGTACAATATTTAAAAAGTTATTGTCTTCTTTAGAGCGGTCTTAAACTTTTCTGTCCGCTACTGTATCACTATTCTTGCCGGGATGCGGTTTCATGAAGATTTTAGCCCTATTTGGAAGTTTAGAAGTATAACAATGTAGGTTGTTGAATTCGTTTTGGAATCAGCTACAATATTATGAAATCAAAAATATATATTGATCTCTAAAAGTTAAAGACGACCTTGATTTTTTATCGAATAAAACATTATTTTGTCTCATTATCAGAACTGAAAAATCATGTTTAGTTTTAAAATGAACAATAATCCACGATGGTGTTCATAAAATGTTTTTTAAATAAATTGTTGTTTTAATAAATCTTATTAATTGAGACGTTTTTGAAGGTTTTCGATGAAAAATCACATTCACAAAACGTTTATTTTCAAATGCTCGTTATAATTTTTATTAGATTAATATCGACATTTTCGACATTGCTGCAGTAACTGCAGCCTAGTTAGGAGAGCAATTTATTCGAACTGCACGGAGCTCGATGTGCTTGGCGTTTTCAGTATTCTCATGTTTTCCAGTCTTATCCGGGAAAAAGAGCATGCAGCATATGGCATCGATATGCAGCTCGAAATAGAATTAAAATCAGTGCATCCGTGATCGGGGCCAAACAAACGAGGAGCGGATAATTATCCGCGTGACGCGTACTGGTTCATTAATATGAAAATACGAGCGACACAAGCGACGAGACTCGCCCGATTCCGAAATCCCCTCGATACTCACACGTTTTAATTACCTATTATTTGCAAATCCGATTCTCGCGTAACGAGACCGGCTCGTTCGCCAAAAACTCTCGGAAAAATCAAGGAAGCTCGTAACGTCGGGTACTCTGCGATCGGCTTCCTAATGAAAACGAGCCCGGCGATCGTCCTGGAAAGCTCCGAGAAAGTAATTGTATCGACTAGCCGATACAGGATACCGTGCACGCTCCACACTATCGAAGGCCGAAATTTTTTTTTAATATGTAAACTTTAATGTGCGTTAAATAAATGAATCTGTTCGCAAAATTTCAGCCCAATCGGGTTTGACCGGTTTTCGGAAGTACACTACCGGACGAAAGTTTCGATTCACTTGCTGATTTTTGTCAAGATCGAATATACCGATGAATTTTGAAATTATCATTATATCAAATATTAACTATTACAGTTGAATAATACTTCTAAACAGATTTCAGAATTTTCTTATGTCCACAATGCTCTTGTGTAGTTTGTACATCCAGTGTACGACACCTTTGAAAAATACCAAATTGGAAACATTCGAAAAACTAATTGCCAGTATGCCCTGAATATGTCAGGCTGTGACTTTTTTATTATATTATATTACGAATGAAATATTGGTTTCAAATATAATATAAATCTTTATTTAATATTGGAAGTAAAATGTTTGCTTTTAATTTACTGTGAATTCGTGTGTGTCATTTAATCGATATACATTTATATTATAAGAAATATGATTTTTGAAATTTTATGGATATGAAATTGGTTTAATACCTCATACAATACCTAAATGTTTAGTAATTGATTAAACATCGATATATTGGGTTGGCAAGTAAACTCGTTCGGTTTTTTAAAGTGGAATAAATCACAAAAACCGAACGAACTTATTTGCCAACCCAATATTTAATAATGTAAACAATATTTTTACTAATGGTACAGCAATTTTTAGTGGTGCCCCAGGAGGGACAACCGAGTACAAAGGGTTAAACGTTTACTGTTACGTACTCAGTGAGCAATGATTACACTGTCCCACATCTTTGTTCCCTAATTACTGTTGGGTCCTTCGTATAGAGTTTTTTGCGCTGATTCCTAATCTGTTTTTAATTTTTTTACTATACGCATAGTTTTTGAGAAAGATGACTTTGAAAAAAAAACATATTTTTCAAATTTAAACAAATATTGTGATGTTATTATAAAAGATATTGAATTGTTCTTTAAAGCAAAAGATTCTGTAGACTTTCCCGAATACAGGGATATCAAATATTAATACATTATAATTGTTTAAACATGTTTAAATAATCACTAAAGGCGGAGAGACAGCACTTTTGCACCAATTTTTGAGGATATTTTTCAATTCATCTGAAAAAGTAAGGGTCCAGCGGAAAAGCTAACTATACCATGCGATAGAGCAGACTTTTATCTTGCGAAACCCCGCTTTGAAGTTTGAAACGTCGACGTTTTTTTCGAACCAGAAAGCAAAATATCTTCGCCCGACATGAGTTGCCGCCAGTGTCGCTCGCCATTACAACGGTCGTTCGCCGCTCCGTATCCCGTCGCTGCGCCGCACAGTGGAACTTTTCGTCCAAATCGGAGAAAAATCAAAGAACTTTCGATAGAAATGAGGTAGAGCGATGCAATTTTTTTAAAATTATAGCTGAAACTTGGCAGAATATGGGAAAAATAGGGAGATTATGGTACGAACGTTTTATAAACTTGAGAAAATTCGTTAAACTCTCACAATTTCAAGAAAATTGCGGTTTTTTCAATAACATGGGCGGAAAAAACTTTTTTTTAACATGCTGCACATCATTTCCTGTAGATTTTTTCACGCTGATTTTAAATCTGGTCTCAAAATTTGTCTACGACCTCAGGATTTTACAAGAAATCGATTTTTGTGAACGAATTGTTTAATGAATTTTCTCAAGGTTATAAAACGTTCGTACCATAATCTTCCTATTTTTCCCATATTCTGCCAAGTTTCAGGTTTAATTTTTAAAAAATTTCATCGCTCTACCTCATTTCCATCGAAAGTTCTTTGATTTTGTCTCCGATTTGGACGAAAGGTTCCACTGTGCGCCGTATCTCGTCCCGAGCGCCACTGGCGGCAACTCATGTCGGGCGAAGATATTTTGCTTTCTGGTTCGAAAAAACGTCGACGATCCAAACTTGACAGGATGGCTTCTCAAGATAAAAGTCTGCTCTATCTCGTGGTATAGTTCGATTTTCCGCTGAACCCTTGTTTTCTGAGATAAATTGAAAAATATCCTCAAAAATTGGTGCAAAAGTGGTCTCTCTCCGTCTTTAATGATTGTTTAAACATGTTTAAACATTCATAATGTATTAATATTTGATATCACTGTATTCGGGAAAGTCTACAGAATCTTTTGCTTTAAAGAACAATTCAATATCTTTTATAATAACATCACAATATTTGTTTAAAGTTGAAAAATATGTTTTTCTTCAAAGCCATGTTCCTCAAAAACTGTACGTATAGGAAAAAAATTAAAAATAGATTCGGAATCAGCGCAAAAAACTCTATAAGAAGAACCCAACAGTAATTAAGGAACATAAAAAAGTTGAAATTTGTTGCAAAGTGTTATGAAGCACTGAACAGCGCTCGAACCAGCCCCGTCCGATCGCGAAGCTGTACAAGGATCCCGAGGTGCGCAGCAGTCATCAAATCGCATAAATCGATCCACCCTCCTGCAAAGTAATAACCCGTTGACATACGAGGGTGCGCGAACTCAGACTAGATGAAGAGATCCGAATCGCGGATCATTCGGTGTCGAGGGGGCTAACGGCGCGAACAAGCATCCTCTTTCGTTATGACGTGCCGATAAATTCCACCTCGGCAAGGGTTGCCGCCCCCGTTCGTTGCCTTGACATCGACAGCTCGTTACACCGTCAAGACGCTCGGCTGACGGCGTTGTATACATAATTCAAGTGTCCCCATGTGCGGCTTCGCCGCCACGTGCAGACGTTTTCACCCGGAAGGGCTTCCCCGCTCGCCGAGGAAACCTAATTTTCTCCTCGAGTAACCCGTTAACACCCCTGTTCGATTCCCACTTTGCTATTCCCGCCGCGTGACTGTACTAATTACCGAATCTGTGTCTTGAGGTTTGATTCGCCGGGTCTTGATGGACTTCCACCCTCGAAGAAAGCTACATAGTGCACGGTCGCCCCTCTTCAACCCCACCTTTTCGGTAAAAGTGTCCGTCTTCACCAGGTTCCACTTAACACGTCGCACGCTGGGTCATATCGAAGAATTATAATCGTATAATACTCGTATCGACATTTACCACATTCAAATGATATTAATGAGATTTACAACTGCACTTCACCTCACCAGGAAACTAATAATTTTTCACTTTTTTGCATGTAATCCTGTAGATTTTGGATAGACAATGCCGGAAATCCAAGTTTTAATGTTGGGAATTCACTGGTTCAAAAGTTATGCGTGTAAAGTTTGTAAAGTCTTTGGCTGGTACTATACATATACCAACATGGCGAACTTTAAACACGTATAACTTTCGAACCAGTGGATTCCTAATATTAATATTTGGATTTTCGATATTTTCTCGTCAAAATCTACAAGAGTACATTTAAAAAATGCAAAAATTTTTAGTTTCCGGAGGTGAAATTTAACCGTAAAAATTGCAGTTACAGGCCAAACACCACAAAAATGGTAATTTTCATTATTACCAATTGCCTGTAACTCCAAATTTGTACTTTTAATTTTTACGAAAATATAATAATTTAAACATGAATATTCCTTCCAGATTTAAAAACTTTCAGTGTTGAAGTATTTTTCGATGCCACTATTTTCCAGTGAGAATATTTTCGACAATTATATACGAACACACAATTGTCTATCATATAAATCAAACGTAATCTAAATAAATCACCTTTCATTTCTGCCGTTTATCTCACTTGCATGGAATGTATGAAATATGCGAGTATACTGCCGCGAATTCATTACACCCGCAAATATGAATACATATAATAAAACTTCCGCTTTTGACACCTAAATACAGTATCTCTGAATGCCGGAATTATTTCGCAAGATCTCGAAAGACTTTCGGAGGAGAATTATATTCCCTGGTAGAGTTCCAAGCATTTTTACTCCACAGTAGCGTTTGAAATAAATAATTTAGCATTCTGCGTTCCAGTCTTAGGCAACTTTTGTGTAATAAGAACTGTATGGTTCATAACAAATTTATTGCCGTGTGCTGTTACAAATTCATCTACTTCAGAATTTTACCTCAGATAAAATAAAAACCTGTGTATCACGAGTCAAAATTATACGTGTCATATATTATTTAAAGAATCCACAAGGAAAATGAAACAAGCTGCACCAACGCAACAATATGGACTTGAAACTGGCCACAGAGGGATTTCTAAGGGGCCCTTATCGAATAGTATGAAGAAACATCACGGTGGTTTAGTATTCGTACACATTTTAAAAACTAATAACTTTTTTATAATTGTACCAACCGACCTGATATTTTATAATCAGTTAGAAGCATTCGTTTGCGAAATGATGTGCAAAGATTTTCCAAAAATTATAATTTACAAGGTTACATTTTTAAACGCTTGTAGCTCGTGTGTATGTTAATCGATTTCGATGAAATTTTCAGCATGTGATTAACTAACATAGATGTACAAAGTATATATTTTAAATTTTCATTGAGGGCCCAAATAAAAAAGTTTTAAAAAATCCGTTTTTTGCATGTAACCTTGTAAATTATAATTTTTGAGAAATCTTTTTTGCATGTCATTTCGTAAACCAATGCTTCTAATTGATTATAAAAAATCAGGTCGGTTGGTACAATTATGAAAAAGGTATTAGTTTTTAAAAGGTGTACGAATACTTTGTACTTTGATCGAGTATTTTACTTTTAACGAGACACCACTCAATATTGCTGTACCATTATTGACAATTTTGCTTACATTATAAAATATGTTGGTACCTAATCTCAATTACTACACATTTCATTATTATATGAGGTATTATATCAATTTCATATTCATATAAAGTGTTCCTCCATTGAAAATACGTATGATATATCGCTTCCATCAAGGAAACTGAAACAAATAGCTCGGAAGCAGACTGGAGAAGCTAAGTAAGTAGAAGGCACACGCCTGATGAAGAATTTAAGCGGTCAATGCGCCTGGAAAATTCGGAAAATCGAAATAATTCAGTGGCGGTGCATTTAACGTGCACGAAAATCTCCATCGTTCCCATTTGGTTCGTCCGCGTTATTTAAAATTAAACGAGTGTTGGATGCACGGAGGCCATTTGTTACCGTGCCAGTTCCCATCCCGGGCGCAGCTCGCGTACGAGCGAACGAAAGTTAAAAGAAGAAAAATCCCTCCATACGTTACACCGCGGCGTGGCAAGGAAAACGAAACGAAACCGTGTGCATGTAGGATATTATAGGACCCCGGTAACAATGGTATCAGCCGCGTCGCGAGAATGTATCGCAGTTAATATATCGGCAGGGGCTGCAATCGATAATTCGACCCGCTCGACGGTAAATCACGATTCCGCGTAAGGCTGCTCGTTCCTTCCGCGAGAAAAACTGCGAAAGGGATTAAATATTATATCGACGATGCTGCACTGTGTGCAACGGACCGTACCAACGCTGTCTATCCTTGCTTCGCGTACTGCCACAGAAGTGCGCCTGTAAACCTCGATCACTGTGACATTATTCGCGACCGTTTTATCAACGGACCGACGCGACGACTGTAACAGACGCAATTGAAACGCCCGCGGGCCGAACTGTTCGTCAATTATTGAACAAATGCCTGTTTCATTGGTCGTCTAATTGATGGACTCGAATCCACTTGCAAAACTCATCATTTTTATCGCGATGTTATTACGGAGTTCATTTCATTCTGAAATGCACCGTGTGCAAACCCATCGCACCCTTTTATACAAAATAATTAGAAGTCGCCTGAGACAAGCCACATGATGGACTTCTACATTTCTTGAGATTGTGGTGGACTTAATAATGTAAGGAGAAACCAAAACGGGTTTATTAGCAAAAGTGGGGGTAAGCTTTACTTTACCGGACTCAAAATTTGTGCCTTTCTCCTATAAATTATTATGTATTTGGTATGTAATCCAGTAGATTTGTACCCGGGGCGTCTGCGGATCGAAGTTTCGATCCTGCAGGATCAATGGTTCAGGAGTTATGCTCGATTAAAGTTGAGCTATCTGCAGTGTTTTTGACAGGTAAGGGCGCCGCCATATTGGTTTGTAGTGATGACCGCGGGCCGCTTATCGAGCAGAACTGCCTGTCCTGCCCCCCCCCCCCGACCTAATCACAATCAACTCGGCAAGCGGCGCGCGACCGTCACTACAAACCAATATGGCGGCGCCCTTACCTGTCAAAAACACTGCAGATTGCTCAAGTTTAAACAAGCACAGCTCCTGAACCATTGATCCTACAGGATCGAGACTTCGATCTGCAGCCGCCCCGGGTACAAATCTACTGGATTACATACCAAATACATAATAATTTATAGGAGAAAGGCACCAATTTTGAGTCCGGTAAAGTAAAGAGCAGCCAAATTGGGCACATGGATAACCAGGAGATAACGACCGACGTGTTCGTCGCGGGCGCTCGTTTCGATCTGTCTTCTTTTTGCAATCTGTTGGCGATCGTAATTTTACATTCTTCTGTTATTTTTGATTTTCTATTTTTATAAATTCAGCTATATATTGGATTGTACTTCAACTCTAGAATACATTGTACTAAAAATTTATGTTCTATATGGTAATGGAAGTGCGAAGAAAATCAATAAATTACTTTGAATTTGTTAGCATTATTCTAGTGTTCCGAGATCGATACTGAAAATTGTTATTTCTCGTTGCGAATTCATAAAATTGTTTTTCGAAAGAATGGTGCACCATGCGAACTCGTTTTCGTTTTACATGTAATATTTATTGCCGGCCAGAAAATCCACCCGGGTCCGACTATGCATAAAGCGTCTGCCATTCGAATTTTGAAAGTTTTTAAAAATTAAAGCTGAAACTTGGCAGAAGAAAATCAATAAATTACTTTGAATTTGTTAGCATTATTCTAGTGTTCCGAGATCGATACTGAAAATTGTTATTTCTCGTTGCGAATTCATAAAATTGTTTTTCGAAAGAATGGTGCACCATGCGAACTAGTTTTCGTTTTACATGTAATATTTATTGCCGGCCAGAAAATCCACCCGGGTCCGACTATGCATAAAGCGTCTGCCATTCGAATTTTATTCATACAATATTTTATATTTAATAACCGTATCTGGAATCGTAAATAATCTGCGCGCTTCCTCATCAATTTTAGAGGAGCAATGGACGGTATTCACGACAGATTCCACCGGTACAAAATACAATGCCATTTATAGATAGATAAAAAAAAGTACCACCAGAAATCACTATGGCGACAAAAAGTTCGTATTTCATTAGATCTAAATGCAACTCCATACGACAGTCGACATTTTATCGTGGCGTAAATCAAGGTAGATTGGATCACGAAAATTGAAGTATTTTTGTTTCCTTCAGTTCACTATTGACTCGACGAGAACGGACAGCCCGACAAACGTAAATCCTTAGATATAACCGTTTTAATTGTGCCGGCAAAATCTCTCGTCAAAATCTACAGGATTAAATTTTACAAAAGTTGAAAATATCTGGTTTCCTCTGGTTACCTTTAGTCGTAAGTGATCATATTCTACTAAGAATCATTTCATTTTAATTCAACTTGGAAATTGTTAGTTTGCACAAAAGTCTGCAGTCACCATTAAAATGTCTACTCTCGGATATTCCTGCACATTCGAATGTACAAACGAAAGTAGAGACATCTGGGTGGTTTACAATTTCCCAAACGATCTAGCAACATCTCGGGAATAATTCCTGGGAGATCATGTAAGCGCGATAAGAATAGAACGTTGCCGAGATCAGTCTCCGTAATCCGACAAACGCACCTAATTATCGTCGTCAAGACGTTAGCAACTTCTGCAACCTCCTCAATTTCCTTCCCCTTTGGCGACGAGAGTTCTTCTTGAAGACGCGCAGGCACGTTTCACCGAAAAGGCCACGTACCTCTTCGACTTCTTCCCTTTTTTCGTTCCTCTCTCTCTTGCTCTCTCGCTCTCGTTTGTGTTCTCGTTCTGTCCCGCGTCTTTCGCATCCCCAGCAGCGACGAAAAGCGCGACAAATGCAAGAAAGAAAAGTACGTGACCCGCGATGGGAGTGTCCACATTTATATTTCCTCCTCTCGAGGTTTTCGGGCTTCTGCTTTCTGCGCTGACACTAATTTGCCCCGTTCCTCGTGTCTCCCGGTTTCTCTCGAGCCCGTCGTAAAATTCTAGCTCCCATCCCCCTGGACCACCGCCATCCTGTTCAAAGGAACTACGTGTTTTACATCCCGCCGTTGGAACCCGCCGCCGAATAAATGTCTAATGAAATTTAAATATTTCCAGCAAGAAGCCGGACCGCGTGAGAAATTCTTGCCATTCGTCTTTCCGAGGTGTTCCCGCGGTTACGCAGCACCGCACGGAACTTGTCCCGGGTTGTTCTTTCTTTTTTCCAGCAGACCACTTCGACACTTCATTTCATCGCAGTCTCCAACTCCGGTTTCTACACGCTCGCACGATTTGATTTCAAGTTTCGCTACACTGTCCACTGCTACGCTATAACAATGAAAGTCTCTGAAGAATTCCCGAAATTCTTTCTTTATCTTAAATTGATACGTAGACTGTGTATTTTTATGCGAAATTGAATTTTATCAGCTTCAGTTGTAGCAATCAGGAGATATTAAAAAATGTTTCTCTTGCTCTAACTATTTCAATAACTCGAAGATCGTGTGTAGACTTATCTCGAATTCTTTAATCCTTTAATTCATATTAAGAAATCTTTCTCATGCTCTAGCAATTGCAATAAGTTGAACATCGTGTATAGGCGTTCTTGAATTCTAATGTCCTTTCATTGTTCTTAATTTCACCTACTCAGTCTTGTCATAAATGCATAAAATTCGAAGTGGATTAATATATCAAGCTTCTGTAGTGTGAAAATAAAAGTTGACGTCATACGCGCATGACAAAATAATAATAAAATGATAAGTTAAATTACAATCAGATCAGTAGAATTTCAATTAGTTGAAGATCGTGTATAGACATTCTTCAATTCTTTAATCCTTTCATTCATATTAAAGAATGTTTCTCTTACTCTTGCAATTTGAATAAGTTGAAGATCATGTATAGACGTTCTTGAATTCTTTAATCCTATCATTCATATTAAAAAAAGTTTCTCTTGCTGTAGCAATTTTAACCCGGCGTTAGTTAGGTGGGGTCTCACAGACCCCAGAGATTTTAGATTGATTGTAACATTGTAAAGATGTTTCATTAGTCAAGTATTTTTGAATAATAAAAATTTAATTTCGTGGATCTGCGTTTTTACTCTGATATATTGCAAGCCTCTTAAGCAATACCTAATCTTATATTTATGAAAAAGGTATTTATTTCTATAATACAATATACAGGGTGAGTCCGAAGAAACAGAACACTTAAATATCTCCGTTACTTTTCGTTGTACAAAAAAACTTCTTAGGACAAAGTTACACTGTTTAAAGGGCCACATGTAACGGTGAAAGAGAAAAAAATTTCAAGGCCATTTTTTACAAGATTTCAAGGTCATTGATATTTTTTTAAATAGAATGAGGTATTTTTTTATACATCAATCGATGCAACTGGACATTCGTTATAAAAAAGTACTAACCTATGTATGTCGAAAAGTTAGTAGTTCAGGAGATATTTCAATTTAAATAACTTTAAAACACCATTACTGTCGTACTAAGACGTTAGCGTTTACTTGCTAGTGTCAATTGAAGAGTTGAAATTGAAATTGAAAAATTGACGTTGAAAATGAAATTGAAATTGAAGTTGAAATGGGAGAGTTAAAATTGAAGTTGAAATGGAAAATTTGATGTTGAAATTGAAATTGAAGTGTTCAAATTAACGAATTGAAATTGAAAAATTGACGTTGAAATTAACGAAATGAAATTGAAAAATTGAAATTGAAGAGTTGAAATTGACGAGTTGAAATTGAAATTGAAGTTGAAGGGTTGATATTGAAATTGAAGTTGAAATTGAAGTTGTAAGGGTTGATATTGAAATTGAAGTTGAAATGGAAGAATAGAAATTGAAGTTGAAATGGAAGAATAGAAATTGAAGTTGAAATGGAAGAGTAGAAATTGAAGTTGAAATGGAAGAGTTGAAATTGAAAAATTGAAGTTGAAAATGAAATTGATGTTAGCGTTTAATAGTTGTGTAACGTCTTAGTACGACAGTAATGGTGTTTTAGAGTTATTTAAATTGAAATATCTCGTGAACTACTAACTTTTCGACATACATAGGTTAGTACTTTTTTATAACGAATGTCCAGTTGCATCGATTGATGTATAAAAAAATACCTCATTCTATTAAAAAAAACATCGATGACCTTGAAATCTTGTAAAAAAATGGTCTTGAAAATTTGTTTTCTTACACCATTACATGTGGCCCTTCAAACAGTGTAAGTTTGTCCTAAGAAGTTTTTTTGTACAACGAAAAATAACGGAGATATTTAAGTGTTCTGTTTCTTCGGACTCACCCTGTATTATTTCGGCGGGTCTGTGAGACCCCACCTTACCAACGCCGAGTTAATAAGGTGAAGTTCGTGTATAGACATTCTTGAATTCTTTAATCCCTTCATTGTTTTTAATTCCTCCTACTCGATCTTGTCATAAATGCATAAAATTCGAAGTGGATTAATATAACAAGCTTCTTGTGTGCGTAAAATAAAAGTTGACGTCATATGCGCGTGTCAAAATAATAATAAGATAAAGCGAATTACAGTCAGATCAGTAGAACAGAGACGCCGTTGGTCGGACAAGCAGTGTAGAGAGGTCTACGGGCAAACAAGTAGATTGGGGCGGTGCACGGCCAGACAAGTGGAATACAAAGCGTAGCGATAGGATAAGTGGTACATGGCGATCTATGGCCAGACAAACGGACTAGAGATCTGACACGGTTCCAGCCAGTCGTTCTATTGGTCTCGAGTGAAAGAATAAAGTAGCATTCTAATTAATATAAGTATGAATAGAGTTATGGCGCAAACCAAAAGAGATAAAAGAACTCGTTAACAAAATAATAAATGTATCGAGGTGTACGAATACAGTATGGAAGCATTAAATGTTTAAAAAACAGAAGAGAAATTCGATGCCGGAGAAGAGAGGATCGTAAAATAAATTCATCACGCGACGATACAATAAAATCGGGAATAAAATTACCCTCGTAATCAACGACGATTCCGATGGAAATCGTCGTATCTTTCCCATTATGTTTCCCATTTACATTTTCCGGACTTTTGTTTGAGAGGCGTAAAAAACGCAGAATGCGAATGGCGTGTTTATTCAGGGCCTGTGCTCCATACCGAATTAAAATTCACCGAGAAACAACGGATTATCATTATTGGGAATATTTGTAATTTGCAATCCTGATTGCCGATCGATAATTTTTATTCGCAGGAAGGTCCGAACGATTTACAGAATTTATGGATGTAATGCATAAACGATTCCGTATCGAGCAGAGGATCGCTAGATTGGTTTACAGTATACTTTGATGTATGAACAGCCGTTTGATGAATAGATTTTTCATTGAAAGCATGGCATTCAACCAAAAGATCCTTTGCTTTATGTGTACGTTGCAAAACAAACTTTGGGTGTTACAAGGTGCATGCTTGTCGCTCGGCGACGCAATGAACGCCCCGTTAACGGTTGCAACTTCGACGACAGTGTCATTCCCTTCTTGAACGATGGTGCTGCGGTGTCATAGATCGCCAGAGCATGCAAACAATTTCGCGAAAACTTAACCAAAACTTAAAGGAAAGTGCTGGGTAACTTGTGTTAATCCGATTATACCGATACGAGGCAGTGAACTAGCCCGGTGTGCAACAACCGGTTTGGAACTTTGCGGAGATTGCATTATTTTAGTCGTGTGAAAATAGTACACGGCGAACAACAGTCTTAACAACAACGATTAATGATTTTACCGGGAAATAGAAAATTGGTGAGCTTTCATTCTTTTTGCTTATGTTGCTAATTTCTAAAGTAAGACTTAAAGAAATTCTCTTTACCCCTAATCGTGCAATCATCTAAAATGACTGATATTTTGAATTTCCAAGATTTAATGGGTTTTCAGTCCATAGAAAAAAATTTCTTTAAAATATTAAACTTGAGAAATTGAATTTCGACCGCGTCTTTGCGACTCCTGGCGCAATCCCTCGAGGAATCGTTTTAGTACATGATACAAGTAAAGTTTCAGACCCGAGGACTTCACATGGAATTGTACATATATCGCGACGCCGCTGTAATTCTTTAATGCACTTCAACCGATAAGAAAGTCAGACCAGCACGTTTTTGCCCAGACAGGCAGCTCGTTAACTCCACGCAATATTGCAATCTTCGTGGTCCAATAAAAACGTGTTAATGTAATCTTTAATGTTCTCGCGAAGCTTAAAGGAATTGTTCAGGAACTCTAAATGCAATTATAAGTATTATAACTAGCAAAGTGTTCGGACAAAGCCAACTGAAAGAGATTGTCAGAGGATTAGCGACGTCAGATGGATTAGCAGCGGGTCGACCTAGTACAAAGAGCAAGTTTTAACACAAAGAACAAACTGTGTCGCGACGGTGTCGTTTCGTAGCCTCGGCCACGTCCACCAGTCGATAAAGGAGACACTGATAAACACCAGCCATCAAAGAAATTTATTTCCAACTCGGGAGGAGTTTATATCAATGAATAGGTGAGCGACGAGCATCGTTCCCGAGACAGCGGAACTCGCTGATAAGGTAAAGCTGGTCGCTTCTTCACTTTAGTTGTGTCCATCCACACCGACGAACACCTGTCGCGCCGTCGGTTGCTTTCAGCTCGGGCGCGCGCGCCGCTGTAACGAACATAACTACAAGTTAAAGGACCGTCTAATTAAGTGCGGAAATTACGAGCACGTATGCGAACTCGCTGGAATTAGCCGGACTACGCGTCGCTTCAATCCGACCTGCGAAACTGTGAAACTCGACACAACCGAGAAGGTTCGGAACAACCAAAAAGTATCGAAACACTAAATTTCTCAGTCTAAAGCGTCTCTAAAACATTCAAAAAGTTTTTTCGTGAATCACTCTTCAGAAAATTCGAAGATTCAAGTTTCTCCTTTACAATGACACAAGACACTTTACATGAAATGCAAGGCTGTAATAAAATTTAATTTTCATGTCTAGACAAAAAGAATAGTAAAAAGCTTTATAGGGTTATCCAAAATAGACTATAGGAAGTATTTTTTCAATAAAGAACATACTATTTTTAATTTTAATGGCTTTTTTATTCAATAATCAGGTATCATCTATGACAATTATGTGTGAAAGATGATATCTGTCGAAGAAATGCTCAATTCTTGAGACCGACGTGGAATTGATGTTGATGGGTCATTAGCAACATTTTCACGAACAGCAGCAATGTTTTCATTCGAACGAGCTGTTTTTGGTCTGTCAGACGTTGGTTTATCATGAACAGATCCAGTTTCATCAAATTTTTTAACCAAACTTCGAAATGCTTGCTCTGATGGACGATTATGTATGCCGAAAAAATCACGTAATTGACGATGGGTATTTTTTATTGAACACAGATTTGCAAAATAAATTTTAATAACTTTAACACGCTCTTCAATCGTATACGACTCCATTGTTAAAATTGTATATCATTGTAGGTTAGAAATACAAGACAGTGACAAGAAACAAAGATGGCGTTTGACAGATATTCTCCTTCAACATCCTAAAGGTACTTTTGGATAATCCATTATGTATGACATTACAATGAAAGTGTTAAAGACTTAATATGAAACAGAAAGGTATGTCTCCAGATTGATATTACTTTACTGCGGATCTTCATTGAAAATAAAAATGTTTTGCAACGATTGTGGACAGCAGGAGATAAATAAGAATTGGCTGGATGAAATATGAAACAGTAAAAGATTAGAAAAATCTAAGAATATTGTTCTCGTGTTTTAATTCGTGAAATTAATTTTTATTTGCCTCCTGCTGTCCACAATCGTTGCAAAACATTTTGATTTTCTATGTAGATCCAGATTCTAGTAACAACTAATAACAATCTGGCGATATACCCTTCTGTTTCATATAAAGTCTTTATCACATCTCTTCATAAATGCATAAAAATCCGCAGTCTAGTTATCACAAAATTTTCTACAGTATCATACAAGAATCGGGCCGCTCAAACCCGAAGCGCCCAACCGTAATCGAGACTGAACGCAATAACCGCGCCCCCCAGTTCTCGCATTCCCGCAGAGCGAGTGAATTAATTAGAAAATAATCGACGATCTATAGAATAAAGCGTAGGTGGCTCGGTTCGGCTGAACAACATGGGAACGATGCGACTCTCCTCCCCGAAAATCCTAATTAATCCGCGATACGCGTATCCCTGATCGCGAAGCCTTATCGCAAACGAAAGCCGCCCGTACATTGTTAATGCCGATCGATGACTACGATTCGCATAGATCCGGCGTCGTGCAGCCATTCATCCGTTCGGGCCTATAGCGAGACAAGCGGGCCGTTCGTTCGGAAAATGTGTGTTCGGGATTTCGCGGTGATGTGCCGGGTATCTCGAATAAGCCAGGTAGACACCGGAGAGTGCCGCCTCCGCCTCTTCGTGTACCCGGTTTCACCGGCCACCGGCACGGACTACGGATCAACCCGTGTTGCGAAGCTACTCGACCGATCACCTAACAGCCTCACCCGCTCTTAAGAGGCTCTTTTGACGCAAAGCGGCATTTTGTATGCCTTGTTCGTACAGTTTTGCAAATAGAACAGACGACTGTTTCGTATCGAGGTTTTGCGTACGTATTTTCTATTATTTGGACTATACAATATACTTTTTTCAAGTCGGAACGCTTAAAATTGTGGGAGCTATAATTTTTTGAAGAGAGGCATACGAAACAAATGCCTCGGTAGTTGGCACGATTTCGACCGTTCTATTGGCCTGAAACATAAAAATGGATTAGCATTCTTCGTACATTTTTGCAAAGAAATCAGACGACTGTTTCGTATCGAGGTTTTGCGTACATATTTCGTATTACTTCATGTATACAATATACTTTTTTCAAGTCGGAACGCTTAAAATTGTGGGAGCTATAATTTTTTGAAGAGAGGCATACGAAATAAATGCCTTGGTAGTTGGCACGATTTCGACCGTTCTATTGGCCTGAAACATAAAAATGAAGTAGCATTCTTCGTACATTTTTGCAAAGAAATCAGACGACTATTTCATATCGAGGTTTGGCATGCATACTTTGTATTACTTCAACTATGCAATATAATTTTTTCAAGTCGGAACCCTTAAAATGGTGGGAACTATAATTCCTTGAGGCATACGAAACAAATGCCTCGTTAGTTGACACGATTCCGGCCGTTCTGTTGGTCTGAAGAAAATTGAGTAGTCTTTTAATTAGCACGAATTTAGTTGTGGCATGAACCAATGTTATCATTTAATAAAATAGTGGCATTCTGAATTTTGGATTTGTAGACTTTCTCTCCACATTCGGCAGTATCAAAAAGATAGAAATACTGGGTGATACATATTAGTATACGTCAAAAAACTTTATCAAAGGAAAATCGAGTTTTTCAAGGTTCTATATACAAAAGACGCTTTCCCGCTTGGTTACCGGTATTCATTGAAACAGCTGTGCAACCAGCGCACCGCACCGTACCGCACCGGTTTCCGTTTTGTCGCCCACCTATCATATTCCTTTGTCACTGTATATCACCGAGCGGGCAGATTATCCGATTTGTGAATTATCGGGAACCGATTCGCGCAGATTACGCGACCGGCAACCTTCACGAGCTGCGTTCACGCCTCCCTGCGCTTCGTTCGAGCGCAGACATTTCGCGTGTGCAGCTCGGAAACTATCCAGATGCTCGGATTATTGCGTGCACTTCGTGTTACATCGGGGATTGCGTTGTCCTACCTCGTTACTCTTCTCATATATTGTGTGCGTGTTTGCCGATTATAGAGACCACGTTAGGAGCACGCTAATAGTAAACATTTGCGATACGAGCGCGCACAGATTAATTTATTGTTTCATCAGAATATTATCCGTGCCTTCGTAAGACGAATTTTCTGTTCTTATTGTTCAGAAATTCTGTAGTGATTATATTGCACTTCAGCAACTTTTGATTTTATTTGAACAGGTTTTTGCTGAAGAGATTAAATATTTAAAAAAAAATGTTTGAAATTGTTTGAGAAAACAAAAAATTTTACGCAGCTCGTATGTATCTCGTAATTAATGCTGACAATTTTTATTTTGCATAAAAATCCACAGTCTAGTTATACAGTCAGCGGCAATATTAAGTGGACACCCTTAAAAATCGCATAACTTTTTAAAAATTGGTCCAAAGGACTTGAATTTTTTAAAGATGTTAGACCGACTAGTTCGCTAGAGAATAAGTAAACAAAAATTTATTAAGATCGTAATTGGTAGGAATCATACAAAATTTAAAAAATGATGTTTTGTCAACTTTTTTATCTGGTCCTGTAACAATAATTTAAAAAATGCGTTTTATAGATTTCGGTAACTTATTTGCATACTGAAAATTTCATCGAAATCGGTCAACATTGCAATGAGCTACATATGTTTAAAGATGAGAGCTTAAGGGTGAAAGTCGCAGATTTTCAGCCTTGCCAGGGCAGTTCGCCCTTACGTGATCATCTTTAAACGTTTGTAGCTCATTGCAATGTTAACCGATTTCGATGAAATTTTCAGTATGCATATACAGTAGCGGACAAAAGTTTAAGACCGCTCTAAAGAAGACGATAACTTTTTTAATATTGTGCTATACGATTTGAACTTTTTTGGGAAGCTAGAGCAATTAGTTTACTAAATGATGTGAAAAGAGATTTTTCCAAAAATTGGAATTGGTCGGAATTGCAGAAAAAATACTAAAAGTTGCATTCTACAACTTCTTTATGTGGGCCTATAATGAAAATTTTAAAAATACGTTTTGTAAATCTGTGTCAATTAAACATATTCTGAAAATTTCATCAAAATCGGTCGACGTTGCAAGGAGCTACAAACGTTTAAAGATGGTAAAAATTGCAGGTTTTCTAAATTGCAGTAAATCTAAGAATTCTTACATCTTTCAATCTCTGTCGTTTTTTTCTGCATCAACCGATTTCAATAAAAATTTCACAATGCATATAATTGACACAGCTCTACAAAACGTATTTTTAAAATTTTTAATATAGGCCCACATAAAAAAGTTAAAAATTCAACTTTTAGTATTTTTTCAACAAGTCCGATCAAATGCAATTTTTGAAAAAATTTCTTTTCACATCCTTCAGTAAACTAATTGCTCTAGCTTCCCAAAAAAGTTCAAATCGTATAGCACAATATTAAAAAAGTTATCGTCTTCTTTAGTGCGGTCTTAAACTTTCGTCCGCTACTGTAAGTTACCGAAATCTATAAAACGCATTTTTTAAATAATCGTTACAGTCCCAGATAAAAAAGTTGACAAAACATCTTTATTTAAAATTTTCTATGATTCCTACCAATTGCTTATTCTCTAGCGAACTAGCCGGTCTAACATCTTAAAAAAATTAAAGTCCCTTGGACCGATTTCTAAAAAGTTATGCGATTTTTAAGGGGTCCACTTAATATTGCCGTTGACTGTAGATCTACTGATACGACTAATTTTTTAAAAATTTTAAAAATACAAGTTCAAAATATTTGTTACTTGTTACAGATAAAATTGATTGTACGTCCCGAAAGCGATTTTGGAGAAACAGTATTAAGTTCTACGTATCGGGCTACGGTATGGCTAGATTACCCTCGAACGGACAGGTAATAAAGTTTATCGTGTGTTGGAACCGGCCCAGCTGCGCCTTTTATTTGACTGTCTAACGTTCCGCCATGCGACAGCTAATCGAAACACCATTCCACAGTTTCTGTTTCCCGGTGACCCTCCACATTTTACATTCCTTTGCCAGCGTATCAACTTCTCCATTATTCAATTTGCGGGATTATCGAAGAGCCACGAGAGCCACGAAAACTCTTTCACAACATTCCGGCATTTCTCGACACTGCTGTGCAACGAATTGTAAAGGCGTTTTCAAATGTGGCGACTTCTACAATATAATAGTGATTAATTAACGTAATAATTTATTGGCACTCCGTTCGTCTTCCTTAGATCGCTCTATTAATTTTCTCTTGTCTCCCCGTTCGAGTGTCTCGACATCTACGACCCCCGGAGGATTAAATTCCGAATACGACCACAGTCTCTATGAAAACGTCTCACAGCGATTGCAATTTATATTCCGTCGATCTCGTTACGCGCAGGTAATTGGCAATTAACGAATTCATAATCGTGCAGCTCGCAAATTGATAACGGGCCGCGCGAGGAAAATAAAACTTCTAGTGGCTTCGCTCGTTTCGCGAGGTATGATTAATTTCTATAAACTGATGCGCTTATGAATATTTATTTTCGCGGAAGTGTCAACAGCGAGGTACCTCTCGGTATCCTGATTTCTCTTTGACGACACACGCGTCATTAAAATATCTAATAGTATTGAGAACGCATAAAACAGCACGAACCAAATAATATTATATTTCTGTGAACAAGGTGACGATATTTTCATAAAAGATGAACAAGAAAGTACAAGAAGCTTCATTTTCTATGAAAAACATGCAGTTGTTCGGTTTTTTGGAGATTTTCAATCTTTTTAAACATGTTTACCTAATCCAGGTACAACTACCGTAATAATGTATTCGTAATCATCTGATAACTTGAGTATGAAATCAGTCATTTTAAGATTTTGGAATTTTTTAAAATCCATTTTACAGTGAAATATTCCAACAAAATTCACAGTAGTGTGTGCTATCAGGTAGAATGTCTTTTAATTTCTTTTGTAATTTTTTGTTAAACAGAGAACAGAAGAAATATACAGCATAATTAATTAAATCGTGTTTACGTCATAACTACCCTTATGGTAGTGGTACAGACTTGAAATTTATCAGAGGCAAATTTTTTGGGGCCAGGTCAGGTTTTGGAGGCCTTATCGAATGGTATAACTTTCCGCGATTGCAGGTATGTATAAAAATAGGCGTCGCGATGGCCCAGTTTTGGAAAAAGTCGATTGCAGCATCGTTTTGAAATGCTAGTAAGAAAATGATGCTCGCGAATCGCGAATAATTCAGTTTCCGTCAGGAGCTCTCGATTTCAACGAGGATTCCGCGTTCGAGTAGCAGTCGGATTTCGCCAATAGATGCAACGATCGCGCACCCATACAGATTTTTCTATTATAGGAGGGTTCATGGACGAACGCACGATGGATACATGAATCGAAGCCATCATGGGCGGACTCGAATTGATCCTCCTGCTGCTGGCATCATCGCGCTACCTCGTTCATCCGATCGGTGAGTCGAGCTTCCATTTAATGAATGCGCATACTCAAAGAAAAATTTACGCTCCGGGCCATAGTTTTTTTTAGCTTTTTTTCCAAGTGGCCCTACATAGAAACGCTTTGAAAAAGAGTGATGTGGATTTTCGAAATTTTTCGTAATACCGTCGCTTGTTCCGTTTTTCGCCTTTTTCGTGCACTGTATAATAGTTCTACGATCCGCCAGCATCGTCAATTCTGGAAACACGAAACCGAATAGAGTGAGCCATTTTCAACTTTGTACAATTACTGATATCAAAATGGTGTTTGCGAAAACTAATTACTTGGATTGATCGAACAACAGTATTCTCGAGTATGAAGGAATTTATGAATTTGTTCCGAATGCAAGTATTATTTAACGACCAAGATTTCATCGATATCGCTGCCAGTAAAAGTTCGTAACGAAAGCACCAGTTTACGCGGTTCAAGGACTGTGCTTTCTCTCTGTGCTAGATAACAGTCAGGTGATATCGAAAACTCGGAGGAAACTTGGAAGATCCAGCCGAACTATCTATCTTGTGATCATAATCGCGTGGTACTGCATCGTTTGAAGATCTGTATAATTTCTTCCCTCGTTCTACGTTCCTACAGATGATCCCTCATTTATAGTACAAAGACTTTCTATCGACTAATTATCGAAGAAACATAACTACTGCCGCTATAAGACTGCGGATCTCTCGATTAAAATTTGTTCCTTACGTTAATAATTTTATTAAGTTGATAATGGTATATTCATACTCCCAAATTCCTTTCACTTTTCCAGTTTCACGTTTCTATCACATTTTTATCATAAACCCATAAAATCTGTCGTCATTCAATATGAAATCTATACTACACAAAACAATTTCTTGTACAGTTACAATAAACGAAAATTGTCACATTTTTTCACAACAATACTGAATGCCTATATTTCATATTAAAAACACATAAAACGTCATCCTTTACGTCAACATTTACAGTGGGTGTACAAAGTATTCGTACACCTTTTAAAAACTAATAACTTTTTTATAATTGTACCAAACGACCTGATTTTTTATAATCAATTAGAAGCATTAGTTTACAAACTGATATGCAAAAAAGATTTTCCAAAAATTACAATTTACAAGGTTACAGGCAAAAATAAAAAAGGCATGTTTTAAACTTTTTTATTTGGGCCCTTAATGAAAATTTAAAACATATGTTTTCTAGATCCATGTTCTTTATACACATGTTGGAAATTTCATCGAAATCGATTGACGCAGGAAAAAACAACAGGCGTCGAAAGATGTACGATCCTGTGGATTTTAAGCAGAAACTGATCAAAAGTCGTGGAAAACTACGATTTTCGTCATTTTTAACCGCTTGTAGCTCGTGTATATGTTAATCGATTTCAATGAAATTTTCAACATGTGTATGACTAACATAGATCTACAAAACGTACATTTCAAATTTTCATTAAGGACTCAAATAAAAAAGTTTTAAAAAATGCCTTTTTTAACTTCCCGATTTTATAGGGAAGTTATTGTAATTACCCCGAAAATCGAAAATCGATTTTTTAGCAGATCTTCACGTTTCATGGTCATTGTAGTCATTTTAGACTATTTTCAGCAAAATGTTCGTATGTGTGTGTGTGTGTGTGCGTGTGTGTGCGTATGGCCGTTTCTATGTAATCAAATTTTTCGTTAACGTTTTCAGAAAAAGTAACAACGCGATCAGGATGATGAATGATGCAATCGATGTGCCCCGTCGTAACTTAGAGCTGATTAGATTTTGGTCCATATTGGTCAAGTAGTTTTTTAGATTTTTAGTTTTTTTTCGAAAAGAGTTGATTTTACAATGCAATTTATAAGGGAGGACGAAAATTTTCCACCAAAGAACCAAACGCAATTACATCAAAAAAAATTTTTTTCTTAATTTTTTTTTAGTTAAAAAAAATTTTTTTTTTAACTTATGCTAATGTTACCGCTTTGAATAATCGAAAGTTATTCCAATGCAAGAGTGAATTTATCATCTCTACTCCCAAGAATACATTTTGGGAGAATATCGATGAAAGTACAAAAAAAACGATGTTAGCGATGTTGACGAAGGAGTAACGAATCGGGAAGTTCTTTGTGTGACTCTTGGAGAGTCACACACCAAATAAAAAACATTAATATCAGTAGGCCCTACTAGCCATGCGTATCACTAACCCTCTCGCAAGAGCAGTCCTACCTGCGAGCTCGCGAAGCGAGCGAGCAAAAACAACCCTACTCGCGAGCGAGCGAAGCGAGCGAGCAACAATAGCCCTCTAGTTTATTTTTGCATTTAACCTTGTAAATTATAATTTTTGAAAAATCTTTTTTGTATATCATTTCGTAAACCAATGCTTCTAATTGATTATAACAAATCAGATTGTTTGGTACAATTATAAAAATGTTATTAGTTTTTAAAGAGTGTACGAATACTTTGTACACCCACTGTATGTAGTCTGACAAATTGACACGAGGGACTAATGAGGTTTAATACTCCAACCCTAATTGTTGTGAAATTGTCGAAAGAGACTCTGACCAACAAGTGCTTCCCAAACGAAGAGTACATAAAGCGCGGAGAAATTGGAAGTTTTAAATTCGAATAGTCGGCGAGGAAGCCAGCCGTCAGTCTGGAGAACCTCGCGGCGGAGGGTAATAAACGCTATCGTGGCGTCGAATAAAACTCGAATCCACCGAAACGACGCGATGGGGGAGTTCCCCTTTCATTCTAAACATCCGCGCGGTCCGATCCCAAGATACGTCACTTACGAGCAGCTAGATCCAGCAAGGATCGCCGGTTTCCCCGGCGGTTACCCGCCAGCGGGAAGCCGCCTAAAGAAACAGGCCTTAATCACGAAGAAGAGGAATGGACGAGGAAGAGTTACCCCCGGAGGTGGTCGGCTATCTTCATCCTGAGGAAACACTAGCAGAGCACCGCCGCCCGTGGAACTTTCTCAATTAGTGCTCGAGAGCCCGATCGACCAGGAGCTCATTCGTATTCACGATGAACCTGGGACCGTAGATGGAGTAGACCGATAGGCTGTGTCTTCCGCTCTGCACTCACCCCTCTGTCAACCCACTCTCTTTCTCTCTCTCTCTCTCGACACTTTCTCCGCTGTTGCTCCTCTTTTCCGCCCGGGTCTACTCTCTTTCGCTTGACTTTCTTCCCGGGGAGTTTCGTCGTGGACAAAGAGGGACGTCGCCGTCTAAAAGCGCCGGAGGAGCGTGGACGGGGGACCGATTGGAATCGCAGCTTTTAATTACTGTCGTTCGTTTGAATCAGTAAGGGGTTCGATCGCCGATATCCTCGAACCGTTGCGGATGCTGGTCCCGCGCGCCTGTAACCGAGGGGCGGGGCGGGGCGGAAGAGCTTTCAATCATCTCTTTAAACTTTGAAGGATTTCGGAACATTAATTGCTGAACGCGTATGATCGTTTATACGGATTCTTGTGAGATTGTGGACACGTTTCTATTTGAACAGTTTAACTCAATCGCGGGAAATCATCGTAAAGTCAAATGAATATTAGCGCATCATATCTGCTCCTGCAAACCCAACAACATTCGTCCGAAAGCCTTTTCTGTGTCGTTCATATGTTTCCGGGATATTTACACGATTCCAGATAAATCACGTACTTTGTATCAGTCTACATCAGACCTGGCCAACCTAAATGGTTTCGAGGGCTGCACTTTAGGTAAACATACTCTTAAAAAATGTAATACAAATACAAAATGAATGAAACTTTATTGTTACACGTCGCACTTGCGCATTATAACAATGACACATGCAATTTTGTATTTATTTAATATTTTTTGTATACATACAACGAGAAACAAAAGTTTCAATAGAAATATAAAATAGCACGGCGGGCCGCGTGTTGGCCAGGCCTGATCTACATAACTGTGCAGTAGATTCGAAAAGTAATATATTACACGATAATGGAAGAGAATAATTCCAATTCCGAGTCTGGCTCGATATAGAATCGGGAAGGATTAATCGATTTGGCCTGTGGACTGCATATCGATAACGCCGAAGTAGAATTTGATTTCGTTTGAAGGGGAATTAATAATATAAATATACAGTAATTCCGGAGGTCATTTGAAGAATCTTTTTCATTTGCGAAAATGTTCTCCGCGGATCTGATAAGGAGATATTATCGAAAAACACGGATCAATCAGAGCGGGGTACTATGGACTCTGATTGGTCCGTGTTTTTCGGGAATAACTCTTTAACAAAGTCGTGGAGAACATTTTCGAAAGGAAAAAGTTACTTCAAATAACCTTAGGAATCACATTCTGTTCAAAATCTTTAATCTAGTCTGATATTACAGCGCAAGGGATTAACACCTAACCTACCGAACTTCGAAAGTAATTGGTTCATGTTCCCTTATAAACATGACAAGATTGATTTTATTTAGACTTCGTGCGGCCCCTATTGTAATACGTGCTCTACTACAGATATTTTATACAACCATTCCTTAGGAAATTATTTTTATTATTGCCATAATTGTAAAATAAAACAAACTTTTTGAATGAAATGAAAATGCACTGAAGAGGAGAAAATAATTTTTCTCCTGGTACTCCATAAAATACCGAATCGAGTTAAATGATTAATAATATTTTTCCCCAAAATTTTAAGCAATTCGTTCAAAATTTCTTCTGTTATAAAGTTATTGTCCGAGTAGATAGAAAAATTTAATATAAATTTAAATGAAATCATAACATTAGCGACTATAAAGATCCACGGTTTTATTTTTATAGTCACTAATGTCATGATTTTATTTAAATTTATATTAAATTTTTCTATCTATTCCGACACTAATTTTATAACAGAAGAAATTTTGGACTAACTGCTTAAAATTTTGGGGAAAATATTATTAATCATTTAACTAGATTCGGTATTTTATGGAGAACCAGGAAAAAAATTATTTTCTCCTTTTTAGTGCATTTTAATATAAGCGTGGTTTTTAAAAAGTTCTTCTTATACATTTTATTTTCTACTTTTGTTGTCATCGGAAGCAAGTGTGTATACGAAAGTTTAAAATTTGATTACAACATTTGACGCATACAACAACACGGCAAGTTAATATAAGCGTGGTAATAATACTAAAAAATCTGGAACCGGTCATTTCGACCAGTAGTGGTAGGTTTATTGTTAAACAAAAGAGCGATGCCTATCAAGAACAGTTGCAATAGGTCAGTGTTCCAGTAGTCATAGTACGTGATATACAGTACAGACTAAGGGGAGTACCTTAGGGTCTCGTATCTCCGCCCTATTTCATATTCGACCATCTCCTCTTCAATTAATAGCCCCGAGTGGGTAAGTAAACAGTGCAGCGGAGGCTCGAGGAACAATTCGCGCTCACCTTTTATTACGCCGTAACTGTCACCATTAATGCTTATAAACCTTTAGCATCCAGCCAACAACAGATTCCTGATATACTAGCAGCTAGACCGAGTCGACGTACCGGGAGTAGATACAAGCGGTAAAATATGTCGGGGCCGAAACGGCGCGGCGCGAAATACGCTTAACGAAGATAAAGGTATCGCTTGTCCCGGTACAAGTTGCTGGCCCGGCTAAGAAGCGGAGCTTATTCCCCGGTGTAACGACGTAGATAAATCTTGTGAAATTATTTCCCGGGCAGCACGTTAACGTGGAACAACCGGTTTTTGTCGAGTTTTCGAACCTCGACGAAATAAAAGGATCCCTCCCGATGGGGTGTCGACAACGAACGCAACGCGAACCTCTCCAGAACACGCAAGGGAACGCGCTCGGGAAACTTTCCTCCCCTTTGATTCATCCCGCTCCTTGAAAATTTCCCCTCACCGCCCCACTTCTGGATTAATTTTCTTCCATTACGTCAAACTTAGAAATTAATGGAGAAATCAGGATTAATACGTTGTGTGTGAAATTCACAAGAATGGACTAATGAAACTATCTGAACCGGCCGGGTACACTCTCCACGACAAAACGATAAGATCTTTATGCGTTTATGACAAAAATGACTGCGCGCCATACGAAACTGTGAAGGTATTAGAATATTTCAAGAATATTATTTTCGACTTATTGAAATGATTACAGGAAGTCATACATCTCATAATATTCAAATTTTAGGGTTATCTTTGCGGCGCATTAGGTTCGATCATATAATACACAAGGATAGCAATTTTTGTAGACATTTATCAAACGTTCGATTCGGATGTGAATCATTTACGTTGAAAGACACGTTTGCTATAGAATGTTTTCTATAAGAGAAAAAGAAAGATGGTGGTGTTTCGTCCTAGACCCGCTAGAGGACTCATCAGTAAGGCTATCTAGCGGGTCCTGCCTTAGACGCAAGTGTCTGGAGGAGGGACATTAATATACTAATTGATGTCATTTTAGTAACTTGCGAGAAAGTCATTCAACCATTTGTCCATCTTGTGGACAATGCCGAAACTAGGTCTTTCTCGAACTGTTGTAGGTTTTTCGCCAATTATGATAAAGAAGACTTATTTTTCGATCGATACATTTTTCAATTCAAATTTTAGGGTTATCTTTGCGGCGCATTAGGTTTGATCATATAATACACAAGGATAGCAATTTTTGTAGACATTTATCAAACGTTCGATTCGGATGTGAATCATTTACGTTGAAAGACACGTTTGCTATAGAATGTTTTCTATAAGAGAAAAAGAAAGATGGTGGTGTTTCGTCCTAGACCCGCTATGATCGAACCTAATGCGCCGCAAAGATAACCCTAAAATTTGAATTGAAAAATGTATCGATCGAAAAATAAGTCTTCTTTATCTCATAATATTTATAAGAAATACATCTTATAATACATATTAAATAATATATTTAATCTCCATCCAAACATTTTTCGAATAATAATGATGTAAGTCGATATGGAAATATCTAGTGAACCACTCTGTATGATAGCTCGTATCAACTGAAAATGATATAACGTGCTCTGTGATATGCAAATCAGAGATTCTATTTCCTGAAACGTGACACTCTCATCAATCTTCGAAATATGAAATTCGATTCTTGGGAGTACAATTGTATATTAATTTATAAAATTCCGTCACGGAATTAATTATAACAATTTCTGACATGTGCCAATTAGTGCTCAGAAGTACACCAGTACAATACATACATACATTTATGGACGTAGATATTTAATTCTTGAAAAAATGTATATCTGGCGCATGCTTGAATAATGAGAGCACGAAATTTATCAAAATTGCAATTAATTAGTTCCATTTTCCAGTGCCTCGGGTATGCACTTTTGCAGAAAGTATTCAATCACGCAAATGTACAGTCTGCATATTTTACGTGGAAAATATTTTCATTAATGATAAAGAGCAATGCGACGTTAAGCCTCCTGCAACGTTTGAAACAAACATAATATAAAGATAAATACGTTTGGTTCTTTCACGAAATGGAAAATGTGAAAATTCATATTCTCACATACTCACGTATTCTCATGTACTCACATAAGCAGTGAGGATCAGAGCTGGGCGTTATTCGAATGAAATTTTATTCGAATGAAATTTCATTCGAATTCCCAGCGAATAAAAATTACGAATAAAATTTTATTCGAAGAGAAGTTCGAATAAATCTTTATTCGAATGAATTTTTATTCGAATAAATCTTTAATCGAATGAATTTTTATTCGAATAAATCTTTAATCGAATGAATTTTTATTCGAATAACCCAGCGAATAAATATTTATTCGTAAAAACCCAGCGAAGAAAAATTTATTCGAATAACCCAACGAATAAAAATTTATTCGAATAGGTCAGGGAGCGAATAAAGGTATCGAATGACATCGCGCTGCCGACTCAGGGCCCCGAGTGTCGAGTGTCGAGTGTCGAGTGTCGACGTCGGGTTCCTACTTCAAAAGCGGCCTGCCGCCAGCTGCGCTTATTCTCGGCCTTTATTCTTATTCGCTGCCGCCATTTAGAATAACGAATAACGAATAAAAGTCCCGAGATTTATTCGTGACTAACGAATAACGAATAAAGCGTTATTCGTAAGCTACGAATAATTTCTCAGCGAATAAAATCGTTATTCGTTATTCTTTATTCGTTATTCGAAATAAAATTTGCCTAACTGTGATGAGGATGGAAGATATTATCGTTATCGTGACATCAACGCATTACCGACCGGTGATTACTGCATAATTTTGAAAAATCTATGGTAAAACACTTTTTAATGGAACCTTCAAACAGCAATTTTCATTGTGAACTAACAAGTCATCCTCAATAACGTCATCGGATAGTTTCATTTAAGATTGCAATGTAAAAGGTAATTTCTACGCTTTCTTTTGGTACAGCACAATTATTGAAAATCCTATTAATAAGCTTCCGGTAGCTAAAATGTTAAAATGATTAGGACGAGTAACATTTCTCTTAATCCATTCGACAAAATGAATGTCCTCGGCTCTCTTAGAGCACTCTCGAACATCGAAAATCTACATAGACGTTCGCTGGCTGATCAGAGCTTCATCGATTCACGGACGAACCGACCAATTTTCTAGGATGATGCTAAATTACACTGTCCAACACCAAATTTGTGCCCTCATTACTGTTGGGTCCTTCGTATAGAGTTTTTTGCGCTGATTCCGAATCTGTTTTTAATTTTCTTCTTATACGCACAGTTTTTGAGAAACATGACTTTGAAAAAAAAACATATTTTTCAACTTTGAACAAATATTGTGATGTTATTATAAAAGATATTGAATTCATATTTACAGCAAAAGATTCCTTAGACTTTCCCGAATACAGTGATATCCAATATTAATACATTATGATTGTTTAAACATGTTTAAACGATCATTAAAGACGGAGAGACACCACTTTTTCACCAATTTTTGAGGATATTTTTCAATTTATCTCAAAAAATAGGGGTCCAGCGGAAAATCGAACTATACCATGCGATAGAGCAGACTTTTATCTTGAGAAACCCCGCTTTGAAGTTTGAAACGTCGACGTTTCTTTCGAACCAGAAAGCAAAATATCTTCGCCCGACATGAGTTGCCGCCAGTGGCGCTCACCATTACAACGGTCGTTCGCCGCTCCGTATCCCGTCGCTGCGCCGTATCTCGTCCCGAGCGCCACTGGCGGCAACTCATGTCGGGCGTAGATATTTTGCTTTCTGGTTCGAAAAAAACGTCGACGATCCAAACTTGACAGGGTAGCTTCTCGAGATAAAAGTCTGCTCATCGAGTGGTATAGTTCGATTTTCCGCTGGACCCTTATTTTTTGAGATAAATTGAAAAATATCCTCAAAAATTGGTGCAAAAGTTGTGTCTCTCCGTCTTTAATGATTGTTTAAATATGTTTAAACATTCATAATGTATTAATATTTGATATCGCTGTATTCGGGAAAGAGTCTACAGTATCTTTTGGTATAAAGAACAATTCAATATCTTTTATAATAACATCAGAATATTTGTTTAAAGTTGAAAAATATGTTTTTTTTTTCAAAGCCATGTTCCTCAAAAACTGTGCGTATAGGAAAAAAATTAAAAACAGATTCGGAATCAGCGCAAAAAATTCTATAAGAAGGACCCAATAGTAAATAGGGAACATAAAAAAAGTTGAAATTTGTTGGACAGTGTTATTAAGCAGAAAACCGACCAGTGCCCTAGGGGCGAGGGCCAACCGTTTCCCGCCGAATCAAGCAACACGGATCAATTTTCGCGTTACCAATCCTGTTGGTAACATTGTACAGTTGGAACAGTGGCCATTCGATACTGGTAGATCAACGTGGCCGACAAAAGCAGTGTGCAGATGGAGAACGTAAATATACCTTGAACGCTGTATCAATGCGGCCATACGTGACATATGGGCGCGTGTACTTGGCCGCGTACAGGCACCGTGACCACTGGTATACGCTATATCGTCAGCTCGTTGGCGCAAGTTTCAACTATCCACGTTAGAGTGAGCACGATCGATGCGTCTAAAGGGCTTTGACCACCGTATAAAGGTCTGGATGAACTTTCCATGCATCGCGTTCGAAATTGTCTGCGGTCTACACTCTCCGTCAAAATGATAGCACATCTCAGAGAACCAGCTGAAATTTACAATATAAAAATTCATCCATCCTAGGGATATTTTTACACCTATGATCGGTGGACATTTGTAGAAGGAACCTGCCGCAAAATTCTTTATACCAAAGAAAATTGTTGTTAAAGCTGGCTGCACTTCACGTAGCCCTGCAGATTTTCGCACGAAAATGCCAAAAATCCAAGTCTCAATCCTAGGAGATCAGTGGTTCAAAAATTATCAGTGTTTAAACTTGAGCGATTATCCGCGTTTTTGACAGGCGCCATATTGGAATGAACGTTGGGTACATACCAACATGGCGACGTCCTTGCCTTCTAGGATTGAAACTTGGATTTTTGGCATTTGCTCGCCAAAATCTACGGGATTGCATAAAGAAAAAGGTAAAAATTTCTGGTTACTAAGACATCTAGAAAATCTACATGGAAAAGGGATAAACAATTATTGTCAACTAATTAAGAGAGTGTAAGAGACACACGTGTATTTTAGTCGAGTAAGGTTTATCAACGCGATTCATAAAATTGTTGAATAGAGTCACCATTACAGATCTGCATGGCTGCCAATTGAATTACAGTAAATTCTCAAACTACGAATGAGATCTAACCAGATCACCACCAAATTTCGTTAGGCAGCTGTTTCGACTGGCGCCGCTTATTGCATAACAAACTCGCGTCTCATTTCTGCTCGTTCGAATTGTCAGATTCTATAATTGTTGAAATTCTACTTCGCGATACTAGACTAGACTGCCTAATCAAGGCTTTAAGGACCACTTAACCGTTATGGTTTCATTCTATTGATCGACCAGCTCGATGGTGCTACTGACCGGGGTGATTATCGTTTTATAACCGCGGCCATTGTGAATTACGGTTTAGGAATGATGTACTATCGTGCCGGGATCTAAGCTAGGTTACCAATACGCGTAAATATCAAACTGCTCGGTGCTACTGTTAACGATTGTCGTTGCGAAAGCTTTTTAACGTGTCTCATAAATCTTAGTTCTTTCTACACTCAACCCACCATGGTCGGCCAAATGATCGATTTCAGATCGCAGTAACGCCTCGATATACATACAGTGGGTGTACAAAGTATTCGTACACATTTTAAAAACTAATAACTTTTTTATAATTGTACCAAACGACCTGATATTTTATAATCAGTTAGAAGCATTCGTTTGCGAAATGATGTGCAAAGATTTTCCAAAAATTATCATTTACAAGGTTACATGCAAAAAATGGATTTTTTAAAACTGTTTTATTTGGTCCTAAATAAAAGATCTATGTTAGTTATACACATGCTGAAAAATTCATCGAAATCGATTAACATACACACGAGCTACAATCGGTTAAAAATGGTAGTTTTACAAAACTTTTGATAACATAATCGCACATCTTTCGATGCGTGTCGTTTTTTCCTGCGTGAACCGATTTCGATGAAATTTTCAGCATGTGTATAACTAACATAGATCTACAAAACATATATTTTTAATTTTCATTAAGAGGCCAAATAAAAAAGTTTTAAAGAATGCCTTTTTCATTTTTGGCATGTAACCTTGTAAATTATAATTTTTGGAAAATATGTTTTGCATATCATTTCGTAAACCAATGATTCTAATTGTACATAAAAAATCAGGTCGTTTGGTACAATTATAAAAATGTTATTCTGTTTTAAAGGGCATACGAATACTTTTTACACCCACTGTATACAGGGTGTCCCAAAATTCGTGGACTTCCCGAAAGGGGGTGGTTCCTGAGACCATTTCAAGCCACATTTTCCTTTGCAAAAATGGTATCCGCGGCTTTGTTTAGGAGTTATTAACTAAAAACACGGACCAATCAGAGCGCGACCTAGACGCGAGTGCCACAGTCGGCCAGTAGACAGTTGGCGCGCCGAGCTCGACTTTTTAGTTAATAACTCCTAAACAAAGCCGCGGGTAACATTTTTGCAAAGGAAAATGTCGCTTGAAATGGTCTTAGTAACTCCCCCCCTTTCGGGAAGTTCACGAATTTTGGGACACCCTGTATATGCATGGTATTGTGAAACATTTATGTCTACGATCGCGGTGTATACCTCTCGAGGGATGATACAACGAGGGATGATATAATTCAGTGATACAAATTTTTTGTTTCTATGAAACTTTTTCACGATCATATTTGGGACATTTTTCTGATTAAAATGAGACCCAATATGACACAAGTCAGAGCACATTTGTTTCCGAACCGTAATATCCGACTTCGGTTCTATCAAGTTTAATCCAACGCTGTCCAAAGCGAAAATATTTATTGTATGTACAAATCAATAACGATTTAATCTGTAGCTGACCAACTGTTTTATTATTCGAACACTCAGGTTCCACTGATTAGTTCGGATAATTGAGGTTCTACTGTATCGTGAATTAAACAGGCAAATATGATGGAAATTGATGAAAAATGGCAAAAATATATTGGTGACAGATTCATTTAAAAAATCATTGAAAACGACAAAATTTTATCATTGGTTACAATTCAGTATTGTCTCACCGATATACACTGGCGTCGATGTTTTAATCACTCGTTGTTATTAATGTCTATAATGTACTTGTTTCACGACTATTGGAATTGTAAAGATGTTTTCAAAGATGTGGTCAAAGATGATCATTCCCGTACACTTAATGTCTTCGTCACTGTCAAACTTCTCCTTCCACTAAAATTCTGTTAGACAGTTCCGCGGCGTCGTTCAAATCCTATGCATTGCTGTTTCTTGATGGTACTGAAATTCGATTCTGTACTCGTTCCCGATTCTCTTGAAATCCACTTTCCTCGCGCTTCCTGACGAGATTGAAATCCTTTTTTTCTTCTTTATTCATTCATTTCGGTATATGTACGCGTAAATCCAGTTTGAATATAAAGAAGATAAATACGAATCTCCGAGTACACGTATAATAAGTTCGATAAGTTAATATCGGTTCTAATGAAACAGTGATAAAGGAGAACAGGCACAATGAGAAATGTAAACACAAACATTGAAGAAAATTATTGTTCTTTATCCCGTTGTACCTCGTTATGAAAATTCTAATCGAAATGCAAATCTTCTCTGTGCGTAACACAGTTTTCAAATAAACTCGGGTTAAATGAATCCCAACAAAAACATTCTGTAAACAGGAGCCAAGTTCTAATGGCCGTAAAATGTTGTGAGATCAAACAAAATACGGCCAAGTTCGTTAGCTTAGAAATACCTCTTGCAATACTGAAAAAAGCGTTTGTAAAAATTAGTTTAAAAGAACGCTATTTAATTTTTAAAGAGTTACATGGAGGGCTAAATTATTGAAACTTGGCCGCTACCTAACACCTTTTATGGCCATTGGTTTAAAAAGTAACGGCCAAGTTTGAATAACACTGTCCAACAGCCAAAAAGTATTTCGATTCCCACTATGCGATTCTTGTAGAGTTTTTCGCGCTGATTCCGAATCTGGCCTTAATTTTTTTCCTATACGTACAGTTTTTGAGAAAATGGAGTTTAAAAAAAAGACATATTTTTCTTTACAGCAAAAGATTCCTTAGAGTTTCCCGAATACAGTGATATATAATATTAATGCATTATCATTGTTTAAACATGTTTAAACAATCATTAAAGACGGAGAGACACCACTTTCGCACCAATTTTTGACGATATTTTTGAATTTATCTAAAAAAAAACGTGGTAAAAATAAGGGTCCAGCGGAAAATCGAACTATGCCACGCGATAGAGCAGACTTTTATCTTGAGAAACCCTCCCTTGAAGTTTTTGGGATACCGACGTTTTTACTGAACCAGAAAGCAAAATATCTTCGCCCGACATGAGTTGCCGCTAGTGGCGCTCACCACTACAACGGTCGTACGCCGCTCCGTATCCCGTCGCTGCGCCGTATCTCGTCCCGAGCGCCACTGGCGGCAACTCATGTCGGGCGAAGATATTTTGCCTTCTGGTTCAGTAAAAACGTCGGTATCGCAAAAACTTCAAGGGAGGGTTTCTCAAGATAAAAGTCTGCTCTATCGCGTGGCATAGTTCGATTTTCCGCTGGACCCTTATTTTTTTAGATAAATTCAAAAATATCGTCAAAAATTGGTGCGAAAGTGGTGTCTCTCCGTCTTTAATGATTGTTTAAACATGTTTAAACAATGATAATGCATTAATATTATATATCACTGTATTCGGGAAACTCTAAGGAATCTTTTGCTGTAAAGAACAATTTAATATCTTTTATAATAACATCACAATATTTGTTCAAAGTTGAAAAATATGTCTTTTTTTTAAACTCCATTTTCTCAAAAACTGTACGTATAGGGAAAAAATTAAGGCCAGATTCGGAATCAGCGCGAAAAACTCTACAAGAATCGCATAGTGGGAATCGAAATACAAATTAGAGGGCTATTGTTGCTCGCTCGCTTCGCTCGCTCGCGAGTAGGGTTGTTTTTGCTCGCTCGCTTCGCGAGCTCGCGGGTAGGACTGCTCTTGCGAGAGGGTTAGTGATACGCATGGCTAGTAGGGCCTACTGATATTAATGTTTTTTATTTGATGTGTGACTCTCCAAGAGTCACACAAAGAACTTCCCGATTCGTTACTCCTTCGCCAACATCGCTAACATCGTTTTTTTTTTTGTACTTTCATCGATATTCTCCCAAAATATATTCTTGGGAGTAGAGATGATAAAGTCACTGTTGCATTGGAATAACTTTCGATTATTCCAAGCGGTAACATTAGCATCAGTTAAAAAAATTTTTTTTTTTAAATCTAAAAATTTAAATCTAAAAAAAAAATTTTTTTTTAATCTAAAAAAAAATTAAGAAAAAAATTTTTTTTTATGTAATTGCGTTTGGTTCTTTGGTGGAAAATTTTCGTCCTCCCTTATAAATTGCATTGTAGAATCAACTCTTTTCGAAAAAAACTAAAAATCTAAAAAACTACTTGACCAATATGGACCAAAATCTAATCAGCTCTAAGTTACGACGGGGCACATCGATTGCATCATTCATCATCCTGATCGCGTTGTTACTTTTTCTGAAAACGTTAACGAAAAATTTGATACCATACAAACGGACATACGCACACACACACACACACACACACACACACACACATACAAACATTTTGATAAAAATAGTCTAAAATGACTCCAATGACCATGAAACGTGAAGATCTGCTAAAAAATCGATTTTCGATTTTCGGGGTAAACAGTAACTTCCCTATGAATCGGGAAGTTAAAAAAAAGTTGAAATTTGTTGGACAGTGTAATTTAGCCCTTCATGTAACTCTTTAAAAATTAAATAGCGTTCTTTTAAACTAATTTTTACAAACGCTTTTTTCAGTATTGCAAGAGGTATTTCTAAGCTAACGAACTTGGCCGTATTTTGTTTGATCTCACAACATTTTACGGCCATAAGAACTTGGCTCCTGTTTACAGAATGTTTTTGATGGGATTTCATCAATTTTTGTTGAAATTTCATCAATTATCAAGTAGGTATTACTCTTATTCCTGATTCATTAAATCCTAAACATTTTTTATCTTTAAGGTGGACATTAAGTAAATTAATAAATGCATGTTCGTTTTACTACCTATTTATACCTACTCGAAACTTTGTCCCGAAAAATCTAAACAACGCAGCGTCGATCAAAGGAAAAAAATTCTTTTCTAATCTGCAAGACAAAATCCAAATTCAATGTATCGAAGAGTAACACCACCCTGCCGGCGACGCTCGGATCCGTTTGCCCCCCCGCCGTTATAGACGATGCTCGGTGCAGTTTCTTTTGTTTACGTTAGAGCGATTGTTTTTTTATCAGTGTTTGTTGCGACTTCGAAGCTAATAAAACGTATACTTATGTAGGTACTTTGGGATTATCCCGTCGACCTCTCAAGAATTAATTAGGGATAGGTGGCGGGGGGTGGAGAGGCCCGGCCGGCCCGACCACGCATACGAAAATACAGTTTGGAGGAAATAGTCGAAGGAATAATCCCAAAGTACCCTTATGTATATGTTATGCTGCTATGTTCTATCCTACGTACCTATTTCGTAATGATTTTTTTTCAACCCTTTAATGTGTAAAATTTCAAACTTTGATAATTATTCCTTTGAGTGTTTGTTATGGTGGACCTATGTACCAAATTTCAAACTTGTAGGTTAATGGGAAGTACCCAAAAGGTTTTGATGATCTGTCAGTCAGTCAGTCAGTGAGTCAGTCAGTCAGTTAGCCAGTCAGTCAGTCAGCTAGTCAGTCAGTCAGTCAGTCAGTTAGTCAGTCAGTGACAAATTTAACGATTTTTGAGGTCCTATATCTCGGAACCTACTAATGTTGCAAGATTAATGTTTTGTCAATATTGAGACATGATAGCATTTAACAAGTGTACGAAATAACATCTCTCCATCTGCCTCCAGTGCCGAGTTATAAGCCTCTAAAAAACGCCTAAGTTGTTTCGTGTAAAAGGAGGTAGTGCCAGAACGTGGCTGGTGCACTACCGTGCACCTAGATCATGCAGCGTAGTTTGTATAAAAGTAACGAGAAGCGCGAAAGCAAGTGGGATTTATTGGAACGCGGGCCATGGACGAAATCTTACGTGACTGATCGAACCAGTTGGAGCATCCCTGAGGAAGAGCTGTGGATAACGAAAGTTTGAGAAAGGGACGGTCTACCATTGTCGCGTAATTGGACAATTTGCAAAGATGAATTTCAAGGAAAGTTCGAACATCGCGAGAACAGTTGAGCACGCTCGTCCAGTTTTTCCCTTCGGACTACTGTAGGATGCTGTAGGACTCCGCAGGTCCTAGGAAAACAGCGGAAATTGAGTCATTCTTAGGGATGCAGGAGAGAGCGCGGGTCTCGCTCGGGTGTTCGAAAGTAGCCAATAACGATGCAAACAAGTTTGCTTGGACCTCGGCGCAGGAAATAAGAAACTATTTCTTTCCGATAAGGGATAACGAGTAGTTCGCAGTGTCGACTTTTTCCGAGAAATTTCTTCCGCACGTCGAACTCCTTTCTGACGCTATCTGTCCGCCAATTCTGGCAGACGTTAACGTCGATTCCGCGGCATAATTTTTCCTTCAAAGAGATGTTACACGCCGAACGATCTTATCGATATTTATTTGATGCACAATTTCGCTGCAATATTCCCACGCTGCACCGCATCGTAGCGTTTCTCTTCCTGTAAATGGACGCGTGTAATACAAAGCCACACGGACATTGTAGGAGACATAAAATTTATATTAATTGCATCAACCCTTTTCACTCCCAATTATTTTTCAATTTTGTTTGTTTGAAATTTACTTCAAGGGACAGTTCCTTGACTGCAATTTATCGTAAACAATTTTGTTTACTAATTATATTAAAAATACCTCTCAAACTTTATTGTAATTTATGTTTGTTTGTAAATAAAAAGTAAGACAATTAAATAAATTTTTCTGTCTCTGGTGTCGAGTCACAGTCGACAAAGGAGTGCAAAGGGTTAATATTCGAATATCGATAACAAAAAGACACAATTTTATCGTAATTATTCGGGATAGAGAATTTTCAAAGATGTTATCAAGGTCGTTACTCTGACTGCACGTTATTATCGGACAGTAGATTTTCTGTACGTGCACAATAGCAAGCAGAGCAGCATTTTTTAACATTTTCTTCTGAAAAGAAAATGGCGAATAAAGTTGAGAGTTACGCAAGGCTAATATCGCTGTAAAACCGGAGGTTTTCACTAATTAATTGCCCTTGAGAAAATTCCCGAGAACGTAGGACGTCTTTATACAGCCGAAGTGGTGTACCCCTTTAAAACAAGGAGGCCCGTTAAAGGGATGCAGACGATTGACATCGTTACTGCGAAGCACACACACACACACTTTTTAACCGAGCCGCATCGCCGAAACGAAATTGGCAAAGAAGTTGCGAGTGGTTCCGGGAACGCGGAGTATGCAATTCGGGTGGGGGTAAGTAAAGAGCGGGATGGGACGGTAGGAGTAGGGGGTAGAAGGAGGAGTACTCACAGTGTTCCTTAACGAAAATTCCGCCGGTACGGTAATGATGAGCAAACTTAGTTTGCGAGTGTACAAGACCAAATATATTCTCCTCGTTGCGATCCCCAACCATTACTCCTGCATCACCTTCCCTCGTCTTGTTCGCGGGCGATGTAACAAAGAAGATGCTCCGTAGCGCGGTCGTTTCCATTAAAGAGAAATTTTCTTGCGCGGAAGAAACGGCGAAGACTGCCGGGAATGGGGTGGCGAGTATCCTCCAGTTCTAAGTTGCGACGGTTCCCGGCGTTTTGTTCTTCCGGCCAGCAACGGTTTCCTTTTATGAGGAGCTATGAGCGCCGCGGAATAAAAGGAAGATTTCCTGCGGTAAAGGTGTCTCTAATTCAAAGTGCGCTGCTCGCAGGGGTGGCAAGTGTACACGCGGCTGAATATTTTACGGACCTTGTTTTCTTATGAACAACGATCAACTTCGTGCGACCCCTACGCAACATCATCAAGACGTACTTGGTATTTTCAGCTCCGAGGGGTCGTACCGTTCCATTATAAAATCATTTGCCGAGCATTCGGTAATGCCGCAGGCTTTCAAATAATATACGGTTTCAGTAACTACGGCTTCCAATTAATACACTGCAGTCGTCCTCGTTGTTTCATTGTCTCTAATTCGATCGTGACTGTTCTTGAAGCAAAATTCAAATTTATATTAGGAGGTTGCATATGAAATGTCCGATTTGGAACTTGAAGGAATCACACGTTTCTTAATTGTATTGGGTTGGCAAATAAGTTCCTTCGGTTTTTTACATTGGAATAAATCACAAAAACCGAACGAACTTATTTGCCAACACAATATTACGGTAGACATTGAATTTTTTGGTCACCCACATGCTCCATTTACAAGATTGTCATCTCTATTTTGTAGTTCTTTTTACTATCAACAAATAATGCGTTGGTAATTGCAAGTGACTGGAGCCACATAAATAGTTTATTCTTACTTTAATCATTTTAATAAGCTGAGGAAAATTCATAGAAACCAAAAATAACAGTTATTGTAAAATGCTCTACGATAAAAATCATTTATAAAAAGTTGATTAGTATTGAAATTTAAGATAATGTGCACAAAATATAAAGGAAAAAATTCGACGAACTAAATGATTAAAAAATATCGATTTTTATACTTTCTGGTTACAAATGAATTTCTCTCAATCCTTTAATCCTTATACAAATAATATATATTTAAAAAATATAATATATTATATTATATAATAATATATTAATATATAATATAATAAAGGAAATATAATATATTTCCTTTATATTTTGTGCACATTATCTTAAATTTCAATACTAATCAACTTTTTATAAATGATTTTTTGGTTACAAAACCAATTCGATTTTAGTCGATGAAATACTTGTTACTCTATGACTGTTTTCTTTTTGATTATAACAGTTATGATCCCCGATTAGTACTCTCAAATCATTGTAATCTTTTTACTGTTTTAAATTGCACCCACCCATTCATTCAATATGTTATTTTTCCACGCATACAAAAAGAGCACGCGACAATCGCACTGATTGTCCGATGTTGAAATCAAATTTATTTAAATGGAAACTTATATGTGTAAATTAAAATTGAAGATAGGAGCCGTGTGGCGATTAACTTCAACAATTGATTAAATCAGTCTCCGATTTTTCGATGATTTCTTTTTTAATCAACGATTGACGATTAATTTCATCAATCGATTGAATCAACCGTCCATTTTCCAGTGATTACCCTTTTTAATCTTACACATCAATCAATCATGGTTAAAATTTTAATTGACTAATGCCCAACTCTGTATCCTCGTACATATTTCGAGGTTAAATGGCATGTCGCAAGAAAACAATATTTTCTGGGAGAGAAATGGACGTCGCCTATATGCGGCGCTTCTAACAAGTTGAATGCGTAAACCTGTTGGTAATCTTCAATAGTAACGTCGACGATGACGTCGCGAAACGTTCGCGCTGGTTACACAGTCTTGATCCACAAAGTAAACCGCACTATACCGTGACGGCTTGTGATCCCACAGCAGAAGCAGCAATGCCTTTGTGGTAGTAAGGCCACTGTCGGTGTAAGCTCCTCTGTCTTCTGTGTCATCCCACATAACACGTAGTAATATCTGTTCCCGGAAAGGCATGCTACACGCGGCCGGAAATGTCATCCTACGGCCGTTTGATTATTTACCTGAGAGAACCAGCAAGCAGCACAAATGCACAGTGGATCCAAAAACTGTTCGAACACGAAATCCCCGATTCTCGAGAAATTGTCTACGTTCCAGCTGTGATAATTTTCTGAAAAATAACGGTACAACATTAAGGGAGTAGACTCCTTTCTCCAGGATTGCAAGGTACCGGGATTCGCGTTCTCGTTTCTCGATAATACAAGAATGGGGGTTTTCTGTTTTGCAGTAGTCAAAGAACGCTAGATAAAACAACGATGTAGAGCGCTATCGCCCTCAAAAATTCTATTTTTTCGTTTACGAGCCGAATTTGCATTATTCGGCAGCGTAATTTGCATTATTCGGAAGCATACAACTACGCATGTAGCTATTTTCATAGCTACATGCTGCCGAATAATGCAAATTACGCCTCGTAAACGAAAAAATAGGACTTTTGAGGGCGATAACGCCCTGGATCGATCTTTTATCTAGCATTTTCGACAACTGAAAACCTCCATTTTTGTATTATCAAGAAATGAGAACGTGAATCCCGCACCCTTGCAATCCTGAAAAAAGGAGCCTTCACATTTACAGACCAGTACTCATTTTTTCTAGAATGTTTTCGCATGTTATAGCAAAATTCCACCATAATTCCAGAATTATGTTCCTCTTGAAAATCGTCAACTAAATTAATTTATTCCTGTGCAGTCACAATAATAGTCAACACCTACGTCATTTACACGAGATACAGTATTCGTAATTTCCTGGGCGAGCAATTTCGATGATTACTGAAATACCTTACGTATAATATAAATTCCCATGAATGTGAAATATTAATTAAATATATTCTCACGCCGTGTGGCGAATATTTTGCATACCTCTAAAAAGTTCATTTCGCGGAGATTCGACTGTGTTACATATACAAAAGTGTAGTATGTTTTGCTTTGAATTTCAAATTTACTTTGGACCCTTTAGAACCGCATATCCGGACCATCACTATAATACATATTTCCAGTGATGAGAGTGAATTCAATTTGCTATACGATTTCGACACAGCTAAACGTTGACAACATTTCGGCTCGAAAGAATTTGCATTTTGAAATGGAATTAAATTTATTTCGAAAATTTGTTAACGCTGATAACGAGACCGATTGATGCCCAACTGAATCGCAGATTAAGCACGATTTTAATAAACGCGGTATAAATCTTTAGAAAAAAGCTATTATGGGATTTTATAACGATCAATTCGGCATCCATTCGGAAAGTGACCGGTGTGAAATCTATTTTGTTTATATGCTCGTTTCAGTAGCCGTAAAGCCATTAAAACGAACCGTATTATTATTGTATACGACCACACGCGGGGATATTGCCCTCTGCGAATGATCATGACTCGGAATGATTTAGAGGTCAGTTTACGTGATCTGTGATACCTCGATCGTGACAATAGCACCGCTCGCAAAAACAAACCTATCTCGTGTTTGAATCGACGTTTTACCAACAAAGTCAACACACCTGGAAAGCTGAGGATTAATTAAAGGACGCAATTTAGCCGCGATTCAATCGATATTTCATTACGTTTCAATTTACATTCTACAGACACCGGCCGACCGAAAGTGTAGATCCAAGGGTTATAATGAAACTGCGGATAGTTATGCAAATTCCTTCTTTTATTCGTTATTTCCGAATAACGAAATGCGAAGAGGGAATTATTAGAGGAATTAAACGTTGCTTTTTAATAACCGAGAGCAAAAAGAAAAGTGTTACAAAAAGGTAAAGGTGGTCTCCCAATAATGTGAAACGAAACGAATATTGTCAGCAGAATTAAAGCTTGTTTTCCAATAACGAAAAGCAACAAGAATTCTACAAAAAGTTATTTTCCAGTAATGAAAGGCAAAACGAAAACTATTCGAAACGATAAATGTAGTTTTCTAGTAACGAAGAGCAAAATGAAAATAATTAGAACAATATAAAGGTCGCTCTCCAATAACGATAAGTAAAATGAAAATGTTCGAAGAATTAAGATTGTAACATTCAAATTCCTATTGCAAAAAAATGTCTAAATCTCTAAAGAATGATGTAGATTTATATAAAACTATGGGAAGCCAAGTTGGTTCACATAATCAGGTGGGTCATATAATAGGAGTCCACCAATGACTCTTACCATTGACTATGATTTTCCGTTGATTAAATAGGAAATCATGTTCATATTAAACCTTTACACTCGGAGCTATTTTAACTGGAATATTATGTGGACCTAGAATATTTCCATTCCCTATAATTTTTGAAATTTTATGCATATGAAATTGATATACAGTAATTTTTCGATCGGAGTCCCAACACCCGTGTGTTGAACGGACTTGGGTAGCGTAGAGAGGCTATTTTTTTATGATTCCGTCGACCGCGCCGAGACTTCAAACGACGAGCCGAACATAGAGAAGGACAGAATGAAATAGGATCGCGTGGCAGAAGCGTGTAGTCGTCGCCGGCACAGTTTAAAGGCCCGTGCGTCATCACAATGAAACACCAAAATCTTAGCTTCTTTATTTTCTATGATATCATTATGAAACTTTCACCAACATATTCGTGGCATTTTTCTAATGTAAAATGATACCAAATACGATATAATTGGGCCAATATTTAGTAGTTTAATCGACGATGAAAGTCTCGAACGCAACGAAGAACAGCGACAACGCGGGCCCTTGAACTGTGCCGGCGGCAGCTACTGTTCGCGTCTCTTTCTTTCCAATACGCTCTTCTTCGTTGCGTTCGAAACTTTCATCGTCGATTAAACCACTAAATATTGGCCCAATTATATCGTTCTTGGTACCATATTAATCAGCGAAACGCCAGGAATAAGCTAGTTAAAGTCCCATAAACCGATCATTAAAATTAAGAAGTTTGAGATTTCGATTCAGTCGAGTCAATGTGTGGTGTTCACACCGATATACCCGAGCCGAGATCAAACATCGCCGCCCTACGGCGCGGCGCAGCGTTGGCCGGCAGTGGAGTGAGTAGGCACTGGACTACGGTTAGATAGGCGACCCAGGACTCCGATTGAAGATTTACTGTAACACCTCATACAATACCTAAATGTTTAGTAACTGATTAGTAGGCACTGGATTTTATGCATTTATGGCAAAAATGAGTCGGTGTAATTTAAGACAGTAAAAATATTAGAAGATTTCAAAAATACTGTTATATTATTTTCAGCCTATTAAACATATTAAGAAAGAAAATAAATTTCTACTTCACTCCAGTTTGTTGCAACTAAGACAGAAATGTTCTATTTTGCATAAAGCTCCGCTGTCTATTGATTAGCTACCGATATATTTAATAACGTAAACAATATTTTGAATAATGCTGCAGCAAATTTTCGTGGTGCTTCAGGGGGGACAACATAGTGCAAAGGGTTAATTTAGCCATGCATTCGAAAAAAGAAAACTATTTGCAGCATTATTAGCCAGAGTTGAGCATTAATCAATTAAAATTTTAATCAAGATTGATTGACTAATGTGTACGATTAAAAAAGTTAATCATTGAAAAATGTACGATTGATTCAATCGATTGATGAAGTTAATCGTCAATCGTTGAGTAGAAAAAGAAATCATCGAAAAATCGGGGAATGATTTAATGGATTGTTGAAGTTAAATCAATTAAAATTTTAATCAAGATTGATTGATTAATGTGTACGATTAAAAAAGGTAATCATTGAAAAATGTACGATTGATTCAATCGATTGATGAAGTTAATCGTCAATCGTTGAGTAGAAAAAGAAATCATCGAAAAATCGGGGAATGATTTAATCGATTGTTGAAGTTAGTCGTCACACGGTCTATCCACAAATTGTAAAAAGGAGGGAGACAGAGAGGGAGATGGAGAATTAGACAGAAATATATCTCAACACAAACTCAGTTTACATTTTTTTCAGTATTTTTGATTCAGCAGTTTTGATTCCGTATTTCATTTCGAAATTTCAGCAGTTAATCATTAATCAATTATCCGATTGACGATTAGAATTGAAAAGAATGGGTTGAAAAGAAGGAGTTCAATTGTTAATTGCGATTAACGATTGAAGTAGAAATTTATTCGTCAATCGTTGATTAAATTTTTGCCCAACTCTGTTATTAACAGTATACTAATTGGTCGAATCAAGGTCCAAAAGCGAAGTCTCAAGCGTTTTACAAAACCGTGGAATTTTGATCTCGGACATTTCCACGTCTTGATTCCACCAGGGATATTTCACTCTGCACCTCTGTATTTAGAAAAATCTCTTATCGCCGGTAACGTGCGTCCAATTTGCAATACGGTTGGCCGACACCGAATCGATGCCAAGCCACGTTTCGAAAGTACCGTGCAGAAGCATGCCCTCGGATTGATGGTACAGGTGAAGTAGCCGGTATAATTCCGTCTTGACGGAGTCAAAAAATCGTGCCATTAATCAAGAAGAGACAGCAACGGAGGGAGAAGGAGACAGTGAGCGAAGGGTAGGGGCGTAGGCGAGATTCGCAGCCCCTTTGCGAATATTGCAGCTGGCCAGATAAGCCGAGCTAACCCCGAATTACCGAGCCCTCTCTTTGCTGGTGCAAATTAGCAGGCAGGCACGGCCGGGAGCAAGTAGAGGAGGGTACAATTTTAAGGCACTCGCTCTAATAGGTAATGCAATTTAAGAAGCTCGTCAACCCTGGATGGCAGCAGGGACCGTAGGCAGATGGCTGTCGGCTTGGTACAGCGAGGAGAGAAGGAGGGAGAGAGAGGGGGAGGAGAGGGGAGGGGTAGCAACCGAGATAACCAGCAGCAGTTGAGTGGTGTACGTAGTGTGAATCTTAAATTCTGTAGCAGCCGCAACTGGCTTGCTTCCGTCTGCATAGCTGAGTGAATAACTTCGGTAATTACCGGCGACCTAGTTGCGCGACCGTGGTACCGGGTTTACATTTCGGGTCTGACCGGTTCAGGAACGATCGCTTCTGATTCGGCGCCGCCGATTCGAAGAACGAGAACTTTTCGAGTGCTAGCCAGCAAACAATAGTAAGTAAAGGGGAAGACGTTTCCGGCTTGCATCTCGGGTAAGTCCGACCCGTTCCCATCGAAAGACAGGAAGAACCGATCTGTAGAGCCGCGCCGGCGGAATTCGTCGACGATAAATGCATTTAATAAAGCGAAGACGAAGCTGAACGTCGTCGTCGCGTCGACCCCCCGACTTGGCACCGGTCTCTCCCCGGCTTGGTTCAATCAGCATCGGGAGCAACGACTTCTGCGGTCCCCGGTGATCGTCCGACGATATTCTCGGGTAATGCAATTTCTTGAGTTTTCGGCCGAGCTCCAAGTCGTTACACGTACGTTACTTGATGCCGGAGACTTTCAGGTACACGGGAAACGCCGGCGGCGCTTCTCGTGCGACCGACCAACGAAAACTCGGCACGGGATACACGTCGGAACGACCATCGTTGCCCTTAAACCGGAGAAGCGAGCGACGCTCCTCGGCGAATCGAGACACCGGGTCTCAACTGGATGCTGTAAAAACCCGGACAAAACAACAGCAAGATAAAATCGTAACGACCCCAACTTCGTCACGCCGAGAACTGACGAATGCAACGCTTGTCCAAACTGCTCCGGGATTTTGTTTATTACTGTGCGAAAGAGCTGCGCAAGATATTTGTTCCCGTTACTATGGAATTTGCCCTTTGAGCAGCCATGAAGCTCGATTGCCGAAAATCTCGATCGAATTGAAACGATTAAATTGTTCCCGTTATGTAACGGGTCTGCCAACATTGAAAATAGTTAGGTATTGGGTTGGCAAGAAAGTAACTTCGATATTTTAAGGTGAAAGAAAACCGAATTTCTATATTCAACAATGAACTTTAATCAATAAAATATTTTCTTATTTATTTTTTTTCGCAAAAGATCATATTCATTAAAGTTCATTGCTTGGATAAAAAGATTGGTCTCTTTTTCACCTTAACATACCGAAATTACTTTCTTGCCAACCCGATACAATACATGTAGTAACAAGTTTTTCCTTTTTTTTTATTGTGCTCATTTAACTTCGGATCTTTAATAAATTCTAACTTTAATATAAAATCCCATTGAGATCTACAAAGGCTACTTCCACTCAAAGTAAGATTATATTTGTTTCCGCTGTCTTAAGATTTGCCTGAACATTTCCGCAGTATAATATAATCATTTCAAAATTTCATGATTCATGGTATATTAAGTATACTTTAACGATAAAAGAAACATTTGACAAAAGTATTAAATCACATTCATCACATATTTACCTACAAAGAATTTTAAACGAACATCCGGGCCGTGCTTTTGTTTGGCACTGTAAATCCAGGTCAGAGAGTTTCCTGGTCCGATAACGTGCAACTTTTCCAGCGTGCCGCCAAAAGCTGTCGTTACATTGAACTTCGTCTCATTAAATGTCCTCGCCAATAACCGTCAAGCTGTTCAGCCACGAGCAGAGAAACAGCAGGTTGTTTTATTTTCTAAATAGACAATTTTTGTTCTGTTTTTTACTCGAGAAATTTTGATCTCGGACGATACTATTTTGCATTGCAAAAATACAGGGTTTCTATCATTGCAGAATAACTTTATATTTTATAAAAATAATTCTTAGAAACAATGTTTGCTATGATTGATGTGATCATTAATATGATGATGTAGATTCACTATTGACAATTCAACTCGGCAGATAAAAGTTAGTTGAAAGATGGGGGAAGGTTATAAACTGATGGTTACTGATGGGGTGGACTTATGCGATGACCTAGATAGAAATTAATTCGATAGCCATTTAAAATAGATTTAGATTTAACGTATATGTACAACAGAAAAATCATAAATCTTTCAAGCCTCGAAATCTGCATTGTTACTTGTTAAAAGAAAATGTAACCCAACTATCAGATTGGACAAAAATCATTCGGTTTTAAGAGGATTCGTCCGTTCCATTTTAAAATGTATTTGTACAGGAATTTTCGAACTTTTTAAGGTTTAAATTAAAGATGGAATATTGCATTTCATAATAGGGATATTCACGTTTAAAAAGAAATACGATATCGTGCCGAAATTTCGATAAAACCTGGCTGTCAGCACAGACAAAAATCACATGATTTTAAGAGGATTTTCCAAGTTGATTTTAGAACATATTCCCGTAGGAATTTTTTAACGTTTCAGAGCTCGAATGAATTGATAACTCCATCCTCAAAAATTCATTTATCCATCTCGTCTAACATTTAAAAGCTCCGTAGCAACATGTGTAATGATAAAAGCATTAAAGGAAGGTGAAGTTTGAGATAATGTCATTTTAATTCGTATCAGTCTGTACAGGGTGTAAAAAAAGTAATGGTCATCCGTCCGAGGGGTGAATCTACACCTCTGGATCGATGGACATTTGTAAGAGAAACTTGCCGCAAAATTGTTTATAACACAGAAAATTAGTGTTAAAGTTTTTTTTTGCATCAACGCATTCTACTCATCGAGAAGAGGAAAAGTTTGAAAGGAGCCATATGTCACAAACAAATAGTTATTGAGATATAAGCTGTTAAAGTTTTTGCAAAATTTGATTGTGTGGAATTATACGTATAGACAAAAGCCTACTACTACAATCCACACGTCCGTGTCGATGAGACAGAAGAGGATCGTGTGCGTGCCGCGAGACAGACGAAATTTAAAGGAGCCTAACGACGAATGCGCCTTTATATTTCGTCTGTCTCGCGGCACGCACACGATCATCTTCTGTCTCATCGATACGGACGTGTGGACTGTAGTAGTAAGCTTTTGTCTATACGTATAATTCCACACAATCAAATTTTGCAAAAACTTTAACAGCTTATATCTCAATAACTATTTGTTTGTGACATATGGCTCCTTTCAAACTTTTCCTCTTCTCGATGAGTAGAATGCGTTGATGCAAAAAAAACTTTAACACTAATTTTCTGTGTTATAAACAATTTTGCGGCAAGTTTCTCTTACAAATGTCCACCGATCCAGAGGTGTAGATTCACCCCTCGGACGAATGACCATTACTTTTTTTACACCCTGTACATACCAAACGTTTTCACTGAAATTGCCTACAGATTTGCGTCTCAATACGATAGAAAAGAGGAACAGACGACATAAGACGAACGAGTTTAAAAGATACTTGAAGAATATACATGCAGACGACGCGGAACCGAAGAATCGTATATACGAAAGTTTTGAAAGTATAAAACCGAGATAATCGTGCAGGATATCATTCTTTCCGACTGGCGTGGCACTATATCACTTTTATAGCGCCTCTAGGAGAGATCATCCTCCCATAAGCCACCGTTCTTCGGAGTTTCTCTCGGCGATATTTCACGGCGACTCGATAGCGCTCGATGCTTAAAAAGTCTATCGGAAATTAGGTTGTAGAAATGTCCGCGGTCTTGGCATTCTTGTTGTACGGTAGACGCGAACAAAACGGCCGGTCTGCATTAGTGTCAGCCAACGGGGATGCATAATGGCCGGTCGTAGAATGGCGTACGCAGTCGTTGGAGAACGACAGCTTCCACTCGGCGGGCGGGCTCTTTTTACACGGGTTGCGATACCGTCCCACTAATTTCCTCCGTCTATTTCCCGTGTAACCCAGATCCATTGACGTATACAGACCGGGACATGTACTACACACGGTGCTTTTCAATATTTCCAGATGGCGCTACTCGAAACGAGAAACCGGCCGCCGAGGAGACTCGGAGCCAGAATAATGTCCTTTCTTCGGTGGCTGCACCTGCCAAGAATGTCCTGGCTCAGACCGGAGGCAACGCTATGCTACCCTGCAGATTCACTGGCCCCGGAATAGTGAGTACATATATACCTGCGTACGGGCAAATATATGCGTTCTAGATGAGGTACACAAGGGAGATAGCTCGCGTACAAGTGAGCCCCCCACGTACACGCTGAATCTCCTAACGGGATCACCTTGAATTATTCCGTTGTTGATGGTTCAATCGAATTTGTTTTCCTAGCGTACAATACACTCCCTCGCCTCAAAAACCACTTGAACCAGCTGAATAACTCTGTAAAACAGAACCGTATCATGGTAAACGTGGACTCTTTCTAACCCCTTTCATTGGAATATCGAGTCGAACCTATGGATTAGACTGTCTTTATTGAAATTGTTATGATTTCGATGAAAAGGATCACACAACAATACCTCTTGACTCATTTTAAAGCTTGTCTCTATTTTTTTAATATCTTGTTCGGTTCTTCATGTACGTGATAAAAGCACAACGCTGTATCAGCTATAGTGGGAGTCATTAATATTCGGACTCTCTAAAAAAAGCGATAACTTTTTTAATATTGGATTCAAACTTTTTTGGGAAGCTAGAGCAATTAGTTTACTACAGGATGTGAACAGAAAATTTTCCAAAAATTTCAATTGGTCGGAATTACAGAAGAAAATACTAGAAGTTGCATTCTACAACTTTTTTATGTGGGCCTATATTGAAAATTTAAAAAATACGTTTTGTAGACCTGTGTCAATTATATATATGCATTGTGAAATTTTTATTGAAATCGGTTGATGCAGAAAAAACGACAGAAGTTGAAAGATGTAAGAATTCTTAGATTTACTGCAATTTAGAAAACCTGCAATTTTTACCATCTTTAAACGTTTGTAGCTCATTGCGACGTCGACCGATTTTGACGAAATTTTCAGAATACGTTCAATTGACACAAGTCTACAAAACGTATTTTTTAAATTTTCAATATAGGCCCACATAAAGAAATTGAAGAATGCAACTTTTAGTATTTTTTTCTGCAATTCCGACCAATTGCAATTTTTGGAAAAATTTCTTTTCACATCCTGTAGTAAACTAATTGCTCTAGCTTCCTAAAAAAGTATGAATGCAATATTAAAAAAGTTTTAACGTCCTCCTCCATACCAAGCAAATTTTGTTGAAACATTGTTCTCATAGCATCATTCCCTTCAAAAATATTTCACTGTATTCAGATTTACGAATAAATTTCTACTTTAATCGTTAATCGCAATTAACAATTAATCTTCTAGTTTAGTCGTGAATTGCGGTTAACGATTAAATAGTTATTAATCGTTAATTGTGGTTAACGATTAAATAGTTATCAATCGTTAATTGCTGTTAACGATTAAATAGTTATTAATCGTTAATTGTGGTTAATGATTAAATAGTTATTAATCGTTAATTGCGGTTAACGATTAAATACTTATTAATCGTTAATTCCGGTTAACTATTAAATTTCTACTTTAGTCGTTAATTGCGATTAACGATTACATTCCTTCCACTTGTAATCATCAATCGGATAGTTATTAATCGTTAATTGTGGTTAATGATTAAATAGTTATTAATCGTTAATTGCGGTTAACGATTAAATACTTATTAATCGTTAATTCCGGTTAACTATTAAATTTCTACTTTAGTCGTTAATTGCGATTAACGATTACATTCCTTCCACTTGTAATCATCAATCGGATAATTGATTAATGATTAACTGCTGAAACTTCGAAATGAAATACGGTATCGAAACTATCTGAATACTGAAAAAAATGTAAACTGAGTTTAGGTGTATTGTCATTTGGTGTAGTATACAAACTCTGTTTACGTGTTTTTATGTTTTTTTTCGATGATTTCTTTTTTCAATCAACGATTGACAATCGATTGAATCAATCGTCGATTTTTCAATGATTACCTTTTTTTAATCGTACACATTAATCAATCAATCTTGATTAAAATTTTAATCGATTAATGCTCAACTCTGACTGCATTGGCATGAAACAGCCATTCCGTATATTGAAATGTCTCTAAAAATTTTGGAAAATTGTTCTGTGACTACGACTAGTTTGAAGCTTACACTTTACAATATTCAGCTGTTTCGCAAAATAAAGATTCGCTCGTGTAAAGGCCTCGCGATGCGATACGATTGAATTGATTTATTTGCCAAATAATTGAGTTGATTCGTTATTCCGAATAACATTTGCCGAACATCTTCGAACGACACGCCGCGAAGAAATGTTGGCAGATCAGGTAGCACAGTTCATCCCGTACACTCCTGTGCTAGCTGCTTGGGTGTCCGCATTATCCACGGGCCACTGCACACCAAGGAAATATGTAACACTGTACACAAGTTTGCGTGGCATTGTGTAAAGCGGAGAACATCGATAAACAGTCGGGCTTGCAGATTGCGAGTGTACAGAGGGGGAGCGGAGCATTGCGCATTCCGAAACCGCGCGCGTGAAACGCTCCCGCTGAAAGCCGCTCCGGGGACAAGCGTTCTCTTCCGACGCTCATACACCGCCCGCGCCATTGCGGTGCGCAACGGTTTTTCGCCCCGCTTTTAATTCCGCGGGACGTACCGGTGCTCAATGCCCCCAGGGCTTCGCCTTTTCAAAGATCTCTCAAAGACTGGCCACCGTCTTTAAGATTTCACGTGTCACAGGTCGGAAGGGAGCCACGCTTTCCCGGCGTCGGGCCGCGTTCCCGCTTACACTCGAAATTCCTACGACAACGCCACTGTTATCGATCAAAAATGCTCTAAGTACTTTGATCGAACAAGTAATGGATAGCTAGAAATAGTTATACGTATTTGTTAGAAACTAATAGTCGTAATAGTTGGTACAAGTTTTGTTTTTAGCAGTAAAATTTCATAGGATGAGTTTCAGCAAAGAAATTGATACCGTTGGAAAGGTACAGTCGCCAGCTACAATTTCGCTGCGGAAAATATTGGATTGGTAAGAAATTTAATTTCGGTATTATAAGAAGAAGTAGAACCCAATTTTTTTAATCAAGCAATGAACTTTAATCGATCAAATTTTCTTATTTATTCTTTTTGGCGAAAGATCATTGAACAAAATGGAAAATATCTTATTCATTAAAGTTTACTGCTTGAACAAAAGAATTGGGCTCTATTTCACCTTAAAATACCGAAATTACTTTATTGCCAACCCAATGTAATGATAGCGACAACGGATAAAAAGTTCTAGCCAATTCTCTGAGGACAATGTTTCCGGTAAAAAAACTTTAGCTGACACTTTTGATTTTTTGGATAGTTCATTCAGCACTACATTCATTGCAGTTGAGAACGAATCAATAGGAAAAACGATATAACTTTTCAGGACATATTTTTAGCCTCTGCTTGGCACAGCTACACTGAACACGACTTGTTGCTCCTTAATGCTCAAAAGTTTGTTTACAAACTGAAATAAAATTGACAACAATGGCATTGGTGTTTCCAGTGCGTTATTGTCATTATTACACTGCAAATTTTTATGCAAATAAAAAATGTTTGCATTGATTGCAAGACACAGGAGCCAAATAAAAATGTCACTCTTCTTTTAATTATCTTATTAAGGTAAAACTAATACACTGGTGACCTTAAATCTTTTTAATACCTCCACTGTTTTAAATTGTATGTACCCATTTTTGTCATAAATGCATAAAACCCGCAGTCTAGACATTACAGTCCCTTACTTCTTTAAAAGGAGTGATTCCTGAGACCCATTTCTTTTCAGCTACTCTTTCATATTTGCAATGAAAATTATGAGCAGGGTCGGTCTTAGAGGGCCATTCTGTTTCTTCCTCGTTCACTGTTACATCGTTGATAGTTTTGGTATACAGGGTGTCCCAAAATTCCTTCAACAGCCGGAAATGGGAGCATGCTGAGATCATTTGAAGCAATATTTTCCTTTGCAAAAATGTTATCCGCGGCTTTGTGTAGGAGTTATTAACGAAAAACACGGACCAATCAGAGCGCGACTTAGAAGCGAGTTGGCACAGTCGGCCAGTAGACAGTTGGCGCGCCGGGCCGACTGTGCCAACTCGCTTCTAAGTCGCGCTCTGATTGGTCCGTATTTTTCGTTAATAACTCCTAAACAAAGCGGCGGATAACATCTTTGCAAAGGAAAATGTTGCTTTAAATGATCTCAGGAAGCTACCATTTCTGGCTGTTGAAGGAATTTTGGGACACCCTGTAGATTTCCTTCACCCTTCATATTAAAAGCTATTTGCCCCTAAATTAAACTCTTGTTAAAACATCATTGCGGACCACTGTGCGTCGTTCTCGAAACACGTTCCCGATGTCCCACCTTTCACCAACGTTGACCCCGGTGCGGCCCGAGGCCTGCAAACGCTTCCGGCCCGATCATTTATTAATGGCCTGGATAATGCGGGAAAGACGGAGCGACGCGGAATGGCCAATTCTAAAGAGCCGGCGCGGCTGGACTTCGCGGCAATAACTGGAGAATTGTGCGAGGAAAACAGCGCGGATTCGCATTGACGTACATACGGTAAACCGTTCCGAAAAGCTTTTAGGATATTGAATCATTTGGTAGCCTTTTCTGTTAGCGAAACTGCGCTGCTTGGCTTAATTCCGTTTGTATTTTTCGAACACAAAAGAAGTCTTTAATGTCTCCTGGATTCTAAACTTAATTTTGTAGTCTACTGGGACCCTTCCCAGGATTATGACACTATCTAAAAGAATAGAAAACGTATCGCATTAAGTTTAAAAATTTCTGATTTTTAAATTTCGTTGTTCTCCATTATACAGGGTGAATCATCTATCGTTGTCACCTCAAATATCTTTGTTGTTTTCAAAGATACATTAAATGTCTTGGGGACATAGTCGAATGGTAAAATGGGGCTCACACGACACCGAAAAATTTGTTTTTATGTCACTTTTTTGGAGATATCAAAGTCACCTTCATTTGTTTTAATGGAACTACCAATTTTAAAATCTACGATGTTAGTCCCTTTCATTACGAATTATCAATGACTCTAATTACTCAAGGTCATTCAAGGTCACGGACAGAAAAAACCTGATGAATTCCTGATGTAGTGACATGTGAAACGGATGAAATTTATGTCGAGCCAGAACTCGTATTACGCTACTTTGACTCGTGCTTGCTTCTCTGGCAATTTTTCTCGTACTCACATGTGGATTGACAGCTATAGCTGCTCAAATATTAATTTCATTGTCTTCAGTAGTCACGGGATTCTTTCGTTTACGCTTTTTTACTTCTACACTTCCAGTATTTCTAAATAATTTGTAGATATTAGTAAAAGTCAGCCTAGAAGGAGTGTTTCGCTCAGGGTACCTTTCTTCATAAAACAATCGGGCCTGCAATGCTTTTTGTCTACATTCACAGTAAACCATTATCATGTCACACCTTTCAATCATTGAGTAAGACATAGCGGGGTCGCGTTTGGAAACATACTGTTAGCAAATAAATCGCAGCGTAATCGGCTAGAGGATGTTTGAAAACATTCCATACCATTGAAAGACCTTAGCATGTTTACTACGAGTCTCACTGGTCATAAACGTATTCTGCTTCTATATTTTAGTTTTATACGTTTTTCAGTCCGTGACCTTGAATGACCTTGAATAATTAAGGTCACTGAATTCGTAATGAAAGGGACTATCACTGTAGATGTTTAAAAAAAGGGTGGTTCCATGATAAAAAAGGAAGGTGATCCTGACATTTCTAGAAACAATTAAATAAAAACAAAAATTGTCCACAACACATTTAATGTATTTTTGAAAACAACAAAGATATTTCAGGTGAGAGCGATAGACACATCCTATACTTAGACAAAGTAAATATAACGCTAAAGAAAAAATTTCTTTTGAAATCCAATTTTCGAAATTTTAAAATTGCGAAATTTTTTACGATGATCTTGTATTTTATTTACATATAGTGATAAAGTATGGTAAGTCATAGTGTCACAATGCTAGGAGGTATCCTAAAAAAAATTCGGAGGAGTCGAAAAATAAAATCCCCTCTAATCTACATTCTAACTGCTTCGCGATGATTGACACGTTGACAGATGAGGTTCTTACCAATCAGAGACCAGTACTATTTTTGAGGATCTTACAAATGAATACATGTCCATTGAAGCGTCAGTACATTTAACCCCGGAGAAATTTGTGACACGACCGGAACGTGACAGATTTATCTCGCTGCTGTCCCAAGACTTTTAATATTAATAGAACCCGTTATACCAAAGCCGAATAAGGAACGGATAAAATTATTTTTTACTTGTTTTGTGTAAAAATGTTAGCGAAATCAGTCAGCTGTACGATAATGATATTGCCTTAGAACGACATCTAATTAGAACGTGGCTCAAGTGGAAGTTACAATGAACTTCGTCATTGAAAGGGATAAAATTCTTTTTTATCTGTTTTGTGTAAAAATGTTACCGAAATCAGTCAGCTGTACGATAATGATATTGCTTTAGAACGACATCTAATTAGAACGTAGCTCAACAGGAAGTTACAATGAATTTGGCCATTGAAAGGGGTACAATTCTTTTTTATTTGTTTTGTGTATAATAAAAATGTTACCGAAATCAGTCAGCTGTACGATAATGATATTGCCTTAGAACGACATCTAATTAGAACGTAGCTCAACAGGAAGTTACAATGAACTTGGCCATTGAAAGGGATAAAATTCTTTTTTATCTGTTTTGTGTATAATAAAAATGTTACCGAAATCAGTCAGCTGTACGATAATGATATTGCCTTAGAACGACATCTAATTAGAACGTAGCTCAACAGGAAGTTACAATGAACTTGGCCATTGAAAAGGATAAAATTCTTTTTTATTTGTTTTGTGTAAAAATGTTACCGAAATCAGTCAGCCGTACGACAACGATATTGTCGTCGTACGACATCGAATTAGGACATAGCTCAGCAGGAAGTTGCGACGAACGGAATATAGGAAATCCTAGCGGCGCGTTTCGGCCCGAACGAGCCGGATGGCGCCGTGTAGAAATGCCGGGAAATAGGGGGATGAAAGAGGGAAGAAGTCCAGGCCGGGTCGTCGGGGTTGAGAAAACCGTGCCCCTACCGGGAACGTAATTTCTCGTTATTAATGTTGCAAGCGTCAACGCGCCGCGCCGGGAACCACAGTTCCCGAGCTCGGCAGCAGCCCGATCCGCGCGCGCCACTCGCAGACGCGGCCGGAGAAATTGCCGTGGAAAATTTGTATTTCCCGCGAGTATGTACAATGAGAGCGTGATTAAGATTCATGCTGCATTATTCAGGACGTAGGTGGGCGGAATCGTTCCGGCATGACGTAATTTTATCCGCAGCCCGTCGCGCCGGCCTCGGCTTCCGTTGATCAACATCATCCAAGAATATTATCGTCTTCGCGACGACTTCTCGCGGCCTGTTGTTCGGGGGTCGAGGCCCCGGTTCCAATTAACGCGACCTCGCCTGGAAACTTCTTCTACGACCGTGTTTTTCTATGAAAAATTCTCGACAAAAATTCATACGAATCTTCGCGGGGACGAGATTCTACGTAATTAGGTTAATACTTATTTATAATTAATGTCGGGTTGCGTCCCTTAATGCATTAAAAAATTTAAAGACAACGAAGTCGACCTCCATATGGCCTTCACGCGTCGATTCGCGAATAAAACGAATAACTAGACAGCGGTTTTATGCACTTATGACAAAAATGAGTAGGTGTAATTTAAAACAGTAGAAACATTAGAAGAAGAATTAATTTTCAACCTTTTAAACATGTTAACAAAAAAAATAAACTTCTACTTTACTCCAGTTAGTTGCAAATCAGATAGAAAGTTCTTATTTTGCATAAAGATCCGCTGTCTACTAATAACACTCGATACCATTCAAATTTTCTCGGAAGCATGTTTTCAGAGATGTTTTGAATTCTATCGTTTTAGAGGGACAGCGTGTCTTCAGTTTCCTGTTTAAAACACGTTCCAAACTTTAACCTTATCGCTCCACGTTTTTTTTTTTAAATATCGACAACTGTTCGAAAAGCGAAAGTGTAATGATCAAATACATTGCGGAGCAACTTAGTATATGCTTTGACCGCTCGCACAAGTGGTAATACATTCTCGAGGGGCAGCGTCTGATGAAAGGATAGATGAAATTAAATAACAGGCGCATCGTGATCGATAGCGGTTTAGTTCTACGTGGATTGAGGCGCATAGAGGTGCAAATAATCGTAGACGAGAGAACTGGGACGTGGAAAAGCCAGTAGTTCATTTGCGAGAGAAATTGCACGAGAGAATCGGATTTCCCCTGTCCTTTAAGCTCGAGAACGTCGCAGCTAAGCTTTGACCGTGTCGCGGACCATTACCACTCAGGAAGGACACGCAGGATTGATTTTCCGTTCGACTGACGACAGAAGAGCTGCGTGTACCCAACGGTGATAAACGTTCCCATTCAGTGAACCCTTTAAGAGACCAATACGTCAGCAATCCGAGACAGGAGGATAACTTATGCAGAAAAATCGTCGCGGTTCTTGGCCCAATTCGCGTTCTATGACCTTTCGAACGGTGATTATTGTCGGAATAATGAACATCTTGGCTAACTAATTACTAGACTACGGATCTTTATGCATTTATACAGCGTACAATTTTATGAAATATGAAAGAAGTATCTATACAGGGTGTCTCAAAATTCCTCCAGGACCCGAAAATGGGAGGTTCCTGAGATCATTTCAAGCGACATTTTCCTTTGAAAAAATGTCGTCCGCGACTTCGTTAACGAGTTATTAACGAAAAACACGGACCAATGAGAGCGCGAGCTAGACGCGTGCAGCCTGGCGCGCCGGCAGACGAGTGTCGGTGGCACGCCGCGATGTCACAACGAACAAAAGTTTCTCGATGATATGAATCCTCGCCGATTTCGATAAGCTTTGGATATGTTGTCAATACCGTGATTCTGAACAATATTTCTCTTTACAGTCTTTGTCGATCGGCTTTAGTTTACGAGATAATTGTAAAAACATGTAATTGAAAATCGATCGATGTATTATTTCTTGGCCAATCGCGATGAGCTTTGGATATGTTGTCAAAACCATGATTCTGAACAACATTTCCCTTTACAGTTTTTGTCGGCCGGCTTTAGTTTACGAGATAATTGTAAGAACTTGTAATTGTAAATCGATCTCCTCGCCGATTTCGATGAGCTTTATTCCATAGGAAAAAAGATATTTAAAACATCGAATAAATAACATATTTCAAAGTCATCGAAATCGGCGAGGACCCACATCATCGGCAACTTTACCCGAATGAGAGAAGAAGCAGAAATTTATCGAATTAAAAACTCACTTATTCAGCCGTAAATCCATTTGCTTATTACTCCGGTGAAGCACAAAACATGGAACACCACATTTTCACACAATTTCACACAATTTCTGAACACTTAGCACACTTTTCTAATTCGTATCGATAGCGAACGAAATTACATACTCCGACGCGGAAAGAGTTCCATGCTCTTCGCGATTCCGCGCGAAACTATGCTCTCGCAACCTACAATGTATTCGATGAAGGCGTCGTTTAAAACAAATGAAATCGTTCCCAAGGAAATATTGATTTTTCGAGAATCATATGGTATTGATTTTTCGAGAATCATGTGATTCTCGAAAACATCGATTCGTGACGAACGAACGATGCCATGGACAAGATATCTCGTGTATCTTTATTACTGATATAACGTGCTATTATTCATTCACAGCATCGTTGCTTCGACATCGCGGAAACGAGATATCTCGTAGATTGTAGTTTCTGTGCCCCTCTGAAAAGGACTAATTAAAAATTTTATAAAAAAAAATTAAACCGACTTTGAAGAAACGCACACACGAACTTCGTGTTTTGTGCTTCACCGGAGTAATAAGCAAATGGATTTACGGCTGAATAAGTGAGTTTTTAATTCGATAAATTTCTGCTTCTTCTCTCATTCGGGTAAAGTTGCCGATGATGTGGGTCCTCGCCGATTTCGATGACTTTGAAATATGTTATTTATTCGATGTTTTAAATATCTTTTTTCCTATGGAATAAAGCTCATCGAAATCGGCGAGGAGATCGATTTACAATTACAAGTTCTTACAATTATCTCGTAAACTAAAGCCGGCCGACAAAAACTGTAAAGGGAAATGTTGTTCAGAATCATGGTTTTGACAACATATCCAAAGCTCATCGCGATTGGCCAAGAAATAATACATCGATCGATTTTCAATTACATGTTTTTACAATTATCTCGTAAACTAAAGCCGATCGACAAAGACTGTAAAGAGAAATATTGTTCAGAATCACGGTATTGACAACATATCCAAAGCTTATCGAAATCGGCGAGGATTCATATCATCGAGAAACTTTTGTTCGTTGTGACATCGCGGCGTGCCACCGACACTCGTCTGCCGGCGCGCCAGGCTGCACGCGTCTAGCTCGCGCTCTCATTGGTCCGTGTTTTTCGTTAATAACTCGTTAACGAAGTCGCGGACGACATTTTTTCAAAGGAAAATGTCGCTTGAAATGATCTCAGGAACCTCCCATTTTCGGGTCCTGGAGGAATTTTGAGACACCCTGTATTATTAAAATATAACAATATCATTAATTTTGTCGTCCTGCAATGAATTTTCCAATCATCGAAAGAAATGTTTCACTCAGATCAATTTTTAACCCTTTGCCGTACCTTTTCTTTTACAGTTACTGTGATTAGGACGTCTTTATGCACAAAAATATCGTAAAAGGGAAGAGAAAATGTATATTTTTTGTACGGCTACATTTATTTTAATGCTTAAATAAATATTGATTACTAGATTGCGGATCTTTATGCATTCATTGGTTCTAAAAATTTTCAAAAAATACTAGTAGATTAAATTCCACAAAATTTACTACGTTTTTTATTTAGTTCAGATCTGTAAAGACTAGTACCACTGGAAATGGGATTTTGTATAATTCCACTTTCTTAAAATTTGCTTACAAAAATTGAGAATTGCATAAACATCCGCAGTCTATTGATTACAAACGGATCAAATTTTATTTCATCTAAAATGAAACGCGTAACAATCATATTTGTTAGACTTTGTCAAAAACCTTCATCACGAGTCTGGCACGTCAAATTACGGCAAGGGGTTAAAATTTGAACTATAAAAATGGAAAGATTCATACTGAAATCATCAACAAATTTGTATTATGATAGGAATGGCTAACAATTTGGATAGATACGTTACTGTTATTTTCATGAAGTAATGTGAAATAGTCGCTTTCAGTGATGCTAGGTGTTCAGGGTTAATGCAGCAGAATAGCTTTGTCTGTTCTCGTAACACGTAGCGCGACAAAGCCAACGACCACATGAACTAAGTACACGAGATCAATTTCACGAGTCGAGACACGAAACCGGAGTAAATAGATAGACGAGAGCGGAAGTTGGACGGAACGCTGACAGGCCGCGCCGGCTGTCTAAGTGAGAATGTGATCATGACAGGGTGAGAAATCCACGCTCCGGGCTGAGGAAACTCCTCTCCCTTACCCTTTCTTTCTCCTACCGCCGGTTTTGTCTTCCTCCGGCCTACGTCAGCTAGCTTGGCGAGCGTGTGCTGTTGACAGCAGTTAATTGCGCCAGCGTGAAATCAAAGTGAACCGGCGAACCTTCAACTAAAGAAAGGAAGAAATATCGCGAGGTTGGCTAAACCGCAACGATCTCAGACATTCGGCCGACCGGATCCACTTTCTTACTGGGAAAAGACTGTCCACTGCTTAAGAATCGACGTGATCTTTTCTGAGCAATTAGAAGATTTGTCAGTATAAAAGATTTTTAAGAAATTACAATTCGTAAGAATCGCATGAGAAAATAAAAAAGGTACCTTGTAAAACCTTTTTATTCGTGTCCGTAAAGAAAGTTTAAAATATCCATTTTTTAACATAGAACCTACCAAGCATTAAAAGTGTCTGGTAAATATTGCCTTATAAAAATGGCAATAGATGCTTGGACAAGGAAATTTATTCCATTATTTTCCATAAATAGATTTGTATAATTTCGATAATTGGAAAATATAAAACCGGTCATTTGACCGTGGAAGGTTTAGTGTTAATAATGGATTTGTGTCCTAGCATACTTAAGAAGTAGAATTGGTCGGTCATGGTCAGACACGTCAGCCGATTCCTGTTCAACGGCTTGTTACCAAAACAGTATTGAGTTTACCAGTTAATCTATAATTACCACGTTTTTATTAGCTCGCTTTATTGTCTGTCTGTCTGTCTGTTTGTTCGGTACAAATTTTGCAATTGATTTTAAACTAACTTTCCAATGAGCTAGAGACTTGAAATTTTTAACTTTGCTCAGAACTGGATGACAATGCAATATTTAAAAAAATTTTGTAAAAAGCCAATGCGTTCAGGAGATATAAATTATTAATAATTTGAACCTTTGCACCCCCCCCCCCTCCCCGGGCCGCTGACGTAGTACGTCTTCGCGTTCAGCGTCCCACTCTACTACGTGTTCCCACTCTGACTCATCCCCACTCCACTGACCCGCTTCGCAACGAAGGAGCTCAGTGTGCGTCAGTGTGCGTTCGAGCTCCGTGCGGTGTTTACAAAGTTACTACGTATTATTATAGTATAATGTTTGTTTAGCAAGCGAAAGAACAGTTACACCGAAATTCTCCGTCGAACCTTTATCTTTGACATTTTACCACGGCGTTCGTTTTCAATATGACGCGTCGCAATACCGTCTGAAATTTACTACACGTCTCTGTTATAATCTCATCAAAATGTTCAAAATCGATTGTAAAATTTCACACATATAAGGCTAAAAAGCAGAAAATAATTATTTAAATAAACATAAATTTTTTAAAAATACCACGTTTTCAAAACGGACTAAAAAGTATAAAATAAAATTTTTAAAAACGCCACGTTTAAAAAACGGACTAAAAAGTATAAAATAATTTTTTCTAGCCCCATACAGATTCCTAACCCCGTACAGATAATCCTGAAAATTTGTGATTGTGAATTTTTAGTAGCTATGAAAATACTTGTAAGATTTAAAACGAAAAACGTGGGGCGCATGCAATAGATAACACTGTCCAATAAATTTCAATTTTTTTTATGTTCCCTAATTACTGTTGGGTCCTTCTTATAGAGTATTTTGCGCTAATTTCGAATCTGTTTTTAATTTATTTCCTATACGCACAGTTTTTGAGGAACATGGCTTTGAAAAAAAAACATATTTTTCAACTTCAAACAAATATTGTAGTGTTATTATAAAAGATATTGAATTGTTCTTTATAGCAAAAGATTCTGTAGACTTTCCCGAATACAGCGATATCAAATATTAATACTTTATGAATATTTGAACATGTTTAAACAATCATTAAAGACGAAGAGACACCACTTTTGCACCAATTTTTGAGGATATTTTTCAATTTATCTCAAAAAATAAGGGTCCAGCGGGAAATCGAACTATACCACTCGATAGAGCAGACTTTTATCTTGAGAAGCCACCCTATCAAGTTTGAATTGTCAACGTTTTTTTTGAACCAGAAAGCAAAATATCTTCGCCCGACATGAGTTGCCGCCAGTGGCGCTCGGGACGATACGTGATACGGCGCAGCGACGGGATACGGAGTGGCCAACGACCGTTGTAATGGTGAGCGCCACTGGCGGCAACTCATGTCGGGCGAAGATATTTTGTTTTTTTGTGGTTCAAAAAAAACGTCGATGTTTCAAACTTCAAAGCGGGGTTTCTCAAGATAAAAGTGTGCTCTATCGCATGGTATAATTCGATTTTCTGCTGGACCCTTATTTTTTGAGATAAATTGAAAAATATCTTCAAAAATTGGTGCAAAAGTGGTGTCTCTCCGCCTTTAGTGATTATTTAAACATGTTTAAACAATCATAATGTATTAATATTTGATATCGCTGTATTCGGGAAAGTCAACAGAATCTTTTGCTATAAAGAACAATTCAATATCTTTTATAATAACACTACAATATTTGTCTAAAGTTGAAAAATATGTTTTTTTTTCAAAGTCATGTTTCTCAAAAACTGTGCCTATAGGAAAAAAATTAAAAACAGATTTGGAATCAGCGCAAAAAACTCTATACGAAGGACCCAACAGTAATTAGGGAACAAATTTGGTGTTGGACAGTGTAATTGATGCATGAACACCTACATCACTAACAACTTTATTGCACTGCAAATGATATGAAGTGTTGTACGAGATTTCTCAGCGGCAGCTACTCTCTACACTCCTTACTATGTATTATCTTGCGCCCCACGTTTTTCGTTTTAAATCTTACAAGTATTTTCATAGCTACTAAAAATTCACAATCACAAATTTTCAGGATTATCTGTACGGGGTTAGGAATCTGTATGGGGCTAGAAAAAAATATTTTATACTTTTTAGTCCGTTTTTTAAACGTGGCGTTTTTAAACATTTTATTTTATACTTTTTAGTCCGTTTTTTAAACGTGGTATTTTTTTAAAATTTATTTTTATTTTTCTACTCTTAAGTGGGACCATGAATCACTGAAAGAGCAATTAACCAATCGTAAAGATTCTAAAGGGGAGACTACATCAAATAAAAACACGAAGACATGACTCTTCTCGAAGAGATACCGTTTATCTGTGCCATGAAATTATTTTTTCATGTTGAAATGCAGCTGGCGCAGTTATAGTGCCACTTTAGAGGCACCCCCCTATAAATACGAGACGACGATCATAGATTTGAATGGTCCCCGTACTCGTGCAATCAACTGCTAGAGATTTATGAGGTTTTTGATTTGCATTTAAGTAAAATAACATAACTCCCAGAGCTCTCGTCTTTTACTCCATAAACGGGAAATATTCTGTTCGTTATTATACCGTTATACTCTTTATGTCTTCATAAAAGTGAGCAAGACTATAGTGCACATCCTCGCGAAGCGAATGAAATATACTTTACATCTTTACGAAGACGAAAACTTACTCGAGCGCTCGTCCCCGGACGACCCCGAGTACTATCAGAGTAAGTAATGTATGCGCCGGTCAGGATGACCGTTCAACACCTCCGAGCACCACGGGGAAGATTAAACGGTCGCACGACCCAATTCTCGCGATTCTGCGGCGGTAATTGCGCGGAAATCCACCGACGTCTACGAGAACCCCCGCCCGGGGCGAGCCGAATTCACCAGAAAACCGCGAATCCTTAACTACAACCGCCGCGTTAAATGTTGCGTACGATATTAAAACTGCCACTCGTTTCCGAACTCTCGACTTCGAACTTTTCATTTCAGAAGCCACTCGAGCAACCCCTCCTTAACCGCGCTACGCCGCTCTCGAGCGAAGGGGCGGAACTTTCCGGAGACTATGAGGGCGTTTGACCTCGAATTCGAACAATTATCGCCAATTAACACCGCTTCAATTTTGATGCCGCCCTACGAAGCACCGTTTAAATGAGCCTTCCATCTTTTGTCAGGGGATTGTGGTTACAACTTTTACTGTTATACTTTCTCATTGGATTTGTACAAGGTAGATCAGAATTCGCGGTAAAAATACTGTGAGCAACACCAACGATTGGCACCGCTTCTATTTTGTTGCTTCTTTAGGAAGCACCATGCCGTACCCATATATCATACCATTGAGATGACCCTTCTGGAGGAATCTTATATCGGGGTATTGTAGTACATAGACGGCGGATCACTTTATGTAAAATAAAAATTGCCTGCATCGATCGCAAGAGATAGAAACCAAATTGAATGTTATTTCTTCCCTTAAATTAATGATAATTAGGATACTAAAAGAGTAGGACAGGGTAGAAATGTGTGAGACATAGAAATGAATGAGAGAAGGTATGGACCGAATATGTGAAATAAGATAGTTACAGTGAGTGTACAAAGTATTCGTACACTTTTTAAAAACTAATAACATTTTTATAATTGTACCAAGCAACCTGATTTTTTATAATCAATTAGACGTATTGGTTTACGAAATGATACACAAAAAAGATTTTCCAAAAATTATAATTCACAAGGTTAAATGCAAAAATAAACTGGAGGGCTATTGTTGCTCGCTCGCTTCGCTCGCTCGCGAGTAGGGTTGTTTTTGCTCGCTCGCTTCGCGAGCTCGCGGGTAGGACTGCTCTTGCGAGAGGGTTAGTGATACGCATGGCTAGTAGGGCCTACTGATATTAATGTTTTTTATTTGGTGTGTGACTATCCAAGAGTCACACAAAGAACTTCCCGATTCGTTACTCCTTCGCCAACATCGCTAACATCGTTTTTTTTTTGTACTTTCATCGATATTCTCCCAAAATGTATTCTTGGGAGTAGAGATGATAAATTCACTGTTGCATTGGAATAACTTTCGATTATTCCAAGCGGTAACATTAGCATCAGTTAAAAAAAAAATTTTCTTTTAAATCTAAAAAAAAAATTAAGAAAAAAATTTTTTATGTAATTGAGTTTGGTTCTTTGATGGAAAATTTTCGTCCTCCCTTATAAATTGCATTGTAGAATTAACTCTTTTCGAAAAAAACTAAAAATCTAAAAAACTACTTGACCAATATGGACCAAAATCTAATCAGCTCTAAGTTACGACGGGGCACATCGATTGCATCATTCATCATCCTGATCGCGTTGTAACTTTTTCTGAAAACGTTAACGAAAAATTTGATTACATAGAAACGGCCATACGCACACACACACACACACACACACACACACACACACACACACACACGAACATTTTGCTGAAAATAGTCTAAAATGACTGCAATGACCATGAAACGTGAAGATCTGCTAAAAAATCGATTTTCGATTTTCGGGGTAATTACAATAACTTCCCTATAAAATCGGGAAGTCAAAAAGGCATGTTTTAAAACTTTTTTATTTGGGTCCTTAATAAAAATTTAAAATGTATGTTTTGAAGATCTATGTTAGTCATACACATGTTGAAAATTTCATTGATATCGATTAACATACACACGAGCTACAAGCGATTAAAAATGGTGAAAATCGTAGTTTTCCACGACTTTTTATCAGTTTCTGCTTAAAATCCACAGAATCGTACATCGTTCGAGGTCTGTTATTTTTTCCTGCGTCAATGGATTTCGATGAAATTTCCAACATGTGTATAAAGGACATGGATCTAGAAAACATATAGTTTAAATTTTCATTAAGGGCCCAAATTAAAAAGTTTAAAAAAATGCGTTTTTTATTTTTGCCTGCAACCTTGTAAATTGTAATTTTTGGAAAATTTTTTGTTGCATATCAGTTTGTAAACTAATGCTTCTAATTGATTATAAAAAATCAGGTCGTTTGGTACAATTATAAAAAAGTTATTAGTTTTGGAAAGGTGTACGAATACTTTGTACACCCACTGTATGTACAGATAGGTTATTGTAAACCAAGTCACATTTCTTAGCTGTAAGGCTGATATAAAGCAAATTATTATTATTATTATTATTATTTCTTCCCTTAATAATTTTAATAGAGGAGAAATCATGTATTGGCATTTTCAATTTTTAAAATTTTCCATCAATTTTGAATTTCATCTTTCTCCTACGAATTATGATGTATTTAGTATGTAATCCAGTAGATTTGTACCCGGCGCGGATGCAGATCGAAGTTTCGAACCTCTAGGGTCAATAGTTGAAGAGTTATGATCACTTAAAGTTGAGCATATTTCCAGTTTCTTAACAGATGAGGGCGCCGCCATATTGGTTTGTAGTCACGGTCGCACGCCGCTTACTAAGTTGGTTAGGATCAGGTCGAGGGGGGCCGGCAAGGTAAGCGGATCGCGGTCGTCACTACAAACCAATATGGCGGCACCCTTATCTGTCAAGAAACTGGAAATATGCTCAACTTTAAGCGACCACAACTCCTCAACTATTGATCCTAGAGGATCAAAACTTTGATCTGCATCCGCGTCGGGTTCAAATCTACTGGATTATATACAAAATACATCATAATTCGTAGGAGGAAGGTACTAACTTTGAGTCCGGCAAAGTAAAGTTTACCCAATTTTAACTAGTAATACAACTTTGCCTGGTATTTTACTTGTGTTTGTATAAAATAGGAGAATATTCGTGGTAAAAATGAAGTAAAAAATCCAGCCCAAAATAAAGTTTTCGTCCACTAGACGGGACCATAAAGTCTGTACGCAGTTGGTCACGTAACCAACTCTATTAGACGTAGTCCATCAATTTTTCCATTCTCGACTATAACTGCACCCCTCAAACGAGACCAGAACACGTCGAGGACAGTCCCCCAGGGCGGGCGCTCCTCCATAAACACCGCGAACGCCTGAATTCAGCTAAAAGTGCCTTCCAAACACGTCAACGTTAACATATTGGCTTCCCCGTGTGTGCTAATATTGCCCGACTTTGTGTGCGGTTCCTTATGCCCGAAGACACCAGTGACTTTCCCGTCCTCCTCGTCGATTGCTTCCTGGTAGTTCAAAGGAAGTATACGAGGAGGAGTGAGAAATGGAGGAAGAGGGGAAGAGAGACAGCGCGAGATATGGCATCGCAGTTCAATTATAGCGGAGGCATCCGTGGAACTTGCTCGCGACAAAAGCAACATCGCGATATCGATATGTTGCCGGTGACGAACGGTTAAGTGGGCCATTTCCGAGTGCTCGTTCGTTCGCCTATTGTTTCCGGGAGGCTCGATTCGCCACTCTCGCGTTTCCGTGGATGTGCGCCTCGTCTCGAAAAAAGTAGGCAAATACCGCCGGGGGCGGTAAACACGACCAAGAAATACGGGCGACGTGTTTTCATAACGGAGGAGCCACTGAAGTCCCTGCAACGATACTCTTCTTAGAGCGCGCGTGCCAGATTTTTTTCCGGCGCTTGTTGCCTCTTCCTCCGGGCCAAACAACGTGGTTAAATATTACAGCCAGCGAAAAAGTATTGTGCTTCCGGCCGCGACGGCGAAATTCAATGTTTACCCCGGAAGAAATTGAAACAAACTCGCTCGTTGGCCCCTGACACTCGCCGCTTCAATCGTTTACGGACGAAGTGGAAAACATTGAAATCATATTCGCTTTAGAAGAAATATTTTTCTCTTTAAACGATTTAATTATTAAAATAACATTCGCTTCAGAAGATATATTTTTCTATTTAAACGATTCAATTATTGAAATAACATTCACTGTAGAAGAAATATTTTTCCATTTAAACACGATTCACGATTATTGAAATAACATTCACTTTATAAGAAATATTTTTCTATTTAAACAATTCACAATTATTGAAATAATATTCTCTTTAGAAGAAATATTTTTCTTTTTAAGCGATTCAATTATTGAAACGATATTCAGTTTAGAAGAAATATTTTTCTATTTAAACGATTCACAATTATTGAAACGACATTCGTATTTTTCTATTTAAACGATTCGGAATTATTGAAACAATATTGACTCAAGACGAAATATTTTTCTGTTTAAACGATTCAATTAATGAAACGACTTTCACTTTAGAAGAAATATTTTTCTGTTTAAAGATTCACAATTATTGAAATAATATTCACTTTAGAAGAAACAAAATTGAATCGTTTAAATAGCCAGCGTTCTTATTTGAATAGTGGAATTAGCGTCAACTTCGAAATACATCGAAACAAACTAGATTGTCAACGCTGTTGAAACATACGTAATTTTCATCACAGTTAACTGACAAGCCGCAAATATTTAGCTATAATTGTGCTACATATACATAGTGTCTAGATAATTGCATTGTATCAACCCTGTCCCTGTATCAACCGCGCGTCCCCGTCTCCCCTACACTAGAATTGTCCTGTTGACATGATGTATTTCTGTTTCAGTATTGCAATGTGCATGTTTTGTTAATTGCTCGTTTAGGGTGTTAACATACATTTCACTATTCAATTGCATGAAATATTCCCAATATCAGCTTTCCCTTGATATCCTGTCGCCGCCAAAATTATTATACCATTACTTAATGAAACGAAGCAAGAAAACTCATTTTATTTTATCAGAAACACCTTTTACCATCATTGTCTAAAACTTGTTTTCTAATGTTCTGTGACAACTCGACGATAGAAACTCTTAAATTTTAGCACATGTGTATTTGCTGCATTTTCAAAAAATGTTATTCCTTTCTTTCGACTTATTTCTACGAGAATGACGCTCGTGTGTAGTACATCCTGTTTGAAATGTCCGTCGCGAGTATGATCCACTATTATGTGGTAAGGAGTTCAATTACGAAAATGATGGACGCGTGAGGATGAAAGCGCGTATGGACAAATAAACTTAGAAGAGAATTTAAACCTGATTGCGGCTAGTATAAAGACGCGAGTAACACTCCAAGGGGCGCAATTGCGAACGAAGTAATTCGCGTTGCGTGCAATTCGCAAGAGAGGAATGTTTCATAGTCGTATACGTTCGCGAGTACCGCACAATTGCAGAGATCTCGGTGCGTGGTGGAAACAGAAATGAACATCGCGACAGATGTACCCGACGATACGATGCTTCCGTTACGAAAGCAATTCCGGTTTAATGTAAATTCATTGCTCGAGTATGATCGCGGCGAGTGGAAAACGCATCGGTCTATTAACGCGAGTAATTGCAATAGACTCGGTGTGTCGCGTTACCATCGATTCTTCGTGCCGGGGGGTCGCGGAAAGTGCTCGTTAAACGCTCGCTATTTATCCCGGGCGTTTCTAGAAATTCATTCGAGTAAGTAAATCCTCTAATCTTTCAGTCTAAAGTAGGTGAACGCGACTTCCAATGTCCTAATTTCTTATGCACTCTATAGAATATGTCTTCGACGCGGCTGTCTGCGGCAGTAACTCAACGAACTAAATGGGTAGTCTTAAGTTTGAATTACCACCGGAGTCTTAATACTCGTACACGTCGCCTGAAAGACATTGCAGTACTGCTTGGCGTGCGCCAGATTCCATTCAAACCAATTGAATTTCAAATCTTGCACCTGTATGTATCTAAATATCACTCGAAGAGATTTTATTCTGCAAGAAGATGCGCACGAGTCGTCTACAGAGGACGACATTTCTATAAGAACATTACTGTTTTCAATGAAAAAAGTATATATAAAAAAATTTTTTACGAACCACGCTTACATTAAAATGTACTAAAGAGGAAAAAATAATTTTTTTAGGCATTGGTGACTATAAATAAAAGCATGGAGCACTAAACTATATTAACGTAGCCTTCACGGGCGCTCCACACTTTTATTTATAGTCACCAATGCCTACAAAAATTATTTTTTCCTCTTTAGTGCATTTTAATGTAAGCGTGGTTCTTAAAAAGATTTTTTATATATACTTTTTAGTCTTTTTAAATGGAACGCGAGATATAGAAACCCAAGATATGGAAATTCGCGAGATAGAATGAGGGGATGACTCCGAGAGACCACGCGACGTCTCTCGATGGAGTGCGAAATTGTCCAAATGGAACTGAATGAACGGAACACCACACTGAAAATGAGCTCCTTCGGTGCGAAGAGGGTCAGTGGAGTGGGGATGAGTCGGAGTGGGAACGCGTAGTGGAGTAGGAAGCGCTGACACGCGGAGTGGAGATCGCTGAACGCGATGACGTACTACCGAGCGTCGCGCAACGAGGTGTGACGGCTAATATTTAAATATTTTTTTTCTTCTAGACGCACAGTTTTTTTTAATTTGTTTGTATATTGCATTGTTCGGATATCGGGTGCTCGTAGCGGAGATAGCTCGTGGGTGATGAATAACAGCGTACCGAATTGTATTAACACAAATTTGGTAACAATAAAACTTTATTACATAAACAAAGAACTATCGTACACTTTGCGGGTAAACCGTTAGCGGGGCGACGAAAGCGGTATGTACGATAGACGAACGCGGTGATAGCAAGACAAACGATCAACTAAACACGATCACCCGTAGGAGTCGAACAGCTGAGCCGATTCTGGTGAGCTCAGGTGGGAGACTCTTACACGGGGTGACGTCATCATCGCGATCCCGGCGAGACGGCGCGACTCGGTGACGGTTTGTCGGAACATGCATTGTCATCCAGTTCTGAGCTATGTTTAAAGTTTAAAGTCTCTAGCTCATCGGAAAGTGATTTAAAATTCGATTACAAGATTTGACGCAGGCAGCGACAACATCGACAACTCGGTGAGCTTATATTAGCGTGGTAAAAAATCATACCAATACTGTGCGCATAAGACCGCACAAATAACGTCAACAGTGTGAACACTTCTACAGTAAAAGCTCCTTCGTTGTCCTAAGGCCGGTGGTTTGAGAGGACAACGACCGTGCCCGGACACTATTTTTGATTTATGACTGCGTCTAGATGTCGCGCCGACCGCGCCGAGCGAGACTTCAGTAGAGAGCCAAACATAGAGAAGGACAGAATGAAATACGGATCGCGTGACCGAAGCGTGTCGCCGTCGCCGGCACAATTCAAAGAATGTTCCATACGCTGTTCTTCGTTGCCTTCGAAACCTTCATCGTCGATTAAACCACTAAATACAGTTGAAATTATATCGTGTTTGGTGTTATTTTAATCAGAAAAGTGCCAGAAATAAGCTACTGAAAGTCCCATAAAAAAATAATGAAAATTAAGAAGTTTGAATATTCGATTCACTCGAGTAAATGTTGTGGTGTTCGTCGTCGCCCTGCGGAGCGACTCGGCGTTGACAGGCAGTGGAGGGTTTAGGCACTGGACAACGATCATGCCCATGATTTAGGACAACGAAGGAGCTTTTACTGTATATAGTGATTGCACACCTGTCTGTTTCTTCGAATTTACCCGAGCAGCGTTTCACATCGGAGCGTGACGGATTAGACTCATTAACTGCCCAACAATTGTGCAATTTTTCACTTTAAAAATGTGAAGCATTAGGCCGTTGCATTTAAAATATCCAATTCATAGCAGTCCCTTTAAATACACATAATTTTGGTAGTTGAAAAGTGTTTACATCACGATATTCCCCCCTCTACACCACGCAACTTTTGTATACGTCATATTTTCCGTTATTATGAGTAATTGAAATAATCAAGGTGGACAAGACCCCACCCTGTATAATAATTTGAATGCATTTGGTGATGATCTCGACTCGCGAGGATGAAAAAGCGTTGCAAGTGTCTGGGCGTTGGCGCTGCAGTGAATAAAATGTTTAGAATTCATATTTCTCGAACGAGAGGCTTGAACGCTCTTACAATTAGTCTAAATTCGAGCGCTTGTAGGGCGAGAGTCATTTGAAGGATCCCTCCGGCGTATATAATTGGATCGTCTTCGAGGAGCAGGAGAGATACGCTTCGGCGTTCAGTATCGTATAATATCGTGGCACTCGAAAGTAACGAGGCACGTCCCCGTGACTGCAGCAGCGACTAAGGCGCAAGCTCGCCTCGACTGATGTATAACTGGGAATGCACGACGCGCATTCGCCTACAAAAGGACACCTAGCGCTGGCCAAAGATCGATTCGCACTCGGTTAGAATTTCAATTCGGTCCGCGGAGGAATGGCTCCGATTGCAACTGCTGATACGACAGAGAAACCGAAAAAATTCGATTGGACGTGCCGCGCGATGCAGCACAAAGCTCAATGATTGTAATCCGGGAGGTTGTTTGGCACGCTGCACCTCGCGCAGATAAAATAATAGAAAATTTCATCAGAGGCGCTGGATCGTAAAACAAACTCCTTCTTACCTCCCTTATTCCTTTCGTTCGTCCCTTCTACGCGATAGAGCGCGAACGAACCGATGTAGAAACGTTCTGCTGCAGAAACATTCCGCCGATAGACGTTGCCCTGATAAAGGGTCAACGTTGCCGCCGCCGTGGCCCGAAATTCCTGTAAATAAATACCAGCCGAGTGTTGTGTAAATAATCTTAGCAGTAGTTTTATTTAGCACGGTATTCCCCTTAGAAAATACACTGCTGGGCGCGAGGGTAGCACGCTCTGAAATTTTTATAATAAGCAGCCCTCTTGTAACCTGATATTCTGAAGTTCTGTAACTGTTTTTATCGTACCACCCGATTTCTAAATAGCACAATATACAGGGTGAATGCGATAAAGCAGGACACCTAAATATCACCGTTACTTTTCGTTGTACAAAAAAACTTGGTAGGACAAAGTTACACTGTTTGAAGGGCCACATATAACGGTGTAAAGGAAAAAAAAATTTCAAGGTCATTTTTATGAGATTTCAAGGTTATCGATGTTTTTTTTAATGGAATGATATATTTCGTTAACGTAATGTTGTAGCTGACAAAATAACGAATTCATGCATGTAACACAATATGACCTTCAAATGACCTTCAACCCAGAAAAATGGTATAAATAAAATCTGACGTGTAATATTCATTTGACGTATTTCTGTTACGCCAAATGTTCAAAAATATTCCCTTGAGCTGCTATACATTCAAATGTATCCCAATACACAACATAATAACAGATTCGGTGTTGACAGGAGGACAATTATGATATACCTTCACCTATACGTTCGTACAGAATCGTGTTTATCCACTACTAATTACTCAGAAGACCTTCTTGCTATCAGATTTCCACAATTTCTAAGATTTCTCGATCAGTTTATCGATGAACGTTTCACAATGCGTTACTCGAAGGAAGATAAGATTGATATGATTTTCATTTATGGAGAAAGTCGACAGTGTTTAAGAGAAGCTGTGCAGTTGTACAAGGACCGATTTCCTAATCGTAATTGTCCATCAGTTTCCGTTTACTCCAATTTGTTAAATAAATTCCGCGAAACTGGTAGTGTCGAAAATAAAAAACGTACAAAGGTGAGGACTGTAAGGAATGAAGCAAACACAATTAATGTTCTGGCAGCAGTGAATACAAACCCTCATGCTAATACGAGGCAAATCGCACGAGGAAGTGGCATTAGTCAAAAATGTGTAGTGCAAATACTCCAGGAACACAAATTTCACCCCTTTCACCTATCAATTCATCAAGAACTTCATGGTAGAGACTTTGTAAATCGTGTAAACTTTTGCCAGTGGGGATTGAGACAATTGATAAACGATGGAGCATTTTTTAATAATGTATTATTTATCGATGAAGCTTCGTTTACAAATCACGGGCAAATAAATTTAAAAAACCTGCATTATTGGTCATCTGAAAATACGCGGTGGTTACGGACAGTCGACAAACAAAGACCATGGTCCGTCAATGTTTGGTGCGGAATTTTAGATAACCAAATAATTGGGCCTCACTTTATTACCGGAACATTAAATGCAGAAAAATACATTGCATTTTTACGAGAATCGTTACCAATTCTCCTGGAAAATAAACCCTTGAACATTCGTGAAAATATGTGGTATCAACATGACGGATGTTCGGCCCATTCTTCCCGTGTCGTAACACAATTCTTAAATAACAAGTTTTCAAATCGTTGGATGGGATGTAACGGACCCGTATTATGGCTAGCTCGCTCATCAGACCTTACACCCCTTGATTTTTATCTATGGAGAAAACTGAAAGACGATGTTTATAGTGAACCACCAACGACTATCGACGACATGAAAGAAAGAATCGTCCAGGCTTATGCGTCGATTTTCTCGGAAATGAATTACGCAGCAGTACGTTCTGTAACTTCACGGCTGAATTAATGTATAGCAGCTCAAGGGAATATTTTTGAACATTTGGCGTAACAGAAATACATCAAATGAATCTTACACGTTGAATTTTATTTATACCATTTTTCTGGGTTGAAGGTCATTTAAAGGTCATATTGTGTTACATGCATGAATTCGTTATTTTGTCAGCTACAACATTACGTTAACGAAAATATATCATTCCATTTAAAAAAACATCGATAACCTTGAAATCTCATAAAAATGACCTTGAAATTTTTTTTCCCTTACACCGTTATATGTGGCCCTTCAAACAGTGTAACTTTGTCCTACGAAGATTTTTTGTACAACGAAAAGTATCGGAGATATTTAGATGTCCTGCTTTATCGCATTCACCCTGTATTATTGAGCGTCAATCCCCGTATGATACGAATGTCTTCATCGTAGTAACATAAACAGAGAGTTCTCTTTGTACAGGGTGGAAGGAATTATATATCGTGACTAATACGAGAGATACACATTTTGTTTAACCCCTTGCCATATTTTGACGAGCCAGACTCAAGATGAAGGTTCTCAACAAAGTCTAACAAATATGAATGTTACGCGTTTCATTTTAGATGAAATAAAATTTGATTCGCTTGAAATCAATATTTAAGCAATGAATAAAATAAAATTCTACGACATTTTTGTGCACAAAGACATTTTAATCACTGTAACTGTAAAGCAAATGGTACGGCAAGTGGTTAATGAAACGTAGACGAAGAATATATTAAAACTACGCCCGTATTTGGATCCCAGAAAGAAAATCATTAGCGCGAGTCTGTTCGAAATTAGCTTACGGAAACGATTACTCGATGAATGAAAGCGGATTCGCATGGTAATTCAGAATCACGAGAGGCCATGAAAGTTTTTGTCTTCCACTATCGGGGAATGTACCATTCTCATAATGCAGAATCTATTCCCGCCGGATTTACGAGACGGCTGTTCTATACTAAACAATTTTTTTACGATCCAAGTTGTATAAAGAGTATACGAGCCATTGGTCGGAATGAATTTTCTCTAGCGCCCGCTGCTGTAACCCCTGTTTAGGGGAATTTTTTACTGCTTCCTGGCATGGCGGCTGCGAGAAAGAAGAGCGCCCCTTTGTCCCGTGAAATAATGCGGACACAAGGAGCGTTTGTTCTGTTATTGCGAGGGATTAAAGCGTCTATGAGGCGATAACAAGGAAATCGCGGTATAAGCATAACACCAGGTCAGCAGATACAGAGGGGAAACACGGGAGTGTCCCAGTATTGATGACGCAATCGTGAAGGGTGTAATCCTGAGTACATCAATCGAAAATATGGTTTCGCGAGAAAATCAAGTTTGGTAAATTCGGCTTGAATAGAACTCGTCCGACACGACTGTCCACGACCTACTGGTTCTACAACCCGCAAACCACAAGCCTTAGCACAGCTCAAGAGCTTAAGGCTCGAAGTCGCAGATCTCAGGAAATTTCACCCTCGCGTGATTACCCATAAATGTTTATAGCTCATAACAACGCTAACCGATTTCGATGAAATTCTCACCGTGTATACATATGTATGTATATAGAAGATAGGAAATCTCTCACGTGCAACCTTGAAGGAGTAAGGATTTACGACTCTTACTTGTTTGTGGCGCTCTGACCGCAATTCATTGCACGTGCGCGGAAAAACAACAGACTTGGATAAACACTTGAAAAAATCTGACTTTTATCATTTCTCAGAATTTTGTTTGCTCGATATTCGGTAAACTTGTTCCTCTAACATTACGAACAATTTCAACTCGTTTGGTTCAAATCAAATAGTTCTTTCCACGGGTTGTGTAGATTTTTTTTACGGGTAAACTTTACTTTACCGGACTCAAAATTAGTATTTGGTATGTAATCCAGTAGATTTGTACCCGGGGCGGCTGCAGATTCAAGTTCCAACCCTGTGGGATCAATGGTTCAAGAGTTATGCTCGCTTAAAGCTGTGCATTTTTCAGAGTTTTTGACAGGTAACGGCGCCGCCATATTGGTTTGTAGTGACGACCGCAAGTCGCTTACCTTGCCGCCCCCCCCCCTCGACCTAATCCTAACCAACTCAGTAAGCAGTGTGCGTTCGTCACTACAAATCAATATGGCGGCGCCCTTACCTGTCAAGAAACTGGGAATATGCTCAACTTTAAGCGACCATATCTTCTGAAGTAGTGATCCTAGAGGTTCCAAACTTCGATCTGTATTCGCGCCGGGTACAAATCTACTGGATTACCTACCAAATAAATCATAATTCGTAGGAGAAACGCACAAATTTTGAGTCCGGTAAAGTAAAGAGCAGCCGTTTTTACGAATGCTGGGCACGAGACAGATTTTCAAAGTCAATTTTCTTGAAAACAAAGCCTCGAAACAGATTTATTCCGTATTTCCGATTTACTTTCTCACTTGTAACCATCAATACTGAGACACCCTGTATATTCTTCCCGCGAAACTTTTCCATATAATAGAACGATCCCCTCGACCATACGTATAGAGGAGTCACCATACCATGTTTAATATAGGCGTGGATTCGCGAGGGGAGCCAGGCTTCTTCCCATCGAATATTTTATACGTCACAAACTGTATATTGCCTACGCTTGTCGATCCGAGACAACCGCCGAACCCATTTCACGAATATTCCAGGGAGTCCCCGGAAAAAAATGGGCTTCCCGAGATTACACGTTCTTCGACCTTGGCCCTTCGATATAGTTGCAGAAGTCGCCCGCTATACTAGCTGTCCCCTTATTCACATGATCTCGTTCAAGCCGGCAATGGAAGAGAAAAAACGGAGAAGAAAGGCTCCATAGAAAGTCGGTGTCTGAGAGTTGACCTTCATATGTCCTCTAAGCGTCTACCTACAAAGAAAACTATTAACATGGAATTACAACACCCTTGAAACCGAGCACGTTTTAGCAACCTTATTCAGGTGGCCTGTTTTAGAATGTTGACCTTGATAACATATCTCAAGGCCATGGAAATCGGTGTCCTCAGTTTCCCACCTGCTATATCAAGCATCGTCCATTCTTCTATAATATTTTGTAATTTATAACGATATTTCCCACCATGTAACTGATCATTGTTTGTTCGCCATTCAGCCAGTCGAAGCGGTCCATGCGAACGATCAGTTGTACTGCATACATCCGAGCCGGATACGCGTTGCGAATTAATCCATGTTTATTTAACTGGCATTGTTTCGCGGAAATATAACCAGAATGTTTTTCCACTCGCGTGTACACCGTTACTGTGTTTCATTCCCATTAGTCCGAGCTGATTTACAATTGAACAAAGACAAAAAATTCGAGCCCCTTGTGTCCTAACTCGTGTAGGGAAAAGTTGTTCAGAATGATGAGCTCTACAACATATTTCAAGGTCATTAAAATCGGTGAGGTGTACTCTTTACTGTACAATTACCGAAACTATTCTTACAAGGGAACATATTCAGATGCGAAAATTGGATTTTGATGAAACTTTGGGAGCTTATAGTACTTTGAAAAATATTTGACACGTATTTTTTTTATCGGCAACCATCCACTCTGAAGGGGTGAAAACAGCCCTCAAAGTTGGTGGTCAAAACCATATTTTTTGAGATATCTCGGAAACCAGAGGTCCAAAAAATTTGAATTTTCTTTTAAATTGTGTGTTTTTCAATGGGGAATGTAGTCGCATAAAAAAATTTTAACAAAAGTTTTTTGTTTAAACAATATATTAAAAATTTGATTTTTTTTGCAGTTTCTCGTATTTATTGTTAGTTCATTTTAATGTAAACTTGGGTGTGTGATCTTTGATCCAAAATAGGGGATACATGTTTCAGGATTTTCTTTTTTTTTGCCATTTAACAATAATTATGCATAATGGAAGATAGTCTTGCACCTGGCGTGTGAAGGAATTCTGGCTTGTTTTATCGAAATATAAGCATTTAGTATGAACATATATAGTATTTTAAACAATACCACTGGATTATATGTCGTTTGTTATTTTATCAGTAGCTAAAGAAGGTGGCACAGGTAGCAGCGTGACGCGGTGCTAATTACCGCGGCGGAGTAAGGGTACCGTCTTGTATGTATATCCAAATCGTCTGCGAATTTCTGCTGTCGTTGGGCTTTCGGTCAAAATATACCTGGAGCCTTTTCAAATACACTGTGGATCCTTCAAATAATCGAAACTGGAGTTTCCCTCGTTGTATATGGTAGTTCTGATAAGAGCTGGTGGCAAAATGCTGCACACTGCAGTTTTACCTTGGTTATTTATAGCATTTGAGAAGGAAACGAATATTTTCAAAAGTTTCTATTGATTATTAGGGTGAAAGAGGAGGAAATGTAAAGTAGTCTTAAGAATGTACATATAAATATGGGCACATTGCTTTGTGTGCTACAGTTTTTCTGCATTACGGTTTGAGTTGTGTAGGATTTCGTTATCAAATTAACGTGCATATTAAGAAGTTAAGGCTACTGCTTTCGGATTTGTAAAACAGTGCCACATAACGAATAATTTCTGGCGATAATCAAGGTAAACATCCGATAATTATATTATTTTTACTTTTCTTGATTGTTTATTTTTAGATTCGTTTTTACAAACATGAAGATCAATCCGATGAACATTATAAACATTTTGATCGAAACATATCACAGCAATAATAACAAGGAAACACCCAACGACAGCAGAAATTCGCAGACGTATTGGCTATACATACAAGACGGTACCCTTACTCCGCCGCGGTAATTAGCACCGCGTCACGCTGCTACCTGCGCCACCTTCTTTAGCTACTGATAAAATAACAAACGACATATAATCCAGTGGTATTGTTTAAAATACTATATATGTTCATACTAAATGCTTATATTTCGATAAAACAAGCCAGAATTCCTTCACACGCCAGGTGCAAGACTATCTTCCATTATGCATAATTATTGTTAAATGGCAAAAAAAAAGAAAATCCTGAAACATGTATCCCCTATTTTGGATCAAAGATCACACACCCAAGTTTACATTAAAATGAACTAACAATAAATACGAGAAACTGCAAAAAAAAATCAAATTTTTAATATATTGTTTAAACAAAAAACTTTTGTTAAAATTTTTTTATGCGACTACATTCCCCATTGAAAAACACACAATTTAAAAGAAAATTCAAATTTTTTGGACCTCTGGTTTCCGAGATATCTCAAAAAATATGGTTTTGACCACCAACTTTGAGGGCTGTTTTCACCCCTTCAGAGTGGATGGTTGCCGATAAAAAAAATACGTGTCAAATATTTTTCAAAGTACTATATGCTCCCAAAGTTTCATCAAAATCCGATTTTCGCATCTGAATATGTTCCCTTGTTAGATTGATTGTGCAGCTCTGGATCGGTGGAGATTGACATTGAATTATTGATTATTTATTGAATCATAATTATTTTTTATTTTATTGTATAGTACTCATCGCAACGAACAAAAGTCTCGCAGGAACCACATGTGTCTCATGTGAACCGTTTTCTTAGAAAACGATTTTGAAGTTTCGTAAACTATTTTATTTCATATGTCTAGAGGGTGTCCCACGATGGTACAAACGTGGAGGGGATGATTCTGCATACAGTGACCCGAATTAATATTCGGACACTCTCAAAAAGACGATAACTGTTTTAATATTGTTCTATACGATTTGAACTTTTTTGAGATGCTACAGCAATTAGTCCACTACAGGATGTGAAAAGAAATTTTTTTAAAAATTGCAATTGATCGGAATTGTAGAAAAAATACTAAAAGTTGCATTTTACAACTTTTTAATAATTTATAAAAATACGTTCTGCAGATCTGTGTCAATTATATGCACTGTGAAAGTTTCATCGGAAACGGTTGATGCGGGAAAAAACTACAGGCATTTAAAGATGTAGGAAACCTTAGATTTATTGCAGTTAGAGGCCGAAAATCGTGAAAATCTGCAATTTTTACCATTTTTAAAACGTTTGTAGCTCATTGCAACGTCGACCGATTTTGACGAAATTTTCAGAATACGTTTAATTGATACATATCTACAAAACGTATTTTTTAAATTTTCAATACAGGCCCACATAAAAAAGTTGTAAAATGCAACCGTTGGTATCTTTTCTACAATTCCGATCAATTGCAATTTTTGAACTAGAGGGCTATTGTTGCTCGCTCGCTTCGCTCGCTCGCGAGTAGGGTTGTTTTTGCTCGCTCGCTTCGCGAGCTCGCGGGCAGGACTGCTCTAGCGAGAGGGTTAGTGATACGCATGGCTAGTAGGGCCTACAGCTATTAATGTTTTTTATTTTGTGTGTGACTCTCCGCGAGCCACACAAAGAACTTCCCGATTCATTAGTTGCTGTATATTATTATTATTATTTATTAAGTGTACGTTTTAAGAATATTATACATTTTCAGGGAAATTCAATAGTTTTCTACTTATCAAAATGTTTGCTATATGGCGTCGCATTAAACCAATATCGTATGCTCGTTGCTCGCTTGGTTCCTTGTTATAACATACTAATGTTGCAATATAAATTGTCTTAATTAGTTTTTCGCAAACGATACAACTCATCATTATCCGGGGTTGCAGTATTGATCTTGGTTTTCTTCGATACTGTTAATTTAAATTGTCCCGAAATATATAAACCGCGCTCAATTTTGAAACTCTGCTCAGTGCTACATACAACATTTGTAAAGTTGGCCTTTCTGATTTTTTAAAATCCAAACATACTTTCTCGTATGTTTTTTATCTCTGACTTTTATGAATCGTAATCGCTTCAGCAGGAACCACTGGAAATTGACTACGTGTGATTTGATATTTTTCCTCACTCGACATTTTTATTATTGGTGTTAAATTTTGATCAATATTTGCATTTTTCATATAATCACGATAACGAGTTCTTACTTTCACTCCTACTCTGGCCAATTGAAAATCTAACCACAATATAGACGGAATTTTAGTATTTTCTTGAAAAGTAATAAATTTTAATATTCCGCATGTGTGCTCCATTAACCAATCCGTTTTCAACATCACTGTTATTAATAATTATCATATAGTTTATATTAATTTTCAATTTAATCTCAGTTAATAATTCGTTTTGAACTGATTGTTTTTTTAAAGATTGTAATATAAATTTTTTTTTGTACTTTTATCGATATTCTTTGAAAATGTATTCTCGGGAGTAGAGATGATTAACTCACTCTTGCATTGGGATAATTTTCGATTATTGTAAGCGGAAACATCATCGTAAGGTACAAAAAAAGATTTAAAAAAAAATTTTTTTCTTCTAATTTTAAAAAAATCGAAAAAAAAATTTGTTGTGTAATTACGTTTGTTTCTTCGGTGGAAACTTTCCGTTCTCTCGTATAAATTGCATTGTTGAATGAACTTCTTTCGAAAAAAACTAAAAAAACTAAAAAACTACTTGACCAAAATGGACCAAAATCTAATCAGCTCTAAGTTACGACGGGGCACATCGATTGCATCATTCATCATCCTGATCGCGTTGTTACTTTTTCTGAAAACGTTAACGAAAAATTTGATTACATAGAAACGGCCATACGCGCACACACACACACACACATACGAACATTTTGATAAAAATAGTCTAAAATGACTCCAATGACCATGAAACGTGAAGATCTGCTAAAAATTCGATTTTCGATTTTCGGGGTAATTACAATAACTTCCCTATAAAATCGGAAAGTTAAAAAATTTCTGTTCACATCCTGTAGTAAACTAATTGCACTGCTTCCTAAAAATGTTCAAATGTTATAGTGCATTATTTAAAAAGTTATCGTCTTTTTTAGAGCGTCCGCATATTAATTCGGGTCACTGTAAGGAAACAAATTTTTTTTCATTTATCTCCTCCTCTCAGAAGAATTTGAGTTTGAAAATTCGGCGAACATGCGTGCTGTTGAATAGGAATCGTCTGACGCGTCTGTTCATGATCGACTCATTCTACTTCTTAAGAACACTAGCCACGCGAACTTGACGGATTGTTAGTGCGTTTTCTCGAAAACGACGCGACAAATGAAAAAATTTATTCTACATTTTCGTCTTATTTTCCCGTGTAGAATCATTCCCTCCACGTTTATACCATTTTAAGACAGCTTCTAGACATATGGAGTAAAATAGTTGGCAAATCTTTAAAGTTGCTCTTTAAGAAAACGGTTAGATTGTGACACCTACAGTTCCTTCGAGACTTTTGTTCGTCGTGATGAGTACTGTAGGATGTAATAACAACAATTTTGATCTCGGGATTCAATGTTAAGGTGAATTTATCGGTCCATTTTTGTAACAAATCCATAGTGGTCGCGACATACAATTTTGAAACTCTGACGTCGTCCCCGAAGGGTTAAACAGTCGTCCACTATTGCAGGTGCTTCAGAACAGCGAATCGGTTCGGCGATATTTACTGCGTCTTTATCCGCGTGCAGCAAGGTCGTTCGAAGTTGCAAACGTCGAAGCGGTTCTCGGGAATTCACGTGAACCATGGAAGCTCAAAGTGTCGTCGTTGGAAGGAAATATCAAGCTCGACGTCCATTAAGCTTATAGATTTCATCGCTTCACGTCGTAACGAAAAAAAGAAGGAAAAAAAATAAAAAGAACACGACAGAACATTTCTGATATGCCGCGGGTAACTTTGTAAAGTCGATCGAGAAACAATTCCGACCCGTGTATCTCTCGTTTCGCCGTACTTTTCTCGAAACGGTTCGGCTCGTGCCATATGGTGGCAATATGGCGGCGATTTCCTCGTAAACCGGTGAACTTTCGCGCGAGTTTCCCGCGGAGAAAACAGATGCTGCTCTACGGCTGTGGTGGTAGCAGGGGGGGAGGGCGGGCAAACAGTAAAAACTTGCCGAGTTAAAAATCCATTAAAAAACGTGATCGCGCCGGTGGGAGTGCGAAAAATTGCGCGGCCCTCGAGTTCTAACGGTATCGGCTGCGAGGTGGACTTTTAATGGCGGAGCGTAATGAAAAGAAGACACGCTGTCGAGATCGAACAACAATAGTTCCGTTTACGCGAGCGAGACCCGCTTTTATAATCGGTCGGACGGCACGCAGAACGAACTTCCTCCTTTCGCAGCAGTTCGTTACCAAAGTTTATTCGATATTGAATTTCGATTATCGCCAAAGCTATCGCTTCGATGTCCGGACTGTCCTCTGCTCGGCAATCTACTTTGCTTAATATTCTCGGAAACAAGGAGACTCGACGACAGTTGCAACGTGCACCAGATAGATCCCTTGGAATGTGCAGAGTGAAGTAATTCATCTGATTGTCTAAGTAAGTATCTTTGTTATTTCTAAGACGTTGACAAATATATTTCACATGAAGGTTGTACTGTAACTACAATGTACAGACTACAATAATCTTTTTGTCGGTGGAGAAGTTTTATGACAAATTATTAGTAGATTCCGGATATTTTGAACGTCTTAGAACTGTGGCGATACTGAAGATACGTGGTGCAACACTCACTGTAGTAGCCTTTACCATTCCTAAACCTCACAACTCAATTTTAGAAGGCCTATATCAGCATCAAGATTTATTGATAAGCATATTACCCCTTTGCAGTCGGAGTTGATTTAACTTGAAAATTAAACACTTCTTCCGACCTAGAACATTGTAAAGGGTGTCCCAAAATTCACGCAAGATTTGAATTTTCCGCCATTTGTGCGACAGTGTTGCCAACGGAAAAAAGACAGCGTGACAGCTGACAGTTCAGGATTATTAAAAATGGAGTGCTACACGAAAGAACAACGCGTTTTCTCGCGAATTGCGAGAAACAATTCAATTACTGCACAAGTCATTTCTGGGTCGTGTAATTTCCCGTTTTGGTGATCAGAATTGGCCGCGATTTTCGATCATGCGATTTAACGCCGTTGGACATTTTTCTTTGGGGTTTCTTGAAATCTAAGGTTTATGCCAACAAGCCCACGACCACCCACGCCTTGAACGAGAAAATTGAGCGCTGTATCAACGAAATTCAGCCACATTTATGCAAAACGTCATGGAAAATTTCGACAAAAGATTGTGTATGTGCCAGCAAAGTCGTGGAGGCCATTTACCCGATATGCTATTCCATACAATCCCCTATACTGTATACTTTATGAATCAATAAAAAATTCACAATTTTTAATTACAAACCTGTGTTTTCTATTAAAATTACTTCTTGAGTGAATTTTGGCACACCCTTTGTATGATTCTTTTCATTTTATGGATATAAAATTAATATAATACGTCATACAATACTGAAACGTGTAGTAATCGAGATTAAATGCCAACATATACAGAGTGGTCCACGCAACTTGCACACGTATAATAAGTTCCAAAGTATGCGTTGCACGAAAAAATGTTGTATACAGAAGTTGCATGGTCTGAAGGGGTACATTATGTAGTGTATTTATTTTTTTTACAAGTAGATGCGTAAAGGACATGTAAAGGTCAACTTCATTTTTTTTATGGAATGAGGTATTTTTTAATACACCAATCGATGCAGCTGGACATTCGTTATAAAAAAGTACTAACCTATGTATGTTGCAAAGTTAGTAGTTCAGGAGATATTTCAATTTAAATAAACCCAAAATACCATTACTGTCGTGCTAAGATGTTACACAAGTAAGTAAATACTAACGGCTTAGTACGACAGTAATGGTATTTTAGAGTTATTTCAATTGAAATATCTCCTGAACTACTACCTTCTCGACATACATAGGTTAGTACTTTTTTATAACGAATGCCCAGCTGCATCGATTGATGTATTAAAAAATACCTCATTTCATTTAAAAAAAATAAATACACTACATAATGTACCCCTTCAGACCATGCAACTCCTGTATACAAAACTTTTTCGTGCAACGCATAGTTTGGAAGTTATTATAGGTGCGCAAGTTGTGTGGACCACCCTGTTTAATAATGTAAACAATATTCTGACTAAGGATTAAAATGTACAAGTGTCTCTCCTATTTCTTCGTAGATCAATAGACATCGCTCTTAATTAACTTCCCGATTCATAGGGAAGTTACTGTAATTACCCCGAAAATCGAAAATCGATTTTTTAGCAGATCTTCACGTTTCATGGTCATTGGAGTCATTTTAGACTATTTTTATCAAAATGTTTGTATGTGTGTGTGTGTGTGTGTGTGTGTGTGCGTATGTCCGTTTGTATGGTATCAAATTTTTCGTTAACGTTTTCAGAAAAAGTAACAACGCGATCAGGATGATGAATGATGCAATCGATGTGCCCCGTCGTAACTTAGAGCTGATTAGATTTTGGTCCATATTGGTCAAGTAGTTTTTTAGATTTTTAGTTTTTTTTCGAAAAGAGTTGATTCTACAATGCAATTTATAAGGGAGGATGAAAGTTTTCCACCAAAGAACCAAACGCAATGATATAAACAAAAATTTTTTCTTAATTTTTTTTTAGATTAAAAAAAAAATTTTTTTTTAGATTAAAAAAAATTTTTTTTTTAACTGATGCTAATGTTATCGCTTGGAATAATCGAAAGTTATTCCAATGCAACAGTGAATTTATCATCTCTACTCCCAAGAATACATTTTGGGAGAATATCGATGAAAGTACAAAAAAAAAAACGATGTTAGCGATGTTGGCGAAGGAGTAACGAATTGGGAAGTTCTTTGTGTGACTCTTGGAGAGTCACACACCAAATAAAAAACATTGATATCAGTAAGCTCTACTAGCCATGCGTATCACTAACCCTCTCGCAAGAGCAGTCCTACCCGCGAGCTCGCGAAGCGAGCGAGTAAAAACAACCCTATTCGCGAGCGAGCGAAGCGAGCGAGCAACAATAGCCCTCTAGTTTATTCTGTATTTTACCCTTGTTTCTGGCAAGTCGAAAGGCAAAGGTAATACTGATTGAAGCTGTTGAACATAGGGTGTTCGTATCTGTTCAATGGTAATACGAACAGTTTCCAACTCGGCTCAATGAGCGCGTATGTCAATGCAACATGTACGGGTTTCGAGAGCCCGCTTTCGGCGCGCAGATAACAAGCAGCTGGTCAGGAAATGATTATGCAGATTAGGCAGATATTCGAATGGTTCGTTAATTCGGGAATCGAACGGTGTACCCGTCGGGCGCGGGTTAATAAGACAAACGAGAGTATAGCTCTCGATTTCTATCAATAAGCCAACGTCATTTCCGCGAGCGAATCACGGGGTCTGCGTATCGTCGAACGGCAAATAGGTTAATCCGGTTTTCGGTTCGTTTGTGTTTTACCATTGACGCTTGATTTACCGATGCGATCCAGTCCACCCTTCGAGTAAATGTTAAACTGGTCTTGCAATTCCCGTCAAATAGTTCGATTCTTCTGCGAGGCTCGTCGCTGCGCCGCGCCGCGCTCCCGTTCCACGAAAGTTCGGCGCAGCTTCCTCAATTTGTGGTTTGCCGGAAGCTTCTGTATCAATACAGCCTCGAAAGTTTCGTGACGCTACACCGATCGAGTCAATTCAAAATTATCGACCGTTAACACACATCCCGGGAACGTCTGCGTTTCGAACTCGTGCCGAAACTGCATCAAACTTCTCCATAATTAAAATCTTCCTGTTTCCGTCGGGACATGACTAAGTTAATTTCGTTGAACGTGTTGCGTTTACACTTGTTTCGTAAATTGAATCTCTTTCACTTTGACAAATTCAGATTTGAAGGGCCGCCCTAAGATATTTCACGTCCGTGGGTTATTAACAATAATTCGCCCCTCTTCATTAAAATATAGTGAATATCATGAGGTCATATACCACAATATACTAGAACCAACAAAAACATTGTGTAAACAGGAGCCAAGTTCCTATGGCCGTAAAAAGTTGTGAGATCAAACAAAATACGACCAAGTTCGTTAGCTTAGAAATACCTCTTGTAATACTAAAAAAAGTGTTTGTAAAAATTAGTTTAAAAGAACGCTATTTAATTTCTAAAGAGTTACATGGAGGGCTAAATTATTCAAACCTTGAGGTGGGGACTTCCTCCTCCACCGGTGAGGGCTGTACCGGAAGATCCTCCCTCAAATCCGCCAGCAAATAGGGATGATTTTTCCTCAAAAAACAGGCCCAGAGGCCTGTTAGGAGCGAGCTGACTCGAGTCAAAAGGGCAGAATCAATTCAGAAACGAACAAGATCGGAACTAAAGGTAGTTTCGTACACCAGTATATCTTCGAAAAGATTACTGAATATTCGTGAAGGGTCACTTCAAAAATCTGTAAACGCCCCGTTTTTCCGCCATCTACCGCTACATCCATTGCTTCGGAATTAATCAGTCAACCAATGTTAATTCGGCCGGTGACCGTGTTGTAAATATTGTAAAATAAACATTTGCGTGAAAGTCAAACGGAATAATTATTTGCAACACGAGAAACAAAACAGCGACAAAACAATACTGTATTACCAATATAAATAAAAATACAAAATTGCCGCTCTGGAGCCCCGGTGCTATAGCCCATCTAGCTCTGTAGTTAGGGTATCCCTGAAGAGCATCGCTTAATATATTGAACGAATTCGTTTATAAATATACATCGACGTCCCTAATCATTTCGTGCGCATCGAGCATTTCTTCTCTATAATAGCGTTTGATATTGCGATCGAATCAGTGAACAGCGAGGATAGCGCCAAGTGGCAGACAATTAAATTAGCGCAGTGTCGTGTCCACTACTCTCTATAATCACGTTGCCGGCTCCAATTAACTTGAGAGAATGCTTGGGAGAATCACGGATCAATCAGCGGACTAATAGAAAGTTACTCGTTGTTCTAATAAATACTTTTTCACACGTCGCAGTGATACACAATCTTTATTCGGGAGTTGATTAGCGTGTCAACTAAGCACGCATTCGTGGATCTCCCGAAGATAAACTTTCCGCTGCGTTTCAGAGACAATTCGTTACCTGACCAGAAAATTGGAGAAGTTGCGCACCCCCTGGATTTCGGACGCACGTGTACCGATTTCCGAAATATTCATATTGCCTCAAACTACCGTGAAATTTATACTCGGCACAACGGTCGAATATAATGCTGAAACACTCCTCGTTGGCTCCGTGCGCGGGCATCGACACGCCACACACGATCGCCTCCTGTCTACGTGGCCGAACAATCGCCGGGACCGATAGAAATATTTTACGCTAGTCCGATACCGAGCTGCGGATCAAATAAGTCTGTGGCTGAACCGAGCTTTCGGCGTCGTCAGACGTACGCGAGGCTAGCCGAGAGGAGGAGCTTAGACTTAGGCTCTACGACGGTCAGTCAAATATATTAGGTTGGCAACTAAGTTCGCGACCTCCACATTTTCTCAAACAAAGTCATTTATATATATATATATTTCAAGCGCGAGTATTTTATATCAAATTAATCGAAAAATTCAGAGCTTTCCAATGATATACAGTTCAAGAGGAATGGTCACTGAATGAGGTTAGAATGATACAATAAAAGAATTACGAAACAAAAGGTCGCGAATTTAGTTGCCAACCTAATACAATGGCTCCAAACAGTTTATATTCAGACCTTGATAATTTCGATAAAAAATATAATGCAACAATCGATGTGAACTCATTTTAAAGCGTCTACTTTTGCAGACCACCGTTCAGTTCTGTCTAGGATATTTTTACATGATATAGCAGGTGGAATATGTTGTCACACCTTGAAATATGTTGTCAAGGCCAACATTCTAAAATAGGCCACCTGAATATCGGTGATAGCAAAGAATGTATTGGAAAACTTGGTTTCGAGGGTGGTACAATTCCATGTTAACCCTTGGCACTCGAATGGTGACTCTGAGGCGCCACTAAAAATTGCTGTGCCTTTACTCAAAATATTGTTTACATTAGTAATTATATCGGCATCTAATCAATTACTGAACGTTTAGGTATTGTACGAGGTATTACACCAATGTCATATCCATAAAATTTCAAAAATCATGGGGAATGGAAATACTCAAGCTCGGAATAAATGTTTAATTTTCAAGTTAAAATAGCACCGAGTGCGAAGGCTTAATCGATGTGGATATTTTAGAGTTTGAAGCCTCTATTTTCGTGGACCAACGTCCATTATCGTCTAGGATATTTTTGCATGCAATTACACAATGGAAGAATGGAAACACGGCCAAAAGGGGATACAGACGTGGAATAACACATTGCATCTCTACAGACGTATGGAGAACGACAAGGCCGTCGTTTGCAGACTATCAGGACAATTTGTGTTATCGATTGCGTGCATGTATTGAACAAACAGAATTCAGTTCTACGTAGTGAAACGGTCATCCAGGAATATTCATCGGACATAAGACTATTCGAATTTCAGGATAGTGAAACGGTAGTAAACAGCTTATCGAAGTTTCTACATAATTACATCTTGATTTGTGACTGGAGAACATCCAATCTAGTAGTTAAAACTTTGGTATAGTCATTAATATGATTTCTGAGATTGTCAAAATATAATTTACGTAGTAATAATAGCAATTTAATCGTGCGTGAATCACAAATCTTGTGTCCCAGCAGGAATATGAATAACGGTCATAACTACTGCTGCTCAGAGCTTCGTATGAACGAAGCACCATATGGAAAATACGTATAAAATTGGCCACGTCTGATTTTCTTTCAAATTTGCACAATAATATTATATTACATGATTTATTTTATTTTATTTAAGTTTTATTAAAACTTAAATAAAACTTGATTTTATTTATTTTTATTTTATTTAAGTTTATTAATGAATTATATAGTCACCATTCTTTTCTACAATTAGAAAAGAATTCTACAATTAGAAAAGAATTAAACAATTCTTTTAAAAAGAATGATGGCTATATCATTTTTTTACACTCCGCCGTGCAGTTTGCGACATCTATGAACATCGGGCACGAACTTATGCAATCATCTGACAGTATTAACAATTGTGTTACGTCCTAAGGTGGACGTATTATAGATTTGAATAGTTAAAATTGAAAATTTAATTTAATAGATTGAAAAGATTAAGATTGAGATATAACGCAGTTTTGAACCTACCTGCATTCACCGGCTTCGGTTCGGGTAATTGAGGATTTCTTATTCCCTATAATATTCTATATTATATGGCTTTGATTTAGGAACTGGTACGAAGAAATCGAAGATGGGTGGTAAACTCTTTAAAAATGATTTGAAGTGTTGATTTGATTAAAATTTAACAAAAGTATATTGTAAAACATCAAATTTTGGATACATAGAGTAATTGAGTTCTTATTGTAATTGTTAGTAATTACCGTGAAGTTGGATTTCGCTCGATGTTCGCTAATTGATCGCTTATGTGGTCGCTTGGATGTGGTCGCTTAGATGATGTAGATAATGAGCATCCAGCGGGTGTACACGCTTTTATTTAACAAAATCCAGCGGGTATACACGCTTTTAATACACACGTACACACACATACATCCACACAATACAAATATTTAATTCTAATAAACGATGACTATAATGTCTGAATAAAGAACAACGATTGAAAAAATTCGAACATAGACTGGCTCACTTAAACTTTGACAACCGACAGTTTTTCAACAGTGACTGATGAAATGTAGACATAGACTGGATTGGGTTTCTTGAAGAGCCATCCCTTTTATAGATTAATCAATCCATTGTTCTGAAGCTAATCTCCATGGGGTGAGTGCATCTTCAAGCATTCTTCGAAATCAATTTTCCTATGAACCAATACCTCTTGACCGGATGAAGAGTCTTTGATTCCCTTTTATCGTTCTCTTGGCTCGATCATGTGCCCTACACATCCTGCCAGGTAATTAGTTACCAGTTTATTATTTATCAACCTCTTATCCATTTTGAAGTATCCATCTTCACATTCTTCAGCGATGAACAGTCTTCAACGGATATTCATTCGCAATTTATGTTTCAAATTGGCGCTTTATTATTTAATAATTCAACTGTGAAATATATCTTATAAATTTTCCTTAATTCTATTGATTCTGCCGCTCGCTATATAATATAATATACGACAGTTCAATATTAGTTATTAACTACAGTATTTAATATTTAATTTCAATACAACATTACTTGAGTAAGTATAAGTATAAAAGAGATTCAGAAATTATATATTATACATGATTATGATTAAACTCCTATCGCAAACAAAGAACCTTGGTATTCCGATCGAGCCGGACGAGTTGGCCCGGTCTTTCCAGCTCTAAAACTTGCTTCCCGACATTAACCGTCGACCGGTCGCGCGGTCATAGGTGAGCAGTAAATCTCGTCGAGCCGCGATAGACCGGGGGCTGGTAGATGGTGAAAAAAAGCACATAAAGTGAGTTCACGGGCTGAAGATAACCCGTGGCTCCGTTCGACTCGTATATCGTGGCAGATCAAAAAGCGTGAAGGAGGCAATCGATATGGGGAGGAGGGTTGCTGGACCTAGCGATGGGCATGATCGTTCTGAATTAACATCGATGATCCTAGTAGCAAAGTATGATTGCAGATGCGTGTGAATAGTAAGCATCAATCTTTATCGATTCCTAAATGATCCCTACTAGAAAACCTCGACTATTCGTGGGTATATCTTGGATTGGTCAATCACGAAGTATTTGAATTTGATTATGGACATTCTATCATTTCTATCATGATCTCATTCAGTCTTCAACATCAGCTGCCGATACCGCGAGTACTTTACTTTCGAATACGCTTTAATTACTTGAAAATCGTGAGAAAGGTTTGGATCGCTCCCATCGCTAGCTGGACCGAGCCGAGCCGTGTCGGGCCGGGTGCCGAGCCACGCGGAAACTTGCGATCCTTTCCAAGATCTTTTATTCATGGCGAATTCCCGTCGCCTGGCTTTCTCCCTTGACATCCTTCTTCCTGCGTGCCGGGAAAGATCGGGAAACCGAGTGAAACCGAGCCGAGGAGAGAGAGAGCAGACACGCGGGATACTGCGAGCCGCAACGTCGCGTGCTCCCGACGCGAATAACGCCGCATCTTGTCCCTCGGTGAACGTCGAGAGCCCTCGAAGATCCACTCAATACCAGCCTGCAGTATAATGAATGGGGAATCACGTGTTCCTCGGCAACTCGCCCGCCCCTACACGTTCCAATGGGAAACGGTGGAGGAATCCGCCGCTTTCAACCCCTTTCTGTCACTCGAACAATCAGTCGCCGAGGGTGAAACATATTTGGCCGTGTCGCTATTGTAAGACAATCCCACGGCCACCGTTTCGGTCAACTTTCTGCCAATTGACTTGGAATTGTTTCAAGTACCCACGCATACAGTAGAATTATGCTAACATTTGAAAGCGATCGGATGAAAATTTTGGAAAACATGCCAGTTTTAATAAAAATTCAGATTCGTTCCTCTAAAAGCAATTTTTGCACCTCCGGGGTAGCCTAACACCTCAAACAATTCACTCGCTATTCTTTTCCAAAATCCGGCTTTCAGCTAATAGCAACCAATTACGGAACAGCTTAACGTTACACGCATGTAGCATATGATTAACATCAAAGAATTATGAAACGATCAAATGGAATATAATTGAGCAAGGTAATATTACACTGGTCTAAATCAGCTGTATTGTTCCTATAAATACGACAATTAAATGGGAGAACAAAGATTACCGACTGGCCTGTTGTTGCCTGGCTATCCGCTGATTATAATGCATTCTGTTGTTTCCCTTTGTGAATAGGAGAACCGGCTGGCAGAATGGGTATAATGAAATCAAATTTTGGATCAACGATCTTGCCGACTGTCTGTCTTTCGGATTAAAGCGAGACTCGTCAAATTGGCCTTAATTAGAAGTTCGTGTAAAAGATCTGTAATTAGCGAATTAGATCAAATAACAAAGGTACTCGAGCTGTCTCAGACTTCATGTCATTTCTGATCTAATGAACTTCGCATTGATTATTTAGGACTAGTAACAGTCGTGGATTAAATCGTGTGTCGTGTATAAATAGAAGAAAATTACGAGAAACACTGAACCTTTTATAGAGTGTACATAGAGTATTTTATATGGAATGCAAGGAACAGTTTAATTTTTTAAGAAAATACATATAATTTTCGGATCTCTCTTATCTTTCCACCGTTCAAAAACATGTAACCCCTGGAGCTTCTCGAGTTATTCCTCGTACTCAACATCACGCATGGTCTGCTATGGCCGTGGTTGTTTACATTTCAATGGACCAGTTCCCAGCACCTTTTAGACTCTCTTAAGTTAGGCTGGAGGTCCATAATAATCGTTTAGCTTTACGAGACTTGTCGAGTTTTACGAGCAGGCACGCACCACACTCTGCGCCCGTTTTACCACCAGGAAGGATACGGCGCACCATATTGGTTCATTACCATGGATTAAGCAGACTAGTTAATGATATTAATGAGGAACATCAGTGGCCGGTATATACTTCGTTCGGAGAGAATACGTTTCCGAGTCGCGAGCGCAATTAAAGGCAACTGCTTTGCAATGGTGGCACTTTGCGACGGAATAGCCATTTTAGTAGCTATAAATTCCCTCCTGGTTATAACCTGTCGCACGTACGTCGTAAGAGGAAGTAGAGCGACGTCGTTCGACCAGACATATACATGAAATGATAAAATTGCCCATTTGACCGAACCAGATCGACGCATCTTGAAGATGATCACTTATTTATTTTATCCCGGTCACACGAATCTTCATCTTGCTTTTCCTAATCTCAATCTTCCCTTACTGACACCCAACACATGTCTTTATTCGAGCACATATTAATTAAATTAATAAAAATTAAATCTTGTCATTTGTATAAGGCAACATACAGTGAGTATACAAAGTATTCGTACACCTTCTAAAAACTAATAACTTTTTTATAATTGTTCCAAACGACCTGATTCTTTTGTAATCAATTAGTATAATTGGTTTACGAAATGATATGCAAAAAAGATTTTCCAAAAATTATATTTTACAAGGTTACATGCAAAAATAAACAATTTTTTAAAACTTTTTTATTTGGGTCCTTAATGAAAATGTAAAATATATGTTTTGTAGATCTATGTTATTTATACACGTGTTGAAAATTTCAATGCTCTAATTGATTATAAAAAATCAGGTCGTTTGGTACAATTATAAAAAAGTTAGTTTTTAAAAGGTACACGAATACTTTGTATACCCACTGTATGTTTAACACTAAACCTACCGACCATCAAAAGTGACTAATGTGTATATGTAGTATTATAAAAACAACAAGATTAAATTTATTTCTACTTTGTGCGATTTTTACTGTAATATATGTATACTAAAGGCAAAAAATATATTCAATAAATTCCCAATTTCAATAATTGTCAAATCAAAAATCTAAAATCGTGGTAAATTTACTGTTAACTGTTTGCAACTGATCTACAGACTCGCGAAGAAAGCAAATACAATAAGATATCCGTATTCGTACAATTCTTTAATATTTTCACCGGTTTAAATTTCTCAGCCCATCAATTATAGAATAAGTAAAGAATTTTTAGCCGCCCTAAATAATCGGTTAACATTGAACAATGGCTCTAGAAAAACCTTTTAAAATCTTCTTAGTATGTATTACTTGATCGTTCAAACTCTTTTTATACATACAATTATACAAAAATTGCAGATTTTCAAGATTTTCGGCAATAAATCGTGAAAACCTGCAATTTTTACCATCTTTAAATGTTTATAGCTCATTGCAACGTGGACCGATTTTGACGAAATTTTCAGAATATATTTAATTGACTCAGATCTACAAAACGAATTTTTTAAATTTTCAATATAGGCCCAATAAAAAAGTTAAAAATTCAACTTTTAGTATATTTTCAACAATTCCGATCAATTGCAATTTTCGAAAAAATTTCTTTTCACTTCCTTTAGTAAACTACTTGCTCCAGCTTCCCAAAAAAGTTCAAATCGTATAGTACAATATTAAAAAAGTTATCGTCTTCTTTAGAACGGTCTTAAACTTTTGTCCGCTACTGTACATGTCAGTCTTCAAAATTATAATTTCGAAAGCAATTCTTAAACTTCTGTCTCGCATGAAAATGGACAAAGAAATTGGACATACAATGAAATGAAGGATCATAAATTTCCTATGCGAAACAATCTCTTAATCGTCAAAGAAAATAGGAAACGCTAAAATATACATCAAGCTAATGCATTTCTTTGTGATCAGGTTTCGCGCCGGCAATGTGTAGCGTTGATTTATTCAATTATATCATCAAAGGGGTGCTTATTAATCCCGTTTCCATTAGGAGATTGGCCGACTACGAATCCATGCTGAAATAAAATGAAAAATCTGGCCTCGCGTTAGGCATCGATCTTCCCGGCGACGCGTCGCTTAATCCATCATTCCTCGACATCATAAGCACATAATTGAAATTTAATCTGTTCACGTTGCGATATCGTCTGGATAAGTAGCTGTCCATTGATTTTCGTTGTTTCCGCGCGTGCCCTAAGCCGCATCTTCATGGATACAGTGCCTAATCTACGTGATCCTCGACGTTTCAAATTCTCATAAGCCGGCGGGAATTGATTCGAAAAAATTGCGGGCCGCGAAAATTCGTTAACTCGTCGAATTAATAACTTCCGCGCGCGTTACTTTTCAATTAAAGAGCCGTTCCCGCGCATGATAATTAAAAGTTATTTTTATACGAGCTCGAGCCGACGCGAGTACACATCGCGATTACGGGCAAAACGATACACGCCCCGCTTCTGCACGGTCTACCCGACTCGATATATTTGTTGATAAAAATGCAACTTCGATTCCGTAAATTCAATTTTCAAAAATAACTGTATATTCTCTGCGGTCGAGCCTGCCCGGGCTTTTTTTTTAATTAACTCTCCATCGATTCGAGCTTCATCTTCTGCGAGGTTACCACGCGACACCATTTTTCTATTTCATAGAAGTTTTACAATAATTAGAGTTCGATCCTCGATTCGCTTCTTTCCGAAATAACGGAATATAATTCGTGGAGCTTTCTTTGCTCCTGACAAAACTATTTTTCCTACTTTCTGTCGGTGTAAGGAAAAGTTCGCGTCCTCCGGGCGTACTTAAAAATTCTGGCTAAGGAGAAAGGACGAGATTAAATTCCAAGAAATATTTTCAATCCTTCCGCGGTCATTTTTCTCGGACTTCTCTCGCGTCGATAATTTCATGGGAGTTTTTTCCTGATCATGGGTATATAGCTCGGGCCGAATGTGAATGGATATCCGAAGGATTTTTTCGAAGGGAGACGTTAATTAAATGGCGACCGAGACCACGCGTGCAAAGAAAAGACTGATTAATGGAGCTCGGCCGGACGGCAGAAGAATTATTTCCGTTTCTTTGATCGCGGGGACGAACTCTGTGCAAACGCCGCAAAAAAATCCCGTTTCGCGGACCCAGGTTCTGTCGCGATCTACGGAAGACCAACCCAAAATGGTCCAGGGACAATTGTGATCGGCTTTACGGAAGCAACCTGTCCTGGGGATTCGCGAGGAACGAAATAGCGTGGATCAAGGGAGCGAAAAAAGATTGAGTGGCGCGGTGATTGCGTTAACGGACAACGGGAAAGGTAGACGCTGACTCGTAATACGTCGCGGCAGTTCATTATTCAGCTCGTTTATGCTCGAGTGCACTCGTCGTGACGGTACTTGTCGATCCTCGGGACTGCATCAGAAAATCGCGAAACCTACTTGCCGCGAACGTCGAGGGCACTAGACAAAGACAATTAAGCCACGCAAGTGGTCCGGTCTCCTTTTCCTAGCGCAGTCGTTCAGAACAGACGATCTTTGTACGTTTGTCGATGACAACTTCCGGAGTCCTGCAAAATTATACTGGGAATTCTAGCACCAACCATTCAGCCTTTGAGCGCGTTCACTGATACAACCAGATCGCGGATCTCTGTGCTAACTTACACTCTAACTTTTGTTTTAGAAGAGATATATGGACCGTTTATTTTGAAAGTGGTGTAAGTCCATTTTTGAAAAAATTAGATATCACGTAATTCATGCTTAATTTAATGTAAATTTTTTATGTAAAAAAAATGGACTTACACCACTTTCGAAATAAACGGTCCAAATGTATATCTCTGCCGATCGATGGCTATTATACAGGGTGTCCCGAATTTAAATGGCAAAACTTCAGGAGCGTGTAGAGGACCGGAAAATTAAGACAAAAAGTCTTTTAGAAATTTGCTCGTTGTGTGAGTTATGACAGAGAGATGTGCAAACACTTGATCTTATTTACATTCTTGCTTTCTTCTATGATGCCTTAATCAGTCTTCAGTCAGTTGCTTAGATATTTTGGAGTGAATAGCTCCAGCTACAATGCCGCGTACATATTATAATGCTGAATACGCTGATATAGTTTTCGTGTACGGTTTCTGCAACGGTAATGCTTTAGAAGCGGTGCGAGAGTATGCGCGCCGATTACCTAATATGACAACCATGGATTTCTTCGTATGAAGAACCTTGAAGCAGAAAGTTTATTTGGTGCCAATCAATTCAAGAGAGCAATTAAGAGACCCAATCATAGATGCAGTGCACCAAATATCATCAGAACAATGTTAGGCTGCAATTTATCAAGTCAGTGCTAGATGTAATGCTTGCATTGCTGCAAGAGGGCAACATTTTGAACAATATCTACATTAAATAGATGATAACGTAAATAAAATTTAAATAAATAAGTACAAAAATGAAAACTTGTTTTGTTTCTTTTTTTGCGATTTTGTCCAGAAAGAAGCAAAAACGAGCAAATCTCTAGACTCTTTGTCTTAGTTTTTCGGTCCCCTACACGCTCTTGAAGTTTTGCCATTTAAAGTCGGGACACCCTGTAGAAGTTGATGTATAGTAAGTTCCCACTCAATTTTCATCAATGCATACTACATTGGATAATAATTAGGTCATATGAAGGTCATTCCATTTTGGAATTCCACTTGGTCATTCCAAAAAATATTTACATTGCAATATTCCTCCCTTTATAACGTGAAAGTTTTATACAGAGTGTCCCAAAATTCCCTCAACAGCCGGAAATGGGAGGTTCCTGAGATCATTTGAAGCAACATTTTCCTTTGTAAAAATGTTATCCGCGGCTTTGTGTAGGAGTTATTAACGAAAAACACGGACCAATCAGAGCGCGATATAGATGCGAGTTGGCACAGTCGGCCAATAGACAGTTGGCGCGCCGGGCCGACTGTGCCAACTCGCTTCTAAGTCGCGCTCTGATTGGTCCGTGTTTTTCGTTAATAACTCCTAAACAAAGCCGCGGATAACATTTTTGCAAAGGAAAATGTTGCTTCAAATGATCTCAGGAACCTCCTATTTCCGGCTGTTGAAGGAATTTTGGGACACCCTGTATATTATTACTAGACAGCGGATCTTTATGCAAAATAAAAATTTTCTACCTGAATTGCAACTATGGATGGGATCACACACACACAAGTTCAATATATACTCACGAATCCGAGTCTATTTCAATAACCAAGTTTCATTTCATTTGTTTCGATTACTACTTAAAAGCAATAATGTTTCAATGATTATACTTGAAAAGTATACATTTTTTACCGAACGAAATCGAACCTCGGAACAAGTACTTACAAGTTTCAAAAAGATACCTATAAGTACTTCGATGTCGAAAGTAATCGAACCTTTCACAAGTAGTGCCCGAATCTTGGAAATCAGAACTGCGTAGTGGGTTTTAAGCACTTTATTTAAATTCGTAACTATTTAAGAATAGTATTTAATTTACAATACTTGATTGTTAGCCTATTTCTTTCTCTTTTCCTGTTTTTGAAAACACTCTTTTTGAAGATGCAATAGTGGCCATTATACAAAAACATTCAGGTGCAGTTTTTGATAAAAAGGGATACTTCACTGAATTTTTATTCCGAAATAATAACGGGTCTTCTTCGCGATTTAAATATCGTAAGTTTAGTGTAGTTTTCCACTTCTAACACAGCAGTCGATGAGCTAGGTATCGTATTATTTGTAATGGCTACTTCATTGTCAAAGGATGACCAAATCGGTAATTCGCTATTTTGTCTGTGAACTATCGCATGTTGTACATGAAATAAATACATGGATAGATTCTGAAGTTATGGTTATACATGTTGGATGAAATTATGCATTAAAGGACAGTATAATTGATTTTAAAAAATCAGAGAATTTCTGGTACGATATTCATAAAACTTTCGAATCTATTCGACCAAGATTCGATTATATTTGCAAGTATTATTTCCGTTTACCAAAGTACTTGTAAAAGGTTCGAAACTGTCTGGCATAGGTTCGAGTATACTTACGAGTACTATTTTTCGAAGTATGTACTTATAGAGGGTTCGAATTCAATCAATCAAAGTTCGAACCTGTTTGCGAGGTACTCGATCGCATCGCTAATTGCAACAAACTTCAGTGAAATAGAAATTGATTTTCTCTCTTAATATGATTAATAGGTGAAACATAGTATAACAGTACTTTTAAATTCCTCTAATGTTTTTACTGTTTGAAATTACACCTACTCATTTTTGTAATAAACGCATCAAATCTAATCATTACAAATAATGGAAGTTTTCCGTCCACTCTGTATATTCAGTCCAAGAAGGAGAACAACGTCGATATATAATAAAAAAATTGCTATGTAAATATTTAAACCAGTTATTGCACAACATGAGGGTTAAAGGACAGAAGGTACCGTCAGAAATCTGTAATTTTTCTTTCTTCTGAGTCACCAAAAAGATCGCGTGTTCAGAGAAATGTATTCGAGCTGCCATCGCAACGGGACTTTAATCTCCTATTTATGCGTGACGAAGGAGAGGGTTGGAGAGGGGCCGAACCCCGACATTTCTCGCGCAAATCGTCTTTGCCGCGGCCGTAAGAATAACGCTAGCCAAGAAATGAAAACAGTATTACGGATGGCTAAGCCGGATGACGATGTTTCGTACTTATGGAAGAGGAAAGGATTTATTATTAGAGCTACTTTCCTTCAGTTTGGATGGGCCATAAATAATGCAAGGGAGGCAATCTCTCGAAAGAGTATAATATTTACTGTCTGGAGGGTACAACGGATAGAGCCGCGGTGCCGTTATTAAAAATGCAAAACTTCTTAGAGGAGGGACTCGTAAAAAATTAAAGGACTCGCGATAGGGGATTAACCTCGCACACAATCCCCGATACGTGCGTAATACTTTCCCTGCGGCAATGAACAGGAGTTATTAGGTAGGAACTTTCGAAGCTCGTACAACACCAGTTAATCAAAATGCATTTGATTTAGATGGATGTTTAACAACTATTTTTATGACGAGAACACTATGAAAATAATCTGAATTTGCTGTAAAAAATACAATTGAAGGTAGAATACTTTCCCCGTGGCAATGAACAGAGAGATATTAGCTGAAACCTTTCGAAACTCGTACAATATCAGTTAATGAAAATGCTATTATGCGATTATTTTTATCTACTACTTATGTATGTACGGTTAGAACCAAAACTGATCACACACATTTCAAAACAAAATAACTTTTTTATGAATGGTCCAAACGACTTCAATTTCTCTCTAAGGCTAGAAGAAATAGTTTAGTAAATGACGTCTAAAACATGGGTCCCATGGAAATCACAGACACCGATTTCTCCGACACGGTTTTCGTCGACAACATTTCACCGACTCCAGATTTGACCGACAATAGCTTTGGCCGACGACGCCTTCAACCGACAACGAATTTCATCGACAACGATTTTGACCGACAACGAATTTGCTCCACAACGACTTAAGACGATCACAGTATGTGTTATACAGTATTATCATACAGGACTATCATATGTATTATCATACAGTATTATCATATGTATTACCATACAGTATTATCATATGTATTGTCATACAGTATTATCATATGTATTATCATACAGTATTATCATACAATATTGTCATACTGTGTCTCAAGTCGTTGTGGATGAAATTCGTTGTCAGTTAAAGACGTTGTCGGCCAAAGCTATTGTCGGTCAAATCTGGAGTCGGTGAAATGTTGTCGGAGAAATCGGTGTCCGTGCTTTCCATGGGACTCCTAAAAAATATGTTGAAAAAATGCATTTGGTCGGAATTGTGAAAAACAATAGCAAAAATAATAAAAAATATAAATTTTAAACGTTCCGAAAATTTCATTGAAATTGGTTAATTGGTTTACGAGTTATAAACGATCAAAAGTGGCAAAAATGGTAATTTTTCAAGATTTTCGGCCTTTTTACCACTTTTGATCGTTTATAACTCGTAAACGAATTAACCAATTTCAATGAAATTTTCGGAACGTATATAATTTATATTTTTTATTATTTTTACTATTGTTTTTCACAGTTCCGACCAAATGCATTTTTTCAACATATTTTTTAGACACCATTTACTACACTAATCCTTGTAGCCTTACAGAAAAATTAAAATCGTTTAGTCCATTCATAAAAAAGTTATTCTAATTCAAAGTGTGCGTGACCAGTTTTGCTCCTAACTGTATCTTATTTGTTCAATGCAGTCCTACTCTGTGTATTACAGGAATAATATCATCTGTTAGAAATATTTGCCGGTGCAGTGCTCGCACAGGAACCAACCTCCAGAAATTTTCAAAAGACGTTCGCCTATTCTTCTCGAATCTCGGGCTTTTAGACTGGAGTTTAGGAACGTACTCGGTCCAGTGTATGCTCTCTGTTAACATTATTAAGCGTGTAGCGTGTACTCTCCTCTCGCGATAATGACGCGCGTGTGCAGCAACTTTTCCCGGCGAGCGTCACCAGTGAATTAAAAAAGGGCGACGCGCGGTGTGGCGCCGGCGGAAGTGCAAGGGGCGTTTTCAAGTGCGACGCGCCGGAATCACGGAGCCGGGCTCTCGCGATCCATTTGTCCGTACAGTCTCGTCAAATTGCGTTTCCGGCCGAACCTTCGTCCTTCGCGACCCCATACCCGTTCACCATTTAAACTCGCAATTCGTGCGAGCGGTACTCTCGCGAACGACGTTCTGCAACATTTATGTGACTCGCGAGAGCCCCTGAAAGAAGAGCCTCGGCTTTCCTCTATCCGCTTGAAACACGCTCTCCGCGTAATTGGCGCGGAGTCGTAATTCCGCGGCGAAAGAAAACGCTCCGTAAATAATCGCCTTGGTGGGTACCTTTCAAACATTGATACATCCTTTGAGGTTTCTTCGTCTTCGGTGTTGACCCTTCGCGGCCAAACCTGTTCCCTCCCTTTTGCTTCAGAGCTAACTGCGAAATGATGTAAGCAAATTGTATTCGCATAGTTACGGAGGAAAATGATATTACTGATAGTTACAGAAGAAAAGATATAGAGATACAAGAACAATACAGCAAGATGAAACAACCACAGTACAATAGCCGGTACAAATAAATCCAAACCATTTTCTTCCATTTATAACGGCGAAGCGATGTAAGCAAATCATATTCTCACAGGTAGGGATGAAAATGATACTACACAGTTAGGAGAAATACTATAAAAGATGCGTTTGATCAACTCTTATAAATTATATACGTTCCGAAAATTTCATTGAAACTGGTTAATTGGTGTACGAGTTATAAACGATCAAAACTGGTAAAAATTGCAATTTTTCAAGATTCTCGGTCTTTTTACCAATTTTGATCGTTTGTAACTCGTAAACCAATTAACCAATTTCAATGAAATTTTCGGAGCGTGTATAATTTATACGAGTTGACCACATGCATCTTTTAAATTTTCGTTATTGGCCCAGCTAAAAGAGTTGTTTTTTACAATTCCAACCAAATTCATTTTTCTAACATATTTTTAGACGTCATTTACTAAACTAATTCTTCTAACCTTACAGAGAAATTCAAGTCGTTTGGTCCATTCATAAAAAAGTTTTTCTGATTTAAACAGTGTGTGATCAGTTTTGCTCCTAACTGTATACTGATAGAGTTTTAAAAAAAAGATATACAGGGTGTCCCAAAATTCCTGAACATCCCGGAAATGGGAGGTTCCTGAGATCATTTGAAGCGATTTTTTCCTTTGCAAAAATGTTATCCGCGGCTTTGTTTAGGATTTATTAACGAAAAACACGGACCAATCAAAGCGCGACCTAGACGCGAATTGGCACAGTCGCCAATCGACAGTTGGCGCTCCGCACAATGGCGAGAAACCGATCTTTTTGGATAAAAATCTGCCGAGAACTCAGTTTTTCTTCGCTTCAATTGGAATTTCTTTTTAAATGTTCGTAAAGTAAAGAAAATCGTTAACTGTCACAAGAAATCAATAATCCTTATCTACAATCTATTCAATTGATAATTCACAGGGCCAGATTTACAGTTTAAAATTGTGCGGTTTAGGATTTAGGGTTAAGAAGTGTCGGCAACTCAGCTGGGACATGCAAATTTATAGTATGGGCGGATGAAGGATCAGAGTTATTGGGTTTTGTAGATAAGGATTCTTGATTTCTTGTGACAGTTAACGATTTTCGCGCAGCACGTCATCAAAGTATAGTCCTTTACGAACATTTAAAAAAAATTCCAATTGAATCGATGAAAAACTGAGTTCTCGGCAGATTTTTGTCCAAAATGATCGGTTTCTCGCCACTGTGCGGAGCGCCAACTGTCGATTGGCGACTGTGCCAATTCGCGTCTAGGTCGCGCTTTGATTGGTCCGTGTTTTTCGTGAATAACTCCTAAACAAAGCCGCGGATAACATTTTTGCAAAGGAAAATATCGCTTCAAATAGTCTCAGGAACCTCCCATTTCCGGGATGTTCAGGAATTTTGGGACACCCTGTAGAGATATAATACTACTCACAGTTTAAGACGAAACGATGTACAGATACAAAAACAATGCAGTAAGATAGAACAACCAAAGTACAACAGCCGGTAAAAAAATTATTTTAATTTTGCCGGGATATAAATAACTGATAGGCAATCGATGAAAAACTAACGCCCTTAAATGGCGTCAATAGTAATAAACGTATAAATATTCTTGTTCTAGGTGACCTGGAGCAGACGGAAAGATAGACAGCTGCTGACAGTGGGCAGAAGCACACATTCCATCGACACGCGTTTCATGGTTGTCCTGAATGAGCCGGACTGGAACCTAATGATCAAGAACGTGAAGAAAGAGGATGCTGGACTCTACGAGTGTCAGGTAATGCGTAGAATAGTGTCTTAAAATGTCATACAGCCACTAAAAGCGAAACAAACGGTAACATAAAATTACGGGTGACTTGTGAGACGGCCGGATATACCGAACACTGCAGAGACGACACTATTCTACGCCATTGGCGGGTGAAGTAAACAGTGAAATAGTGAACCAGAAATTATCAAGATAGACTAAGAACAGTTTTCCACTTCTTATGACTAGACTGGGTTGGCAAGAAAGTAATTTCGGTATTTTAAGGAGAAATAGAGCCCAATTTTTTCAGCAAATTATAAACTCTAATTAATAAGATATTTTCCCTTTTGTTCGATGATCTTTTGCCAACAAGAATAAATAAGAAAATATGTTACTGATTAAAGTTCATCGCTCGAATAAAAAAATTTGATTTTAACTTCACCTTAAAATACCGACATTACTTTCTTGCCAATCCAGTACAATTCCGATCAATTGCAATTTTTGAACAAATTTCTTTTCGAATCCTGTAGTAAACTAATTGCTCTAGCTCCCCCAAAAAGTTCAAATCGTATAGTACAATATTAAAACAGTTATCGTCTTTTTTTGGAGAATCCGAATATTAATTGGGGTCACTGTAATCAGATGACTTTGTCGAGATGCTCGTTCTGCTTTCTGGGACCGAAGAAATTTTTCGTCTGTTTAGATACAAACGAACCCGATCCAAAAGCGATTGATTCAACTGAACGTCACCGACGCGTACTCTACGATCCCTGGCGGGCCGAATCTACACGTGAAACAAGGTTCCAGCCTCCGACTGGAATGCCAGCTAATGGCCTCGGCGGAAGCGCCCAGCTTCATTTTTTGGTACCGACAGGGTCACATGATCAATTACGACAATGAGCCGGGCGTCACGGTCGAGGCAACGAAAAACGGCTCCATCCTGACGGTTGACAAAGTGAAGCTTTCCCACGCCGCCAATTACACTTGCTCTCCAAGCAACGCCAAGCCTGCCTACATCATGATCCACGTGATTGAGGGTCAGTGATCTAAACCAATGATTAATTTACACATTCTACCCTCACTCCTCCCTGTCAGGTATACACACACAGCAGCAAGTACTTCTCAAAATGTTTATTCGCTGCTCCATGAAATTACACTGTCCAACACCAAATTTGTTCCCCAATTACTGTTGGGTCTTTTGTATAGAGTTGTTTGCGCTGATTCCGAATCTGTTTTTATTTTTTTTCCTATACGCACAGTTTTTGAGGAACATGGCTTTGAAAAAAAAACATATTTTTCAACTTTAAACAAACATTGTGATGTTATTATAAAAGATATTGAATTGTTCTTTGCAGCAGAAGATTCTGTAGACTTTCCCGATTACAGTGGTATCCAAAATTAATACATTATGATTGTTTAAACATGTTTAAATAATCACTAAAGGCGGAGAGACACCACTTTTGCACCAATTCTTGAGGATACTTTTCAATTAATCTCAAAAAATAAGGGTCCAGCGGAAAATCGAACTATACCATGCAATAGAGCAGACTTTTATCTTGAGAAACCCCTCTTTGGAGTTTGAAACGTCGACGTTTTTTCCGAACCAGAAAGCAAATATTTTCGCTCGACATGAGTTGCCGCCAGTGGCGCTCACCACTACAACGGTCGTTCGCCGCTCCGTATCCCGTCGCTTCGCCGTATCTCGTCCCGAGCGCCACTGGCGGCAACTTATGTCGGGCGAAGATATTTTGCTTTCTGGTTCGAAAAAAACGTCGACGATCCAAACTTGACAGGGTGGCTTCTCAAGATAAAAGTCTGCTCTATCGAGTGGTATAGTTCGATTTTCCGCTGGACCCTTATTTTTTAAGATAAATTGAAAAATATCCTCAAAAATTGGTGCAAAAGTGGCGTCTCTCCGCCTTTAATGATTGTTTAAACATGTTTAAACATTCATAATGTATTAATTTTGGATACCACTGTATTCGGGAAAGTCTACAGAATCTTCTGCTGCAAAGAACAATTCAATATCTTTTATAATAACATCACAATATTTCTTTAAAGTTGAAAAATATGTTTTTTTTTCAAAGCCATGTTCCTCAAAAACTGTGCGTATAGAAAAAAAATTAAAAACAGATTCGGAATCAGCGCAAAAAACTCTATAAGAAGGACCCAACAGTAATTAGGGAACATAAAAAAAATTGAAATTTGTTGGACAGTGTTATCTGCAGGCACAAAGCTAATAGGGATCAATTAATACTAATAATTACTTAACAAAACTTAACTTAATAATAGCTCTTGAAAAATATATTAATGACGCTAATAGTAATGTGCCCTTTATCGAATATCTTTTTTAGAATTAACTGTAACGTTAACTGTAATCTAATTGCGAATCGTATTACCGTAAACATAATTAGCAATACGCACCTAGTTCCAATAATGAAGCTATGTGTCTAACTGTTGATATTTGATTATGGTAATAATGAGGCAAACATATATAATCAAAATTTAATGAATATCGATGTTGAGAATAGTATCGTTTAATGAGCAGAATTCTTATAAAATAGTATGAAATAATCCATTCTCCATGTGCATCGTTGCATTCCATTATTCATTCATTCGAGACGCACAATGCAATAATGTTCCGTATCTTCCGCATCAACGAATTGTTTATTCCCAACTCTATTGTCTACTCCTTTCTTCGGTGACTCTCTACTCTCTTTCTTCCTCTGTTTTTCTTCCTATCCTACCTCATTGCATTCGGTTAACAATTCGTCAAAATATCTCCGCCCAAGAGGTGGACTGTCCGCCATCGTTATCGTCGAATTTCCAATAAAACCATACGCATCCGAAAAAACTAATCTCATCCCGTTCGAAAGACATTTTTTCATATTTTCGTCGTCATGTTGACCCGTCAACATTCGCCCGGCCATCCTTCAGTTTTCATCATAAACATCAGCTGTTTTTCCAGCCGGGGGACGGTTAATTTTTTTGTCGTTCTTTTCTCTTTTCCAGAGGAGGAAAAACCAGCAGCGATGCACGGTGGCGATCGGCGGAGCACGGCTCGTCGGGCGTCCATCAACGTCATGTTGATTTTTCTGAGTTTCCTCGGTGTACAGTGCACAAGCCGCCTCTGTCTGCATCATTCCCGCGTCACGTGACCAGCCCACCGTATCAGCATCGTCGCCGAATTAGCATCCGCCGGGAACTCGAACATTTCCCGACACCTTTCTCGTTAGGCCAGCGGCCGCGCTGCCGCTTTTTCATTTTCCGCGATCTTTCGAGCGACTCACCGCACGTGAATTGGGAACGACGCGTTCCTCCGGTGTGTTGGATCAGGTGTATATCGTTGGAAGTACGTTCCGTGAACGCGGGGAGACGTGCGAATGATTTCTTCGGGAGGGGGAGGCGCCGAGTATAGTTTATCTGAACGCGACGCGCTGATGAAACGTAGACTCGAAATAACGATAACCAAGGAGGAACGGTGTCTGCGTTCGAATGAACGGCGAAACGCGATACAACGGATTCATGACGACGTTTCAAAGTTACGAAGCAGTTCGAAGTCTCGCAGCGCCGGGACAACTTCAAATTTCGCGGATAGAATTCGGGCCACGGTGCAACATTCAACGCTGTCATTAGCGGAACACTCCAAATTGGACGGCGTTCCAGTTCGTCAAGACCGTATGCGCGCCGTTTAAATTCTCTTCCGTTACACCTCCAAATCCTGGATTCGTGATACCATTGTCGTCTCACTACGAGTTGTAACGCGAAGATTCGAAGCGTCTGTTGGAACAAAACAATTGTGTCTTTACACAAGAATGTATTCGACATTCACCGCAATTTTCCTCGACTGCGACGAGTCTACTACTGAAGAGAAACGTGCTTTCCGTCGGACCTCATTGACGACGCTGCGGACTCAAATGATCGTCTACTTCCAGCAGAATGATCCCGCGTCGATCAAATTCTCTACTGCCACACCTCAGAATCCTGGATTCGTGATACCATTGTCTCATTACAAATAGTAACGCGAAGATTCGAAACGTCCGTTAAAATCGTTGAACACGGCACGTGACTTTACACAAAAATGTATTCGACATCACCGCAATTTTCCTCAACGTCATCATCGGAGCTCATTGACGACGCTGTGGACGCGAAACGATTGTCTACTTCCAGCAGAGTGATCGCGCGTCGTTTAAATTCCCTACTGTTACATCTCGGAATCCTGGATTCGTGATACCATTGTGTCATTACAATTAGTAACGCGAAGATTCGAAACGTCCGTTGAAATCGTTGAACACGGCACGTGACTTTACACAAAAATGTATTCGACATCACCGCTATTTTCCTCAACGTCATCATCGGAGCTCATTGACGACGCTGCGGGCTCGAAACGATCGTCTACTTCCAGCAGAGTGATCGCGCGTCGTTTAAATTCTCTACTGCCACTACTCAGAATCCTGGATTCGTGATACCGTTGTCTCATTACAATTAGTAACGCGAAGATTCGAAACGTCTGTTGAAATCATTGAACATGGCACGTGACTTTACACAAAAATGTAGTCGACATCACCGCAATTTTCCTCAACGTCATCATCGGTGCTCATTGACGACGCTGCGGGCTCGAAACGATCGTCTACTTCCAGCAGAGTGATCGCGCGTCGTTTAAATTCTCTACTGCCACACCTCAGAATCCTGGATTCGTGATACAATTGTCTCATTACAATTAGTAACGCGAAGATTCGAAACGTCCGTTGAAATCGTTGAACACGGCACGTGACTTTACACAAAAATGTATTCGACATCACCGCAATTTTCCTCAACGTCATCATCGGAGCTCATTGACGATGCTGCGGACTCGAAACGATCGTCTACTTCCAGCAGAGTGATCGCGCGTCGTTTAAATTCTCTACTGCCACTACTCAGAATCCTGGATTCGTGATACCATTGTCTCATTACAATTTGTAACGCGAATATTCGAAACGTCTGTTGTGACCGCTGAATACGACACGTGTGTACACAGAAATGTATTCGAAATTCTCCGCAATTTTCCTTAACTTCGCCAAATCTACTCCTGAAGAGAAAGGTGCTTTCGGATGCTGCGGACTCAAACGATCGTTACTTCCAGCAGACTGATCCCGTGTCTCTGGTAATACGAAAGATGCGACGCTAGACTGAATACCGTAAACTTGAGTCAAAGGAACGTTTCACACTGTCGGTAACAAGCAGCCTTTAATGTCAACGCGACCCGAGGAACTGCTTCGCCAAGATTCGACGCCTTTCGACTGTGCCCGACACGTCGTCTTCACTAATTAAGAGAAGAAAAATAACGCGAGACGTTCAGACGACGCGGAAAACGCGCGGCGATTGTCGCGAGCATTCAGCGGCCGCGCGCATTCACGTTTCCAAGCATGCTCGTTTGGCGTGCGCGAATGTTTTGCGAATAAAACGAGTGGCAACACGCGTCGCCGAAGAACTGAAAGGCCGACGTCGCTCTCAAATCCGTACGAATTTAATGTGTCAAAAGTTTTTCGCCGCTTCTCCCCTGGCGTTCGAGCAGCGGCGGGATATGCTCGATAAATAAGGACCACCATAATGGCAAGTCACACGCGGCTACGACTAAGTGTCGCGAGCATGGCCTATTCACGTACTTACGTTGTCGTTCATGCACCGTCTCTCGCATAAATACTGACTACCATTGTCTTAAATTTCTTTCGAACGCGCCGCCCCCGCTCCTCCTCTTCCACGCCCTCGATCTTCTCCTCTAATGCTGGCCACGACAATTTCACCTTTTGTCGCGAACGGACGATTGTACTGTGTACTACGGAACCCTGTGGTCGTTTTAATTAACACTCTCGCAGCGGACAGTCACTATCGGAAACTCGGTGTCGCGACTGCGACAGATGCACGCCATCTTCGCGGCTACTACCTGATAACTGCTGTTGAACCGTGACGCACGAGGTCTCCGGACTGCGAAATCGTGTGCATGGGCCACTTGCATCTGGAATTGTACTCTATTTTCAATTTTACTTTTAAGTTGTGAGGATATTGGAGGAGAATAGGATATTTTTATTTGATTTCTGTTCCTGAAATGCACTCGGAAATTTCCTATTTTGCATAAAAATTCTCAGTCTGGTAATAGACGCTGTTGTCAACTACTGTTATGTTGAATTTTCTCATTCGTTTTGTCATCAATCAACTAGTTTTTATAATCTTTTATTGAATGGCGACTCTGAGGCGCCACTAAAAATTGCTGTACCATCATTGAAAATATTGTTTGCATTATTAAATATGTAGATATCTAATCAGTTATTAAACATTTCGGTATTGCATGAGGTATCACACCAATTTAATATCTATAAAATTTAAAAAATCGCGAGGAATGGATATATTCTAGGTCGGAAGAAATGTTTAATTTTCGAGTTAATATCTGCGAGTGCAAAGGGTTTTAACGTCTGCGAAACTAGAGAATATAAAAAGGTGACCCATGCCGTTCGATATTGATAAAAACTTGTGCGGTTTTTATTCAGGAATTGTCAATCAACGGTCAATTACGTTAGATTAAATTACGAAGTGCAATCGTCTATCGTCCCATCATGCACACCGTTTTCCAGAATGCGTAAAAGCCGTTTTATCGATTTAAGAACACAATCAATGTTTCCAGGTAACATTAAAATGCTCACCTAATGTATTAATGTGATCAGTGTATATACATGTATGTTAATTATATAATAAGTAAGCGCAACGTCTAGATACAGCATCTTGGTCGGCAAGATCGTTCCAATTTTCCTCGATTCGAACCTCGTCTTTTCTAATTCCTCAAATTGCAAATTGTTCGTTTTCTTTTAATTCCCTAAAGCAAATAGTTTTAGTATTTTCAGTAAACTCTCTAAACAATATCTGTTTCTAAATTTTTAGTATTGAATTACCTAAATGAATTAATTAAAGGATCGAAAGCTCTATTTACCCTAACAAGGGAAAAATGGGATCAATCTTCCGGCCAAAAGTGACTAGAACGACACAAGATACACGAGATACAAGGATTTTATCGTGTCTTTTTACATACAATGGGATAATGCACATTTCGTCAGACAAGCGTACGCGTTTCTACTAATTAGACCGATTTACCAAATAATTTATGAACACCTCGCGGAAGATGCGACGGTTATTATTGACATTTACCGAATCGATGTGCTCACTATCTAATAGCGATGTAGAGTCTTGCTAGCCGCAGTTCAACATTTTCAGGATCGTATTGATTAACGTTCGTAGTGTTGAATTGTTTTAAATTTGCGATCTGCACGGTGTCTAGCGGTTCACCGCGTCGCCGTAGAACCGTTTCATTTCTTTCTCGCGTCGTCGAATTTCGGAGAGCGTGTGAATTGTAAGAGTACGGTTTTTCGAACATAGAATAATAAGCCATGTTTTCATCCTCACAATACTACGACCTGCAAAATAAATTGAACATTTTAAACTTGTCTTGTTCACTATCCGAAAGAATCCGGGCTCTATCTTGGCCGAGGTAAGTGACAACCGATCATCAAATACACTTTTTTTAGGGTAAACTTCTCCATGCGTAACCAGAAATCTTTGCCTTTTACCTACGTTATCCAGTAGATCTGAACGCAAAGATGAGAGAAATCCAAGTTTCGATCCTGCAGGATCAATGATTCACAAGTTATAAATATTTAAAGTTGAGCAATTTCCAGTGTTCTTGACAGTGCGCGCTAACCTGTCCAAAACACAGGAAATTTCTCGACTTTAAGCATTTATAACTTGTGAACCATTTCCCCTGCAGGATCGAAACTTGGATTTCTCATATCTTCTCGTCAATATCTACTGATTGACATGAGAAAAAGGTAAAAATTTGTAGGAGAAAGGGAAAAATTTCTGATTACGCAAGGAAAAGAACAACCCTTTCTTATCCTAGGAATTAAGTTTCTTTACAACAACTCATTTTTGTCATAAATGCATAAAATCCGCTGTCTAGTTATAAATGAACTAGATTCGTAGACTAAATTCGTGCAATTTCTCGTATCAGAATGATCTGAGGAACTTTGACCTCGACCTAGGGGAATGTAATAACGCTGGTTAGCTTGAGGATCTCCCGTAGATGTATCGTATTTTCTCTAATAACGTGTTACGTACTAACTGCTCGTAAGATATTTAACGTGAAAATTAAGGCAGCTCCGGAGTCTAATCAGATTCGACGGGAATTCATTGCACACCGGTAGGAATCAAATTATTTTCTATAAATACTAGTACACCAGTATTATACGATCGAAAGCATTGACGAAGAACAACCGCATAATGCAGTTCTGGGCACGCACGCAATTACGCACCACCGACAATCCATTAGTCCTGGCGAATACACGGAACGCCACGTTCGCTCACGTTCGACGGTCGATTCCCGACCTTTGCGGGAAGGTCGACAATAAGCGTAGCTTATTCCCAACGATTAATCAAAACCCACCGGATAATGGGTAATATCCAGTATCTGGTAAATAGTAGGTCGAGAGTGGATACGCGTTTCCGGACCGCAATGAGGGCGGATTGCGTTGCTTCGTTTCCGTTAAAATACACATCCTTTTTTCAACTTCTCATATTTCATATATTTCATATATTCACTGTTTTCACTCGGAAATATTTTAACTGGAAAATTAAACATTTCTTCCGACCTACATTAATTCCATCGTATATGATGCTTTTCATTTTATGGATATGCAATACTTAAATGTTCAGTAATTGATTAGATACCAAAATATTTAATAATCTAAACAACATTGTGAATAATGGTACAGCAATTTTTACTAGTGACTCTAAGTCTCCCCTCGACTGCTAAGGGTTAATTATACAGGGTAGTCCACGCAACTTGCACATCTATAATAACTTCCAAAGTATGCGTTGCACGTTAAAGTTTTGTATACAGAAGTTGCATGGTCTGAAGGGGTACATTATGTAGTGTATTTATTTATTTATTTATAATGAGGTATTTTTTAATACATCAATCGATGCAGCTGGACATTCGTTATAAAAAAGTACTAACCCATGTATGTCGAAAAGTTAGTAGTTCAAGAGATATTTCAATTTAAATAACTCTAAAATACCATTACTGTCGTTCTAAGATGATACACAAGTAAGTAAACACTAACGTCTTAGTGCGACAGTAATGGTATTTTAGAGTTATTTAAATTGAAATATCTCCTGAACTACTACCTTTCGACATACATAGGTTAGTACTTTTTTATAACGAATGCCCTGCTGCATCGGTTGATGTATTAAAAAATACCTCATTCCATTTAAAAAAACATCGATGACCTTGAAATCTCATAAAAATGACCTTGAATTTTTTTTTACCTTACACCGTTATATGTGGCCCTTCAAACAGTGTAACTTTGTCCTACGAAGTTTTTTTTGTACAACGAAAAGTAACGGAGATATTTAGGTGTCCTGCTTTATCGAATTCACCCTGTATATCTGATATTCTGTTCCCATTTTAGACAGTTTAATATGTATCATCTTGGCACACATTTTTGCACACTTAAGTGGTATGCGGTTTCTTCAAACTAACAATAAGAAGTACCATACTGGGATCGTCCTAAACATTCTGTTAAAATTTATTGAAATACTAGTAGCTATATATTTTAAAATTACAAAGCCCAGAGAAGTTAAACAAAATTGCATATTTACAGTTGCAATGCTGGAGCAGGAATCGGTTTATAGTATAGTATTTTTTAGTATACTGGTATGGTTAAGCGTCCGCCAGTGTCCTCACCAATTACAAAACAATCAGACCTCGGGCCAAGCTTAGAGCGGGTCGATTGAATTTCGTCTGTTCGATAAATTTCATTCTCGTCTGACGCGTAAATCGCGAGAAGAAGTCATTGATCTGAAAACAGTTCTCCGAATTGTCTGGAAACTGAACAAATTGGCCAGTGACACACGAGCCATCGCCGAAATCCGATATCGTAAAATTGTTTCCCTCCGCTCCCTTTTAATATGTCAAGTGTATGGATTTATAACATGCCGCCTTACGGAAGTTATGAATTACGCTGACAGCCCGCAGAGTGTCTGTAAATAAGGTCGAAGGAACTCGAATTTACTGGCGGAGGGATAGAAACATAAAAAATCCTGTCGACCATCTGGGAGTTGCTCAGTCATTTTTTCGTTAGCATCGACTAAGCATCAATAGCAGTGCAACAGCATCACCAGTGCAAGACCAGAGCAGTAGCGACCACGAAGCAATACCAAGTATAATAGTAAGTCCTCCTAGTGTTCTACTTGCGTCAGTAAATGGTTACAAACAAATTTTGGACTTTTTTAATATAATCACGTAGATTTTGATGAGGAAACGCCTAAATCCAAGTTTCAATTCTAGAAGTTCAGTAATTCAAAAGTTACGAGTACTTAAAGTCCAGCGATTTTCAGCGTGTTTGATTGGTAAAGGCGCCGCCATGTTGGTACGTAGTGAGCGCAGCAGCTAGGCGGCACCACAAGCACGCACTGATATCGATACTGTAGATTTTCAAGAACAAATTTTCCAAAACAAAGTATATGTATAATACGTAGCAACATGGCGACCTCCTTAGCTATCAAAAACACTGAAAATCGCTAGACTTCAAACACGCATAACTTCTGAACTACTGATTTCCTAGGATTGAAATTTCGCTTTTCGGCATTTTCTCGTCATAATCAACGGGATTATATAAGTCCAAAATTTGTGGTACCCTAAATCAAACAGCAGCTCTTCGTTCCTCCGAATAGAAATTGCTTATAGCAGGATGCAGATAGGAAAAGACGTGGAAACGCGCTTCCCGGTCGAGCCTCGAGAAAATCCGTGGTGAGCCCATCCGTTTCCGCGAATTTCTGACAGTTTAGCATGAAATATTATTCGGCTGGACAACTGCTATTGAATATTTCAACTATTCTCAAACGGAGGGGAATAACTTCGAAATGAAACGCGGAGACGGAAAGCGCGCGAGCCGTAATAACGGACCCGGGATTTTCACGAAATTAAGTTAATGGCTCAGCCATGTATCACCCTTCACTTCAAGATTACCTCGTAATTCCGGCGAAATAAAGGATTTCTCTACTCTCTAATTCTCTCTTTTAAACGGGCCGGCAACGCGAAGCTTGCAGTTCATTTCCATGAGTACCTAAATATTAGATATATGCAAGAGTAATGGTCGTCTCGACGTCAAAACACGGTAATTTTTAATACGTAACCTGTAGAACGCGTGTTATCTCCCCTCCGCGTATCTCGATTTTTCTTCCAGCTCCTTCTGAAAACTCGAAGTTGCAATAATAAAAGCGTATCCCACGCGTGGCCTGGTGTGTAAATGAAATTCCCCTGACGAGCTGCTCTCGTCGTATTGATTTTACTATAAACTCATACATGATATTTTTATAGTTGTGTTATTTTTATTTTCGCCACGCGTATGTATATTGCTCGTACATTTTTCTATCCTCCTAATATTTTAATTGCGCCAGAAGGCTGCGAAAAATACATATCGTTGTTTATGCGAAATAAATGCAGATTGTCAATATTAACCCTGCGTCGCTCGTGCAGGAGTTTAGTACACACATAAATATATACTCCTCACGAATTGTAAATCCACAGGAGCTTTTGTGGTTATTGAAATAACAATTCGGGAAGCATGCTTAAGTATCTTTCAATTTACAGTATAATTCGAAAAGTAAACTTCAAATATTTTGTTTAAAACCTAAAATAATACTGCTTTTTTAATGTTTTGTTATGAATAGCATTTTAAGTGCAGGAACCATATTCTGAATAAAGTCTTACAGTTTTCGAGATATAACTTTTTTCACCTGACGGATCATGATTTCTTAAAATTTATTAACATGTTAAAGATTGAACAATATTTTCAGCTCAGATGACTCTATTCTTTAAAATATCGTAATTGTATTTAATGCTAAGGGCTGTTATTTCTCGCTGTTAGTTCTCCGAATACAATACTATCCGTTCGAATCTTAACTACCGACGTGTATAAAATTAAGTTGATTTTCCTTAGGTAAAATACAAAATCACATAATTCCATAATTCTTCCATAATTCTTTCGATCGCTGGTCTCACGAGCTGGAACAATTTGCTTCGCCTAAGTGCGTGAACCGTTTACCCTGCTCTCATGATAGACTCGCAGGAGTCGCTGTCACGGTTGCATTAGACGCGGTTATCTCGCGGTGCAGTTTCAATTGAAACAACCGCGTAAATATATCACAACGGGGCGAGGAACGGCCGACTTAATTGAAAAGGGCCGCGCGTCGGAAAATAGTTCAGTTGGTAATAAACCGAGGCGTGGAGGGAGTGTTAGCGGGTCGATTTCTGTACTTGGCGGTAGTGCACTTATGGCGGAAACTGGATCAAATGCGCTCATAAAACAACCTGTCACCGAGGCGTTTAATCCACTCCTGCCTCCATCGGTCTAATGCAACCCCCCGTCCGTCGACCTCTGTTTGCATCGTGCGGCGAAAGATCGCCGACGAAGAACAGAACCGACAGAAAAAGAATGTATTGTCTCCGCGAATGGAAGGCTGCACCTGTTGGCCATTACCGGGATCGTAGTTTGTCGACTATTTGTCACGAAGGCAACGTTCGATAAGGCCGAACAATCTTTAATCCGTCATGCAGTGTCATAGTTGACCTACGACCCGAGTATGGTGAAGGTTTTTTCTTGTCTTAATCCCAAAATTGTGATCATCAGCGAGAAAATGATGTACCATAACTAGACTGCGGATCTTTATGCATTAAGGATGTACTGGAGGTACAATGGGAGACAAAAATACAAGAAATTCGAAATCCATCAATACATGGCAATGGAAGCCATTCATGAGTATATTTTGCATTAAACTTTTGCGAATACTGTACCCTCTGTAGCTATATTCAGTGGTCTACACTTGTCACGTTTCCATGCTAGTGAGAGACAACAAGATAAATTTCACGTTTTGTAACAGTTTATAATGTTTTTGCTCTGTAACTGTTTAGTGAATCCTAATAAATTTTGAACATAATTAATTACATAATTTTTACTACATATAAAAAAAACTGGAGTTTCTAGTTGCGTTTTTTCAAGGTTTAAATAGGGTTTCAAGTGGAATTTTATGAATTTTCCATAAGAAGACGTGTTAAAATGTGCAAACTTTAAGTTGCTATAATTCTTAAACGGTGCAGTGAATCGAACCCAAACTTTGGTAATTGCATCAATTTAGTAAGAATTATATCTTGTCAAATTTTCAAAAATTTCGTTGCGTTTTTATATACCTCCAGAACATCCTTAATAGCAAAATTGAGTAGATGAAATTGAAAATTATTGGAAAATTAAAAAAATTGAAGATGTCAATATATGATTTCTCCTCTATTAAAATCATTCGGCAAAGAAATAACATTCAATTTGGTTTATATTTCTTGCAATCGATACAGACAATCTTTATTTTTTAACCGACTTCGAAAAAGGAGGAGGTTACGCAGATGGAGCAATCGGAACGAAACCTTTTGCATCTTGTAGAGTATGTTCCCGGGATGGTCCCGTGCAAAAAAATTTTACATTTTTTTATTAATTACGATTTTATTTGCGAAAATGTAGGGTGGTGATGCCGTTGTGAACTCCGCTGAATGTTAGATATTAGGAACAGTAACAACGCGAAGTCGTTACCGTTATCGATTATGGCTTTCAGATATTTATAAATTACGATTTGGAATGTGACGGCTGGCAGAGATAAAAAGTGTGAAATAAAAAAAATGTTATAAAAAAAAAATTAAACCGAGTTCGAAAAAACGCACTAAAAAGCATAAAATAATTTCTTTTTAATTTACGTGAATACACACGAACTTAAATACAATACAATCTTTTCGGAGGTGGCGCAAAATTGAAAATTTTCGACACTGGAAATTACGAAAATCCTGAAATTCTTCTACATGCTTTCACATATTAATGTATCTTCTCTTCCCACCTACCGATTTCCAAGCCCACCATATTCCAATGAAATCATAATCAGCAACATCTGTCATTTGGAAAATTTTCAATTTTGCGCCGCCTCCGAAAAGATTGTATTGTATTTAAGCTCGTGTGTATCCACATAAATTAAAAAGAAATTATTTTATACTTTTTAGTGCGTTTTTTCGAAGTCGGTTCAATTTTTTTTTATAAATTTTTTTTAAAGATAAGATGTTGAAAAATGCCTCCAAGCCAAATTGATTTTCGGTCAGACCATTCGATATATAGAGCTCCCAAAGAAAACCCTCTGTGACAAGTTTCAAGTCGTTACCCCTACCACAAGGGTAGTTATAGGGTGAGCACGGTTTCATGAATTATGCTCTATTTCTTCTGTTCTACTCGGCAAAAAATTACGGAAAAATTCATGAACATTCTACCTAGTAGCACAAACGACACTGAATTATTTCAGAATTTTTTATTGTAAAATCAGTTTTTTAAAAAATCCAGAAGCATAAAATTGTCGATATTATCTTAAAGTTTTCGAAGTGCCACATTTATATTATTATATGTGTATTTTTTCAGATTTTTCAAGCAGGTTTAAAAAATTTTTGAAAATGTTATTAAATGTTTTTGAATAAAAGTACAATGGCTTGAATTTTAGATGAATCATGATAATATTGATGTTCTAATTTTTACCGAAGAATTAAAAAAGAGCGTTAAAGAATAAGAAAAGACGTTTTACAAACAAAATAGCTGGGAGAAAGTAGTGGAACCATCGAAAATATCGGTCAAGGCGAGGAAGTCGCGTGAAAACAGAACGAAACTGGGATACAAACTGCTGTTAATATGAAACCAATATAATCAACCGGGGGCGGGAGAATTGGTTCGGACTACTCGTTCGACATCTACAATTACACGGGAAGACGGGGTGCAGAGAGAAGAAGAAGAAAGGTGAAGAGAACAGACGGAAATTGAGCCGATGAAAACGGCTTCGGCCGCTGACGAACAACAGTCTGCTCGTCTTCGAGCCGGATTGGAATCCATTCCCCCGATTGCTGGGGAATAAAGTTACGCGAAAAGAATACCCGTCTCCTTCTGTTCGTTTCCTAATACCTCTCCAGTCCCTTCTGTTCATTTCCTAATACGTCTAAGTAATTAACGGGTCAGGATACCGGTAATATCGTCGCCGGTGGTTGCTGGAGTCGATCGAGGAGGTCTGATTGAAACATTGACTCCTCCACCGTCTATCTGATCAAGACAATAGAATTTCGTTCTTCCCAAATTTTTACGCAGAAAAAAGATCACATTTACTATTCCAATGTGGAAAGGTATTTAACTTAACACGCTTTCAGAGAAGTTTTCATGTGAGTCATTAGGAGACTGCGGATCTTTATGCACAATAAAAATTGTCTGCATCGATTACAAGAAATGGAAACCAAATTGAATGTTATTTCTTCCCTTAATAGGGTTAATAGTTTAAAATTTTTCAACAGTGTTGAATTCCATGTACTCAATTTTGCTATAAACGCATAAAGATCCACAGTCTAGTCATTAGTTTTCACAGAATAAAGATTACGTCGGTGAATGAACTTGTTAATTTCCACTATGTTTTTGTGAAACTTTTACCAACGTATTTGTGACATTCTGCGAATCGGAATAATACCAAACATGACATAATTCGGAGTATGTTTGCTAGAACCCCGACTATGTGAAAACTACGTTGTGAAACAAAGTTGGTATTGGCACCTAATGCAAATGGCTCTCTGTTACGCTCACCCTATATCGAATATAGCGAAAATAGAATGCACAAATGAGAAACGTAATAAAAGAACCTGTTGAGGACAGGTTCCGTCTTGAAGACCAGATCGGGAAAAGTCCTGACGGTATTGTGCGGCGGAGAACTCTTCCGAAGCAAACTTTCGCCGTCTGTGTAGACATTTATCGACCTCCCCTTTCAGTTTTCGGTCTGTCCATCGAGGTCGCCGTCCATTCCATTGTCTCCATCAACGAGCATCCAGCAAAGTAGTTTATTTCCCGAGGGTTGGCCGGACGGTCGGTGCTTTCGCGCTAAAAGCTCGGTCAGAAAAGCGGGCAACGCGGCCGCCATTGTTTCCACGCACGAATCGACACGTGCACAGAGTTGCACACGGTCCGCCAGGCAAAGTGACGGGACAAGCAATCTGCGCTTGCCAAATTTTATAATGGCAATTATAACTTCGAATGAAAGTTTCAGCGTGGCTCTCGCTATTTCGTTGTGTGCCTGTCGGAATGAAAATGAACGATTAAGAAGAAGTGGAACGGCATTACGGCCATTTCGATGAATAATGGGTGGGAAAGTTTTTGTCGCGACCGGTGCCCCTTGTTTCCGGTTACCGTGATTCTACTCGCGAATGGACAAATAAAATATTGATCAAAAGCGCCGCGACGGCCGCGGGAAAATGTGGAATTCAGACGACGATCATCAACGCTAGCTAGCGAATCAAAAGCTGAAACTGCTCTTTGTCGGAAGCACGCTTGAAGCCACTTGAAGAGGGCTCAGCAGTGGCCACTCGTTTTGAAGCGGAGGCGAAGGGGATTCAACGCCGCGCATTTTCAACCTTTTAATGGAACTTTCGGGGTACTTACGTTTTGCACGTTGCAAATAAAAATGGAACGCGGAGGACGCCGCGCCGCGTTTCTGTTGGCGCCGCGCCGCGACGGTGTCTGCGAAAGCATCTTGACCAACATCCAATCTCTGTTCATTAACCCTTATATAGACGTAGATGAAATTTTCAGAGTAATTCGTGTAGATCCACAAAACCTATTATTTTAAAAATTTTCAACATAGACCCACGTAAATTGTAAAATACAACTTTTAGTATTTTCTTTGTAATCCCAACCAATTGAAATTTTTTGTCCAATATTGAAAACGTTATTGTCCTTTTAAAAGTGTCCGAACACTACTGTGATTCACTGTATGTTTTGATTGCCCCCCCCCCCACCCAAGACAAGGGTTTGATATTATAGTAATTTCATACTGATCACCATTAGTAGGGACAAAGTAAGAAAAATGGACTGTACAATCCTATCGTATTAAATAGACAATTACTTACCTCGCGGTTGTTAAATTTAATCCGCTTAAATATATTTTATACAATATAGTAACAAGCACAGGGTGAGTCACCTGAGAAAAGCTACTTACTAAACTAACTATATGTTTCACACAGAAGCTGTTTGGCTTTGAGAGACCCATTACGTGGTATACATAACTTTTTCTCAGGTGGAGATGCTTAGGCGATTCGAAGGTCAACCTGAACTCTTACGTTTGTAGCCCTTCGCGAGACAATTTCAACGATATAGTGATTTAAGGTCATCTAAGGTCAGCAACATAAAAAAGGATGAAAAATATAAATTCACTGTGAATAATGTGAACGAAAAAATAACAAATCCGTATAGACTGAAATTTAAAGCATGATTATATAGCACTGAAAAAGTTGATCATACCAGACTGGATTCGGTAATTCAAAACCTGGCAAATCATCGCAAACAAATACTCCCTTTACCATTCTCCGCGAGCACAACCATGGCTGTATCGACTCTTATTCGAACTCGAATAAAACTCAAACAAAAACTGATAGGAGCACAGCAAATATCATCGGACACCGCCGCAAATGCGACCAACGAGTGCCAAATAACGGTCGCTATCGTACCCGGCACACGTTCGATAAATCGATAGTCGCCATAAAATTACCGGGGGGTGTATTAGTTCAAAAGGCAAAATAAAACAGTGTACTCGTCCGAACGTTTATGGCACAAAGAATGATAAACAAAGCCGCAAAAAAACGGAAGAGCGATTCTACTTGGTGATCAAAAGTGGACATTTCATTTATTGCAGTATCACATTTATTCTCAATTATGGGATGAGTCTAAAAAAATCGTGTACTTCATAAAGGAGGTAGAAAATGTAAAAATGATTTAATAAACGTCAGAATCATATAATTATGAACGAAATTGTGAATGTAATTTTTGAAATTTGTAAACGGCCAAATGTTGATTGACTTTTGTTTAGAACATTTTTCTGTCTCACTATCGGAACTGCCTGAAAAATCATGTTCAGTTTTAAAATAAACAGTAATCCATAATGGTATTCATAAAATGATTTTTAAAAATGTTAGTACAATTTTTAAAATAAATCTTATTCATTTAATCGTTTTTGAAGGGTGGACATTTAGAGAGCAATATACTGAAGTATCTGTCACACTTTAAACAATAATAATTCCTGAAGAAGGACGCAAGTGGGAATGATTCTTACAAAAAATATTCCAATCTGAAAAAATACAGAACTGTTTGGAGTTAAGTCCATTAAGAATTCCTGATTTAATAAATGACGAACTGTAGTTCTAAATTTGTGGTATGCACTTTCAAGGTAACAGAATGCTCTTCATTTAAAAAGAAAACTTCTTAAGAAATATTAAATAGGTTCGGCAGGGTTCACAAAAGAAAATTAGTGATTTTCTCAATTGAAAATCATATTCACAAAATGTTAATGTTTTAAATGCTTGTCCTAATTATAATTTTTATTAAATTTCATTAATATCGAAATTGTCGGCGTTGCGAAACATTTAGAAAGTAATCTGCAGTAAAGTCGCGATCTAACTCCCATCGCCTGTTCCGAGCAGAGACAGAGATCGTGTAGGTAAATTATTTTTTATAATTACGTCGACCGCGCCGAAAGAACAAAGGATACCAATGGAAGGGGTAGGCGAAGGGACAGTGATCGTGGAGATCCTCAGTGAGCTAGATCGCGAGTTACTTTAGATGCATTAAATACCGATACGAGAAAAATCTAGGTGCACGGTAGTGCACCAGCCAAGTTCTCGCACTACCTCGTTTTACACGAAACAACTTTTAGCCGTTTTTTAGAGGCTTATAACTCGGCACTGGAGGCAGATGGAGAGATGTAATTTCGTACACTTGTTAAATGCTATCATGTCTCAATATTGACAAAACATTAATCTTCCAACATTAGTAGGTTCCGAAATATAGGACCTCAAAAATCGCTTTTGTCACTGACTGACTGACTGACAGATCATCAAAACCTTTCGGGTACTTCCCATTGACCTACAAGCTTGAAAGGTACATAGGTCCAACATAACAAACACTCAAAGGAATAATTGTCAAAGTTTGAAATTTTACACCTTAAAGGGGTTGTATTGAAAAAAAACATTACGAAATAGGTACGTAGGATAGAACGCCCAATCCCAACAAAAACATCCTGTAAACAGGAGCCAAGTTCCTATGGCCGTAAAAAGTTGTGAGATCGAACAAAATACGGCCAAGTTCGTTAGCTTAGAAATACCTCTTGCAATACTCAAAAAAACGTTTGTGAAAATTAGTTTAAAAGAACGCTATTTAATTTTTAAAGAGTTACATGTAGGGCTAAATTATTCAAACTTGGCTGCTACCTAACACCTTTTATGGCGATTGGTTTAAAACGGCCAAGTTTGAATAATTTAGCCCTCCATGTAACTCTTTAAAAATTAAAAAGCGTTCTTTTGAACTAATTTTTACAAACGCTTTTTTCAGTATTGCAAGAGGTATTTCTAAGCTAACGAACTTGGCCGTATTTTGTTTGATCTCACAACTTTTTACGGCCATAGGAACTTGGCTCCTGTTTGCAGGATGTTTTTGTTGGGTCATGTTTTACCAAATGAACTGTTAGATCCGGTAGGCAAACCACTGTGCGTTGTGTCTCTCCCAGGTTGTCCAAAGAAGTGATGACTTTTGGGACGCATTGGTTTGATGATTCGAACTAATTCCTGCGATTGTTTGCACGGCGATGAAGGCGGAAATATTGCGGCCGCAATCCACCAGCAAGAAAAGTGCAGACGTTTCCAATTAACCGACTTGGAGTCCCGTGTCGCGGCACGGCTCAGCGGAAAGACGTTACAGTAAAAGACGGGGGAAGATAGATATTGCGAAACGATGATAATCCAGAATCCAATCGGTGGTTTACACAGTAGCGGGACCGTATCGGCCGATTCCGCAGGATTATACGGATCGTGGGGATTTGTGGTGGCGGTGGTGGTAGTCAAGTGGTAACGTAACATCGGCGTGTATTAGGCGTGCTTGCCCTTGAAGTATATCTACAGAACGGAATTTCCAATCTTACAACCGGCTATCGACGATATTTGGAATTAGCGCCGGCGAATATATACCCGGGCCATTCTATCGGAAATCGATATTCCGGTGCGACACTCTTCGAGTGCCAATGTTCACGTAACCGTATCTCCTCTTTTGTGTCTTTACCCTTGTTTGGCCAGCCTTCCAAAGGCCGTTCACCGGTCAGTTTATTTTGAACGGTCAACTCCGTCAATCGTTTGACCACCTACTCTATCTATTCCTGGATTATAAGACGCGTTATGTTAATAATCAGACCGAAAGATCCATGGCTAAATTGATACCAGTGTACGGTTAACGGGTCACGTGTCTTCAAACGGCTGAAAAATAACGGAAATTCAACTATTCTTGTCGTCGGATAACAAGAAAGTCCCTGGCAGTAGTGACGCCAAATGAGGGGAGTAAGTGGTTTTAGCGATTATTTATGTCTATGTTTTTAAATGTCACAAAATGTAAGTTTCAAACCTGCTAACCACCCTTGTGGTGGTACCGACTTGAAATTTGCCACAGAGATTTTTCTTTGGTGGCCCTATTTAATCTGCACCCATCTGCAGTTTAGCACAATAATATTTCTAAAAGAGGATATAATAAAATCCAACTATAAGAGGATCAAACAATGTTAGACATCTCTGTGTCCATTCTCGCGAATTTGGGCCGAGACCCGCCACATGCTGCGGTAGCTCCGACGATGCACAGAATAAAATAACAATTATGTTAACCTTTTTATCAAGTGAAATACGAGTCACATTTCCGTAGAGTAATTCCGGCCACGACTTACACACACACGAAGTCCTCGGATAATATTCGTTTCGTGCGACCAGCGCGTGAAATAAAGCAGTCCGTGGGCGGTTCTCTCGGCTGGTACGTCAATATTTGCGTTATTAGGGGTATAAAATTCCACGGGCGTTGGGCTCCGAAGGTAAATTTGCGAGAAGAAACCCGAAGAATAAATAAGGCAGACAAGAGGCGGTGATTAAACGCTCGCGGAATGAAATCTGCATTTGATTACCGCCACTGATTGATAGTGGGCTGTGTATATTCCGCGTACACCTGCTAATCATATTGGAATATTTTATGTCATTAGCTGCAATTTTAGTGTATACTCTCCGCCACCAGGCCCGCTTGTTTACGCTGGCTAACTTAAATCCACGACTCATCGCAATTCATGAAAATGCAGAAAGCGCACGAAAATTACTATACCGCTTTTGGTTCGTCGCCGCGCCGCGCCACGCTGGTCTATTTCAGATGTAATTTACATAGATCCCGCGATATTTCGTTCGCTTACGTTCGAAACTTTCGTCGGAACACTGCCGGTCCGTGGCCATTCAATTTTTAACAGATTTTATTTCATTAAATGTTCAGACTCTCGCGGCGGTGGCGGCTGCAGGTGATAATGGCGCGCAGCGAAGGACTCTCGTTTGTACAGTGAACAGGTGGAAACAAAGGATGCTACATTTCTCTTCATGCAATTAATTATGTTATTAAGCCTGCACTTTACGAAAGATACTTAACGCAACTTCACCACGGCCGCTTTTTATTTAACCCACGCTAATTCTATCATCCAACCGCGTGCGCGGAAAGTGGTCTCGCCGAAGATGCAAGGTAAAACGAATTAAGGGGGTAGACTCGTTTCTAGAATTGCAAGGACGAGGGATGCGCCTTCTCATTTCTCGATCAATCTAGGCCTTCTCTAGATCAATCTGGGCCGCAATCGCCCTCAAAATTTCATGATTTCACATTTCAGAATCATTTGCATTATTCGGAAGCATAAAGCTGCGCATGTATCTATTTTCATAAACAATTACAAAACTTCTTTATTTTTCATTATTTTTTTATGGGACTTTCATAAACTTATTTGTGACATTTTTCTAATTAAAATGACACCTCCCCTCGGAACAAAATATATTATTTAAGCTGGTTCACACCGGAAAGGAATGGCTGCGAGACGCCTCCGACACCCTAACGTTCGAATCACAAGCACACTCTAAGGTACGTACCAGTTTTCCTGAAATCGACTGACAATGGCAGTGATCATAGCGAAATAAATCAATAAATCGAAAGAACATCTGAATTGACACTGAATTAAATTACGCGTCATTCTGAATACTGCACATTATTCTTAATGAATTGAGAAAGTTACGCGCACGCATATTCCACGAAGATCCATGTAGCATGTCACAGATCGACAGGAATATGCGGTACCGAATATAGTTTGAACAACCGACGTAATTCCACTGCCTAATAACACACACACACACACACACACACAAGTGGAAAATACGTCGTGCACGATGCACGAACCATTGTCAGTCGCCACGAATATGGTTAAAAAACAATATTCCATGTGCCCGTTGCTCTCACCCTCCCGCGTAGCACCTGAGCACGCGAGAGGATTCGTGCAACGGACAGGAAATCTTAATATCCTGAAAATCCTAACTAAAAGAATCTGTTAGATTTTATAGGGGCTAATGTTCTTGCATTTTTAAAAATGACTACTTTGAATTTAAAATTTAATGTTAATTTACAAATTGAATATTTAATTAGAGAAAACGGTAATGGAATTTTATCGTCAAATGAAGAGAGATTGAAATGATTCTAATAACGATCTTCATTTATATTAATTTATTTATTCTGATACTTTATGAATATATTTGAAAACCCTCGGACGACGCTTCGACACACCAAACTTTCGAAATAATGAAAAAGTACTCTACTAAATGTAAAGTAATCGTCAAAGGTTAATTAATTCAGTAATTTTGCTTTGTCTAAAGAATCGATCCGTCGCGAATCGTCTTTTTGTACGTGGTATCTAATCTAATGTTTCTGAGCTATTCAAAATATAATTTTAAAATACAAACGATTATCTCAATGGTAAAATGTGACTCTAATAATTGTGTTCCAAACTATGAAATTGTATATTTATAAAAACAAAAACGTGACGCACAAAAAGACGCCTGGCGTTCTCACGGTCACTGTACTTGTCTAAATTATCTACGAAAGAAATAGAATAACAAAAAGTCAGTTGTTTATTCACTTACTACTTGCTGGGAGGATGAGAAGCTACGTTAGAGTTCTGAAATCAAAAAATAAAACAAAAACATATTAAAATCGATTCGTACAATTTCATTGGCATATAAAAACATTTTAATTTAAATGCTATTTAAATGATTTTCGAAATAGAAAGTGTAGGATGTACAATTTTTCATTAATACTTTGGAAGCAAATGTTCTATAATAAAGATTAATTATAAAAATGTCTTGGTACTCATATACTCACCCCCTAGAAGACAACACGATACGTTGCTCTCGATCTCAGTATCGATGTCGACTTGGGTAGTCAAGATAGGCAGCATTAGGCATACAGCATTAGGCAGCATTAGGCAACAGGTTCAAAATATTTTATACCCTTAGGTCTCTGTAACAGAAAGATTTAATCCATTTAATCTCAATAAGAATTAAATAATTAAAGTTGTAATTGTACTTACTTATTGAAGAAAGCACCGAATAGCATCGAGCAGTATCCATGGATTCTTTTCCCTCGGAATCTGTAACAGAAACAACAAATTCATTAATTTCAGTCGACCAACAGTCAGAAACTAAATAAGAATTAATAATAAATAAATAATTCAAGTTGAATAATTGAATATCCAATCAAAATTAATTTTAATGGAAATTAAATAAAATCGATATCTATCGCACGACACGAATTCAAATACAAATGATCGTCGCGACACAAGAGTAAATCCGAAATTATAGAAAATTAATAATTCAAATTGAATATTTATTAATTTTTCATTAATGATATGAATCAAGATGTTCAATAACATAGGATAATTGGAAATATAATTTCTACTCACGCTCACGTCCTCTCCTGCTTCAAAAAAATTACGCCATGAAGTTGTCACGCTTTCGATTATCGAAAGCAACGTGAAGTATCGATCTCGGCAATGAATATGATTCTTCGATCGATGGAATTTTTTCTCGCGGAATCTGTAATACAAAGAGCAAATTCATTAATTATAATAGACAAACAGTCAGAAACTAAATCAGAATTAATAATAAATAGACAATTCAATTTGAATAGAAAATCAAACGGAAATTAAACTAACTCGATTTGCATGTTACAGACCGCCCGTACAGCGCCATCTAGCGGCAGATTTGGAACTAAATTTGGCTAACAGTTTGAGCGTTTCGTCGCTGCATAAAATGGCGCTGTACGGACGTTTGTCTTATGTGGAAATCGGCACGAATCATTTGTTGCTGTACCGAATATTCAATATTCTTGATTTTTCATCAATAAATGTAAATATAATGTGTCAGGGAATAAATAATAACCAATTAATTTCTGGCAGAATTTACTGAAAACTGTTACGGTTAGAAATTATTTACAGATATTTATGCAAGCTCCACGGATGTTGTAATATACATGTATTTACTGAGTCAGTTGTACTGACCGACCAGTCGTATCACCGACGAAATTCTGGTCGGTGTCGGTGCCACCGCGAAAACTGCCAGCCCCTGTGTGATTCAGCGGGACGGGTAACCGGGCGCGACGGGCGCGGGGATAACGTGGAGCTTACAGTGATCTGAAATACCAATCGCTAAAAGTTCTACCACCGACGAGACACTCGTCAAGTAGAAGAAGAATGATGTACTATAGAATGCACACATTACCCAATCTGTAATTGCCTTATAACACTATCACCGACGAGATCCTATCTCGTCTCTTTATCTAAATACAACCAGACGATATATGACATTGTTCAGGCCCGGGGCGAACCAGCTTGAATAATACATACATTTTTATCTGAAGGAAGGTGAAATAGCAAAATGTTATGGAAGACAATAGGTATAGGACAGAATTGATTGAAAATCAACATATTTATTAAATGTGCAGCTATTAGCTCGATATTATCCTTTATTTATAAGATACTAGAAGATCTTACAAATAGAGGATAATACCGATTGCCCAGGTCTCACCACGAGGAGGTTGCTGCACAAGAGACCCGAAAGAGAGTCAGAACGAATGCAATATTCCTTCTGGCTCCCTTTCTAACAACGACGGACTTATACTAAATTACGCAGATATGTCGAGTAATTATTGCGGAGCAAAAAGTGTGAATCGGAGAAGAAGTCTCCGATCCACGGGGGATCAAAGACGAATCAGGCAGAAGGCTCTGATTCTTTCAAAGTGAGAAACAAGAGGTGACACGGCGCGTACAATGCTTGCAGCCCAGCACCGGTCAGAGCCGATACCCGACGTGTCCTCACCAAGAGAGATGGATCATGAGAAGTGTTCAAACGTATTACCATTTCTCTGCCAACTACCTGCCGCCAGGCAACGCAATGCGTTGAGGTGAACCCGGGTAGGATGACGAACAGAGCGAACTCTGCCAACTATCTGCCACCAGGCAACGCAAAGCGTTGAGGTGAACGGGTAGAATGACAGAGAGAATGGCAACACGAGTGGACAGATCTCAATGACCCACCTCTCTCAATGATTCGATACCGAATACCGGCTCCAACCGGTCAGGTACATGCACGCAAGGTCCGACATAGCAGAAGGCTGTGTCGGAAACGAGAAAACGAGCAAAGTGAAGTTACGGCAATAATTACTCGACATATTTACCACGACGACATACAATCTTAATAATTAACGCACGCAAGCCGAGCAATTATTGTGGACCAAAAGACTAAATCGCAAAGGGGGAAGAATCAAAGCAGAAGGCTTTGATTCGCAAAGCAGAAACTTGAACCAGAGCAGATGGCTCTGGTTCGGGGGTGACGCTAAGACAATAATTGCTCGGCAAATAAAACTAACTTAAGAATATGCCGCAGTCTTCTTGATTTGTCCTCTTCTTGGTGTGTCCTCTTCTTGGTGTGTCCTCTTCTTGGTGTGTCCTCTTCTTGGTGTGTCCTCTTCTTGGTGTATTCTAACTAAAACAGACTAATAATAATTAGACATAACAATATATTACCCCGCACACGAGTGCAAGCCTAAGACCCGCTCACAAGAGCAAACCCAAGACCAGTTCTCAAGAACAAACAAACCCCGCACACGAGTGCGGATGAAACCAGCTCACGAGAGCCCAACTAACCCCGCACACGAGTGCGGATGAAACCAGCTCACGAGAGCCAACCTAACACCAGCTCACGAGAGCCAAACTAACCCCGCCCACGGGTGCGGCCTATAGGCGATTCGAGTAGCCCCGGGGACGCGACACCCCGCACTCACTCACAGCCCCATTCGTGAGTGAGCCCCTGGGGGATCTCCGATCGGAGGAATACCAATTTTAAACAAGATGTAAAAATTGTTAGAAGCGGGCCTTGTCAAAGTTCCGAAACCAACAATTCAAAATTCAGAAATAACACGAGTGCGAATAGAGCAAATATAAGCCCGCACATAAGTGCAATTCTAACCATGCACATGAGTGCGAATGCAACCATAGAAGCAGTTCATAAGAGCAATTGTAATCCCGCACAGACGTGCGACTACGACCGGCGAATCAGCTCGTTAGAATAATTATAACTCCGCACATGAGTGCGAAAACAAACAGCGAAGCAGAGCACAAGAGCAATTATAACCCCGCACACGAGTGGGGCACTCAAAATATAAATTTGATGAAGAATACACGAGTAGGCCACGGTAGCTCTGGATGACCCCTTGTCCACCTCTGGTCAACCTCTGGTCAACCTCTGGTCCACCTCTGGTAGGTCCCTGGTCCTTCTGGTCTTCCTGGTCCCGGAGCTCGACCGCTCACGCCGCCCTCCCCCGCCCGACTGACTGATTGACGGAGCTCTCTCGCCGAGCGCGGGCGTGCGCCCCACGCACGACGCTGGACGCTCCCCACCCCAGTTAGTAATATTTTTCAAAGCTTCCTGTGTCAGTTTCAACTTCCATGGCTCAGTTTCAACAAACCTGTCCTTCAACCGTTAATTCAACGAATACCATATCCTTCATACTAATTGAAATTTTCGAGACTTTTGGTATTCAGTCTTCTTCAAATTTATCAATTTTATTCTTCATCAAATTTATATTTTGAGTGCCCCACTCGTGTGCGGGGTTATAATTGCTCTTGTGCTCTGCTTCGCTGTTTGTTTTCGCACTCATGTGCGGAGTTATAATTATTCTAACGAGCTGATTCGCCGGTCGTAGTCGCACGTCTGTGCGGGATTACAATTGCTCTTATGAACTGCTTCTATGGTTGCATTCGCACTCATGTGCATGGTTAGAATTGCACTTATGTGCGGGCTTATATTTGCTCTATTCGCACTCGTGTTATTTCTGAATTTTGAATTGTTGGTTTCGGAACTTTGACAAGGCCCGCTTCTAACAATTTTTACATCTTGTTTAAAATTGGTATTCCTCCGATCGGAGATCCCCCAGGGGCTCACTCACGAATGGGGCTGTGAGTGAGTGCGGGGTGTCGCGTCCCCGGGGCTACTCGAATCGCCTATAGGCCGCACCCGTGGGCGGGGTTAGTTTGGCTCTCGTGAGCTGGTGTTAGGTTGGCTCTCGTGAGCTGGTTTCATCCGCACTCGTGTGCGGGGTTAGTTGGGCTCTCGTGAGCTGGTTTCATCCGCACTCGTGTGCGGGGTTTGTTTGTTCTTGAGAACTGGTCTTGGGTTTGCTCTTGTGAGCGGGTCTTAGGCTTGCACTCGTGTGCGGGGTAATATATTGTTATGTCTAATTATTATTAGTCTGTTTTAGTTAGAATACACCAAGAAGAGGACACACCAAGAAGAGGACACACCAAGAAGAGGACACACCAAGAAGAGGACACACCAAGAAGAGGACAAATCAAGAAGACTGCGGCATATTCTTAAGTTAGTTTTATTTGCCGAGCAATTATTGTCTTAGCGTCACCCCCGAACCAGAGCCATCTGCTCTGGTTCAAGTTTCTGCTTTGCGAATCAAAGCCTTCTGCTTTGATTCTTCCCCCTTTGCGATTTAGTCTTTTGGTCCACAATAATTGCTCGGCTTGCGTGCGTTAATTATTAAGATTGTATGTCGTCGTGGTAAATATGTCGAGTAATTATTGCCGTAACTTCACTTTGCTCGTTTTCTCGTTTCCGACACAGCCTTCTGCTATGTCGGACCTTGCGTGCATGTACCTGACCGGTTGGAGCCGGTATTCGGTATCGAATCATTGAGAGAGGTGGGTCATTGAGATCTGTCCACTCGTGTTGCCATTCTCTCTGTCATTCTACCCGTTCACCTCAACGCTTTGCGTTGCCTGGTGGCAGGTAGTTGGCAGAGTTCGCTCTGTTCGTCATCCTACCCGGGTTCACCTCAACGCATTGCGTTGCCTGGCGGCAGGTAGTTGGCAGAGAAATGGTAATACGTTTGAACACTTCTCATGATCCATCTCTCTTGGTGAGGACACGTCGGGTATCGGCTCTGACCGGTGCTGGGCTGCAAGCATTGTACGCGCCGTGTCACCTCTTGTTTCTCACTTTGAAAGAATCAGAGCCTTCTGCCTGATTCGTCTTTGATCCCCCGTGGATCGGAGACTTCTTCTCCGATTCACACTTTTTGCTCCGCAATAATTACTCGACATATCTGCGTAATTTAGTATAAGTCCGTCGTTGTTAGAAAGGGAGCCAGAAGGAATATTGCATTCGTTCTGACTCTCTTTCGGGTCTCTTGTGCAGCAACCTCCTCGTGGTGAGACCTGGGCAATCGGTATTATCCTCTATTTGTAAGATCTTCTAGTATCTTATAAATAAAGGATAATATCGAGCTAATAGCTGCACATTTAATAAATATGTTGATTTTCAATCAATTCTGTCCTATACCTATTGTCTTCCATAACATTTTGCTATTTCACCTTCCTTCAGATAAAAATGTATGTATTATTCAAGCTGGTTCGCCCCGGGCCTGAACAATGTCATATATCGTCTGGTTGTATTTAGATAAAGAGACGAGATAGGATCTCGTCGGTGATAGTGTTATAAGGCAATTACAGATTGGGTAATGTGTGCATTCTATAGTACATCATTCTTCTTCTACTTGACGAGATACTATTAAAGACTGCTAGCCCCTGCGTTATTCAGCGGGACGGGTAACCGGGCGCAACGGGCGCGGGCATAACGTGGAACTTACAGTGATCTGAAATACCACATCGCTAAAAATTCTAAATAGTGCCAAAATAGTACCAAAACATCGTCTGCACTATGGCGGAGAATGTAACATTTAATAATAATCGATATGGTTTCGTGATAACTCGCATTCTCACCGATGCATCGCGACGAGAATCTCCTCAGTGGTCTTCTTCACCGACAAAATGCCGTCGATGGCCTTCTGTTTCTCTGGATGGAGCTAGAATGTATCCTAGAGGGCGTAAGAAACACCGAAAAATTCGAGAGACACCAACTCCCATAAGGCTGGCAGTCTGTAATAGTATCTCTTCGGTGGCACAGGGGCTGGCAGTCTTTAATAGTATCTCGTCGGTGTCGATGCTCAATCCAATTTGACGCACACAGAACACAGTATTACCAGTAGTCGGTAACATTACCGATTATCGCTGCTGCTGAATAATCAAAATGATTTTTCACTCACCGTAGATGGCGCGTACATCATAAGTCGGTAAAAGAGAAATCTGAACGAATGGATTCAAACTACTTACGTGTTCTTGTTCAAAACTTCAAACAGCTCACGTAGAATCGCAATATCTTTCAGACCGAAATTCCTCGGAGAATGATGATCGAACATGGACAAAAGATGAACATTCGGTTCTCTTCATTGAGACGACAATTTTGCAAAAGATTCACAAGTTTACCTGCGACATTGCAATCGGAATGCAACAAATACATTCTTTTTATGTAGTTGCGTAAAACCGAAGGACGGCGTCTAGCTAAAAATAGGCGAGCACGAACCGCTATCTCGTGTTACTCTAGCCAAGCATGCTGAATCAGCGGTCTTCGGTTTCCCTTTTCTTCGTCTCGTACGAACGAAAAAATGCCACGGAAATACGAAACGGCTCCAGCCGCCAGAGCTACGCCAGTTTTCTGCAATTTTCCTCCCAAGGTCACGGCAACCTATCACAAAATTCCATCTGGTAGAGTCTTCAACACCTTTTCAAACCGGAGAAGTCTTGCATACCAGCCAGTGGTTCTCATCATCGTCGCGTGCCAATAAATCGATAAACGTCCACTACCGAGACACGTTGTCATGGATGCGTTCATGCATATGCAGAAATATGCTTCGAACAGTAACCTGAAACACAGGAATTCGTTAATAATCATATTCATCTAACGATTACAATGGATGACTTCTGCGAATCATTGCAGACATCGACAAATTTTCGGTGATAATTATTCTGTTAAGAAAAGTGCGAAGCTACTCTTCTAATCCTATTCGGAGTGATCGAAAGTAGGGCTGTTACTTTCCTTCAAATATCGGAACTTCGAAAGTGATGAGAATCGAAGTTTCGAACCATCGAATCAAAGCTTTTCTATGAAAATTCTGTCAAATTTTTTACTCTATACTGAATATTCTTCCAGACTTCAATACTTCAAAACTTCGTACACTTCGAAGTTCCCGTCGTTCCTCCGAGTCCTTCGAATCGTCGAGGTGTCGAAGCTTCGGAAAAGTAACAGCCCTGATCGAAAGCCGTTCGGAGAAATGACGAAGCGCAGAGGAATGCGTGTGCTGCGGACGGTTTTAAAAGTGCGCACCGAATGTCGCTATTGATTTTTACGATAGCTCGTATCGAATTGCGGTCTAGCCGGGACACGTAAAGGCATAACATAGCCTGAAAGACGGTTGTGTCTTTAGCATTGGAGACTGCAGACTTTAGGGCTCGGTTACATGCACGCGGGGCACACAGAGTCGCGAGCCGGAAAGTGTATGTGGTAGTCACCAAGAGTCTTGGGGTAGGGCAGTGGAAATTTCCACTGTGCCCGCTGAGACGGTCAATACTCTCTCTCCGTGCCGTAACGTGTGCTACACGAGGACCACCCGGGTTACAGGCAGTTTCAATTGCGAGGGTCGCAAAATCGCGTGGAACAACACACGCGGCGACTGCGTGTACCGTCGACGACAGTTCGACACGCTAGATGACAGTTCGTCAGACTGGTCTGCCACATTAATGTGGTCACGTTCGAACGATTACAGAGGCGACGGGGTTTCCTTTAACGAATTCATTTTGGCGACACCAAGGATCGCTGTACGTGAACGAGGCTGTCCTTGCTCCGGATCGCGCGTCTACCGCAATAATATAGGAGACTATGGTTCTACCCAGTGTGCCCAGATGGGATACTTTTTTTCGCGCATGCGCGTCCAAAACAGTAACGTAGCTATGATGCGGCCCAGGCGATGATGTAGCAGAGCCCTGAGGCAGCTACAGTCGCCGCTGACTAATAATAAGTGGACACGCTTAAAAATCGCATAACTTTTTAGAAATTGGTCCAAAGGACTTGAATTTTTTTAAGATGTTAGACCGGCTAGTTTGCTAGAGAATAAGTAAACCAAAATTTATTACCATGCAATTGGTAGGAATTATACAAAATTTTAAAATATGATGTTTTGCCAACTTTTTTATCTGAGCCTGTAACGATAATTTAAAATTATATATAATAATTAATAATATTTCAATATTTCATATGTATATACGGATATGTAAATACACTTGTCATTAATTCGTTTTTCATAATCAGTTCATATCAACTTCTTAATATTCGGCATTGCGCTCAAGGTGCCACATTTCTTCACACTGGTTCTACCCGAAGATATTGACTGCACTTGCGCATAACGAACTTCGTGGGCGAACAAAGAATGCAGGACCGTTTCTCGGTGGTTTCGCCCGTCGTTCCGTTGACTTTCTTGGTGTCGAGAACGTCTGCGGAGTCTTCTGGAAGCAGAAGGAAAGTCTGCAGTTGCTTGCCCTAAACCTGTCGTATGAACAAAGATTGCGCAATTATTTGTCAATTATGTTTGATTTGGAAGAAAGAGGATGTAGAAATTCTTGGTTCCTGGAATCAAATCTATGAATGTAGATAGAATTTTAGGATAGAAATGGATTTGTGACCTGCTTAGCGGTTGGGATGTTTTAATTCGTTGATATCCTGGTACATAACATGCGCACCAGTCGTTCTATTGCCTTCGGTGCCCGGCTACCATTACTTTATATCGTCAATAGAGAACTCTAGACACGAATTTCCAGTGGACAGTAGCACCATCTCGACGAGACCGCTCGAGTCGGAGGCGTGCAGAGATCGGTAAATTTGACGAGTCATCGGTGGGTTTCTCACGAAGGAGCTGCACGATAATTGCGACGAACGTGATCGACCTGCGCTGCCTTTTTTGTTCCGCGAACGACGTTATCCTGCCGAAGCACGATTTCTAGCAGCTGATATTAAGCACCGTCGATCGATGTGCCAAATACTCTCTTTATCGTCTTCTTTTTTAAAATCCCCGAGGGCCTGTCGGTTCTCTCTTTGCTTGATTGTTGAATCTGTGTCAAGAAAAAATGCGCGTGTGAGTTTACAGGAACGGAAAGCGCCACGTTGTTAATTGCGGCATAAAGGTCGTAGGTTAACAAACGGGCAGGCAGGCGCCAGCTACTGTCGATCTACTAATCAACATGATCACTCACGATACGAACAATGTGCTATCGACATAGTTGAGCAACTTGTCGAATCTCATGGCTCGAGTCTCTCTCTCTTTCTCTGTCTATCGTATTTCCGAAAGTAGTCCAAAAGTTAGCCCACCGTTATGTATATATAGAACGATCGGCGGCAGAAAACGGAACAAAGATGGCGGAGCTTATGTCACAGCCTCGCCTGAAGACTTGAGCGAACTTTTGCGAACAGAAATTGGCAAGCCGCGCAGATTGTACGGAGGAATCGAGTTCTACGAGCGTGAAATGACCTGTAGACACGGGATTTCTCTTTTTCTACACCCGGACGTTCTGCGTGTAGACGTAGAGGTAACGCAGAGGCTGAAGAAACGGCAGCTAGCCAACGGTCACGTGACACAATTTGAATGCAGCGAGAATCTTTAAATAACTGTCTGCCTGCAAATGCTTGCTTCTTCCAGCCTGTCTCCACGTCCCGGTGGAATGCGACAGGGAGGATACACTATCCTTTTCACTGTACCATGCACACTTAGATACAGAGATACCGATACCTCATACCACGCCGCCTACGTTAATGTTAAGTTATTTTGCGAGTGGTTCGTGTATTTCGATCGCTCTACTCATCCGTCGCACGGATGGAATATTAATAGGTGTAATTCCAAACAGTGGAAACATTCGAATAATTTAAACGAACAATTTAAAAATACTTTTATATTGTTTTCAACCTACTAAACACATTAGGAAAGGAAATAAATTTCTATTTCACTCCAGTTTGTTGGAATCAAAAAATTGTTGTTTGCATAAAGATCCGCAGTCTACTAATGAAAATCGTTCGCAAACCCTGTCTGCACGTTTCCCTAGAATACGAACTCCGTTTTTTGTAATCTGTGAAATTACCATGCAATTCATTAGAATTAATTGAAACTAGATATTCAAGGTATAAATGCTTTCAATCGGAAATACTGAGCGATCCTAATGATGAACTTCTAATATTAACACTTTAAGTGCTGGGTCCGAATATACTTGTGTTTTTACTCGTGTTTATATTTCAAAATAGCTCGCGAATCGATTCGTGTTTGGATCTATGTATATGAGTTTAGGACCTCTAGTCTCTGAAAACAGCGTATATGTACATGGTAACATAACATATCACGTTCTGCGTTTACTTCGTGCTAAAATTCCAAGACGTGTACGTGTCCGAAGCTAAGTCCCACATGTCAGTAGCCGGCCGTACGGAATAGTTTGGGTGCACCACAGTCGGCCCGTAAAGTGTAAATTTGAAAAGATCCTGGAAAGAGGTTTCCTTGTCAGATATGTTAGATACCGCTGTAATCTCGGTAATATTTAGGATTTAGTTTAAGATAAATAATTACTCAAAATCATGCCTCCGAACCTCTTACAACCCTTTAGTAACATCCAAGAATTTCTACTGGACTTTACTACCCCCCACTACCTCGTAGATCAGACTTCTGAGTAAGAACCTGAGCTAAGCTAAGATCCTGAGCTAGACGCATTGTACATAGAATCGCCACGATCAAACTATCGTCTTCCAAAGTGTTTTTCACCCTTCGCACTGCGAATTATTTTTCAATTTACTTGCCGACATCTCCCTACTATTTTAAGTGTTTCATTTTACTTCGAAGGACAGTTCCTTGACTGCTACTTACTTGAAACAATTTTCTTTGCTAATTATATTAAATATTACTCAAACTATGTTGCAATTTATATCTGTGGAATCTACAAAGAATTAAATAAGTAAAGGAAGAGCCAAGTATACACTAAAACTTTATACACTAAAACCCGTTTTACCAACGGGCTCTCGTTCAACTTGCAAGATTTCATTTACCAAGTGTAGCCCAATCAAATCATTGTTTTATAAAAATACTGAACATCGGAATCGAGCGAAGACCAATAAATTAAAATTGAATTGTTTTAGACGAAACTAGTAAGTACACTAGAAAGCGCCAGAAAATCTTGCTGATATGAAAGAAACATTGCGAATGAAGTTGATATATGGAGACGTTGAACGGAAGTAATCTGGCGTCGATAGAAAAGATAATTTTATCGCGTCGAATATAGATCCGTCGATTGTTACGAGCAGATCATGAATATCCCGGCCATTAAAAACCATTGAACGTGATAAAAACGTGCGCGGTGCTCACGTACGTACGTATAACGAAGCTTTCAGCGTTCAATTGTGTAAATAATGTAGGCTTCGTGTTTGATGCATGCAGAAATGACGACATTTTGGTCTGGTATCATCAGTGCATGATGCAGACACGCGTCGATAGCCGTAATCAACGAGGATTCGCGGTATCGCGTGCGCGAACGAGCAAAGATGCGTCAATTGATCCGATTTAAACGATTCGAGCACGTTGGCAACGCGCGACGCGCATTTCCCAAAATTTCTTGTTAGTTACTTAAATGTTTAAGGCGCCCAATTGTTCCTTGTTTTCGCAATCGAGTGATTCAAGTGGTGCCGCGCCGTGCCGCGCCGTTCCCTCAGGGACGCCGTAATTAGCCGGGGCCGTCATCGTTGCATAAAACGAGCAATTAGAAGAAAATAAAACGCTTCCAGAAAATGCACGTGAATTACGCCATTGTTTCGCGCACAAACGGAATATCGATACGCCCGCGTTGCGACGCGTCGCTTATCATTATTTCCGTGCGAAAGCACGCGATAGAAACGACCAGTTTCAAGTCGGAAAGGATCTTCATCCGCGTACATCCGCCTTGTTCCGTGTACCAAGATATTTTCAACACGAAACCTACCGAGACTTAACCCCTTGCCCTACGATTTACTTTACGGTTTCAATGACTAGAACTTTTTTGTAGATCGCGTAATTTTACGTTCTGCAATAGCTGTACAATGAACAAAAGCAAAAAAGAATTTTAGTTCAGTTTAAATTAAATTAATGGCTAGACTGCGGATGTTTATGCATTTCCCAATTTTTGTCGACTTTTAAGAAAGTGGAATGAAGTAAAATCATATTTTTAATGGAAACAGCCTTTGTAGATCCAGAACAAATGGAAATTGTGCAAAATGCTACCGAATTTTATAATCTAGTCTTTTTTGAACATTTTCATTAGCCACAAATGCATAGAGATCCGCATTCATTTAATATCATACATATTTATTAGACTCTGTTTCGAATTTTGTTCACGAATCTGACACGATATTGTAGAGCAACGAGTACACGTTCTGTTATAAAAATGACAAAATTGATTTTATTTAGACTTTGTGCGGCTCCTATTGCAATACGTGTTCCACTACGGACATCTATACGAACATTTCTTATGAAATCATTTTTATTATCTCAATAATTATGAAATAGAAAATCTCTGGAACCGGCCATTTTGTCCGGTGGTGGTAGGTTTGGTGTTAAATACCTAACGTTCTCGTTTTGCTCTCGCATTCCTTAGAACTAATTTATCTCGACGCGTTCGGTAACTGGACACTTCCAAGTATAATATTTGCGTCAATCCGACGCCGCTTTAAAAAATTATGAATACGTTGCGCGAAGATGGCCTTTGTTCTTCGGTTATGCTGACAAAGAAACGTAGCGCCGTTCTACACTCGAAGGATACGGCATAAAAATAACTTCAAAAATATGAAACGGCGCGTACAGTTTAACAGAGGCAAAAATTTCTGCTCTACATTTCAGAAATACATATTCGTGATTACTTTGCAAATAAAAAAGCAGGCATTTTTTCTTGTTATATTAAAAGAGTAAAATAGTGAGGAAAGAAGTAATCTGAAATGGTAACAAGGCGCGAAGCAAAAGGAATAATAATTATTAGGATAATAATTAGGAAAAGATGTCAGTTAGAACCGTAGCTGCCTGATCCAACATCAACTCCGTTAAAAATAGCCAAGAAGCAATTAAAGCAGTTGCGTTCCCATCAAGTTTTGACCCGGTTACATAGCTTTTTATTCGCTCGGTTTTGCAACTGTCAATTCTGACGGAGAGCAGACTTGTTTACGAACTATCCGAGATATTTATAGAAAACGTTGCATGTTCGATGCAACTTCGAACCCGGTTCGAATATCATCGTCCGATTGAACGGTCCGCGGTGGTGTCACGTGCGTTTTGTATACAAACCTGTCAAAGGTCCACGTGATTCAACCGAAGCACGGCTGTCGTGAACGAGCGCGGGAAGAACTCGAGAGTGCGAGTCTGCACGATAAAACGTGCATAAGGGCTTCTTTCCAGCCAGCCGTGTTTTATCGTTCGAGCGACACCCTGACGGCCGACTCGGTCGGTAATCGGGTATCACACTTCAAATTTTCTCGAAGAGCTCGAAGTCATTCACAGATGTCATCAATCTAATTGACTTCGAATCAAAATAAAACCTTCGCTACTTCCTCGTCTGACTTTGAACCGTCGAAACTACTTTCCCCGCTTCGAAATATTTCGACGTGTGTGCGTTCACTCACTCAGACGAGCATTAGATGCAGATACACTAACGCAGACACGCTGAAGATGCACAGGGTGGCCGAATTATTATACTAAAAATGGCGGGTTTTAATATTTTTAACACTAACTCTCACATTGTTTATTTTTTAATTATTGAAATTATAAAGATGCTTCCATTAGAAATTATTGAGTACATTTCTTTATTCGAGCACGTTTTATTGTAAAAATTGTGAGAAGTCTAAATGAATTCAGGCTTGTTATTTTCAGAAAACAATATATATATATCCGACACAACATATGTCCGGTGCGGTTAGCGTTAATTTAGGATTATTGAGATTGTAAAAATGTAAATATTGTCCACTAAATTTCTTTCTTTATACATGCATTGTAAAAGTGACACATTCTTGTTATTTTGATAATGACAGGCATTACAGTAATTATGAAATAAAGTAATATGAATGGAAAAATATGCATATTAACGACAGCATTATGCAATGTTTGATCAAATATTATAAAGAATTATAAAGAAAAACTCAAAAATGAAGATGACAATCTAGTAAATGAAAAAATTCAATTTCTACCGCGCTACAATCCAGAAATTAATAATTCCTTGACAGCGTATGTTGGTTACAATGGTGTTTGCTTTTCTGAATAAGGTTTACTTGGACGAAAGTTATGTTTATTTCGTTGTAATGCTCTCTCCGACACGTGTTTATTTTTAGAGAAGTATACGAATAAAATGATTAAACTTCAAATTATGCGAGATAAGGTTCTCACGATAATGAAACGTGGGTAATCAATATTAATGCATCGCGTTTGGAATCATTTGTAACCGGCTATTAATACATTGATTGTCGCGTCAGTGACGTATATAGGTGACACGATTTCCGAAATAAATTTTCGCGATTAGACAAGATAAAAAAGATAAAGATCTGATAAAAACGTGAATAAATGAATGCTCGATATGTCTGCTAACCAGCAGAACTATATTGATGTTTAGAATGACTCATTAGTTAAAATGCATTCTAATGTTCTCAAGGTTGGTCCAGAGGAAAATTTCGATGCGTCAGTGAGTCGATCTGCGATATTGTCAGCGCAGTTAGCATCGTGTCTTTTCATTACGAGAATAGTACTAGGGTATACAATTAGACGCAACCTAAGTGGATCTCGACAATTAAATCACAATGAACGTGTATGCCCGTAATCACCGTAATTAGTTTGGTTATTCTAATTATAAATTCCCCGGCGTCATGGAATAAAACAGACCGGAAGGAACATGATGTGATCTAACTGGAAAATAATCTCACCCATCCTCGCTGAACAGGTTCCGTCGTAAAAACGGCGACATTGATGCGCGTCGGACGACTGCTTCGAGTGAAAACAGCCGTCAAATGTTAATCAAATTCATCTAGGAAATGAAAGCGGAGTATTACGTTTCCGATCGGCTGACCAACCTACTGTCGTTTCGATTTCATTGGACGATCTAGGATAATTGCGGAGTTTCCAACAATTAGCACACAAAGTTCTTGCTCGGCCATTTTTTCGTGCTAGTTCTTTGCGTCGACGTGAAACCTCGAATACAATAAAAACTGGAAACCGGTAAGCAATATTGCATAGACTGATCGACGCACGTGCACCGAGTTGGCCATCGAAATTAATTGACTTGAATTTATTCGGAGCAAATAATTAATTGCGATTAATAACAGAGGTAACTGCGATCATTAATACCTAAGTCGTGTCAAGTGGAGCGAAGAAAATGTGGAATCGACGTGGATTTGGTTCTAAAGGAAAGAGGATTAATAGCTGCCATAATTAACCTGCAATTATGATACAGAAGAGCACCATGAAAATCAAAGATTTTCAAACTGCAGGGATAAAATTCATGTCAGCATTACCACATTACGAACACAACAATAGTCTATGACGAGCAACACTGAAATATATTGACCTATTTAAAAAATTAAATTGATTTTAGGATCTCGCTCGCCATAATAACAGAGGCAACTGCAATAATTAATACCTAAATCATGTCAAAGTGAAGAGAAGAAAATGTGGAATCAACGTGGATCTGGTTCTAAAGGTTGTGCGAATCGAAAGAGGATTAATATATAGCTGCCATACTATTGCCCTGCAATTATGATACAGAAGAGCACCATGAAAATCAAAGATTTAATGGAACCCAAACTGCAGAAATAAAATTGATGTTAGCACTGTCACATTACGACCACAACAATATATCAATCCATGACGAGCACCATGAAATGATCTTGCAAATCAAAGATTTAATGGGGCCCAAACTGCAGAGATAAAATTGATATTAGCACCGTCACATTATAAACACAACAATATATCTGTCCATGTGGAGAAACACAAAAATATTGTATATTGGTTTATCTTAAAAATTCAATTGATTTTGGCATCAAAAAAATATATACCACATAACATTGCCAAGCAACTTTTGTAAACATTTCTTTCATTAAAGGGCATTTTACTGTGTTAGGATCAAACAGACACCCAGTAGAGGAAAACGAAGTATAGCGTTTTCTATTGTCGATGTAGCCTAATAAAACAGTTCGACGACGTTATCGCGGGCGCCAGGACGACGCGACGTCGTTCCTGCCGTTGCGTAGTTCCTGCCCATCCGACTCTTTCACCCAGATCGATAGTGCAGATAAGGATAATAATCCCACGCGAACGTATGCTACTTTTGCGAATGATGTATGTATCCTTAACCTTCGCGCGACGTTTCTTAATCAACGCTAAATCGTCAACAATTTTATTCATACCTACCCCATTGTTGTGTTTGCGCAACCATACGTTACATAAAGCATAATTCAATCGTTGAAGATCGTCAATGAATAGAGAGGAGAATGAAAGGCTCGGGATAATGGGGGATTCGTAATCCGAGGGTAATTAGCAGAATGATTAATCATGGAATATTCGGTACGCCGCACGCACTGGACCAAACCGATGAACTTTGAACTAAAGTCGTAGAAGCTTTGATAACTCCGTAATTCTTGGACGAGGTTAAAGCTGACGTGACGCTGAATAAGGGAGAATTATAGGGAAAGCGACATGAACAATATTCGACCTTGAGAAACTTGGTGCGACGTTGTTTCGACAAAATCTTCGTTTATCCATTATTGTGCAATGTCAGGTTTCATTGAAGAACAGATATTTATTTTTATCTTGCATTTAATTTCTCGAGGGAAAAAGGAAGCCAATTTTTAATAATTTAAAATAAGTTTTATGACATTTTGTTCTACGATCTGTTGCGATTTTTCAGGCAACTTAAAGATCCTCTTAGAATTTCTGTGTTTTAGTAGAAAAATATTGAGTTACATGACTTTCCACGACTTTATTTGAAATTAAATTTACAGCGCATAAAGAATGTTGAAAAAAAGCGAAAAAATGATAATCCGATGGCACATTCTCTCTTTAAACAGCACACAACGTTTTCTTTCGTGCACTGCATTTTCACCCTTGCAGTAATAAAGAAGCGAAATATGATGGAAATGCGTACTTTGTATTGCATATTTTTACAAAAAAAAACACTCGAATGGTTAGAATGCACTACAACGCAAAAAATGTCGTCCGAAATGTCAACTGTCAAGGTATACCAGGTTTCTGCGATTTAAAATAAGGTAAAGTAATAACAGACCCTCCGGATGTTATGCATTTATGACAAAAATGAGTAGGTGAAATTTAAAACAGTGAATAGGTTAGAAGACTTTAAGAGGATTAGTATATTATAAAATTATTATATTATAAAAAATATTAGCAAAAAAGATAAATTTATATTTAAAAACAAAAGCTTTTTATTTTGCATAAAGATCCGAATGTTATATCTCACGACGCAGTTGCTAGCTTCATGATTTATTTAAAATTTACTATAATTACATATTCGAAATTCGGACGTAAAGTTCACTCTGTGGTCCTAATTTAATTCTGTAATTAGTCCGAGGACCGCGTTCATTCGCAGATTGGAGATTATTTTCGCGTTCAATTTGCAAATGCCCGCAGGCGTATCGCATCCACCTGCGAAATTTCAGAATGGAAAGTTTTCCGTTTCTCTACTCGACTTGGACCTCCCGCAACGTCTGTTCTCCCCTGAAGAAGCCTCACTCCACGAGTCTAAGCATTCAATCAGCTTAAAGTCTAATTGTGTACTTGTCTTTCGGAATTAACTGCTTAATTACAAGACAATCAGACGAGTGAGATAAGAAATGGCCAGGCTCGAAAACGAGTAGGCTCTCGGATATGTCGAAGTCTCTGGAAACAGATTAAAACGGAGTCATAAAGACGCTAACACGAGCTGTAGAACGACCTCGGAATCTACGGGCAATCTCACTATTATTTCTTTAAATGGACAAGATTTCTATCACAATTGTTGATAACATTTTTTATTTGTTTTCTTTTATTAGATTAACAGTTTTACATTGCCTTCAATTGCGAGATTAACCGAAGACTTGAATTTTCAGCTATCGAAGCACTTGACAGAAGAATTAAGTATTAATTGTGGAACGATATAAAAACAGCTAGACGGGGGATTATGTAACTAATTCTTTCTAATTGTTAAATTATGGAGTACATGGTTCTTTTATACGCAATACTGAAACATATAACTCCGCTGTTTTTGAAAATATAAGAAAACTTTATGAATCAAAGGTTATCACCAGACTGCAGATCTTTATGCAAAACAAAAATTTTCTACGTCAATTATAAGTAGACCGCGGATTTTTATGCAAAATAAAAATGTTATTCGTTGATTGTGGTAAGCAGGAATAAAATAAAAATTGATTTCATCCCTTAATGACTTCGTTGAATTAAAAACAACATTGCAATGTTCTAAAAGTTTTCTAATCCTTTACTGTTTTATATTTCACTCGGACAATTTCCTCGTAAATTCATAAAAATCCGCAGTCTAATTATAAGACAGTGAAACCATATAAAAAATTCTTTCTATTTTTAATGATTTTAATAAATTGCAAATAACATATGGACGTTCTAAAATTGTTTTATTATCTTTACTGTTTTAAATTACATCCACCTATTTTTCTCATAAATGCATAAAATCCGCAGTCTAGTTATCACTATAACACGCAGTACAGCATCGCAATAGCAGTTCTATTTTGTACGTAAAAGGGTTTCGGAGATTTCAAGGTCACCTTCAATTCTCTCAACATATTTAACTATTCGACGCAGTTAGTTATTCTCTATAACTAAGCAATACATATACCATCGAGTCTACATATTGATTTCTACGTGTTGCGACGTATTGCTACTCATTGCTAGATATTGCCACATGTTGAGTTCTACGCACAGAACATTAAGAAGAAAAGAAAAAACAGGCAAACTGCTATTTCATATCCAAAAAAATACAATGAAGTCAGAGATGATCGAAAATTTGTTAATCATTAAACGATAACCGCAAATTGATTAACCCCGCAGATGGGGATGTTTGACGCAACTTGATACAGATTTTATGCGTTTATAACAAAAACGAGTAGGTGTAATTCAAAACAGTAAAAACATTAGAAGATTTATAAAGATATTATTAGATTATTTTTATCCTATTAAACATATAAAGAAAGAAAATAAATTTCTATTTCACTCCAATTTGTTGCAATTCAGGTAGATAAATCTTATTTTACTAATCATTCTCACTTATCAAATATTATATAATTTTAAAATGGAGCCTGCTATATATCTAAGAAAATATTTAAACTAGGGATCGAAAGCATAATCAAACATAGGCTGTAGAATTTTTAAAAAACTGTCCTTACGTCATCATTTTCGTCGGGTAAGGATGAAGAAAAATTCTAGAAAGTGAAAGTCTTACTTCAGATAAAATCCTAAAATATTCATTCCATAAGAACATCTTTTGAAGAGGTTTTTAAGGGTGACGTTCCTCCGCTCTGAAACAAAACGTAGAAGTTCGAACAGAATTTGTTTGAAAACTGAATAATAATGTTTGTTTGCGGTACAAACTTTTGATATCCAACAGAACACCGATGTTATAGAATAGGATAGGTTAAAAATTAGTCGATCAGCCCCGTTCTCGCCAGCGCTGGCAATTACGCAATAACAGGATAAACAGTCAGACGAGGACGTTCGCACTGGAAATACTTGGTCCGCGAGTCGCTCTGTGGTCTCCATTGATTAATTAAATATAAACACGATGCACGAGGATACGGATAATGCCGCGGACGGATCGTTAGCGAGGAATATTTAATTGATTCTCAGCTCGAGTCCGCGCGTTAGCTGACAGTTTATTGTCCCTCGCGGCAAGGTAGATTAGGTGAAAAGAAGGCCACGACGTAGTAGGCCAACGTGAGTATTGATTTCGGTCGGTCGGAGCTCTCTGCACTCTGCATCCGCGCTTTCAGTGTCATTTGAGTACGTCGTAGATACGGGAAAGGTAGGAGAGGTGTACAGAGGGGAACCGAACCGTTCTCATTCAGTAAAACTTCATTCTACATGTTCGAATGAAAATTGTGAAAACACTACGATGTTCGGTCCAACGATCCCTTTGTTTTCTAATTCGCTTTGGAAATTGCATCATTTTTCTCTCCCGCGGCACGGGGTTGCGTCACGCGTAATTTACGGACACAATGCGAGTCCGAGTCGATCGAGTGACACGAATCTCGAGCGTTCGGGTCTAACAATGGGACCGGTACCGGAAATCTTCACTGTATCATCTGCGGTTTCATGCTACGATCGTACTTTACTTTAATATTATTCCCAATTTATCATGAAATAATATGTGTAAGCATTCTATAGAAGAATTGTGTATTCTGAATACAAAAAATACATTGGTGGCCCTCGAAACCTAATGCACATAAGAAAATGTTAAAAAATAAAATCCACGTTTGGATTTTCTTAACATTTTGTACGTATTACAATTATTTGAAGTTTTATTAACTTGTTCTATTGAAAGAAGTAATTCCCCGCAAAAATTACTGTAACCTTAAAGGAAGTCGTATTACATTACTGTCGACGCATTGTCACGGCTTTCTACGAGTTCGCACGGTGAAGTCATAACATTTTGTACGTACAGTAAGTCCTCTATAAACGCAAAAGCCTCGGGGAGGTTCGTTTGCATTTTTCGTAGACGGACACTATTTTTTTGAGCTTCAAAGGCCGAGCCGAACGTAGAGAAGGACAGTGCTCGTAAGGCGAGACCGCGCACGGCCGAAGCAACTGCGACTCTCCGCGTCTCTCTTTCTTTCCCATACGCTGTCCTTCCTTGCACCCGAAACGTTCATCGTCGATTAAACCACTAAATACAGTTGAAATTATATCGTGTTTGGTATTATTTTAATCAGAAAAGTGCCACAAATATATTGGTGAAACTTCCATAAAAAAATAAGTAATAATAAAAAAGATTTTATATTGGTATTACATTGTGGGGACGCACGGACCTTTGAACTGTGCCGGCGACTGCGACTCTCCGCGTCGCGTTAGTGGTGGTTCACACCGATATACCCGAACCGAGATCAGATTACTACAGTGGAGGCGATATTTTTTTTGCGTTTATCTAGGTGCACGGTGGTGCACCAGCCAAGTTTTGGCACTACCTCCTTTTACACGAAACAACTTAGGCGTTTTTTAGAGGCTTATAACTCGGCACTGGAGGCAGATGGAGAGATGTCATTTCGTACACTCGTTAAATGCTATCATGTCTCAATATTGACAAAACATTAATCTTCCAACATTAGTAGGTTCCGAGATATAGGACCTCAAAAATCGCTAAATTTGTCACTGACTGACTGACTGACTGACGATCATCAAAACCTTTTGGGTACTTCCCATTGACCTACAAGCTTGAAATTTGGCACACAGGTCCACCATAACAAACCCTCAAAGGAATAATTGTCGAAGTTTGAAATTTTACACCTTAAAGGGGTGGTATTGCAAAAAAACATTACGAAATAGGTACGTAGGATAGAGCATATAGAAAATGGCTGTATCTCGGGAACGGTGCATCCTACCGCAAAAATAATGAAATTTTCAAAAGGCTCAACCGGAGAGCATATGAGGTATGCCCAACCACATGACGTATGTAATCTTTCGATTTTTTAAATAAAAAAAATTAAAAAATGGCTGTATCTCGGGAACAGTGCATCCTACCGCAAAAATAACGAAATTTTCAAAAGGCTTAACCTAAAGCATATTGTGTATGCTCAACCACATGACGTATGTAGCCTTTTGATTTTTTCAAGAAAAAAATTAAAAAATGGCTACATCTCGGGAACGGTGCGTCCTATCGCAAAAATAACGAAATTTTCGAAAGACCTTACGCGAGGCATATAGGGTATGCCCAACCACATGGCGTATGTAGTCTTTTGATTTAAAAAAAAAAAAATTAGGCTCAACCGAAAGCATATAGGGTATGCCCAACCACAAAAATACCTTGCGCGTGGAAAATCACCAAATATACCAAAAAAGATAAGAAACGTTTAGGATTTAATGAATCAGGGATAAGAGTAATAATAACCATAAACTTGATAATTGATGAAATTTCAACAAAAAGTGATGAAATCCCAACAAAAACATTCTGTAAACAGGAGCCAAGTTCTTATGGCCGTAAAAAGTTGTGAGATCAAACAAAATACGGCCAAGTTCGTTAGCTTAGAAATACCTCTTGCAATACTGAAAAAAGCGTTTGTAAAAATTAGTTTAAAAGAACACTATTTAATTTTTAAAGAGTTACATGAAGGGCTAAATTATTGAAACTTGGGCGCTACCTAACACTTTTTATGGCCATTGGTTTAAAAAGTAACGACCAAGTTTGAATAATTTAGCCCTTCATGTAACTCTTTAAAAATTAAATAGCGTTCTTTTAAACTAATTTTTACAGACGCTTTTTTCAGTATTGCAAGAGGTATTTCTAAGCTAACGAACTTGGCCGTATTTTGTTTGATCTCACAACTTTTTACGGCCATAAGAACTTGGCTCCTGTTTACAGAATGTTTTTGTTGGGATAGAGCATTTACTGTATTACAATTATTTGAGGTTCCTCAGAAAACTCTTGAATCACAATTTTTAATTCGTAATGGCAAATGTGGCGGGATTAACACTGCATATTTAAACTAATCGTATTAAATGAAGTAACTCGCCGAAAAAATTGCTGTAGCTTTAAAAGAAGTCGTATTACATTACTGTCGACCCATTGTCACGGCTGTCTCCGAGTTCGCACGCTAAAAGCCGCTAAAACCGTCGGAATAAAAGAAACAATTGCGTTAAATACGCGCGATCCCCAAGAAAGAAGATAGAACCACAAAGGATTAATTCCCTTTGAAATTCAGGTCACGAGTTCCCTTTTTTCCCAGAAAAATATCTTTTGTGCGCTCTGATATGTGTATGTATCTATTTAAGGAGTGTTCTTTGAAAAAGACTTTCCGGAAGCTACAAATTCCTGGAACATCGCAATCGGCATGAATACCTTCGGAGTCTGATCTTATTTCCATAAGAAAGGACGCTGAAAAGAACGAAAGGATGCTGTTTGAAAGACACATTAACGAATTATGTCAATTGATTCTATCTTCTTTCAGGTGGAAGCATCTTCTTCAACGACGCAGTGTATTTCTGTCTGCACAATACGAAGCTGTATTTTCCATGAAAATATCGTATCTTGAATAAACGAATAAATAACGTGGAATATTATTACATGATATTGCGAGTATCAAGATATTCCTGAACTAGATCAATTTATTGTTCGAACGAAGAAAGGGATGAACTCAGGAGCCACACGGGTATATCTCAAACATTTGCATCAGATCGCGATCCATCCTTACTGCGAATTCAGTGTTTATGCTCGCGCGGCAATATAATCTACTTAGAATCGTAAGAACGAGATCTCTCTGCGTAGATCGAATTCGATTCAACAAACCTCAACGACCGGATCTACCGATCCAAAATCGAATTTTCCTATTGTGGTAAATTACTAATAACCATTTTCTTGAAGCAACGGCGCGCGGCGGTGTCGAAAGCATTCGAAAACAATTTATTTCTGTAACATGATTTCGTTGTAGTCGTCGTCTGGCCAGGATCACCTTAACCACTGTGCTAAATTGCCTGTAGCCCCGGGGCGTCAGTCTTTTGGGCGGCAATTTTGTATTTCTACTATACTTAATATATTATTATTATTATTTATTTAATGCTTTAAACCAAGTATGGTTTATGTAGAATAAACTTGACTTTTTCTTGTTCTGAATCTTTTTTCTTATGAAGAGGGACGCATTATTGTTAGTAGCTCACGGGCGCCAAATATCTTAGGATGTAGCTGCATCCGACACCAAATTTATCAGTTATTTCACACCACATTATTTTAAATTGAATTAATCCAATGTAATTTTTACGATATTGTAAAAAATGAAACATTAGATAATGATTGTTATTTTAACATATGGAATTCGTTTAGTGTTAAGATCCTTTACCTTTAACTATCTCGAAACAAGAAATATATGACTTAATTATAGGCACATATCAGGGGATCATGAGTGACAAGGAATTAAACTGTGAAAACTGTACGAACTGCAAAACATAATTTATGAAAAACTAAATAAGATAAAATTCTAAAGAGAAAATCATTTTTTCCTGGTTCTCCATAAAATACCGAATCCAGTTAAATGATTAATAATATTTTTCCCCAAAATTTTAAGCAGTTAGACCAAAATTTCTTCTGTTATAAAATTAGTGTCGGAGTAGATAGAAAAATTTAATATAAATTTAAATGAAATCATGACATTAGTGACTATAAAAATAAAAGCGAGGAGTGCCCACGTAGATTACGTCAATATAGTTTAGCGCTCCACACTTTTATTTTTATAGTCACTAATATGATGATTTCATTTAAAATTAAATGTTTCTACCTACTCCGCACCATTTTCATAACGGAAGAAATTTTGAACTAATTGCTTAAAATTTATGGGGAAAAATATCATTAATCATTTAACTGGATTCGATATTTTATGGAGAACCAAGAAAAAAATTATTTTCTTCTATTCAGTGCTATTTATAAAAATAGTGTCGGAGTAGATAGAAAAATTTAATATAAATTTAAATGAAATCATGATATTAGTGACTATAGTATAAAAATAAAAGTGTGGAGCGCTAAACTATATTGACGTAACCTTCGTAGGCGCTCCACGCTTTTATTTTTATAGTCACTAATGTCGTGATTTTATTTAAATTTGTATTAAATCTTTCTATCTATTCCGGCACTAATTTTAAAACAGAAGAAATTTTGAACCGGTGGCTTAAAATTTTGGGGAAAAATATTATTAATCATTTAACTGGATTCGGTATTTTATGGAGAACCAGGAAAAAAATGATTTTCTCCTTTTTAGTGCATTTTAATATAAGCGTGGTTTTTAAAAAGTTTTTTTTTATATATTTTATATTTTACCTTTATTGGCATCGGAAGCAAGTGTGTATACAAAATGTCAGCAAGATTGGACTATGAGAATAGGTTTAAAATTCGATTACAAGATTTGACGCATACAACAACAATAACAACAACAACACGGCAAGTTAATATAAGCGTGGTAAAAGCTATATAAACTGCAAAAAAGAACCTACTTTTGCAACCTACCAACTAGAGAGTCCCGTTCAACTATGACTGTTTTTCACCATGTTTGACGCCGGCGAAAAATCCGAGTGAGCATGAATGATTCGGTGAATTTGAATGAACGTTCGCGATAAAATCTAAGTGTTCGCTATCAGCGCGTGCTTCCTGTTGCGACATTCATAATGAAACCGGTTCGACGTGAAAAAATTGCTAGCTCGCGCTGCGATCCACGGACTTTTAAACGGCTGCATAACTGGTCGGTAACCGGTTGATGGCAGAACCTTACACCGACATCTGTACGGAGGGCAGAAAACCGACGGCGACGGCGAAGCCGGCTAAGACTGGTTTCCCTTGGAAAAAAAAAGAAAGACGAATAAAAGGGAATCGGTCTCGGCAGACAGCACCGGACCACGTCCAGTCAGATGATATCGTCCTTGTTGAGAATCAACAAGATCTCGTACCAAGGTCGATCCATGCAAGCGCGATTATGCTGCGCCTCCTGGCCGCTCCGCTGAACGGTCTGATCCGATTATCAGCCTACCGGAACTTTCTACAACCCTGATCAAAAGCTCGATACATACTTACCTGGCCACTGTTTTGAGTATTACGAGCGTATCCTGTTCTCCCGCGCTTCCGATCACGTGGCCAGAACTGTTAATAGAATCAATTGTCTTCTAATTCACTTTTTTCGGTTGAAAATAAATATTCGAACGCATACATCTCTGCTGAAAGTGCTTCATTGACGAAAACCCAAAAGTAAGAAATTTTAATTGAATGTTTCTTTTTCGACACGACAGTTACGGAGAGAATACTGTAGTGTTCAAAATTATAGAGAAACGAGATAGCGAAACAATGATTTCAAGTAATGTTCATGTAAAAAGACTGATTATTAATAATATCATTATTATAAGATTATTAATAATGTAACCATTTGTGGGTTTGGATAAAATTTTACTATGTATCACGATGCGTTTCTATTTACCATTTCAATAGTGATAAATAGACTGCGGATCTTTATGCAAAATAAAATTTTTATACGTTAATTACAAGACGCAGGGACCATATAAAAATTTCTTCCCATCTTCAACAATTTTAATAAATTCAATTAATGTTTCGACTGTTTTAAGCTACATCCATCCATTTCTGTCATAAATGTATCCAATCGGCAGTCTATTTAGTGATGGACATCTTCCTCAATTACAAGACACAGAGACCATATAAAAATTTCTTCACATCTTCAACAATTTTAATAAATTCAATTAATGTTCCGACTGTTTTAAGCTACATCCATCAATTTCTGTCATAAATGCATCCAATCGGCAGTCTATTTAGTGATGGACATCTTCTTCCTCAATTACAAGACACAGAGACCATATAAAAATTTCTTCACATCTTCAACAATTTTAATAAATTCAATTAATGTTTCGACTGTTTTAAGCTTCATCCATCCATTTCTGTCATAAATGCATCCAATCGGCAGTCTATTTAGTGATGGACATCTTCCTCAATTACAAGACACAGAGACCATATAAAAATTTCTTCCCATCTTCAACAATTTTAATAAATTCAATTAATGTTTCGACTGTTTTAAGCTACATCCATCCATTTCTGTCATAAATGTATCCAATCGGCAGTCTATTTAGTGATGGACATCTTCCTCAATTACAAGACACAGAGACCATATAAAAATTTCTTCACATCTTCAACAATTTTAATAAATTCAATTAATGTTCCGACTGTTTTAAGCTACGTCCATCAATTTCTGTCATAAATGCATCCAATCGGCAGTCTATTTAGTGATGGACATCTTCTTCCTCAATTACAAGACACAGAGACCATATAAAAATTTCTTCACATCTTCAACAATTTTAATAAATTCAATTAATGTTTCGACTGTTTTAAGCTTCATCCATCCATTTCTGTCATAAATGCATCCAATCGGCAGTCTATTTAGTGATGGACATCTTCCTCAATTACAAGACACAGAGACCATATAAAAATTTCTTCCCATCTTCAACAATTTTAATAAATTCAATTAATGTTTCGACTGTTTTAAGCTACATCCATCCATTTCTGTCATAAATGTATCCAATCGGCAGTCTATTTAGTGATGGACATCTTCCTCAATTACAAGACACAGAGACCATATAAAAATTTCTTCACATCTTCAACAATTTTAATAAATTCAATTAATGTTCCGACTGTTTTAAGCTACGTCCATCAATTTCTGTCATAAATGCATCCAATCGGCAGTCTATTTAGTGATGGACATCTTCTTCCTCAATTACAAGACACAGAGACCATATAAAAATTTCTTCACATCTTCAACAATTTTAATAAATTCAATTAATGTTTCGACTGTTTTAAGCTTCATCCATCCATTTCTGTCATAAATGCATCCAATCGGCAGTCTATTTAGTGATGGACATCTTCCTCAATTACAAGACACAGAGACCATATAAAAATTTCTTCCCATCTTCAACAATTTTAATAAATTCAATTAATGTTTCGACTGTTTTAAGCTTCATCCATCCATTTCTGTCATAAATGCATCCAATCGGCAGTCTATTTAGTGATGGACATCTTCCTCAATTACAAGACACAGAGACCATATAAAAATTTCTTCACATCTTCAACAATTTTAATAAATTCAATTAATGTTTCGACTGTTTTAAGCTTCATCCATCCATTTCTGTCATAAATGCATCCAATCGGCAGTCTATTTAGTGATGGACATCTTCCTCAATTACAAGACACAGAGACCATATAAAAATTTCTTCACATCTTCAACAATTTTAATAAATTCAATTAATGTTTCGACTGTTTTAAGCTTCATCCATCCATTTCTGTCATAAATGCATCCAATCGGCAGTCTATTTAGTGATGGACATCTTCCTCAATTACAAGACACAGAGACCATATAAAAATTTCTTCCCATCTTCAACAATTTTAATAAATTCAATTAATGTTTCGACTGTTTTAAGCTACATCCACCCATTTCTGTCATAAATGCATCTAATCTGCAGTCTAGTGATGAACATCTTCTTCGATTACAAGACGCAGGGACCATATAAAAATTTCTTCCTATTTTTACCAATTTTAATAAATCTATGATAACATATGAAAGTTCTTAAATCGTCCTAATGTTTCGACTGTTTTAAACTACATCCATCCATTTCTGTCATAAATGCATCCAATCCGCAGTCTAGTGACGAACATCTTCTTCGTCAATTACAAGACGCAGGCACCATATAAAAATTTCTTCCTATCTTTACCAATTTTAATAAATCCATAATAACATATGGAAGTTCTTAAATCGTCTTAATGTTTCGATTTTTTTAAACTACATCCACCCATTTCTGTCATAAATACATCAAATCAGCAGTCTAGTGATGAACATTAAATACAATTTACCTGAATGATTGCACTTTTAAAGTACATGTCGTAGGTCCACTCAAGGGCTAAGAACAGTTGACCCAGGTCGTAAATATCGTTCGTACCAGCCGGACACCGCGTTCCGAATAAAAGTGTTGAAAGATTGAAAGCTACATTCGTCCGTGTCTTTCAAATTCCGCCGTAAATGGAAGTCGCTAAGAAAGGGATTGCTGAAATAGTCTGCCCAGCGTGAAAACGAGACACTACGGGCCAGGACGGTTCATTAAAAAATTCACGCGCGTCGGCGCGTCTTCGAGCGGACATTTGGCAAGAAGATGGTTCGCCTCAAGTATTTATTACGTTCGTACCGTGCCAACCCGCTCACAATCGACAGTCGTGTTATCTTCGAGGGAGCAATCCACGCGCGATTCCGCGACGCTGCGTGTTGCGTGCGTGATCCGAGGGAATCAGCGAAGAAATTTGTCACAGCCTATTACCGCTGTCAACCGAATAATTTACGATTCGATCTTTGAGTCCATTCAAGTCGGAGAGACTAGAATACCGGCCATTCCAATGTCGATCGTCTGCATCGGTACATTTATAGCGAGAACTGATAGTACATTGATACACTGTCGCGGAGACGAGTTTTATCGCTGACACTTGGTCTCGGTTATCAACCCTCTCTAACGCCTTGCGAATTTGTATTTGTTAACATTCGTATAATGTTTCTCGAAGTAGACATTCATCCACTTTCCCTTGGTCACCCTTGCGACAAAACATGCGGATTTGATACATTTTTCGCGTATTTTTAAAGTTTCGTAATGTTTTTAAATTACGGCTGCTCATTTTCGTAATAAATGCAGAAAATCTGCTGTCTATTTATGGTACACTTTTTTGCATTTTAATTATACTTGTCTTTCGTTAGGCCCTCATAATTGAATATAACTGAAAAATCGCCCAACTAATTATGCGCCTTTCGTTCGGAATGGAGAAAGATGAAATAACAGACGATCGATACATGCACATCTCCGCTGCGAAATCCCACCGAGGATTATATCACAATATTCTGCAACGGTCCACCATTGAGGCGCAGTTGAGTGGTTTAATTTTAGAGTTCGATTCATGGGAAGAGACGGCAACGTACGAATCGCGTCCGTTCGCTGGAAACGATGTTCGCAAAATCTCGCGAGCAGATAAAATAACATTATTACTTTGTTTAGGATGTTCGCGGGTTGCTTCGATGGAAATTTCGAACAGACGCGTGGCGTTGCGAGTCGATCGATGTTTATAATTGAATAATCGAGGCAGATCCGGCCGTCTATTAGCGACCGTGACATCGAAGTTATTCGCTTTATACGATTAGGAGCGTGAATCAATTATGAAGGTATTAGCAACAATTCTGCCGGCTGGTAGCGGATCGCGTGCGAGCCAATCGAGGTGTCAGATGCCAACTTCTCGCGTACGCGCGAATCCAATTGGGGGACGTAATGCGAAGCAGACGGAATTGACGCGCCAACTGCGCACGTCTCGATCATTATCATTATCAGGCTCGCGGGTGCGTGAAAACGCTACGTATATGTTCGTTTGGCACGCCGTCGTTTAATTGCCTGTCGATGGATGGCGTCCACGTTGTTCAGATTCCGGAATATTATTTCCAAACGTGTTCGCACCCTCTATGCATCGGCTGCATTTCATTAATAGCTACGGATCTTGGGCAATCTAGAATAAGGGCTTTTGGATCCGATCTCGTTTTTTCGTTAATTATATTTCATTCTCCTCGTTCGAGAGATTGTGGATGATTGAAGATTGACATCTAATTCTGGGGGGGGGGGGGGGAGGGGCGAAATGGGGACTACATCCATAATCTCGAGAACGAGGCTATCCATATAAATTACGATCAAACTTCATGTACAGGTAAGTTCGTTTGATCGTTTAATTATATTGCAAATTTCACCCCGGTATCTCCTATGGTTCAAGAGTTATAGTAAAATGTCATCAAAGTCTGAAGCGGCCGAATACCGCAAGTTTCGCTTGCTCGATACTCTGGGGCTTTGGCGAGGTTGCAGAAGTAACAACGCCTAATTGAAATGAATTTCGACGTTTTGGAAATTAAAAAACACTTTAACACGTTGATCGCCCAGCGTAATTCGGCTAAGTTTCCCGCGGGGCCCAAATTCGACCGTCGGTACGCAAACGAAAATAGAGCGAAAAGCGGAAATTCATGTTGTATATCCTACATATAATATTCTATTTTTAATTAATTCGAACAAGAAGAGCGTCACCCATATTTGGGTGACGGGGCCCCCACGGAAGCATACCCGTCACCCAGATATGGGTGACGTGGCGATCAAAGTGTTAATATATTTATATTTTCAAACTTAACGAGATACAACATTTCGATTCAAGATGATTAGCTTCGTTGCTTTCGGTTCGAGTGATTTTCGAGATCTGATCTTTTCCTATTGGTTATCTTTAAAAATCATGGGGTGACTTGGGATTGATTTGGGAAAACGATATAGAAACTAAAGTATTTATTTGTATAAGATTTGCATAAGAATGGATTCGCTCATGAAGATCTCGAAGTGATGCCCGATGACACCAAATCATTCTGAGACCGTTGCGTCGCATCGAGTGTCTCAAGCTATTGCAACCGACCGTTTTTCTAGAATTGTAAGAATGCGGATTCTCATTTCTGGATTATGCAAAAATGTGGTTTTTCAATACTCAAAAGCGCTAATAAAAGATCAATCTAGGCCGCGATCGCCCTCAAAAGTCCTATTCTTACGTTTACGAGGCGTAATTTGCATTATTCAGCAGCATAAAGCAGCGCATGTAAATTCTAATCGAAATTAATTTAAACCATTCATACAGAAAATTGTAAAATGTTCTTGAACAACTTCGACTAACCTACAGTAGTACGTGAAATTGTTTCATGTGGTATTGTTGTTAATATCGATACAGTTTATGCATTTTCCAATAAAGTCCGAGAAGGCGCATTCCGCACTCCTGAATTCCTGGAATCGAGAGTCTACCTCCTTAAGGACGTTGCATATACAGGGAGGTCCGTTTAAGTACGAACACCTATATATCTCGGTAATTATCAGCCGTACAAAAAATCTCCACAGGATAAAGTTGTACTGTTTCAAGGGGCGAATTTGATGATGGTAAAAATTTTTTCTCTAGGTCATGTTTACAAGATTTCAAGGTCATTGATATTTTTAACTTCCCGATTTTATAGGGAAGTTATTGTAATTACCCCGAAAATCGAAAATCGATTTTTTAGCAGATCTTCACGTTTCATGGTCATTGGAGTCATTTTAGACTATTTTTATCAAAATGTTCGTATGTGTGTGTGTGTGTGTGTGCGTATGGCCGTTTCTATGTAATCAAATTTTTCGTTAACGTTTTCAGAAAAAGTAACAACGCGATCAGGATGATGAATGATGCAATCGATGTGCCCCGTCGTAACTTAGAGCTGATTAGATTTTGGTCCATATTGGTCAAGTAGTTTTTTAGATTTTTACTTTTTTTTCGAAAAGAGTTGATTCTACAATGCAATTTATAAGGGAGGACGAAAATTTTCCACTAAAGAACCAAACGCAATTACATACAAAATTTTGTTCTTAATTTTTTTTTAGATTTAAAAAAAATTTTTTTTTTAACTGATGCTAATGTTACCGCTTGGAATAATCGAAAGTTATTCCAATGCAAGAGTGGGTTAATCATTTCTATTCCCAAGAATACGTTTTGGGAGAATATCGATGAAAGTACAAAAAAAAAACGACGTTAGCGATGTTGGCGAAGGAGTAACGAATCGGGAAGTTCTTTGTGTGACTCTTGGAGAGTCACACACCAAATAAAAAACATTAATAGCAGTAGGCCCTACTAGCCATGCGTATCACTAAACCTCTCACAAGAGCAGTCCTACCCGTGAGCGAGCGAAGCGAGCGAGCAAAAACAACCCTACTCGCGAGCGAGCGAAGCGAGCGAGCAACAATAGCCCTCTAGTTTTAAATGGAATGAGGTATTTTTTAATACATCAATCGATGCAGCTGGACATTCGTTATAAAAAAGTACTAACCCATGTATGTCGAAAAGTTAGTAGTTCAAGAGATATTTAAATTTAAATAACTCTAAAATACCATTACTGTCGTACTAAAACGTTACAGAAGTAAGTAAACGCTAATGTCTTATTGTTAGTACGACAGTAATATTGGGTTGGCAAGAAAGTAATTTCGGTTTTCACTAACTGATGGCGTTATGTTTTGTTTGATTGGCTTCTGTTAACGTTGCGTTTGTTTTCTTTCTGACATTTCATAACGGCATCTTTTAGGTTACTTTTGAAGCAAATTACACGTAATTTTGATTAAAATTGTTAGTTCTGTGTCAATTTGAACATGGAGTGCAGAAACGAACATTATAGGCATATATTGCTTTTTTATTTCCGTAGAGGTAAAAAAGCTGCCGAGGCTCACGAAGATATATGCGAAGTTTACGGTGTAGATTGCTTAACAGAACGCACGTGCCAGAATTGGTTTAAAAAATTCCGTTCTGGAAATTTCTCACTTAAAGACGACCAACGTTCTGGTCGATCATCTGGAGTTGATGATGACCAAATGAAAGCCATTATTGAATCGGATCGTCATATAACTGTCCGAGAGATTGCAGACAGGTTAAATGTCTCGCATACAACCATAGAATATCGTTTAAAAAGTCTCGGAATCGTTAAGAAGCTCGATATTTGGGTTCCACACGAGTTGAAAGAAATTCAGTTAATACAACGCATCAACATATGCGATATGCATCTCAAACGAAATGAAATCGACCCTTTTCTCAAGCGAATCATCACCGGTGATGAGAAATGGGTTGTTTACAATAATACAACTCGAAAACGATCATGGTCCAAGCGTGATGAACCAGCCCAAACCACACCGAAAGCTGAATTGCACCAAAAGAAGATCATGTTGTCAATTTGGTGGGATTACAAAGGTATTGTGTATTTTGAGCTGCTCCCAAGGAACCAAACCATCAATTCAGATGTTTATTGTCGACAACTAACAAAACTGGACATAGCAATCAAAGAAAAACGGCCAGAATTGGCAAATCGCAAAGGAATCGTGTTCTACCATGATAACGCTAGGCCACACACATCTTTGGTAACACGTGAAAAGTTATTGGAGCTTGGTTGGGAAGTGATGTCACATCCACCATATAGCCCTGACATTGCACCATCAGATTATCATTTATTCCGAAGTTTACAAAACTCTTTGAATGGTAAAACATTCACTAATGATGATGATCTGAAATCGCACTTGGATCAGTTTTTCACCGAAAAGGATCAGAAGTTTTATGAGCGCGAAATTATGAAGCTACCAGAAAGATGGCAAAAGATCATACAACAAAATGGAAAATATTTTATTGATTAAAGTTCATTGCTTTGATAAAAAAATTGGATTTTATTTCATCTAAAAATACCGAAATTACTTTCTTGCCAACCCAATAGTATTTTAGAGTTATTTAAATTGAAATATCTCTTGAACTACTAACTTTCCGACATACATGGGTTGTACTTTTTTATAACGAATGTCCAGCTGCATCGATTGATGTATTAAAAAATACCTCATTCCATAAAAAAAAATATCAATGACCTTGAAATCTTGTAAAAAAATGACCTTGAGAAAAAATTTTTACCATCATCAAATTCGCCCCTTGAAACAGTACAACTTTATCCTATGGAGATTTTTTGTACGACTAATAATAACCGAGATATATAGGTGTTCGTACTTAAACGGGCCTCCCTGTATTGTTAAGTTTAAAATATATTTGAATGCGTTACTATCCACAATTCGAACTTTATTTCAACTAGACGTTGTTGCTCTAAAACCTCGCCAAAGGGATTCACGACCCCGCGAAATTCGGTATACGGATTTGCGGTATTTCGAACGCTCCACATGTGTCCCTGTTTAGTTCAGATAATCGAGGTTCTAAGTAAATTTACAACGCAACATTGTAGCGCAGGCAATCAAGCAGCCCCTGTAAAATCACGATCGTATCAGCCGCGCTGTCAACAGATGTCTAGCCCCACGTACATACGGCGATGTGCGTAGCGTATCCACCGGTGGAGGGACCTACCCATTCAGGTGTCCATTTCGTTCATACCTAGATCACGCATGCGTGTCATGTCCGCAGCACTGATTGATGCACACAGGTTTAACACGTCACACGGTCAGATTAAATCTCGCAGACTGTTGGAAACGGAGTGAAACTCGTCTCCGTAAAAAATGAACGTACAATGAGACACTGTCGGGAAGTTACCTTCCATGTTATCTTCCCCTCCATTCACGGAAAACTACACACACGCGTTCTTGTTCTTAACAATGCTTAGTTTAGCAATAATTTGATTGACATGCGAATTTCGCTTTAATGTACGTTTATCATGTATTAGGAATGTGTTCCTTTAATATTGTTAAATAAATATTAGGCTGTCCCAAAAGTTGGTTTTCGATTCATGCAAATTCATATAAGGAAGTACTAAAACATTAACATAAAGATTATCGCATTGTTCGTATTTATTTAACAACATTAAAGGAACACATTCCGAAAGAAACTATCGGGACAATCTAATATTTACATCATCGTGTACGTTTTTATCAGTCTGGAATGCGTTTACACACCTATACGCAGAGCGAAGGTTAATCTAGCAAACAGCGCATTCAAGGGATTAAAACCGAGAGCAAGTTGCAGCGAGTGCAACGAACCAGGAGTTGGGCTCGTTTTTGCGGACACCATTGCTGCAGTCAGTGGAACATCACGCCTCATCGTTGTCTGTTCCTCTATCACTGTCTTCTATTTTTAATGAAAGAGATACTGGCTCGTCCCAATCGCGTGAATCATCCCACGCATATGGAAGAGAAGTTCGATTGGGATAGGTCAGTGAGAACCGACGGTCGCGCAACCTGTGCGATCCAGGAAAACTTCAAAGCCGGGTTGTTAGTGCGTCAAGATTTACAGAAGCATAATTCACGTAACCTCGGCAAACACGTATTTATTACGATCTCGATTGGCTTATCGCAACGTGCTAGCTATTTTCGTGCGACGCCACTTTGTAGCTGAATACCGAACACGCGAAACCGTCAACGTGAGATAAATATACTGCGACGTCAATGCTACCATTTTATTCCAATAACTCGACAGGGTAATGGTCGGTCGACATGAGGGAGGAAGACGTGAGGGCCGGGCTATTGTGGGGTATCTTGTTGATGTGCTCCCCTTATAAGAAGAACCAACCGAATTTGAATCGGTGCCTAGAGTAAACCTGATTTACGTGGTCAATTAAGACGGTAGACTCGTTTCCAGGATTCGCGTTCTCATTTCTCGATAATACAAAAATGGGGTTTTACAATAGTCAGAAACGCTAGATAAAAGATCAATCTAGGATCAAAAATCCTATTTTTGCGTTTAGGAGGCGTAATTTGCATTATTCGGAAGCATTAAGCTGCGTATGTAGCTATTTTCTATAAAGCTGCGACAGCTACATGCTACCAAATAATGCAAATTACGCCTCGTAAACGCAAAAATAGGACTTTTGAGGGCGATAGAGCCCTAGATCGATCATTTATCTAGCGTTTTTGACTAAAAACCCCATTTTTGTATTATCGAGAAATAAGAACGCGAACCCCGCACCCTTGCATTCCTGGAAAAAGCAGTAACCCTTTCCATTCGGAGCTATTAACTCAAAATTAAACATTTTTTCCGACCTAGAATATTTCCATTCCCTATTATTTTTTTGATTTTATGGATGCAAAATTGGTATATCTTATGCAATAGCTAAATGTTTAGTAATTGATTAGATATCAATATATCTAATAATGTAAACAATATTTTAAATAATGGTACAGCAATTTTTAGTGGCGCCCCGGAGTTACCACTCGAGTGCTAAGGGGTAACATTAACACCGTCGTTACCATCGCAGATCCCTATTTCTGTCTTATAAGTAGACGTAGGTGTAATATTTAAGACAGTAAAAGCATTAGTAGAATTTAAAACTACTGTTACATTATTTTTATATCACTTTAGTTCAAAATAAGCTTTTATATCACTCCAGTTTGTTGCAATTCAGGTAGAACATTCTTATTTTGCATAATGATCCGCTGTCTACTTACAAGTCGTAGGACACGTAACTAAATCAAAGCACACCCTTTTCTTCCTCGTGACTAGACAGCGGATTTTATGCATTTAAGGGAAAAATGGATAGATGAAATTTAAAACAGTAATAAAACCATCAGATGAATTTAAAAACACTGTTATACTATTTTCAACCTGTTAAAGAACCTGCTAAGAAAGGAAATAAATTTTTATTTTACTTCAGTTTGTTGTAATTCACGTAGAACATTTTTATTTTGCATAAAGATCCGCTGTAAACTCATGACTGGACTACGGATCTTTATGCAAAATAAAAAATGTTTGCATTGATCGCAAGACAGAGGAGCGAAATAAAAATTTCTTTCTTCTTTTAATTATCTGATTAAGTTCGAACCAATGCACTAATGTCTTTAAATCCTTTTATTATGTCCACTGCTTTAAATTGTGCTTACCCATTTTTGTGATAAATGCATAAAGATCTGCATCGAGCCTACTCATGACACAAGGATCAATTTGTACTCAACATATTCAACAATACTCAATTTATTCATTGGTAAGATACATAGAAGATTGGTAAACGTTAACAAAATGGGACACAGCTCCAATAACCTTGACCTTGACATATGTGGTCAAGGTCAACATTCTGAGCAGCAACATATACATGAACCCGTCAACAGGATCCATTTGTCAGCATTTACCAAGATTAATTTTCTACTTTTACACTTTGGCAGAGAGTATAAGAGATCTATGAATACCCGAGTATTTAAGATAAACATTAGATAAACAAAGTATTTTAGATGTTCGGATGAAATATGTCCCATGAAACAGTAACAAGACGGAAATTCGTCGAGGAAGTTCCCTCGATGAATGATTGCGTGCTACATTATTAGCAGTATTAGCAATAACACTTTGCACCATTATTCAAAATATTTGTAGCATTATTTTGAATTCGGTAAATTATACTAAACGTATTGAATATTTTAAGAAACTGCTGAAAGTATTGTACGAGGTATTACATCAGTTTTATATCGATCAAATTAAGAAAATCATATAAAATGAAAATATTTCAGGGCGTAAGAAAAATTCGATTTTCGAATTAGAATAACTCCGAGTGCAAAGGATTAGTAAAAGTACAATTTTTATATTCACGATTGAACAAAAGTAAAATACAATACTGTATATGTATATTAACGGAGATGTATATTCGTCCTCTTCATTCTTCTTCGCACATGTTCGAGCGCCAAAATATACTGTTTGGAGTTCACAGCTCTGAGACGCTTAAAGATCAAGAAAATTGTGTTAGTGGAGAGCCAATATTTTTTAACGGTGCCAAGAAAACGGAATGTAGGAAATTTGATGTATTAAAATGATTGATATACACATTAGACCCGATCCCGTCTGGCTAAAACATTTCGTGATGACTGTTGACAGTATACAGTATCAGTATCCGTCTGGCGTGTAATCTAATCACAAGGGCACACATGATCCGAACACACCCTTGTTAATGTGGTCAGCATGTTATTTCGCAAGGACGTGCCGCGCCCTTGGCGCGAGGATCAACGTCGCATTCGTTGCATTCCCCGCGTGGTCGCTCGTGAATCTTCCCGCAGATGCGTCGTACGTTTTGGTAGTGAATCGGAACTGTTACATTGGTCCTTGGACATTCCTAAGAATACACCAATGTCGCGTCGCATCGGCCGAATCTCATGGTGCCCGGGGCGCAACTACTGATGTTCAATCCCAGTACGTACCAAAATGGCCGGAAAGATGTATATACAGTGAACCACAGCAATATTCAAGTCCTGCCATATTTTAACGAGTCAGACTCGCGATAAATATTTTAACAAAGTCTAACAAATATGAATGGTATGCCTTTCTGTTTAGATTTAAGCAGAGTTGGGCAAACATTTTATTTAAATAAAAATTTTGCCCAACTCTGGATTTAAGCCACACAAAAAGTATAAATTTTCTTTTCTCTTCTACGATATTTTTTGCGACGTTTAAACCGAGTACCAAAATGGTCGGAAAGATATACAGTGAATCACAGCAATGTTAGGATACTTTTAACCCCTTGCCGTATTTTAACGAGTACAAATATAAAATAAAATATGATTCGTTTGTAATAAATATGTAAGCATTGAAATAAATGTAGCTACGCAAAAAGTATAAATTTTCTTTTCTCTTCTACGACATTTTTTGGGACGTTTAAGCCGAGTACCAAAATGGCCGGAAAGATGTACAGTGAATCACAGAAATGTTAGGACACTTCTAACCCCTTGCCGTATTTTAACGAGTACAAATATAAAATAAAAAAATATGATTCGTTTGTAATAAATATTTAAACATTGAAATAAATGTAGCCACGCAAAAAGTATAAATTTTCTTTTCTCTTCTACGACATTTTTTGGAACGTTTAAGCCGAGTACCAAAATAGCCGGAAAGATGTACAGTGAATCACAGAAATGTTAGGACACTTCTAACCCCTTTCCGTATTTTAACGAGTATAAATATAAAATAAAATATGATTCGTTTGTAATAAATATGTAAACATTGAAATAAATGTAGCCACGCAAAAAGTATAAATTTTCATCTCTCTTCTACGACATTTTTTGGGACGTTTAAGCCGAGTACCAAAATGGCCGGAAAGTTGTACAGTGAGCCACAGCAATATTAGGACAATTTTAACCCCTTTCCGTATTTTAACGAGTATAAATATAAAATAAAATTTGATTCGTTTGTGATAAATATTTAACCATTAAAATAAATGTAGCCGCACAAAAAATATAAATTTTCTTCCCCCTTTTACAACATTTTTGTGGATAAAGACATTTTGTGCCCTCTGAGTGTTTCATAAACCCGTTTTAATAAACACGTGAATAATGATGTTCTGGAAAAATGGTTCATTCGATGAATTTTGCTCCTCACTGTATGTAGATCATCTGCACATTTCCGCCGCGCCCCTCTCCTTTCGCAAACATTTACAAACGTTGTGCGTCAACCGCGCATGATGGCTCTCGCGCAAACTTTTGCATTGTTCCCTAAGAAACGCGTCTTTTATCGTAACTCATGTGCTAGCCACAAGAACAAGCTATCTTCCTGTAGACCTTGCCAACATCAACCTTCTCTTTCCAAGAGATCCCAGAACAAGCTTCAGAAAATGTCTCGCGAAACGTTCGTTTAAACTTCGATGCGTTTATCTGGTGAAAACCGGAAATGATTAGCGTCAAGAGTCAAACCCCGGTCTATTCTGGGAGAGCGGAGGTTGAAAGTGTGCGAGAGACAACTTTGGAATATTTGCTGATGCAATTGACGAGTAGGATAGTCAAGAATGTGTCCGTTTATAGTCTTAAGTGCTACTGGATGCTAATTTTGTGTGACGATGTCGCCGTATTGAACGTCCATTCTGAAAACCACATTGTAGTAGTTCTGCAATTCATGCAAATACTTATAGAATATTATACATACAGTCAGTCTCCTAATTGATGGCACACAGAATCAGAAATCAGAATAACTTATTTATAAATGGATCAAATGACTTCAGCTTTTCCGCTAAGCTAGATGGATTGAAAAGTTGCAGTTAATCTGAAGTACTAAAGAAATAGCCAAAGTCGCTTTCTACAATTTTATTATTTGAGCTTGAGGCAAACATTTAAAAAACGTGTTCTGTACATTCATACAGGTTATATACAATGCGATTTTCAGTATGTGTATAACTAACATAGATCTACAAGACATGTATTTTAAATTTTCATTCATGGCCAAAATAAAAAGTTTTAAAAAATGCCTTTTTCATTTTTGCATGTAACCTTGTAAATTATAATTTATGGAAAATTTTTTGCACATCATTTAGTAAACCAATGCTTCTAATTGCTGACAAAACATCAGGTCATTTGGTACAATTATAAAAATGTTATTCTGTTTTAAAGGGCGTTCGAACACTTTTGTGGGCCACTGTACATGCTGAAAAGTTAATCAAAGTTGCTCAATTGATTTACAAGTTATCGCACCGCTAACGTCGCATGTAGGAAAGATAGCGAGAATGCAAGACGTCAACATCGGACGTCTGACATTTCTATCTCTTCCTGTCTAAAAGGACAGACGATGTTCTCGAGCAGTAAAAATCGCCGTGTCCTGTTTTTCTGACCACCGTAGTTCAGAAAAGTACCACAAATATATTGGCATAAGTTTGGTAAACAGATAATCAAACAAAAGCTGAACAAAAAGATTTAGTTGTCTAGGTCGATATCACTAGACTGCGGATCTTTATGCAATTATGACCTTTGGAAATTTTCAAAATATGCTAGGATATATGATACGACAAAATCTAGTACGATTTTTATTTATTTTGGACCCACAAATGTTAATACCAATGAAAACGAGATTATATTTGGTGCCACTTTCTTAAAATTTGTCTAGAAAATTGAAAATTGCATGAACATCCGCAGTCTAGATATCACGTTACACTTCTCAGCGATCGAGCCTACTGTCTCTTCAAGGAAAGTTAGCCAGATAGCCGAGATAAATTTCTCGCAAGTATCGCGCGCATCTGTTTCGCATACAGGGTGTTTCAAAATTCCTTCAACATCCGGAAATGGGAGGTTCCTGAGATCATTTGAAGCAACATTTTCCTTTGCAGAAATGGCGTCCACCGCTTTGTTAAGCAGATATTACCGAGAAACACGGACCAATCAGAGCGCGATCTACACGCGTGTTGGCACAGTCGGCCCGGCACGCCGACTGTCAATTGGCCGACTGTACCAACACGCGTCTAGGTCGCGATCTGATTGGTCGGTGTTTTTCGTTAATAACACCTTAACGAAGCCGTGGTTGCCATTTCTGCAAAGGAAAATGTTGCTTCAAATGATCTCAGGAACCTACCATTTTCGTATGTTGAAGGGATTTTGAGACATCCTGTATATCAAAGCAGAATTGAACTGGATCTTGTAGTACAAGAGCCAACTAGACAGACCTAACTAGCTGTTCCAACAAGAGCCACTGGCAGACAGTGTCGTTGGCATATGTTACAATTCATCTTGGCGATTCTAGAAAAATGACACGAAATTCTGCGAATTACCGGGTGGCAACGGTACCGCGACAGTGGCAATTATCGAGGTAACTTGAACGAGACGCTCGAAGTTGTTCGACGTTGGGGGACATAGGATCGTCCCGGTGTATGTATTGGGGATTTATTGGATAATCGCCCGCGACGAAATGGTTTGCGCGATGTCACGCGTGAGGGACGTGAACATGTTAAGTCTGTACATATAAGTCACCAGGTCTACCTTGTTATTTTCGGCGTGACAGCGACGCAGGTCGTCGCAGCGTGCGGCGCCTACGGCGTCCTGACGCGCCGTCTCGACACCCACGTGAACATTTTTGCGAGCGCACGCTGTCACGAACACTGCCAAATTGTTCAGTTCATCGGCAGGCCGGACTGGGACAACCGCGTACGGATGCGTTTACGTAGGTGCAGCGATTGTGCAGCGTTGCAAGGCCGGCTCGCGTTCAGAATAGACGCAACCTGCCCGATTTTCGACCGGTATTTCCGTTGTTTCGATCACCGTTCCTCGTCGGCGTGCGCGTCGTTAATTGGACGCCATTCTTAACACATTGCTTATTATTATTATTTATTTTACCGTCTTGTCTCTCGGTTTTGATGCTCACGTCCCTATTCGCACGTATACCATTTTATATTTTCAGCAGATCCGACGTACGTGCATCTATAATTATCCGAGAAAACAATCTATAAATGTTTCGCGGTTTGTCATCCCGAACAGGCAGAAAGTTTGAAATTTGGAAATAGATGCCCAGGTAACCGGATATTGACACAAGAATTAAGTCGTTGGGTACAGTGAAGAGCAAATTGAACCAATGAAACGATTTTTTCAGAAACATACTATTTGTATGTTTAATAATTATAAGACTGCGAATCTTTATGCAAAATAAAAATGATTGTGGGAAGCAGGAGTAAAATCGAAATTGATTTCATCCCTTAATGACTTTGTTACTCTAAAAACAACATTACGATATTCTGAAATTTTTCTAACCCTTTACTGTTTTATATTTCACCCAACCAATTTCCTCATGAATACATAAAGATCCGCGGTCTAATAAATTATATACAGGGTGAGTCACCTAATGTTTGTACCTAAAATATCTTTGTTGCTTTCAAAGATACATTAAATGTCTTGAGGACAAAGTTGAGGGGTTAAATGGGGCTCACAAGATACCAAAAGAATTTTTGTTTTTATGACATTAATTTTGGGATATCAAGGTGACATTCATTTTTTTAAATGGAACCACCCCTTTTTTAGTGACCACCCCAGTGAATATAACTATTCAAGATCATTCAAGGCCACGGACTGTATATAATATTATAAAAATTGTATCATTGTTTCAATTTTACTCTACTGTATATTAAACTAGCCAAGTGTCGTCGAGGAAGCAAACGTCTGCTGGTGGTTTGTGATCTATCCGCGTCAACTATTCTTCCCAACCTACAAACGAATGCGTGGGTCCATTGAGTTAACGTCAGGCGCGACCCACACGCTGCAACGGTAATGAAAGAACTTTTCCATCCTTTTCGCAGTTCGATTATTCAAATACCCGTTCCACCTTCACTGAAAGGATCTAGTTACGCTCCATAGTCCGCTGTCGTTATTCCGCATTCAATCATTCCATCGAAATCAATGGGTCATGCAACAGAGCGAGGGAATCTTTCGCGACTATTTTCAACGCTGAGATTGTTGAACAGCTGGGGCCACTCGGTTCTAAACTGTTATGAAAATAGCAGTACATTATTCAGATGTTACGCAAGTTTTATTGTAATTAGACAGTAGACCTTTATGCAAAATAAAACGTGGGGTGAAATAGAAATTTATTTACTTTTTTAACTCATTGCAGTCGGAGCTAGTGTATTTTAACTCTGAAATTAAACATCTCTTTCGACCAAGAATAATTCTGCACGACTTTTTTCATTTTACAAATATGAAATTGATATAATACCTCAAATAATCCTTAAATGTTCAGTAATAAATTCGATAGAAACAAATTTAATAATGTACACATTATTTTGAATAATGGTACAACAACTTTTAGTGGTGACTCTGCACAAATAGTAGAACTACAGAATCTAAGAAACAGCACGGACCCGAATGTTTTCAAACACATTCAATAAAAAAGGACTTGTCTTTATAAATATAATTGAATGATAAAATGGTGTTTAAATCACGGAATATTCCTCGAACATTCGAACGTTGACATCATTCAGAGGATTCGACAAAGTTTCAGCCAATTAGTCATCAGCAAATCTAATCAATTCATCTATTATTCGCATTATCGTCAGAAGCGCCTTATCGACAGGAATAGAGCTATGTATTACTGATGATTAAGAGGAACGGTCATAGTCTGCGTGTTATGCGAATTAACGACATCCGGGGTCGCATAGAAAAATCAAACCGACACCACTAAAATAGGCGCCAGCTTCGTGACAGGTCGCGGTGACAAACATGTTTTTGCCAGTTGCAAATTTTCACACCAACACGCTGTCGAACAGCTGCTGTATTATCAGTGACGCTCCGAAACGATCGCTCGTTATTATTAACAACCGCGCAGATAACAGAAATAAGTATCGCTCGGCCGTGCATGCCTGCACACTTCTCTCTCCAGCAATAATAGCCAAGTTGGAGGTTATCGACAACACAGAGGCTATCATTGCATATAATTTACATTATTAACATAATGCGAATTGGTAGCGGACAATAATAGACGCGCGCCGAAGGCGGAAAAAAATCGAAGAAAAGTCGCGCGACAATCATCACGCGGACAGCAACGCGGCGCCAACAGTGGAAAATTCTCCAAGCATTTTTTCCCCAGCTGCCCTCGGTTATTCTTCTTTGACATTCATTTTCTGACAGATAGCACGAATGTCGAGCGAAATTATAGTCGAAGGTCGCCGATTGTCTTCCCTTTTTTCTCGACGATCCCTCCACTTGTCTTATTTCGATAACAGTCACAAGATTAAGTAATCTTCAGGAAAATATTAATAAAACTACGTATGTAGATATTTTTTTGAAGTGGAAACTTCCTTAGGCGCGCCGCGTACGTAATTGCTGGGCAGTGAATGAGTCTGATTCGTCACGCTCCGAGGTGAAACGCCGCACAGTGGGGTATTTGGCCCGAAAAAGTGGAAAAAATTCAATTTCTAAATTTTTGCGTATGGCATAAAATTTTTGTTGTTCGTTGTAGTTAAAGGTCTGAAGAATAAGGCTGCAATATTATTTTTTCTATTTGTACACCCGTGAAGTCGTAAACTTCATCGAAAGTCGAGAGATTTTAAGGCGCGCTTGGCGTTCTTAAACAGTCTCTAAGACAGCGTCTGTTCATTGGCGATTTTCATGCGTTTGAAGAGAAATTCTGTAAATTCTTGTATTACAAAAGTTGTTCAGGTAGGTATACAGAGCACTTTCGCGTAGATTTTATTTTGTTATCATCTAAATTAGTATAGTTATTAATATTTGAATATTACCAATCATTCAATCATTACAAAACTTTATTGACAATTTTGTTATAGTATAAAGCCGTATTGAGTGCTCTTTTTGGTGTCATTACATTCGGTAAAGATTCGTGATTATAAGCCAACAAAGTTTGATTCCGGATATGTCCGGATTCAAATTTTATAGCTAATTTAGAATTAAGTACTTAGCAGCGTTTCGCGTACGCGTACGTTCGGCTACGCTTGGCCTCAAATGAAGAAGAAACATTATCCGAGGAAGAAATTTCTTATGTATTTTCCGATGAAAATTAATGGTAATCATTTTAAAATATTCTTATAATATACCGGGTGAGTCATTTAACGTGAAACAGACGTATATCTGGGAAATGAAGCTATTTTGGAGAAAAATGTTTCAGACAAAAGTTGTATGGTTTAGAGGGGGGCATAGAATGATGTCATTGATTTGACCTTGGATAGTCGTTTGAAAATCACGTGAAGGTCATCTTCCATTTCTTAAATAGAACTCCCTATTTTTTGTTGCATATTCTTGTAGCTTGTTTTGACAGCTTTCCAAAACACTATATTAAAATATTTTTTTTTGAAATATTTTTCAAGTTATAATAGTGCAAATATTCCACTATCGCCTTGCTTTTTCAGGGGTTCTCGATAATCTGAGGAAAAAATGTTTCGAACAAAAGAGGAACAGTATACAGACGTCTACAAATTTCAATATATAAAAGTTTAAAAAAAATTTTTTTTTTCAAAAAATTGAGGTAAATTTGATTTTTCAAATACTAAAATGTATTTTGGATTTCATAATGTTGTAGCTGATCTTAAGGCGAATCCAACGATATATAATATTATAACCTTGAGCCTATAAATAACGCTACAATAGTTTTTTCCACTTTTTCAGGCCAAATACCCCACTGTGCGCCGTTCGGGTAAACGTTTTATGTTTAGTGAGACAATCCTGATTGAAAAATTTTGTTGAATTAGCAGACGAAGTGCCTTCCGATCCTTTCGATCAACGATGAAAAAGGAAGTGATTCTGTTTTAGTTTTCAGGAAAATATTAAGGGGGATCTATACCCTCGGATTTTGGGGTATTTATCAATGTTATCAACCTCTGTGCAGAAAAAAAGTTTGGTAACATTGATAAACACGCAACTGCATAATGAACACGAGATGGAGTTGCTTGCTATTTCCATATTCTATTCATCTCGTCGCGAATGCCGTTATACAGGGCTGGTCGCACTAATATTAGTGCCACCGATGAGAATATGTACCTCGTCTGTGTCAGTTTTGCTATGATTCCACATTGACAGCAGTGAAATGTTGCACAATATCGCAGCACTGATTGACAGTCCTTCTGACTAGGCACCATCTCGTGTAAACTAACTGAAATGAAATTGGCTCTAGATTGGCTCTACATCAGAGATAACCTCTGTCTTCATGAACGTAATATGGGGAAATCTCTGCTAATGTGAATGAAATCACGCGCGGCGATTTTTTGTCCTTATACGAGCATATTTTGAGCTACACAAAGGCTCATTTGATAGAGGAAGGTTCATCACGGCGCGCTCTGCTCATCATATCAGTCAGAAAAATCTCTTTGAGACAGGAAAATACATTGAAATCTGCGGTTATTTTTCTAGATTTTTTCTCTACTTTGGGCACTCATATTATTAGATATAAACATAATCTCGTTAAATCAATAGCAGAGCGCGCCGGATTTAACCTTCCTCTATAGAATGAGTCCTCACCCAGTCCAAAATCCGCTCAAATAAGGACAAAAAATCGCCGCGCGTAAACCCATGTTTCGACCCAAAATCTAGTAAGATTCTAGTTCCTTTCTAGTTACTTCATTGGGTATAGATCCCCCTTAACCTGTTCGCTATCACCGCCGCAAATATGTGACAGCCATAATCTGACAGTTCACTTAAAAACAGTAAAATTAATTTTATGCACTTCGTTGTTTCAAGTCATAGTAGAATGCATAATTTTCAGAGAATTAAGCTGTTTGAATAATTCAAAATTGGGTACGTTGCATTTAATAAATCTTTCGAACAAGGAAAATAAGCAACGAAACAAATGCTGGTAGCGAACGTGTTAATAGAACTACTCATGTAGATATTTTGCTCGGCAGTGAATGAGTCTAATCCGTCACGCTCCGAGATGAAACACTATCCGGGTAAACGTCTTATGTTTATGTGAGACAATTCTGATTGAAAAATTTTATTTAATTAATTAAAAGAAGGATCAACGATGAGAAAGGAAGTGATTCTGCACTCACGGTAGAGAATTAAACGTCGCGTTAAATTGAAAAAAATCGTCACGAGTATTCTTTGAGTTGCTGTAACCAATATCTCTCGAACTCGTTTCGATGTCACCAGTCGCAGACGAAGGACTTCCTTAGACCGCGAAATTGATACACGTAAATGTATCACGACCTTGCGATACCACTGATTAATTTTCCGAGACCGAGTTCAAACGATAGAACTTCGTTGTCTTGCCTATCATCCAGCGGTTAATCGTCCACCGTTCCGTGAACGATCGTGCAACATGATTCCGGTAAATCCTGATCGAATCCGATTGATTATCCCCGAGTGCGCAAGATAACGGGGTAAGAATAAAACGCGTTCTTTTAATCTTCATGTTTACCTGTAAGCCTATTATTCCACGATATCCACGATGTGTCATGATGACCAATGGACACGTACGCTTTCTTTGCTTCGCCATTAGTGAACGCGTCATCATCATTATTACCATGAAACTTGCGAAGCTTCTAGATGAATGCTGAGAGATTGTCGAACAAGGTAGCACTACTATTTTTAGAAAATAAATGATCGAGGCAGCGAAACGAGTGGCTCGCAACTTCCTGTAGAAAGTACTACATCTTCCGATGCTCATGCTGCTATCATTTTTACCGATCTGCTAGAAAATAATGGTCTACTAAGTTTCCTTACTTCGGCTAAGTGGCGCCGTTTCTTTCGATACGAAAGGAAAAAGCAACGACACGAACACGCTAGGAAGTAAACGTGCGCGCAGGTACACTTTGCGAGCGATTTTCTTGGATCGTCAACCTTCGCCTGGTCTCGTGGCGAGTCTCGAGTGTAAACAGAAGCATTTCATAAGTTTCTCAGCCTTGTCGTATCTTAATCGAACGAACGCGAGGGCAGTTACGTTCTAAGAATAATTCGCTGCAAGTTAGAAATAGTATCGTCGCACGAACGTATTGATCGTCGGCCCTATTCTGCACCAGCCAGAAAGTCCATCGACCTGAATTCTTTTCCGGACCGCGTTGTACCGTGGTACCAGTACTACTTCAACGCTCATCGACTGCATCCAACCGCATCTTACACGTCCCGTGCAGGCTTCCGTTTGCCACCTCCTCGCTTATCATACTGTCCTTCGTAAACGATTTATAGAAAGCTTTTCCCCAATTTACCTCTAACTGCTGCGTACAGGGTGTCCCAGCATTGATGGCACAGAAGTGGAGTGGAAAATGTGGAATTAATTTTCTTCATTTGGGGCCTCGTATTCCAGAAAATCGAGTTTGAAAATTCGGCAAACAGCTGAAGCCTCAGTCCATGACATACCTCTTAATATCTATACTTGTTACAAATACTAGATTCAAAGTCGATTTTATTATTCCGTAATTATTCCGTATTTTTACTTGTTTTCTGGTGTCGCACCCCCGCAAGAAAAGTAACACAACTCAAAAATGCAGCATTTGAGAAAAATCAACTTAAAGTATACTATAAAACTTATAATGAAATAGCTTCTTTTAAATTCCCCCTCAGGTGGATAAATTGCGAGATAGAGATGTGACGCTGTTCGTGCATGCTGGAGCACTTCGTACACATTTTTCAACGACATAACCTCAAAATTGCCATTTTTTGACTTGTGCCACTTTTCGGTGTCACGTTGTCAGGAAGAACGCCGCATGTCACGTATAATTTCACTTTCGAGATATTGCCGTTTAAAATTTTGATCACTAATGCTTTGACATGGGACATCGGTTAGATTGCATTATTTTTTCAGCTTTTCGAATTTATTTCCGTCATCTCAATTAATGCGTAAACTGGAATTTTTTGAAATTGTGACACGCCGCGATTTTCCTGACAACCACAGAATTATTTTCTTACTTACGCTCTGTAGGACACATATAGTGTACCCTCTTTCTAATCCGTTATAAATGTATAAATCCAGACCTGACCTTCACTAATTCGTCAGAACAATCGAATGCGTCCGGTTACCTGGGACTGGATGGACCCGTTACCCGTCCAAGACGACCCGCTCGAGGGTTATATTAGGTTGTCCCAAAAATTCGTTTCGTTCTCGTTTAATGTGCTCGGTGCAAATTCAGAGTAGTTTTTAACACTACCTACCAGAAGCCTATTAGTTTGATTTTCAATAATTGTGCCGTACGAAAAGAAAGCATAGAAATTTTCTTTTACATTGCAAACTTAAATGAATTTATTAGATGACGTTATTGAGGGTGACTTGCTAGATCACAATGAAAATTGCTGTTGCTATTGAAAATTCCCGTAAAAAGTGTTTAGCTGGGTAAACTTCACTTTACCTGACTCAAAATTTGTGCCTTTCTCCTATCAATTATGATGTATTTGGCATGTAATCCAGTAGATCTGTACCCGGGGCGGCTGCAGATCGAAGTTTTGATCCTGTAGGATCAATGGTTCAGGATAGGGACGGGATCAAATACCTCGCAAACAGGTTCGAACCTTGATTGATGGAATTCGAACTCTCTATAAGTACTTCGAAAAAAAAAATAGTACTCCCAAGTATACTCGAACCTTTGCCAGACAGTTTCGAACCCTTTACAAGTACTGTGGTAAATGTAAATAATACTTGCAAGTATACTCGAATCTTGGTCGAACAGTTTCGAAACTTTCGAAATTTTTTCTTGCACGCTCCGTGGCAACGTAAGGCTGTTCCGGCATCTGTTTATTTTTTTTTAATAAACACGCTGTGCAGATGAGAGAGAAAACGGAGTCTCATAATTTTACATGCTTCTACCGATGATTGTAGTTTGGAATGTACTTTGCGACAAAAACTGATATATTATATCGAACATTATCTAGGTGATGTCGAGAACAATCATTTGTATATGCTAACTGCATTATTGGATCCACGATTCAAAACATTAGCTTTCTGTAAAGATGAATCTATCCCTCGAGCACGGGATGCCTTGACTGATATAGCCACTAATTATATTAATAATGATAATTCATCTACACCATGTGATAGTTCACAGACGCAGATGTCCGAAAATCGGCACAATAGCGAATTATCAATTTGGTCATGCTTTGACAATGAAATAGCAATTACAAATAATACGATACCTATCTGATCGTCTGCTGTGGTAGAAGTGGAAAATTATCTAAAATCACAATATTTAGAACGCAAAGAAGACCCGTTATTATTTTGGTGTGAAAATGCAATCAAGTAACCCAATTTATCAAAAATTGCACGTGACTATCTTTGTATAATGGCCACTTCTGTACCTTCAGAAAAAAATTTTTCAAAAGCAGGAAATATCATGGATAAAAAAAGAAATAGGATAAAACCGAGTATTGTAAATGAAATATTATTCTTAAATAGTTACGAATTTAATAAAGAAAGTGCTTAAAACCTACTACATATGCAGTTTTGATTTCCAAGATTCGAGTACTGCTTGTGAAAGTTTCGATTACTTTCAACATCAAAGTACTTATAAGTATCTTTTCGAAACTTGTTTGTACTCATTCCGAGGTTCGATAACTACTTGCATGCAATGAATACTTTTCCAGTATAATCATTGAAACTTTTATTGCTTTTAGGTAGTAATCGAAACCCATGAAATGAAACTTCGTTATTGAACTTGACTCGGATTCGTGAGTACATATTGAACTTGATCCCATCCCTAGTTCAGGAGTTATGCTTGCTTAAAGTTGAGCAATCTGCAGTGTTTTTGACAGGTAAGGCCGCCGCCATATATTGGCCATAGGTTGGCAACTAAATTCGCGACCTTTTGTTTCGTAATTCTGTCATTGTATCATTATAAGCTCGTTCAGTGACCATTCCTTTTGAACTTATCGCGAACTTAGTTGTCAACCTAATAAAATAAAACGCGTAACATTCATACTTTGTTAGAAACTTTCATCACGAGTCTGACTCGTCAAAATACGGCAGGGGGTTAATAATAACTTTAATAGACAGTGATCGCTGTCATTTGCATTTCATCACGCACCATTTCTAGCACCGGTATCGCATAATAACAATTTTTCATGATCACACGTGGAAACTATGTGCGGAGAAAAAAAAATGAACACTTCCTCCGTTTGTCGTAACGAGTCGATACTAGATTCCAATGAGATTCCGTGCGAAATCGTCTGTATGCAAAGCGACTCGGCCGAGTACCGTTGAATCGAGCGCCCGTTCACGTGCCGAACGTACCTTCTAATTGCAATTACACCTGTGTATATCGCGGGTCGACGAGTTCCTACGGCCAAGGACAGGGTCCTCTCCACTTCAACGCCGACCCTGTCCATTCTAAACCGTGCCGTACTTTAAGGTCGCAGGAAATCGTTAGCTGGACTGTACGAACGCGCCGTGACAGAGGAACGAACGAAGAGAGGAATCAGCTGGGAGAGAGAGACCGAGCCGGGTGCAATAGAACGTGATTCAACGCGCCTAGCGATGGGAGTAAACATTTCGTGATCGGATTCGAAACATTCGAGTACGACCTCGTCGTTCGTTAGGGTAGGTCAGCTGCTCGGATAGTAGAACAGTTACCCTAATAGTAATACAGTAAAGTCGCGTTTACTGTCCGCGATCGGGTACGCGATCACTGTCCAGTGCCTATCCACTCCAGTGTCGCTAGTTGAGAACCAAACGGCTCTCACACATTCTCCTCCTTTACCCCTTCCACTATCCCATTCCAGCATCATGGGCACACTCCAACGTCCCCCACTAAGACCGTAGACCACGGTGCCCGTGCCGTAGACTGGACTGGTCATCAGAATTAATTCCCCTCGATTTTCTCAGTTTGGCGACACTGACCCACTTCACTGTCATGTCCTTCTCTACGTTCGGCTTTCTTTTGAATTCTCCGCGTGGTCGACGCGATCGGCGCTGGTAAACGCAGTCATACAAAGAAAGCGAGCTAATAAAAACGTGGTAAAAAATAATGTCGGTATGCGATCACTGTCTGTGCAGAACACAGGCTGTTGGACAATAAACGCGACTTTACTGCACAATCAAGAAACTTGAAATTCATTGACAGAATACCCTAAAACCTTTTGTATTGTATTGTATTTATTTTTTCTCTGCAATTTTGGTTAATCGATGGTCTATCACTTACCATCGCTAACCATCTTCACTCCATGGGCTTTACTCAAAAACTTGAAGCTTGGGTGCCACACAACTTGAGTGATATGTCGAGCAGGTGTCGAAAATGAATTTTTCTGTCTCCTGGAAAAAGCCATTGAAAAAGCCTGAAAATTGATTGAAATTAATTAATTCGAACAAATTGAAGCAGATAGGTTGGTAGAGCAAGAAAAAGACTTGCGAATGCATATATAGTCCCTGCTCACTTTATTAGACTCACCTGAACAATTGGTGCTTTTTGAAATCCTATAAGGAATGCAACGCTGTTTTCAACCTATGGGGTAATGATGGGATAATGATTTCGTACTACAAGGTTGCCTTATGGGTTGCCTATCCAAGTGTAAAATTTTCTTGCAAGAGCAAAAAATCCCCCTTTTACCATGGCCCGGCAACTCACCGGACATGAATCCGATTGAAAATGTCTGGGAGTGCCTGAAGAGAGAACTGGCCAAAGAAAATATAACAACAAAGACCAAGTTGATAGAGAGAATAATCTATCACTGGCACCATAACGTTGCATTAAAAGAAATTGCACAAACTTGCATAGATAGCATGTCCAGAAGAGTTGCGGCTTTAAGAGCAGCTGGGGCGGATTAACAAAATATTAGTGTTTTAAGAATTATATTGATCTATTTGTGTTTGTATCCATTGTTTTTGTTAAATAAATATATGTCATCATTAAATGATATTTGCATAGGCTGCTATACCCATTATTCATGGTAAAACTAAAAATATCATGATTATAGAGGTGAGTCTAATAAAGTGAGCAGGGACTGTATATATACTTTACCTAACAAAATTGCGGGAAAAAAATAAAATACGAAATACAAGAGGAAACTTATTCCACAAGCCAATATTTAACATATTTGCACAAATTCTCATTTGAAGGGGAAGACTCGTTTTTCCAAGATTGCAAGGGTGCGGGATGCGCCTTCTCATTTCTCGATAATGCGAAAATAGGGTTTTTTAATAGTCAATCTAGGTCGCGATCGCCCACAAAAGTCCTGTTTTTACGTTTACGAACAGTAATTTGCATTATTCGGAAGCTTAAAGCTAGCTATTTTCATAAAGCTGCGACAGCTACATGCTGCCGAATAATGCAAATTACGGCTAGATGGATCTTTTATCTAGCGCTTTTGATTACTGCAGAACCCCATCATTGCATTATCGAGAATTGAGGAGGCGCATTTCACACCCTTACAGTCCTGGAAACGAGACTTTAACTCATTGACCCTTGTGTAGCCAACCAAAATGTATAGATTACTTAAAACCTTTCGTATTTAACATATTTCCACAAATTCTCATTTCAAAAGACTATAAATTGGTATATCGGCGAGCAAAGACATTCAGAGAAATTTTGTAATGTTTTTAGAGAAACATTAACAAATTGTTAAAAGAAATGTAGTAGGGTTCATTTTTTTAAGAAGTCTAATTAAACAACGTCTTAGGATCAAACGAGAGGCGTCCCCAGGACATCGCGATCATAAACGACCCGACCACGTTAACAGGATCACGATGTGCCACGTGCCATACGCGTTGATCGTAAATACAGGATGTATAAAAACATCATTCGTCGTAGGGGTAAATCTACACCTCTGAATCGGTGAACATTTGCAAAAGAAACTTGTTGTTAAAGTTTGTTTTTACATCAATACCCACTGCTCATCGAGAAAAGAAAAAGTTTGAAAGTAGCCAAATGTCACAAACAAATAGTTATTGAGATATAAGCTGTTGAAGTTCTTCCAAAATTTGATTGTGTAGAATTATACGTATAGACAAAAGCCTACTACTACAAGCCACACGACCGTGTCGATGAGACAAGCCATCGTGTGCGTGCCTCAAGCCAAATTAAATTTATTAAAGAGACATTCGTTGCTAGGCCCGTACCAAGTGATCGTTTCCCTGCCCACTCGAGTCATAAATTTGAAGTTGCAAAATGTGAAAGAATACCTTATATCCATTGTTACACATAAGTATATTAATCCTACATTATAAAATACTAATGTCAAGTATAGGTACATACAAACTTTTCAGAATCTTCTGTTCCTCCGTCGGATCAAGTGGACACTGCCATTTTCGCGAATATGTCTTATTAACGATGAAGCACAAAACACCATACTTCTACACAATCACTGGACACTACACAACACACTTTCCGAAATCGTGACAGCGAACAGAAAGAAGTTACTCCGACCCAGTGTTACCAGACAGGGGTAATCGAAAAGGAGTCGAGGGGAATACAAGTACCCCCTCTCTGATGACCAGAGTAATATGTGACACGTTGCGCGACTGCGCGACGAGAATAGAGTGAGGCGAATGGGAGACACGTTGCACGTGCGCAATAGGGAATGAACGGTGGAATAGGATAGTGGAAGGAGATAAAGGTGGAGAGCCTGGAGAGGAAATGAGGTTCGTTTCAACCTCAATCTGGCATCACTGCTCCGACCACGGTCAAAATAGTAAATAGTATGAATGGTTAAGGGCGGATTTAGGCGGGGAAAAGTTGCGTTCGTACAAATTTAATTGGACGGGGGTGTGTCGAAAGGACTTTAGGTTGAGAAGTGGGGAAACTGTCAAAGAAATTCCTTTTGGCAATGTCTACGGTCATCAATGACGTGATTTATAAGGGTAGTCCGCTCGTCGCTTCAATGGGTCCGTGGCACGTGTTGTCAATCTGTCGGGGTTAAAGGTTCGCATGCGTTTTTTGCTTGCTATAACATCCTTTACAGGTATATCGGCTAATCCGCTGGAGGAACGGAGAGGTACGGTAAGACGATGACGGGGAGACGATGACGTCGTACGGGCCTAGCGACGAATGTCCCTTTAAATTTCGTTTGCTCGAGACATACATGCACACGATTACGTTTTGCTTCATCGACACGGTCGGTGGACTGTAGTAGTAGGCTATTGTCTATACGTATAATTCCACACAATCAAATTTTGCAAAAACTTTAACAGCTTATATCTCAATAACGATTTGTTTGCGGCAAGTTTCTCTTACAAATGTCCACCGATTCAGAGGTGTAGATTCAACCCTAGAACGGATGACCATTACTTTTTATACACTCTGTACATATTCGATTGAGCTCCGTCGTTGAGCGTAGGTAGGCAGACTATGCGAACCGGCCGATATACATATGCCAGATGCGGGGTTACCAGCTGAATGGGAGCACACATTTCGGAGAGGCGATAGGGAGTCGTGGGTGTTGCTCCGTGTCTACACTCTTCAGCTTCCTTCCTGTCGTTCCCCAACGCTAATTGCGCATGCAGATCGTAGGATTTACAGACACTTCACTGGTAGACCGGACAGATAGGAAATCCGACAATGGATGAGGGTTTCCGGCTGTAATATTAGGTGGCTGCATTAATTCGTACCATCTTTTTACTTTTTGCACATTTTCGAGAGCATGTAGTCGCCTCGAAATGGTTGATTTGTCGACTCCGAGGGTTACTGATCATTAGACTGCGGATCTTTATGCATTTATGGCTTAGAAAAATGTTTAAAAAAGGCTTGAATTTAAAATTCGATAGAGTTTTGTACAATTTTTAGTTGTTTTGGATCTACGAAGGCTGTTCCCATTAAAAATAAGATTTTGTTTCATTCCACTTTCTTCAAATTTCTCTAGAAAAAGTGGAAAATGCATAATCATCCGCAGTCTACAGATCATACCACATCATCAATATCTGTTACGGATCAACGTCGTCAACGGACAACATCCGCAGTCTACTGATCATACCTCTTCGTCAATATCTCTTGCGGATCATCATCGTCAACATCTCCTTCTTGTTCCCATTAAAAATAAGATTTTGTCTCATTCCACTTTCTTCAAATTTGTCTAGAAAAATTGGAAAATGCATAATCATCCGCAGTCTACTGATCATACCTCTTCATCAATATCTCTTGCGGATCATTGGCGTCAACATCTCCTTCTTGTACCCATTAAAAATAAGATTTTGTTTCATTCCACTTTCATAAAATTGTTCTAGAGAAATTGGAAAATGCATAAATATCCGCAGTCTACTGATCATACCTCTTCATCAATATCTCTTGCGGATCACCGTCGTCTACATCTCCTTCTTGTTCCCATTAAAAATAAGATTTTGTCTCATCCACTTACTTCAAATTTGTCTAGAAAAATTGAAAAATACATAATCATCCGCTGTCTACTGATCATATACCTCTTCATAAATATCTCTTGCGGATCATCGTCGTCAATATCTCCTTCGTGTCCCCATTAAAAATAAGATTTTATTTCATTCCACTTTCTTCAAATTTGTCTAGAAAAATTGGAAAATGCATAATCATCCGCAGTCTACTGATCATACCTCTTCATCAATATCTCTTGCGGATCATTGGCGTCAACATCTCCTTCTTGTACCCATTAAAAATAAGATTTTGTCTCATTCCACTTTCTTCAAATTTGTCTAGAAAAATTGGAAAATGCATAATCATCCGCTGTCTACTGATCATATACCTCTTCATAAATATCTCTTGCGGATCATCGTCGTCAATATCTCCTTCGTGTCCCCATTAAAAATAAGATTTTATTTCATTCCACTTTCTTCAAATTTGTCTAGAAAAATTGGAAAATGCATAATGATCCGCAGTTTACTGTCATACCTCTTCATCAATATCTCTTGCGGATCATCACATCGTCAACATCTCCTTCGTGTTCCCATTAAAAATAAGATTTTGTTTCATTCCACTTTCGTAAAATTGTTCTAGAGAAATTGGAAAATGCATAAATATCCGCAATCTACTGATCGTACCTCTTCATCAATATCTGTTACGGATCAACGTCGTCAACGGATCAACATCCGCAGTCTACTGATTATACCTTTTTATCAATATCTGTTGCGGATCAACGTCGTCAACATCTCCTTCTCCAAACCGTTGTTGCCCTTACTTTTTACGCGTTCTTTTCGAAGAAGCATCGCCATAAGTGTCCAGTCGCAATTGATAAGCTCCAGCTGCATTTTCTTCATACAAAATGACAAAAGGAGCATTACACGATGGAAAAAGATTCGATCGTGTTCCATATTCGACTGACACTTTACAACCATTTCCTATACACGCTCATGAAATCTGTCGACGTTACAGAATGCAAACGATGCAATCCGTAAAAACAGCCACGGCATGAATTAAAGGAAAATTCTGAGCAATCTATTCCCAGCGGCGCGAATTAATACAACTCCGTAACACTCCTAATATTTCATTGGATCACGAGAGGACATCGATACCTTCTCGATGAACCAGGGAGAGAAAGAGAGAGAGGGACAAGTCACATGGCGAACAGTATCCACAGATGAATCAGAAGCAACGGAGCAGTTTGCACGCGTTCTCGTTTTCCTTGTCGGCCGTTCTAGCGCCGAGTATTTTTGCCGGTGCAATTTTCACGCTAATAAGTCAGCCAGTGACACGCCATCGCGGACGACAAGGTCTCCAGGCGCCGTGGAAATTTCCATTCGCGAAAACCATTGGCGTAACCGACCGCGAAACTCCATGCGTGCGGATCATCGATCGCGTAACTTCTCTTCAGGTGTCGTTATCGCGACGATAATCGAATCCGTGGAAAGCCTGTTACCACCGTACCTGCTTCTTCTGTCTATCCCGGTATCTAGATCTAGGAACAAAAGATCGAAGAATGTCTGGAATTTGCATTCTTTCGCCGTTCTGTATCTGTCGCTGAGTGGTAAACAGATAATGCAACGACCATGGGCCGTTTGTTTACTTGCAAGGGGATAGTAATCGTTGAGAGACGAGCCAGCGATTTTCTCATCGCGATCAGGCTGAACTCAATTGCGAAATTCTAACGCCACTAAAAATAACTATTTTACATTACCTAATACTTCATAAAAATAGCGAGAATGTGTCTATCCGAATTTTTAGTAATTTCTTTATAATACAGTAGAACTCTCGAAGAATTCCTACCGTTTTTTACCACGCTTATATTCGCTTGCCGAGTTGTCGTTGTTGTTGTTGTATGCGTCAAATCTTTGTAATCGAATTTTAAACCACTTCCCGATGAACTAAAGACTTGAAACTTCAAACATAGCTCAGAACTGGATGACAATGCAATATTAGAAAACAAATTTTTAAAAAACTGTGCGTTCAGGAGAAAAAGAAATTTTAATATTAGCCGTCACACCTCGTCGCGCGACGCTCGGTGGTACGTCATCGCGTTCAGCGATTCCCACTCCGCGCGCCAGCGCTCCCTACTCCAGTACGCGTTCCCATTCCGACTTATCCCCACTCCACTGACCCACTTCGCACCGAAGGAGCTCATTGTCAGTGTGGTGTTCCGTTCATTCAGTTCCATTTGGACAATTTCGGATTCCATCAAGAGACGTCGTCTCTCGGAGTCATCCCCTCATTCTTTCTCGCGTATTTCCATATCTTGCGTTTCTATATCTTACTATTTCTTACTATATCTTGCGTTCCATTTAGGAAAGACTATGAAGTGCAAAATAAAAAGATATATAAAAAAAAGCTTTTTAGAAACCACGCTTATATTAAAATGCACTAAAAAGGGGAAAATAATTTTTTTAGGCATTAGTGACTATAAATAAAAGCGTGGAGCGCCCACCAAGATTACTTCAATAAAGTTTAGCGCTCCACGCTTTTGTTTATAGTCATTAATGCCTAAAAAAATTACTTTCTCCTTTTTAGTGCATTTTAATATAAGCGTGGCTTTTAACAAGTTTTTTTTAAATATTTTAAAAATTGATTTTTCAACCAAAAATTCTGAAATAATTCACTGTCGTGTGTGCTACTAGGTAGAATGTTCATGAATTTTCTCGTAATTTTTTGTTCAGCAGAACTGAAGAAATAGAGCATAATTCGTTGAGCCATGATCACCCCTGTAGTAAGGGGCGGTGTGACCAAAAATCATTTTGGTTTGGGAACACTTTTGACCATCTTATCGGGCTATACCATTTGTTGAATTATTCCACATGCATCCTCAATAATTATAAACTACATAAACCTAGTATTAACCATTATCAACACGTCCCACCTGACTTTTCATATCTAAATCCAGTTAAATCCGTATTTTATTCGTCAAGTCACCGATCGATCTCGCAACTTTTAGATTTTAAATCACACGGCCATTACGAAATTCTATCGTAATCTTCGCAATCGTTTCAAACGTCTGACGCAACAGCAAAGGTCTCGTCGAATTCTGTTGTTCCCGGTAACTGCTCCGTCACCACAATTATTTCTCCGCTTATCGATTCTTTTATTATCTAAAATCTGCTTAAGCTTGCATCTTATTCGATACAGCACTGATTAGTACCGCACTCGAAGCCCAGATAAGGCGAGCGACGATTCAGTGTTTCCGGCTGATCTTAAACCGAGGTCACAATACATCATTTCGAAGAAGTGGGACAAAAATCAGTATGGCTTGAAAGTTTAATTAATTCGCATATTATGGTTTTTCCAATGAAATTCTATGTTCACGCTCCTCGAGAATGGGATTTGACTGTCTCAAAAGTGTATTTTGCAAATTCTTTCATATTTATTGGGTAGCAGGCGCTTCTTTATGACTTTCAGGGTTGCTTTTAAATTCTCCATTGCTGCAAAACATTCGAATTATTATCTGAATACTAATTTATTGCTACTCTACTACTCCAAAACCATATTTCCAGTTTCTTGAACAATTCGGGACATGGTCAGTCCGGCAGAAGAGAAATACGATTGTTAAAATCGAAATAATTTTCGGTTATCTGGATTTTCTTAGTTATAAATAGACTGCGGATCTCTTTATGCAAAAATAAAAATTGTCTGCAACGATTACAAGTCACAGAGACCAAATAACAAATTCTTTCTTCTTTTAATTATTTTATTAAGCTGAAACTAAAACAACAATGTCCTCAAATCTTTTTAATATGTCCACTGTTTTAAATTGTACGTGCTCATTTTTGTCGTAAACGTATAAAATCCGCAGTCTAGTTATAAATGAAATTCAATCGACACGCGTATTACATCTTAATGCATCAGATTACGCAACAATTTCCAATTTCTAAAATCATTTTCTTTTGACCCAGTTTTCGTTCTTATCGACCACCGTGCGTTGTGTGCACCGATTACCTTTGAATCTGGATTGCGTCACCTCTGGTTCGCCTTATCTCCGTGGAAAGCTGTTGATAAGGACAGGGCGCGACCGGGTTTCGCGATTCTGCGGCAGGTGTATATGCAAAATTCTTCGGTCAGGAATCGTTTGTTTGGGGTGACATCAGAACGAGTATTGGCGGCCGCGATGACGTCGCGTCGCCGACCGCAGTTGCCAGTATTCTATTCAATTCTATTCTTTTCCCGCGGCGCCGCGTGCAAAGAATACGAACCGAGACACCGGCAACCGACGTCGAAAGTTCTGGAAAGTCTGCGTAGAGTTCTCAGGTGGTCGATTCTCGAAGCACACGCGTCGCATACCACGCGGCGCGCTCTTAATCGATAATCCATATTAGCCTCTCGATCCTTCGATCGATTTAGTTACTTGTAAACGGTAGAGGGTCCTAACCTTACTAAATACGGTTCCAGGATTAATATTTACAAATCGTCATAAACATTTTACAACGTAAATTTATTATTTTCAAACATTTCTGTGAACTTGAATAGAGGCATTGAATAGGTAATAGGAATACGATAACAGATACAAAGATTTATTATAGAACCCACCTCTGCTAGTATTCCAGGATTAATACTTAAAAATCGTCATAAACATGTTAAAACATAGATTTATTATCTTCAAACATTTCTGTGAACTTGGATACAGGTATTGAAAAGGCATTAGGAATACGGTAACACGTACAAAAGATTCATTATAGAACCCACCCTTGCTACTGTTCTAGGATTAATATTTAAAAATCATCATCGAGTGACGCACTTAATTCCATTAAGCATTTTATAACGTAGATTTATTGTTTTCAAATATTTCTGTGAACCTGAATAGAGGTATGGAATATAGAAATACAGTAACAGATACATAGATTCATTGTCGCACAACAGTTCGAGGATTAATATTTAAAAATTGTCATCGCGCGACGCATTTAATTCCATTGAACCTTTTTAGAACATAGATGTATTGTTTTCGAACATTTCTGTAAAGTTGGATACAGGTGTTGAAAAGGTATTAGGAAAAGAGTAACACAAAGAGCGGATGATAGGTGGTATCGAGTAAAAGAAAAACAGGAAAAGATAATACATAGAAAGAAGAAAAAATAATACAGAGATAGAAAGGAGGGCAACAGAAGTAGCACAAGATTAAATAAAGAACAAAGAAATAAACAACGTGTATAAGATATCTTTCTCTGCAAAGCATTTACTTAGAAAGCGTATAGGTCAATGTTTATGGTTTGAGGATAAATATGAATCATCGTTCGATTTTCATAAATTTCGAATTATCGAATTTACTGAAATTTGATAATAGGTGTGTGAAATTCAACAAGCTCAAATTTAAGAATTTTACAATTGGAAATTAGAATGCAGCTTGATTGCATGCTGATGCTGAATTTGGATATAAATTGTAAAATAAACCGAATGATCAATTACAAACTAATAAAAACTATAAGTACCGTTTAACTCAAAAGTGGTATAAATCAATATTTGTATATTTGATTTAATATATCTCAAGGATCAAGTCGACATTAAATAAAATAATGTGACGCGTATTAATATAATATTATGATTATAAGCCAAATAAAAATTGTATTCTTCTTTTAATGATTCTATTAAGCTGAAACTAATACATTGATGTTCTTGAATATTTTTAGCCTGTCGACTGCCTTAAATTGTACGTGCTCATTTTTGTCATGTCAAAATGCATTAATTCATTGTTCGATAATCGACTGTTTTGTCTAGCTCCATTTTTGCGATGAATAGCTTCTATCGCGGTTGTTCTTTTCCAAACCGCTGATGATAAAAAGTGGTCCTAACGATTATGTACATACACTACTCGCTTGTGTGTACTCCAGATAATCACGTCAAGCTCGCGTTGCGACATAATTCGCGAGCAAAGATAAGCGTCGCTCATAAACACGAAGAAAATGCTTTTCCAGTGGCGCGGGGTCGAGAAAAACAAATGAACTCGCGATCGGATCGCACTAGTAGTTCACTCGAACTTTTTATAGCCGGCAGGAAGGTGGTTGTGCATCGTAGCCGTGGTTTAACGAACTCTAGCCGAGTCGTTCTTTTATTTTTCTCATAGCCGCCTGGATATCGATTCGCTTAGCTGGTTCCCGGAGTTTGCAGCTACGAACGCGAACTATCGCCAACGATATCCACAACTCCGGCGTCGTCGTGTCGGTGTGTTTGACTTGGATTCGCTGAAATTAGCCGGTCACTCGATAATTACGCGCGTCGATTTAATTTCCTCGTGATCCCAGATATACGGTCGACGATACCATCGCATCGGCGAGACATAGTTGATTGCCATTTTATATTGTACGTGAATCATAACGCCGCTCCAGATTCAGATACACATACACCGTTTTTCGCATGTCGTCCCGACGTCCTTAACGATCATCCGCAGTAATTTTAGAACCGTTCGCGTGACTCATTACCGGGGAATTATTAGTATTTGAATATTCTCTGAGCCGAACCTTCAGATCATGCACCATTGTCGAAACTTATCTGCCGACGGAGGTGGGTGTAGTGCTTGAACAGTAACATGAAAATCAGCAGCGGTTTTATTGGGCAGTTGTTCTCACTTTATTGGATGAGCGTTTGTTAAGCTTGAGTAGCGTATAAACTCTTTTTTTAAGGTAAATACATTTTTCATTTCGGTACCAAGTATTAAATGTGTTACCTTGGAGAAATGACAAGATTGAACTTCACATTTTGTGTTATTCTTGTTATAACTACACTACAGATCTTTATACATTCACAGTATTTTGAAAATATAAGAAAACGTAACTGGCATCCCTACTCAATTTTTATTGTAAGGGACTTTCTACTGCCCCTCTGTCCCATAATAATAGTAACAAAAGAAAATAAATATAGAACGCAACATTTAATATGAAAAAACTAGATTACATTAAACAATAGATTAAAAATATTACTACTAATTTTTATTTCGAGTGTTCAGATAGTTTTCTTAATTTTTCAATAATTTTGTTACTGCATTTTAAACTTGTAGGTAGGATCCCTTGGCTGTGAAGCTTTGCCTTCCCTACATGCGTGAGCTGAAAATTATTGGAGCCATCTTACTTTTACGATGGGTTGATATTCAACTGAAATAAAACAATTGATTTCGATCAGCGGATGAAATTAGAAAAATAGTTATAATTCGTAATGACTAGGTTAACCTAAAAATTGAAAGATGTGTCAAAACTAATGACAGATGTCGTGAAACATTGATTTTGATTGAAGTTTAGCTACAACATAATGCCATAATAATTTGCCATAATAATTTTAATAATTGTGAAAATGAAGTCTGAAACTGGTCACGTGATCGACGGTGGTAAGTTCAGTGTTGATCAAACTGGCTGATTCAATTGTGTTATTAATAATGTGACGACACAGATTGGCGCAATACAGTGAAACACATCGTAGATAATTACTAGACTGCGGAACATTATGCAAAATAAAAATTGTTTGCGTCACCTGCAAGAAACAAATTAATAATTATCATAAGCTGCAACTAATACATTGACGCTCTGAAAACATTTAAATTTATCCACTGTTTTAAAATGCAACTACCTATTTTTATCATGAGTGCATAAAATATGCAGTCTAACAGTTACGCGAAGTAATAACTTACCCATAATTTACGAGTAGGTGTAATTTTATAATAAATATTAAATGCCGTACTGAAGATTACGTTATCGAAGAACACAGGAACGCTCGCAGAATATTTCTATCTGCCCGGACCTGAACTCTATCGATTTTCAGTAAAACGATTAAACAAGGATAATTAATTCGGTAGACAGAGGATGTACTTTAAAACTCATTTATTGAACATGACATAAAAATCACGATACATAATAATAGATAAACCGAGTCTATTTTAAGTTCTCAAACTTTAGATATATTAATCATTTATTATCTTCGCGTTGTGAAATATCTTATCAAACGCTAACAGATTTATTTATTTCGTACAAGTTTATGCATAGTGAAGATCTCGTGGAATGTGCACCCGCCGTAATGGTTCGCTTCGTTTCAGCGAACGTTGCCATTGAACCAAAAAACGAATCTCGCCTCGAATTCCGGGTGAATCCGCGGTACTTTCGACAACGAACGTCTCTATATTAAAATATTTCGTCGCGGCTTCTTCGCAGAAGCAATCTCGATTGCAGGGATGTGCGGGCCCGTGTGTACCCGACTGTTTCGGAACAGGTCGGAAAAAGTTGAGCGGACTCGACTGTTCCGCGACTTTTGTCATCCTTATCCCCAACAGTCGAACTGCAGGAGCTGGTCCGAGTCCTCTCGACCGTTTCCGAGCTCGCCCGAATCACTCGGACCGTCCGGAACAGTCGGATTAGCCAAATGTACGCATGTATCGGGTAGGGCTGTTACTTTTCCGAAGCTTCGACACTTCGAGGATTCGAAGAAACGAAGGGAATTTCGAAATGCACGAAATTTTGGGCTCGTCGAATCGAATGAAGTTGTAGCTTACGAGTTTCGTGTTATGTCATGATATTTGACAAATAGAAATATAGATAAAAAATTTGACAGAATTTTCGCAGAATATACAAGAAAAAGCTTTAATTCGAAGCTTCGGAACTTCGATTCTCATCGCCTTCGAAGTTTCTGAAATCGAAGCTTCGATATTCGAACGCGTCCGATCTTTCCCGAGCCCGCAATTTCGGGTCCCGCGACTTTTGTCATCCTTATCCGCAGCAGTCGAACTGCAGGAGCTGGTCCGAGTCCTTTCGACCGTTTCCGAGCTCACCCGAATCACTCGGACCGTCCGGAACATTCGGATTAGCCAAATGTACGCATGTATCGGGTAGGGCTGTTACTTTTCCGAAGCTTCGACACTTCGAGGATTCGAAGAAACGAAGGGAATTTCGAAATGCACGAAATTTCGGGCTCGTCGAATCGAATGAAGTTGTAACTTACGAGTTTCGTGTTATGTCATGATATTTGACAAATAGAAATATAGATAAAAAATTTGACAGAATTCTCGCAGAATATACAAGAAAAAGCTTTAATTCGAAGCTTCGGAACTTCGATTCTCATCACCTTCGAAGTTTCTGAAATCGAAGCTTCGATATTCGAACGCGTCCGATCTTTCCCGAGCCCGCAATTTCGGGTCCCGCTACTTTTGTCATCCTTATCCGTCATATTTTGTCATCCGAGTCCTCTCGACCGTTTCCTAGCTCGTCCGAATCACTCGGACCGTCCGGAACAGTCGGATTAGCCGAGCACTGGCCCGAACACGTCCGATCTTTCCCGAGCCCGCGCATCCTTACTCTCGAAACGCATCGGATCGATATCGATCGTGGGGGTAGAAAAAAGAAACGAGCAACAGTCGCGGGTTCTCCTTTCGACAACGAAAGCCGCGATTCGTACAAAAAAGGAAACCGAAACGAACGGAGAAATAAATACGCTTGATCGAAATACAACAGGAGATGATAGGAGGTTGGTGACGGCAGAATAAGAACCCGGCTGCACTAAAAAAAAATGTCGGCAGCCGGTCGTCACAATTTTCTCGTTTCTTGAAATCCTTGGGGATTTTGGCAGTGACATTCAATCGTCGTGGATGAGGAGAAAGGGCTCTAATGGGCGATTCATTGTGGCGATGCCAGTCTGAGATCGATCTGTCAACATATTATTTTCTCGAACATCGATCGTTCTACGTATAACAAGAAGAAGAGGAAACGCTGCGTAAAAAAATATTTATCGAAAATCTATCAATAACGCGTTAAAAATAAACGATCGGTTGAACGTCTACGAGCAAAGGAAACATTTTTAGTCCTTCTCTCCTCAGCCACACGCTAAAAATCAGCTCTCAAAATGTCCCGAGTGAGGTATAACGAATAATTATAAAGTACTTGAAATAGTAATACAAAAAATAGTCAAGTCGTCGAATAATAAATATACATATATGTGTTTAAGTGTGTATATATATATATATATATTTATATAATATATTTCATATAATATTTATATATAGCTTTGTAATCGTGCGAACATTGTGACCGTGGAGTGAATATGGTCCGGGCTTCGGAGAAACAGAGACAACCAACCATGTGAAAAACCGTCTGTCTATTTCGCAGCTTTTTATAATTCACCACGTTCAAAAAAGTAACAAACGAGCTATGCGACTCTGTAAGGATCAACAAGATAAAATACTATCGGTATATAAAAAGCCAGGAAACCAGGGGAGGCGCCCGATTCACGTTTACTCCGCGGTCCGAGGCCGCCGTAATAAATAGATCGTATTATCTCGTCAATCGTTAAACTCTAGTAACACCATTTTTAATTTCTTTTCTTTCGTCAGTACAAATCATCGGACGGGATGCGGGAACGAGGTTCGAGGGGGTACGAACGTCCGAGAGACATCCCTTGCCCCACACCCCGTCGAACCTCCGCGGGCTCCCGACATCCCGTCCAGCACCACAGTGTAATTATCTGATCGGTAATACAACTTTTTTTCGGTTTTTCTCTCGGTTTTTTTATTGTTAAATTTATTCTTCAGTGTCTCTAAAGCAGTCTTACGTGTAACGGCAAACTTGTTCGCGTTATTAGTCCATCGCGCCCTCTTCGTGGAGTTCTTTCCTCTTTCCGGCGTATCTGTACGCTACCGTTAATCCCGTTTCTTCCGCTTGTATACGCTAAATTCTTTGGTTGCAAGAAAAAACGCCGCATGTCAGAATTTCAAAAAATTTAAGTTTATTCATTGATCGAGCTTTAGATTCTAGAGTATAGGATTTACGTATTTGCCAGAAAGAAAGTCATTAGAACAAATTCGGAAGGCTCAGAAAATTGCGATTTGACCAATGTCCTATGTTAACCCTTTGAAACATTTCTTCCGATCTAGAATAATTCCATTCTACATAATTTTCTCATTTTGTTTTATTCATTCACTTTAAATGTTCAGTAATCGATTAGATACCAACAGATTGATAATGTAAATAATATTGTGAACAACGGTACAGCAATTTCTGTCACCACTCGAGTGCTAAGGGTTAAAGCACTTTTGCAAGTGTTCCGCGAAATTCCGCGAAATATATAAAATATATTTAATAATATATATTTATTTCTACGCGGGATGTTTTTGTTTGTTTTTTGGATCATTAATTTTGGTGTTCCGCAAATTTTTCATACAATCAAAAGTGTTCCCTGACTTTAAAAAGGTAAAGAACCTTACAACCATAGAATTTGTTTTCCGAATCCATTGAATCGTTAAGTCGTCGTGATTCTCGCGAGAACTGCTCTCTCGCTCTCTCTTTCGTTACGAGGCGAACGTTCAGTCGGCTACGAAAGCTCTTGCGAAGTCGTTGATGAAATTTCGTAGCCAATAAAATTCGCGAATAGGGCCGAAAGTATTGTACATGTGTAGTTCACTCACGTCAATCCCGGATGACGAGCAGCTTCGATACTCGACCGGAAGAGTCGGGGGAAAGATCGTTTAATCCCCATCGGTTCTCTGCTCGTTCCTCCCGGTCCAGAAACGAGGAAAGAACTTCCCACCTCCGCCCCTGAAAAAGAAAAGATCCGCGCGCCGATCGACGGATAATCGAAGCGTTCGTACTCGAAATTCCTCCTCGCGATTACGTCTCTACCTCCTCTTCGTGACCTAACTCCTCTCATCTACTTCATCTTATCATTTTTTTTTGTCGTTTTGTTTTCTTTGATCGTTGCAAAATAATTCTACCTTATAGCTTACGGTATCACAGAGTTACACGCGGTATCGCTTAATTGCTCCCACTTCGTAAATTTCGCGAAACGATAAGAGCAACAAAATTAGAGATTTAACAAACGTGGACGCAGAAGATGTCGTTCTGATCTCTCTATCGTACGCGTGGCTTAATACTGACCAATTGCAAGCAGTCGGCGCTTCGTCGAGATTGGACGATCCAACGAATCGACGAAAATAACGAATTATAAAAAAGAAACAAAACAAAATAAGAAAAATGTAACCAGACACGTTCTTTGGAATTTGAATGTCTCCGTGATTTTTCGCCCGATCCATTTTCGAAAAGACCTCGTTCTGCGTCCGAATTTCGAGAACACTTCGTCCATCGTGTTTTCTGGATCGTTGAATAGTTAGTGCACAGAACGAACAAGAAAATTGAACCGCTGTTTATCGATGCGGTTAGATTAGACAAGAATGATTCAACAAATTCTTCGTAACGATTAAACGAAATATCAGAATCGAATACCTCGGGCGCGGGACAGAGGGCAAGCGCCAATGCACCTCGGTGCGTTGCGAGGATCGTCTTAAGAAAATATTCTCTTCGACGACAGCCTCTTCGTCTAGCTCGCCTTCCGTGAACACTTCCGGTTCGCGTCAAAACGATACCGTGGGATCCGATCTACGCAGTCATAAACAGAAAAGAATAGTTTTTTTTAACGCTCCAACGGGCGCGTTGCAGTATCAACATGGCGGACAATGCATTATCTTTTTTTAAAGAGAATTCCACAGAATTTTCAATGTTAACATGACTTAAATTCAAAGCGAGATTAAATTTGCAGTATGAAATGCTTCGATGTTCAATTTTGTCATGAGCGTAATTTCACTTCTGACAAGAGTGTAATCATTTTCGACCGAGTTACCTTCGAAAGTCAATACTTCAAATAAGATTCAAATAGGGTAAGGTTGCTCGAGTCGTACCACTTGAATTTTGAACGAACTATGGCGACAACAGCGCATACATCGGCAACCAAATATACATCTGAGTCAACCAAGTTGCTTTATAAATCTTGCCATCAAGTAAGTTTATTTCAATTTTCTTATAATTTTCTGCATATGTTTGGTAGTTCATCTTGCAAGTAAATTATTGCATACTAATTAATTCAGTAGAATTTACATAATCGTTTGGTCGAAACGAAATCGTATGAATTTTATTCAGTTAGGTTATGTTTACTTTTTAAATTGAACTCGTGCCGAGTCTCAAGAAGTATCCATATGAGATTTCTAAGTCGTACTACCTAAAAGAAACGCAGTAATTAACAAAAAGAAATTCGCATTCAAAATTGAAAAGAAGAAAAGCGATTGGTTTTGTTTTATTTGTGGAGAAGATCGGGAGGAAAACATGATTCAATGCTTGAAATGCAAATCATGGGTGCACGATGTATGCGCTGACAAAAGAACAAGAAATTTTGTATGTGATGTTTGTACTAACTGAATACCTATGTGTCATGTAAACAGATTAATGAAAAATACGTTTTTATTATTATTCTTGCTTAATTGAATTCTTAGGTACGACTTAGGCTACAGGTGGTACGACTTAGGAAACCGGTTCCTTTAGTCGTACCGATGTAAGTTTTTAAAAATTTAGTTTATTTTACGTGAAAGCATATAGATTTTCTAATTTCGTTATGATAAATAACAACAATGTTAACACAAGTTTTAAATAACACATATAATTTCTATTTAATTGATAAATCCTAAGTTTTATACGGTTTTTTTCTGAAGGGGTACGACTTGAGCAACCTTACCCCACATTGGCAACTCGTGTGTGCACACGTTCGTGTTCGAATGTAAAATAAATAAGACACTAGTTAGAGAGTTCGTTCTAACCACAACTGCTCGAGGATCCAAATCGACCTGTTTTTAACCCTCATCCCTCCCTCGTGTCAATTTGACACAGTCTTCCCGAAATAAGTTATATTGTTCTGTTATTTGCAGGTAATTTTGGCCGAAACTTCGTGGCTTTTATTTTTTAATGATAAACTCACAACCGAAAAATCTAAGATGTAAATGTTAACTCATCAATTTGAATTAAAAACATCGATAAATAACTGTTTACCTTGTTATTTAATCGATTGTTTATCGCTGTGTCAATTCAACACCGAGAGACAGGTTCAGTTCGCGAAATGAGGGACGGATGAGGGTAAGTAAATTAGCCCCAGAAGATATCGTTTCGTCGCGGTGTGCAACCTGACCGCGCAACCTCGACCCAATCAAGGGGTTTACGCGTGTAAGTACGACTAATCACGCTTCGAAACGCGGTTGAACGTGATTCAAAATTAAAGTCTTCCGCTTAGGCTTCCGTTCTCTCGCTGGCTCACCTAGATTCGTTACCGATGCGTCTGTGAACCGTGCCCACACGCATTCGCGCCTCGCGAACACGTCCCATCGCAGTTTTTGCAACACGCGCACACATCCCCTTCGGAGGCAGCGAGTAATCTCAACGATGTGAACGAGCGTTTCCGGTCGTCCGTACACGAGAAGTCGAGAACCTCTACATCACCGGAACCCCATTCGTTGCCTCGACGCGAGCTACGCCCCCGGTCTAAGTCGCTCTTTTGGTATCTGTGTCCCAAAGCTTGAAAAACATACGTTTATTACAATTACCATTTGTACGATCGAAAGGCAAGACGTTCTCTCGCGAATGACAATCGAGCAAAATAATTATAGCAGCGCGGATTATACTCGACACGGAAACTGGTAATTATGCGAGTGACGAGAATATGCGAAACAGAAACCTACGGGTAGTAGCGCTGTTCAACGAATTCCGGAGCTCGGCGGACTTCATCCACTCTATCATCGTTAATCTTCTTACTCTGCCTCGAGCCTATCCCGACTCCGTTCTCACAGATCAGTGCTGTCTAACGTTAGCTTCGAATCTTCCCCCAACCTGTTATCACTCCCCAATGTTATTAAACCAATGATAGAATCGTCCGAGAGCACCCTAGTTGCATATCAACTTGAGCTCAGTTTACAATACGCGTCCCGCGTAAATAAAATTTGCAATGGACAGCAGTAAGGCTGTCAATTTTCCGGAGCTTCGACTCTTCGAAGATTCGAAGAAACGGAGCGAACTTCGTAGGGGATCGTGTGAAGTTGTAACTTACGAGTTTCAAAAGATTTGACAGAATTTTCTCAGAATATATAAGAAAAAGAATTAAGTCGAAACTTCGAAACTTCGATTCTCATCACCTTCGAAGTTTCTGAAATCGAAGCTTGATAATCTTCGAGCTTCGAGGGAAAGTAACAGCTCTAGACAGCACTGAATCTCTGTTCCCGGAGAATCTTTCCGGAAGAGTGGTTTCCCGCGCTCGCAGCCGAGTCGAAGAGAAGAGCGGAAAGCAATGTGTACTCGTGCTAGCGATAGTCACAGAAACTCGCCAGTAGAACTCTATACGCGCGATAATATACAACGAAGGAACTAGCATTCTTGTTTCATTAGGTCCGGACATATTGAGATCCTCTATCGATCCCGACTGGCCATGAACCCCTTGCGACTCGCGCACGCCTACACGAACGCGATTCTACGTATTATGTACACTTTCTGAACGTGCACCCCGAGCGACGACTATTCCGTCGCTATTATGTACCTCTTTCGCTGGATTCTTCGTGTTGTCGTTCCTCTTCGTCTTCTACGTCGATCCGGTCACGGCCGCCCCGTGATCCCCGATCCTAATACAATCCGCTCGCGCAGGAGCTGCAAGCGAGCCAGCTCGAGGATTACGTTCATCGACGCCGCATCTTCTTCATCATCATCTTCCTCTTCGTCGCGGAGAAGCATCGACCTCCGCCGCGCTCTCTCTTAATCATTCCCTTTCTCCATCGTCCTAAACAGATTCTCACAGTTATCCAAAGGAATCAGCTTTGGGTGGATTCTCGCGAGACTTAGATAGATCAGCGGGTGTTTTGTTTTTTTTTTGGAAAGGGGAGACGCGAGCGTGCATCGACTCTCTCGTTCGGAAACTAAACTCGAATGAACCCGATTTTCGCTTTATTTTTCCCCATTATGGATTTATCCGTCCTCGGCTAGCATGTACTGGTCTCGTTTTTGCGTTCGTCCTGCGTCTCCGTGAGCAATGTGCCGAAAGGGGAAGGGGGGAAGTTGATCGAGCGAAAGGAACACAATATTTTTCATTCTATCTCGCGACGTCACTGCGCGAGGAGAAACCCTAGAGAAGAGAGCACACGGCAACCTACTGGTTACGCATATTCGACAGCTCGCGAAGCCCACAGCTGCCGCTCGCCGCACGATCCTTCGGCCTTGAACACCACGTACTCTCGCGGGGCTCCCTCTTCTCGCGAACCGAGGAGACCGGAGGACTCGAAGCGGTTTCTTGACCTTCGAGAATCATTCACGACGCTTCCGTGAGTTGTTCTTCGTCTTCAAGGATCTTTTCACACAGCGACCGTGACCGTCTGTCCTTTCTTCCTTTTCACGACTTCATTCTTCTTTCTGGTGTTACGTTCGATTCTTCGTCATCGTTGTCGTCATAGTCCTCGTCCTTGTTGTCATGTTCACGGTTCCTCGATCGCCACGGGCGAACGACACACGCAGGAACTCTTCTTCCAACATCTTCCCTCCACGATCTTCTTCTTCTGCCTTCTTCTTCTTCTTCGTCTTTCTCTTCTTCCGGTTAGCCAAGGTTTTGTTTACCATGCCGACGCCGGTGGATCCGGGCACGATCGTGCCACCGCCTCGTTCCTCGCTTCAGTCGCGGCAACGGGTGCGGAGGTGCGTCGGATCTCGATCGGTTTCGAGCCGGGGATTGGTGGTCGGCCCAAAACCCCTTGACTGTTTCACGACAAGTTCCGCTGGTCCTCCCCACACTCCTCAGCCTTCCTCAACGACCTCTTCAGCTTGTCGACCAGCCGATTGTGGAACTTGTTCAGGGAGTTCGAGCTGCCGGTCTTCGGCGGGGACGAGCCTGTACTTTTGCTCGGGCTCTGCAACGAGGACTGCGACGCCCTCGAGGACGTCCTCGAGAAATGACGGGAGGTGAGCGGCACCGAACGATGCGCCGGGGAGGTCAGAAAGTCCGAACCCGGTGACGTAGACAGCGACGGACCCTCCGACTTTGAGCATTCTGATACCTGCAACAAACAAACGGTATCCCGTTCTTTAGACATTACCGCCAACAAATTCTCCTTCATCCTCGCGAAGGGCTTTAACATCGATTTATCCACACAGCGGATTTTATGCACTTATCACAAAAACGAGCATGTGTAATTTGAAACATTAAAAATATTAGACGAATTTTAAAATACTGTTATACTATTTTCAACCTATTCAACATATTAACAATTGTGTAGTCAACCGGGTACCCATTGATTGTATTTCTTTCTACAATTTGTTAATGTTTCTCGAAAAAATATTACAGAATTTCTCTGAATGTCCATTCTTTACTCGCTAATATATAGACAGCGGATTTTATGCATTTATAACGAAAATGAGTAGGTGCAATTTGAAACAGTAAAAACATTAGAAGAATTTGAAAATACTGCTGTATTGTTTTCAACCTGTTAAACATATTACGAAAGAAAATAAATTTTTATTTCACTCCAGCTTGTTGCAATTCAGGTGGAAAATTAATGAGATTTGTGGAAATTTTTGAGTGAATGTTGATTAATGTTGATAAATTTCATTCATCATGATTTTAAATACATTAATTTATAGTCTTATAATGAGAATTTGTGCAAGCATGTTAAATACAGAGAGGTTTTAAATATTCTATACATTTCGGTTGACTACACAAGGGTTGAGAGAGAAAATCAATTTTCACGTCACTCCGGTTTATCGCAATTCAGGTGGAACAGTTTTATTTCGCATAAAGATCCGCTGTCTACCGATCAGACAAACATTCTTTATTGCAGTTATCACAGACGCGTATCGGAGACTAAACGAGAAAAAAGCTATTATTAAAGTAAATACTATTGTACTATCAAACGGAAACCATTCCGTGCCTGTGCGGGGATAATATAAATCGACCTTTAAACGTAATGAAAAACGAAACAAACAGTGGCAGAGTGATACACAGCGACAACTATCTCTTCCCTCCCGTTTCTCCTTAATCGGCGACACCACGACTCGCCCCTATCACCAGTCACGTCGCGCCGTCTAATGGAAACAAATAGAAAAAAATCAACCGCTTCGTCAATAAAAAAGACGCACGTGTGATTGGAAATAGATGGTAAAAGTTGTATTTTTAAACAACCGTTGTTGTTTATAATCCCATTAATTACATGAACTTAGAACATAATCATTTTCTTGTTCTTTTTAACTCGTACTAATGAGATATTCTTTATTATTGGCTCATCTCACTGACAATGAATTTACTACTATTATGAGTGGACTGCGGATTTTATGCAAAATATAAATTTTCTACTTGAATTGCAACAAATTGGTGTGAAATGGAATTAATTTTTATTCTTAATATATTTCTTAATATATGCCATAGGTAATGTTTCATTTGTTTATATAAATATTTCTCAATATATCTCTTAATATATTCCATAGGTAATGTTTCATTTGTTTATATAAATATTTCTCAATATATCTCTTAATATATTCCAATGTTTCATTTCTTAATATAATTATTTCTCAATATATTTCTTAATATATTTCATAGGTAATGTTTAATTTCTGAATATAAATATTTCTCAATATATTTCATAGGTAGTTTCATTTCTAAAAATAAATATTTCTTAATATATTTCTTAATATATTTCTTAATATATTTCTTAATATATTTCGTAGGTTGGAAATAATGTAACGGTATTTTTAAATTCTTCTAATGTTTTCACTGTAGTGAATTACACCAACGCATTGTCGTCATAAATGCAGAAAATCCGCTGTCTCATTAAGCAGTACAAAGATTTAAAAATATTACGAACATCGAGGTATTAATTGCAAACGAAAGGCGGAGATAATTTCACGGTGCTCGAACGTACGAAAGCCATTACGAATATTTATCGAACGTGCTCATCATCGCATTCTCAACGCTGGTCGACAACTCATATTTGCTTCCCGCAGAGAAACGCGAAGACCGGTCTACTTTCACTTCGATTCTACAATTTATAGCCAAGCCTCGCGAAGATGTAATGAAGGTGCTCGCAAATTCGTTGACTTTCGAATTGCCGCGTTTGGATATATTGCCGGATGATCCTCCCGCAACGTTTCGCGGACACGAACGCTCGAGAATCGACCAGCAAACGAGTGCATCGCATCAAATGCATAATCAAAGCCGCACGTGTGCACAAGCGCCATGACCGCGGACACGATGGATTTCTCGCTACGGAGTTTCCCATACACACATCCCCCTCCCCTCACCGCCCTGGGTTACGCGCCATTGCATAACACGACTGACACACAAACACAGGTGGATCATGACACGTGGCCTTCCATCGGTTGAAAATAATATTCCGGCAGGATTATCGGCAACGATTTTGCGGTTACCGCGCTATTTTGGTTCAAGAACCCCTCAACAATTTTAGACAGTTGTTCTAACCCTTAAAAGGGTATGCAATCCTGTAAACCTAATAAAATGGAGCAAATAAAAAGAAATTTTTTTAATGAATTTCTCACAAAAATGTTTAAAAATGCATTTAAAGATGTTTTACACAGTTTAGTAGACACCAGTGTTGGGAAAATTTTATTTTAAATAATAAATAAACGTGTGATTTCAATTGCAAATAATAACTAAACTTTTTACTTAAATAAAAGTAATTTAAGTAATTCCAAAAGTGATCTATTTATTATTTCATATTTGCAAATAAAAGATTATTTATTATTTGGATCGAGATGGAAATCAAATAAAGTTTTTGGTCTTCTCTTATTTCTTGTATTTCGTATATACAAATATACAATTATTTGCCAATACAAATAATAATTGGAATTGTATTTGTAAATAACAATTAACTTTATTATTTTAAATGATTCATTTAGACTTGCTCAAATAATAAATAATTATCTTTGCTTGAATATCCAAATAACAAATAACTTATTTAAATTTTTATTCAAATTATTATTTAAATAAATTTACTTATTGCCCGACACTGTGGGAAGCAGAAATAAAATAAAAATTGATTTCATCCCTTAACGACTTTCTTATGTACATTAAAAACAACATTACAATACTGTTTTATATATTTCACTGAACCAATTTATTCTTCATAAATGCATAAAGATCTAAAGGTCTACTCATTAGTATTACATTGATTAACCCTTGAAGAAATACTCCGAACCAATTAAGAGAACTGATACGAAAACCTTACGCACATGTCGGAACTGAATTTTATAACACCGGGCAATAAATTAATGAATATGTGCAGAATTAATAATGTCTCAGCTAACAAAAGATTAACCGAAGTTTTATCTCGATGATCGTCCCTACTTTTTGCGTCGATTCGTGATACGCTCGATGGAATGACCGCCTTCGGGAAACGAATGATTACAGCTACAAGAATGCAACGCAAAATCGCGTGCAATCCTTCCTATCTACGTCGCGGAAAATTGTTTATACGATCATTGAAGCGAACAATACGAATCGATAAGAAAAACAAAAAAATAGGAAAAATCTACTCGCTCTTTTTCAACTATGAAAACACTGAGTTTCGTTATCAATGATGTACCAGATTATAACATGAATGAGGTATTCGATAAGGGTGTTCCCCTAGTGAGAAGTCATGCAGCGCAGTATGAAATTGAGAATCGAAGTTGCGCAATCGTACGTCACACCGGCGAGGAGGCGTTTGGCCGAAGATATCGTTTTTATCTAGGTGAAACAAGAATAATCGTTGCCTATTAAAATTCATCTGCTAAACAAATCCAATAATCCTGTAAAGACTTGTGATTTTAGTCTTCTGATATCTAGAAGTTAATTAGGCGTTTTTGCTCGGTAAAGAGTGTACACACGTCTTATCATCTTTGGAATCGCGCCATTGTCATAACTAGACAGTGAATTTTATGCATTTATAGCGAAAACGAATAGGTGTAATTTAAAACAGTAAAAAGATTAGAAGAATTTAAGAAGAATTTATTAAACATATTACGAATGAAAATAAATTTCCATTTCACTCCAGTTTGTTGCAATTCAGGCAGAAAATTTTTATTTTTCATAAAGATCCGCTGTCTAGTCATAACTGTTACACGATCGTAACATAAATCGCTCCATTTTCGGGATCCTAAAGGGGCCCCTAGATGATCAATAATATTGTCAATAGACCTATCAATAATATTGACGAGGGGCATTGAAAGGGCATATTGACCGTTTGGGTCAATAAAGAAAAGTATTGACGGAAGCTTCAATATTATTGCCAACCTACATTGACAATATTATTGATCGTCTAGCGGCCCCTTGACATTAGGACCATTATTGACGCAAGGGCCAGCTGTCAAGTGCACAATGCAATACCGAAAGGAAACTATTGTAGCTTTAACTTCCGTAAATTGTTCAAGTACAAATTTTGAATATTACATCAACTTGTTACATGTGCTTTGAAAATATGGAAAATTACAGTCGTACTAGACTGCGACTTTGACCGACAGTTTAAACTTTTGCAATTACATAATGCTAATCGCGTCGATGTTAACAGAGTTGATAACAAAGTTAATTAAGCACCGCCACAACCTTGACTACTCGAGTAAATGTCTGTCCCACAATGTGCCGAATTGGCAATCCATATGTACCTAGATATAATCTATATCTATATGTATAATAATTGGTATAAGTAAAAATGGTAATATTAGCAAAATAAAAATAACAAGAAACAGGAAGCAGATAGAAATGCCTTCCTCCCTTAATCACTTTAACGAATACATAGATAATAATACATCGATATTCCGAAATTTTTTCGCATCTTCCAATGCAAAATAAAAATTGTCTGCATTAATTGCAGGAGCCAGATAGATATTTCTCTTTATCCAATAATTTTAATCAGCTGCAATTGATACAGTAACAGTTTCAGATGCTTCAAATGTTTTTACAGTTTTGCATTTCATTTAGGCATTTCTGACCAAAATGGGCACGTACAATTTAAAAATATTTAAGAACGTCAATGTGTTAGTTTCAGCTTAATAGGATAATTAAAAAAAGAATACGAATTTTTATTTGGCTCATATGTCTTGCAATCGATGCGAACATTTCTTCATTTTGCATAAAGATCCGCACAATCTACAGTCCCTGCTCACTTTATTAGACTTACCTCTATAATTATGATATTCTGAGTTTTGCCATGAATGCATAATGGGTATAGTAGCCTTATGCAAATATCACTTAATGATGACCAATGAGTTTTCCATATATTTATTTTACAAAAACAATGGATACAAACACAAATAGATCAATATAATTCTTAAAACACTAATATTTTGTTAATCCGCCCTTAGCTGATCTTAAAGCCGCAATTCTTCTGGGCATGCTATCTATGCAAGTTTGTGCAATTTCTTTTAATATAACGTTATGGTGCCAGTGATAGATTATTCTCTCTATCAACTTGGTCTTTGTTATTATATTTTCTTTGGCCAGTTCTCTTTTCAGGCACCCCCAGACATTTTCAATCGGATTAGTGTCTGATGAATTGCTGGGCCATGGTAAAAGGGGGATTTTTTGCTCATACAAGAAAATTTGACATTTGGATAGGCAACCTTGTAGTACGAAATCATTACCCCATAGGTTGAAAACAGCGTTGAATTCCTTATAGGATTTCAAAAAGCATCAATTCTTCATGTGAGTCTAATAAAGTTAGCAGGGACTGTAGTAATTAAGTTCTTCGGATTCTCAGTAAAACAGTAAAAATGTCCGCTTTCTACGACAGTGTTCCGCCAACCAATGTTTGCGATCGCATTCCGGACAACGAATGCAAGGAGATCGCCGCGCGTTTTTCTTCTGTTGTCTTCGTCAGCGATGTGAGACTGTCAACATGAGTTACCTCACCGGGCACGCCGCGCGCCGCGCCGAGCGAAATAAACTCGCGGGCTGTTTTGTCATCCGTTTGCCGGTGCAGCTTTCATCGCGCGTAATTAACCGTCTGACTAAGTGCGAAATTATTTTTAATCGACATTCCTGGTCCCATATGGCTCGGCCGAGATGCTCCCGGTTCAAATCCGCTGGACATTCGCGCGCGAGTCTGAATACCAAACGGAACGATCCGATGACGCTCGTCGAACGAGACTCGCGTCAATGTTCGGCAATCGAACCGGTTCCGTTCACTTGTCCTCTATAATTTCACGAATTAGCCATTCTCGAAATTAGGAGCCCGATCGTCTTCAGAACCACCGAACCATCGAATCCGTAAATTCACCCTTGAGGAATATTTCTAGCCCACGCTAGCGCAATGTAAATATTTGTGAAATTTACAATTTGCTTTTCATTTTTCTTTTTTTTTTACACTTTGATATTAACCCTTTGCACTCCAAGCTGTTTTAACTCGAGAGTTAAACATTTCTTCCGATCTAGAATATTTTCATTCCCTACGATTTATTTATTTATACATATTATTATTATACATATTATTATACATATTATACACATTATTATACATATTATATATATCGTTACATAAAGTTAAATTAATATGAACGGTAGTATGAACGTAGAAAAACATTAATAATGTAGGGAGGGTAGTATGTATTTACGATTAAGGAGCAGTTCAAACAAGTGTCATCTCCTATGATTTTTTAAATTTTATGCATATGAAACTGGTATAATACTTCACACAATACATGAATAACATGAACACATGTATAAACAATATTTTGAATAACGGTACAGCATTTTTTAGTGGCGCCTCGGAGTCACCATTTGAGTGCTAAGAGTTAAATTTCTAATTTTACATGATGTGAGAAAGACCGCGTCAAATTTATTATTCACGACTTTTCCACGAAGTTGGAGTCATTAATTCAAATTGACAGTGTAATACTATTGTCGACGAGTGACAGTGCTCGTCATGCCTCGTTTTTCACAGCACGTCGCGTGCAAAGTAGATACATAACATACCGCAGTCATCATTTTCCATTTACGGATACTAGAAGACTCGATCGGAAAACGAATTGCAAATTCGCCATCGCTGTAAAAATGATTCATAACGCACAGCTTACCGGAAGCTGTTTAATCGATCGTAAATGTTTATGATTCACAGCTGATAATTTCTTGAAAGATCATTTGACAACAATAGAAATGTTGGACGCGAACCAACGAACTGCCTTGAGGAATGTAATAGAGTCGCTTTTAGGATTATTTTTTAAAACGAGATTTTTAAAGAAGCAGGAAGCAGATACAAATGCCTTCCTCCCTTAATCACTTTAATAAATTGATAATGATACATCGATATCCTGATATTTTTTCGAATCTTCCAATTATTTAAATTCCACCTACTTTTTTCATAAATGCATAAAATCCTAGTAATTATTAGGCTGCGGATCTTTATGCAAAATAAAAATTGTCTGCATTAATTGCAAGACACAGGAGCCAGATAGATATTTATTTATTTCACAATACATACTTTTAATAAGCTGGTATTAATACAGTAACAGTTTTGCATTTTATTTAGGCATCTTTGTCATAAATTCATAAAGATCGTAAATGTTTATGATTCACAGCTGACAATTTCTTGAAAGATCATTATTTGACAACAATAGACATTTTGGACGTAAACCAACGAACTACCTTCAGGAATGTAATCGAGTCTCTTTCGAGATTATTTTTAAAACGAGATTTTTCAGTTCTTTATAGAAAGCAACCGCTGAGAATCATATCAATAGACTTCCGGCAAGTAATGTGTTAAGAGCGATATCATTGCTATTCCTACACACTACACGTGTAACAGATGCAGAATCAAAAAGCGCTCGATTGCGGACGGTGTTTATATTCAGCTTGGCATTGTGATTTTTCAAAAGCTTATTGTGTACGTGAGCTATTGTATTATCGTGCGATAATAAACATTGTCATGTTATGAAACTGCTGTTTACAGTGGTGCCCACATGTCTCGATCGGGAGGGGTTAAATTGCGTCGCGATCTACTAACTGCTGTGCACCCTTTAGGTACGCGGAGTCACGTATTCATAGATCGCTGGAATGCCTCGTTAACCCTTATGTAGTCAACCAAAACGTATAGATTATTTAAAACCTTTTCGTATTTAACATGTTTACACGAATTCTCATTATAAGACTATAGATTGATACAGGGTATTTACGTAGGAATTTTTCTAAGATTTATTGATTATGTGTCATTGCCTGCCCTCCAAATTGCACAAGGTGCTCCGTCAAAATTCAGACACCCTTAAAGCGCTCCGTCAGAGAAAAAGTTTGGGAAGCCGTGAATTGACATATTAAATTGTAGAAAGAAACACAGCAAATGAGTACCCGGTTGACCACACAGGGGTTAAGAGAGCTACATAAATAAATAACCGGGAACAATAACACAAAAAACAAGAGTATTCTCAGAGTAACATTGGGATCAATTTGTTGATCAGTTACTCACCTTCCTGCTGCGACAGGCCTGGGGATTAGAGCACTCCGAGGATCGTCGGTTGCGATTAGTTTTGTAAATGTCCCACTCGTTTTTCACCACGGGCATCATAAACGCCATCTCGATCAGCCGGCACTCGTCAGCGCGCACTCTATTCCTCTTTGTCCCTCTCGCAGTCCTGTTTCTCTGTCTCGCTCTCTCCACACCTCTAGTAGCCGCCGTCTTTCTCCCTCCGTTTCTCTGGAAAGTTCAAACCAGGAGAGTACAGTTTTCCCTGAGCGGGTTTCGCACACCGCGTTCGTCTTCACTTGGCTCTGGATCCTTTTGTCGCCGCAGATATCCTACAACGGCGTTGATTCAACGAGATCACGCGCGCGCGCGCCAATTTCTCCCTTTCTCCGTCCCTCTGGTTCCGCGAAAATGATATTCCGCGATGCGTTAACGGTCGACGAATTATTTCTTTATCGATCTGTGTGTTTCTGTTTCGTTTTTCTGGTTCGACGTGTCCCACGCTGTTCGGTGGTGTCTCCTTGGCTAATTAATGATCCGCGTGTTGTGCGGTCGATCCGTAAGAGTTGTTGGTCTCTAATGCCGACTGGAAAACTGCATACACGTCCGTGTTGATTCCACGGAAGCTCAGCGTGCTGCCTTTTCAACAACGACGTTCGAATACACGCGCGTCCGGTTTGGGCAGCTGTCTGCTACGGAATGAGCACGCCGGCCGCCGTGTGGTTAGGTGTAAAAGCTCCCAACGGTGGGGATCAGACCGGCAGCTGATTGGTCCGTACTGAGGCGGGACTCCTACGTCACGGGTTACCATTGATTTTCCAATGTTGATACACACGACGGCATGATGACGTTCCGGATTGATTTTCTGGCCGCAGTTCCTGCTGGATCGCACGTACGTAACCACCGATGACAGACGTCAGCGTTAACAGCTCCACGCTCGACGAGCCATCCTCTGGACCGCCATCTTCCTGCTGTTCCGCGACCCGTCCTCGACCCTTTGACACCCAACTGCGAATATTACGCCTAAACCCCCGCTCAAGGTCGGCCGGTAAATTACGTAGCAATCGCAGACGAAATGGCGCACGTGCGCTCCACGTTGACACCGTGCACTCTTCGCATCGGAGATGGGTGATTCTTTTCTTAAGAAACACTCTGAAACGAATGAGATCTATGTAGTTTGAAGATTGAGAGATTTTGTTGGAATTGAATGGATCTGCGTGACAGTTGTAGAACGATGTTCGGTTATCAAAGTACATATTGAACGAAGATGTTGTGATAGTTAAAATGTAAGAATAATAGGGCACGTTGCACGTTTCATTCTGGCACGACGTTCAAATTGAAAATGATATTCCGCAGGATGATTTACCGTTCGATGGCAATGTACCAGTAGATGGTGTAATCGGAATACACTGACGGTAGATATTGTACTATATGTCGATAATGTCGTTAAGAATTCCGGCTAAACTTCCGAAAGTCGATCAAATGGATTCGGCTAAAATGTTGCACATTTTCTCGCACAAATCTACTGGATAACATCGGAGAAAGGCAAACATTTCTGGTTACGCAAGGAAAATTTTAGTTCAATTATGAGAGAATCACAGACGAGGTATATTCTAGACTCTAGAGCCCCCTACCATTTCTGTTTCACATCCTACCGTATCGGTCGGAACCAACAATATTTTTGCATTCAATTTATTACCCTTTGCCGTACCATTTTCTTTAGTTTACAGTTATAGTGATTATTTTATATATTTTATTACAGTTACAGTCTTTATCCCGAAAAATGTAGAAGAGAAAAGAAAATTTATATTTTTTGTATAGCTACATTTATTTGAATACTTAAACGTCTTAAACATTGATTACAAACGAATCAAATTTTAATTTCATCGAGAAAGAAAGGCATATCATTCGTACCTGTTAGACTTCGTTAAAATCTTCATAACGAGTCTGATTCGTTAAAATTTTTAAATACGGCAAGGGGTTAACGAACGGTAGATGTCGCTTAACTTCAGCCACCTGTAACACTATTCGAGGCCACTCTATAATGCATAAGAATTTAAAAACGAGGGAAAATAATTCTCAGAAGCGTTTAAAAGTCCGCTAAAGCATCAAAGTATCATACGGGCAGTTTGAACATTTGTAGAAAATAATGTCAAGTCCTGCTAGATCATCGGGGACAAATCGTAGCCCGAGAACTCCTAGAAGACAAGTCCCAGGTTCTAGGTCTCCTTCTGTAGCAGGAACGCCTGGTAAATATCTTATTAGGTTACCGCCATAATTTCTTCACTGAATTTTCTTCATTTCAATTCTACGTAATTACACACATTTCTACAATATCCATTTTATTTACAAGGTGCTGCAACTCGCAGCGGAGGTGAAAATAATGTGGAAACTCCTTTACGATGGGGTACCACTGGCACACAACGACACGTACGGTCTGAAAGCCGGGCTGCTACAATTGTTGCTTCTTCCGAACATGAGAGTGCTGCTGGTTCTGGCGACCGTTTAACAGATCACTCGCAGATAATTGGATCAGAAATTGGTTTGCAATTATCGTCGCCAGTCAATTATGGTACTCCTAGTTCTCTAGGATCGATTCGAACACCGAGAAGCGGAATTCGTGGCACTCCGATTCGGCATAGACCTGATATCAATACAGACAAACGATTACGTCAGTTTTCGATACAAGAACCAGTAAGTATATAATGAAAACTTACGATAGAAGTGGAAATTAATTTTAGTTAATTGTTATAACAGATTCCAGAAGTCCCAGCAACATCAGAAAGCGACACAGCTGGACCGCACTTGGTCGTATGGGGAACAAACGTAGTTATAAATCAATGTAAAGAGCAGTTCAAATTGTTTTTCCAACGATTTATCGATCCGGAAGCTGAAAACGATGAACTACCAGAAAACATGAATGTATTAGAACCCTTGTATCTTCAGAAGCTAGAAGAAATACATACCTTAGAAGAGCCATACTTGAACGTAAACTGTGCTCACGTAAAATCTTTCGATGTTCATCTTTATCAACAATTAGTTTCTTATCCTCAAGAGGTAATACCAACTCTAGACATGGCAGCAAATGAATTATTCTTTGAGAAATTCCCAGCAGCGGTATTGGAACATCAAATCCAAGTGCGACCTTTCAATGTGGCTAAGATTAAGTCCATGAGAGATTTGAATCCTTCCGATGTCGACCAGTTGATTACTATACCAGGAATGGTAATCAGAGTATCGAGACTGATTCCGCAAATGCGAGAAGCTTTCTTTAAATGTAGCGTCTGCGCGTTTACAACTCTCGTTGAAATTGAAAAAGGAAAAACGAAAGAGCCTACAGTATGCGGGTCTTGTTCGCACAAATACTCGTTCACTTTGGTACACAATCTCAGCCATTTCTCTGATAAACAAATGGTTAAATTGCAAGAGGCTCCGGATGAGATGCCGCAAGGTCAAACTCCGCATACCATCGTTTTATTCGCTCATAACAATTTAGTAGATGCTGTGATGCCCGGAGATAGGGTCTCCGTTACCGGAATTTATAGAGCAGCCACGCACAAACCAAATTTTGAGCATAATTTGCAAGCTATTTACAAGACATACGTCGATGTTGTTCACTTTAGGAAACATGACTCCAAACGGTGAGAGAGAGAATAATAACGAAATATTTTTCAAAGCTTCTTTTTTCTAACTTTCTATTTTGCATAGTTTAGACTGCACGATCAAGAAGATGGCAAGGAACATAATTTCACACCGGAGAGAATGGAACTGTTGAAAACGTTATCACAGAAGAAAGATGTATACGAGCGATTGGCAAGACACATCGCACCCAGTATATATGCGAATACCGATGTGAAAAAGGGCATTATATTACAATTATTCGGTGGAACTAGGAAGTCTTCTACGATATATGGAAAACATTTTCGACCTGATATTAACATATTGCTATGCGGTGATCCTGGTACAAGTAAATCACAATTGCTACAATATGTTTATAATTTGGTGCCAAGATCCCAGTACACCAGTGGAAAAGGTAAAACAATATATTAGACTTAGAAATTTGTATGAAATATTATTTAAAACGTGCCAAAAAATATTCCAGGTTCCAGTGCTGTTGGTTTAACAGCTTACGTCACGAAAGATCCAGAGACTGGACAATTAATATTGCAGACAGGAGCACTGGGACTGGCGGATAATGGAATATGTTGTATTGACGAATTCGATAAAATGAATGAGAGTGCTAGATCAGTATTACACGAAGTAATGGAACAACAAACTTTGAGCATAGCTAAAGCTGGCATTATTTGTCAATTAAATGCTAGAACCAGTATACTTGCTGCAGCTAATCCATGTGAATCTCAATGGAACAAAAATAAAACTGTATTAATCCAACAATATTATTTTACTTCGAACACATTAATTATGTGTATATTATATATATACTTTCTGTGTTGTAGGTGGTTGAAAATGTGAAATTACCCCACACTTTACTTTCTCGCTTCGACTTGATATTTTTGATGTTGGATCCACAAAATGAGGCATACGATAATAAACTTGCAACTCATATGGTAACCTTATATTACAAAACTCCCGAAGAAGATGAAGATGAACAATTAAACAGAGGCATTGTTCGCGACTATATAGTATTTGCAAAAGAGCACGTTCAACCTGTACTCAACGAAGAAAGTCAGCAAAGATTGATACAAGCTTATGTTGATATGAGAAGAGTCGGGAGAGGTCGTGGACAAATAACAGCGTATCCTAGACAATTAGAATCTTTGATAAGATTGTCCGAAGCGCATGCTAAATTACGATTTAGTCCTATTGTAGAACTACAGGATGTTGAAGAAGCTTGGAGGTATTTAGTAAAACAAAATTACTGAAATTAACGATAAGTTAAGTTACATTCAAATAGCTAATTCTGTATTATAGATTACACAGAGAAGCTCTGAAGCAATCTGCCATTGATCCACTGAGTGGTAAAATAGACATTACTATTCTAACTACTGGCATATCTTCGGTAGCCAGGAAAAAGAAGAAGGAATTATGCGATGCGATACAAAAAATTATCGAAAGCAAGGATAAAGTTCATATACTTAATCAACAGAAACTTTTTGGCGAGCTTCGACAATCTTCTGAACTGGTTAGTCAAAATATATACCCAATTTTATATTAGTTTCAATAAATAATACTAACATTAATATATTTTTTTATTAGATGATTACTCGAGATATGTTTGAAGACGCTTTACGGGAACTTCAAGACAATGGATTAATAACAGTCATTGGAAGAAGCAGTATTCGCATATCATAATTATAAATACAATACATATTTTTTGTAATTTTTATACTGATTTTAATAATCAAACTAACTGTAAGTTACCTGTTGAACACGTCATTCACTCGAAATAAAAAGTGTACTTTTTAATATATTTTCGTGTCCTAAATCATTTTTTAATCTATTATTTTAATTTTGAAAAACGTTATTCGATAAATTCATGTTATAATATTCCTAATATAAAATTTACTTTGAAGTATAAATAAAAAGATGAATGAAACATTGGAACTGCTATGATTATAAAATTTCATATATAATAAGTAACATTTTAAAAGTATAATAATTTCATCGACAGAATATAAAATTTTCAATTATAAAATGTACGTTTAACCAATCATTGTGTAACTTATTTGTAATTTCTCACGTTTGTGATGTACAGAAATTTGAATCAACTACGCGCTATGTGTCACCCATAAAAATAGGTATACTCGAATTTTATTAATGCGCATCCACAAAACTCTTTCTCCAACACAACAAGCAGCATTGGTTGTGCTTCGAACGTAATTACATATATATTTTTCAAGCCATCGCTAAAAGCTGTTTCATGAAAAATTCATTTTCGAAGTAACATTTCTGTATACTAACAAAGTTGGAGGATTATATAAGTTCTGCTGAAATTCTTCGTGTTCGTAAAAACACCATTTTCATTCTTTCAGGATAAATAAAGACCTATGATCATAATTGAGGCCACAAATCGAGGTCAGGAGTGCTGCATTCAAGCAGAGACCTCCTACTGCGCTTCCCACTACAAAACACGGAAAAATTATAAGAAGTATTCGTTAAACGCTCTGGATTTTACACTTCCACGTACATTAATATCTTTCTTGCTATATTTGCTTTTTCTTCCTCTCGATCTCTCCCATCTATCCTTCCTTTCGTTCTATGATCTTCTTCTACCTTACGTTTGACACCATTTATCTGTCTCTCTTCTACCCATCCTCTGTGCGTTCCTCTCCTCCTTTCTATCTCTCTTTCTCTCTCTCTCTCTCTCTCTGTTTCACGACACTTCAAGTCCTTCTCTGTCTCTCTTAATCTTTCGTGCTCTGTCGAATCGAACTAGCCCCCTTCCTGCGAATTTACGTGGATATTTCTACTTGTGAACGGTTCCCAACCTTCAGGATGCAGGCCATTAAGTGCGTTGTCGTAGGCGACGGGTGAGTATTTTCGAATTTATTATAATGTTTGTCAATTGTTTATCTTTCTCCTATTCTCGATCCATACGACGATCTAAAAGATCTGACGATTGGTTTTTCCTGATCAAGAAACTATTTCAAAGCAGGCACCACACCCGATTATTCTTTACAATGCATTTTTATCAATTTCATTGTTAACATCGCTCGATATCAAACAGGAAAATCTAACACTTTCTATCGAAACGATCGTTTAGCCGTAAATAATTCATTCGTTCAATCATTTTCTTCCATTTTCGTTATCTGTTTTCTCTCCCCTTCCTCCTTTTCTTCCATGTTCACAGTTTACTTGTAATTATCCGCTGCATTTATCAACTTTCTCCTCCAATAAATTCGAACACATTTTCTATTTTCGTTTAACCTGAAATTAACCTTCTATCTAATAAAGATAATATGTTATTATGGATTCGTATGGTCAGTTTAATTATAATGTAATTGGTTGATTTCTACAGAGCCGTAGGTAAAACATGCCTCCTCATAAGCTATACTACCAATGCCTTTCCCGGGGAGTATATCCCGACAGTGTTTGACAATTATTCTGCGAATGTTATGGTGGATGGCAAACCGATCAATCTTGGTTTATGGGACACAGCGGGACAAGAAGATTATGACAGACTAAGACCGTTGTCGTACCCTCAGACAGATGTCTTTTTGATTTGTTTTTCTTTGGTGAACCCTGCCAGTTTTGAAAATGTACGTGCTAAATGGTATCCGGAAGTGCGCCATCACTGTCCAGCTACTCCGATTATTTTAGTAGGGACTAAATTAGATTTGCGCGAAGATAAGGAAACGATCGAACGATTAAAAGACAAGAAACTGGCACCGATTACATATCCCCAGGCATGTATTACTTATTATTCATTATTAGACTGTGGATCTTTATGTATTTATAGAAAAATTGAGTGGATGAAATTGAAAATTGTTGAGAACCTCTCCTCTATTAAAATCGTTAAGGGGAGAAATAACATTCAATTTGGTTTCTATTTCTTGCTGATGCACACAATTTTTATTTTGCATAAAGATCTGCAGTCTAATCATTATATTTCTAAGCAGGGACTTATAATCGAAACTGTTTTTCTAGAATCATTAATTACCGATTAATGTATAAACAAATCTTTGCAGTTTGAAGCAACATCGAAATCAAATATTTTACAACAATCTCTTAAACTATATCTTTACCTTGTTGGTTCTCATATTTTTCGATATAATGATTCTTTAAAACCTTATGCAATTCACATTTTTCTTATGTACTTGCATAAGCGAATGACCATAATTGAGGTGGTAATCTCTTATTCATAACTTGAGATGTGATAGTACATTTTTCAAATAAAATGTTTAGTATAGCATGTATACTCCAATAATATATTGGAGTAAAATGTGTACACTCCAATAATATAAGTCCCTGTACAAAATTAATAGATTGACTGTTTTCGAATATTGAAATTTGTAATAATTTTGTTTAAAATTATCATTAGGGTTTGACAATGGCAAAAGAGATTGGAGCAGTGAAATATCTAGAGTGTTCAGCCCTGACTCAGAAAGGATTGAAAACAGTATTTGACGAAGCAATCCGTGCTGTACTGTGCCCGGTTCTCCAAATGAAACCAAAACGCAGATGTTTCCTCCTATAATATTAAATGTCCGACGACGGCGGAGCACGTATAAATGCACTAACTTCTCCTCCGATCGGACTCGATTGCAGCAGGACATCTAACTCTGATGAAGGAAAAAATGCTGTATGGTCCATCCCTCTACAAGCATCTGCCATAAAAGCGCACAAATAAATTTGTATAATGCGTATGAAAAAAAAGAAAAGGTAAAAGAGAAAATATACGCAATTTAAGTGTTTCGGACATAGCTAAATGTTCTGAACAGAGAAAGGAAGCCAAATGAAAACTGAACTGATAATGTACAGTATATTAGAGTGTGTTATTAATATTAGTTATTACATATGAAACATAAGGAAACAAACATTACTATGTATGTGCGTTTGTGTGCACACAGGATACTAATCAATTTAATCGAAGAGGTAAACCATTTTATGCAATTTTGCATTGTATATTTTAGATAAAAACAAAATGTTTATCCATTTTTAAAAAAGCTTTAGTAATAGGAAGAGATTAATATAGCGTAAATATTAACATACAAAGTATTACAAACATTGCACTTATGTAAACAATAATTTTGTTTATCTCTTACTTACGTTACTTTTTTTTTTGTTCCATAACAAGCATTTCTCTCATAATAAGTTGGTCTTTTCCAGCTAATAAATTCCATACGGAGTCAATTAGCTATATGAAAAAAAGAAATCTGTATCTTTCGTGATAAATATACAGTTGCAAATCACATAAAATGACTTCTACCTTTAACTAAATTGGTTGATATTACTATATACATACCATGGTAAAAGATAGATAGTCATCTAAGTTTTAGAGGTGAGCAATACAAGTGCGATTCTAATTCTCTGCCTCTTCGCTGCGTTTTCATGTTGCTGTAAATTGACACGCACAACATGGCAAAAGAGAGACAAATTACAAAAAAAATTTAATATCAGAGGCGGGGAAATTTCGTATGCGTGAGAGTGTATGTTTGGGAAGAGTGCACGTAAAAAGCCAAGAGAGAAAGACGGAAGAAGGAATTATTCTATAGCAAGTAATTGTACATAAATGGTAAAAGTTCAAACTGTATTCCTATTACTATCATTTTACATGTATAAGCTGCTGAATCTAAATCGAACGTTACTTGTTTTTTATATATATATTATAAATATATATAAAGTGGGGCTGGACCGAGATCTATTTCAATCGTCGCAGATCCACTGACCTGTGCAATCTATCCGGGGAACGGGGATTCAGTCCATAAAATATCATAAATAATGTAACTAAATATGCTTTATTAAATGGGTGTTTATTAAAATTTTTCTAGTTATTCATTATGCCGTCGTGTCAAAGAACGTATAAATCATTGCGGATATCTGTTCAGGAGTATATTTTATATATTTCGTTGGATTCTTCGAAAACGATATACCACGGTATTTGTTATGGAAAACTGTGTAAGGGGGGACTATAGCTTGCTGAAGTTCTTTCCGTAACTCTTCTCGTAGTCGAGCATCAGGTACAGAATATGAGCGTTGACACTTCGCAACTTCTTCTAATTCCCTGGTGAATCCTAAGAATTTTTCTTTCAACGTTTTTGCTCCTGGTTCTGTGAATATGATAATAATGTTTATGATTTGTGTTCTTACCAACTCCGCCTTAAACACTATTACAATTTACGCGTATTATACTAATTACCGTAATTACTATACTGCGGGTCTTTATGCAAAATAAAAATGTTCCGCATTGATTGCGGGAAGCAGGAATAAAATAAAAATTGATTTCATTCCTTAATGACTTTGCTACATGAAAAACAATCAATTTCTTCATAAACGCATAAAGATCCGCAGTCTAGTAATTACGTTGTACACGAATTGTATGTTTTTACGAAATTTATATATTTTCAACATTACCAGTACGACATTTAAAATTCTTTTTATTTTAAATAATTTGTCACGGACATGCAATTTTATATGTAAAAATAAACGAATGATAAAAAGTAGTCTTTTATTTTCAATTATAAGATATCAATAGCATTTAGAAGAACAAACCTGGTTCGTCAGTCGGCTGTTCGAGGTAAGTGCGTGCTTTTGAAAATGTAGTTGAAACGTAATTACTTTTATCGCGTAACAAAAGATCATTATACGTATGCTCTGCATTAGGCTCTGCTAGTAAGAGCAGTTCCATTAAGGAACTGCGACGTAAAGCATTTACAACATGATTATGATTATTCAAACGAAAGAGTGCTCGCAGCGCAACGTCCGAATAGCAAGTATCACTTTTACTTACAAGCGCTAAATTTAATTGTGCTAATACTTTTTCTAAAATCAGAAAAGGAATTATATTAAAATACTTCAAATAATGTTTACGAATTCTTAATAAAGATATGAAACGATACTAACTAATGTACGTTCCTAAAACGATTCTGTACATGTTTTCAGATTGTTTCACGGAAATTGTGCCCTCCATATCAGTGCTACGTCTTAGAACAACTCCCGCAGTATCTGAATATTCTGCTAGCTGCTCTAAAAATACTAACACGTTGCTTGTATTTTCTGCTACGGTTCCGTCTTTGGGTAAAACTGAGTTCGACTCGTTTCGAACGCTTTCTGCAAAATCTTCTAGCGCTTTTGCCCCCTGTAAAAAATTGCATACTGTAATAAAACGTACATCTATAAATTTCATAGATCTAAGGCCTCGTACAGACTAGAACATTTCGACGAACCGCGCCGCGAACTGCGCCGCGAACCGCGCATTTCGACGAACATTTCGACGAACGGTGCCACGAACGCGAACGGGTGATACTTACAAATCTGTTTGCAGGATGGATAGCATATTCTAAATATTCATAATAAATGTCAAGAAATAAACAGAAATTGATAAACAAAGACATCGGTGATTTAATTATCCGAAAAAATTACAATTCTACTTCATAGATTCCAGTCGGGACGGGAATTTTTCTTGGGATCGGGACGGAATCCCGAAAATTATTCGGGAAATATTATCGGGGATCCCGGATATTTTACGGGAATTCCGAATATTTTCGGGAATCTCGCACACCCCTACAGAGATCCCGAAAAAATTCACGGGAAACCCGAACACCACCGGGAATCCCGAATATTCTCAGGAAAAACTCAGGATTTTTGGGATCCCGTCCCGACATGATACGAGGCTTCCCATTACGTTCCCGGCATCGGGATTCGGGAATTCCCGTCAAGTCCCGCACATCTCTAGTATTTGCCGCTACTGTCAAGAGACATACATTTTCTTAAATATCGAGAGATGTAGGGTTCTTATAGAAAAAGCTGGAGGCAACCCCGCTAAAAACCCGGGAATCCCCGAATCCCGATTCCGGGAACGGGATGGGAAGCCTCGTATCATGTCGGGACGGGATCCCAAAAATCCTGAGTTTTCCCGAGAATATTCGGGATTCCCGATGGTGTTCGGGTTTCCCGTGAATTTTTTCGGGATTTCTGCAGGGGTGTGCGAGATTCCCGAAAATGTTCAGAATTTCCGTAAAATATCCGGGAAAAGAATGCAATGTTTTCATAGCAAGGGCCTCTTTAATAATTTGAGACAAATTATGAAGTAGAAATGTAATTTTTCCAGATAATTTAAATCACCGATGTCTTTGTTTATAAATTTCTGTCTATTTCTTGACATTTATTATGAATATTTAGGATATGCTATCTATCCTGCAAACAGATTTGTAAGTGCCACCCGTTTGCGTTCGTGCGCGGCGGCGTTCGTGGCACCGTTCGTCGAAATGTTCGTCGAAATGCGCGCCGAAATGCGCGCGGCGGCGTTCCCAGAGCTGATGGATCGACCGTTCGCACGAATGCGCGCCGAAATGCACGCCGAAATGCGCGCGGTGACGTTCGTAGCACCGTTCGTCGAAATGTTCGTCGAAATGTTCGTCGAAATGCGCGCCGAAATGCGCGCCGAAATGCGCGCCGAAATGTCATAATATCTCACATATTCAAGTCATTTAATCTCGAATCTGATGCTTCGTACAGACTTGAACATTACAACTCAATAAATTGTCAACATTTTCTGTATTTGTTTGTGTAGTATACGCTGCTACAGCTCCCATAGTTGTTCCGCAAGGAAGTCTGGAAATAGCACAAATCCGTTCCGATCGCCGTTCGTCGAAATGTTCGTCGAAATGTTCGTCGAAATGTTCGTCGAAATGCGCGGTTTGCGGCGCGGTTCGCGGCGCAGTTCGTCGAAATGTTCTAGTCTGTACGAGGTCTAAAATATATGTAACTTACAGTTACGTTCAGAGTATTAAGCACAGAAGTAAATTTAGACCGAAGAGCGTAGTCACAGCCCTCAACGGTTCGTTCCAAATCCGGTTTTAGTTCGCCGAGATGTTTTAAAATTGGGAAAATGACCAGCACTGCTGAAAAATCACGTCGTACAATGCATCTCTTAGCACGAGTTGCTATACTTTCTCCGTCGTGAGCTACTAGATCCATGGCTTCGCGCACGGTAGCTTCTAAAACTTGGGCCTGTAAAGTAATCGGCAAAATCTTGGCAACCAGTGACCGTTCAGCCTGCATCAATTTGTGAAGTCCAACTGTTAATAATAAATAGTTCTCCATTTCTTGTTCGTCCGGTGCTGTATCCTCTACAGAATGCGCAGATAATTGTGGCGGTGGTTTTCTGGATGCAGTCAAGGATAAACCTAAACCGGTAGTTTGAGAAGCTTTCAATAACATTCTGCTTGCTTTTTTCTCTATAGCATGCTGTAATCTTTTAGAAGCTCTTCTTCCACTAGCCTCTTGGCCGCTTATTGAATGTCTGTTGCCAAATTTAGCTTTCTGTCAAATATAATACAATTATTAATCCTTAACAGTACAATTATTTATCCTTTTCTTTTAGGGTTTTTAAAATCCTATTTTCACTGGTAATAACATTTGTAACTCCAAAATACATAAAAATCGTACTACATTCTGTTGAATTTCATACTCTAGCCTTTTTCGAAAGTTTTTATAAACTGTAAATGCAAGAAGATCCGCAGTCTAGTTATTACGAACTACTTACTGGTAAAGGACTTCCGGCATGTGTACTACCACCGCTAGCACTCCTCTGATGTTCTTTTAACAATTGCAAAGATCTTAAAACAATTGCGGAGCGCACAGACGCATAAATTTTTACATGTTTACGATGTCCTCTTTCCTCAAGCCAACCAGCAATTTTAAGTAAATCACCTAAAATACTTTCTGGTAATTGACAAAGAGATTGAGGAGCATCTTCGCCACTAGTGTCTTCATCGGAGCCAATCAAGTCCAAAAGAACAATTGGTAATATTGGTTTACTTTGTCTGGTTAAAATATCATGGAATTCTGCATATAAAGCATCTAATCCAATCACGAATAAACTTGTTACATTTTCTAATTCTACTGAACTTGGATTATTTTTCTGAAAGTAACGTTGTGCATTAAATAGACGATTCATCGCTTCCAGAAAGCTGTCTAAGCCTCCGGATCCTCCTGGACCTGCTTGCACTGCTCCTTCTACTTCCTGACAAACTCCGTAATATCCAATCGCATGATCTAGAGCATTTAAAGTCCTTTCTATGTCTGGAAAAGAAAACACGTAAGTATGCAATTAAACTTCATGGATTTTAATATATTTGCGCAGACAAAATTGAATTAGAAATTTTATACTGAAATGTAAAATCAATATAGTTTTGTTTAAAAGTTTAAGGAAAGTATTTGTCATAAACAGTAATGACTAGACTACGGATCTTTATGCAAAATAAAAATGGTCTTCCTCAATTACAAGACAGGAATGCTATAAAAATTTTTTTCCAACTTTAAAAATTTTAATAAATTGAAAATAATATATGGATATTCATAAATTATCTTAATGTTTTTACTGTTTTATATTACATCCACCCATTTTTGTCATAAATGCATAAAATCTGCAGTCTAGTAATGACCAAGCAAATACCAGTAGACAATGCATTCTTGCGAAACACATACTTTGCTGTTGCGCTTGTAGATTTCCTGTTTCATTGTAAACAGGAAGTATAGTACGCCTTAAAGTTGCAAGACGTTGTTCTAAAGAAGAAAGTATTCCAACAACACTGCTAGTTAATTTTCTACTTCGTTCTTCTGCTTCCTTCAAAGCTTCCAAGGAAGCAATTTCTGTTTCTAATTTGCATTGTATTTCAAATCTTCGTTCAGATGTGTCAGCTTTTGTAATATGCATCATTTTATCTGTAAACAGTTAAATGTCAGACATTCGAAAGACTTGGAATTTTGTCTGTTAAATAAAATGAAAAACTAACGAATATTTTATTAATCTGATTATACTAAATACAAATATAAACACACACACACATACACATTTCTTGTCAAAAATTTCTTGTCGAAAACTTACGTGGCAATACTCTTGGAATTCTTACACGTATGATTACAACGAACCGAAATGAATCTTATGGAAATATTTATACGTCATGTTAAATGGCGTCATTCTTTTCAAGAGAACATAAATTTGACATTTGATATTTTTACGTAATTTTACAATACAGAATTTTGAGGTTACTTGTACTTGGGCAGATTATGTACTTGACTAATAGATGTGAAACTTCGCTGGTTTTTAAGAACCAATTTTCAAGGTGCATGTACAAAGCAAATTATGTTCGGTATATATATTAGATGCATATACATAGGATTCTGTATTGTTGTCAAATATAGTATGATCTGTAAAAATAATATATTATATATACCCAGATAGCACAGCCTGCCCGAGCCCACCACCGGCCCAAACCTCCCGAGGCCCGTGCAGTGACCTACAGGTTACTATCTAACACAATGCTTGGATCGGCTCGAGGCTGATTCCGTTGGATCCGTGCCTGATTTTTATGCGCGCAATGGCCCGGAAATAGCCAGGCATGGGCTCGAGCCCAGGGCCTGCCGGCCGTGCCAGATTTCAGCCAGATTTTGAGAGGGCAGCACGGTCACACTAATGTGGCCAATCAGTGCTTCGATTGAGCCCAACTTTTCTCGCGACATCTTCTCTCTCCACATCATGTTTAGCCTGGAACAGCTCCTACATCATCTTTAGCATGGAACAGAACCTACACCATCTTTAGCAGGAAACAGAACCCACTTTACTGTTATTAAGACTTTTGAGGGCGTTTGCTGCCTAGATTGATCTTTATCTGGCGTTTTTGACTACTGAAAAAACCCATGTTTGTATTATCACGAAATGGGAACGCAAATGCCGCACCCTTGCAATCTTGTAAATGGGCTGAAATCTGGCTGAAATCTGGCACGGCCGGCAGGCCTTGTGCTCGAGCCCATGCCTGGCTATTTCCGGGACAATGCGCGCATAAAAACCAGGCCCAAACAGTGCTTCGATCGGTGCTACCTTTTCTCGCACATGCGCGACAATTTCAGCCTCAGTAACGTAACTATATCGATGAAATCGGGTAGCTTGAGCACCCCGCAGACTTTTATAATTGAAACTTATTCTTTATTTTGAGGATGGGATAGGGAAAGAGCACTACAATAACTACGCAAAAGAATACATAATAAAACAAGGAAATAACACTGGTACATTCCCGCCAGAATAACTGCCTCAAGGCGTCAGTGCTCTGGCCGCTCCGCAACCCAATAGTAGATACGTTACTGTTTTCTCGCGCATGCGCGAGAAAAAGGTAGCAGCGATCGAAGCACTGGGCCCAAATCGAGCCGGTGTGCTGTCTGGGTATAGTAACAATTATAGAAAATACGTAAAGTACGTATTTATGTAATAATTGTGTTCTTAACTGTGATGTAAAAATGTTTATTTGCGATATAAATATATCATTTATTATAATATAAATATAAAATATAGAGTAATTACTCTATATGTCCTATTAATGTACTTATATTACTCTATATGTCCCTAAAATACGTATACAACAGTATACAAATGTAACACTGATCTATATATGAAAATAATCTAATAAATGGAAAAATTAAATTAAAGACGTTCCACTCGGTACATAATAATTACACATAACCGAAGAAGTGTAACGAATTGGAAATTCCTCCGATAATTCGATAACAATTAAACATTCCAATGTAAAAAATTATAAAATAAATACACGACATGGGCGTATACAGGCGTATAAAATATTCAAGTACATGAACTTGAATTATTTCTTGATAAGAAAGGGTTGGCACGTCTGAGTTGAGCAGCTGTTCAGAACGCAAGCATACATCGTCCAAGGCCAACGTGAACAAAACTCGGAAATATTCGGATCGAATTCGACACTTTACTTTGCGTGTTTGAATCGAACAGTTAGTAACGTATATTTCATACAGTTAGAAAAATATTTCTATGTAATAAAATAGAAAGTTTTTAATTTTCAGAGTTATATAAAAATATTTTAATAGATACTTTAGCATGAATATTTAATTTACTATCAGAATTTTGTAAATCACAAGGTACTTGTACAGAATATTTTATTGTTTTAATATTAATGTTTAGTATTAATTATAAAATTATACGATGTGTGTTCCAGCTGTTTAAAACACAATTATAAGATGGACAAACCTGTGTCTTCTGATATTGTACTAATTGCTGGTAATTCTCATCCAGAGCTTGCGAACCTCATCGCCAAGTAAGTTTCCACGAATGTTCATCTACGTTACGTTATTGCGTTACATGCAATCTTTTTCTTTTAAAGTCGATTGGGTGTTAAGCATGGAGGATGTTCTGTATATCATAAATCAAATCGTGAAACTATGGTAGAGATCGGAGACTCTGTACGCAGTAAAGACCTATACATTATTCAGACTGGCACCAAGGATGTAAATAACAATATAATGGAGCTTCTAATCATGGCATATGCATGTAAAACTTCTTCGGCAAAAAACATTGTCGGCGTTATTCCGTATTTACCTTATTCTAAGCAATGCAAAATGCGTAAACGCGGTTGTATAGTCTCAAAATTATTAGCAAAAATGCTTTGCAAGAGCGGATTGACTCACATAATCACAATGGATCTACATCAGAAGGAAATACAAGGATTTTTCGATGTTCCAGTGGATAATTTACGTGCTAGCCCATTTTTACTTCAGTACATTCAAGAATCTGTATGTAAATAGTGCAACTGTAACATATTTGTATTTCATCATTATAAGTTTATTCAATTAGATTCCAGACTATCATAATTCCGTAATAGTTGCCAGAAATCCTGGCAGTGCTAAGAAAGCAACCAGTTACGCAGAAAGATTACGTTTGGGTATAGCAGTGATTCACGGAGAACAACGAGAAGCTGAATCAGATATGAATGATGGACGCTATTCTCCGCCAGCTTTAGCATCGCGAACAATGGAAGTCGGAGTTGGAGTTCCAATGCATCCTGCAAAAGAAAAACCTCCGATTAATGTTGTAGGAGATGTGGGTGGACGCATAGCTATTATGGTGGTAAGTATATTGAAATAAACTTCGTGCAAAGAAAAAATATATGTAATTTAACTTTTATTTCAGGATGACATGATAGACGATGTTCAGTCTTACGTTGCTGCAGCAGAAGTTCTCAAAGAGAGAGGAGCATATAAAATTTATGTATTAGCCACGCACGGACTTTTGAGCTCCGATGCGCCAAGATTAATAGAGGAGTCTCCGATCGATGAGGTAATAACATTGAAAAATCAACGTTTCTGATCAAATTGAATTACGAGTCGAAGAAGATTGATTTAAATTTAAATTTCTAGGTTGTCGTAACAAACACAGTTCCGCATGATGTCCAAAAAATGCAGTGCCCAAAAATAAAGACTGTTGATATCAGTATTTTACTGGCTGAGGCTATCAGACGTATACACAACAAGGAATCAATGTCGTATTTATTTAAAAATGTCACTTTGGAAGATTAAAAAATATAACGAAGTAATAGATTATATACAGTGTCGGATTAAGACCTTTAGAGGCCCTAAGCACTTGAAAGATATCGAGGTCCCCTTATGCAGAATTTCTTAGCCATTTTCGATAATTTTACTGAAAAGCGTTATTAACAAAAGTTTTGCTGATTCTCTATTGATTTTCATTCTTCCACTTGTACACACATGCACATAAACACTTAGCAATATTAATACTATGTAAAAGATATAAAATTCGAAAAATTCCTATGGTACCCTAAGTACGTGCTTACTTTGCTTATTGGTTACTCCAGCACTGATCTTAAATATAATACAAGTTTCCATATTTGGGGACCGTACTCGAAACATATCTATTGAATTTTGTTTATTGTTTTACAGATATTAATGAACATGCTAGTCTATGTAAAATCATGTCGGTGATCAAATTATTTGAATATATTCATATGTTTAGATTTATCATACGTATTTCCATATTCATAAGTCTATGTAAGTTGGATTAGAAAGTTTGATGTTTGATGTTAACTAAGTGGTACGATATTACGAAAATTATATTTTATATTAAAAAAAAAATGGGTATGTTTTAGATCTTCAAAATTATAGATATATTATTTTACATTGTAAAATAATAATGTAAAATTGCGAGAAAATGGAATAGTTGTTTTACTTCCTTTAATTTACAATTAAACGTAGAATATAATGAACATTCGAGTTTGGACAAGTAGATCAATGAACATGTTGCTATGGAAATACACAGTTCCGTAACGACAGTCGCAAACTTTGCTCCATTTATACAGATACCAACTTGCTCAAACCAACTTTGTCAGGATGTCTGTAGAAACTACAAATCACAAATTTGTAAAAATTTGTGTTCTGTTGCAATCGGAAGAAAAGAAGCGTCGTGCGCAAGGCTTGAAAGAAATTATACAAATTTTAAGAACGCGACAATCTGAAAGTGAAATTATCGAGTTGTGGAATGCTGTAAACAAATCATTACATAAAATCTTAACGGATTCTGCTGAGATTTGCCGTGACAATGCTGTAGAAATTTTCCAATTACTTCTAGCTAACTTAACACCTCACGATAATTACATCTTATATTTACTTCCAATCTTGTCGAGGCGATTGGGTTCTCAGGAGCTAATCGAAACTTCAGAAGAAGTTAGGCTGAAATGCGTTACATTATTAAAGCTATTAATTTTAAAATATAATACGTTATTGGCATCGTACGTTGATGATTTAATCAAAATATTAATACGTACTATATCGGATAATTATCCACTAGTTAAAAGAGAAAGTTGTGCTTGTGTATCTGAGTTTGCTAGGAATTTATCAAGACATTTTTATGCTCATTCTGAACAGTTTGTAAAACCAATTTTGGGTAATTTTGCACACCAACATTATAGAGTTCGCATTGCTTCTATCAGAACAATTGGAGATTTGATTCAGTATGGAAATAGTAAATCTGTGGAAAATGTGGCCACTCCTTTAGCTGAAAAGCTATTCGATCAAAATGGGCTTATTAGAACTGGTATTTTACTATTTCAAGCTATTTTTATCCGATCTTTATCTGTATTTAGTATATAATAAGTATAATCATATTTCTCCATAGCTGTAATAGAAGTAGCGGGTTACTGGCTTTTAAATTTAAAAGATCGGTATAGTTGGTGGTATAAAATTCTTCCGCTGCTTCTAACAGGCCTTCATGATGATTTACAAGAAATTCGAGAAAAGGCTGGAAGTCTTTGGAATGCTGTAGGGGAGTTATATATGACAGAAAATCAGAATGACGAAAAGTTTAAAGATAAAATGGATTTTCTTACTAAGGCTCCTCTCCATTACCCTAATAGTATGTTTAGTATTATGGTTATTTGAAATGTGCAATATTAAATAATTTAAATAATTTTTAATTTAATTATTTAAATAATTTTCAACTTTTTATAGTTGCCCGACCAAATTTAGGATGTCGTGTAATAGCACAGCAAACTTTCAGCAAATTGATTAATGGAATTAATTTAGAATTAGGAGATTGGATGGCCGATATAAGAGTGAGATCTGCACAACTACTTTGTGTATTTATTTTAAATATAGAAGAGGATGTTACGCAACACATTGAAAAACTTTTACCATCTATGTATCGGTAAATGTATAATTTTCAGCTACAAATTATTTAACATGTGTAATCTTCACTTATATTTATTCTGAACATATAAATTATTCGACAGAGCTTGCAACGATGAAGATACTAGAGTTGTAGAAAACGTGGAAAGAGCGGCAGAATATTTAGGATATTTTGTGCATCCTGAAGTCTATTGCCGTTTAATAATTCCCACCCTCGAAGAAACTCCTTCGGTTGGTCACTTGAAAGTATTTTCTGCGATTCTAAGGAGTAGCGAACGTAATGCACTCCTTTCATCATTAGAAAAACTTGGGAAATTCATGCAGCAGTCACATATTTGTCAAAGTAAAAAAACAATGTACCAACAACAAGTTCTTTCTTGTTGTCAATCCTTAATGTCAGTGTGCAAAGAGGTTCGCTTCTTTTATCAATTATACATTTGAAATTCTCTGCTGTTTATAAATTTCAATATAATTAAAAATTTATAGGATTGCAAAATTATATCAAAGGATTTATTCATAGTAATATTCACTGTTCTATCAATGGCGAAAGAACATACAGTCAAAATAGAAGCTACAGAAGTTTTAAATGTTATTGCACACATCAATCACTTGCACAATGTAGAAAGTCTCTACTGCGAATACATTAAAGAGTTTGGTCCGCTATTTTCCGATTGCAAGGCATGGTCGATCTATAATGCTGAATCTCAAATTTTTTGTGCATGTTTGAGTCATGTTAAAACAGTCCTTAATTTTAATATGAGCATTATGTTGCCAATTTTGGAGCAAACCATGGCAAACGATGCTGATCCTGAACTGAGATTGAAACATTTCATTTTGTTATCAGAGTATTTTAATCAAGGGTGTTTACATGAAATTATGGATCTAAAGTTCTCTTATCAATTCTTGGAAAACTGTATATTTCCTGGATTAATTTGGAGCGCAGGAAGAGCTGCCGAAGCTATACGCACCGCAGCTGTCTGCTGTCTGTGTGCTTTTCTGGAGAAATATAAAGCGGATTCTTTCGTAGAGACAAATCAACGTTTTTCAGAAGAAGATATTCCTTCTGTATTAGATAAAATAATTCCTACTCTAGTTAGTCTAGCAGATGATAATTCTAAAAAGAGTAGACTATACTCTTTACGGGCTATATACTTGATAGTGTGCATCAGAAAAAGATTTTGCAACATCACCGAAGAATTTATACACAAACTATACCCTGTACTTTTGAAAAGACTGGATGATGGATGTGACAATATTAGATCAGCGTCTTTAGAAGTTTTAGTGAAAGTCTGGAGCTTTATACCTGAGGATTATAATCTGAATTTCAATAAAGCTCACGTAGATACTCTGTATACTACAACTATAATATATTTAGACGACCCAGAAAATGAATTTCAAGATTATATGCTAGGTAATTATATATATTGTATTATTATTACTAGACTGCAGATATTTATGCGTTTATTAAATTAATAATTGTTGGAAAATTTTTAAAACTGAAGATATTAATGTATGATTTCTCCTCTATTAAAATTAAGGGAAGAAATAACATTCAATTTGGTTTTTATTTCTTGCATTCGATGCAGACAATCCAATTGATCCACAGTCTAATTATTACAATGAAGTTACTGCTAATGTTAATATATTCTAATTACGTATACTTTCAGATAGTTTAAAGGAGTTAGCAAAAGTGCATCCAGAACTACTGTACCAAAAGCTTCAGAACTGCAAAACGAATTTTCGAAACCAAAAGGGTATAGATATACTTTTAGAACACTGTCAATATATTTTAAGAAATGAATTGAGTCTAAGTAATATGTCCGATAAGAAGTAGTAATATAAATAATAATTTTAGGAGAAACTCTCATATATATTTGTGTTTTAATGTATGTACATCTATTAATTATCATTTATCCTAAATAAATAATTACAACAAAAACCTATTTTCTATAATTTATAGAATGTTTCGACAGTTGTAAACAGAAAATGTAATAACGCCATGTCGGAGATTTCATAATTTGTAAATAATCCTACATATTACAGCTAACAAATATGACGTCATGCATGACTTAAAATTCTATATGTATTTAATAATAGAAGGATTATAATTTCGAACGAATATGTAGGAATAACTTGTGGATACATTTAAAAAGTTAATTCGTGAAAAAGCAAAATATGAAACTGTTTACATGTAAATACATTGATCTGTAATAAACTGTATATATATGTATATAATATGGATACAGATATATGATACAATTGTAATAAAACGCGGGAAACGCATCGCATTTTCAATAAACAGACATTTCGACAAAGTCTACATTCGACGAATAGACTAAGGAAAATTATGTGAGAATGAATTTATCTAAGTTTAAAGGTATTATAACGTTAAATACAAAACGAATTACGTATTTTTAAGAAAAAATCATTTAAGAAACAACCTGAAACAGAAATTAACCTTGAATGACTATCAGAACAGGAAGTACCCGCCCTTTTGATGCCGCCATATTGTCCATGTCTTCCGCTTTGAGAAGCGAATCACAGAGGGGTGGCAAACAGGATTAAGAGATTGCTAATAATTTTGCATAAGTTTTCGTTCTTTAATCTTTGTCATCCTACTTTATAATTAAGGTAAGTTTACTATTCAAACATTTCGTTTCTATCGAAATTCTATTGTTTTCTCTGGATTATTTGTTAACAGTTTTGCACTTTCATCCAGACATTTTTTATTTGCCTGTCATTTTCCTGCTTCGAAATTTCTCGCCCTTTCTTTTCATGATTGATTAACATTTCGATATTTTATCGATCACTTTATGTCATAGAAGTGTACAAGAATTATACCGGGAATGTGCATTACTATTAGTTTTTCATAATTTGATATTTCTAAAAATATTCTTCTATAGAAACACAGTGTATAACAATGTATACATCGTAATGTGTGTGTGTGTGTGTGTGTATACATATGTATGTGTAATTATCGAAATTTATAAAATCATTATTGATTCGAAATTGTCAATACAACATTTGTAATATTTGTTTTTAATGTATACGATCGAAAATATGTTGTAATAAATATGTATATTTAATAAAATATAAGAATGTAACAATGATTTTATTATAGCAAAGATGTCAGAGTCGAATGCAGATCATATAGACTCTGTGGAAGAGGAATTGGAAGTAGAATCTAATTACAGACCTCCGCCAGAGAAAACCATCGAACAGATTCTAGAAACAGACAAAGAAGATGAAAGTTTACGTAAATACAAAGAAACACTTCTAGGAGAAGCAAAGTCTGGTGGTGTTGTTGTAGGTATGCAAGTTATTAGTTACTTAAGTTTAGCTGATCAAAAGATAATATGCAGAAAAATGATATTATACATTTTTTTTAATCAACTTTCTATAGAACCTAATGATCCGAGGAAGGTAATAGTCAAAAAATTAGCACTATGTGTTGCGGACCGACCAGATATGGAATTGGATTTAACGGGTGACCTGTCTCAATTGACGAAACAAACATTTGTAATAAAAGAAGGCATTAGTTATAAAATAAGGATTGACTTTATTGTGCAGCGTGAAATTGTGCATGGTTTAAAATATGTTCAAAAAACATATCGGCTTGGAGTACCCGGTAAGTAGTAAAAATGGTTAAACAATAATTATATGATTTTGTTATTAACTTAAACCTGTAAATAACAATTAACAAAGATATTAAATTAAACCTATATTCGATTTTTGTTTAATGTTTTCCTTGCTAGGTGTCACAGGTAATTTTAAAGTTCAATACTTATGTGTTTAAAGTGAATTATTGATTGCCAAGTTTATCAACGATTCTTACGTTACATTTCAGTGGATAAGATGATGCATATGGTTGGTTCTTACCCGCCAAAAACAGAAGTGCAATCATATACAACCCCAGCGGAGGATGCACCAGCTGGAGTAATGGCGCGTGGTGCCTATAGTGTAAGCTCCTTGTTTACTGATGATGACAAGCATGAACATCTAAAGTGGGACTGGTCGTTTGAAATTAAGAAAGACTGGAAAAAATAAGCTTCCTTTCATAACTGGGAGCCCTATAATGATCGCAATTCAAATAAAAATGCCAAAAGGGACTCTAATTTTGATAGCTATTCAGCCGTAATGCGATGCCATAACTGTATTTTCTAAGTAATAAGAGAAAGAGTAATGTTGATATTTATTTAGATACTTTTCCTGAATCGTAAACCTTAAACAAAAACAGTTGAATGCGCGCGCGTAAACACACGAAAACAGACGCCTTTGCGGAAGCATATGATATGTATGTATATAAGACATATATATATGCATATGTATATATATATATATGCATGTATGTACGTTATCCACTTCATACCACCGAATCATGTAGACACTATTTTGTAATTGTTCAAATCGTGCACAATGTTGATCAGTATTTGATTACTCTTACAGTGTAGTTAACTATATCCTATTTTAATTCGTTTTGCTTAGAAAACCACAGATCAAGGTTTTTTAATGCTGTAATATTTATGTATTACTTCATTGAAGAAATTTATAGATACTATTTTAATGCATTTCCATTAATAGAGAGAAATATAGATATTCACTTTTTTTTAATTATTACCGTAAGAAAATATGTTTTTCTGAAACATGAGAAATTTTAAACATAATAGAAAATGAAAAAAAATATTTGAAATGCATGATCCAAAAACATACATTATAAATTTAAGAGAATTTAGAGTGTGCACTAAAAAATATACTTTGCATCACATACATTATTACTATTAATTTTTATATGTTCCTTTAAATGTGGTTTATTATATTTAAGGTACTTGAAAGTATAATAATTTTTGAGGTGCATTATCATTGCTTTGCTTCAAATTTAATATGTGTATTTTGAGCGGTCGTTTCATAAACTGTAATATAAGAAGGAGTTCGCAACATAAATTAGTATTTAAAACAAAACAGTCATTAGAATTGTAATTTCGGATTACAATAAAAATTCATAAAATGAAAGATTTTAATCTTCGAAAATTTTCATATACTTTTTTTTGTAGATTTTTTATTAATCCGTTTCAATAAATATGACCAATGTAAAATCTAATAATAATCAGGTTTTAATATGAAAAATGGAAGTGAGTCAAACTGTCATTAAAATGTATTATTTTTAAGTGTTACTAATTTTTTGTTTATTAAGTTATATTTTACTTCTCGCGAAGTATAAAAATTTATATGCTTATATACATATATTCAATGAAAATTTTTGAGTATTCGATACCATTTCTTACGTCTTATAAAGATTATCGATGAAGCAGGTTTGTAGAATAATTAACCAGCTAAAATGATTTTGAATGTTACTTCGCTTTTAAGCTTGCATATATCTGATTTACATTTATAATACTGTTTAATACAAAATTGTGAGTGAATTTTCTGTCATTCCTTGATATTGTGCATTTATTAACCTATAATTTGAAGGTTATATGCTAATAAGTAAACTACGATTTTTTAATTCATGTTATTTTAAATTTTTGAAAATTGATGTACACGCATGAATATACGTCAACTATAATAATAATAATGTATATAATTTATACATTTGAAAGAAATTATAAAAGTTGATGTATCGATAAGTTTATTATAGATCTTCATTAAGTTTTAATAATTAATTTACTAATAAATAGAAAAATGCAATGTATGTTTATTAACCATTTGGATATGTATATGCAAATTTATATTATTACATTGTTTATGCATAAAATAAAATTATGCTCATTATAAACTTATTATTTGTAAGAAAGGCAGTTTTTAATATCTTTTATTTCTTTTTGTCATATTGTTTGAAATAGTAAGTAATAATAGAATATTCTTAAGTTGAGAATATCGAACTTCATACCTTTTGTTTATTAGACATAAGAACAAAGGTAACCTGCTCGTACTTTTATGTGCAAATTTTGCATTTTAAAAAGAAATATGTAATATTTTGTACTTCACTTTGATTGTATATTTTTTACAAAATAGACTTGGAATAAATCATTTGAAATATTCGTTCGAACAACTCTCATTTCTACGAATACTGTTTAATCATTTTATTTATAGGTTTTAGATGTAGGGAACCGAGTATTACGAGTGTATGTACCATCTACAGTGGAAACAGAGATATTTTATAAATTATATATTATTATTGAACTAACTAAATGAAAACAGTGTTCACAATATTTAATTTACCAATTGTTATACTTTTGATCTCCACTGTTGGATGGTACTACTGATAAATGTTTTTAAGAAGATAAACAAAGGATTAATATGTGTGCTTTATTCTACATATCCTTGCAGTATTAAAAAATTGAGCTTTAGAGTATTTGCCAATCTTTTCGATTTATTTGTATGAAGCGTAAAATACAGTGGACAGTAGATGATTTCTTCCATCCAAACCCTTTCGTTGCGGTGGCTCTGAAACAAATCTTTCTTTTTCTAAATTTTTCATTATTTAAAAAATTGTCAAATTAAAATGAAACACTTTCAAGCAGCACCGACAATTCTTCACTTTTAAATTTGTCACAACTGTTTTTCTGTAGAATATGAAATTTGAAAATGCTACTGTTTTTTCTCATTTTTTAAATATTTTAAATTGTTACTTTTTTTAAGAATTAAAAAGCCAGAGAAGGCCACAAACCACAAAGAACACTAATTGCACAATTGATCTAAGTGAGATGGGAAGAATCTTCTTGAGAAAAAAACCAAGGAAAACCACACCACCAAATTCACGGTCAAACTTCACAAGAAAACTTGTGTTCGAAACCCATGCGACTGATTGCCAAGTGTCACGATGTGCATTTTTATGGCGATACAATTAAACTTCTCTATGTAACAATCATTTTTCTTTTTTTCTCGATACCACTGAGATCAACCGATATATTTCTTCCTGGCAAATTTCCGTTTCCTATTGAACAAATTGAAAATCCTGCGTTGCCACTAAAATAATCAACGATCTTCCAGTTAAAAATCATTTACATATCTAATGTTAGAATCATTATTTTTTCCATCTGGTGTCACTGAAACTTTGGTAGGTGAACTAAGAATAATGAACGCATTAAACTCAGCGTAATAGTCATCTATTTGTTGTTCCAACACTATTGTGTGATTAAACCACTGCACCTTCAATTGCGCCATACTGTAACGCACTTTTAAAATAATATTTTAAAAGAGCGTCACAATGTTGGTCGCCAAGCACAAAACACTCGGATTTTTTTACATTTCACTGTACACGTTCTATTTTTTTTTGTTGCTTTTATGCTTTTCATGTATTTTTTACCACCAAACACTGTCCTTTCAAACGAGAACGATTCTGTCCCTTTTCACTGGGAGAAAAGCACAGAGAGCCATTTAGAATTCTGTCCAATCACTTTCTTCAGTTCACTTTTTAGAACACGTCCGCACATGTCACTTACGTAAGTATTATATGTATATATCACACAGATAATTCTACATAATCATAAAATGCAGTTTTACAATTAGACTTAATTGCTGTATCAAATATACTCTAAGCAGATCTTTCATATTTTACTTTTACTATTTAATATAGTTGATGAATTTTAGTTCGGTATATAAAACATTTAAAAAGAGACAAGGATGATATTTGGAAAAGAAAAAATTCTTCAAAGAGCTCAAATTGAATATGAAAGAACTGTATATATACACCCATAGAGTGCATAATTATAGTACAATTTAATCTAAGATTCTTATATGAGTTATCTGTGATTACTAGGACAACTTAATTCAATATTTTCTCAAAACTTTGTGAATACTGAATTGCTTTTTACTAACTTTTTGTTGTCGAGATGTTCAAGGAAGTTAAGTATATGTGTACAAGGATCAAAAGAATGTATTAACAAATGTTGATTAATGGTGATAAACGATTAGGAAAATAATTTACATTGAATCTTTCCTGTTATTTTAATTAGTAATGGAACGTTTTCTCAGCAATTCAGATTCAGATAAATTTTATGTTTCCGATGCATATATAGACTGGTGTATCTACCATCTTCTACATATTTATTTGCACTTTTAAAAAATTATTCACATAGAATTAACTGAATTTGGAGGAAATTCATCTGTTTTAAATTTGTAATTCTTATCATAGGAACATAGAATATTACATGTACTCCAAATTAAACAATTATTTTCCGTGTTGCTTTTAAAGTCTGCTTCATCTTTGCTCTTTCATGTACTAAATATTTTAAAAATAAAAGGATTAAACTTCGTTATACTGAATGCACAATCGTCAATGATCTTAATCAAAGAAATAATTTAAACAAGAAAAGCATCCTGTACAAAATTATATTGATATTTGTAAAATACGCTCTGAAGCTAATAAATATTAGATATTTTATTATATGCGAAGCATTTTTTAAAAAATTGCGAATAATATATGTAAAGTGATGGTACTAAACACTTTAGTGAATATATACAAACACAGACACTCGGTACACACACTCGTACACACATTCATGTGTATATATATATTTCTATATATATATGTATTTATGTATATATTTAAATCTAAACCTTAACCATGAAGAAACCTTAGGCGCTACCCCCTTTAACAACGACGATTACCAGATGATCCTCCTTGAGTCCTTCTTCACTGAGGCTCGGACAGGTTCTTTTTAATAGTTCTGTAGAAAATGCACAGGGCGGAAATGCATAAAGAACTCCAGTCCCCTCTGTATCTTTATTAAGCAATGAAATAACTCCTGCTGCCTCTTTTTGTTTCAAGTATGACACTAAGTTACGTAGCGGTCTTGTCTGTACATTAGCATCATCTGTAGAAATAACTGTACTTGAACCAGCCAGTCCTAGGAAAATAGCATGCGAACTCGAAGTTTGAATTCTTTTCGAGACATCGTCTAATTTTGGTTGATCTAAACGCAATCTCTGTGTAATTCTTAGCATGTGTTTTCCATCTTCGTCTTTCATTAAAGCTTCGATTATTTCTGTGTCACCATCGGTTAAATGAAACTTGGCTGGAAATAGAGAATTCTTTAAAATTAATGCTCCCTGCCATACTGCTATTGACTTCCTGGCGACTTCAGGCAGTGTCCGAGAAGTAGAAAGCATTCCAGTACGAGTATTCTCTGAATCGGAATCCGAATCAATTTGCCTTCTACGTGGAGATCGTGATCTAGACCTATCTACACCGGGTTCTCTTGATAGAGACCGACGTAAACTTCTTGGAGCTTCGTATTCTAACTCTGGGGGTGGTCTGCGACTAGACCAATCAGCTTCGTCTCGTACATAACTTTCTGGATAAGTTCCACGATAACCACCTCTCCCTGTACCTCTTCTTTCATGCCAGGGAGCAGATCCTCTACCTCTGAGACCTCTCGATCCATAGCCAAAGTCACTATCGGGCCCATATGGATCGTAAGAAGAGTCATAATCCACTGGTCTCTGTCTAAATTCTCCGCTTTCTTCTGGATATGGTCTTGGTTTGAATCCAAATCCTGGTGTCACATCTGCAAAATCTACTCTCAATCTTCTATCTGGCCCGCCTAAAGGAAAACCTCTCATTTCTTTCACAGCAGCTTGAGCTGCGTCTATAGAATCATACAAAATGTAAGCATTGCTGTCTCCCTTAATGTAATCAATTTTCTTTATCGCCCCGAATCGATCAAACTCTCTTTCCAATTGCGGTACAGAGGTCCATGGTCCTAAACCGCCGACCCAAATTCTTGTAGTAGGCGTAGCTTTCCCGTAACCGATTTTGCATTGGAATTTTCCAATATACTGTCCGGATAGCTCTACTTTACATCTGTGCGCCATGTCTAGAGTTTGAAATCTGACGAAAGCGTAAGCATTTCCTGTTCCCGGCGGGGGCCTTTTAATATCAATATCGTCCACGATCCCGTATTTACTAAAAATTCTTCTTAATTCCTCTTCCGTGATATTGATCTCCAAATTTCCCGCGAACAAAGTCCTTGTCGCTAACGGATCATCTTCTGGCGAAACATGGTGCAAGTAGTTAGGAAATTTGTCTTTCTTGTTTTCCACACGCTCGAATCCGTGAACTGGATGACGTATCATCATATGCCTCGGAGGTCCGTAATGATGCGGAGGACCAGGGTGAACATGAGGCGGACCATGATGAATTGGTGGTCTAACAAAGTCATGATGAGGTGGGGGAATTGTTTCGCGTCTCATTTCTCTGTGCGGTGGAGGCAGTCCCACTGGAGGTCCATAAACTCTTTCGTATCTTTCTAATGGTCTGTGTCTATCCGTCGGACCAGGACTTCTTGCATAATATCTTTCATAGTCAGGCGGTGTAATTGACCTTGGACGACGATAAGTGTCGGGTCTATCGTAAACTGGCTCGACAAGAGCCACCTTATCGTACATGATAATCCTTGGTTTCGCATGTTTCGCGTCTCTAGCATCTTCGGAACTCCTAAAACAAACATATGCGACACGCTCATCCAATTCGTGAGAAATTCTAATAGAGAAATCGCCAAATTTCTTGTATTCCCTGTACAGAGTATCTTTAATCACTTCGTCGCTCGCTTTCGGATGAATTGAACTGATGCAAAGTACTTTGTAACTATAAGGACGCTCGGGAGGTAGTTCTCTGGGTGCTCTTAAATAATCGTCTCTATGAGAACTAGATTCGACGTAGCGAGCATGAGACGAGGCACGTGTCGGAGGACTTGGACTTCTAGCTCCTCTACTACGGCGACGGATTCTTTCAGGTGTTATTCTTTCGTCACTAGAATCGTCGTATCTGTAAATACATCAAATCAATTCAAATAAAAATCGCTTATTACAATGTTCAAAAAAATATTCCATTGGCAATATTGTAGCAAGTGTGCGTGTTTGCTCGTTTTGCATTTAATCATTAAACCACGCATCTTTATGCAAAATTTAAATTGTTTGCATCGATTGCAAGAAATGGACACTAAATTAAATGTTATTTCTTCCCGTAACACCTTGCACTATGATTTAATTTACAGTGTCAGTGATTAAAACTGTTTTGTAGATCGTAATTTTCTAAAACAGAAGAAACTTTATATCTATGGTATGGCTGTATGTTCTGCAATAGTTGTACATTAACAAAACCAAAGTAGAATTTTATTTCAATTTAAATGAAATTAATAAAATATATATTTATTCGACTCTATTCAGAATCTCCATCACGAGTCTGACACGATATTGTAAGGCAAGGGGTTAATGATTTCAATAAAGGAGAAATCATATATTGACATATTCAATTCTTAAAATTTTTCAACTATTTTGAATTTCATCTCAATTTTGCTATAAATGCATAAAGATCCGCAGTTTATTAATCAATATTATAACTAGACCGTGGATCTTTATGAATTTATGGCTTATTATCGATAGAATTTCGTAGAATTTTTAAATGTTTTGAAGCTACAATGGATGTTCCCATTAAAAATAACATTTTATTTCATTCCACTTCCTTAAAATTTGTCAGGAAAAATTGGAAAATGCATAAACTTCCGCAGTATAATTATAACCGTATAAATTATAAAAAAAATTGAGAATAAAAGAGTTCGCGTGATACATCTAATACCGCTTTCTAAACGGAAAAATCTTGATAAATAACGAGAAAACACATACCGTCCCATGGAGGATCTGCTTCGTTTGACGCGAGGAGGTGGAGTGTCTCGACTAGAGCTCCTTTTCATATTGTTGCGGATTTTAACCGTGATCTTATGTCGATCGTCACGCGGAATCCCAATCATCAACGCTGTTTAACACGGCACAGCCGAACGAATGATGGAAGAAAAAACAAAGGAACGATAATTAAACGAACGTTACTCAGCTCGATCCAACCGTCATTCACAGAGTCTTTATCCTTCTCGACGTACACAAAATGGCGACTTTCTTCTTTCGTTACTACTTCACTTCCGGAGTTTCCTTACCAGCCAAAATGAATTCCATAGAAATCGAGATAAACGTTCTAGCCACCCATTATCTTAGAATCGTTAATATTTCTAATTTATTTTTTCGAAAGTATTACGGCTTGAATATTATATACATATCCAGTACCACTACTTATATTTGCGAACTATTGATTTACAAATTGACGTGCAAATACGTTTCCGTTGATAAAACGAAGTGACCTGTTCAGTGATATTTACTGAGGGAATAGATAGTTGCACGATTTTTGTGCTAGAGGGCGTTCACAACAATGTTGTACAATAACATTACTATGATACAATTCCCTTGTTAACGTCGTATAACTTGGAGGACTCGTTGAGATGTTATGAAGTAGTGGACACTGTTTTGTATTAGCTGGCGGTTTACAATGTTTTGTGGCCGAAGGATGAAGAGAAATACTGTTGGATGCGCCATAAGTTGGGAGGGATAAAAAAAAGGACGTTACAAGATCAAATATCCGAGACGTTAAGGGAGTAGACTCGTTTCTAGAATTGCAAGGATGCGCCTTCTCATTTCTCGATAATACAAATTTGTATTATTTATTTGTATACGAATAGTTCTGTTACTTAGAAAAAGGATGCATTGCGCAAGTTGTTCGGTAACAGGTTTAAAGAAATTTACAGGATGATTCTTCACAATAAATTCGTCAAAACAATTCTCATTGGCAAATTGTAATTTTTCTTTCGTCGCGTCATTCTCTATTTGTAAATGCGAGTTTACTACGGTTACGGAAACTTGTTTCGTATTTCGCGCGCTGGGCGAGAAGTATTGGAAGGGGAAAGTAGTAAATTTAAAAACATATTGGCAGACACTTACGCGCATTATTATTGACAAATAAGACGAGTTTTTAAATTATTTACTCTCTAATCGTAGCTCGTACACACGTCACATTTCTTTATGTTATATTCACTGTTTTTTGAAGCTAATCTAATTAAATTTTAAATATTGTCATTGCATTTGTTTGTTACAAACAAACGTTCTGTGTATTAACAATGAATGAAACAAAACATGAATAATGTTTTCTTTTTAACTTTAATCATATATCTTATTTTAAGTGATACACATAATTAAATGATACATCATATTTATTTCAATGTATAAATTATATATTGTGTTTTCACAATTATGATATTATACAAAAATAAATTATCATTTTCATGGTTTTACAAGTAATGTTATAATAATATTATGTAAAATACGAACAGAATACTTGAAAATACAATATCATCATCGATACATTATTATTTGTTTCACAGCTATAATACTTACGGCTGCAAATATTTATTTTTTGTTTTCTCTATAAACTTCCTTGCTTTTCTATCAAATTCCAGTTTGTTAAACTTATATTCTTCTGCTATGTCTGCCATTAAAGGATCATCAGGATTTGGATTTCCTAAAAGACACTGCACAGCATCCAAAAGATTTTTCAAGCCGATAGTAGGTTTCCAGCTACCTTTCGGTGGCATATTTAATAAATCCAAACAGATACGACCTTTGTTATCAATGTTTGGATGATACACAGGTGTTTTGAAAGTAACTCGTGGAGGTTCGAATGGATATTCATCGGGTACATTAATTTCTAATTCAAAAATAGTTCCAGTATACGGACTGTCACAAGGTCCAACAATTGTTGCAGTAAGTTGGTCTAAGTTATCTGATTTTGGATAACAGCATATTCCTTCTACAGGATCTTTTGTAAGTCGTTCAAGTTCACGTTTTAATCTATGAGATTTTTGCATTGTTGTTATATACACCTTTAATAGAAGCAATGTTTGTTTTATTAAAATTTATACATGATAAAAGTAAACATAACATATTATAAGAATGAATAAAAATCTCTTACGATTCCAACAATTAATTACTTGAATTCCTTAAACGTTTACAAAACTAAAATAGTTATTTGTTTTAGAACTAAAAATTTCGGTTTTTTACAAACTTCATTGACAAGAAATCGATAAAATACATTAAGATCTAAGAGAAAATGATTAAACAGTTTTTGTTTACAAGGATATCTTATACCGGTTGATCTGTTTACACTGCTACTTCAACTTCAACTTATATATAAATACTCTCCGTGCCGTCGTACGTGCCTTGCAAGTTGTCCCATGAAACGGCACAGGGGCAAAGGGGGTGGGGTTCTCGCTCGTAGCCAATGGTTATGCCGTGACGTTAAACACTTCAGCCAATAATTCGGCTAGAACCGAAAGTGCGAGTAAAATGACCCAATCGGATGCTTGCTGCCGCATTTCTTTCGAATTCTGAGAGTACATCTTCTATATATATAAACTAACTTAAAATATGGATTTATACATTAACTAATGGTTTTATCAATGCCACAATTTCTTATTTAATAATTGTATCGTATATATTTTATAAATACAAATGTAAAATTCACGTTTACTCGGAAAGAAATGATAACGGCCCGGTTCAAATAAGTTATTCACCTTACTTTGTCCTTTGTCCACCTGAAAGACTTGCTGAAATGAAAACTTTTCTCGATTTATATTTTATAATATGTGCGATATGTTGTCACAGTTGTATTGATATGACATTGTTCGTAAAATACCTTGACATTTTAATTGTACTTATATAAGTACTTTCCGAGTATTGAAGAGATATATAGTACAAGATAAAAGAGTGGGAGAAATAGTAGACTGGCTTAGGAGTATCGAGAGAAAAAGGAAAGAAATAATAAATAAGGAAAAGGAAAGAGCTGGGAGAGGCAATATTTGATGTAAGCAGGTATTAGGACTGATTAGCACCGACTATAAATAATAAGGTATAGATTATACAAGGCCGAAATAAATAAATAATATATATATATGTACTATAAGTACTCTCTGTGCCTCACAAGTTGTCTCCTGGCAGGAATTCGAAAGGAATGCGTCAGCAAGCCGTCCGATTGGGCCATTCCACTCGCACTTTCGGTTCTAGCCGAATTATTGGTTAAAGTGTGACGTGGTGGACCCCCTTCGCCCCTGTACTCTGTACTGTCTCGTGGGACAACTTGCGAGGCACGGACAGTTTTGATACTTTAAAGTTGGAGTTGGAGAAGAGCAGGTATGGCGGCTGGGTCTGGGTATGGCGTCAAGACAGATACGCTGGAAGCCTCGTACGGCTTCGTTTTGATATAAAAAATGAGCGAGGCCTCGTTAATACGGTGCAAGGATCGTGGTAAAACGACGCTGGATCGACGATGAACCTACAGCGTCGATTCTCATGACCGGACTCGAGGCGCGCGGCAAGCTACGAGTTTAAGTATTCTGTATCTTATCGTCGATAGTTTTTTTTCTTATCGTCCCTTCGATCAATGCTGAAGAAACCGAAATTAGACATAATATGGCCGATCCAACGATACAAACGTTCTGTTGTCATCATTCAAATAGAACGGACATGGCAATCGTGGTCATGCAAGACTTCAACACCGATGCCTATAACATTGTGTGCATGGTCTCATCTATGATAGGGATCCTGGGTGCGGTGTATCAGGTAAGCAACAATTTAGTTCCTTCATTTCTCTTTTCGTTCGTGATAATTGACAACATTATTTTCCAGATATTACCAAGGGAAGCGTCTAATCTGCCTCATCGATGGCAAAGTTTTTCTTCGTCCAGGGGTCGAGAGATTATTATGTGGCTCGCCATTGCCGACCTTCTAGCCTCGTTGGGTACACGATACTTCTTAATACATCTAATACAGAGTTCTGCTCGCCGGACGTGCTACCAGAACCTGCATAATTTTGAGCACATTCAAAAAACTTAGTACAATGTACTCCTTTGGGATTTTAACATGCATTTATTCTGTGATTTGTTTGTCATAAGTTACCGCAAAGCTTAGTTACTTTGGCAACATAGCATACAGATCAAATTATTCTTAATTTGTCGAGTTATGTTAAAACAAGATGCCCCTTGTAACTTGGCCTCAACTTCCAGTTTTCTAGATATTAATTCTTAAACACTGACTTCGTCTAAATTTTTATTGGTTCATCGTTTTTATGTATATCTAGTTAGCAAAGAATTCTCGATTATAAAGTGTTCTTCATTTATTTCCAGGAGTTTTTATAAGGTCAGCACTTTGGATGAACTTCAAATCGATAATGCCTATGGAGGATGATACCTCCAGCGTTGTTTTCTGTGCACTATCATCGGTCCGTTTCATTAGAATATTATGTTACACGTAGCTAGTCATCATTCTATTGGAATTAGTATCTGCAATATGCATTTTCAGGCTTGGACACAGTACTTTTACATGGCGACGTGGATCTGGACTCTCTGTTACGCCATAGACATGAAGTTACTGCTCGGAGATAGATCTGGACATCCCACCTGCTACCATGCGTTTGCGTGGATATGTCCTGCGATTCTTACCACATTCGGTTTAGCAATTTTATACATTCCAGATGCAAAGTAAGCTTTTTCTTTGTTAGTTCAGTTAACCCGAATACAATGGCAATCGTTTCATCGACGAAAAACCAATATAAGGAATTTTGTTTTTCGATCTTAAAAGGCCGAGTCCTTGTTTCTATTATAACCATTATCTTTCTCTACATTACAACATTACAAAGAACGTGGTATCTCTTCTATAACTATGACTCTGCAACCCCGAAGTTTTCCCAGTTACAGAGAATTAATTACAAAATTAATTTGTTAATTTCTTTCCCAGCTGCCATAACTTAACGTCTCTATCCACTGCCATACTGCGCATACTGCCGAACTATTGTGCTACCTATGTATTATTGACAATAGTTATGGTCGTCAACCCTGTATTGTATTTCGCGTCGACGCGAGATCTTGAGACTGCGGTCACTTGCAGTCTGGCTCAGATAACAGGCAGGGAAAGGAAACTGGTGCAAACGATAAGGCTGAAGTTCGCATTGACCAATGTAGTGTATTACGTGTGCTGGCTGCCGAATTTGATCAACGGAATTTTATTGTGGACCTTGTGGTTCCAACTGCCGATCAAAGCTATTATAACTTTGTGGTATATAATGGTATGTATATCTAGCGATCATCCTGTCGAATTTAATTAACGGAAACTTTTAATCGACAGGCTGTCACGAACCCTCTCCAAGCGTTCTTCAACGCGCTCGTGTACAAGAGATGGGGCAAAAGAGAAAAATTTCGATTGGATTGTTGCCAGAAGATTGGCAGCATCAACATCAGTCAAATTATTAAAAGGGACTCTGGTATACGATTAACGGAATCGTCGCCGTTACTAGATCCAAAGTTCGGCTGCCCTCCCTATACGAGTATAAATGGATCGTCTTCGTTTTAACAACTGTGATATCCGAATCCATTCACTACTTTTTACGTAGTTTGTTTTTAAACGGAGCTATATTTTTCTAATGTGCTCGATCGCTGCTTACAATATGAACAAACGAGAATAACGCTAGGTATTAACATACAGAATATCCTGGGGTTTTCTGACAAAACATCCCCAGTACGTTTCATGATTGAGAGAAATATTATTAACATTAGGTTTACAGAGCGTTAAGACTAGTTTACATTACGTTATAACAATAACGAGAATTAGAGATGTGCGAGAACATTAAATATCCTCGAGAATATAAATATTTTTTTATTTATATCAATATATTTAACAAATTTGTTGAATAATTCCTCACGGATGCATCTCAATTATCGTAAATTAAAAATATTAGGATCCGTCATTTTTACGAGTTCCGTAAACCAAGTGTTAAAAAGTATTGAACATCTGTTACCGCAAAAAGCTAACAACAAATTCTCTCTAGTCACGAAACATGCTAGCACGCATTTACCAGAAAATCCCGGGGCACTTTGTAAATATATGTACGTAGAAGTTGTGTATATATAACGCGATGAATTTTTTACGTAACTTTATAAAACATAAGGAGTATTAACGGTTTCTCAGAAGTGCATTATTAGAACGTAGATTAATCGAGAGATTAGTACTCGGTACGGAGCTTTACGGGAAAACTATTTTTTTCACTCTAACCGGAAGTGCTCTTCTTTTTTCGACGAGCACGTTTGTTACTTGTTACATATATATATATATATATACGAGAGGCTTTATTTTCTACGCATGTAAGGAGAACATGTATACGCAATTCTACCGTTTAATCAGTTTTAACTTCCTGTTTCGTTTTTTGTACATCTAGTGTTTCTTAGGCTGAGGCGTTGCTGTTTCACAAATTACAAACTATTTAACGCGGAACACTCGGATTTGTATTAATGTACAAATACAATCGACATCACTTTTATTTCATTTAATATACGGAGCACCTCTTAAAAAATGTGTATGTCAGAAAATAGTGCACGCTGAATCTCGAAACAGACATCTCGACTATTTCATTTTGTTTCGTTTTGATTAACAGACTTTTATTCGTACACCATCCTCCTCTTAATAAAAAATTCTTATATACAACGCTAGTAATAAATGTTCAATGATTTCCGCAATTTCTAGGGACATTGTGTACATCTTTCTTCTTTAGAAGACTAATTATTTTTCGAATAATTGGCTCGTTCTATATATATACACACACACACATATATATATATTAGCACCAAAAAACTCTGTACAAATACGAAGACAAGTTTCATCTTGAACACGACAAGCATAATGAAAAGTGTACATTGTGTGGAAAAGAAAATTTCGTTTGTACAAAACGACAAAATACTGCGTACACAGGAATAAAAGGGAACAATAAAGCTTAATGGTTAATTTGTTGGGTCGAGTCATAAGTAATTTCCTGATAGATAATAGACTGCGGATTTTATGCGTTTATAACAAAAATGAGTAAAACGTGCAAAACTGGAGACATTGGAAGAATTTAAGGACATTATTATCTTATTTTCAACGCCTTAAGATGATTAAAAGAAAAAATACATTTTTATATAGCTTCAGTTTCTTACAATTGACTTGGAAAATCCGCATTCTAATCAAAACATTGGATCAAGAGAAATTTTCAACAAAAGCGATTTGCGGTCCAACCCAATGCTCATCCGCGCAAGAAAAACAGAAATGTACACGATACAACATTATCGACTAACTGCGTTTCGTATCTCATACGCTTAAGTTTAAATGGTTTCGCTTAGGATCTAGATCATTCGTTTTTCAAAGTCACAGTTTAAAAATATATTGAATTTTCATAAAATAATCTTTGCGTAAAGCTAAGTTACTCGATCTACTAATACTAACGTTATAAGACCGATCGTGTATAAAGAGTCTGTAACCGTACAGTAACAAAATGGATTCCCCACATACTTCTTTATACATTACTTACACAGTCTATCTAGAGTAAATTAGAACAAATACTGCCAAGTTGCTATAATATGTCTAATGTAAGGATTACATGGAAGAATTTACCCTTGGGGCCGAACGATTTTCGTTCGTAAATCTGAACAATTTTTTTAGTTCTCTACCGAGAAACGAACAGGGTGTTCAGGTTTTTAACAATAGGTTTACGGAACACTGAAATAAACTTATTGAATTATCGTGAATTAACAATATTAGAATGCGTTGTTTTCACGCATCCCGTAAACCTAATGTCAAGGGACACTGGACTAAGATGGAAACAATACTTGTATTAGTAGAAAAAACATTGACTATTTTACTACAATAAATTCTTTGGGGTTGTGACTACCCTAAGCGTGGCTTAGCAGCTTAACAATTCTTATAAATTACAGCGAATTTTATGTTTTCGTGAAACTCTCCTGAATATTGAGCCAAAACGCGCACACTGCATTCTAATCACATCTTAGCGATATGTCCTAAACTTCGTCACTGGTTTCTTCGTTGGTAGTAAAATATTTGTTTTTTTAGTCTTTTCTTACATTTTTTTTTCAAATAAAAAATATTCCCCATCGAGAACGTTACGAGACAAATCATAAAACTTAAATTACGAAAGTACTTGGCAGTCAAACGATTGAAAAATTAGCACAACGATTGAACGCAAAGCAATAGGCTTCGTCCATCGATAATATCATCACCCCTGAAGAAAATACAGCGCGTTTAATCTCATCAAAGTATAAAGCAGTACAAAATGATCATCTTCCATTGTTTAAATTGTTCCGACGTAAATTATGCTACTTTATCAAACCACAAATTATTTCGACCGTTCGCGAACGAAATAGAACAATCAATTTCACAACGAAATTGTGATGATCCTGCAACTAGAGCTCAAGTCCGAAAAGATGAATATACCTGTACTTAATAATTCTATGTTGATCACAATTGTAATCTTATAATAGACTCAACATAAATGCACGGATCGTTCGCATGTTACAACATACACAGAATACATTAACGATAAAAATTACAATAATTGACAAACATGAACGCAAACACTCTGAGTTCTGTTCTTAGAATATTAATAAAACATTCGTTTCGTTCGATTTGGCACTTTGGCAACGTATTCGCGATCGAAAAGACAAAATATCCATGCGTCAAACAAGATAATTACCTTCGTTCATTTAAAGTGCGAAGTATATTATAGAGAAAAAGAAATCCATGTCCTCGTAACGTAGTGTCCGTCATCAGGATGAAAAATTCGATGCTCCCAGGGTCAACGACGTTATTTCACGAACAATCATCTCAGCGATCTTCCACGCTAATTCTTCTTTAGCCTAATTATATCGATTCATTATAGCTTCACAGCCAGATTTACTTCACGAGCGAGATTTATTTAACGGAGAACATTATTTTCTTTCGTCGTAAGTCACTGTCTAGAAGATATACTATTAATCTTGAAAATGGTCAAGTTATTCATAAAATTGTCCTATGAAATATAATTTTTCAATATATTCTACTCCGAAAATCTAAATATCTCGGAACAAAGTATGCGTGACTTACATCGCTTTCATAATCACCGACACAATTGATAAATGCATAATTAAACTCACCTTATCATCCTCCATATTTACAAGTCTTTTTACAACACGTGCTAATCGAGATTCTAAAATTGTTTCGTTTAATCAGTATCGCTATCCGTGCGAGGTATTGAGAGAAGACGATTTGCCTTGAAGAACTTACCGCATTTTCTTTGAGGATCTGGTTCTATTTCAGTTATAAACCTTCCTAAGGCATCGACATAACCGACGCTCAAACTGAAAAACGAATAGGATATTAAAATCTTGATTAAAGAAGATTTTATTCGTTTTATTACCTATATTTGTTACGTCTCCATAAGGAATCTGGATCGTAAAGTTGCCTGGTATCGATGTTCATGCCATCGCCCATGGCTCCTTTGCTGTTTGCCGATTTTCCTTCGTTCCCTGCCTGCAGGGTACTTTGCGTATTAATACTAATAGAGCTCACGCTGCTACAATCCGAACCTGAAATTCTCAGAAACAATCACGTCACGCAACTTCGTTATCTCGAAAAAGCTGTAAATGCATATATATATATAATAGAAGTACAGTTATTATCGTAATAACTACAAGCATAATTTGTATAATAAAAGTATGCAAACCTGCTCTTTTTATCCTAGGGTGCATACTTGAGCATGGACTGCTTTGTATGGTATTGATCAACTCCGATAAGTATTTGTAATATAACTGCGACGATAAGAAGGTAGGTAGATAATGCTGGAAAAGTAGAATGTTATCTCAAAGCGACGATGTAATCTTTACGAGCGACTGTGATATCGATCGGAAAAGGTTTCTACCGTACTGGGGAAGATCAGGGTTCGATCGTACCTTATTCAAAAAATTATATACAATTTTACAGGGCTTATCGAAACAGTCCGGTCGTGGTCCCTCCCCATCCTCGTGACAAATATTTTCTTCGACTTGGAATCGAATTATATCGCTGAAACCAAGCGGCTTGGTCGCTTGCAGACTAAAATATTTTTCATAAATGATTAGTGCGTCTGCCTGGGCTTCTTCGGGGTCTGCGGCGTCCTTCTTCTCCAACAAATTCTGCTTGAAGTTGATCGCGGACATCCAAAAGTCCAGCAGCTCTCGTTTATTTTCGAGTTCCATAAACTGAAACGTAATTCCATGATTAACAGAACCATAAGACAGAGATATAATTGAAATTTACCTCCATAAAGTAAAAAAAAGCAGTTTCATTGTACAGTATGTCTGTCAACTGCACGTTGCCGCTCGTAAGAACATCGATCTGATGTTTGCAATTAAATTCGCTTCTCAAGAAGTCATTGATGTGCCTGGAAAAAATATATCAACTTTAATCGTCTACTCTGCAACAATTTCTGTGTGCTTCGAGTGTTATACTCACTCGTTTTCTAATATATTGTATACAATGTGTTGAACAGCCGATAGGCACTGCAACATAGGCTCGATATTTTCGCAAGCCAGAGCTTTCTCCATCTCTGTCTTCAAGTCTTCGGGGATTTGATTTATGCCCAATGTATCTTTAGCAATATACTTCTTATGAATTCTTAACGCGTCCTGCCTGGTCATGTCTCGTCTCTTGTAGTTGTAATTCGATTGTCCAGTTCTGCTTATAGTTTGACTAGTCTTTGGCATATCGTTGCGATTTGATTTCTTATCATTGTTATTTACATATTCCCCGAACAATGTATTATCCAGCTCATCGCTGTTATTCCGTGTCACCCTACAGTGGAAATTTTTATTGTCGTCCACTGTACTAGAAAGTCTATTATCTGTCTCGGACTCCGTCCGAGTCTCTTGTATATTAAACGAACTGCACAGGCACTCCACTTCCAGCCAGAACTTGATAAGCGCTAAACAGTTCCTCGTCTCCACGAACTGAATGAAGTAACCGAGAGCACCTTTGTCGGCAAGGATCTGTGGAAGCGTTTTAGATAGTTGTGAGCTGAAGGACCACGCGTCTTCTCCATTGAAAGTTCGATTTTCCTCTTCCTCCTCAAGGCTGCACTGTACACCTGTTGATGTTTGAACGGACGAGCTTCCGTTGAATACATGTCCAAAAAAGTTCCCAGAGCTTGTGGGCTCTATAGGAGAAGCTTGCAAAGATCCGAGCTTGTCACTTCGCCCTGAAATGATAAACAAACAGACACTGAAGAGAAAACTGTAGATTTAAGAGGGTAGACTCTTGTTTTCAGGATTGCAAGGACACGGGATGTGCCTTCTCATTTCTCAATATCATTTAAATAGACAACTATGTAATGACTTTGTTATGTGAAAAACAACATTAAAATATTCTGAAATTTGTCTAATCCTTTACTGTTTCATATTTCCCTTAACCAATTTCTTCATAAATGCATAAAGATCCGCAGTCTACTCATAACACATTTGCCAAATATCTGAAAAGATTAAATTCGTGTTTATGTGCCTTATATGTAAACCTCGGGTTTTGTTTCATCGCGTTCGCATTTCGGAGAAGAAAGAACTGTGTTTTCTTTCTTTCCGGAACGCGGATGCTATCCTGCCAGGCCAGGATTTCAAATAGGAACTGCAATATTTCTAACATTGTTTTGGTTTATAACCATCGAGACGTTATTCGCGAATAGGTTAGGTGCGACACAGTCGAGGAGGGCTCGAACGTCAAACAATAACGGGCTGGGATTAAAGCGAGGAGTGGATATTTACCAGACTTCTTAAAAAATGGAAACATTGTTCACGCCAGAAGGAAACATGATAAGCGACGCGATGCGACGATTGGTGACACACAACGGAGATGATCCGATCGAAGAAAGACGATGATCGTTTGCGAGGACCGTTCGAGAACGGCGGGCAGAAAATTCTGCGTGGTTATGATTCGGCTACGGCACCGAACACTGAATTAGGAAAACGACACGGTGAACTTCCTTGATCGCGCGCACACACAGCACATGACATTTCACCGAGGCATCGTTTAATGTCATCACCGACTGCCACTCGGGACTCGGAGATTCGTTGCATCGATATACTACAGTCGGATGCGGCCGATTCCGTGGGAATTTGCTTCTTCTTCTTTCTTTTTTTTTATTTTCTCTCTTCTTAGCCAGAGATAAGGATAGCATAAAAAGAGAGATCGCCCGTCAAAAACATCCGATCATTTGCGCAATCGATCATTCGTATATTTATTGAAATCATAGATATGTCGACGGTTTCGCGGAAAAGATTACCGTCTCAAACACGATTATTCTAAGAGGTTTCGCAACGACAGAGAAGTCTTCACAGCGCATCTCCCGTTTGACCGTCATTACCATTCTACCGAGTTATCTCGCAGTATTGTTGCTCCCATGATTTTCACTCTTTAACGCGTTCACCTCGATTTTCCGATACTTTCTCTGATAACCGGGTGCGCGATTTCCGGGTGAACCTTTGTCCAACGATTTTGGTAATAATCGAACCTTATTAGAATTGACGAGAATGTGTCTATCAAAATTATTTTCTAGAAACGGCTGTGTTGAATTACGATAAACGAGAAGAGATTGCTAATATAATGTTTAGAGTCACTCGATTCTATTTATATAATAGATCATGACATCGTAGAACTATGTTATTTTGACAATCGTAAAGAAATTCCGTTCCAGAGTTGTAGCGCCGTCATTTAATGCAATGTATAAAACAGTTTCTTCTCACGCCTTTCATTACATTCCCTTAAACAAATTCTCAAAATTAGATTTGTTTTTCGTGCTCTGACTCGAACGATGAAGCGGTTTCGAACAGAATTCACTAAACGAATCGTTCCTGTTATTAATTTCCTTTAAACCGAAATAAGCATCTATTTTGTTGTTGTCGATATACCTACATGTAGCGTAAAGCTTCTTTTATAAAAAATTACGAACGATAAAGATTCTGAAAATTGAAGACTTTATTTTTGAATTGAATTTCCCAATTTCTCAGTTCTGCGCATCAAAGTACATGTATAAGAATCGCCTACCGAAACGGAGAAAAATGTTAAAAGTACATACACCCCCGCTCAAAAGTATGTGACACTTATCCTTGAAATTTGTGTACTATTTGATTATTATTAAATGATATTTATTATTCACAGAGCTGGGTAAAATAGAATCTCAAATAGTAAATATTAGTTAAAGTATGCATACCACTGAAAATGTTTAGAAACGTATTTTAAGGGAGGCTTGTGTAATTTCAGTGAAAAAGTGATATAAAAACTTTTTTTAGAATAACTATTGGGTATATGGAACTAGGCCTTTTCTAGATGTAACAGATAGTCTTGAAGTACAAGTGTTCCTGTTTTAGTGTTAAAAAAAATTATATTTAAATTATAAATATATATTTTAGTTCCAATCGCTAGAGAAATAATGTGTAATTATGCAGTAAATAATAATTTTTCTTATAGATGCATAAAATCCGCGGTCTACTAATAAATTATTGCTCAGACAAAATCCTCCAATACTGTATAAATCAGGTCGCATGAAATTTGATTAATTCCCTGGAAGATTCTTTTTCTTCTAGGAGGAGAATTAAACAAGTGTCCACATACTTTTGATCGGGGGTATACATATAATGTATATTCCTATACCTGCAGTTCCACATTTACGAGCGCTCGATGACACTATCTGATGACGAAATTACATAAGTCAAGCGCTATGACTTCAGCTGTTGATCATCCAGGGTCCCAAGGAGCGTTAGACCTTGAAAAGATGCTTGTCGAAGTACAGTTAGTTTAGACCAAGGACCCAAGTCTCCAGGTTTGTCTCCCGAATTGTTTTCGTGTCGCTGGACATGTTAAATCAGAATCGACTGTCATCGGCCGGGGAACTTGTGTACACAGTACACAAGCATTCGTGGTGTATCGGAGGGGCCAATGTCCGGGCACGGGCAACGGGCTCTGGAGGCATCCATGACCGTTCGACGACAAAGAATACCGGTTTCCCGACGCACTGTCCACTATATCAAGGAAGACCATCGTAGGCGCTCCACCTCGCAAGCACCGGTCAGTCTGTGCCTTGTCGACGGTCCTCCAGTGCATTTTTCGGGCTTTCGTCACGATGCTGTCACGCACCAGCCTCCTCGTGCTAATTTATCACGTTCTGCCCAGCCTCACCGCACCGGCCACTTACGATCAACGTCAGACCGGCAATCTGAACGTCCAGGTCCACTTGAAGGACCTGCAGATCATTGCACTGCTCAACGAGGAGATGCTTGACGATTACACGGTAACGACTGCCAGCGACGGCACACCTCGCCGGTCTACAGACAATTGATAACGACTGATAACGCGATAAAAGACACTGTCTTCTCTAATTGCTGGTCGGATTGAGACAGCGTTTCTCTTCATTTTACACCTTCGCTGGTCTAATTCTAGTGCTTTATCTTTCGTCTGGGAGTTTAACCTTCGTCCGTCCTTCGTGTTCATCTTATACGTTTTTTATTCATTATTTGTTATTTGCGATCGAAACGAGTTACGCTGTCCAACGAGTTTCTCGAAATTAGTTAGCGGATCTTCATGCAAAACAAACATTTTCTACCTGAATTGCAACAAACTGGAGTGATATAGGAATTTATATTTTCTTTCTGAATATGTTTCATAGGATGAAAATAATATAACAGTATTTTTAAGTTGTTCTGTTAATGTTTTTCCTGTTTCAAATTGCACCGAATCATTTCTGTCATAAATGCATAATATCCGTATCAATTTTACACGAAGGGATAAATTGAGTTGAGAAAATTAGCGACGGAAAGCTTCTCCCAGGAGCTTGCCTGAGATACTGCGCTCAATTGCTGCCCTGTCGATCCGGTTGCAACTACCAGGGGCCCTTGATTCGCGTCGTTTATTTTAACACTAAACCTACCGACCATCGAAAGTGACTAATGTGTATGGTATTATAAAAATAACAAGATTAAATGTATTTATATTTTGTGCGATTTTTAATATAATATATACTGGAGTCAAAAAATGTATTCAATCAGTTCACGTGAAGACACCTTTACAATCTCAATAATTGTCAAATAAAAAATCTAAAATGGGTCATTTGACCCCCCCGTGGTAGGTTTAGTGTTAAAGATAGGATATTATATGAATTTCTATGCTTACAGCTGTCGTTCTTACCAATGATTTTCAGGAGTACGATTATTTCTACACGGATTATGGGATAAACAGTGGCAAGCCTGAAGACGAAGAATCACTTAATTCTACTCAGAGCCTTCTCCCGTCTAACGAGTCTGCAGTGTCGAACTCAACTGTTGAAGATTCGAACGAGTTTTCGGTGTTGAACTCTACCGTTGAAGATTCCAGCGAGTCTTCAGTGTTGAACTCTACCGTTGAAGATTCGAGCGAGTCTTCGGTGTTGAACTCTACCGTTGAAGATTCCAGCGAGTCTTCGGTGCTGAACTCTACCGTTGAAGATTCGAGCGAGTCTTCGGTGTTGAACTCTACCGTTGAAGATTCCAGCGAGTCTTCGGTGTTGAACTCTACCGTTGAAGATTCGAGCAAGACTTCTACAGCAAAGACCGAAGGGTCAACAGAGGCGACTATCGAAAAGACAGAGAAGTCTATCAGCGGAAATATAAATACAAGAAATACATCCGTGGAACCCGAGGAACAGCAATTGGGATTGTCTCCACAGAGAAACAGGACCAGACTCACGAGGAAACGGTGCAGATCCGGATGCCCTGTCGATGGGAAAGGTCATTGCTGTCGGATGAGCAACCGAAGACTGTCTCTTGTGCCGTGAGTATAATTCATAATTAGTAGACAGCGGATTTTTATGCATTTATGACAAAAATGAGTAGGTATAATTTGAGACAGTAAAAACATTTGACGAATGTAAAAACGCTGTTACTAGTTGCCGTCTGCAACTCCTGGGTCGTTTACATTCACGACTAATTCTTTTTTCTTGTCTCGAAGAACAGTACGAAAGCCTTGACCGTTTAATTTGCCTGGGCAGTGCCCACGCTAATTTCAATTTGAATCGTCTATCGAATTTTATATATTACAGCACTTTTTTAACGTTTTCAGATGCCATAAATGCATAAACATCCGCAGTCTAGCGTTAAATTAAAACGATGTATTAACCCTGCAACTCCTGGGTCGTTTACATTCACGACTAATTCTTTTTTCTTGTCTCGAGAGGAACAGTAAAGCCTTGACCGTTTAATTTGCCAGGGCAATGCCCACGCTAATTTCAATTTGTATCGTCTGTGTTCTCCAGACTCGCAATGAAGCTCGCACCTAAAATCCTGGATAACTTAGTGCGCAGCGTGAAGCGTCAGCCGTCATAGGAAGTCCATTCGACGCAACCGGAGTGAAACGTGCCACGAATATTCGACAGGAGCCACGCACATAGTTGTGTGCAATTTCGACGAACGAATTCATGTTCCTCGATTGCTCAAGCCAATGCTCGCCGTTCCCACATGCTTTACGCCACATTCTTACTCGCTCGTGGTCGTGCATAATCTCGTGCGAAACTTTATCACTGTAAATAAGATAGGTGGCGGCTTGGCTTGCAAACTTGTAGGGGCGGTGCAATAAAACTTTTCTTATACGTACATTCTGCAGTATGTTTCCTTCTCGATCCTCCGTCGACGGAATACCGAATGGCAATTCTTCGACTGCGTATGTAAAGCAAGGAATGCTATTAAGGGGTGCTATTTAAGGGGTAGACTCTCATTTCCAGGATTGCAAGGATGCGAATTGCGCCTTCTCATTTCTCGATAATGCAAAGATGGGGGTTTTCAGTGGTCAAAAGGGCTAGATAAAAGATGAATCTATTTTTACGTTTCCGAGGCGTAATTTGCATTATTCGACAATTGTTATTATTATGCGACAGCACACTCATATTGAAATAAGAATTGTACAAACTCTGAATAAATAGAATCATTCATTTATGTTGTAAGGCAATACGTACTAGTCCCTTTTAGTGCTCGATAGGGAAGATAATTGTGAGCTATCTTGAATTGATACGAATGAATGAACTTCATTCAGAAGATTCGAGGATAGAGATACCGGCTCTGCAAGTACGTGATCCTGGGAAACATAGCGACCACTTCTCATGCTTGCACGCACAAGAAAATGGATAAAAATATCTGGCAATTACGTAACCCGTCTCTGTGTATGGGCCTCGTTAACCGGCTAAGACTATCAGCGACCACGCGAGTTTTGTTACCCTCTCCAGCAGCGATGCTCCCTCGATCTATATACGTGGCGATCCACGGCTGCCAAGGAAGCGAACGGATTTCCCACAGTCGAGGATCAGACTTCGCTCAGCTCAGCCGATCCGAGTTGATCCAGGCAGCTTCGGCGAGATGGTGCCCCTAACCAGACTCCTCTTGCTGTCAGGTACGCTAATACTTTAACTTTTTTGAAGTTCTCAAATTTGACTCTTGAACGCGGTCACCTTGAGGCCTTCGCACCTTAAAAAGTTCATTTCGGTAAACTGGAGTTTTTTACAAGTCAACTGTGTCTTATTGGGCCCCACAAATGACAAAACAACCTGCATAGATTATGTGAAAAAAAGTAGCAGGAACTTTTAAATATGTAAAACGCACACTACTTATATATTCGTCGAAATTTATCTTGTCATCTCCAAAATAATCCCCGGCCGAGACAATATACATACGCCAAAGCTTCTCCCAGTTTTCGAAACCTTTTTCAAACGCTGGAGAAGGTATAGCGTTCAGCTCTTCCCGCGAATTCTCTTTCATGGCTTGAATCGACTCAAAACGCCTTCCCCGAAATGGCAATTTCAGTTTAAAAAGTAAGAAAAACTTTGAAATGCGAAATTGCGGGTATTTCATTCGCACAACGTACGAATCACTATAACTAGACTACGAATCTTTATGCAAAATAAAAATTGCCTGCATCGATTGCAAGAAATAGAACCCAAATTGAATGTTATTTCTTTTCTTGATGATTTTAATAGGATTCTCAATAATTGTGCTGTACCAAAAGAAAGCATAGAAATTTTCTTTTACATTACAATCTTGAATGACGTTATTGAGGGTGGCTTGTTAGTTCACAATGAAAATTGCTGTTGCTACTGAAGGTTCCATTAAAAAGTGTTTAGCCGTGTACCATAGATTTTTCAAAATTATGCAATAATCACCGGTCGATAATGTATTAATATAGGCGAAACAATTTTAAATTTCATCTACTCAAATGCATAAACATCCGCAGTCTAGCGATAACAAACAGGATGACCTAATGCTATTTGAACAATGTCCAAGCGTTACCGTCGATGTCCGCAGGCATACTGAGCGGATTTACGATCAGCATCGCGGGAAAACCGGTGAACTACGACCAGCGTCAAACAGGCGAGGTAAACGTGGACGCAAAACTGGATAATTTCTTGATCCTGGTGTCGACCTCGTCCAACGAAGGCTTGTGGAATTCTTTATTGACATCCGAGGTAGCGTTAGGTTTGTTAGCCTCCAGGCGTAGCGCGACAAAGCAGGAACCGGGGAGTCAGAAACCAACGGAGACGACTGTATACGAGACCGAGGACAAGGAGGAGGGTAAGGAACCCTACCACGTGGAGATAGTCCGCATAGAGAAGGACGGGGACACCGTGGCGAGAAGTAAACAACCTGAAATATTAAACGCTGAAGTTACCGAGGTCAAGATTGCTGGGAAGATAGGGGAAGCTACGAAAATCTTACAAGAAGCTCCAGAAGTGTCCACCGACAAAATAACATCGGAGAAAGGGTCCAGGAACCAGAAGAGCCGTAAACTGATCGAATGGAGCAGGAAGGTTCGCGTGGGTTCAACGATGGAAGACCTCGCTCAGGCTGATGATCTTGCAACTAAAGAAGAAGCGTCCAAAGCGGCCAGGCCTGGGATATCGATGAAGAAGCAGTTGTCTAAAAAAGAAGAAGAGGAGTTGTCAGCCTTGTCCGAGGAACGGAACGAGCTGGGCAATAAACGCGACGAGCTGGTGTTGCTTGGCGATGGCGTTGAAAATTGCGGACCTGGAAGATACAGGGATAAGTCGGGAACCTGTCAGGAGGATAAGAATTTTTATTGAGATTTTTAGATTACGTCTTCTTGCGGTACTCGATCGGTTCTTCTTTTTGTAGATTTCTGTAGGTTATCGTTTGTAAACATGACACTACCGCTCATGGAAGTATGGACACTTCGTTAACAAAGTTAAAATAATCATTCTTGTACAATATCTTCATTTACCAAATAATAAGACACTAATATTTTACTTTCTTAAGTAATACACATAAATATAGTAATATATATAAATTTTTGTACGCGTTAGAAAAAAGTGACCCAATTATAAAACCCTGGTCTCGACACTGTTACAAGGGATCCCAAGGAAGATCACCGACACAGTTTTCACCGACAACGACTATAGTCGACGACAGTATTATCCGATATTAAAGCTAGGTTTACGGAGCTCTAGAAATAACTATTTAACATTATTTTATAAACATAACAAGCATGTGTCTATCCCAGTGTTTGGCCATTTTTCTAATAATATATACCCAAAGAAATAAATTTGGTAAATAATTCGCCAGGGAAGCATTTTTACAATATTAATAATTGCAAATTAAGAATATTAGAATTCGCCGATCAGTGCAGAATAGTTAAAGAAATTAATGTCAGCACCATCTTTAGAAACGATGTTACTGGAATTTCTGTACGGTTCCCATTTTTTACTTAATTTTCAAGTGTCCTTACTTCCATGAACGGTAGTGTATGTACCACTGCGACGATCTTTGTCGAGGTCAGTGGTACAACGTGGGTTCCAACGATGCGACTGTTGGGTGTCTCGTTCTTAGCGACCAGGAAGTATATACATAACTATTGTGATATACAATACATATATAATATGTATACAAGGCTCATTTTTGTACTTTCATTATTTATGTCACGCGTTACTCGTTTGTACTGTACCACGAAAACGAAAATAAATTATGGAAAACTATGGTTGTTTGTATTCTCATTGTAGGCTCATTGTTATGTTTATCGGGAACGTTCGTTATTAGCCTGCGACTTTGATGCATTTACGATATTGACGGTAAAGAAATTAAAACAGTCAGAGGACGTCGATATATTATTGTTTTCAATTTATTAAGACTTGTAGTAGACTTTTCTAACTGACCGTAAGTGAAATATTGGTATGCAAATCAACGATATAGCTTATTGAACAAGTCCCATTCCGTATTGTAGGGGTTCAACGACTATGGGACTGCAACGAAGGTAATTGTTTATCATTAGACAGCGGATCTTAATGCAAAATAAAAATTTTCTACTTGATTTGCAACGAACTGGAGTGAAATAGAAATTTATTTTCCTTCTTAATATGTTTAATAGGTTGAAAATAATGTAAAAATATTTTTTAATTCTTCTAATATTTTTACTGTTTGAACACATTACCGATTATTGCATAATTTTGAAAAATCTATGGTACTATAGTATTGTGAACTAATAAGTCACCCTCATTAACGTCATCTAATAGTTTAATTGAAGATTGTAACATAAAAGAAAATTTGTATGATTTCTTTTGTTACAGCACAATTATTGAAAATGTTAGAAATCATTGAAACTGTTATTGAAAGTGTTAAATTACACGTATTCATTTTTGTCATAAATGCATAAAATGCACTGTCTATTTATCATTCTCTGCGCAATCGTCAGTCTAGTTCCAGACTCTCTAATTTATAGACTTCCTCGGCACTATTCGGTAAACAAGCGCCGCAGTCTGGAGCTTTAAATCCTTCTGTGTCGTATTTACTTCCTTGTTTCCATCCTCTGTCCGCTCGCGTAATAAAGAACGAGGTATTCGAATGTTTTCAAGGTTGAAGCGACCGAGTTCAATGAATCTGGATATTTTGCGAGGCCATCAGGAATCGTTCAGGTTCAAGAACCAGGAACCAGGAAGAGGACGGTTCAACAGAAGTTGAAGCGTGGCGGAAATGTGAGAGCAAGGGCAAGGTTACGGTAATAGGCGGCGATTGTGAGACAAGAGGAACCACGTGAGAGGAACAGGGAAATGAACTCGGTGGGGCCATGCGAGGCCATTGCCCTTTTACAAATTGGCTCTCTGTCCACGTGTGGGTTAGGTGCACGCGCATCCTTATCGCGTTCGACGGACAATCGCGTAAACCGGCCAGAACGATCGTGTTACTCGTTTTTCAACCATACTTCTCATCAAATCGTTCACCTCATTTATCGTGGAGACACGAATTCTGTAAAATGTCAAGCAATTATGATCGTAATTATATCGTGTTTAGTGTCGTTTTAATCAGGAAAACGGGACGACCGTGATGGTAAAAGTTCATTGATGAGAAACCAAAAATAAGGAATGTTGATTTTTTAATTTAAAATGCTGAGAATTATGAAAATTGCTTAAAACATAGTCGATTTATATTCTTTCCACTATCGACGAATCTAGTGTATTGCATTTATCGTCACGTTCTCACCAAATATCGTATAATATATCGTCAATGTATATTTATTGTTCTCGTATTTATTGGTTGACATCGAACTAAACTTTCTTTAAAAGACAAATTAAATATACAATATGTAGGTGAAAACTAAGAATATACCAGGTATTTCACCTAATATTTCACCTTGAATATCTTTGTTGTTTTTAAAGATACGTCAAAGTTCTGAAGGACAAAATTGAACGATAGAATGGGACTCATACGATACTAAAGAAATTTTTGTTTTTATGTAATTTTTTTATAGATATGAAGGTCACCTTCATTCTTTTAAATGGAATGAGGTATTTTTTAATACATCAATCGATGCAGCTGGGCATTCGTTATAAAAACATACTAACCTGTGTATATGTTGAAAAGTTAGTAGTTCAGGAGATATTTCAATTTAAATAACTCTAAAACACCATTACTGTCGTACTAAGACGTTACACAAGTAAGTAAACACTAACGGCTTAGTACGACAATAATGGTGTTTTAGAGTTATTTAAATCGAAATATCTTGTGAACTACTAACTTTTCGACATACATAGGTTAGTACTTTTTATGACGAATATCCAGCTGCATCGATTGATGTATTAAAAAATACCTCATTCCATTTAAAAAAATGAAGGTGACCTTCATATCTCTAAAAAAAATTACATAAAAACAAAAATTTCTTTGGTATCGTATGAGCTCCATTTTACCATTATTCTTTGTCCTTCAGACATTTGACGTATCTTTAAAAACAACAAAGATATTCAAGGTGGTCAAGTTAGGTGAAATATGTACTCGGTATATGATTTTATACAAACCAGATATGTAGTGAACTTGTAGTACTGTAATAGTATTTCTTAACACTTTACCTACCAGAAGCCTATTAATAGGATTTTCAATAATTGTGGTGTACTAAAAAAAAGCATAGAAGTTTTGTTTCACATTACAATCTTAAATGAAACTATTATGTATGTAGCTATTATTCAGGGTCTTGGTTAGGTCACAATGAAGATTGCTGTTCCCATTGAAGGTTCCATTAAAAAGTATTTAGTCATTTACCATAGATTTTTCGAAATGCATTCTAACATCAGACATTTCGTATGCAACAACGTAATAATTGAAACTGGAGAGACAGGAAAAATTGCGATAGACACAGCATCGTAATGGGTTAGCGTGTTTTAGGGTGGAATAGGTAGTCGACGCGACTATTCGAATATGCATTCTTGCGAATAAGATATGAACGTCTCGGTTTGTAGAAAGATTGATTGAAAGGTCATGTTTCCCGCTGTCGTGTATGCAAGAGAATTCTCTTGCATTAATGTATAGTAACGTATTAATGTATACACAGTGGCCCCTACAGGTTCTTGAACTTGCCTGAAGATCTGTTTCTATGCCAGGTGGGGACGGAAACGGGAACCGTGATCGGTGATCGGTCGGCAGGAGACGTCGTCATACCTCGCTCATCCTTCGCATCGTCAGGACGTCCATAGCTCGCTAGAAGCTCCATTTTTCTCCTTTTCTCGTTGAGAACAATCGCGGTCCTTCAGCTCGCGTTACATCGCATAATCTCGTAAATAACCGTCCTTTTTCGTACTTCTGGAGAGGGTAACTATAGATAGACGCCAACGCCGCAAGTCGTTAGAAAAGCACAATTTCGAGCTGCGCCGATAATCGCGACGCGTATCGATGTTATCGATCAACACGAGAATTTTTAAAATGGTGGTGCTGCTGCTGCTGCCGATGGTGATGAACTTGAATAGGATCGAGTGTAAACCGTTAACGAACGAGATGTCGCTCGAGGATCTGACCACTGCGTTGCCTAGTTCTTCATCTCCGCAGGTCGATCATTACGATCAAAGGCAAAACGGAACCGAGAATTACCGTGTCCACTTGGATGGCGTCGTCTTTGTTTTTGCTCCTGTCGAAGCGCTTTTCCTTGCAAACGCTGCCGCTGCTGGTAACAAGCCTAACTTACCGATACCTGATCCGGCAAAACCGACCCTGGGTAAACCGGAAGATGAGCAGAAACCTTCGCCGTTGCCCAAATCGGCTACCAGGTATTTTGCGAACTCTGATTACTATTTACATAGACTGCGGAGTTTATGGATTTATGTTAAAAACGATCTCAGCTAGGTTAACAAGTTCTCCAACAACTCTCTCTTGTGTTATTCTACGAATATAATCCTTCGTAATTAAACAGCGGATCTCATGCATTTATGACAAAAATGAGTGGGTGCAATTTAAGACAGTACAAATATTAGAAGAATTTAAAAACACTATTATACACTATTTTCAACCTATTAAACATATTAAGAAAGAAAATAAATTTCTATTTCACTGCAGTTTGTTGCAATTCAGGTAAAAAATTCTTATTTTGCATCAAGATCCGCAGTCTATTTATAATTTACACATTATCTACTCTAGTTTGTTCGAATTCAAAAGTACAATCGTATAGAATATCGATAGGTCGAAGGTTGAAATTTGTCTCTCGAGATTCGAGTTATCGAACTTCCATTGTTTTGACGTTTGAATCTCCCGCCACGACTGCGCTCGAGAACGAGGAATGCCCGGGAGTTTTAAACGGATGATTAGAAAAGTTGGAAAAGGATAAAGCATTACTTTTGAAAAATTATCAATTATGTATTCGTTGGTAGATTGTAAAAGTAGAAACAGGATTTTGCTCGTTGAAGGTCGTTTATGTATATCAGAATTATTCATAGTATATACTGTGAATCAATGAAATGTTTTTGTTGCAGGGCTGGGACACGTTTGTCGAGCTTATTGGCTCCGTTTTTGCATCGTCTTCGTCAATAATGAAAACCTGTATAAACTGGATAGAATATAAGGTTCCATCGATTCATCGTTAATGGACTGTGGATTATAATGCAGAGTACAATATTCCTAATTTAAATTACAGCAACCATATTTCGATATATACCCTTGCTTTAAATCAACTTTGTATGTGATTTCAAACCAAAAATTTTGTTTCGTTTGAAACGTCACATTTTAAAGAAATACATTTTCCAACCGACAGAAAGAGACAAATGATTTTATAACATGTAATCAGCTCTGAATTTATTCATTGTACATTGTATTTGATATGAACGCATGAACATCCACAGTCTAACCATTAGCTTTTGCATAATCATACTTCTTTTCATTAGTATTTTATACTGTACTTACACTCGATAAAAAGTGTTCGAGAACATACTAATAAAAACAGTATTTATACGTTCATTATACGTACGCGCTCCCTTACACACAATTCTCACATACGTTTTCACACACACACGGAGGTGCAATGTACGATACGCTCTTATCGAAACGAAATTTATTTGATTAAAAATTAAAATACATTATTCATGAATTCTTTTTGGTATATCATCACAATACTTTGTATAAAAAATGCTTAGGACTATGCTCCACAGAATTTACATTGTCTGGGTGGAATCGTTTATTCTTTAAAAAAAAACAGGAAAAAAAACAATAGGAGAGAAAACGTATCATCAGTTTCACACGGACTTTACAGACACGATTTTTATATAGTAGATAACGTGTGCTTCAACGAAAGGGGAAGAAAAACTCCTCTGCCTTTTTTGTGTTTATAATGGAAACGCAGTAAAATAGAGGAAATAAGGTTTACAAATGGTCATTTATATATATACGTATATACAATGTCCTGAACTTACACGACGGATCAATTGTGAATCATGGAAGCGAGTACAAGAATATGTTTTTGAAATATATCTCACCATTAAAATAGAAAGTAGCTCTGTGTTAATGTGTTTTTCCTCTTTTTTTTCGTCTTAAGTCCGAAAAAAGACAACATGGCGTCGAAAACCGTGACTCTTTTTGGGGGAACTTCAACAAATATTTCTGCGATATCGTAGGAGGCAGAGCCGTTAGACGCAATCGACAGTTAGGACACGTCCCGAGAGGCAAAAACGGTATGCGTTCTTAAAATTTCGTACAACGGAAAAATCGTCTTTTAAAATAGCAATGGTGCTTCGAACTACGACAAACAACGGATCAAACGATATTTTACGAACAATTGAATTCGTTTCGAGTGATTCCCGGTCGCCTGTACCACCCCTGGCAGATAGCTATCCGTCAAACAATATCAAACGTTCCACTTATCCGCGAAAACTCTACATTTATTTCGACAGTGAAAGAAAATAATTAAATACCTTTTCATTATGTCGTTAAATAACCGCTCAGGTAAGTTAACTTTACATAAAATTATTGCACATTTGTCTATAGATTTAGTATTACAAAAAATATCGGTGGACGATCAGTCAATTGAATAAAAATACAGTGGATACGATTTAAGAAAGATGCCTCATACAAAATGTTTTACAAAACTTCAATGTAAACCAGAGAAGATTTTCATGGTCTAAACTGTTCACTAAAAAGAGGGAGGCCAAAATGATTTTGTTAGATGCAATTAATGCAGAAAGCTATTTTATACAAGGATCAGCAGATCTTTGCAAAATAAACATTTGCCACTTGAATTGCAACAAACTGGAGTGAAGTAGAAATTTAGTTTCTTTCTTGTACTATGTATGTAGTACGTTGAAAACAATATAACAGCATTCTTAAATTCTTCTAACGTGTTCACTATTTTAAATTACACTTACTCATTTTTGTCATAAATACATAAAATCCACTGTCTAACAATAATATTATTACCACTTTTTTTAAAGTTATACCGCCTTCTACCAGGGCTGGCACGAGTCCGAACGCTCGCGACGCGACGTTGTACCGTAAACCTAATATACCCTGTATCTCACGTTAAAAGTGTTCCGTATTTTTCGTCCTTTCTGTTTTGTTTAACCCCTTGCCGTATTTTAACGAGTCCCACTCGTCTTATGAAGATTTTAAACGAAGTCGAACAAATATGAATACGCCTTTCTTTGTAAATGAAATAAAATTTGATTCGTTTGTAATTAATATTTAAGCATTCGAATCAATGTAGTCATGCAAAAAACATAAATTTTCTTTTCTCTTCTACGACATTTTCCGAGATATAGATGTTTTAATCGCTGTAACTGTAAAGAAAATGATACGGCAAGGGGTTGATGGTCGAACAAGGAAGTGAAGCCTGAATGATGGAGAGTTCTTTGAAGGTGGATCGAGACCTGCGCGTCTCGCTACATCGTAGAGGAATTGATGCGCTCTCTCTCTCTCTCTCTCTCTGTCTCTCTCTCTTTCTCTCTCTCTCTCTCTCTGTCTCTCTCTCTTTCTCTCTCTCCCTAGACGATTACGTTGATCATCGTTAAGAAGCACAATCGGTTTCGGTGCTTTCGGTGGGCATGAGAAGTCGATTCGTTTAGCTACGAATTAAGTATTCCTTGGTTCGTCCGTTATTATTCGAAGCGATTAACCGTGAATTAATTCTAGCGCTGGTAACGACTAAAAACCCTTAATTGTAAATTACGCTAGGCGAAACGATGATGATCCGAGGACGTGCGCGGGTCGAAGTACGATCGGCTGAACGACAGAGCTTCGCGGATCACCTAGACTGCTAATCAGCGTCGACAAAATTATACGGGGAGGACATTTTTTTACGGTTATATACACGAAAAACATGACAGAACGCGACTCGACGAAGGAAAATACTGAAGCGCACGAGTATAGTTGGCTGCACGACGGAACGAAGAAAGCTGTACATGACTCCAATTCGCACTCGAAAAATAGTTTATTATTACAGCTCGTCGACTACGTCGCCTCGCCTAATCACCATGGCATCGCTCGGCCAGAGAAAAGTCAATTTTCTCCGTCGAACAACTGATCATAAGACGCCGACGAACGGTTGTGCAAACGATACGCGAACAGTGGCGGATTAACACATCCTGGGACCATTACTTACATTTAACTATGTTTGTCGTTAATGAAATTCGAATGAAACATTATTCTCTCGCATGCAAAGTGATGTCAAAGAAGGAAGTTATACTGTTCCAGGAAGCAAACGATGTCAACAGATCTTCCGATCTTGCGAGACTATTGCTAAGGGGCATCGATGGTTTTTAAAATGGCACTACGTGTTTTAAAATTCATATCATGGTAGCTGCTTTCACGACAAATCATTCCCTCTCCGACATTTGCTTCTACCTTCAATGCTAACAGAGATATTGTACGGTGTGTCCTAAAAATGCGCTGTCTTGAAAGGGGCGCTTGCGGAAGTCGTTCGACGTAATTTTTTCTTTTGCGAAAATCTTCTGTGCAAAGGGAAAATTTTCGCAAAGGGAAGAGTTACTTGAAGAGTTACTTTTAACCCTCCGACGGCTGTGTCTGAGTCTATTTTGACCGGGAACATCCAAATTGTCATTTAAATACTCAATTTGTGGCAATTAAACTAACTGAATAGCTGTTTCATTGAGGATATCGGAAAGACTAATATGTCTACACGAGATATCATCAAAAGTAAATTTTTTAAAATTATTAGAGATGTGAATGGTCCTAAACATTGCCAATTATATAGTCATAAAAATCGTCCGTTGCCCGAGGGTTAAGGAAACACATTTTTCCGATACCTTATTATATGTTCCGTTTCGCGTGAATCACGGCAAAAAAATTGGTTTTTCTCTGGGTCGTGGGATGCGTAATTCGCCACTGTGTCCAGCGATATTCTCTTATCGTTAATACACCGTGATCGATACAAACAATCAGAGGAAACACACGTGTGCTTTAGGAAGGAAGTTGAGCCGCTGCGTTAGCGTTGAGATCTTCACAGTTTCTCGGTTCCCCGGGACCGCTATTATTTGCGACTGCGGTCTCGTGAAATTTTAATTCCTCCTTACCCGCCTATAGGGGAATTATTCCATTTCACATATCTTGTTCGAAAAGTCAATTTGCTCGTTAAAAAAGCAGTGGCTCGAGAGAGAAAAAAACGGCTGCATTGAAGCATGTTACAGATACGTGTCGGTCACGTCACCGGCTATTACCTCTTTGATCAGAAGACGACAGTTCTCCATCACGCTGCGACGTCTGTCCGACGAGTTGCTCAGAATCTCATCGGACTGATGCAGATTGTCCACTATTTTACGCATCTCTTCCAGCTCGGTCACGGTTACCTCTAATTTCGTCTCTAATTCGGACCTGCGAATTAACGTCAATTTTATATCCTGTCTACTTTGTCTGCCGGTTTAGAACTACGACTACCGAGCATCAAAATGAGAATGAAATTAATGAAATGCCATACTTCTCCTCTTTCAGCTCCTGGATGCAAGTGTCGTTGTCGAGTTGAATGATTCTCAACACTTTCAACAATTTCGTCAGGAGATTGTCCACGTCGATTACTTGATCGACGAGACCAACCGCGGGACAGTAATCGGAAGCCAGCGGACCATCGTTGGTACCGGTGTCGGATTCGCTGATCGAGTCGCAATCATCGTCCTCCTCGTTCTCCACCTAAAACGTGGTCGCGGTAATTCGATATCTGGTTCATTCGGAAACAGAAACACTTTATTTACAGAAATAACAGTGCACGATGCGATTAGAGTCTGTTATTGTGCCTTTGGTGGAATCGGAGATGCAAGGTCCCTTCTACGAACCTGTCTTGGAAACCTTAATCTCTTAAGTGGATTACTGTTTATTCAAAATGATGTTAACAGTAACCGTACCACAGCCGGTCAAATGACCGCTTTCACATTGTTTATTTTTTAATTATTGAAATTAGATACTTTCATTAATACTAAATCGCCGGAATCCAAGGTCATTTCAAGGTTATAGTATTGTAAAATAAATTATAAAATAATTATTAAACATCAAAGTAGGTACTTCAAAATCCCAAAGCGGTGCAAAAATGATGGTATTTTAGTTTTCAGGTTGATTCAATGAAGAAGCAAGAGAGACAGCGATGGGAAAGGAATGTTTACCTTGCGACGATGCAAAATAGCCTGCGTCAGATTGGTCAAGCTAGAACACTCGTCATTGGTGCGAGACTTTTTGAGATTGCTCTCGTCGACGGTCTCCGGGAAGCTTAAAGCTCTGCGTAGAGAGTCGCTACTCGAGACCATGTTGTGCGAATAGGTATCGGGCAGAGGAACGTCCTCTAGCACGCTCTCCATCATCAAACACGGCTCTGTTTCGAAGTCGAGCAGGTCCGACGAGGACTCCATACTTAATTCTGCTTGGAGACAAACGATTTCTATTGAAATTTTTTCAAGCAATAGTAATAAGTAGACTGCGCATTTTATGCATTTTCCAATTTTTGTCGACAAATTTTAGGAAAGTGGAACGAAATAAAATTCTATTTTTAATGGGAACAACCTTTGTAGATCCAAAACAAATAAAAATTTTACAAAGTTCTATCGTATTTTATATTCTAGCCTTTTTTGAATATTTTCATAACCCATAAATGCATAAAGATCCGCAGACTATTAATTAGAGCGGAATTAGAGCGTTTGAAGGAAGCTTGCGTCGACAAGGTATCGATGACGAACGCGATCTAAACGACCAATCAAGGTCTAAGTCGATTCTAAGGCTGTCAACGCAAACTGTGAACCTCGCAAAGCGCACCTTTGTACATTTGTTTAGCCGACTCGAACGTCGACTTCTTGTCGGCATTTTTCATAGCGAAAGGATGGGTCGCCGCGTTCCGGATGGCCCCGATCACAGCGGAGACGAAGGAACCGCTCTTTGGACTAGGAGTACACTCTTTCAGACTATGCTTGGAGCTAACAGGACTTGACTCGATGCTGCTGTTGCTTCTGCTGTACGCTTCATTGTGGTAAATCACGTCCTAAAATGAAAAGACACGATTACCATCAGTTATTTACGAATAAAAATATGAAACACGTGTCTTTTCTTATTTAACAATAACGATTAAATTCCTTTTCCTATTTCGTGCGAACGGAAGTGTTCAGACCGATGATCCCGAAAGATCGCTTCTACTGTAATTGCAAAGTGCAAATCGCAACAATAAGCGAACGAGTATTTACCTCGAGGTCCTTCACCGAGATATTGTAGGAAGTGATCAACTGGTCTACCAATCCCTCTAACCTAGTTCCCAAACCGGAAAGCGCGACCGCAGCCCCGGAAACTGCGGCTCCTTGCGTGAGCAACAGCTCCCTGCTTCGTCGTTCGACAGCGTTCAGTTTCATGCTCATGGATAAATTTTCTTGTCTGCAATACAAAGAAGAATAAAAGAATATTGCGGTCGAGACATAGGAACATGCCTTCCCCGTACAACACACGTACCGTCGTTGCTCGCTGATCCTAACTAGGTGTTTGCATTCTTCCGTTTGCCTTTCCAATTCCATCTCGCGTTTCGTTAGCATCTCTTCCTTCTTGGCGAGCTGGAAATTCAATCAGAAGATTAGACGCAATTAATTTTTTATACCTCCGAGAAATTTGCAATTTATTCGGAATAGAACATTCGATAGATTATTGTAAGTAGACTGCGGATCTTTATGCGAAGTAAAATTTGTTTACATCAATTGCAAGAAAGAGAAGCTAAACAAGCAATTCTTCCTTTCTTTAACGATTGTAACAAGTTGAAAGCAATATATTGATATTCTTAAGTTTGTAACGAAGATGCTCCCTCGGTAGGAAACATCTGCACAATTTGTAGTTGAAACCTACTATTAAAATATAACATAAATAAGTTCTGCATGAAGCATGGAATCATCTTCTGATTCTAAGGATTCAGTTATGACTCATTGCAAGTGTACACAAATATGATTAACAAGAAGCCAGTTGCAGTTAGAGATTGCAGGGGAATAACCAGTTTATGTTTTAGAAAAATAAATATTTGCTGTAAGTAACAAGCTAGATGTAATCTAGCTGTTTGTTTTGAGAACGACAAATACTTCCTGTATTGTTGGTGGTATAAATTAACTACAAATTGTATAAAAGGTTTAATCTACGAGCCGGTTTAAATTAGGTTACTTTCTCCTATAATCGATTGAATATATAATTCTGTATTTATAGAACCGAATTTATTTGAATTACGGTCGAATACACGAAGGAAGGAGATACCTCTGTCTCTGCCTCTTTCAGAGCCTCCGCCAGAGTAGCTTTCTCCTCTTGAAGGAAGTCTTGCATCTCGGCTGACTCTGCTTCTAGCTCCTGTTGCTGCTGCAGTAACGCCTTCTGAGCTGCCAGGCTCTTTTCCAAATCCTGAGTAATCGAATGCAATGTTAGCAATCTAAAGACATCCACTACCGCTCAAAAGTATCCAGAGACTTCCTTTTTTCCAAACAATTTTGTCACTTGTAATTATTATTACGTATACTGTGGTATCATAGCACAATAGAATTTATTTTTATGTACAAATTATATAATGAAAATGCAATAATGTAATCTCTATCCATTTTAGTCACTATTTTAAGCAACTTTCATGTGTTGCTACTACACATTTCGCAAGTGTCTGGATACTTTCCAGCGGTAGTGTAAATTCTCTAATCTTGAGGATACAATTCTCTATTTTTGGACACATCTTACCCTGCTCAGCATGCGGCATAGGGACTGGAGATCCGCTATTTCCAGCTGCTGACTGGCCACCACTTGTCCAGAGGACTGCAAATGGCACTCCAGCTCCAGGAAGCTGTCGCTACCCTCTGCAAAAAAGCGTCCAGGTTTAAATCAGCCCTTCGATCATTTCTCTGATAGTCAATAGACTTTACTTCGAAGAAGAGCGTACCTGCGTGCTCCGACTGAGGAGTTCCAAGCATAGCGAGCACTCTCTGCGCGTTCCTATCAAGTTCCTGCCTAGCGAACGCATGATCCGCTTGCTCTTCTTCGAGCAACCGCTTCACCTCGGTGATCTCAGCCTTGAGCTTCTCGTTCTCCACCTTCTGGCCACTAGTCTCTTCCGTTAACCTCTTCAAGTCGCCCTGCATGGCCTGCATATCCTCCCACGTGCCTTCCGTCTGACACTCCTCGTGCAGTCTCTCGACCACTTCCGGGCCGGTGACCACCGTCGGAACTCCCGACAAAGCGTTCTCTATATCCTGACCAGTTAGACCAGTTTGCACGCTAGTCTCGTGATAAATACGAGTCTTCTCTGCTACCTTGTGCCTCGGATAGGGCGGCAAACTCTTGTGAACAGAGGACTCCTTACCGATACCTTTCTTCTCGACCTGTCTACTCAGACTAGCATCCCTGCTGCCCGATCTGCTTCTAGTCATCTTGTCAGTCTTCTCGCTCGGCTTGGGAATGCTAATCTTGTTCCTGTTCCTCCTCGGCAAGGTAGCGTACGTGTCCAACGCTTTGTTGTCCGCGCTCATAGTCATTTTATCAGGCCTGGACAGCCTGGACATGTCCCCACGACCACTGTAAGGCATTCTGGGAGTGCCCAGAGGTTTACGGACCTCCTCGGACGGTGTGGAACTTGGGGTACGAGCTCCTCTGGTGCTAGAGCCGCCTCTAGACCTGCAACTACCTGCAGAGCCTCTTCCACGCTGAGCCAGGTCCTTGTTGATCTCTGTGGTCAACGCTGATGGCAGTGAATCCGGGATTGGTCGCGTTCTCGTACGAGGAGTCATAGACACTGATCCGGAACGAAACGTTGTCGATATTCTGTTGCTTGACGGTGTGCTCTCCAAGGTTGTCTCTTTTGCTGTCGACTTCTCCCTGGACCTAGCCCTTGTCACCGGTTGCGTTTTGCTCAGGATGCTCCTCGGCGTGGTGGTCCTTGGCTTGGACCTGGAAATTTTGTAGATACATTTTTGTTCCTTTAATATTTCTCATTTTCTTTCATCCGTTTAGCTTTCTAATAATCCCACGTATTTCGCGGTGACGAGGATCGCAGTTTTTAAATTTAAACTCGTTGATGTATCGGTCATTAATCCGAATAAATGACATAAAAATTTGTTTTGTATACTTCGAGACGCGCGTACAGTGAAGAAGAAGAAGAAGTGTATATGGCTTTTTAATTATCTTTTACCTTATTCCCGAAGTAATATGAAAATTAAGATGGAGCAATATTAAGGAACAGCGTGACGATAGTATACCTTGGGGTAGCTGCAGCATAGTTGTTGGTTAGAGGGATCGGCTTAGCCCTGGTATTTTTCTGAGCCTCCGTCGCGGTTGTCTTCTTCTTGGCCACGCTCGACGCAGCCACCGTCCTCTTCGTATTCGTTCGGTTCGCTCTGGCAGAGACGCTGCCGGCGATCGACGAGCTTTCGCTGCCACCCTCGCTCGTGCCCTCACCGCCAGTGGTTAGCCTAACATCGTCAGGAAGGGTGGCGCAGGGGTCCTCGTAAACCGAGCAACAGCTCACTAAACTAGAGTCGCAGGAGGCCTCGTCCAAGCCGCCGCAACTGCTCGCGTAGTCTAGGCTGTTTCTGCTTCGCACCTGAAAACAATGAATAAAGCAGCTGCTTCGGAATAATGCAAATTACGCCTCGTAAACTTAAAAATAGGGCTTTCGAGAGCGATCGCGGCCTAGATCGATCTTTTATCTAGCGCTTGTGACTACTGAAAAACCTCATCTTTGCATTATCTAGAAATGAGCAATCGCAATGAGCAATTGCAATCCTGGAAACCTTGCTGTATTCAACATGTTTGCACAAATTCTCATTACAAGACTATAAATTAATATATTAGCGAGTTAAGAATGGACATTCAGAGAAATTTTGTAACATTTTTTAGAGGAACATTAAAAAAAAATTGAACAGAAGGGTTAAGTTGCACTCGCTACTCAAACTATTGAAGTTAGAATTGCAATTAGGACATGATCGCAAAGAAAGAGAATGTCTGACACCGTTTTCTAGAGAATATAGGTGAAGAGGGCGAAGGTTGAAGAAACATCTTCATGCTAGTATACTGTTTGCAGCAGCCCAATCGTAAAGGCAAAGTTGTTAAATAATTGAACGGCGCAACGACCTGCGTTTTCGCGTTCCGATCGATCTTACCCTTGGAACCTCTGTGGCGCAGCCCTCGACGCCGCTGTCGCTGCCATCCTTGCTGTCTTTTCCTTCGCCAGCGTAATCCTTCCTGTCGACGGACAGCGTTTGTTCGGCCTTGTGAGCGTCTAAGTCTGTCACGTGGATCACGGTGATGTTGCAATCGCTGTTCATCGTTCCATCGGGGTCTTCTTCGTCGAGCAGCTTGCTGGTGTCGACCAATGGGGACGCGAGGTCTTCCGGGACCCCTGAATCCTGTCGCGCCACATTCTGCACGGGGGACACTTTCAGGCTATTGTCCTCGAGAGGCGTCTCCATCTCGAGGCTGGCTTGCTCGGTGCTCGGGCTGACGCTCATTTCCTTGGTGCCATCCTGGAATCACAATTCGAACAACCTTCTCTATCATTTCTGTCACCGACGTAAAAGTCATGGAAAAATTGGGGAAAAGACAGAAAAATCCCGCGACGTACAATGAACATTGTGTACGCGCTTTAAGAGTAATTATAGCCTTTTTCACTTCTAGAATACAGCGTTTCAAACGGTTAGGCGCCAACCTTTTCCACCAACATAAAAGTCATGGAAAAATTGGAAAAACGACGACGCCAAATCGCGAAGAATTGGGGAAAAAGACATAAAAATCTCGCTACATACGATAAACATTGTGTACGCGCTTTAAGAGTAATTGTCATCTTTTTCATTTCCAGAATACAGCGTTTGAAACGGTTGGGCGATTCCAGTCGCGAAGCTCAATTTCCTTTTTCCTGTCCCTTTATCTTCATTAGAAAAATTCATGGACAGTCATGGAAAAATTGGAAAAAAAACGACGTCAAGATCATGATGACTTGAGAAGAAAAGACATAAAAATCTTGCGACGTACAATAAACATCGTGTGTGCGCTTCAAGAGTAGTTATCGTCGTTTTTATTTCCAGAATACAGCGCTTGAAAATGTTAGGCGATTCCGGTCACGAAGCTTAATTTTTCCTTTTTCCTGTCCCTTTATCTTCATTGGAAAAATTCATGGAAAGTCATAGAAAAATTGGGAAAAAGACTACGACAAGATCGCGAAAAATTGGGCAAAAGAGACGACATAAAAATCTTGTACAATAAACATCGTTTACGCGCTCTAAGAGTAATTGTCATCTTTATCATTTCCAGAATACAGCGTTTGAAAAGGTTAGGCGATTCCGATCGCGAAGCTCAATTTCCTTTTTCCTGTCCCTTTATCTCCATTGGTGGTGCGAAACGAAATCCCAGATTCGGTGTGAACGATCGATGACGTAATTGACCGGTCAGAGCAGCATCGTCCATAGCAATCGGACCGGAAATGATGCAACGGCACGGCAACGACCGTCGCGCGGTGCGGAACGAATCGACGCGAAATATGATGCACGAATTGAGGAACGAGAGCAGAGACGACTATAGGCACGCGATGTCCGAGAAGAGAATCTGTTGGACAACAGAATCGATCGGGAAGCAATTAAAATCCGGATCTTGACCGTTGACACGTGATATTTGATTAACCAGGGAATAATATCCGCTTCGAGAAGCGTTTCCTTGTAGGATTTGCGAAAACGAAACACACACGCGAGGCGAATGGTTTTCGGAGATCCGTTGAAAGGTTGATGGTGGAAGCCGTGAGGAAATTCCCCTTGAATGGGATTAGCGAATTCTTGGGGTACAGGATCGTTCAAATAACGGGTCTCGAAGTTGAATAACAAATTATAAGGGTACATAACGAATTATACAGACATTTATATCGCTACATATTCGCTTTTTGTTGTCCCAAAAAAACCCTTGTTTCACTGTCCAGTCGCGTAGAATCTGCCGATTTTGTTCCGTCGTTGATCCTGAATTGTCGATAATTCCCGCTTTCACATTGCTTATGTTTTAATTATATTGAAATTATAAAGATGTGTGTGTGCTTCCATTATAAATTATTCAATAAATTTCTTTATTCGAGCACGTATTATTATAAATAGACTGCGGATTTTATACATCCATGACAAAAATGAGTAGGTGCATTTCAAAACATTCAAAGCATTAAAAGACATGAACAGTGTCGAAATTGCAATTGATGTATAAAAATTTTATTTTGCATAAAGATCCGCAGTCTAGTTATAAAAATAGTGAAAAATCGAAATAAATTCAGTCCTGGAATTTTTATAGAACAATATATAAACGACACGAGGACGAGAAATAAGAACTAGAACAATTATTGAATGAAAATTCTTGTCAAATACAGAAACTTGTATCTCAACAAGCAATTTTCGTTTGTTTGCAGAAGCTTGGAACCGTAGCATGTATTCCTTCTTTCATAAATTAAGATCAACAGTGTGCTCAAAAGGCACCGAACTTATTTGTACACCTAATGGTTGGCAAGAAAGTAATTTCGGTATTTTAAAGTGAGATAAAACTCAGTTTTTTTATTGAAGCAATGAATATTAATGAATAGCAATGAATAAAAACGCTTATATTAACTTGTCGTGTTGTTGTTGTATGCGTCAAATCTTGCAATCTTGCATCGAATTTTAAACCTCTTCCCATAGTCACACTTGTGTCCGATGACAATAAAAGTAGAATATAAAATGTATAAAAAAAACTTTCTAGAACCCACGCTTATATTAAAATGCACTAAAAAGGAAAAAATATTTTTTTCCCTGGTTCTCCATAAAATACCGAATCCAGTTAAATGATTGATCATATTTTTCCCCAAAATTTTAAGCAATTAGTTCAAAATTTCTTCTGTTATAAAATTAGTGTCGGAATAGATAGAAAAACTTAATATAAATTTAAATAAAATCATGACATTAGTGACTATAAAAATAAAAGCATGGAACGCTAAACTATATTGACGAAAAAATTGGATTTCATTGCACCTTAAAATACCGAAATTACATTCTTGCCAACCCAATATATCAGAAAGACTGTCCCAAAATGTTGTACTTTCTTAAACATTTTGATTCCTGAGGTGAATCGAAGTAACTTTTCCTGTGCGAAAATGTTCTCCGCGGCTTTGTTAAGAAGTTATTCCCGAAAAACACGGACCAATCGCAGTGTTGATTCGAACAAAATTTTCATTGCATAATGCGGAACAGTGTTCGCCCATAGCGAATATTCTACACGATCGTTTCAGTGCCGTTTAGGCTAACCTCCGCTTCCGTTCGCAATCATTCCATCTTAATCTGTCGTGCGTTTCACGCCTCCTGCACCCTTCTGCCCCCTTCTTTCCCCCTCCGTCTCCTCACCCTGTCTTCCGCGCAATTACGTATTTCAATAGTAATTGACGAAGAACGTCACGTCACCGACCGGTGTTCCCCTTTCTCATCGGCGCGTTCACGAGCGATGAATCGCGTCGTACGCGATTCGAGTGTCCTTCTATTGGCGAGTGTATCCTATTATCGCACAATTATCCCCTCCGAGCATAATCGATCGCCTACTATCGCTCGCGCGACTCATTCTCGCTGATAAACACCGAGAATGTCATTAACTCGCAAACCTTGCTCGTGATTCCTAAACAAGTCTTGCACAAATCATTTCGACTGAATCATATACGGTACCGAGTAGATGGAAACACAGTAGATAATCAAATTGTTAGAGCCGAATCGGGAAAACTGTATGTATTTGTAATTTGTACAAGATGTTACTAGTACAAAATCACATTTGTTTAAAATGATTTTAAGCGTCTCGAGTCAATTCAAACCATAAAAGAGAATTCACAGAAGAAGCTAAACGTATCTTTTATCTTTAATCTTTAAGTATGTACCTTCTTTGGCGTTTGAAAAATGTTTTCAACACTGGGACGAACATTAGCGACCGCTTATTACCGTAGATGGGACCTGTTTTAAGACGACAAGGTAAATTTTGATGAATAAATAAATAGTTTTTGTTTTAATCACAATTAAAAGAGAATTCGCAGAAGAAGCTGAACGCTATACAGTTACTCTAATTAATATTCGGACGCTCTAAAAAACATGATAACTTTTCTAATGTTGTACTATACTGTCTGAACTTTTTTGGGAAGCTAGAGCAATTAGTTTACTACAATATGTGAAAAGAAATTTTTTCAAAAATTGCAATTGTTTGAAATTGTAGAAAAAATACTAAAAGTTGCATTTTACAACTTTTTTATGTGGGCCTATATTGAAAATTTTTAAAAAATACGTTTTGTAGAACTGTGTCAATTAAAAATATTCTGAAAATTTCGTCAAAATCGGTCGACGTTGCAACGAGTTACAAACATTCAAAGATGGTAAAAATTGCAGATTTTCACGATTTTCGACCTATATCTAACAATTCTTACATCTTACAATGCCTGTCGTTTTTTCCCACATCAACCGATTTCGATGAAACCTTCACAGTGCATATAATTGACACAGACCGACAAAATGTACTTTTTAAATTTTCAATATAGGCCCACATAAAAAAGTTGTAAAATGCAGTATTTCTTTACAGTTCCGTTCCTGTATACTAATTGCTCTAGCTTCCCAAAAAAAAGTTCAAATCGAATAGTACAATATTAAGAAAGTTATCGTCTTTTTTAGAGCGTCAGAATATTAATTCGAGTAACTGCATAAGTATGTACCTTCTTTGGTGTTTAAAATATGTTTTGAACATTGGAAGGAACATTAGCGACCGCCTATCGCCGTAGATAGGACCTATTTTAAGACGATAGATAAATTTTGATGACTAAATAAGTAGTTTTCGTTTTAATCACAATTAAAAGAGAATTCGCAGAAGAAACAGAACGCTACATGTATTAGGTTGTCCCAAAAGTTTCTTTCGGAATGTGTTCCTTCAATGTTGTTAAATAAATACAAACAATGCGATAATTTTCATGTTAATGTTTTAGCTTTTGGGACAACCTAATATTTATTTAGTAATATTAACGGGACACATTCCGAAAGAAACTTTTGGGACAACCTAATATAAGCATATACCTTCTTTGACGCTCAGAAAATCTTTCCAACACTGAGAGAAACATCAGCGTACAAAATAAATTCTGATGAATAAATAAGTAGTTTTTGTTTCAATTACAAATGTCGGGTACTTTGTTGTATAACGTACATCGGACGAAATGAACGAATGAGTTGTATAATCCCAAGAGCAATCGAACGTGCCCACTCGAATTCGGGGAAGTCCGCAACGAAAAAGTTCGCACGATAAAACAGCGTAGCGGTGCACGAAAACTTGCCGCTTCGGCCTTGAGATAGAGAGCGGCTCTCTCGGCTCTCTCGGCCGCGATAATCAGGGCCGAAGAGTGACCGAGAACTTGCAAACTGCCTGTCTCGTGGCTGAGGTCTACCCGGGAAGTCCCGTGGCTGACGAAGAGGCCGATTGGCCGGCATGATCACGCGCCCCCAGCGCGACGGACAATATTACAGCGCGCCGCGACGCCGCGACGCTCGAACCGGTGCTGTGTCGTCGAGACACTCGCGAGACTCGCAACCGAGAGTGGTTCGGCCATAGGATCCCGAAAATTTGGTGAAACCGTTCAGACAACCTGGAGGAACCTGGCGAATCTATTCAGATAACTTGAAGAAACCTGAAAACCGAGGATCAACAAGAAACGTTGCAGATCTCCTCCTTCGGCGAATTTTGATTTCAGCAATTTTATGGTTGCTGTTTTAGTGGACGTGTCTGAAGTCCCTGTTGAGTTGGACGGTCAGCTGATATCGGTATTGCGTCAACAATAGTGCAGCTGTGAGAGAGATTTGTAGTTGCACTTCAGTGTGGAAAATTGTTGAAGTGGTAAAGAATACTTCGACGTGGGGTATAGTGGAACTGTTTTGAGGTAGCTCGAGCTTCAAGATGGAGAGGACGTTCATCCGGATATGAATCGCTGTTGGAATTGATTCTTCTAATTTCAAATTGTTGTAGTTTGAATTTCAAGATTAAGAATACTGGGAAAAGTAGATGTCGCTTCTCTCCACCCCAGTTAAACAATCGCTGTACTAGTATCGCTAGAGTGTACACGGAGGAGGAAACTGTGGTTCCCCGATCTACGTTACAAGATTCACGTGAAAGCGTTCATTGCCGGCCAGTGAAATCACCAGAAACTGGAGAGAAGGACGTTCCCTCTCCGGGAGCATATAACGAGAAAGAAACTTGGCGAAACGAGGAATTGTTTCGCACAAATGATCGAGCCTGTAAAGGCTAATGAAGAAGAAGAAAGCTATCCGCAGGTCCTCGAGGTGAGAACAAAGGCAGTCTCTCTTGCCGTTGAGACAAAGGAGATCTAGATAGATCACGTTGAACAGCGGAGGTGTTTCTATAATCGATCGAAGAACACGTAACGGCAAGAAGTCTGAAGAGGAGCGAGTCGAAATTAATATTGTGGAGGACCGAAGGTCGAGAGAAGATCGAGGAGAGTCATTATTTAGGTGAGTCATTATTAAATGAAATTATATAACAAAATTATTAAGTAATCACGTTCACCGCGCAATACATTGGTATTCGCTCGATTTCTTCGGTTTAAACGATTTTATGAATTTGTTCCAGTGTCTCGAACCCGTGCGGCAGCCATCTTGGACCACCGGCGAACCGGAAGTGGCAATCATCGTCGCGTGGATAATCCGCAAACCCGTGCAACGGTACAAACGATCGAATCCACCGAGAAAAACTGAAGGAAAAACAGTTACTCACGCGGCGTGGAAGAAGAAATTTGGTCAGCGAGCGAATCGATCGATCTTCCACCGAAGAAAAAACCGGGTGCAGAGGCTGCGAGAAACGACCGGCGACTGTTGCGAACTCGGAGGCTGCACGAAATAGATCTCGAAGCGTTGCATAAGCCGATTCCAGCCGGTTTTGTGTTACCAGGACGATTCTAGAATTACGCGAACCAAAAGACACGCGATATCGGCGACAACGATTCCTTTTTTTACGCTTTCAGTCGTATCTGTCGATAATCGGGAAGCTCTGGACTTATGGTTGGAAGTCGTTTAACCGGAACAAAATAGTTGGGTCCTTAGAATTGCGCGACGAAGCTTCTTTCAACGAAGAAACCTCTTTTTTTCTCGTTCATGGAAATCTGTGGTTTAGCTTCTGGTATTGTTGTAGCAGCAATTGAAAGGGCCAGCGTTAAATTTGTTGGGCATCTTGAATAAGTTTGCTACCACTGTGACACAAATGTGACGTTGGCAATCTCGCAGTTTACTTGAGGATAGTCAAATTAATTTTGTACACTTTGCTATTTAACACTCTACCTACCGGAAATTTACATTAATTATAATGAATGAATTATTAGGATTGCCGAAACGAAGTTATTCGATTAGTGAGAGTGACTTGATTTCCAATCCAAATTTTTGCGGCTATTGAAGGACCCACTAAAAAATCTTTACCTGCAGCTTTTCAAAAATTGTGGAACAACTGTCGGTAACGTGTTCGGATCGTAGTACATAGAGATCGCGAAGCTCTATTACACATGTCCACTGATAAGATTGATAAGATTGATAAAATGGGTGCTGGGCTCGATGATATTGAGAGGATCCGTGGAGATGGTCTAAGTTTGAAGCTTCCGTCGAATGATCGGACTTTGGAAGTGGTCGGCGACGGATGCAGCATAATTTTATCTGGAAACTCGGGTACAGTGCGTGTGATTGGAGACGGATGTAGATTGAGGATCGATTCGAACGTTGGAGACGTTGAATACGTTGGTGATGGCGGCAGAGTGCTCCTGGGTTCAAAATCCTCGAAGCGCAAAGTGAAATATGTTGGCGATGGGGGCAAAGTGTCCGTCGAGGGTGACAAGAGAAGATCTAAGAAGGTCGATCATGCTGCGAAGGGGAAAATTGGTAAAAATGGAGATGATGGTTCAAAGGAAAAAATGAGAGGATCCTGTAAGACTATTGAAGAAGAGGATAATCATTTGAATATGAAAGAGGAAGCAAAGTCTGCTGGGAAAAAAAAGGAAGGGAAGTTGGTGAAAATTGTTACCGTGCTGCATTGCGATCAGAGAGTTGTTAGCAGATGGTTTGTGGATCCTGGATCGGTGGTTAGATCCCTTGATGGGAAGTTTGTGAAGGTTGAAAGCAAGAGGAAGGAGAAATCGAAGGGAGATAGGTGAAGGAGGGATTTTTTTGGCTGTTTGGAGATGAGATTCTTGCCGCAATTAGAAGAATTAGAATAGGTTGCGCTTGTCCCAATCAACCCGTTCACTGCCACGCTAATAGAATGTTCATCATTCGAGAACACGCCGTTTGTTATAAACACAATGTATATAATCTTAACGATTATTTTTCAAATAATTTATTTCGATAATGCCCAAGCAGCCTGATTTTAACATTAAAATTAGCACAACGGGATTTTTCAAATACTAGGTTGTAAAGAAAGAAATGCAGGATTTAAACCTATGTTTTTAAAGTGTTATAACTCGCATAAAAAACAATTTTATTGAAATTGTTTTCATAAAAACAACAATAGAAAAATTAATTTTATAGAAAATTTAATATTGTTTAATAGTAACATTAAATTATTATGAGAATTGATTGTAATATTATTGAGGGGAATAGTATAAAAATTAATTTTACAGAGAATTTAATATTATTGAAAAATATAAGTTTGATCTCATAGAAAAGAAGTAATGCGAAAATTGCGTTTTGACATCCTGAGATAAAAGCCAGGTAATTAAATAAAAATTTGAATAAAGTCTAAAATTTGAAAAATATCAAAAGCATAATTAAATAGAGCGTAAAACAAGCTTTAGGTAAATATTTATTGCTATAAAATTGCAATTAAAACAAAGGGACAAAAATCCTGCATTTCTGTCTTTACAACCTAATAATTTATTTCAGCAGTATTTGTTGCGACTTGTATTTACATATCAGCTATGTACGTTATTTGTATTATTTATTCGTAGGCGATGTAATTAATTTAATGTTTCGTGTTCCGCGTCGATCCTGATCTACAAGGGCGACAGTATTCCGTCGACTATGACGTCGATCGCAAGTTCCTGCGACAAAGCCTTGTAGAGGACTGACCTCGCGCAGAGAATAATGAATTCTATTTAAATAAAGAATCATCGAACAATGAATTCGATTTAAATGAAGAAGCGATCGTAAATTTTATTCTTGTTCCGTGACAATGTCCTTCGATATTTCCTTTCCCATCGACAGGCGTCTAACAATTATTTAGTAAAAATCGAAAGAATAACAAGATTTCAATCCTCGACTGAGAAACAATAAATATAACGATAAAATTATGGATTTAAGTGTCCTGTAAATGCACAAAGAAAATCGGTCTTGTTAGATACAATGCAGTTTCTAAATAATAAAAACCAAGAGACAATAGTAATAGAGAACCGCCAGTAGTCAAGGATAGAATGTAAATCGAAAAAGATTTAATGTATTTTTAAGTGCGCGGAAGAATTACTTGTAGGAGAATACCAGTCTATTAGGACAATAATTGTTACGGTCGCAAACTATGCAAGCTGCTATCTACAATGGAACATAATGACACGGTATTTTTCATCGATTTCACAAAACAATGAAGATTTTCGTTGGGCAATCGCGTTTCCTGGAACTCGGTGATGTTTCGTGACCGTTCGTAGTTCGTAGACTAGGTATAAAAATGGAATCCTGTGCTCATCATTTGGCTCCGTGGAAACGGTGTTTGATCGATACGCGACGCGTGATCGCATAAATCATCGATGGATTCGTTCGGTTCGCGAATAATCGCGCCACTACATCGTCGAATCGAACCAGACAATAACGAAGGCAAGAAGTTATTAAAAATTCGTGATGCAGAGTACAGAGATTATGTCTTTATCAAAAGGAGGGTCGAACTGTGCGGCAAGGACAGACATACATAACATACCACTTCTCCAAAATTTGTTAATAACTAACAATTTAAGCATTAAACCTGCATAAAACTGAAATGGGAATGTAGCCAAGGCTTCAATTTACATTCCACAATCTTAAAAGTTCACCAATGAAGTCTTTAAAGTCAGTAAATTAATTATGAAAATGTTACTTGTCAAACTATTCGAGGTTATTCGCGAAATTTCGTCACTTGCGTAACGCTAGAAAATTGTAGCCCCCTCAGCAAAGAAGTTTCACTTCAAAAAATCTTTTTAAAAACCACGCTTATATTAAAATGCACTAAAAAAGAGAAAACAATCTTTTTATACATTAATGGCTATAAAAAAAAGCGTGGAGCGCTAAACAATATTCACGCAATCTTCGTGGGCGCACCACGCTTTTATTTATAGCCATTAATGTCTGAAAAAATTATTTTCTCCTTTCTAGTGCATTTTAATATAAGCGTGGTTTTTAAAAAGTTTTTTTCATATATTTTTTTATTTTCTACTTTTTAGTCGTTTTTAAATGGAACGCAAGATATAGTAATACTGGTATGAAATAGTAAGATATAGAAACGCAAGATACGCGAGAAAGAATGAGGAAATGAGTCCGAGATGGAGTCCGAAATTATCCGAAATGGAACTGAATGAATGGAAGACCACACTGACTAAGCTCCTTCGGTGCGAAATGGGTCAGTGCAGTGGGAATGAGTCAAAATGGGAACACGTAGTGGAGTAGGAATCGCTGGCGCGCGGAGTGGGGATCGCTGAACGTGATGACCTACTACCGAGCGTCGCGCGGCTAGGTGCGACGGTTAATATTAAAATTTTGTTCTCCTAGACGCACAGTCTTTTTTAAATTTGTTTTTTAATATTGCATTGTCATCCAGTTCTGAGCTATGTTTAAAGTTTCAAGTCTCTAGCTCATCGGGAAGTGATCTAAAATTCGATTACAAGATTTGACACATATAACGACGACGACAACGGCAACGACAATTCGGCAAGCTAATATAAGCGTGGTAAAATAGTGTCTCTGTCGTAGTAGACCAGGAGAAAAACATACTCGAGTCACGAAGTCGATTATGTCACTGAGTGTGCTCTATTGTGTGCGCGAAGATGAGCGATGCTATCTGTCGCGTCCGATCGCAGAAAACACGTGTCCAGTGTAAATTACACTCTACAACCAGGTCTCTCCTTCCACGTTTCTCTCATTCAGCACAATACACATTCGAACGTTCCGATAAACGAAATCTGAATCGCGCCAGAGAACTTGAAAGAAGTTGAATAGCACTTGGAATTTCCGTCGAGACTGTTCAGACGCGAACAAACTGAACCAAGAACGATATACTAAAAAAAGTTGTTCTTGTTTTTTACTAGCTCACGGGTTTCTGCGTGGAAATCGTTCTGATACAGAACCACGACAAACCTTGATAACAATTTCAGTAAAGTAATTTTAAATAATCTCAGGAATCGCCTCTTTCGAAGAAGTACAACTTTTTGCGGGACACTCGGTATATAGGTATAAAAACCGTACCCACCGGAATTCCCCTAATCATCGATCAAATACGCGACCGAAAGCGAATCGATACGGATAAGAGCAAACAAGATAAATCCAAACCTGTGAAAAGGGACGATAATTTCGATGATTTCCTCGAGCTCTTCCGCAATATTCCCGGACAATGTCACTTTGATTACGCGAACGTGACGTTGCAGGTGGCAAACTGCAAGATCAGGAATGTTCGACGCTTTTAAAGAGGCTCGGGACGATCGATCGGGTTCTTATCTTATCGAGTACGAGCCAATGTCAAGTTCGAAATTTCGGAGAAACCTTCTGTGTATTCTCATCCGGTCGAGGGACGCTTAATTAATATGTATAGTCGGGCGAATTGTGCACAGGATGTTCCTTCATTAACGCGCCACCGCCGCCATTTATTTCGCTAACAGTCTGTACCGGTCGTGATGTTTCGCGATGTAAATTCAACTTACGCTCTTCCTAGAAAACTGCGAATTTCAAAAAATTGGTAAACGAAGTTCAGGATGTCCTGAATGCTCCTATATACATTTTTTATAATGTAATAACACTGTCCAACACCAAATTTGTTCCCTAATTACTGTTGGGTCCTTCGTATAGAGTTTTTTGCGCTGATTCCGAATCTGTTTTTAATTTTTTTCCAATACGCACAGTTTTTGAGAAACATGGCTTTGAAAAAAAAAACATATTTTTCAACTTTAAACAAATATTGTGATGTTATTATAAAAGATAATGAATTGTTCTTTATAGCAAAAGATTCTGTAGACTTTCCCGAATACAGCGATATCAAATATTAATACATTATAAATGTTTAAACATGTTTAAATAATCATTAAAGACGGAGAGACACCACTTTTGCACCAACTTTTGAGGATATTTTTCAATTTATCTCAAAAAATAAGGGCCCAGCGGAAAATCGAACTATACCACTCGATAGAGCAGACTTTTATCTTGAGAAGCCACCCTGTCAAGTTTGGATCGTCGACGTTTTTTTCGAACCAGAAAGCAAAATATCTTCGCCCGACATGAGTTGCCGCCAGTGGCGCTCATCATTGCAACGGTCGTTCGCCGCTCCGTATCACGTCGCGCCGCCATATCTCGTCCCGAGCGCCACTGGCGGCAACTCATGTCGGGCGAAGATATTTTACTTTCTGGTTCGAAAAAAACGTCGACGATCCAAACTTGACAGGGTGGCTTCTCAAGATAAAAGTCTGCTCTATCGAGTGGTATAGTTCGATTTTCCGCTGGGCCCTTATTTTTTGAGATAAATTGAAAAATATCCTTAAAAATTGGTGCAAAAGTGGTGTCTCTCCGTCTTTAATGATTATTTAAACATGTTTAAACATTTATAATGTATTAATATTTGATATCGCTGTATTCGGGAAAGTCTACAGAATCTTTTGCTATAAAGAACAATTCATTATCTTTTATAATAACATCACAATATTTGTTTAAAGTTGAAAAATATGTTTTTTTTTTCAAAGCCATGTTCCTCAAAAACTGTGCGTATAGGAAAAAAATTAAAAACAGATTCGGAATCAGCGCAAAAAACTCTATACGAAGGACCCACCAGTAATTAGAGAACATAAGAAAAGTTGAAATTTGTTGGACAGTGTAATTAGACTGCGGATCTTTATGCAAAATAAAAATAGGTTGCATCGATTGCAAATGACTGGAGCTACGTAAACAGTTAATTCTTACTTTAATAATTCTATAATAACAATCTTACAAAAATAGATTAGCACTCTTAAATCATTGTAACCTTCCTACTGTTTTAAACTGCACCCACTCATTTTTTCCATAAATGCATAAAATCCCCAGTATAGTACATAATAATATAAATATTGTATAGTATACTTCAACCTCACGGCTAAGAAATATCGTTTAAACGAATTTCCTCGTTTCCTTCATCTGGTTTGAACAAAAGAGAAATTGATTATTTTAGTCATTCGTCATTTGGTCATTTGGAAGCAACTTTTAGACGACGGAAAGGTTAGCCTGCTTTGCGATGGAGGTCAACCATTTCGAGGATCGTTACAAGAGATCTCTCGCTGCACATGGAAATTCAGTTCCCTTCGTTAAACATACCGTCCGCGCGAATTCGAAGAGCGAGAATTCCGGCGGGCCACTCTTCTTCCACTGTTTTTCCGCGGGCAAACGAGTGCCTCGAATCGCGAGCCAGAAAACTTGTTCGAGGACGCACGGAGGATTCGGGGCGAGGATGTTTGAATGCCTTCGGTCGTTACGCGGGATTCTTTCGTTTTATACAGGCTGCTCCAAAGTTGATTACAGAAATAACGGAAGGGACAGTCATCGTGGAGATCCTCAGGGTTCTAGATCACGACTTCACTCTGTATAGCTAAAGTTATAAAAATAGGAAAGCAGAAATAACAGAAGGGAAAATGATCGTGGAGATCCTGCTAGATCGCGACTTTACTGTACTGCTAAAATTATAAAAATAGAAATTCAGAAATAACAGAAGGGACAGTGGTCGTGGAGATCCTCAGGGAGCTAGATCGCGACTTTACTGCATTGCTAAATTTATAAAAATTGAAAATAAGACTTAACAGAAGGGACAATGATCGTGGAGATCCTCAGGGATCTAGATCACGACTTCACTCTGCATAGCTAAAGTTATAAAAATAGAAAAGTAGAAATAACAGATGGGAAAATGATCGTGGAGATCCTGCTAGATCGCGACATTACTGTATTGCTAAATTTATAAAAATAGAAATTCAGAAATAACAGAAGGGACAGTGATCGTGGAGATCCTCAGGGAGCTAGATGGCGACTTTACTGTATTGCTAAATTTATAAAAATTGGACATAAGACTTAACAGAAGGGACAGTCATCGTGGAGATCCTCAGGGTTCTAGATCACGACTTCACTCTGTATAGCTAAAGTTATAAAAATAGAAAAGCAGAAATAACAGAAGGGACAATGATCGTGGAGATCCTGCTAGATCGCCACTTCACTATCTAGCTAAATTTATAAAAATAGAACATCAGACTTAATAGAAGGGGCAGTGATCGTGGAGATCCTTAGGGAGCTAGATCGCGACTTTACTGTATTGCTAAAGTTATAAAAATAGGAAAGCAGAAATAACAGAAGGGAAAATGATCGTGGAGATCCTGCTAGATCGCGACTTTACTGTACTGCTAAAATTATAAAAATAGAAATTCAGAAATAACAGAAGGGACAGTGATCGTGGAGATCCTCAGGGAGCTAGATCGCGACTTTACTGCATTGCTAAATTTATAAAAATTGAAAATAAGACTTAACAGAAGGGACAATGATCGTGGAGATCCTCAGGGATCTAGATCACGACTTCACTCTGCATAGCTAAAGTTATAAAAATAGAAAAGTAGAAATAACAGATGGGAAAATGATCGTGGAGATCCTGCTAGATCGCCACTTCACTATCTAGCTAAATTTATAAAAATAGAACATCAGACTTAATAGAAGGGGCAGTGATCGTGGAGATCCTTAGGGAGCTAGATCGCGACTTTACTGTATTGCTAAAGTTATAAAAATAGGAAAGCAGAAATAACAGAAGGGAAAATGATCGTGGAGATCCTGCTAGATCGCGACTTTACTGTACTGCTAAAATTATAAAAATAGAAATTCAGAAATAACAGAAGGGACAGTGATCGTGGAGATCCTCAGGGAGCTAGATCGCGACTTTACTGCATTGCTAAATTTATAAAAATTGAAAATAAGACTTAACAGAAGGGACAATGATCGTGGAGATCCTCAGGGATCTAGATCACGACTTCACTCTGCATAGCTAAAGTTATAAAAATAGAAAAGTAGAAATAACAGATGGGAAAATGATCGTGGAGATCCTGCTAGATCGCCACTTCACTATCTAGCTAAATTTATAAAAATAGAACATCAGACTTAATAGAAGGGGCAGTGATCGTGGAGATCCTTAGGGAGCTAGATCGCGACTTTACTGTATTGCTAAAGGCTATAGCCGGGTTTGATAGTGAAATTCGCCCCCGGCGGGATTTTAATCGTGCTTGGACCATTCGATAGCCTACCCAAAAAAACCCCTCTCTGCCAAGTTTCAGCCCCCTATCTCATCTGTAAGGGTAGTTATTGAGAAAAAACGAAAAATCAGTTTTTGGCCCATTTTCCCTATTTATTGACAATTAAAAATTCTGAAAAAAATCTGGCACATTTCGGATATCGAGCCACATATTAGGTATCATTTCCAGATTTTTCTGCTGCAAGCTCTGCTTGTGAAAAATGAAAAACACGAAAAAAATCGAAAAAATGCAGATTTTATATAGAAATCTAAAAGGTGCTACTCCAGATTTAATTTAGCAATGAGGTATTACCGTAAGTATTATGCTCAATTTTTTTAAGATTTTTGTGAGTGGTGCGTCATAGTTAAAAAAAATAAAAACCGCTTTTTTCGGCGTTTTTCCTAAGTTATACTTATATTTCCTGAATCATAAAAATATATTATGTGATATTAAACGTTCCTACGTTCAGAAAAACATCTCCCAGACTTTAAAACTTGCCTAATACGAAATACGAAAATAATACCATGTACATATATTTGAATATTTCGAAGAGAATTTCAACAGCGCCGGTTAGTGCAGTGGCTATGGTCTCCGTCTGCGGAACCGTTGAAGACTTTTTGGACCGGGTACGAGTCCCGATCAGGTCAATTTTTTTTTCTAAGTTTTTTAAGATTATTTTTCTAAGATTATTGTTGAACCATTGTAAAAAACTTATTTGAACTATATTTAGACTATCTTAAAATATTTTTTCGGAAAAATATTCTTGGAGTACTATCGGCCTCTAGTCATTTACGGACTGTATTACAGCTCTACTTTACATTTTTTACGTGGATTTGTGCATCGACTTGATTTTTTTATCTTTACTGGCCGAAAGTACTCCAAGAATATTTTTCCGAAAAAATATTTTAAGATAGTCTAAATATAGTTCAAATAAGTTTTTTACAATGGTTCAACAATAATCTTAGAAAAATAATCTTAAAAAACTTAGAAAAAAAAATTGACCTGATCGGGACTCGTACCCGGTCCAAAAAGTCTTCAACGGTTCCGCAGACGGAGACCATAGCCACTGCACTAACCGGCGCTGTTGAAATTCTCTTCGAAATATTCAAATATATGTACATGGTATTATTTTCGTATTTCGTATTAGGCAAGTTTTAAAGTCTGGGAGATGTTTTTCTGAACGTAGGAACGTTTAATATCACATAATATATTTTTATGATTCAGGAAATATAAGTATAACTTAGGAAAAACGCCGAAAAAAGCGGTTTTTATTTTTTTTAACTATGACGCACCACTCACAAAAATCTTAAAAAAATTGAGCATAATACTTACGGTAATACCTCATTGCTAAATTAAATCTGGAGTAGCACCTTTTAGATTTCTATATAAAATCTGCATTTTTTCGATTTTTTTCGTGTTTTTCATTTTTCACAAGCAGAGCTTGCAGCAGAAAAATCTGGAAATGATACCTAATATGTGGCTCGATATCCGAAATGTGCCAGATTTTTTTCAGAATTTTTAATTGTCAATAAATAGGGAAAATGGGCCAAAAACTGATTTTTCGTTTTTTCTCAATAACTACCCTTACAGATGAGATAGGGGGCTGAAACTTGGCAGAGAGGGGTTTTTTTGGGTAGGCTATCGAATGGTCCAAGCACGATTAAAATCCCGCCGGGGGCGAATTTCACTATCAAACCCGGCTATAGCCTTTATAAAAATAGAAAATCAGACTTAACAGAAGGACAGTGATCGTGGAGATCCCCAAGCAGCTAGATCGCGACTTTACTGTAGAAAGGTACAGAAGTCTTGCCCTCGGGAACTTCTTGTCATCTGACCATAGTAATTGGAACCGTCTACATTTATGGGAGCAATAATTATTGTCAAAGGACTTTTACAATCAATCACAAATCAAACCACAATTCTTCTACTTATCGCGAAAAACTTCACACCAAATGACAGAACCTTTTCACGATTAACACTAAACCTACCATCACCGGTCAAAATGACCGGTTCCAGATTTGTTATTTTACGATTATTGATATAATAAAAATAATTTCATAAGAAATGATTGTATAGATATTTTTAGTGGAGCACATATCGCTGCTCCGGAAGTATAATGACGCAACTGTAAAGTTTTATGAAATTGACTTTATTGTGTTGGCGGGCTCAAAAATGCATTTACTAGATGTTTGTAAATCGACATAATGTAAATCGAGGCTGGTATTTATTATCTTATAAATTGAAATAACTTAAAAGTTGCAATAATAACCCACAATGTCTATAAACTACTCTCATAGAAGAATCAAACCTAATCTTCAATTTTTGCAGTTGTGTCATTATATTGGGTTGGCAAATAAGTTCGTTCGGTTTTTGTGATTTATTCCACTGTAAAAAACCGAACGAACTTATTTGCCAACCCAATACTTCCGGAACAGCGATATTACACTAGGAGCTGCACAAAGTCTACATAAAATCAGTCTCGTCATTTTTATAAGGGAACATGTACCAATTACTTTTAAGACTCAGTAGGTTTAGTGTTAATTAAGTCTACGTCTATGGGGGCGACGATAGGCGTCGCAATGGGGACAGGTTCGTCGAAAAGAGCGTCCGAAAGAATCGTTCAACAGGGAAAGTCCATCGATGCGCGAGCAGATGCAATTAACGAAATACAGTCGGAACGGATAGAGTGCTTTGAGCGTTCGAACCCCGACCGACTGCGAAGCGTCGGTTAATGAGGCCACGTGCACCTCTAGCGCACAGACAATGCTGACTAGGTATACAGGGTGGTCCAAACGGTTGTAAATATTGATCCGAAGCGAGCCGTGTTTCGCTCGGAAATCCCGTAGGTAGGCCGTAGGCATTTATTCGAAGAGGCTAGAATACGACTCGTTCTATACCTTTATTCCGTTAAGACAACCCACCGGGACCGCTGTTAACCAAACTTTCCGACGTCATTTACCAATAACTCACCCGTATAGTAATCTTACTACAACGAGTACCGACACATGCCGAGGTCGGACTACAGCGAGCAACCCTGGTACAGATACTGGAATATATTATCGGATTCTGAAGAATTTCACCGCAATGCGGGCGGAAAGAGATGAATAGGCCTGCCCGATACACGCTCTGTGTTAAACTCTATATCGTCTACAGGAAACTTCAGTTTTGGAAGGCTTTTTCAAGCTAAGAAACGGTACTACAAATTTTTAGTTTAGATTAGCGAGAAGATTGAATTTACTTCAACCTTGTACGGTTTATAGATTATATAGATTATATAGATTGTGTCGAAATAAAGTAGTTAGTATTTCCAACGAAAGCGTTGTTCCAAAGGAAAAATTCGAAATTTAACACATTACCGACCGTGATTATTGCATAATTTTGAAAAATCTATTCCTTCAATAATGACAGCAATTTTTATTGTGAACTAACAAGTCACCCTCAATAATGTCATCTAACACTTTCGTTTAAAATTGTAATTTAAAAGAAAATTTCTATGCTTTCTTTTGGTACAGCACAATTATTGAAAATCCTATTCTTTATATTCTTCTCTCTAGAAACTCTCTACTAAAGGGTGTTTCAAAAATTAAATGGTTCTGTTTGACGGAAAAGAGTTGAAGAAACAAATCGTCCACTTAAGAAAAAGTTTAAAATTAAATCGTTAAAAACAGCACAAGAAAACAGACAAAGTATGCTGCCTACAGGGTGATTCAAAAGTACCATGAAAGAATTTTAACAGAAATAAGAATCAATAGCAAGATTCTCACCAAAAGTACGATATAATTCAACAAAACTACTTGAAATGTCTTAAAATGGTCGTCGTCTACAGGAGGATTCAAAAGCACCATGAAAGAATTTGAATAGAAATAAGAATCAGTAGCAAGATTCTCACTGAAAGTACGATATAATTCAAAAAACTGCTTAAAATGTCTTAAAATGGTCGTCGTCTACAGGATTCAAAAGCACCATGAAAGAATTTGAATAGAAATAAGAATCAATAGCAAGATTCTCACCGAAAGTACGATATAATTCAACAAAACTGCTTGAAATGTCTTAAAATGGTCGTCGTCTACAGGAGGATTCAAAAGCACCATGAAAGAATTTGAATAGAAATAAGAATCAATAGCAAGATTCTCACCGAAAGTACGATATAATTCAACAAAACTGCTTGAAATGTCTTAAAATGGTCGTCGTCTACAGGAGGATTCAAAAGCACCATGAAAGAATTTGAATAGAAATAAGAATCAGTAGCAAGATTCTCACCGAAAGTACGATATAATTCAACAAAACTGCTTGAAATGTCTTAAAATAGTCGTCGTCTACAGGAGGATTCAAAAGCACCATGAAAGAATTTGAATAGAAACAAGAATCAATAGCAAGATTCTCACTGAAAGTACGATATAATTCAACAAAACTGCTTGAATGTCTTAAAATGGTCGTCGTCTACAGGAGGATTCAAAAGCACCATGAAGGAATTTGAATAGAAATAAGAATCAATAGCAAGATTCTCACCGAAAGTACGATAGAATTCAACAAAACTACTTGAAATGTCTTAAAATGGTCGTCGTCTACAGGAGGATTCAAAAGCACCATGAAAGAATTTGAATAGAAATAAGAATCAATAGCAAGATTCTCACTGAAAGTACGATATAATTCAACAAAACTGCTTGAAATGTCTTAAAATAGTCGTCGTCTACAGGAGGATTCAAAAGCACCATGAAAGAATTTGAATAGAAACAAGAATCAATAGCAAGATTCTCACTGAAAGTACGATATAATTCAACAAAACTGCTTGAAATGTCTTAAAATGGTCGTCGTCTACAGGAGAATTCAAAAGCACCATGAAAGAATTCGAATAGAAATGAGAATCAATAGCAAGATCCTCACCGTAAGTACGAAATAATTAAACAAAACTGCTTGAAGCGTCTTAAAATGGTCGTCGTCTACAGGACGATTCAAAAGTTCTCTTTGAACGCACCTCCTTCGAATAAGAGCACCGTCAAACAAAATATGCTCTTATAAGGTCTCGATTGCGGGTAATTATGGCGCGTCTCAATTGAGAAAGGGTCGGGGATCGAGGGTACAGGTTAGCGGCTAGTTAAATCGCATTAGAAGCGGGTGCCGAGGCGGAGAGAAGTTCGCGATGGAAGCCTTTTATGCAATTTCGTGCGAGTCCCTGCACGAAGACGAAACCAAATAAGGTATCCGGTGCGTGGAGTGCGAAAACGAGGAACAGGAGACGCGACCCTGTTGCGTGATCCATTAATTCCCTTTATTCCCAACTTCAACCACCATTACTCGGGCTAATTAATTAGCAGGCAATCGGAAATTTCTGTTCTTTGTAACAGGTATCCAGGACAGAGGGTTTTCATAATTATTTTAACCGTTAGCTATCAGATAATTGCATAAGTTCGTGCTCGATTTAAACATAAAATTGAATGGTTAAATTTAAAAAAATATACAGCTTTATTAATCAATTATATAGTCACCATTAATTTAGAAAAGAATGGTCTGGGTTAGAAAAGAAAGCTGTATTGTTTAACACTAAATCGAGCACTGAAAGCGTCTAGAATGTCTTAGCTTCACAAAAATTACAAGGCTCTATTTATTTAGATTCTGTGCAATTTTTATTAGAATATCTGCCTAAGTAAAAAATCTGTGGAATCAATTTTCATGTAAGCAACTTCATAGTTTCAATAATTATGAAATGACAAATATGAAACCAGTCATTTGACCGGCGCGGCTGTTTTAGTGTCAAAATTTAACTATTGAATTTTATTTTCAAATCGGCCACGAACTTGTATAATCATCTGTGAAATACAAAATGCTCACAGGATCTCACAATCGGAACAATCGACACTCATCGTCAGATTTGATTCGGTGTTGCTTCCGTGTCTCTTAATTGAACGGGAATTTTTTAGAGTTTCCCTTCGAGCCTCGACTAATTACAAGGGGAATTCTCCGTTGCGAAAGGTGCTGTCAGCTAATTACTTCGGATTTGATCGTCCGATAATTGTTAGACAAATTGAGTGCTATAATGGACTTGTGTGCTCGTGTGTTTCATCGTTCTGCCATGCTAGCGTGGCGCGGCGAGTGTACCGGTCGTAACGAAAATAGATTAACTGGGACGATGTTTCCGTACAAGCGAATTAGTTTATGTTTTCGGCGATGCCAACGGGGTTGTTCGTCGGAACGAAACTGTTGAACATGGATGGAGGAATGTTCAATTTCCGAGAAAATTTCGCGTCGACATCATCGATTGCTTTCCATTGAAAATTCGGCAAAGATTTTTTTTAAAGGCAAAGATAAATAACAATTATACGATATTCACTATTTCCTTAATTCCAGCCAAATTCACTGGAAGATTTTCATGTACTCAAAATTCGATTCATTGGATAAAAGCAGAATATTTTGAAGCTTTGATATATAGTACGTATTAGCACAAAAATTAATTTTCAAATTCTAAATGATTCGAAATGAACACTTTGCACTCCCAATTATTTAACAAAAGGAAAAATATCTTATCGTTAAAATTCATTGCTTGAATAAAAAAATTGGGCTCTATTCCCCCTTAATAAAACACTTTGCACTCCCAATTATTTAACACAAGGGAAAATATCTTATTCATGAAAATTCATTGCTTAAATAAACACACTTTTGCACTCCCAATTATTTAACAAAAGAGAAAATATCTTATTCATTAAAAGTCATTGCTTGAATAAAAAAATTGGGCTCGATTTCACCTTAATAAAACACTTTGCACTCCAAATTATTTTTCAATTTTGCTTCATTCGAAATTTCTCTTCGAAGGACAGTCCCTTGACTGCTACTTATTTTAAACAATTTTGTTCACTAATTACCAGACTTGATAATAATTACGTAGATCTTGACGCAATTTTGGTTTCTATAAATGTTCAAAAGATACAATTCCACAGAATTCAGTACGGTTTTTATCCATTCCGGAAGTACGAAGACTACTACCATTGAAAATAAGATTTTACACGACTGCACTTTCTTGAAATTCGTCTAGAAAAATTGCAAATTGCATAAACGTCTGCAGTCTACTAATTAAACTTTGTTGTAATTTACATTGGGTTGGCAAGAAAGTAATTTCGGTATTTTAAGGTGAAATAAAACCGAATTTCTTTATTTAAACGATGAACTGTAATCAATAAAATATTTTCTTATCTATTCTTTTTGGCAAAAGATCATCGAATAAAAGGGAAAATATCTTATTCATTAACACTAGATCTACCGAGCACTAAACGCAATTGGCATACATTGCCTTATAATAATGACAAAATTGCATTTATTTAGATCTCGTTCGAGTTTTGCTTAAATATGTGCTTCAGTAAAGAAGTTCACTAAAAAAATTTCTCAGAAAAATATATTTATAATATCAATATTTCTAAAAGAAAAAATCTGGAACCAGTCAAAATGACTGGTCTGGTAAATCTAGTGTTAAAATTCATTGCTTCAACCAAAAAATTGGGCTATATTTCACTTTAAAATACCGAAATTACTTTCTTGCCCACCCCATATTTGAGAAACTTATATTTGTTTTTATCTATTAGGTTGTTGCATATGAAATGTCCGATTTTAGAACGCAAATATTCCAATGCGTTTTGATCAAGAAATACTATTACAGTTGACAGATTCATTGTACGTCACTTTGAGGTACGAAACTTACGATCCCATCATCAATTTTAATTTACACAAACAAATTTCCTTTTAAATAAATTTGATATTAACATCAATCAGTGCGATTGTCGCGTGCTCTTTTTGTATGTGTGGAAAAATGACATATCGAATGAATGAGTGGGTGCAATTTAATACAGTAAAACGGTTACAATGATTGACGAGTGCTAATCAATGAATTTGCTTATTAAAATTATTAAAGTAAGAATAAACCTTTTATGTGGTTCCAGTCACTTGCAATTAACACTGTTTGTTGATAGTAAAAAGATCTACAAAATAGAGATGAAAATCTTGTAAATGAAGCATGTGAGTAACCAGAAAATTCAATGTCTACAATAATACAATCAAGAAACGTGTGATTCTTTGATCAATAGTTGCGGTTGTTTAATGTTACCGTTCAAAATCGGACATTTCATATGCAACGACCTAATAAAAAGTAAATAAAGAAAGAATCGAATACATACAACAGCCCGTTGTATTTACACTGTTCTTTCTCTGATGTCGAGTCACACTCTACAAATTAGTGCAAAGGGTTAAGGAAACAAGTTGGAACAATTACCTGGAAGTTTGGAGGCACACGGAGAAAAGCGTCCATTCGGTTCGATCGTCGCCGTAACGACTACGCCCGTTTCTGTTTCGTCGGGCCTCGGATACATATTTAAACACATTGAATCAGCAATGTTGCAGAGAGCCAGGTATTTTCAGTGGAACTTGTAAGGAACTTTAAAAATACATTGACCGAGCGAGGTGATCCACGGTTCGATTAGTCGTAGTTCAAGTGCAGAGAGAAAGAGAAGAGAGAGATGCGAACACAGGAAATCTACAGAGAAGAGGACTGGGCTCCGCTGGTGTATCGGATTCTTTGCGCGTGAATTGCTTCGAATTCTATCGCGGTTGTCGGTGACGCGATTCGAGTTCTACTTAAAAGTTGGTCCTGGGCCAACTGCTGACTGGTTCGGGGTTCGAGGTTCTACGACCGTACGAATCTGGGTTCTACACGAGACCATTTCGAATTCCTCTCTCTCTCTCGTGGTTGCCGGGCCGCGGAAATCTTCTCAGAAAACATTTTCTTTCGTTAAAGAACTCGCTGTTTTCGTAGGATGGACATTATATGTAGTTAAACTGTTTATATTGTCTTTTTCCTCATAAGACTCAATTTTAAAAATGTGTTAAGAATACACGAACGAAGATATTTCGAAAAATTCGTACGCTATGTTCTAGATAATCTTGATAAGAGTATCTATGAAAAGTTTTAGTGAAAGCGGCGATGGTAACAATTCGCTCGCCAAATAAAAGCACCACGAGCCGCTGAGTCAACCGACAAGACATTATGTTTACTTAAATTGTGTATTTTGTCTTTTTCCTCACAAGACTTAATTGTAAAAACGTGTTAAAAATACAAGAATGAAGATATTTCGAAAAATCCGTTCGCTATGTTCTACATAATCTTGTTAAGAGTATCTACAAGAAGTTTTAGGTGAATCGCCTTCACCCTCTAGCGACAGTGATTATTGGCGTGAAAGCGGCGATGGTGACAATTCGCTCGTCAGCGAATAAAAGCACCACGACCGGTGAGTCAACGATCCGGTGCGGCGCGCGGCGTTCCCCATGATCGCGATGATGCGAGTTGTTACATCATCGTTGGACGAAAGTTCGGATGGCGAAGACATGACCAAAAAAGGCAGCAAAGCGGATCGCCTCTGCAACAAGAGACACTCGCGTTGCATAGCGTCGGGATATGCAGCCAGACGAATTCCATCGATCTTCGAGATCGTCGGACGTCTGGTTCTTAAACGAGGATCGAGACCAATTCCGAACGGGAAATCTAGGGACAAAAGGTCACTGGGAAATCTCAAGTTAATAATTAGACTACGGATGTTTATGCATTTATGAAGAAATTGAATGAGTGAAATATAAAACAATGAAAGATTCAAAAAGTTCAAGAATGTTGTAATGTTGTTTTCAATGTAACAAAGTCGTTAAGGGATGAAATCAATTTTTATGTTGTTCCTGCTTCCCACAACCAATGCATTTGTGAAGAAATTGGTTAGACGAAATATAGAAAATTGAAAAATTTTAAAAATACAAGAACGTTGTAATGTTGTTTTTAATGTAACAAAGTCGTTAAGGGATGAAATCAGTTTTTATGTTATTCTTGCTTCCCACAATCAGTACATTTATGAAGAAATTGGTTAGACGAAATATAAGTAAAAGATATAGAAGATTCAAGAACGTTGAAATGTTGTTTTCAATATGACAAAGTCGTTAAGGGGTGGAATCAGTTTTTATGTTATTCCTGCTTCCCACAATCAATACATTTATGAAGAAATTGGTTAGACGAAATATAAGTAAAAGATTTAGAAGATTCACGAACGTTGTAATGTTGTTTTCAATGTAACAAAGTCGTTAAGGGATGAAATCAATTTTTATGTTGTTCCTGCTTCCCACAACCAATGCATTTGTGAAGAAATTGGTTAGACGAAATATAGAAACTAGAGGGCTATTGTTGCTCGCTCGCTTCGCTCGCGAGTAGGGTTGTTTTTGCTCGCTCGCTTCGCGAGCTCGCGGGTAGGACTGCTCTTGCGAGAGGGTTAGTGATACGCATGGCTAGTAGGGCCTACTGATATTAATGTTTTTTATTTGGTGTGTGACTCTCCAAGAGTCACACAAAGAACTTCCCGATTCGTTACTCCTTCGCCAACATCGCTAACATCGTTTTTTTTTGTACTTTCATCGATATTCTCCCAAAATGTATTCTTGGGAATAGAGATGATAAATTCACTCTTGCATTGGAATAACTTTCGATTATTCCAAGCGGTAACACTAGCATCAGTTAAAAAAAAAAAATTAAGAAAAAAATTTTTTTTTATGTAATTGCGTTTGGTACTTTGGTGGAAAATTTTCGTCCTCCCTTATAAATTGCATTGTAGAATCAACTCTTTTCGAAAAAAAACTAAAAATCTAAAAAACTACTTGACCAATATGGACCAAAATCTAATCAGCTCTAAGTTACGACGGGGCACATCGATTGCATCATTCATCATCCTGATCGCGTTGTTACTTTTTCTGAAAACGTTAACGAAAAATTTGATACCATACAAACGGACATACGCACGCACGCACGCACGCACGCACGCACGCACGCACGCACGCACGCACGCACGCACGCACGCACGCACGCACGCACGCACGCACGCACGCACGCACGCACACACACACACACACACACACACACACACACACACACACACACACACACACACACAAACATTTTGATAAAAATAGTCTAAAATGACTCCAATGACCATGAAACGTGAAGATCTGCTAAAAAATCGATTTTCGATTTTCGGGGTAATTGCAATAACTTCCCTATGAATCGGGAAGTTAAAAATTGAAAAATTTTAAAAATACAAGAACGTTGTAATGTTGTTTTTAATGTAACAAAGTCGTTAAGGGATGAAATCAGTTTTTATGTTATTCTTGCTTCCCACAATCAGTACATTTATGAAGAAATTGGTTAGACGAAATATAAGTAAAAGATATAGAAGATTCAAGAACGTTGAAATGTTGTTTTCAATATGACAAAGTCGTTAAGGGATGAAATCAATTTTTATGTTGTTCCTGCTTCCCACAATCAGTACATTTATGAAGAAATTGGTTAGACGAAATATAAGTAAAAGATTTAGAAGATTCACGAACGTTGTAATGTTGTTTTCAATGTAACAAAGTCGTTAAGGGATGGAATCAATTTTTATGTTATTCCTGCTTCCCACAATCAATACATTTATGAAGAAATTGGTTAGACGAAATATAAGTAAAAGATTTAGAAGATTCACGAACGTTGTAATGTTGCTTTCAATGTAACAAAGTCGTTAAGGGATGGAATCAATTTTTATGTTATTCCTGCTTCCCACAATCAATGCAAAACATTTTTATTTTGCATAAAGATCCGCAGTCGATTAATAATCAACGACGCGGAACTACAGAAGAAAAACACTATGAAAATTTCAGAAATTAAACGACAAGGTACTAGAAATTAGATTGAGCTGCAGACAGAACGTCGGGGAAACTGGAACTTTCGAAGAGGGATTTAAAAGTTAAAAGGGTAACTTAAAAATTTCGCGAGTCAATCGCACAGCCATCTGGCCGATGCTTTCAGCGAGGTCCTCGCTAAAAGCCCGCGAACACTCGAGATAGTCTCGAGTAGCTTTCGAAAGTTCCGAAAGCATCTAGGAGCATATGGCGTTTTCAAGCAGTCGCGATGCTGGTATTGTTTCAATTGTGAGACCCGCAGCGTTCGCGCGTTTTATTGCCGTTTTGAATGAACCGATTAATTGGTACTCGCTCTGCTTTCACTCTGCAACGATGCAACGATAGACTTGTTCTCGATCGATGTCGCTCTTCTGCCGCAGCACGACGTTTCTGTCTCTCTGACCTTGGCTAATCGTCTTCTGTAAAAACGGAACGAACGCGACGGCCAACCCCCGATGCACTCAATTAAAACTTCTTCCTCGGCTGCAGCTCGATTTCTGAATTTTTAACGCCTCCCTTGCCAAGTCTCTCGGATATGGCACACGGAATTATTTAACAGGGTTCGGAAATGAATTTCTGCGCTGACACACTGGGTGAACAATTTACAATGGCCAACAAAATTCAATTTTTTTTACGTCACAGAGGACGATTTGTATACGTTCTTGTATAGAACACGAATTCGAAAGCGGACGTCATCGGCCACAGTTTTTGAGAAATTTGATTTTGAAAAAAAGTCAAACATTCAACTGTCACAATTTATTCTGCTTCAGTCGAGAATGCTAGACGAATGATCGTTACGTATAAAAATCGTATTGACTCGCAGAAAACCCAAATCAATACCTTGATTGGAGATTGAAAAGAAAAACAAGGAATCAATGGGAATTAAATGAATCACCTTGATTCGATGAAATTTTTCAAATTGCTGATTCGCCATTCATAGCGTTAATTGCAATGCCGATTCATAGAAATTCAGTGATTATGGTTGGTCCTGGCAGCTCCGAAGGGATCCAGCAGAATCTTCAGCTGACTTTAGAAAGCTTTGCGTAGAGAGTATGCCGCAAAAAAGTAGTATTTGTACATCGTGGAACTTTCACTTTTCATTTTTAATATCGTCCACGATACGGACGATTTATCTCGAGTTTTTGTATAATAATAAATAGGCTGCGGATCTTCGTGCAACATAAAAATTGTCTTCGTCGATTGCGAGACAAAAGTAGTCATTTCTCGATAATTCTACAACTTGAAAATAATTTTAATAGTAATGATATCAAGTACATAATAATATAATTATACTATTGTTTCAAATTACACCAACTCGTTCTTCTCACAGTTTAATAGTAAAGATGTCTTTTCATAGAATAGTTCTAGTAGAAAAATAAACGTCGGAGAGCGATGGATACACGTTCATTTTATCGACGTAAATCGTTCTCAAGCTCGCTAATAAAATGAAAGACGACATGGGAAACCCCTCGCGAACGTTTAAGAACGTCGACTGGATATACTGCTTCCTATCGCGTTGTCATTTATTGTATTTATAACGCCGCGAAACGATTTATGGATTACTGTGAGCGTCCATGGCAGAAATATTACTCGTACGTTTGTTAAAATTCACCTGAACCAATGTTGCATAGAAAATCCAGCGATAAACAATGTGATGGAATTTAATTCCTAACAAGCGAAGGACCCCAAGTGTCAGACTTCGATTTTTATAATTTTTTGTGAGATGATGGTATATGGATCCCTAATTATGTATGCAAAATATTAGGTGTAGTCACTCAATAGTTTTAAAGATATAAACAATTAAAGTTTCATACTTCGTTGATATACCATGATTTGAGCTGTAGTTTTCCAAGTTTAATTGTTTATATCTTTAAAACTATTGAGTAACTACACCTAATATTTTGTATACATAATTGGGGATCAATATACCATCGTCTCACAAAAAATTATGAAAATCGAAGTCGGACACTTGGGGTCCTTCCCTTGTAAGTGATCTTAACGTGTAACTATTAACCCACTTGCACTATAAAGAGCAACGAAGAATTTTTTCATTATATTCAAAAAGAATATTTGTTATACGCATGTATATTAGGGTGGACCTAATTTTTTGACCATAAAATTTTGGGCAAGCACACCCCCCCCCCATATTGTTCCGTTTCGTGAAAAAATGATATATCCAATGTTTTAGATTAATCGGACGTCAGGAATACGCGTCACATTAGGATGGACCTTAGCTATACCTGGTGAAATTATTTTGAGATTTTTTCACGCCCCCCCCCCCCTCCCAGGTTCGCGAAAAAAATGTTGCAAAAAAATGTCACCAGGTACAGCTAACGTCCACCCTAATGTATATTTCACGGGATTTTAATAATTATGAAATAAAATATGTTAAACGGACCATTTAGATACAGACACCCAGAAATGAACAACAAATTTCTGAAGACGAGGTCGCGAATTAATTTGTCCACCTAATATCACAGCCTATTCAGTCCTAACAAAGTGTCCTACACCGTATCCCAACGAAGTTTTCCGATAAAAGTATCGAGACTCTGTTTCCTCGTTCGAAAGAATCGAGACTGTCTCCAGTTTGTTGAAGATGGAAGAAGTTTATTGAATCTCCGGAGTACATATAAGGTTTGAGCCGTGCTCGCAGAGAATCCAAAGAGGAACAGTTATGAACTTATTTCTGGCCGGGGAAGCGTTAACCTTTGACGGCGCGCAGTCGTCGGTGAATTTTGTTCGTTTTCAGTCCGGCCATCTGCGGTCTCGCCATAATATTTGCACTTTGCACACACCATTGCAATGGGAATGCTGGGAACGCGGTGATTGTACGATCGTTTTGCATCGTCGGACCAACTTGAATTTCAATTATACAGGCTGTTCCAAAAATGTCGTACTTCCTAGAAAGGGTTCGATTCCCGGGATCATTTCAAGTCGCTTTTTCCTTTGCGAAAATCTTCTCAGAGGCTTCGTTAAGCAATTATTCACGAAAAACGCGGACCAATCAGCGCTGCTACGGCGCGGCTATCGGATCTTGGCTCAGCCAATGGCAGCGCAAGGGCAACTTCCGTCGCGACGCTCCAATTGGTCCGTGTTTTCCGTTAATAACTCCGTAATGAAACCGCAGAGAACATTTTCGCAAAGGAAAAAGTCGTATAGGGGGTAGACTCCTTTTTCCAGGATTGCAAGGGTGCGGGACTCGCCTTATCATTTCTCGATAATACAAACACGAGGTTTTTCAATAGTCAAAAACGCTATATAAATAAAAAAATATATAAAAAAAACTTTTTAAAAACCACGCTTATATTAAAATGCACTAAAAAGGAGAAAATAATTTTTTTAGACATTAGTGATTATAAATAAAAGCGTGGAGCGCTAAACTACAATATATTGACGTAATCTTCCACGCTTTTATTTATAGTCACTACTGTCTAAAAAAATTATTTTCTCCCTTTTAGTGGATTTTAATATTATATAAGCGGGGTTTTTAAAAAGATTTTTAAAATATATTTTTTTACTTTCTACTTCTTAGTCTTTTTTAAATGGAACGCAAGATATAGTAATACTGGTATGAAATAGTAACGCAAGATATGGAAATACGCGAGAAAGAATGAGGGGATGAGTCTGAGAGACGACTTCTCTCTTGATGGAGTCCGAAATTGTCCGAAATGGAACTGAATGAACGGAACACCACTCTGACTAAGCTCCTTCGGTGCGAAATGGGTCAGTGGAGTGGGGATGAGTCGGAGTGGGAACGCGTAATGGAGTAGGGAGCGCTGGCGCGCGGAGTGGGGATCGCTGAACGCGATCACGTACTATGTACCGAGTATCGCGCGACGAGGTGTGACGGTTAATATTAAAATCTTTTTTTTCTCCTGGACGCACAGTTTTTTAAAATTTGTTTTTTAATATTGCATTGTCATCCAGTTCTGACCTATGTTTAAAGTTTCAAGTCTCTAGCTCATCGGGAAGTGGTTTAAAATTCGATTACAAGATTTCACGCATACAACAACAACAACGACTACTCGGCAAGCTAATATAAGCGTGGTAATAAAAATCGATCTAGGACTTTTGAAGGAGATAGCACCCTAGATTGATCTTTTATCTAGCGTTTTTGACCATTGAAAAACCCCGTATCTGCATTATCGAAAAATAAGAAAGCGAACCCGCACCCTTGCAATCCTGGAAACGAGTCTACCATCTTAAATCTCTGGCCGTGCTTCTATGTAACCAGCCCGCGGCTGTTTATGCTAATTGGCTTGGTGGGAAAGTAATTTCAATTTCACTCGCATCGGCCCGAAAACACAAATGCACTGCTGTTGCTTCGGTTAACTTTAACCGTACAGGATTTATGTCGATGGTGTGTGTTTTTCCGATGCACCTTTTTCATCAAAACTGGAAAAGCCCGGCGTCTTTGAGTCGATGTCACGATCAAACGCTGCTCAACGACGCATGGGCGGTCTGCAAATAGCTCGGAGGAGGTCCGTTCCGAAGGAAGCTGTGCCAAAGGTTTGCTTTTTTAAGCGGCGACACGTGGGGACCGGGCATTTTTATCGCGGAACGATAGGAGACGTCCAGGCCTGCTAATAATAATCGCGTTCCACCGACGATAACGAACATAACCCTCCGTTACAATTAATAAGACATTTTGTAGATTATTAACCCATCCCACGTTTCTCCACGACGATGTCTCTTGATTTGCTCATTGACATCAAATAAACATAATGGAAAGATGAATAACACTGTTCAACATCAAATTCGTTCAACAATTGCGAATCTGCCCTTGATGAAACATGATTTTGAAAAAAAAAAACGTATTCTCCAACTTTAAACAAATATTGTGATGCTATTATAAAAGATATTGAATTGATTTTTGCAGCAAAAGAGTCTCTAAACTTTCCCGAAGGCAATGGTATACAAAATTAATACATTATGAATGCTTAAACATGTTTAATTAATTAAAATAAATAAATCAGTAATCGTTGAACATGAAAAAAGTTTGATTTTGTTGGACACTGTAATTATACGAAATTACGCGAAAAACAGACCCACAAGGGTCAGTCTTAAGCCTTGAAACTTTCTTACGAGCGAAAGAGGTATTAATACAGCCTCCGACAACGCTGTTTGTCATTTTCCATCCATCGGCTATTAATATTCTCCCTGCTCCTGGGGGCAAATACACGCGCTCCAATAAAATCGCTCTGTTCTCTCTGGAATCTTCAGCTTGCACGCTGTGGAACCTCTCTTCCCTATGGAAAAAGAGAACAAGTGTCGGACCTCCAGTCGATCTCGTCTTCCACCGACCAAAACATTCCGCATTTAACGCTTCCAGATTTACAACGCGCGTAAATCAGTCTGGATCTGGACTGCGTCGCGTCTCAAGTCTTCCAAACGATTCTTCTTCCTCGAAATTGACTTTGCGTTATCCAATTCTAGTCCTTTCCAATGTCATTCTGGGAAAACTATCGTCGAAGAATCTGTTGTTAGGAAGCAGAGTTGGGGCAAAATTTTATTTAACCCTTCACTGCGTGATTTTTTAAATTGGGATGAGAAAATTGAAAGAAGGTCAGTTTTTGTGTTCTATTTAAGGGAAAAATATTTAAAAGAATTATCGTTCTATCAAATGCGATAAAATGTGTAGAAAGTAAGAAAACACATTTTTAGTTTACTATATACCAAATTTGTTAACTGTATCAGAAGATATGATACACCATGCAGCGAAGGGTTGAATAAACATTTCGAATAAAGTCGGTTTAAAACCCACTTGGAAAAACCTCACTTTATTCGAAATTTTTATTTAAATCAAATTTTTGCCCAACTCTGTCAGGAAGAACGCCGCATGTCACATACTTTCACTTTCGAGATATTGTCGTTAAAAGTTTTCATCACTAATGCTTTGACATAGAACATCGGTTGAATTGCATTATCTTTTTCGAGCATTTCGAATTTGTTTTCATGACTTTTTTCTGGTAAATACGCAAATCCTGTACTATCAAGCTCAATTAATGCATGAGCTCAAATTTTTCGAAATTGCGGTATTTTTCCTTGCTACCACAGAAATTACAGGTACCATTCTAAAAACATCAGACATTGAAACAAAATTGAGTACAAACGAATTGCTAGACTGCGGATCTTTATGCATTTATGGTTTCTGAAAATTTTTAAAATGCCAGAATATGTCCTTCGACAGAATGTAGCCAAATTTTGATATATTTCAGATCTACAAAGACTACTACCACTGGAAATAATATTTTATTTGGTTCCCCTTTCTTAACACTAAACCCACCGAGCACTAAAAGCGATTAAAATATTTTAGCATACAAAAACGACAAGGCTCTATTTATTTAGAGTTCGTGCAATTTTTATTACAATATGTGCTTGGATAAAGAAATGTATCGAATCAATCTCCATGTAAGCAACTTCATAATTTCAATAATTATGAAATGAAAAATATAGAACTGGTCATTTGATCGACAGTGTTAAAAATCGTCTCGAAAAATTGCAAATTGCATAAACTCCCGCAGTCTATTAGTTACATTAAGCAAAAATATTCTCTTTAATGTCCCCACATAATTCGTTGATTGTTAAAATGCTCCAGTAAAATTTTCTGAAGGGATTTAGCGAAATTACCCGTACGTGACACCGGCCGTCAGGGTGCATTAGGCGGGCATAAACGAAACGAGGAAAATTTGATACGGGAACGTGTTCGTTTCGTTTGCGGGGCTCAGTGTGTACGTTCCTAATTAAATTCGGCCCCGTCCCCGTCGCAAGGGTTTAATAAAACCGCAGGAGGGGGATCGATTTACGTCACCGGGCGCCATTTATGCGATTTATGCGATTTATCCGTCTCTCCCCGATATCTGGACGGTTCTAGGTTGGTCGTCCGAAATTCTACACACGAAGAGAACAGCGGGGTTGACAAGAGAGCGGATTTATCCGGATCGCAGTTGTACACATTGCCCCCGCCAGCCCCCGCTGGCCCCTGTAGCTCCTATCTTGGCCCCCGTCGAGCACTCGCCCTCTGTGAACCCCACGACGATCGTGCATGGGGTTCTTACCCCCACATGGAGCCGTCATTGAGTCATCGAACGCGTGCAACAGAAATATTAACGTTGCTCATAGACTGTGCGAAAATAACGGCTGCTCACTGGCCGATACGATTATCTCTACTTTTGTTTATATTTTATTATCGATTCACTCGTTTGATACGTTTTATTTTATCGATGGAATTGCAAAAATTTCATCGAAATTTTCTAATAGTCAGACTTTAAATCTTAAAGAGATAAAAAAATTGATCCATAAGAATATGGATCTATCGAAATTTAAGAAAATAGAAACAGAATAGAAAAATTGATACTTTTTATTTTATCGATGGAATTGCGAAAAGTCCATCGAAATTTTCTAATAGTCAGACTTTAAATCTTAAAGAGGTAAAAAATTGATGGAATTGCAAAAATTCCATCGAAATGTTCTAATAGTCAGACTTCAAATCTTAAAGAGGTAAAGAAATTGATCCATAAAAATATGAATCTATTGTAATTTAAGAAAATAGAAACAGAATAGAAAAATTCGTACGTTTTATTTTATCGATGGAATTGCAAAAATTCCATCGAAATTTTCTAATAGTCAGGACTTCAAATCTTAAAGAGATAAAAAATTGATGGAATTGCAAAAATTCCTTCGAAATTTTCTAATAGTCAGACTTTAAATCTTAAAGAGGTAAAAAAATTTATCCATAAAAATATGGATCTATCGTATTTTAAGAAAATCGAATAGAAAAATTGATATTTTTTATTTTATCGATGGAATTGCGAAAATTCCATCTTCAAATCTCAAAGAGGTAAAGAAATTGATACATAAGGATATGGATCTATCGTAATTTAAGAAAAACGAATAGAAAAATTAATATTTTTTATTTTATCGATGGAATTTCGAAAATTCCATCTTCAAATCTCAAAGGTAAAGAAATTGATACATAGGAATATGGATCTATCGTAATTTAAGAAAAACGAATAGAAAAATTGATATTTTTTATTTTTTCTAATAGTCAGACTTCAAATCTTAAAGAGGTAATGAAATTGATACATAATAATCTGGATCTATCCAATAATTTAAGAAAATCGAACCTCAAATAACTGTGTCCAAGGTCGTAGTATCGAAGCTCATTTCCGCGGATTCCGAGTACGACGGAGGGTACTATGCAAGAATGAACTATGGAAGGTAGCGTCAGACTGGTTAAGAATAGATCTTCATTGCCGTAGGTCAGGCAGCCGAATAGTAGTCTGCTCGAGATGCTAAGCAGAATCATTCCGAAACACGACCGACAATAAAACATGCTGCTAACCTAAGCGAGAGCTAGCCATTTGCCCGGAGATATCCATTTCAAATAGAACCTGGAAGTCCGGGAAGCCGATACCGGAGATCTTACATCCTGGAACTGCATTTTCAATTTGTACCGTTCTACCGAGACTTTAGCATGCATTCTCTGTAATAATGATGTTCTAAAAACATACCAGGCAATCTGGGATCGTCGACTTCGGGCTCGAAACATTTTTTCATTTTCCTTTTACACAAATTTCACATAGAATGCCGATCCATTTGCATCGTAAGGAAAAATGGAAAATAATTGAAATAATTAAAGCCACATCGTATTTCAATGATTTGACTATAAACATAATATTATAATAACAACAACAAACTAACTGTTTCTGTTATTAGACGAGCTTTTAGATTAGACTTTAAATTATTTGTGAGGAAGTTGATCTTCGTAGAAAATTTTTCAAAACTTAGCAGGCTCGGGTCCAGGTCATCGTCTTTTACTAGCGATCTTCTACGTCCTAAACAAAGAGATATTTCCCATTGAATGTTTTCCAACAGAAAACACAACCTACACCTCGTTGGGTCACCTGGCAGGCCCCTTTAAAATCCCATAGACATAGACTATAGACCTTCCTACGGGTCTCGGTCCCTAGCAGCTAGACGACTATGCGTACTGCTACCGCTTCTGTAGTTCCAGAATGAAAAATACGCGTTTCCTAAGCAAACTCCCGATCTTTTTCCTACCTGAATCATCGGTTAGCCAAGCACCTGGTAGTCCCCTAAACACGATCTCCTTCAAAGGTACTTCAGCGGGCCAATTCAAAGAGACCTTCCATACAACCATTGAACTTGAGCAACAAAACCATAAACCCTGGGAAAGGCCTTAGGAATTTTCTTGCATCTTCGAGACCCATACTTTCAGGTGAAAGTTTTCCAATTTCGACTTAACCTAGCCTCAACAAAGTTAACCGTTTCAATTGAAACTTTCATTTCTGCTACTTTTGCTTGAACGTTTCCTTTCCACTGTACTTCGTTGAAACTTCGTGCAACTGCCGAGGGTAGATTGGGCTTCAAATGCAAGGATCCCTGCATTTTCTCTGCTCTGTGCTGTATATAACAATTTCTTTTGTTAACAGAACGTCGATAAACGTGTCAATTTTTCTTGATCGCCTCCACGTTTGACGCGAGGAAAGCCGCGTTAGTTATTTCGAGGATCCAACGAGTTTCCCTGGAAATTACATGCTGGGATCGCGATCGCGATCGCGAGTAAACATCCAATTACCTCTCGCGACCCCCCTGTAACTGGGAACCGAGTCGACTGGAACCGAGAAGCAAAAGGAAGCTGCGGTTAGGTCCGCCCACGCTCCGGTCAGACCGCGGAGAATGATTTTAACGAGACGGTAAATATATCCAGCCGTTGAATGGAACGAATGGCAAGCCGGCACACGAGCCACGTACATACTAGTGTTGCGTTCGATCGAGCGTGTTCCAGCCGATGTTTCTGGCCGAGAACCCGACAAACATTCGGTGAAACACGCTTGTGCACTCCAGCAGTCAATTTTGAACTCCGCTCAACCAACCAAAGCAGTTAAAAATTATGAAACACCCAGTAAATTGCCAAAACCAGCACTTAATACCCTCAGTGGGTCACTACGAAATGTCGGATTTCAAATTATTTGCAATTTGATCGGTCATAGTTCTCGTACAATTTCAAACAGAGTCTCGTTTATGATAAAAAAACAAAGTACGTCAAATTAATTTGACTATCTTGCGAAAAGTAAACCAATTGTTGTATACCAACGTCATTTCATTCTACAATAGATATCAGGCTTCCTGTTTTTCACCCCAAGCACTACATATACTAACTCATGATTTCTTCCTTGATTCATCCTCAAAATCTTCCTGATCGTCGACCTCTGTCCTTGCCGCTTCATATTCGAACCTTTACCAGTTCACATCATCTTCCAAACTCTGATCAAATCATTCTAGCCCTTACAATTCCTAAATCCCCACCATTCAAGTTAGATTTTTGGGCAGTATTTAAATACTTCTCGCCTCGGCTCTACAACGCCATCTCTGTACTACAATATAGAGTACTGAATAAATCATTAACCATCCTATAGGGAATAAAAGATACATAACTTTTACTCGTTATTCGAAGGTTCGAATAAAAAAGTATCTTTCATTCGACTTTTATTTAAATAATTTTGTATTTTATTCGAAGCTTCGAATACAATTTGTAACTATTATTCATCGAATACATTCTCGGCGAATACAAGATTCTTAAATAATACAATTGTATTTAAATACAATTTTTGCCCAACACTGTCCTAAGTGCGTACTCATTTCGTTCGACTGTCGTAGACTACTGCATATTCCGCTAACGTACAATATACGTGGTCTGTCCGGAAAGTATCCGACCAATCCTTTATTTAGCCCAATCCTTTCCGAAGAAAACAAAAAAAAAAATGAATCTCAATCGGTCCAACAGTTCCTCAGATAAAAATTCCTAAGTGAGACCTGTTTCCGCCAAATTGGACAAAAATTGCAAATTTTGAAGCCTGTAATTTCTAAAAAAATTCGAAACCGGCAAAATGATGAGTTAAACCCCTACTAATCTCACACGGACTACAACATATTTCATTTAGAACAATCGATTTGTCATGGAATGACCTATAAGCAAAGGTCGGATACTTTCCTGACAGGCCACGCATTGTCAACGTGTTTCCGATTAAGTTCCGTTGTATCTGACGAATAAAATACTGATTAACGGAATACAACACAATGAACGGTTTTAATGTTTTGCTGATTTTGCTGATCCGAATCGAGATTTCCGAAGAAATGTAAAGGCGCAACAAAAAGTCGAGCGAGCGATGCACTTTTGGTCGGTAAACGTGGCAAGGCCGAGTGCGCTATGCATCTCGGAGGAGTACGAGTAGAAAAAGTCTCGAAAAAAGAACCGGTGCAGAGCCGGTGGAACAATGCCGGTGGAAAGCAGCCGCCGGTCGGCGAACAATGGTTTACCCGCGATGGAAAATAATTATTAGCGGAGAGGGCCCGCCGCGCCGCCAGTGATCGCGATTGTTAGATATACCGAGAGACTCCCGAGAGCGTGTAGATTCGTCCTCCCTCGCTTCTTCTCTCTCTGTCTCTCTCCTCTATATTCCTCCCCCGTGGCCCCCGTCCGGTCATGAATTATGCAAAGTACTTTCCGCTCGTATTATCCGCAGCTATTTTCTGAGAGAGCGCGCGCGCGTTGTTCTCATCGTCGCGTCGCTGGCTGTGCTGTGTTGCTCTCCAGCTAAACCGTGTACTGCGGAGAAAGCGCGCCGAATTCTTGCTCGTTGCCGAGATTCGAGATTACGCTTCGATACGGTGCCACGGATCGAGCCTCTGTAACGTTCTGCGAGCAGCATGATCGAGCCGCACGCGATTCTTATGCAAGAAAACAGAAAACCCATTCGCCGCGCACTGGTCTATTTCGAGCAAATGGGTGCCGGTTAAATCCCGAAAATGTTCGTGTCATGGAATCGTGTAATATCTGTTCTACCGACAAGTTGATACACGGCTGGACCTATTCGAAAGGTCGTCGACCTTGACCATGTGATATTTTAGAACAGTGGTTCTTGATCTAGGGGTGCGAGAAAGCATTTGTTTTATGTATTCCGTTATTTTGCCTATTTTATTCGTAAGATGGAAAGGAACTAAGGCGGTAGGACAGTCACGTGACAAAACTAGCAAATAACTAGAATCTTATTAAATTTTGGGTCGAAACATGGGTTGCGGGGTCCGGCTTGTTGTCCTTATTTGAGCAGTTTTTTGGCTGGGTGAGGGCTCATTCTATAGAGGAAGGTTCAATGCGGAGCGCTTAGTCATCACATCAGTCAAAAAGTCTTTTAGTGACAGGAAAATACATTGGAATCTGCGGGTATTTTCTCGAATTTTCCTCTACTTTGGACACTCATATTATTAGATATAAACATAATCCCGTTAAATCATTTGTCAAGCGCTCCGCATTTAATCTTCTTCTATAGAATGAGCCATCACCCAGCCCAAAATCTGCTCAAATAAGAACAAAAAGCCGGGCCGCGTAACCCATGTTTCGACCCAAAATCTAATAAGATTCTAGTTATTTGCTAGAATTGTCACTTGACTATCCTACCGTCTTAATCGAAACACGTTAACAATATCTGTGGTTGCGAGGAAAAACGTCGCATGTCACAATTTCAAAAAAGTTAATTCATACATTAATTGAGCTCTATAGTATAGGATTTATGTATTTACCAGAAAAAAGTCATGAAAATAAGTTCGAAAGGCTGGAAAAGATAATGCAATTTAACCGATGTCCTATGTTCAGTGTGGGCAATAAATAAATTTATTTAAATAAATAATTACTTAAATGAAAATTTAATAACAAGTTATTTGTTATTTGGATATTCGAATAAAAAGCAAAAATAATTATGTATTATTTGAGCAAGTCTAAATGAATTATTTAAAATAATAAAATATATGTTATTTACAAATACAATTTCAATTATTATTTGTATTGACAAATAATTTGTATGTATACAAAATACAAGAAATAAGAGGAGTCCAAAAACTATTTATTTGATTTCCACCTCAATCCAAATAATAAATAATCTTTTATTTGCAAATAAGAAGTAATAAATAGATCACCTTTGGAATTATTTAAATTACTTTTATATTAAAGTTTAGTTATTATTTTCAATTAAAATCACACGTTGATTTATTATTTAATTATTTATTATTTAAAATAAAATTTGCTCAACACTGTTTGGGAGGATAGAGAATCTAACTTGAATGGTGGGGATTTAGGAATTGTAAGGGCTAGAATGATTAGGGCAGAGTTTTGAGGATGATGCGGCGAGGACAGAGATCGAAGATGTGGCAGATTTTGAGGACGAGTCAAGGATAAAATCATGAGTTTGTATACTATTATGGATGAAAAGAAGCAGCAAGCCTGATATCTGTATGTATGTAGAATGGAATGACGTTGGTATTGTTGGTATACAACACATTTCCATGGTCCTTACTTTGTCAAGGGCCTCGAGCAATGTATTCGCCGTGAATGCTACAAAGGAACTTTCTTTACATACTCGTGGCGATACAATGTCAAAAGATCTAGGTCTGTTTACATCACACATCCTGTGAAGATAAAAACGACTTTCGATGCTGTTTAGTTTAACCAACAAGCCTCGAACAACGCGCAATTACATACCGAGTGCCACGAGTAGAACACAAAGCGAGGGACGAGCGCGCGCATAGCACTCCCACAGTCGCTTTCTTCGATTATGCGTGCCGGTAAAGGACCGGCCCGCGAAAGTATCCAATTGTCCCGCGAAAAGGCACTTCATTGTCGCGATCGTGAAAGCACCGGCTCCCCTAATTGCACCTGTCTGCGAGCAATATTAAACGACCGACAAGCGGGACTAATTGTCTTCCGAGGAATCCTCGAGTCTTTCAAGTGGATACGAATGCTTTGACAGAGGAATACGCGATTGTCGAAGACCCTACGAGCTTCCGTGATTTTTGAAAAACTGGTTCACCATTTACGGCTCTAGTTATGCACCCGTAAATTCGCTTTCAACGTTTCATCGACCGGAAGCCTGTCTACGGGTTTTTGAATGACTATGCTACGTTCTAAAGAAGCTTCGAAATCTTTTCTAACCCCTTGCCGTACAATATCGTGTCAGAATAGTGATTAATAGACTGCGTATCTTTATGCATTTATAACAAAATTGAATAGATGAAATTCAAAATTGTTGAAAAATTTTTAAAATTCAAGATGTCAATATATGATTTCTTCTCTATTAAAATCATTAAGGTAAGAAGTAACATTCAATTTAGTTTCTATTTCTTGCAATCGATGCAGAAAATTTTTAATTTGCATAGTGATTAAGATTCTAAACATAGTCTGATGAATATGTATGTTATTAATCTCGTTTAAACCGTTTTGTTAAGGTATAGTTATTGGAGAACATGTAGCCATACAATAAGCATGGTCTAGTGGCCCCACCCACAATTTGTATTGATGTTGTGTGGAAAACAATGGTTGTAGGTTGAAAGATAACCCCCTAAAATGCTAACCCTTCATATAAGGATGATATGAGGGTAAATATCCTTAACTGTATCATTTTTTTTCTCGGTTATTAACAGCCAGCTCCCCGTCTGTCGATGCAGAACGTAAGCCAGCGATTTATCTTTAATCAACTCAGAATAATATCATGGAGCACCTTTTCGGATTTGTTTCAGTACCTGCTATTATTTTTCTGAAGAAAAAGATATAGTATTCCATTTTTAAATATTATTTTTATTATTATGTACTATGTATTATTATTATTATTATGTTCCACCAATCCGATCATCTTGAAACTTTTGTATATATTAGATAGGTGACAGAACATTGTTCTTGAATTTTTTGGTAGTGGTCACGCGAAGGGTTGCTTGGAATCCCCACTCCTAAAAAGTAAATGACTTTTTTCTACCCTTAATAATTTGATCACAATTGGGGGAAAAATATATGATACGAACGAGTTGAGTTCGAGTATTTTTTTTATCTGAATATCTTAATTAACAACCGAGAAAAAAAATGATACTAATAATGATACTTGATGATATTAAGGGTATTTACCCTCATATCATCCTTATATGAAGGGTTAGCGACTTAAAATTTTAGGGGGTTATCATTCAACCTAAAACCATTGTCTTCCACACAATATCAATAAAAATTGTGCGTGGGGTGAAACCGTAAAATAAATCGTAGGGCAAGGGGTTAAACGCTAACCGTATCGTGTCGGGCTTTTTAAAATTTTAAATAAAACGTCCTAATAGAAGACCCTGTATTTTGCGTAAAGCAGAGAATAGCCTACAGTGTTTGGTACGAAGCAGATGATCGCAGCCGAAGAAGTCGATCAACGATCCCTTGGTGTCCCGAAAACGGATCAGACAGTGGATCCCTCCGATTCCCAAGAATATTCTGTTATCTTGGATCAACGACAGCTTGAATTCATGATGTCTGCGCTCGGGTCAGGCCTCGGAGAATGATTTGAACGGCACTGGTAAATATATCCGCGAGCCGGACGAGCGCAAAAGAGAGAGAGAGAGAGAGAGAGAGAGAGAGAGAGAGAGAGAGAGAGAGAGAGAGAGAGAGAGAGAGAGAGAGAGAGAAAGAGAGAAAGAGGAGAAGGGGAAGTGGCCTAATCCGAGCGTGGTCGCGGTTTCTGCAAGCGGGAGGGCAAAAAGAAGGGCTCCGGTTCGTCAAACGGAGAAACGCGAGTTCGCTTGGCTTTGGCTACTCTGCATTCTGCAGAGGACGTTTACCGGGGCTGCTTTCGGTTAGGTGAGGTTAGGCCAGGTTAGGCACAACGCTCCTCTGGCACTCTTATTCATCACCCACGTGGCCAATCAAAATAGACGATTCCGCGTGCCGTCCAACAGCAAGATCATTCTTGCCGAGCACAACAGGCTGATTTACGATGCATTAACGCGGCGGGAATCATTCGAGAACTGAATCGTAAAAATCACTTTCCACCTGGTCTAACATGTTCGCTATCATCGTCACATGTTATTAGGTCGTTAAATGTGAAATGTCCGATTTTTCACAGTACCATTAAAAAAACGCAACTTTTTTCCCTCTCTCTACAGAAGTAGGTTTTAAATGATTTCCATTCTACTAAGAAAAACAATAGATCACCAGAATCCAATTACACAAATGCTGGAAATACATTTTCTTTATATTATATAAAAAATACAAGATAATTGATCATTTTGTTCGGTTGCAAATGTTGCAACAGTGTTTTTAAATTCTTTAAATGTTGTCCGATTATGTGCATTCACAACAAATGTTTTCAGATGACATGTTATATTACGATTACGGTTCTATATTATGATGATTGCATAAGTTCGTGTCCGATTTTCACAGATGTCGCGAACTTAACTAATTGTAGAAAAGAATGGTGACTATATAATCGGTTAATAAAGCTGTATTCTTCACAATTTAATCAATGAATTTTATTTATAAAATCGGGCACGAACTTGTACAATCATCATAATATTGAATCGTAATCGTAACATGAATTCACTGCACAAAATAAAATGACAAGATGGAATACGAAACATTGAAAACATTTAAAGAATATACAAATACTGTTGCACCATTTTCAACCGAATAAAATGATCAATTATCCTGCATCTTTTATTTTACATGAAATAAAAACTGCACGAGACTCCTGTATGAAAAAAAAACATGAAAAAAACTCCATCAGACTCTTAATCGTCCAGAATTAATGAGATAATTCGCGACAAGAGGAGCGGAGGGTCACCGTGTCATCGAGTGCACACTGGGATATATTCAAATGCAGCCCACGCCACGCAACTCAAACGATGCAACGTCGTCCCACGTGACGGGTTTGTAGTTTGCACGGTTTTCTCGTCTCTCCCGATAATAACGCCCCGCTCGCTTTCCATAAATTAATTATTCTAACAGGCTGTTCGAGCGTGCCACGGACGATGGATCTTTTCTCAACCCCACCACGACCACCGCCCGGCACACGGTGCAACCGATGCATTTTATGCATTTTACGCCCCTAGGCGTGGACACGAATGCACGAAGCCGACGAGACACGGGATTAGTCCCGACGACTATACTTGGAACACGACTAGGCTTGTTCTCTCGTTGCAAACGATCTAAGGTAATTTGTCTGATATAATCCCTGGGGTTTTTCATTAAATCTTTTTAGCATCCGTTTCATGCATTTCTATTCAATCAATATATGTATGTAATTCGAATATTATTCATTATTATTTCATTATTATTATTCATTATTAGTGGACGTCATTGTTCTGTAACATTTGTCAAAATGCTCCCGAATAAACAAGTGCATCCAGTATGTAATGTTAATTCTAAAAATTTGTTGAATTACCGAGTTAAACCGAGTTTACCGAATTTGTTGAATTATTTATCGAGAATTTGATGATATTATTTCATCTTTTTATTATTTTCTTTAAAATCATAATCTCGGAAGAAAAGATGGTAATGTAAATTCTAGAAATTTGTTAAATCACGAATGAAATCGCTGTCGATGCTGAACGAACGATTTATCAAGAATTTGTTGATAATATTTGATCTTCTTATTATTTTCTCTTAAATAATAATCTCGGAAGAAGTTGTTGCGCAATGTTAATTCTAGAGATCTGTTAAATCACGAATTGTTGTTGCTGAACGAACGATGTATCAAGAATTTGTTGATAATATTTGATCTTCTTATTATTTTCTCTTAAATAATAATCTCGGAAGAAGTTGTTGCGCAATGTTAACCCTTTGCACTCGGTTGTCCCCTCTGAGGCACCACTAAAAATTGTTGTATTATTATTCAAAATATTGTTTACATTATTAAATATATCGGTATCTAATCAATTACTAAACATTTAGGTATTGTATGAGGTATTCGAACAATTTCATATCCATACAATTTCAAAAATCATAGGGAATGGAAATACTCTAGATCGGAAGAAATGTTTAATTTTCCAGTTAAAATAGCTCCGAGTGCAAAGGGTTAATTCTAGAAATCTGTTAAATCACGAATTGTTGTTGCTAAACGAACGATTTATCAAGAATTTGATGATAATATTTGATCTGTAAGATAATAGCCTACTAGACTACAACTTAACGCTGTGAAAGGTGTGGGCGATAAATGAATACAACTATTGACGGTGAAGCCGACCGCAAAGGTGCGATTTATTAAAGGATCTCTCAGTCTTGACACTCCGAGCGTCACTGGAAGAGTGACCGCTCAGGTAAACTCTAGTCTTAAGGACACCTTGTTGCCAGCGTGTTCGCTACCTGCACCCCCAAATGTGCACTGGGTTTTTACCTGAAGGGTACACGTCGCGCTGTCGAGCGCACGCTGCCCGCTCTCGACGTTCGCAATTTCGATATTCCTTACAGATCTTTTTATTATTTTCTTTTAAATAATAATCTCGGAAAAAAAGTTGTTCCGCAATGTTAATTCTAAAAATTTGTTGAATCACGAATGAAATCGCTGTTGCTGCTGAACGAACGATTTATCAAGAATTTGGTTCTAATATTTGATCTTGAAAAGGACTATCAGAAAATTGCCAGTAAATAAAATGTGAAAAAATCTGGCCGCACGAATACGTTTCTGCGAGCATGCGGTTAAGAATGGTGGGTTGAAACCGAGCCAAGAGAAACATAGATGATCGCATGCGGGGGTGCACGTTGGGAACAATGTTTCCTTGCCGATGATCTGGCGGCCAGCTAAAAGCGGGAAAGCCCCGGCGCGGCGGGGCCCGAAGCGCTCGTAAATTATTCCGGTCCCGTGTAAACATTAAACAAACCCGTTCACATGCACACCGCCGAGACATCGACGAGGACCGAAAGAAAGTTCCACTTTTACCGGCTGCGGCAGCAGACTTTCGAGCCGCCACCCGATTCGAATTCAATTTGCCCGACATGTTTCCGATCCGAACCTCTCGCGTTTTGTATATACAGGATGTCTTAAAAATATTGCATCTTCCTCGAAATGGATGTTTCCTGGGGCTATTTGCAGCAACTTTTCCGTTTGCGAAAATCTTCTCCGTGAATTCGTTAAGAAGTTATTAACGAAAAACGCGGACCAAACGCGACTGCAGTGGACGAATTCCATCTCGGCCAATACCACACTCTGTTGTAGCGGCGCTCTGATTGTGTTTCGTTTATAACTCCTCAATGAATTCGCGGAGAATACTTTCACAAAGGAAAAAGTTACTTTAAATTTTTCAAGGAAACACGATATTTTTGGTACACAGCGCGTAGTAGCGTAGATTCTACATCGTGTGGATAAAACGCTTTGAAGATCCGCGAGAGAAATGAAAAGTAACTGGAGTTTATAAACTACCGTTCCAGATCATAATGTTTGAGCGCATCGAGCGGCCTGCAAGGAGGCTTTACAGATTTCCTTAATGTCTCTATCACTGTATACTGGGTGACTCGAAAATCCTCAACGTAGTATTCGTATCTCACGTTAGAACTATCAGAGTGGACGAAATGGTCCATTTCAGATCTTTTATTTTGAAATTGTTGTTTTTGTTCTTTTGTTGTTGTTTTATCGAACTTGTTACAGAAAGAAACAAACTTCAATTGCAAAAGACAATTTTTCTTTTGCATATTATGTAAAAACAGTTTAAATACTCTTTTTACAGGGTGATCAAAAAGTACAGGCGAGAAAAGTACATCCTAATCCTAAGCAAACGAGGATAAACTGAAATTTGAGGCTGGAAATGAGTAGATAGCGATAGATGAATGACGAAACGTGGCAGAAATTGGAACGAATTTTGACACATCCAACCGATGCGCGACGCGACGAACAGTTTTTACTGGTTCGTCTTGTGTTTGGCCCAGTTGCTCGGCAGCGCGAGTGATTTACGCGCGCAAAATGGACAATCACGAAAGTCATTTCTTCGCTCGGCACGCGGAATGCGTTTTTCAGGGTAAACACACCGAGAAAAAGTGACTTGGTCGTCCATCGGCTTTGATTTCGACTCCCGTGTGCACAAGATCGAGATTCGGCAAAAATTGTGCCGATCAAATCGAGATTCGAACAGAAATTGATGCCGAGCAAAATTTGGTAAATTCAAGATTCGCTAACGTTCAATACAATTTTTAATATCTCGTGAAACACTAATATTTTCGACATTGTATTCCAAAACACTTATTTGTCGAGAATCATACGAGGAATGAATTAATGTGAACAAACGCGTAGGGTTCCATTTAAAAAAACAAGTGCAATTGCGGTTTGAAAGTGCACCGATAAACTTAAACGATGCAACATTTTCCTGTACAGTTTCTTTTTATCTGCAAGAGAAACAAAGTTATAGTCCTGTATATTGGGTTGAAAAGAAAGTTCGTAGCGTTTTCAAATTAAGAATCGAGGATAAAATTAAGGTATTTATTCACATGTTTATTCAATAACACGAGAAGTTACCTCGAAAATGGCAAAAAATAATAGAACAGAATGGCAAATATTCAATATTAATTTACAAAAGCGAAGAACTTTCGTTCCAACCCAATACATTTGAAGAGAAATTTGTAAAACTATTCGGAACGGCTCGTTATTTATTTATTTGAAGACAGAAGCGCGAAGAATCTAAAAGGTGATTTAGGCGTCATCCGGCGCGAATTAACTTTTATCGACGATGATTTCTGTTGATCCTACCAGACACCCGGTATGTATGGTTGTTTTTCATTTCGAACGACTGCGTTGAAGAGTGAAATAATTGGGGGGTCTCGAACGCTCCACTGAAAGCGAGGTATGTCGTTATATTCGACGGCCTCAAACCGCCTTCGAAATAAACGATACAATCTGTAAATAACTTCGCTTTCATGGATTACGTAATGGTCATCCTTATGCCCTACTTGCGGTGCATTGCGAAACCTGGCCCACGAACGAGGCTTTATGTAATAAATGAAAAAACGAGCCTATTAAATATTCTACCATACAGGTTCCTCGGTACGCAAATTAGCGAACCCAATTACCTCTCCACTTTTCCTCTTACAATTTTTACAATCAATTCCTCACATGTTAATTAGCAAACTGGGAATGTTATGCATCTGTGGCAAAAACGTGTAGGTACCATTTAAAAGTATTTAAAATAGGAGAGAAATAGGCTCTTCACTGTTCTTCGTGCAATTTCTACAATCAATTCCTCACATGTTCATTAGCAGACTGGGAATGTTATGCATCTGTGACAAAAACGTGTAGGTACCATTTAAAAGTATTTAAAATAGGAGAGAAATAACCTCTTCACTGTTCCTCTTACAATTTTTACAATCAATTCCTCATATGTTAATTAGCAGACTGGGAATGTTACGCATTTATGGCAAAAACGTGTAGGTACCATTTAAAAGTATTTCAAATAGGAGAGAAATAACCTCTTCACTGTTCCTCTTACAATTTTTACAATCAATTCCTCATATGTTAATTAGCAGACTGGAAATGTTGTGCATCTATGACAAAAACGTGTAGGTACCATTTAAAAGTATTTAAAATAGGAGAGAAATAACCTCTTCGCTGTTCCTCGTGTAATTTCTACAATCAATTCCTCACATGTTAATTAGCAGACTGCGAATGTTATGCATCTGTGGCAAAAATGTGTAGGTACCATTTAAAAGTATTTAAAATAGAAGAGAAATAACCTCTTCACTGTTCCTCTTACAATTTTTACAATCAATTCCTCACATGTTAATTAGCAGACTGGGAATGTTACGCATTTATGGCAAAAACGTGTAGGTACCATTTAAAAGTATTTAAAATAGAAGAGAAATAACCTCTTCACTGTTCCTCGTGCAATTTCTACAATCAATTCCTCACATGTTAATTAGCAGACTGGGAATGTTATGCATTTATGGCAAAAACGTGTAGGTACCATTTAAAAGTATTTAAAATAGGAGAGAAGTTACCTTTTCACTGTTCCTCTTACAATTTTTCAATCAATTCATCATATGTTAATTAGCAGACTAGGAAAATTGTGCATCTATGACAAAAACGCGTAGGTATCATTTCAAATAAAAGTATTTAAAATAAGAGAGAAAGTAAAGTAATTGAAAAATGTCGATACACTTCCGAAAATTTTCAAATTATTAATGGAAGAAAGGAACATTCGTTCTTGTGTTTGTTACATGTGGAAGTTCTTAATTCAATGTCAATGCTTTTTTATTTGCTTTGCTAAATTATTCGAGATAATTTGAATCTTTCGGTGACACATTTGTGGACCACCCTGTATACGAGCACATCCCTGACAGAAAGAGTTCGATCAAACAAATCAAGCGTTCATCGTTATATATTTACTTTACCGATAAAGGCGACCGTGCAGATAAAACTTATCGTACAGGAAGGAGAAATACTATACTGCATATCAGCATAGGTGTGTTTGTTTTTTTAGGGTACAGTACAGAGTAAGAATTTGTACGATTTCAAAAATTGCTTTATCAATTAATTATTTGCTAAAGCGATTCATTATCATCGACTCGTCGCTTTATGTATTAGCTTTCTTCGCACTTGTCTAATATATTTGCACCGCAACGTTTCACTTTTAACGAGCACCTAAATAATCCTCTCAACAACAACCATGTTTGTAATTTTGATGGAATAGTTTCTGCAAGAGCTAGTATATACGGTTGTTGTCATTTCCTAAAAATGCTCAGCTGGTTCACGGCTCACGTGCGATCACACAATCTCTTAAAAACCGCCAGTAGAAATTCGTCGGTTTCAATTGCTAGACTTTCTACACTCGCTCGCGATGCACGCCGCGCCGGTTAGATTGAGTTGTTTTTGAATGACGCTATCGCTGCACGATTACACGAATTTATCTACCCTTCCACGAGCCAGAGTTCGTTCTATGTACTGTGTGAACACGGCGTAATAAACGGCCCCCATAAAGATGACGGAATTATTCGGTGAGCAGGAATAACTTGACACCGAAATCTCCCCTAAACTCGATCTTTGATCACGGTCGGCGAGAAGCTTCATGGATTCTATTATAGAAGTGTTAAATTAAGGTTTCCAGGTTTAATTGTTGTAAAAGCCGGTGCCCTGTCTGAATCGATAACAAGAGGGGTCCACGTTCGAATTAATTAACAAAGGTCGGCCATTCCAGCGACACTTGAAACCCCCTTAACCGAGTGACACAATGAGCCCTTCGCACTCCGTGCGCTCCCAGAAACCAATTAAAATGGTTCCGACATTTTATCTCGGCGGCAGAACACAAAACGGGACTATATATCCTACCTAGATTCTAGGAAACTTCTCACTGTTCTTTAATCCTATTACAATTCTTTTTTAACTTCCTGCTGACACAGCCTGCGTGCAATACTACACCATAATGGTAATTGTATTAATATAATTGCTATGACCACCTTCAATATCTCCGTTATTTGTAATAACATGGAAAAATGTTATGAACAAAATTTGCACGGTACAGAGGGGCACATGTTGTAACACAAACATTTTTTGCGTGGTTGAAGGCATAGAGATTTCAAGGTCACATTGACTTTTTTTTAAATGGAATGTGCTTTTTTTATACCTTACATCGATAAAGTATCAAATTCTGAGTATAAAAGTGTTGACCTTCATATGTCCTAAACCTAATAGTTAACGAGATATTATCCAAGGAAGAAAGAAAATTATATCGACAATACCTCGTTAACTAATAGATTTAGGACACATGGAGGTCAATACATTTTTACTCAGAATTCGATAGTCTATCGATTCATGATACAGAAAGTAGCTGTTTCCATTTTTAAAAATCAAGGTGACCTTGAAATCTCCTCTATGCATCCGCCCACGCAGAAAATGTTCTCGTCACAATATACCCCCCTCTATACCGTGTAAGTTTTCTATATAACATTTCCTCATGTTATTACAAATAACGGCAATATTCAAAGTGGACATAGTTATTGCCCCACCCTGTAAATTAGAATATATCGGAATATACCAGAATGCAACAAAATATACCAGAAAATATCAGAAGATTACTATAATATACCAGACTATATCACAATAAACAGAAAACAGTGTTTCGTTTGCCGGAAATGCTTCGCAAACGGTGGAGAAAAATCGACCACCCCGTATATAAACATTTGGGCCGCCACGCGTGTGCACGGACACACATCTGCGACGCTCGTATTGGCCAAGGGGTTAAAAGCGGATGAATTCGAGAAGACGGGAAGCAGTTACAGCCGTTGGTCAAACGTAGGCGTAGACGCGGGTTAATTGACAGATCGATAGTACTCGGAACATCGAGCTAATCGGGTGAAAGACCCCCCAGTGTGGTGGTGTGTCTCGCTTTCGAACGCGAGATCCGCGATAAACACAAGAAAAAGAAAGAAAAAACCACCTTTCCGGCGGCCATTGTCGTTCGTCATTAACCAAAACAGTTCCGGAAGCTATCCGCTCTACAGTGCTGGATCAACCAATCGGCAAAGTGCGCACGTGCTTAGAGCATCGGGAGAACACATTTTATTATTCTTGCATTACATACATTCCTGCATTTTCCAATTTTTGTAGACAAATTTGAAGAAAATGGAATGAAATCCTACTTATAATGGGAACAGCCTTCGTAGATCTAAAACAAATAAAAATTGTACAAAACTCTGTCGAATTTTATATTCGAGACTTTTCGAACATTTTCAGAAGCCATAAATGCATAAAAATCCGCAGTCTAGTAATAATATTACTATTTATAATATTTTACTATTATAATATATAATAATATAATAATATAATATTACTATTTAGCCGAGTATTTGTGTTAAAAACACTGTTTAAATTAGCAATTAAATTTCTACGAAATCGTACAGGTATAGCCTACATCGCGTTCAAGCGATCCTATAGAAAACGGCCCCAAAAACTTTGGAGTGCTTAGGGCCTTCAATGGTCTTAATCCAGCACTGCCTCTCTACGACGAGAACTACAACACGACCCCGATATTATTTCTCTGATAGGTCGGTGTATTGTAATCTGGGGGTCCCATGTCGAAAACAAAAAGAAAAAAACGACCTCAACTGTGCACAAGAGCGGGAACGACATCTGCTCGGTTACAGCTTCCGAGTGGTCTGCACTCTCAACGCAACGCACGGAGAAATATGTACATACATATTATCTCAAATGACAAATAGTATTATGCTCGACGTCGTTCCAAGTTATTGCGATTGACACGTTATGATTTATAATTTGCATGTGTCGATCAAAATAAACTTGCGGTTTCCATATCATTCTCTCCAGCCACAAGGACGTCTACATCTTTTTTTAATAGACTATTCAGCTCCCGATAAAAATACATTTTCTCTGTTGTGGTTTATTCTGCAGTTTTATTAGTAACGCTAGGTGTACGCAGCACTAACAGCGACTATTTTACATTACTTTATAGAAATAACGGGAACGCGTCGATTCAAATTTTTAGCCATTTTTCATAATACTACCCAAAGAAATCAAGTTGAGCAATTTTTCATTGATATTCAGCTTTACAATCTCGATAACCATAAATCAAGGACATGTTCGAGATTGTTAAAATGTTTTTCGAAATAATGAGAATAACCTGAATGTCGTTCTCGAGCAGAAACGAGCGTACACCCATAAAACAGAAAATTACAGGGCGGTTAATTCATAGAATATTTATAGGAAACCTTTTTCTCCCGAGGCAAGCGCACACGCATGAAAAATAATCCGTCCATTTTTATGTAAGGCATTTACATAACGCATAACATTTCCTCGTTTCAACGGAAGGCCATCTTAAATTTTAAAAAGTGAGCCGTCGCGTCGATGGTCAACAATAAATACATAAATATGTACAACTAAAATAAATCAAATACAATTGTATAGAAATGTCGAACGATACGTTATTCTCATCTTACTAAAACGATCAAAAACGCGCTCGACTTCTGTTTTTTAATTGGACAACGATTTTGCAGAAAGATTCGCAATCTAATAATAAAATAAAACTTATCGCTTACGTATTCGGGGGCTGTCGATCGTCGATAACTTTGATAAGATGTCTCGCGTGCGACCGATCGTTACCGAGATACCTAATCTGTATGTACATCGGCGTAGAAAACACTCTCGATCGAACACGTAATGACAGTCGTAAGGAGATGTAATTACAAGAGGAGGCTCGGCATTAGATATACCCTCCCACTCGTCTTATCGCGAGAGATAACTTTAGGGGTCCGTGAAGGGTGGGACGTCACAGATTTTCGAGAGAATCGATCGCAATACATAGTCTCGAACAACTTAGAACCACGTCCTGATCGTTGATCGACCTTTATCAATTGTAATCTTCGAACAAATAGAAAAACACGGAATCGAACGTGCCTATGTATGTAGAAATTCCGGGTGCATCCCTCGAACTCGAAACGACGCGCCACGAAATCGATAACCTGTACAAAAAGGACACTGCGTCTTACCTCGGATCAAAATCGTTGGATCCTCGAGATCGGAATTCTCTTCGGTCCTTTATATTTAATTTCGTTTGGATACGGTGGTGAATTTGGTGTGACGATGTTGGGCCGGTTTGGTTGAGGCGTGCCGGTTGGGCTGTTCCTTTGGCGAATTTCACAGGAGACGGATTCTTGCGGCAAGCGAACGCTTTTCAATGTACGTTTTCTTTTACAGTAAATGGAAGAGATGGTTTCGCGTGTTTCACCGGGCGCCGAATTCGTTCGAACGGCTCACACAAGTTCTTTCTCTATCCCGATCTCTTACTCGCCTGCACACGAGTATCACACCACTTTCAGAGCACCTTCGCGGATCGACTGGCAACTATATTCGTACGAATCACCGTTGCCCGTTGCCGTTGCCACTTGCCAGCTTCGGAAACACGGGAACCAGAGCAATGGCTCTCTCTCTCCCTCCAGCAACAACCAGCGACAACTGGCGACGACCAGCAATGACCCTTATTGCCCGCACCCTTCATCCAATGGTAAACTAGGTCCGACCCCGCATTATTGCGTTTACGCGGGAAAACCGTATATGGACAATATGGACTACCCTGTATACTTTGGTTCTGTTTGTATTTCCTCAATAATTTCCTGTTTGTTCGAACAGCTAATCATTTTTAAAACATGTACACTGTTGTCTGTGCAGTTAGCTATGTTAAAAGCTATTCTATTTCAATTTCTTTAGGCCACAGAGGTTTGCAACTGTCTCTGCCTTTCTAATCAGATTTTCAAATTTTCCCACGAATTCAGCAAAGTATGGTCTTTACGACGCGGGAAAACCGTATATATACGACTCTGTATACTTTGGTTCTGTTTGTACATAATGTTGTAATAAATCTCTTATGAGATTTCCTCAATAAAAAATAATATGTACTACCTACGGCAAATATTATTTGATCGGACCAGGTTTGGGCATTAGTCAAATAAATTTAATAAATTGTTTATTATTTGGCTACATGTTATTTGAAATCACCATACATCTGTTTGTTCGAACAGCTAATCATTTTTAAAATATGTCCACTGTCAACTTTGCAGTTAGCGATGCTTCAAAAAGTACAATGATTAAGAGAATTTAAGGATATCAATGTAATATTTTTAACTTTTAACTGTAGCTGACTGTAATTCGAATAAATTGTATACATTGAATTTTCTGAATTCTATTAATCTTTCTGAAACTTTGAGTTGTTCCCTCTCATCTTTGTCGTAAATGCACAAAATCTTTGGTTTAGTAATACAATACTCGACGATAAAACTGTAGAAACAGGTACCCTAGCAGAATTATTTTATTAGATGCTTATCTATGTACAATTTTCCATTTCTTCATTCATGTAAAGTCTTTCATTGCTGGTGACAAAGTCATCAAAGCGTTTTCCATGTTTTTCCTTTGGAGATCTGTTCTTAGGGTACTCCACGTGCGTTCTAGTTTCCTTTGTTGGTACCTCTAAACAATTACAAACAATTACAGTTACAAAATATACCGCAGGAACGTGAGATGTTAATTGTATTTCTTGACGTACCTTGACAAACAGGAAACAATGTTTCAGCGTTGCTCCCACATAAAGTATCTTCACCGACACTAAACGGCCACCGATATCATTTATCGTAGGAATAGACTCTAACAAAAATTTGTGTGGCCCGTGTCTCGTCTTTACTAGTGCTATTCTTGTGTGTTCGTTGCAGTACTTTGCTAAAATAAAAACAAACAGTAAAACCAAAATATTACTAAGGATATATGCTTCATTATTATTTGTAAAGTGTTATACTAATGTATGCTATATAAATCAAACATGATTTACGACATCAATAAATATAAATAAATAAAAATAAATGAAATATCGCATCACTAATTCTGTATTACCGCTAAAACCAGCTTTTATCGCTGCCACCCCAAAATCGCCGTACAGCTGTTGTATTTTTTGATTTATGGCAACGTGCAGTGCTGTGATTTTCAGCGGAAATGGCTTATCGGATTTGTCGCCGAGCGCTATTTCGAATACCAAATACCTGCGAATTAATTTATGTTATCAGGAAAACTAAAAGATTATCTACATCGAATTCTTTCAGACGTTCGACAAACATCATTTTATTAAACTCCGTTACCTGTTCTTAAAGCGCACCATCCTTTAGGTTATGTAACACGTCGATCAAACAAAATATTAATGGGATTCCTCAGGGGACGGATTAAACATTAATTACTGGATTGCAGATCTTCATGCATTTATGGCTTCTGAAAATTTTCAAAGAAGGATGGAATATAAAATTCGATTTTTCTGAGATCTGAAAAGGCTACTTTTACTACTGGAAATAAGATTGTATTTTATTCCACTTTCTTCAAATTCGTCTACAAAAATTGTAAATTGCATAAACATACGTAGTCTATTAATTACATAAACGAAACATTATTTTACAATAATTTGCGGTTTGTTGTCAACAAATGACACAATTGAAAACATTACCACGTGCGACGTTCTTAACTGCTGAATGGATAAGGTTCGGCTAGGTCGCTGTCAAACACACGCACACGTGCACGCAATAGAGAACGATACATTTTCAACGCTGTTTTCCAACAATCGGATTTCCGATTTCTCATTGAAAACGTATTGTTAACATTTCAATGCCTGGACCATCTACTTTTCCATGTATAAACGAAAAGTTAGCGGTGTCTTTTTAAGACCGTTAGACAGCGATGTCGGTACCATGCGAAAACACGATGTAATTATTCAAGGTAACGGGTACAGCATTTTTTATGTACGCACGTTTCCGTGTTTGGAGTTAAGCGTCGGTCGACTTACGTAACATTGTTGTACTTTGCCTCCGATGTTAATTCTATTGATCCGATATGCATATATAGTCTTGTGCAACAGGCATGTTTAGCAGTTTAAATGATTGTTAACACCGAAAACTGTTGCTAATAATTGTACGTTTTCTCTGCAACATTCTCCTCCTGTATTGGTGTGTGTGCGTGTGTGTGAGACAGAGTTTGCCTAGGCAACAGGCTGCTACTTGTGCTGGTAACTATTTCTTAATCCTGCCAGTGTTATCTCAGGGTCATGCGATATTAAAAAGTAACTCAGTGATTACGGTAAAGCTCCATTGATAACGATCCTAATTTACAGCTTATAATGATACTGTTCAAAGTGGAACGCTCAGTTGGTTTCTCCTGACGAACAGCAGACAATATCCAAAAGACAGTATCACATATAACAATGGAGTACTTTGTCGGGGTCGATGTGGGAACTGGAAGCGCCCGAGCCGCTTTGGTATCCTCCAAGGGGAAAATAGTCAAAATGGCAACGTGTCCACTAGAAATTTTCCATCCTGCTCCCAATTTTTACGAGCAATCTTCCGACAACATTTGGAGCGCTGTTTGTCATGTGGTGAAGGTACCGACCAACATGTTTGTACAATATAATACTTGTAACAATTTATGCAAAGTAGAAAGTGTTTGCATTGGTTGCAGGATACAGAAGCCAAATAAAAATTGTATTCTTCTTTTAATTATCCTATTAAGCTGAAACTAATACGTTGATGTCCTTAAATATTTTTAACATGTCATAAATTGCATGTACCTATTTTGTCATAAATGCATCAAATCCGCAGTCTGTATATAACGTTTATTATTCGTAGTCGGTAGTGGCTGACATCTCTGCGGACAATGTGAAAGGAGTTGGATTCGACGCAACCTGTTCTCTGGTGGCAGTGGACAAGACAGGATCTCCAGTGACAATCAGTCCCACAGGTGCATAGAAAGCGGCAACTAGTTTAGGAATCACAAACTAAATCAAACATATTTTCATGATTTTCATTGTCGATGTAGGGGAAGACAAACAGAATGTTATATTGTGGATGGATCACAGAGCGCAGGAAGAAGCAGATTTTATAAACGCCCAGAACCATGAAATGCTTCAGTATGTCGGCGGGAAAATATCGCTGGAGATGGAGACACCGAAAATGTTATGGTTGAAAAAGAATCTACCGTCGTCTTGGAATCGTGCAGCGTTGCTCTTTGACCTGCCCGATTTCCTAACATGGAAAGCAACAGGTTCCGAGTCGAGGTAGTTACATCATTGTATACCAACATGAAAATTGAGCAACATAGGATAATTCGACAATCTAATTTTAGATCCTTGTGCTCTTTAGTATGTAAGTGGAATTACAATGCTGATCCCGACGGCAATAGCGGATGGAACGAGGAGTTCTTTCATCAGATTCAGCTGGGGGACCTCGTGAAAGATAATTGGAGGAAAATTGGTATTAACAACTACTATCTGTGTATTAGTTTGTTAATTATTAGAAAGTGGATTTTAAGCGTTTATGGCAAGAATGAGTAGGTGTAATTTAAAGTAGTAACTTAAACTTCAAATTTCTTGCGCAGAGTAATTTTTCGATGATTCGACAAGTCCGTTTTACGTTCAGACAGATAGCATGAAAGTATTGCTTTATTTTAACAAAGAGAACTATTGATACGAAGGTAGTGACGTGAGGACACCTGGAGATCCCGTCGACGAGGGACTGTCGGCTAAAGCTGCGTCCGAATTAGGACTCCTAAAAGGTACAGCTGTGGGTACCTCACTAATCGATGCACATTCTGGAGGACTTGGCATGATAGGCTGTTCCATACCTGGTTTATCTCCTAATTTACAAAAGAGATTAGGTAAAGTTAGCGCCTACTTCTCGCAAATTCCTTTTGTCAGTAACGGGCAACATTTTATTCTATTTGCAGCGTTAATCTGCGGTACCTCGACTTGCCACATGATAGTCAATGAAAAGAAACTGTTCGTTAATGGCGTTTGGGGACCGTATTACAGTGCTATGATTCCGGGATTATGGTTGAACGAAGGCGGTCAGAGCGCGACTGGGAAACTGTTGGATCACATAATCGACACACACCCTGCAACTCCAGGGATTTTGAAAAGTTTGAGTGGAAACAAGTGAGTTCGCTTCGTACAAGCGATTGACAAATTGATTTTATTTTTCTGGAACTTGTTGCTATATTTTCCCAGGCACATACAGCAATACTTAACAGAGTTATTGCAAACAATGGCGGATCAGAAGGGGCTGAAGAACGTTTCGTACTTGACAAAAGAGATTCACGTCTGGCCCGACTTTCACGGAAACCGTTCCCCACTAGCCGATCCGACTCTCAAAGGAATGGTAAAAACAATTTTTCTTCGCGTATTTAAGATTCGATCTTGATGTAGATTTTGATCAATGTTTATCATGCAGGTATCGGGGCTATCTCTGTCCGTCGACGAAGAGAATCTGGCGTTGTATTACTTGGCAACGGTACAAGCATTGACGGTATGAATGATAAAAAGTATTCGATCGACCCCCGATAAAAAGTATTCGATCGACAAAGTCGAGCCTCTGCGATTCTAATCGTTATTTTGTCAGAGCTAGATATAGGGTGTATGAAAATTAGCGGTACGCAACAAATGAAATGAAAAATATACATAGTGAACCACGAATCGAAAATGTTTTTATCAGGTATAGCATGGTTTCAAGAGAGCTTCCACGTGATTATAGAAAATTTTCGTCAACTCTTTTTTTTCATGATTTTTCGAGGTCACCTTCAATTTTCTTCAAATACACCTATAATTTTTTTACGCCTATTTGTTAGAGGATTTCAAGGCGAATTCGGTAAGTATCATCTACTGATCACGATTCATGGTTCACCTTGTAGAATATAATTTATCAGACTCCCTACACGCGTGAAACGTTTTGTAGCATAGCATATAACATTTGAAATTTTGTTTTTATCAGTATGGAACAAAGCACATTTTAGAAACACTGGAAGCTGCGGGTCACAAAGTAGACGAGCTATTAGTATGCGGAGGTCTGAGCCAAAACCCGCTGTTCATTCAGATACAAGCAGACGTTTTGGGTTTACCTGTATTTTGCCCTGTCGAGAAGGAATCGGTGCTGATAGGAGCAGCGATTCTGGGATCTTATGCAGCCGGAAAGTTCAATACCATATACGAAGCGATCGAAACGATGGGAGGGTCTGCAAATATCGTTAAACCAAGAAATCAGTGTCACAGGTAAGAAATTACTCTAATTGAAAACTATATGTACTTTAATTATTAGACTGCGGATGTTTATACATTTACGAAGAAACTGGGTGGGTGTAATATAAAACAGTGAAAGATTTAAAAAATTCAAGAATGTTGCAACGTTGCTTTTAATGTAACAAAGTTAAATTTTTACGTTATTCCTGCTTCCCTCAGTCAATGCGAAACATTTTTATTTTGCATAAAGATCCGCTGTCTATTAATTATTATAGAAATTTGAAATGTTCATTACCTTCTCGCTTTCAAGATATCACCTCCAGAAGTATCGGGTCTTCCGAAAAATGGTGCAGGATCAAAACGATTATAGAGAAATCATGAATAAAGATTTTTTGTAACTGCCACTTTTGTAAAGTACCTTTTAGAGTTGTAAAACTGCGGTTATAGGGTCGACGTATACAAGTACATACGTACGCACATAGTACAATGAATCTCGTAACGAGTACATTTAAGGATCACCGTTTATACTATTTTTTTATGGAGTTAAAGTATATTTTATGTATACAAGCAATTGCAGAGATATATTTTTGTTACATGTATTATCTTTTACTCCCGTTTGTCATAAATAAAATGATATGCGAAAGTATTTGGTATGTTTCTTATTTTCGTACACCGGACACATATGGTATATAAACTTCTATTGCTCTTTATTTGGTATTTAAGTATGGATTCGAATTTTACATATGTATAATGTCTTGCAGTTCTTTCTTCGTTCGTTAAAAATGTTTTCGGTACAAAACACGCGTTACCTTTTCTCTTATTGCATATATGCTTTATCGCATAATTGCGTTTAACAATATTTTGTACAAACTTACAACAGTATTGCTAAAAGATTAGTTGTTATAAAAATATGAAAAGTTTCATTCAATATCATTATAAAAGTTTATAAAATGATATTACTGGCTACTTAGGAGATAAAATGTATGTGTACTAGGCGTTTTAATACACTTCCGGCTAAGCTTCGCCAACTTACGTCATAAAGAACATTCTTTTCTTATCTCTCTAACTTGCAATAGATCATTTTATCGTAGAAAGTAACGTTTGATATCACATGGTTCGCAAAATCTTCTTACAAAAAAATTTGACATCCTTGGTATCCTACACATTTTACAAGACGTGGTTTTTCAAGACGACAAAACGAAGGATAATATTTGCAATATCACAAAGTCGGTTTATCACAAGGTATTCCAGTGAACTAAAGGTGGAGAAACCGACAGCAATTACCATAACTTACGTGACAGTCGATTTGCAGTAGATTATTTTAAATAATACTGGTATAAAACTTTGGATAAAAACTCTCTAGATCATCATTAAGTATTACAATTGTTGTACATATTTAATGACATATAAATTGGATTACCTATCGATTTCGAAAACTTAACTCTAATCCAAATGCCGGTACTAATTGCACCTGATATTATTCATTTTGTTCGAGGAAAATCAATTTCTTTTTTCTAACACTTTGATGAACAATATTGTACGAATTTAATTCTGAACTTTCTCCTGTGAGCGAGCTTTATACAAACATTCCAATGAGTATTAACTGCTGCTGCGTGAATTATAATGCTAGAATTTTCAATGACGCTCAAAGAATTTAGTATTACATCGATATCGTCGTCAGTCTTTTCGCAGCTGGCTCTCGAACTAAGCTCGTGAATAGAAAAGAAACCTACGAACGGTATCATTCAAATGTGCTTTAACAGAGACAAAGATTCCATATAATGATATATAATTCTAACTAGTCAACAATCGTCATAAACATTTAACTTGAAAATTATTTATATTTTGATATTTGGAAGACACAACGTGCGTGTTTTTGTTAATAGTTGTATTCTCCATTCTACGGAGATATCTCTTCGTATATGTATATATAAATCCTTTATAATTATTATGCGGTACTCTCTTCCAATAATTCAATACATCCGGCTATAGGGAAATATTTTTCCACCAAACGGAGTACCTACCAATTGCTCTCGATGCGTAGATAACGAAACAAACAACAATCTCCACGCTTAATAGACAAAGATCTGCAGTCTACTAATTAATAATTTGAATAAAACATGTATGTACCGCAATAAAAGATGTGTATAATTTCTTATACGTATCGAACGAACCATTAGGAGAGTCGCTTTCGAAATACGTACACGAAGAATTGAGAAGTGAACTATTGGACGAGAGTACTCTACCTAGTCTTAATTTCAATAAGGCCATTTGTGCAACTTGTGCAATTAGGATGTCATAAAATTGTTCCCTGATCGACAACTCGCTATCCTATACTAATTAAATCAATCGTTTACGCGAAAGAAAAAGAATTATTCGTTAACAATCAATATTGCTTGTAGTACTTGGAAAACTAAAATTAAAATTCAAATGAAGCGATAGTATTCTGCGATATGATTAAGCATGTACTGAAATGCCATCGAAGGTGACGTACCGAATCTCTGCCTCCACAAATGCTTCGCTATTATACGCTGCCCAAGATTATGAGTGGTTTCTTGAATTTCTTCGCAGATCTCGACGCTGGTCTGCCAGATCGTTTCTGAAAGTGTTCATCGTTTTATAAATGATATTATGGTTTCACAACCGCTGGGTTTACATTGTATAGTTTCCAGAGCGACACAGTACTGTAATCTGTTTTTGTTACTTTGCTTTTTTATCGAGATACGATATTGAATTTGGGTGAAGCTTCGAATTGTACACGTACCTAAGTTGCTCAGCAGTTTATTTTTACCAGGCGGATCAAACTTTTGCAGATGTTCCACGCTAATCACCTTATATTGCTTCAGTTCTTGCAACATATCGTAGTTGCAGCAACGAGCTCGATTGTTTGCCACGATGTAACTGCCTGGAGCGCTGTGCTTCGTAATTTCCTTCATAGCTTCCTTGGCCATGGTGCATTTATCGAACTCCCCATGAATCTTATCCACTTTGATCGGCTGAAACACAGTCTACGTTAAGAATGAGAAGAATATGATCGAAATGACGCTAGTCTGTGTTTTACGCGATACCTCTGGAACTGCTGCGATCATGTGCAACCACATACGTGTCGGTATAGTGTTTGCTTCTGCTATACAGACTATCGTATGAGAATTATTATTGCGCTTCTTAGCGGTAGTTACGTCGGAAGGATTCTCAGTCATATAACCATTTGGAAATTCATCCACGATTAATATTGCACTTTGACCTCCTAGAATCCAATCTTGCGGATGAGTTTTCACATAGTTTTCGGATACCTCGTCGCATCTCTCGTATACTTTCTTAACTACGTGTTTCTTTATTTCTGAAAGAAAAAATTGTTTCTGTGTCAATTGCAATTTATTACAATAATAATCTTTATGCATTTATGAAGAAATTGGTTGGACGAAATGTAAAACAGTAAAAGATTTAAAAAATTCATGAATGTTATAATGTTGCTTTTAATGTAACAAAGTCGTTAAGGGATGAAATCAATTTTTATGCTATTCCTGCTTCCCACAATCAATGCAAAACATTTTTATCCACAGTCTATTTATTACTCTCTTTAATAGTCCTAATAAGTTGCAAGCAATGTCTTGATGTTCCTATAACCTTTGTATTATTCGAAGTTACCACCCATTTTTGTAAATGACTCGAATCCGTAGTCTATGTATTAAGAATGGCTTCAATATGGGAATACTGGCATACCTAAGTAATTGGCTGTAAGTTCGCTGGGTATCATTTGACACCATCCTAATATCAACTGAAGGCACATTTTCAGGTCACATTTGATACCGAAGAAGAAGGAATTCTCTCTTATTGATTGTTTCCTGGTACATTTGGGACAAGACCAGCTGTATTTGTCCACGATTCTTGCCTGATTCCAAGCCAAGCTTCTTCCTTTGCATTCGGAATTAGGGCAGTTCGAGTCGGTCCTAATTAAACTCATTTCTTTCAGCCATCCACACAGCTCTCCCTCGTGCCCTTGCTGCAACATCGGACGCACAACAACATCAAAGTATCCCCCTTGATCCCCAAAGCGCTCCATACATTGTCTGAAAACAAACGGTAATAATTAGAATAAAAGAAATTTAGAACAAATAAAAATCAATAAATTATTCGGATGCAAACATCAACAAATAGACTAAATATTATCTTGTACTATTTCATTCTCAATGTATGTAATAGTTCTTAATAAATATAATTCAAACCATTTTAGTGATTTTAATTCGAGATCCAAGTATTCGTTGTACATGGAACTTTGTCGCGAATACATTATTTTTAAATATGCGTAATGTTATTTATTTATGTAACATATCCACTTTAGACTTTCAAAAATTTCGTCAAAGATCGAGGGAGTTTATTGAAAGGTTTGTATGACTCAACAAATTCTAATCAATTTCGAATATCTACAGCTTTACGAGAACGAACATCGTTCGATTTACATAAAATATTATGTTATTCATTTATGTCACATTCTTATTTATATTTTTGAAAATTTCGTCAAAGATCGAGGGAGTTTATCGAAAGGTTTGTGTGACTCAACAAGTTCTAATCAATTTCTAATATCTACAGTTTTCCCGAGAACAAACATTGTTCGATTTACGTAAAATATTATTACATAATAATAAATAAACTAGAAGCGGACCACGTTTGGCCACACGTGAATGAAACAACTCCCATTGTGCGTGGGCAGTGGGGGGGAAAAATCAATACTCCTGTGGGTTAAATATAACTTTCTTATTCTTAATATAATAAAGCTTGAACGATGAAAATCTGAAGAACTCGGAAAGTACATGCATAAGTTGATCGTCTTGTAATAAAAAGAAACAGAACGCGGTATCAAAGAGAGTCCAATTAAATAAAGAAATTTTTTTCATGTAGCAGAAGCAACAAGTATTGTAAGATCGGAACTATTCTAACGCGCCGAAGACGCATTACCTCGCTTTGACTTTCGTGTTTCTCATCTTTGATGCAGAACTCGCGTTCGTCCGTCGTTACACAACTCCCCAAGAAACAAACAAAAGTCTACAACATTTTTAAACAAACTAAAATGTAAACAAAAATAGAGGAAAACCAACAAGGAATCACAAAAGACCCGGGAGCAACGTCGACTTCACGCATCCATCGCGCAGCGACTTATACGAACGTCGAAATATGCGCTAACCACATTCCGATGCATTTCGTGCTCTGTCGGTATGATAGAAAACAAATCAGCGCGCAGATTTATGATTTTTTAATTCATAAAATCGAACAATATTATTTTGCAAGGTATACTTCCATTATTTCTTTCGCTATGAATACATTGGGCGTACAAATTAATTAGTGGTCCTCGCAACCGGATAATTGAAGTTTATTTTAAATTTCAATCATAAATCAAACAATTTTATTTTTTGCGAGGTATACTTCCCTCCCCATTATTTCTTTCACTATGAATACATTGGGTGTAGAAATTCACTAGTGGCCTTCGTAATCGGATAATTGCAAGATTATTTTAAATTCCAATCGTTTACCCCCCCATATTCGAGGAGATTTATTATCTGTAAGATAGATACTATTTTTGTGAGTAGAATATATTTTAATTGTTTGTAAATGAAAAATAAATTAACGAAGGAAAGGATACAGTAAATAATAATGAACGAATCATGTTTCTATGCATTGTACTTACTTACAATCAGAGGCGAATGTTTCGATTGAAATGAGCCATTGTCGATTAAATACTTTGTATTTTCTCTTTGTTTTTATTATGAACATGTTTTACAAAGCAAAATTGTGTAATGGTGGTAATGGTGGATGTCGGTGGAGGCTGGAAACTATAGAATCGGTGTTGGTGGGCCACAATTTAACAAGACTCCCAGAAAAGTGAGTGCGGACAAAGGGGACATCGGCACAGTAATATAAAAAGTACTCTCCAAGAGACAGCATGTAGGATTAGGCCGGCACATTCATTCACCACTTGTTCGAGATACACGCATAAAGTACACTGCACTTTCATATGTATGCATTTAAAACAATGAACATACGAATATATTTCCATTTCCCTTTCGCAACCCGTTTTAAAACTCCACCTATGGTTTATTCTGTTTCGCGGTTAATATCCATTACTCAATCTATGCTTCTTTTATTTTCTTTTTTTTTCTCGTTTTTGTTTATCGGAGATGTCTAGCGCAATATAAGAACTGATCAATTTTTTGTACACTTGTGTTTCACAGTTACACTTTTGATCGATTCGTTTTCCCGTTATTCAAAGAAAAATAAACTCTTTCTTTTTTTTCTCTTTCTCTCTTCACGCGTACGATTATTGCTACCTTCGTCTTCTTGATATATTACACGAGATACCTACATCGGGGTATTTCGGTCTTACGATATATAAAACACATGCTCCAACGAATGAATGTCCCGTCGACGACACTGTCCAACGAGATTCGCACCTTTTCGAGATAATTTGTAAGTTTGAGGAAACGGTTGTTCGTCGGTCGAATACCAATCCGTAAATTTCTTTGAATTCTTACCACCGTCAAAAATGATTTGTAGATTCGCATTCATCCAAATCGTTCACGCGCGTTGAACAGTGTGATCAAGATTTCGATTTCGGACGCTATACGCCTAAAATTTCGCAGATAAGTAACGAAGGTAGCGCGACAAGCCACCTAGAAACAAACCTGTCCAATTCACAGATGCAGTGCTCGAGACAAAACAGCCTAAACGACAAAATAAAAATACAATTAAAACATCGCCGTCGTACAGAGACTGGTCTAGCGCGGAAAAAATGACAAGTCAACGTCGTATATTATGCAGTTTTCTTTTTTTCTTCTTCTCTTTAATGACCGATGATAGAAATCAATTGTGTACAAGGGATAACCGGAAGGTGGAACACACGCGAACATGTCCGCCACACCTCCGCGCGAAAAAGTGACTCGTGAACGTTTACACTGAACTCTCTATTTAATATTTACAAATGAGATCGATTGTTAAAAAGTAATGAGCAATTATTTTGTTCCATATTTCTTTTTGTTTACCTCTTTCGTTTTTTAGTTTTACGTTCTTGTTTTCTTTTTTCATCATTTAATACATCGTGGTGCGTGAATAGGAAGGCGCAGTCCAAATGATGGTTTCACAACAAAAATATTATTCAGTCATACCACACCCTGCTAGAGCCGACTAGAGCCGACGAGAACGTGCGAACATGTTAGAATACGGTTTCTTTTTTTTTCGTTTTCATTCCACTAACAGTAATGGCGACTGGCAGACAAACAGACAGTTTGGCAGGCATGGTGAACATAAAATCAAACATGTACGCGCGATACAAGTAACGTTTTCTCTTTCTCACCCTATCATACGTCGTCTATCGTTCTATCGTGTGTGTATGTGTATATATGTGTGTGTGTGTGTATGTGTGAATTATGTGTGTTTGTGTCGTCTCTCTCATTCTCTGCACATTTTTGCTCCTCTCTCTCAGCGTCATTGTTCTTACATATCCTTACGTTCTATGTCCATGAGGTCCTATAATATTGTAACATAGGCTTTAGTACGCTATATCGTAAGCTATACTAGTATCTACCGCCGCTGCGTCGCCAACTACACGCGGCGCAGCAGTCTTATTAATTAATATTAGGAATATCGGCAGTGAAATTCCAATGATAGACGCGGCAGGCAGGCAGTCGGTCCAGCAAAGTCTGTGGGCACTTGCGCTGCTCCGGTGCATAACAGATTCGAAACTGATCGATCGGGGTGCCCCGCGCGTTAATTTTTTACCATTTTACCGGTTGGACGTTGTACGCGTGGGCGGCGAACGTCTCGCGTGGATGAATGAATTGAAAAATTAAGTGGGGCACCCCACTGTTCGAACAGACCGATCTCGGGTCTTTATCCTCTCCGCCATGGCACCATCGTCGTCATCATATTCATCACCATCGCTTCTTGTCGTCATTATCTCTCTCTCTCTCTCTCTCGGTCTTCCACGCTACTCTCTGTCTCTCTTACACTTCTCGCACTTGCTTCTCTTTTTCCTCTCGGTTTTTCTTACGATTTTTTTTCTAGTTTCGTTTCGTTTCTTTTTTTTTTGAAAAATAATTTCTTTACAATACTTCTTCTTCCTCTTCTTCTTCTTCTTCTTCTTCTTCGCACGTCAGATCCCGCTACGCGGCGGATCACCGGCGTCATCGGTTGTCGTTTATCGACGAGTCGATCAGATAGAACGAAAACCAGCGTCGAATTGTCCGAAAAATAAAGAGTTACTAAGATTACAAATCACAAATGAAATCACAGACTTTCGTTGGTGGTTTGACAGAGGGGAGGGGGCCGCACGTCGCAAGTAGAACAACATTGTAGGCGTATCATCATCGTCGTCGGGATCACACGTCAGCGTTGTTGTTGTCGTCGTCGTAGCTGTGGTTGTGGTTGTGGTTGTAGTTGCTGTTGTCATCATAGTCGTAATCATCAGGGACGAAAGAATGGGCGTCGCTGTTCAGGGATGTACCGAGTCCTTGTACACCGACACGACTTACTCCCATCCATTCTCCTTGATCATGTGTGCAAGCTCGATTATAAACTTGCCCTCCTTATACTTCTGGCTCGACTCGAACGCATGCTCCTGAAAATTTCAAGGCAACCTGTCGCAGCTGGTCTATCTGGTATGTACAGCGGAACTTTAGGGTACTCTGGTTTTCGAGGCCGGTTTTGCACGAATTTTTAGACATTTTTTTTGTAAAGTGAACGTTGAAAACATGAAATGTTTTCTACCGGTCCGAAACAAAAAATGAAGTTGTTTATCGACCAGTGTGCATGTAGTTGCGGTTCGAACCAAAATAAATTAAAAATCTTGATTATTTACGAAATGGCGGAATTTTCATTTAAATTATCGATTATTCGAATATTTTTCGGCCTTCAGTGCGATAAAAAAGTGAACAAAAATTGACGGATTTTAAAAATACTGGTTCTTGCGATGACAACGCGAGTTGCATTCTTAAAACGCCTATAGTTATGGTAATTTTACGAATTCGAACTTTGCAGAAAACAACATTTTTTTCACAATGAAAAACCAGAATACCCCCTCTCGAGTTAGTTTTTATCGGAGTGGGGGAAACTCACGTATTTCCACCCGAGGGTGGTCTTGCAACACTCGCAGTAAATATCCGCCACAGCATGAAGGCCAGTGAGCAGAACTCGCTCCTCTGCAGGACCACAGCCCACGTTCACCCTGAAATAATGAACGCGCGCCATAAATTGACTGTAGCGATGATTATCCGTTAACCCCTCGTCCTATCGTATCATCTCGGATTTACGAAAAATTGATTATACAACGTATAGTGTCTCAAAATATTCACCTAATTATCTGCCGTATTTATCGTTGTTCGAACAAATTTCGCAGAACAAAGTTATACTATCGCAAGGGGTATAATCAGTGGCGGCTCAAGTCAAGTGCAGGCCCGAAGCGTTAAAAATTTTGGGGCTCTCAAACTCAAGTTAGAAGTAGAAGTTGCAAGAAAACTCTCAGGAAAGAGCCGGTGTGGCGTGATGGTAGCGTGTCAAGTTCTCACGCGGAAGACCAGAGTTCAAATCCTGTCAAGAAAACTCTCAGGATTTTATGTATTTTTGGTAAACATGGGTAGGTAGAAGAAAAAATGGAAGAAACATCATATGAATTTAATATTACTGGCACGTCATATACTAACTGTTCAAATTATTAACAGAAGAAATACATTTTAATTTTTTCCCCTTTCTTGCAATCGAGGTAGACAATTCTTATTTCGCATAAAAATCCGCAGTCTACTTATTAACAAAAATGCGTGAAACCCGCCACTGGGTATAATGTAACGGGTGATAGAACTTTTTCTAAACAACAAACGTGTTGAAAAGCGAATAAATTTGTAGTATGTATTACGGCTTTTCCTTCGGACGGAAAGAACAAGACATCGCGTAGAACAAAAGAAGCATCGGTGTTGAATCTCGATACACCGTGTACACCCTGTACAATTCTCCGGGTGAAGTGTACGTGTCCTACTTTCCACGCCGATTCTATCTGGGACTGCGAGGGCAGGCATTAGCATACTTACACTGAATTAAAGAGATAGGCACGACCTTGACTGCCCTGGAAGGACTGCAATCAAAAAGGAAACACCGTGTTAGTTAGAGTTGCGTGAATAGAGATAGAGAGGCGGGGGTGTAGATAGGGGGTGGGGGCAGGCAGGCAGACTCTAGGTGTATACAGGGTGTTTCATTTATCTGATAACGGAAATATCTCGCGACGCACTGAGGTTATGAAAAAAATTTGTCTACAAAAATTGTTCGGTATGAATATATAAATAACATAACCTATATAACGTAATGCAAATAACATATTGTGATATGTCGTTGAATTCGTCTCGGAAAATGCTATCGCGTCATGAAAAGAAAAAATATATGGTTCCATTTAAAAAACTTAACTTGACTTTCAAATTCCCCCACCCATTATTCGAGGTCTGAAAAAATTACACCATATGATGTATTTAAATAAAAATTTCGAATAAAGTAGGGTTTTTCCAAGTGGGGTTTAAACCCACTTTATTTTATACTTTGTTATTAACTTTATATAGAAAAATTTGCATAAAAGAACCAGAGTTGGGCAAAAATTTTATTCAAATAAAAATTTGGAATAATGTGGATTTTAAACCCACTTTATTTTATACTTTGTTATTAACTTTATATATAAAAATTTGTATACTATGTTATTAACATTATATATAAAAATTTGTATGAAGGAACCAGAGTTGGGCAAAAATTGTATTTAAATAAAAATTTTTGCCCACCTCTGGCTCCCTTCACACAAATTTTTCTCGTAACATCAGTGCGTCGCGAGATATTTCCGTTATCAGATAAACAAAACAGCTTGTACACGTGTGTATGCGTGTGTGGCGCGTGTATGTACGTGTGTGTGCGTGTACGAGTGTGTGCGCGCGGTTGTGGCAGCACACACAAAAGCGGAAGAGAAGCGAATGCGAGAAGTCTGTTCGTTACCTGATCTATCACGGCTCACCTTAGAGATGAGTTCGTCGTGGTTGGCGAGGTGAGCACGGCAGTGAATGCACGAGTAAGTGCGGTGACACGAGGGCAGGTATGCTTGAAAAGTTTTGACCATGATGGCGTGTCCGAGCAAGCAGAGAGATCTCTCCTCTCTCGCCCTTGTCGGTCTTCTTCCTCTTCTTCTTCGTCTTCTTTGTCGTCGTCGTCGTTCTCCTCGCTCCCTCTCCCTCCAACCCTTGATCACACGCTATCTCTCCTCTCTTTCTCCCTCTCTCTCTCCCTCTCTCTCGCTTGCTATCTTCTCCCTCCCTCCTGTTATTGTTATCAAGTGCCGTCGAGACGCTTTTCTCCCGTGTGTGGTGAACGTCTGGCCGTTAACCAGCGACGATTATCGAATTGAATTTCTTCCAATCGCGGGGTGGTTGGTGCAATAGTGGCCCCGTTCACCGCCGCTTCGTACTCCGATCAGCTGTTGAGCTGGTTCAGACAGCGCCGGTTCGGGGACACCTGTGAAACAGAAGTTTCTTTCATTAAAACCGGCCACCTCGTGCCACGCGCTCGAAATTAGCCTATCGTTCAACCGGGCCCGTGCCGGGCCAATTTTCGACCGTGTGCCTGTTTCGTACGCGATTCATGTTGTCGACAATAGCTTTGCTTGTCGCTAGACAGCGGATCTTTATGCGGAATGAACACTTTTCTATCTGAATTTCAACATACTGGAGCGAAATTGAAACTTATTGTTAGACTGCGTGATTTGATGCATTTATAGGAAAAATGAGTAGGTGCCGTTTAAAACAGTGAAAAAGTTACAATGAGCTAATAATTCCAATCTAATGTTTTCAGCTTGTAATGATTAAAGTAAGAATTAAACGTCTGTCTGGCTCTAGTCTCTTGCAAATGGTGCAGACAATTTTTATTTTGCATAAAGATCCGCAGTCTACTTGTTGTCTTTATTATTTATTTAATGCTTTAAACCAAGTATGGTTTATGTAGCATACAGTCTACTTATTGTCTTTAGTAACATTTTTGGCAGGTTGAAGATAATATAATATTCTGAAATTTTTCTGTTTTTATTGTTTATATGACAAAAATGAGTACGTTCAATTCGAAACAGTAAAGATATTGGAAGAATTTGAAAATACTGTTATATTATTTTCAACCTATTGAACACATTAAGAAAGAAAATAGATTTCTATTTGACTCCGGTTTGTTGGAATTCAGGACGAAAATTTTTATTTTGCATAAACGTCCGCTGTCTACTCACGACTTACGCATCACAACACTCATAATTAGACTGCGGATTTTATGAATTTATGACAAAAATGGGTAAGCGCTATTTAAAGCAGTGAACATATTAAAAAGATTTAAAGACATCAGCGTATTGGTTTCAGTTTAATCAGATAATTAAAAGAAGAAAGACATTTTTATTTCACTCCGGTGTCTTGCAATCAATGCAAACATTTTTTATTTTGCATAAAGATCCGCAGTCTACTTATAATACTCTAGAAGTAATTCGACTATGTATCAAGAGAAAGGCGTAGAGTTTAAGATTCCCCACAGAACATTGTACAAATTTTGATTCAACAGGTGTTCTACCAGTTACACATATAGTAGAGTGCACAACGAACGGCTCGAATGGATATTAAATTAAAGTATTTCTACAGGAAACAATACAACTGATTCTTTCGAATCCTCAGTCTACGCGAAAGACTTTTCAGGGCTACGCAGAGAATTTGTGATTTTGGTTTACATTTCTCCAGGTCTGATGTTTTTTTTTAGGAAAAATAGGGGAATAGGAATGGAGGCATTAAGATTGTTCTCTAAGGCAAAATAACCATCCTAATGGCCACGGTCTCCAGCTGGCTAGTTGTCTCGCGCGCAACTTAATCGTCGCCTAGTTGGAACGCCCACGACGATCCCTGACACGCTGCGCGCCGCGCCGTATCGTCGTCGAGCGATCTAACGATCCCGAGCTCAATCTGATCCACGGGCACGCCGCCGACGGAGGTGACGTCAAAGACGAGACCGTTGCAACCAAACGGCCAAGATATACGCGTTGCATTTCGAAATGGAAATCAGTAGTCAACCCTTGCGTGAGCCACTGGGAATCCATTTTCCGTTTCCGTCGACAAGCTTCCTTCCCGGGGTTAATAATAACCAACCAGTACAGTACAATCGTGTACGTTCAATTAATTCCATTAATTCGAACAAAAATTCACGGAAACTCTGCTTAAACGTTTATTGACTTCACACTTTTCTAGTCACCACTAAAGATCGCTGTACTATTCTCCAAAATATAATTTACATTAAACATTTTACGTAAACCATTTTACATTAAATATTTCAAACATTTAAGTAATGTATGAGGCATTACATTAATGTCATATCTATAAAGCGAAAAAAATCATATAGAATGGGATTGGACTGCTCTTTACTTTACCGGACTCAAAATTTGTGCCTTTCTCCTACGAATTATGATGTATTTGGTATGTAATCCAGTAGATTTGTACCCGACGCGGATGCAGATCGAAGTTTCGATCATGTAGGATCAATGGTTCAGGAGATATGCTTGCTTAAAGTTGAGTAATCTACAGCGTTTTTGACAGTTAGGGGCTCCGCCATATTGGTTTGTAGTGACGGTCGCATAACGCTTACTGAGTTGTTACGGAGTTGGTCAAGGTAACCGGCTCGCGGTCGTCACTACAAACCAATATGGCGGCGCCCTTACCTGTCAAAATAGCTCAACTTTAAGCGACCATAGCTCCTCAACTATTGATCCTAGAGGATCAAACTTCGATCTGCATCCGCGTCGGGTATAAATCTACTGGATTCCATGCCAAATACATCATAATTCGTAGGAGAAAGGTACTAATTTTGAGTCCGGTAAAGTGAAGTTTACCCTGGGATTGTTCTAGCTAGGAAGAAATGTTTAATTTTCGAGTTAGAAAGGGTTGAATTTAACTTTTTATTATTTCATTACGATCGTTCACTCTGTTCTAATAGAAAAGAAAAAACTATTCAAAAACTCTTTTATATAAATGTTCAATATACAGTGGATGTACAAAGTATTCGTACACCTTTTAAAAAACTAATAACTTTTTTACACTTGTACCGAACGACCTGATTTTTTATAATCAATTAGGAGCATTTGCAAAGTTACATGCAAAAATAAGAAAAGCATTTTTTAAAACTTTTTTATTTGGGTCCTTAGCGAAAATTTAAAATATATGTTGTGTAGATCTACGTTAGTTATACACATGCTGAAAATTTCATCGAAATCGATTAACATACACACGAGCTGCAAACTGTTAAAAATAGTGAAAATCGTAGTTTTACACGACTTTTGCTCAGTTTCTGCTTAAAATCCACAGAATCAACAAACAGTTTTTACCCGAGTCAATCGATTTCGATGAAATTTTCAACATGTGTAGAAACAACATAAATCTACAAAACAAATATTTAAAATTTTCATTAAGGACCCAAATAAAAAAGTTTTAAAAAACGCTTTTTTTATTTTTGCATGTAATCTTGCAAATGCTCCTAATTGATTATAAAAAATCAGGTAGCTTGGTCCAATTATAAGAAACATGTTTTACCAAAATGGTTGAAAACCAGGGGTGAATCTATGAAACGAAAGGTGCCGGTCACCGGTGACCGTCAACTAACCGCGAAGAAGAAAAATTGAGCTATAAGAAGATTGGCGGAGGTTCGCGAGTCGTTCTTGCTATGCGTCTTCCCGTTATTTGCCCGCTATCGCGTACATATGTATATTTATTCCGCAACTATCAATACCGAGTTATTTATAAGGACCTGTTAAATAACGCTCGGCCGAATATCAAACTGACCGAGCTTTATTATTGCTGCAACGAAAGTGAAAAATCGTTAGATGTCCGTTAACCAGACCGAAGAGTACACGCATCGAGAGAAAGACTAGATAACACGCACGGATAATACATCTGTAAAAATAAATGGAAGGAGTGGGGGCCACGACAAGACTCCGCGCGAACATTTTGAAGCGCAATAGCATCGATGCACTCTCTCTCCGTATTGAGCGTCGCCACGTGCTGGCGCGTGTTCAAACAAAGAAAAGAGACAAGGTCTCCATTATGATGCGCTTAAGAGATGGCTTCTTCTTTATAAAGATGGAGGAAGCGCGGGCAAGGCTCTTCTCTTTCACGCGTTCGTTCCGTTGCCCCTACCAGCTCGTACTCGCTACTCTGTACTCGGATTGCGAGTGACCAGCCTCTTCGCGACTGCAGATTGCAGAAAGTTATCGTGCTCGATTCGAACTGCGAACGTAAACAAAGGAGCATTCAGGTTCGAACATGGAGTCGGAACCGTTTGTCTAAAACTTTTTCTCTGAAAGAGTCTTTGAATTTTGGCGGAGCTAATCCTTGTGTAATTTGAAGAGGTTAGGTAATGACTAGACAGCAGATCTTTATGCATTTATGAATAAATTGGTTGGACAAAATAGAAAACAGAACAAGATTTTAAAAATTCGAGAAAATTATAATGTTGTTAAAGTGAGAAAATCATTAAGGGTTGAAATCAATTTTTATCCTATTCCTGCTTCCCACAATTAACGTAGAACATTTTTATTTTGTATAAAGATCCGCAGTCTAGTAATGACACATAATCAATCAATCTTAGACAAATAAAAAATACTCGTTTCTTGTTGCGTGACGCTTTGTGGCGCCGACATGAATATCATGAATTATTCATACGTGAAATTATTATAGTCAGAAGGTAGAGAAAAAGCTTTGTTATTAATATTTTTCCGCGGAGCTCAGTTTGGGAATCCCTGGTCTAAAGTATTATTAAAAATTAGCCGGTGCTTATTTTAGACTTATCGGTTTAAGATGTTTGTTTGCTCGGCAAATAAAACGGAGTTTCATCCACCTCGACCTGTAGCGTTTCCGAAATAGCTTTTAAGGAAGACGAAGTGAATTGCAGGAGAGTGTTTATGAATTAGAAATTGATTTTTCAAAATGTATGTAAGTGGAGTGGAAAAGAGTCCAACCTTCGTCGCAGTGATTCGATTTCAAGGACATCGCGCTAAGTGTATCATTCATTAATATGAATGAAGAAGAGACATTTATATAATTGTAATCGTCTCGTGTCGAGCGTGATCTGCGCGTCCCCGAGTCACGTGACGACGTGTGTACACAAACAAAGGAGAGTGACGAGGCCTTTGTTTTGGTACGCCGTGGAGGAACGACGGAACGTCGCTGACAATAAGTCAGAGGTTTAATACGAGATTCTAGCCGAGCAAAATTATTGGCTTGGCAAGAATGTAATTTCGGTATTTTAAGGTGAAATAAAAAACCGAATTTCTTTATTCGAGCGATGAACTTTCATCAATAAAATATTTTCTTATTTATTCTTTTTGGCAAAAGATCATTTCTTATCCGTTATCATTATTCATCGAAAATTTCTTATTCATTAAAAAATTCATTGCTTGAATAAAAAAAAATTGGGCTCTGTATTTCACCTCAAAATTCTTGCCAACCCAATAATTTACTTCTATCCATTTATTGCGTATTTTACTTCTAATGAATCAGCAAAAGTTGTGCTCGGGTTAATGTATTCACCGCAGTCCATAAAAATGAAATATTACAGCACTTTTTAGAGCTTCGTATTATTTTCCAATTCATAAATTCACTGTGAACGAATTGATAATAACGCAGAAATAAATTGTTTACAGTATCTTCGGCGAGAAATCTGCATGTTTGCAAATACTTTGTTTTTCCGCACAGCTAGGACTGCATGTTGAAACATTTCAAACGTGGTGAGGAGATAGAGGGAGAACGACGATCTGCTGTTGTTTGGATTTACATAGTCGGCAGACGCTTTTGCTGCTTTAACCCCTTGCCGTATCAGTTTCTTCGCAGTTACAGTGGTTAGAATCTCTTTATCCACAAAAATGTTGTGGAAGAGAAAAGAAAATTTATATTTCTTTAGTTAACTATTAGATTAATATACAGGGTGTCCCAGCTAAATTGACCATCTTGAAAGTTAGTAGTCCAGAAAATATTTAATTTAAAGTTAAAGAATTATTTAGTAATTCTTATATTTTTTTTAGTCTGCCATATCTCGAATTATAATTAAGAATTATTTAAACTGAAATATCTCCTGAACTACTAACTTTTCGACATACATAGGTTCGTACTTTTTTATAACGAATGTCCAGCTGCATCCATTGATGTATTAAAAAATACCTCATTCCATTGAAAAAAATGAAGGTGACCTCCGTATCTCTAAAAAAAATGAGATAAAAACTACAATTTCTTTGGTATGGTATGAGCCCTATTTTACCATTCAACGTTGTCCTTCAGACATTTGACGTATCTTTAAAAACAACAAAGATATTGAAGGTGGGACACCCTGTATACGAAGGTCAATACTTTTTTCCGCAGAATTTTGAAATATTGGGCATCTATTTAAAAAACTGAAGGAGACCTTCGTATCCTGATAAAAAATCGAAGTAACAAAAATCAAATTGCAGCACTGTATGTTCCCTTAGAAACCATGCAACATTTTTTTGTACAACAAATAACATATCAGAGTTATTTGAGATCGTCGTTCTCCTCGTTTTCCAGTTCCTTTCCAACTTGGATCAATCGGAACAATGATTCGCAGGCGGCCTTGCGATAACGGTACTGCTTTACTTTCCAGGCTTACGGCGACGCGGAATTAACACTTCGTGTGACACAACCAACCGCCATGTTTCCTGCGTATTATTTCTGACACGGAGAGGCGAACTATAAAGGGAACACGGAAGCACCGAGCATGAAGCATTGTTCTCGCTGCTGTTCCTTTTAATTTCGTGTCTATTTCAGGTTATCCCGGCAAACATGGCGCCGATAGATGCCCGAGACGACTTGGGAAACGGCGTTAACCTTTCGCGTCCCGAATCATCTATTCTTTCCCGACCATCGTGTCTTTGTTCGAAGCTTATACGACTTTAAACGGTTAATTAGAGATTTTGATCTGGATCGCTTTGACGATGCGCCGGGGTCCCCGGTCTGTCTGCCAATGCGATACAATGTGCATTTCTCGCTTGTAAATTATTGCAGCTGTAATCTTTTTACAAGTGGCTATAAAGCTAAAAGAGAGCGATTCAATGCGTCGCAGACGAGATCGTAAAGCTCGAGTGTGCCTGTACACGTGATTTTCTGCACGTTGAAATAAATACACCGGGAATTAGATTGTTCGGGTTGAGAACCACGGTACACCGCGCCCGGATCTTGCACGTTTATCTTCCCACGTCAATGTTTATAAACAATGGCGGTTCCGCGGGATTATTGCATTTAAACAGGCGCGAGATAACAATATGTACGAACGTAGAACCGTAAAAGCGCGCGCTTTTAAGGCGGTAGACTCGTTTCCAGGATTGCAAGGGTTAGGGTTGCCAGATCTTTTATATTTTATATGAGTCTTCTATATTTAAACTTGATCTCCTATATCGTATTTGAATTTTCAAAAATCTTTGTTTGAATAAAAAAGTTTAAAATGTGCTGTGTACCTCTTTTACTTGAACTCCTATATTTTGAGCCTATCTCATATATGCATAATTTCAGTTTTCACTACTTCTTCTATATTTGGATAAAACATTTCTGGCAACCCTGGCAAGGGTCCGGGATTCGCGTTCTCATTTCTTGATAATACAAAAATGGGGTTTTTCAGTAGTCGAAAACGCTAGATAAAAGGTCGATCTAGGGCGCTATCGCCCTCAGAAGTCACATTTTTTCGTTTACGGGGTGGAATTTGCATTTTTCGGCAGCATGTAGCTATGAAAATAGCTACAGTGGGTAACGAAAGTATTCGAACGCCCTTCAAAACAGAATAACTTTTTTATAATTGTACCGAACGACCTGATTTTTTCTAATCAATTAAAAGCATTGGTTTATGATATGATATGCAAAAAAGATTTTCCAGAAATTATAATTTACAAGGTTACATGCAAAAATAAATAAGGCATTTTAAAAAATTTTGTTATTTGGGCTCTTAAAGAGAATTTAAACTGTATGTTTTGTAGATCTATGTTAATTATACTAAAATTACTATTAAAGTTTTGACTACTGAAAAAACCCATTTCTGTATTATCGAGAAATGAGAACGCGAATCCAGCACCCTTGCAATCAGGGTAAGCAGAAAAAGGAGTATACTCTCTTAACGAATATTCAAAAACCGTAAACACGTTTGCGCTAGTTCTACCGCGCACGTTTTATTTATCTTCCAGGACTAGCATTATGTGTTAATATCATGATTGCATAAGTTCATGCCCGATTTGAAAATAAAATTAATGGTTACATTTTAAAGAATAAACCTTTATTAATCAATTATATAGTCACCATTCTTTTCTAATTATAGAAAATTGTAGAAAAGAATGGTGACTAGTAGAATTGGCACTAAACTTACCACCACCGGTTAAATAAGCGGTTGCAGATTTTCTGTTTCACAATTATTGAAATTATGAAGATGCTTTCGTGATACATGATTGCATAAATATATTTAATAGCGCAGATATTATAATATGAACCGCACAAAGTTCAAATGAATTTAATCTCCTTATTTTTATGAGGCAACATGTGCTGGCTGCTTTTAAACCTCGGTAGGTTTAGTGTGAGAATTTCTACAATTAGAAAAGAATGGTGACTATAGAATTAGAATTTCTACAATTAGAAAAGAATGGTGACTATGTACATCATTTTTCTTTTTTTTTACACTCCGCCCTGCAGTACAAATTGCGACATCTATGAAAATCGTACCAGCCGACCTGTAACGGCCGGTTCTAGCCGTGCATTTCAATCGAAAAATTTCCCAGACACCGTTCAACCTTGAGCGAAACACGGACTGTATACTCGAGCACCGTGCAAAATCATGGCGGGGTTCGTCGGCCGCGGGCTACCAATCCGCAGAAAGAACTTTCCCGACGGATCGTCGGGGAACAAAGAGATGGAACGTCCGAGTCAATACACGGCCCAAGGTCATTGCTACCCGTCGCCGACGCATCCTCAGTATTTCCGATTTTCTTGTCATCCTTTTTTCACCGCCGCGCCGGTGCAGGCTGCCCGCGCGAGCCACTACACTGTAAACTGTAAACATTCGAACGTTTCGAACGTCGAATTGCTCACGCGTTTTCAACTTCCCTAGCTCCCGGACAAATAAATAATTCCAAAAAAATAGAAGGTTCGTAGTATATTTATATTACCGGTACACTGTATTATATCGCAGTCATTTGCGTCTGCAACCGTTTCCTTTATACAAGTCTATCTTAGCAACGGTAAATTTCATATTCTTTTCTACTCGGAATACGCCAATCTATCGAAATCGAGCATAACAAATTGGACATTCCATTTAAAAAAACATAGGTGACCTCTACATCTTCTGTACGCCTCCATTTGCAAGAATACTTTTGTAAGTAACATTCTCTCGTATTGTTTGAAATAACTAAGGTATTCTTATTGTCAGTTATACTTGGTTAGACTTTTTGTCATAGTTAAGGTGCCGACTTTTATGCGAAATAAGAAATGTCTGCGTTGATTACGAGCAACACGGTTTCGATAATAATTATTTATTTATTGATGTCGTAAACCTAGCTTGGTTTATATAGCATACATTACTATAACACTTTACAAAAAAATAGAGAAGTATATAACGTAATATGTTTAAAGCAACATGGTTTCGATAAACATATGTTTCCTCCCTTGATCATTTCAATAAGTCTGACATAACAGAACAGCACTCGTTACTTCTTCCGAGGTTTTTCGTCAGAAATGCATAATATCGGCAGTCTAGTTACAGCATTTCCATAAAGCTCCGAAAGACCAATGTTTATGTAACATTTTTTCTTATTTAGACACACGGAATGTACTGACAGTATTCGGCTGTTAAAACCTGAGACACCGTGTATATTAATAGACAGGTCTTTGGTACGATGCTGTTTTCAGTACGACAGCCAGCAAACAAGAATACAACGTGGCCGATCGTCGATTCTAATCGATAGACATCGTATTTCTGTACGAGTGTATATCATACTTACAACAATAAAATCATTGTTTTCTGGGCTTTCTCAATTCTTCTGTATTTTAATCGATTCTTACTTGCTTTCAAACGCTACGAGTGACAGGTAAGAGCGGTACCGAAAAAGTTAAGCGAAATTCAAATTGCGCGCTATTTTGATTTCATTGTTTTGGCGGACTGGAAACTTCAAAGCTGCCACGCAGTAGAATATACACTACTGTGCAAAAGAAAGAAGCACCCTGTATAATTATAAGGTATAATGACAAACAATATCTTTATGTAGAAATTGTATTGTACAATGATTGATTTATTGCATTTGAAGTATTAGATAATCCGCAATAACACATATTCTTCGAACTATTCAATTAAACAGCTAATAAATTATTAATTAATTAAACTAAACCTTTTTCAAAAGTTACTATGTTCTTATTTGATTTTTGACGCTTTTCTATTAAATGTGGCTGGGTGCTTTTCTTTTGCACAGCAGTGTATAAGCCACGCGAACAAACAACGGACCCTACTACAGGAAAGTCGCGATTCTTGTCAACCTGTGTTCTGCACGGACAACTATCGCATACCGACATTATTTCTTTATGACTGCGTCTACCGCGCCGACCGGTCGAGAGTTCAATCGAAAACCGAACGTTGAGAAGGACAGCATGTACAGTAAAGGATAAAAGTTTAAGACCGCACTAAAGAAGACGATAAATTTTTTAATATTGTACTATTCGATTTTAACTTTTTTGGGAAGCTAGAGCAATTAGTTTACTAAAGAATGTGAAAAGAAATTTTTTCAAAAATTGCAATTGATCGGAATTGTTGAAAAAATACTAAAAGTTGAATTTTTAATTTTTTTATGTGGGCCTATATTGAAAATTTAAAAAATACGTTTTGAAGATCTGTGTCAATTAAACATATTCTGAAAATTTCGTCAAAATCGGTCGACGTTGCAATGGGCTACAAACGTTTAAAGATGGTAAAAATTGCAGATTTTCAAGATTTATTGCCGAAAATCCGTAAGTACGGATCACAGAGAATACGCGGGCCTTTGCATTGTGTCGACGACGGCGACTGTCCGCGTCTCTTTCTTTCCCATACGCTGTCCTTCCTTGGCCGGCTGTGGAGTGGGTAAGCACCTGATAACCACAGTAAATCCTCATTTACTGGGCGGGGTCGCCTGTGCGATCACTGTCCAGTGCCTACCCACTCCACTGCTCGGCTCGGGTATATCGGTGTGAACACCACTACATTGACACCATGAATCGAATGTTCAAACTTCTTAATTTTCATTAATTTTTTTATGGGACTTTTACTAACTTATTATATATATTATTTTTCCGATTAAAACAAGACCAAACACGATATACTTTCAAGTGTATTTAGTGGTTTAAACGACGATGAAAGTTTCGAACGCAACGAAGAACAGCGTCATTCTTTGAACGGTGCCGGCGACACGTTTCGGCCACGCGATCCGTATTTCATTCTGTCCTTCTCTATGTTCGGCTTTCAGTCATAAAAAATAGTGTCACTGCGCGATCACTATCCGTGCAGAACACGGCTGTTGGACAGTAAATGAGGATTTACTGTATCGCGTACCCGGTCATTGACAACGGGTTTGCCAGAAATGTTTTATCCAAATATAGAAGAAGTAGTGAAAACTGCAATTAAGTACAGTCCCTGCTCACAACGCTGTTTTCAACTTCTGGGGTAATGATTTCGTACTACAAAGTTGCCTTATGGGTTGCCTATCCAAATGTACAATTTTCTTGCAAGAGCAAAAAATCCCCTTTTAACCGTGGCCCAACAATTCACCAGACATGAATCCGATTGAAAATGTCTGGGAGTGCCTGAAAAGAGAACTGGCCAATGAAAATATAACAACAAAGACCAAGTTGATAGAGAGAATAATCTATCACTGGCACCATAACGTTATATGAAAAGAAATTGCACAAACTTGCATAGATAGCGTGCCCAGGAGAGTTGCGGCTTTAAGAGCAGCTAAGGGCGGATTAAAAAAATATTAGTGTTTCAAGAATTATATTGATCTATTTGTGTTTGTATCCATTGTTTTTGTAAAATAAATATATGGAAAATTCATTGGTCATCATTAAGTGATATTTGCATAAGGCTACTATACCCATTATTCATGGTAAAACTCGAAATATCATAATTATAGAGGTGAGTCTAATAAAGTGAGCAGGGACTGTATATATGAGATAGGCTCAAAATATAGGAGTTCAAGTAAAAAAGGTACACAGCACATTTTAAACTTCTTTATTCAAACAAAGATTTTTGAAAATTATATGCTATTCAAATATGATATGGGAGATCAAGTTCAAATACATATAGAAAACTCATATCAAATATAGAAGATCTGGCAACCCTATTGACAACTATCACGACTTCACTGTATATTCAAATACATGTCGATTAAATACATCTATCGATTGATTGTTCCTCCGAGGTTAATGCGTACATCGGATTTCCTCTTTCAAACTAGAACACTTCTAGAGAACCAATGTTTCCTCTCCGCTAAGAATAACGTTCAAATAGTTATGGATAACTGATACTATATTCGAAGTCCGAATGATTCGAATGTTTACAGTCCGAGTACAGTATATAGCCCGAATGAATAAGACAGGAGGAATTCTACACGCTCCTGTACACGTGCACGCTTTGTTTTCCCACCTGACGCACGGCACACGTTGTCCTACATGCTGGGCGATAAGACGACAGTTGGGAGACAAACTCAAGGGTGATTCTTCGGGAAAAGATACACAAGACTCTTGGCATCCAGACGAATTAATAAAGCACGCGGAAGTCATGCATGACGAAACTTTTCAATTGCGTAGCGCGAGTGCAGCGTCTACGAAGTTAAGACACGTTTCGCACCGCGTGAGTGATTCACCGGTCGGTTACTCGTTTATTTTTATCGATGGTGGGACACGTTTTCTTTACGACAATGAACCTACGTAATTTTTACCAACCTTCGATCAAGGGATAGGACACGGCCAGGAAGATTGCCAGGACACTTTTACGAAGCGACACCGGTTTTCGGTTTGTTTGTGACGAGGATTCAACGGGAATGGGGACCGAGATTTTCTCACGACCCTGAACCTGTCGAGTCAGGAGGAAAAATGAATGCGCGTTCGGTGCACCGATAAGATAGCCGCCGGTCGTGGTTCATCGACGTCACGGGAAGAAATATCGACAGTGTCAATTTGACACCCTTGTTTTGTGGCGACTAGGATATTCCCCCGAGGCACACCTGAGATAACGCGGGAGAGGATTAGATGCCGACTTGGGGGAGACGAACACGACTGCTGGATAAAATGATAAGACGCTGCAGGAATTACATGGAAATTGTTTAACCTTTCCCTGGATTCAAGTTGAGTCTTGCATGTCGAAATAATTGTACAGGTTTTGCACTCCAAATTCATCCTTTTGCAAGTCGAATACACCTTTTTGCATATCAATTTCACCCTTCCGCAAATCAATTTCAACCTTTTACAAATAAAGTATTTCTAAGTAAGTTTTAGTAAAAAAAAGTCAAATCAAATGTAAGTTGATTGCTAAGAAAAACAAATAATACTTATTTAAAAGTAATTACTAGACTGCGGATCTCTATGCATTTATGGCAAAATTGAGTAGATAAAATTCAAAATTTGTTGGAAAATTTTAAAAATTGAGATGTCAATATATGTACAATTTCTCCCTATTAAAATCATTACGGGAAGAAATAACATTGAATTAAGTTTCTATTTCTTGCAATCGGTGCAGACAATTGTTATTGTGCATAAAGATGCGCAGTCTAGTAATTACCAATTCATTAACTTTGTAATGTATGAAAACTGTGTGTAGATATGTATTCATTATAGTCATTTTCTGATTAATAAATTTAAAAAAAATGCACCAAACAAACTTAAATACAATACAATCTTTTCGGAGGCGGCGCAAAAATTAAAAACTTTCCAAATTACAAATGTTGCTGATTATGATTTCTTTGGAATATGATGGACTTGGAAATGAGTAGGTGGGAAGAGAAGATACATTAATATGTGAAAGCATGTAGAAGAATTTAAGGATTTTCGTAATTTCCAGTGTCGAAAATTTTCAATTTTGCACCGCCTGCGAAAAGATTGTCTTGTATTTAAGTTCGTGTGTATTCACATAAATTAAATGAAAATTATTTCATACTTTTTAGTGCGTTTTTTCGAAGTCGGTTCAATTTTTTTTTATAAAATTTTCTTATTTCACTCGTTTTAGTGGAACGAGCAGAATTTGTAGAACATCATAGGATGGTTGTTCGGTCTTATTGGTTATTTGCGATAAGAACCGCAAAGAATGAAAAAATGCAAAATTTGTTTTCAAGGGACCAATCGGGAGACATACCCTACAAAATGCAGAAGGTATCGTTCTGATTGGTCTATCCACGTCGGAGTAATCCGTGAAAGAATTCATTTTTCGCAAATAAAATCGTAAAGGAATAAAAAAATGCACAATTTTTTTCACGGGACCATCCCGGGGACATACTCTACAAGATGCAAAAGATTTTGTTCCGACTGGTCCATCCATCTCGGCGTAATCGGTGAACATACAAAAAAATCCTCCTCCTTTTTCGAAGTCGGTTAAAAAAGAAAGAATTGTACAGATGTATTTATTGAAGCGTATTGGGTATTGAGTCTTATGTTTCTCTCGCAGTAATGACACCGTTCACGTATCACCGTTCTAAATAATCTAAATAAATAATTAATTTAAAATATATTCTTAATGCGTGAAATTGATTTGCAAAAGGTTGAATTTGATTTGCAAAAGGGTGAAATTGATTCGCAAAAGGGTGAAATTAATTAGCATGAGGTTGAATTTGACTTGCAAAAGAGTGAAACTACAATATTTCTGATCCGTTCTAGTTAGGTTATCAAAACAACACGGATAAAAATAACGTTGCACGTACATAGTAAGTTCTGAAAGAATTTTGTAGGAGAAAACAAATATATGCTCATCCAGAAAATCTCTCTCGCAGGTGTTTTGAAAACAATGTTCCGAGTGAAATCGAGCCGAGGATTACACGAGCGTCGTACATGCGGGAAGATAACGCGTAATCAATGAAAATGTAAGCCGTGGAACGGTAAACAACGTCGTGCGTTAGAGTTAGGCGAATGCAATCAGATACGCAGCCGTCGCGTTCAGAATATTTTTTCGCCGAGGAGGTTAGCGGTTAACGGCAGATTAATGCGATCGTTTTGTATCTTATCGATTTTTCCGAAGCAGCGGGAACATTCTTTTGTCTCGTTCCGACCTTAGCGGTATCAATGTCACGTGTCGAAGACGATTCTCGCACGTTGTTCGTATGTATATTGACGATGATCGAATAGAGTAAGGTTATTAATTGCTCAATCGAGTTCGCTGGGAAGGGACAACTTCCGATTCGATATAAATAACGAAGATAAAACGTCGTCGAGCCGCGGCGCGCAGCGTAACGACGTTTTATCCTATGCCTCTATCGACCGTTATTGCACAATCTTCCCGCGGAGAATTGAATCGGCGTCGAAGGTAACGACGTTTACACGAAAACTTCGTTATCCCTCGTTTTTCCCCATCGATAATTTCACGTTTGCGCGGCTGAACCTGATCGTTCTTAACCTGTCCAGGGACCCGTATCAACAACGACGCCGTTTAAACGACCCGATTCTCGCACACCCGGCCAACTTTTTCGATTAACCTGCTCCCACTGGACAGGACGAGTTAACTCGTCGTTACTATTCATCGGCACCTGATTCTTTTTCGTGTCTCCTCCGCTTACCTGAAAAGTCTTTTAGCCTTGAGATAGCGACGGATCGTTATCCTGCTAACTTATGCATTTAACCAATTAACTGCGTTCGACGTGTTACACGTCAATCCAATTCTCTATTGCGACACGGTTGACAAATTACCGTTGACTATAAAAACACGAAATTTTAATAGAATGTAATAAGTAGACTGCGGATGTTTATGCATTTTCTAAGTTTTGTACACAAATTTTAGCACTGAACCTACCACGATATGTGAAATGAGTCATTTTAGATTTTTTATTTGACAATTATTGAAATTGTAAAGGTGTTTTCATGGGAATTTATTGAATATGTTTTTTGACTCCAGTATATACTTGTAGTATAAAATAAAAAATTACAATTGACTATAAATACACGAAATTTTAATAGAATGTAATAAGTAGACTGCGAATGTTTATGTATTTTCCAAGTTTTGTACACAAATTTTAGCACTGAACCTACCACGATGTGTGAAATGAGCCATTTTAGATTTTTTATTTGACAATTATTGAAATTGTAAAGGTGTTTTCATGGGAATTTATTGAATATATGTTTTGACTCCAGTATATATTATAGTAAAAATCGCACAAAATATAAGTTTAATCGTGTTATTTTTGTAATACTATACGCATCAGTCACTTTTGATGGTCGGTAGGTTTAGTTTACGAAAGCGGAGTGAAATAAAATCCTATTTTTAATGGGAACAGCCTTTGTAGATTTAAAACAAATACAAATTGTACAAAATTCTATGGAATTATATATTCTAGCCTTTTTCGAAAATTTTCAGAAGCCATAAATGCATAAAGATCCGCAGTCTAGTATTTAATAAGAATATTATTTGGCGGTATGATTCCTTTATACACATTACCGATACACACACAACTGCTATGTATTTTATGACAGCGTTCCACGTATCGCCACCGTGACCTGCGAAGTGCCACTTTGTGTGGCTCCTTTGAAAAATACCACACTGAAATGAATTGAATTTCTTAAAATTATTTTTTTTTAATTTTTCTTGTCCATGAATTGTGTTATTATTTGACAATTTTTAAGTTTCTAATGACAATGACCTTTTGCCAGAATGAATTGTTAATTTTTTATCAAATAAAAATGTAATCCTTCCTCGTTTCTCGTAAAATTTATAATGGATACTCGTCATTGCCTGATTTTAATTCTGCACTCTGTTTAAAACTAAATTCCGTAGTTAAAAGGTGAAAGGACATACGGGGGTGTAAACTACACAGCAATATATTGAAACTCTAAAGCATTAAAATGTTTAATTTGCATTAGCGGTCTACAATATGGCCATACATTTATCGTTATATGCACTTATCTTTTTGTTTTCTACAATAATAATCTGTAAATTCCTTCGCAATGAGTTTTCCTTTACACATAATCGCTTCCTCGCGGGTAGCGAAATTGAATATGGAAGTTTTAATCGGTGTTATTGTTCGAGCACGTTCCCGAGTGTTTGTTAATGGTCTCCAAGGAGGTTAACGATAGGTTGAATGTTTGTAGTCGCGTTCGTTCACGTGTTTTCGTCGGTGACGGTGTAACAGTTATCCTCTAACGTGAGTGTTGATTCATTTGACAGGTCTTTGTCTACGGTCGCTATAACATCGACTACCATACGTCGAGTGGCACCGGACAGGCTACTCGGTCTGAATTGTGAATTGAACCGATCGTAAAGATTCATGAAGCGTCGTTAAATAACACTTATGTTAATGATGGCGCACACGTGCATACGGAGAACAGTTTGAATCGCAGAAACGCGACCGTTACACACCGACGCGATGCGCGGCGATATGTAAAGACGCATATGGCCGGTGGCCAACGATTCAAAAATTTCATGTTAAATTTAATTCGGTCGGGCCGAAGACGGCACGCGGAAAATCTTCCGTGTCCAAACTATCGGCGTCCTTCCATTGAACGCGTCTCCTAGTCGAGGCTCCGTCCTCCACTTGAACTTCACCCAATCGACTATACCGCACGGTATAGATGCTATAAAACACCCAGCCGAGCGGTAACTCAATATAAACAAACGGCCTCCCTGATTCGTTCGAGAGCTTCGACTGCGGATTCAATTCGAGCACGAGCTCGCCATGCAAACAACATTTTTCAAAAATTCTAGCGAATATACAGAGTGTTCTACATAAAGATCTTGAATATCGCATGTTGAATGTATCTCGCTCATTATTTTTTAGTAATAGGGAAAAATGTCGGAGGAAGATGTGAGTAGACTGCGGTTTTTATGCATTTATAGCAAAAATGAGTAGGTACAATTTAAACACGAGCTCGACATGCAAACAACATTTTTAAAAAATTCTAGCGAATATACAGTGTTCTAATTAGAGATCATGAATATTGCTTAATTATGTTGAATGTACCCCGCTCATTATTCTTCAATAATAGGGAAAAATGTCGGAGGGAGAGGCGATTAGTAGACTGTGGATTTTATGCATTTATAGGAAAAATGAGTAAGTAAAATTTAAACACGAGCTCGACATGCAAACATGTTTCAAAAATTCTAGCGAATATACAGAGTGTTTTATTTAAAAATCTTGAATATTGCATGTTGAATGTATCTCGCTCATTATTAATAGTAAGAAAAAATGTCGGAGGAAGAGTAGACTGCGGATTTTATGCATTTATAGCAAAAATGAGTAAGTAAAATTTAAACACGAGCTCGACATGCAAACATGTTTCAAAAATTCTAGCGAATATAACGAGTGTTCTACTTAAAGATCTTGAATATTGCATGTTGAATGTATCTCGCTCATTATTAATAGTAAGAAAAAATGTCGGAGAAAGAGTAGACTGAGGATTTTATGCATTTATAGCAAAAATGAGTATGCGCCATTTAAACACGAGCTGGCCATGCAAACATGATTTCTCAAAAATTGTAGTGAATATACAGTGTTCTACTTAAAGATCTTGAATATTGTTTGATTATGTTGAATGTACCCCGCTCATTATTCTTTAATAATAGGGAACAAATGTCGGAGGGAGATGCGATCAGTAGACTGCGGATTTTATGCATTTATAGCAAAAATGAGTAGGTGCCATTTAAGCAGGAGCTCGCCATGCAAACAACATATCTCAAAAATTCTAGCGAATATGCAGAGTGTTCTACTTAAACATTTTGAATATTGCATGTTGAATGTATCTGGCTAATTATTTTTTAGTAATAGAGAAAATTGTCGGTGGAAGATGTGAGTCGACTGCGGATTTTATGCATTTATAGCAAAAATGAGTAGGTACCGTTTAAAACAGTAAAATGTTACAACGACCCATAATGCCAATCTAGTGTTTCCAGCTTGTTAAAATGATTAAAGTAAGAGAATTCAACGTCTATCTGGCTCCAGTATCCTGCAAATGATGCAGACAATTTTTATTTTGCATATATACTGTGATTAATAATTACATCAATTTACGTGAAAATTACGGGAAAAAATCATTTTAAAGGTGGTAATAACAAATTGTGAAAGGGACAACATTTATTATTAATGAGGTCTGCGGCTAAGGAAAGGAAAAATGCAGCACAATTTCGAGCTGAATTGGAACTCCCGGTAACAACAAGGCGTGTAACAACTTTTCAATTGTTGTAGACAAAAGTGCAATGTAAACCAGGCCTTAAAGAAGTACAGCTTTTTTACGTGTGCCGAACATAGATTTCTGGGATAACTTTTCCAAGTGTAAACGACGATCCTGGGTAAATAACGGTGCCAAGTGGGAAATTGTTGTATTATACTAATGTTATTCCATACCTGGGAATGATACATCGAGTATCATAAAACCCCAATTTAAACACCCTAATACCTTAATTTCTTTGTTGCGCGATCGACCGCTCAAGGGGGAACTCCTAGTACATAGTGGGAATAAAAAGTCACATCATCCGCATATCCGAAACTCACATCAATCGCGGGAACACTGTGCATAAACAGGCCCGTCTTGATTTCGCACGGGCACAAAACAGTGACTTATAGAAATTTCTGTGAGTGTATTAGTCTTAACCTCCATTATTATAATGATAATGAAACTATACATGGTCCTATTTACAAAAAAGACATTACCACTTTTGAATTATAATTTTCAAACACATTACAAATGCAGTATGCGACCTTAGAAGAGTTGTACGCTTGCCGCAATGTTTGCGCCGTTAGACCTTATCGTGTTGAACAGTCTTTTCAATGGTAATGGCAATTTTAATTGCAAACAAATTCATTGTGGTCGACACTGTCATTGAGAATATTATTAATAAATATGCGGTGGGTAAAATGCCGAGTTGAAGCTACGGAAAATGCAGTATAGCAATGGCAACGAACGCGATAGTGGTGCATAGTCCCCCGTCACGGCGCGGTGGCAGACGATTTATAATATTTTATGTTCGACGCGATATTTTTAATCTGTATTTGAACTCTCCGTGCGCTACGAGTTTCCATGGTGATAGTACACCATGAGATAAGTGTGTTCAGAAGAGATAGGAACTCCTTGAACTTTCAACGCCCTACGCGTATGCAACCGATAAGGTTGTAAACTTAGAACTACCGGCGACTTATGTATGTATTTCTGTCGGAGGGATCGTAATCGCTCGTTTTGTAAAATGTAACAAGCCATTCAAGAGAAAATACCCGTATTTCCATACGCATTTCGTTATTTGTTTCATCGTATTGATAGAATTAGTTTGTAACGTAATCACATATTAGCCAGTCGCATGTAATCATGTTTTTAAATAACATCAAATGTAATTATATATCTAGACTAGTGCGAAAACAACACCTCTGTATGCATGTTATCGAATACATTTCTCACAGTAACTTATTGGCACTGTATCCGCCGCAAACACGTTTATTACGTGTACCACAAATAAAAGAAGAATTGCGTGATTGGATTACGGGATGTTGAATGATTGAGCGAGCAGTACGCGCGAGTGCCTTTTCGCTATTTTTGTGCCACAAGCACATCCTCTAGCTAATTCGGCTTGTTTAAAAACGGTGCGACTGGGCCAAAGCTTTGTTTCACCAAAAGTATCTCCTGAATTAATGGTCCTAATGACTAGACTGCGGATCTTTATGCATTTATGAAGAAATTGGTTGGGTGAAATATAAAACAATAACAGATTAGAAAAATTTAAGAATGTTGTAACGTTGTTTTTAATGAAACAAAATCATTGAGGGATGAAATCAATTTTTATTTTACTCCTGCTACCCGCAATTAATGCAGAACATTTTTATTTTTATTACTAGTGAGCCTTTCTCGAAGGAAATTATCTACCCGTCCACAAAAGATCACTTTACTTATTTCTTAATTTTTTTTTCTATCTGAATTGCAATGAGTTGGGTTGAAATAAATATTGAATTCCTTGTTGAACATGTTTAACAGGTTAAAAATGATATAATGGTACAAATATTGAAATTCTTAGCATTTGTTTACTGTCAGAAATTCGACCTACCTATTTTTTTCATAAATGTATAAAATCCGCAGTCTATTAATTAGATACCGATATACAGAGTGCTCAGCTGAAGGAGGCCACGTAAATATTTTTTTTGTAAGCATTTTAAACCCTTCTTCTCCTTTATTTTTAATGACACAAAAAGGATATTTATGGTATAATTTGAATGGTATCGAAGGAGGAATATCATATAAGAACAATTTCTTTCGTCCGGTTATTTTTTCACAGTTTTTTCAGTCATCGTTATTTTTTATCGGGAAAACTTTTTTTTATTCCGTCTTGTTAATGATTCAAATATATTCAAATGTATTTTTTCAGCGGCTATAAGATGGGATGAAAAAGAATAAGTTTTCCCAATAAGAAAATAACGATGACCTTGAAAAAACTGAAAAAAATAACCGGACAAAAGAAATTGTTCTTCTATGATATTCCTCCTTCGATGCCATTTAAATTATGCCATAAATATTCTTTTTGTGCCATTAAAAATAAAGGAGATATTTAGGTGGCCTCCTTCAGCTGAGACACGCTATACTTACTAATGTAAACAATATTTTGAATAATGGTACAGCAATTTGTAAGTACTAAGGGCGTTAAATACTTTTTTATCGGATAAATTCAGAAAATTAGTATTGATTTTGCTAATATACTCCAGAATCTCTGCCTGAAGCGTTTCAAACGGACCGGAGCCTGGTCGAGAACGATCGGAAAACAAACGGAACAATTTCGCGCGGATCTCGCAGGCAATTTCCATCGCACTCGAAGGCGGAAGTTAACGAAGGCTTGTTTAAATGATCGTTATAGTTCTCAAGGAGCGTCCGACGGCGATTCGTTCCCGTTCCAACCGGCTCTCGTTCGCCATGTTCACGTGACGGGTAAATTTGTAATATAATTTTCGTACCGGCTCTAAGTGTCTTCGGGCCGCATGGTCTTCTCTCCTCTCTTTCATAACGCGAGCGAGAAAAAACGGAAGCCGCATGCAAAACAGCCGTTGCGGCGCATAGGTATAACGGCGCGGCGTTGAATGAGACTTTAATTGCACAGATAAAAAAAATATTATCCAAGGCCCTCGGCACGGTATGCACAGCACACGCGAAACCCACGAAAAGATAGCTCCGCCCGACAAAGTGTATGTTATGCATCGATAAGACTATTTCCGTGACACGGAATAATCAAGCATCGGCTAGATGCACCGGTGATACTCCGCATGCAAACTATTGCAAACTCGCTAGACCTTCCACGAAACAAACATCGCGTCGCGTCGATTCCTCAAACGAAAAATTTTTCTTCGACGAGCACGATTGTCGGAAATACGCGAGGAATGCCTCGATACGTACAGTTACTCGAATTAATATTCAGACGCTCTAAAAAAACGATAACTTTTTTAACACATTACCGACCGGTGATTATTGCTTAATTTTGAAAAATCTATGGTTTATGGCTAAACACTTTTTAATGGAACCTTCAATAGTAACAGCAATTTTCATTATGAGCTAACAAGACACCCTCAATAGCGACATCTAATAGTTTCATTTAAGATTGCAATGTAAAAGAAAATTTCTATGCTTTCTTTACAGCAAAATTGTTGAAAATCCTATTAATAGACTTCCGGTAGGTAAAGTGTTAATATTGTACTATACGATTTGAACTTTTTTAGGAAACTACAGCAATTAGTTTACTACAGGCAGTAGCGCGTTATAACTAGTTGCAGCCTTGGGCAAATAAGAATTTCGGGGCCCCTAACCCCAACTAAATAACTTTATGAGAAAAACGTAGAATTTGGATCTTGGATCTTGGTTTGTGTTCGGGGCCCCGGGCATTTGCCCAAGTTGCCCATTGGGTAGTAGTAGTAGTAGTAGTAGTCGTGTTTATTGCCGGGGAGGGGCGGTTCGGCCGCCCCTCGCTTCCTTAGGGCACACCGGTTTTTAAACACCAGTTTCACAATTGGCGCTGCCGGCACTCGGCCCTTTAGCGGGTTGCAATTTTCCTCGTTTTTCAGCCGTCCCCTCTGTTTTATTCGGCCCGGGCCATTTTCAGAGTCGTCGACTTACTAGACGGGTCGGTCGTCATTGATGAGCGGGCCATGCTACCTAATTTTTTGAGTTTTTGAGCTGTTTTACGGCTCGGTGTGGACGTCGGGCCCCCTCACCTTCAGACCTGCAGGGTGTCTCGCCTGCCCTTTTTTAAACTCCCCCCTTCACCATATTTTCATGTCGAATGTGTCAAGTTTTGAACCCGTCCCTACACTGTTTCCGGATAGTCCAGAAACTTACCCACACCCTCCCCTAGGGCTATTCCACACCCTCAGGGCTAATCCCTCCCCGCCTATGCTGTGAGTCTATTGGGAGTACAAATGCAAGGGACCGCGTATTGTTTTTGACCATTGGGAAGAAGTTACTGCTACTTCGGATCCAATCCGACTTCATCGAAATCTCGGCTGGGCCGAGATATCAATTCCATTCGGTCTTCACCTGCCGACCTACTTCGCGATGGGGTTGAGAAGGAAGGGTTCACCAACTTCACCGAAATCTGTCTCCTCAGAGATTTGATATCAGGTTCATCGGGATCTTCCTTCTTGGGTGGGCTTGACACATCCTAGAAAATATGGCTGATTGTTCGGATGGGACCACCATCCTCGGTTCTGGTCGGTGTTCAGCAATTAGCTCCGTCCACCCGGCCTTTCCCTTAAAGGTTTTTAAGTGATGTTCCGTTTGCGTTTTTTTGATTCCGTTTTTTTTTTTTGGTAGGGTCCATGCCCAGTTTCCAGTTTCCAGTTTCCTCAGTAGTACCATTTTTGTTCGCTGACCACCCCCTTTCCTTACTCTTGTCCCCCAAACAGAGGAGATAGAGCCGGCGGGTACCTATATGAGGCGGGATGGCCAACTTGGGCTCCCAATAGTTTACCGATTCCCTGGATAAAAGATGCCCATTGGGTAACGCGTCATTGACTACAGGATGTGAAAAGAATTTTTTTCAAGTATTACAACTGATCGGAATTGTAGAGAAAATACTAAAAGTTGCATTTTACAACTCTTTTATGTGGGCCTATATTGAAAATTTAAAAAATATGTTTTGTAGATTTGTGTGGATTAAATATATTCTGAAAATTTCGTAAAAATCGGTCGCCGTTGAAATGAGCTACAAACGTTTAAAGATGGCAAAAAGTGCAGATTTTCACGATTTTTGGCCTACGATTGTTCTTCACTTTATAATATATATACAACATACTTTATAATAAAAAATTTAAGGCGCGTAAAACTGTTTGATTTTGCTGAATAATCTCTATTAGCTTATAATAATCGCAAGTCAAGCTCTTTTAAACATTTCAAAAGAACATAAAAAGATTTTTACTACGATTTTGGCTTAGGGTGCCAATCATTGTACAGTTTACCCTAATTGACACAGATCTAAAAAATGTACTTTTTAAATTTCCAGATAAGCCCACATAAAAAAGTTGTAAAATGCAACTTTTAGTATTTTTTCTCAAATTCTGAACAATTGCTATTTATGCAAAAATATTTGTCTCATCCTGTAGTAAACTAATTGCTCTAGCTTCCCAAAACAAGTTCAAATCGTATAGTACAATATTAAAATAGTTATCGTCTTTTTTAGAGCGTCCGAATATTAATTCGAGTAACTGTAGTTCTATTCGTCTTCCAACAATTTTCGATTACAAAACGAGAGAAATTCAACAATTTTTGTTACTCCAAAATTTTAATCAAATTGGTCCAGCAGTCTTAAAAATATTCATTTCGAGAATGGCAGCTGCACCAATACATTTTTCACAAATAGTGCACATCTTTTTCACGTAATACACGGACACGTTATTTCCAATGCATCGAGAACTATAAGTTAAGTGTTATGCATCGACTATAATCGGTGCGCGTCATACAAACAGAGTATATTGAATTTATACAAACAGAGGGATGATTCTCCATGAAAAAATAAGTCGAAAGCATGCTATGTATTAAGTTAGTCCGCAAGAGACTATATTTTCGTGATAATCGACTTGGAAAGTGTCGATGACGCGCGTCGTGCATTAGCATCGAGAATATTGTTGGTGAGATATTTTTAGCTAACAATAATAAAATTGATAAGATTGTACCTAGGTAACATTACGTGGAATCAAATGTGGAAAATATATTGTAAGTCACGGATACAAATTATTTCTTCTCTTTAAAAGTTTTATAGAGCTGAAAATAATATATACTCGTATATGTAATTACCATGCTTACTGTAATAAATTGTATCTACTTATAAATTATTAAATTCGCAGTCTACTAATGACCATTTTAAACGTATACATACACTCTCTCCACCGTTTATTAATTCGAAGAGCAATTTTTAACCCCTTATCTGCCCGCACTCTTTTCAAGCGCAATTAGCTGGGACACGAAGTATCGTTTGCAACGATTTTTTACTGCGTTTCCGACTTGTCACTAGCAGCTTATTAATAGGTTTTTTAATGACTGTGCTGGATACGAAAGCAGCTTAATCATTTTCTTTTAGACGATCATCTCTAAAGATGTTGGTGAACCACGTTGCTCCGAATAATTTGTTTGCCAATAGATGTAATCAATTTTAAAATAGACAAGATTCATTAAAAGGCAGGCAATTAATCTTTGATTTTTAAAATACCTTCCTTCAATTTTTGTACTGTTCTAAATTTCATCAATTTTTGTCACAAATATATAAAATCCATAGTCCACGAGTAGTAAAACGAGCAGATCATTACTAAGAAATAAAAGAAACTATATATAAAGGAAAACTTTTTAAAACCCACGCTTATATTAAAATGCACTAAAAAGGAGAAAATAATTTTTTTAGACAATTAGTGACTATAAATCAAAGCGTGGAGCGCTAAACTATATTGACGTAATCTTCGTGGGCGCTCCACGCTTTTATTTATAGTCACTAATGTCTAAAAAAAATTATTTTCTTCTTTTTAGTGCATTTTAATATAAGCGTGGTTTTAAAAAAGTTTTTTTTATATATTTTTTTATTGTCTAGTTTTTAGTCTTTTTTAAATGGAACGCAAGATATGGAAATACGCGAGAAAGAATGAGGGATGAATTCGAGAGACGACGTCTCTAGATGGAGTCCGAAATTGTCCGAAATGAAACTGAATGAACGGAACACTGACTGAGCTCCTTCGGTGCGAAATGGGTCAGTGAAGTGGGGATGAGTCGGACTAGGAACACGTAGTGGAGTAGGGAGCCTGGCGCGCGGAGTGGGGATCGCTGAACGCGATCACGTACTACCGAGCGTCCCGCGACGAGGTGTGACGGCTGATATTAAAATTTTTTTTTCTCCTGAACGCACAGTTTTTTTAAAATTTGTTTTTTAATATTGCATTGTCATCCAGTTCTGAGCTATGTTTGAAGTTTCAAGTCTCTAGCTCATCGAGAAGTGGTTTAAATTTCGATTACAAGATTTGACGCATACAACAACAACGACAAGTCGGTAAGTTAATATAAGCGTGGTAATAATAAGTGTCTACGCAGTTCCTGCGTCTTATAATCAATGTAGAATATTTTACAATTATTTTGCATCGTTTTGCATAAACATCCACAGACTATGAATGATACACACGCGCTTAATAAATTATATTTGAAAGCTTCGCCACGTGCCTGACGCGACACGATAAGTCAAGGGGTTAAACCGCCGACAGGAATCATGAAAAATGACATAAGGGGGTGGGCAGGAAGGAGGGGAGGAGAATTTTCTATCGAATGGAACGATATTTCCGAGCCGCTCTCGAGCTCGGAAGCATGCACCTCCGTGCAAAATCGATTATCTGGTTCTACAAAGTCGTACATAAGAGAGGGGTCGAACGTGACCCGGCATCGGCAGGTCGAGGGTTAAAGTCGTTGCACAGCCGACAGCTCGATGATCGCGTGTAGGAAGTGTTTCCTGTGTTTTTCAAGGGAAAGGCTAACTTCGGAAGGTCAGCACACACGGACGCATACACAGAACAAACGCACGATTCGTTGCGAAAAACCTCGAGGGGATGACAGGGTGGGACGTTCATGTCCTTTTGGCTGCGTTCGCAAAATCGCGATGGCCATTTTCGAGAAATGGCTCCAGTCGAGAAGACAATTGGCTGATTCGCTTCGGGTAAGACAACGAGTACATATTAGGTTGTTACATAGGAAATGTACGATTTTAGAATGCGACTCTTAGAAAACGTTTCGATCAAGAAATGCTATTACAGTTTATAGGTTTATTATATAAAACTTGAGGTACAAAGCTAATCCTTAGAAAATACACTAAACATTAATAAAATTATATAAAGATACTTTCATAAGAAATAATTTAATAAATATTTTTATTAGACCACATATTATAATAAGAATCGCGCAAAGTCTAAATAAATTAAATCTTGTCATTGTTGTAAGGCAACCACGTTCTTGTTACTTTTATAGTTTTAAATATATTTATCGTATAATTTTACATTTAAAACAAGTTTATTTCAACGTCAACCACCGCGACTGTCGTGTGTTCCTTTTGTATGTCTGGAAAACTAACTAATTGACGATAGCATTATGTGATTTTTGTGAAAATATGGTGATTAATTAACGTACTAGTCGTTGATGGTAAAAGGAACTACAAAATCAAGATGACAATCTTGGAAATGAAAAACGTGAATGACCATAATATCTTATTTTCACCGTAATATATACAATCAAAATTTTAAAATTTCTGGATGAAATATATTGGATATACAAAATTGCGTTTGTCTCATGTCACTGAAAAAAATCGGACATTTCATATGCAACAACCTAATACATTCTTCACACAAACTGCACTATCGCGAACCTCGGCTCGCGGAACACCACTAAATTCTATCTACACCCCGTATTGTTTACGTTCGCACGCGAGGGGACCGTGTTTTCACGCGAATATTCGCGGGAGCATGAGAGTGAGAGCTCACTTTAAACGCGTCTGCGAGATAAAGAAAGAAATGGCGCAACCGGCTCACGCGCGGTGCCCCGTCTCCTCGTTATCGCAAATATTTGTGTTTACAGTGCACTTCGCATGCGAAGTACGTATGTATTTGTTGTTTACACTCGCGCCGAGAGGGACCGCGACGCAATTTCGACAGAAACCGCGACATGCAGGCTCTGCGGACTCGCGCAGAAGGACCTGGCGATCCTCTGTCGATCGTTCGCTACCTATTTTTAATTCATCGCAAAAAACTGCATCGAACAATGCATACAAAATGTACGGTTCCATTTAAAAAATCAAAGTTGACCTCAAACCAGTTAACAGCTTTCGACGTGTATACGCGTCAATCCAAATCTCTATTGCGTTGCAATAACAACAACCTTTTCAAGAATGAATAGTTAATTTTTTTATCAAATAAAAGTGTAACCCTTCCTGGTTTTTCGTAAAAATTATAGTAGGACCATTTGCTCTGCGTTCGACGTGTATGCTCGTCAGTGCTTGATTTTAATTCTTCACTTTGTGGGGGATTTTTAAAACTAAATTCCGCAGTTAATAGGTTAAGTAAAAAGCCTCCACTTACAAAGAAGTCGTGTGCCACTCGATACCATGTAATCATGTTTTGATTGAAATCATGTTTTTGTACAACGTATAATTTAGAAAAATTTATAAAAATATTAAAAAATATATAAAAATGCACTAAGAAAAGGAGAAAATAATTTTTTCCTGGTTCTCCATAAAATACTAACCAGTAAATGATTAGTAATATTTTTCCCCGAAATTTTAAGCGATCAGTTCAAAATTTTTTCTGTTATAAAATTAGTGTCGGAATAGATAGAAAAATTGAAATAAAATCATGACATTAGTGACTATAAATAAAAGCGTGGAGCGCCAACGAAGATTATGTCAATATACATAATTCAGCGCCCCTAACTTCGATTGAATCAGATTTTTCGATTTCTTTTTTTAATCAACGATTGACGATTAACTTCATCAATCGATTGAATCAATCGTTGATTTTTCAATGATTACCTTTTTTAATCGTACACATTAATCAATGATTTGATTAAAATTTTAATCGATAATTAAGAAAGAAAAAGAAAGGGCCAGTGGAGCTAGTAGTTTTGGCCCTGCGGGCCACGAGCGAGATATTACAGCTCCGTACGACGGAACCGGCGAATCTCGGGCAAGGGATAAATATTATCGTGACTCGTTTAGTCTGCTAAAATAATCGACGGCTTCCTAGACGTGTTGCGGGCCGATAAAGCGGTAAACGGAACGCGATCCAGATATCATTCGGACGGTTATTTGCGTGGAACGTGCTCGCCGATATTTGTTTCTCTATTCCGTGAACCGAACGGCGAACTCGATCGCAAGCCTGTACGCGAGTCGAACGAACGAGCCCTGAACGGCTCGTGTGCTACACGGTGAATTTGAAATCAGGCTGTGGCCATGTGTGTGCTTGTGTGTCTGTGGAAACTGAAAATATATTCGAGGATTATTCCGTGCACGCGGTAACCGAGAAATCTCTCTCCACATCCGCCGCTACGATTAACCGTGTGTGCACGTTGCATGTGCGAGCTGCATCGTGTTCTATCCACAAACCGGGAACAATGACTCCGAGGAAGTCGACGTTACCGATTTTCCTCGCAACAAGTTTTACGTTACAGGAACTGTGTTCTCCGAGATAAGACTTCATTGAGACTGTGTTTTCTCTGTTTTTCAATTTTAGATTCAATTACAATTGTAGAGGAATGTTTGCGATGATGATTTTATCCCTTTGCACTCGAATGGTGACTCTGACAAGGACCCCAAGTGTCCGACTTCGATTTTGATCATTTTTTGTGAGATGATGGCATATGGATCCCTAATTATGTGTGCAAAATATTAGGCGTAGTTACTCAATAGTTTTAAAGATATAAACAATTAAAGTTTCATGCCTTGTTGATATACCATGGTTTGCAGCTCAAGTTTTCGAAGTTCCATTGTTTATATCTTTAAAACTATTGAGTAATTACACCTAATATTTTGCACACATAATTAGGGATCCATATACCATCATCACACAAAAAATGATCAAAATCCAAGTCGGACAGTTGGGGTTCTTCCCTTGTGAGGCAAATCAGTTTTTATATCGTTAAACTCGTCTGTATTCTATAAATTGTGAAAAGCTCAACTGTTGTGTGAGAAATCAGGTTCAATTCCATGTGCACGATGTAATAAGATTACATAGAATAAAAATGATCTGGGTTGAAAGAAATGTCTTGATTTTTTAATTAAAATTGCTTCGAGTTCAAAGGGTTAAACAAAGTTTGGTCGTATGTCTCTGTTACTGTTGTTACAGTATCCTCTAGTTTCTAGTACAATATAATTATTAGGTTGTAAAGAAAGAAATACAGGATTTTTGTTCCTTCGTTTTAATTGCAATTTTATACCAATAAACATTTACCTTAATTGAATGAGTTATATGTCATTTTAAAGCTTGTTTTACGCTCTACTTAATAATGCTTTTGGTATTAAATTTTATCTGAATTTTTATTAAATTGTTTGGCTTTGATTTCACGATGTCAAAACGCGATTTTCAAATTATTTTTTTCTATGAGTTTAAAGTGGGCCGAAGTGCCGCTCAAGCGGTTCGGAATATCAATGAAGTATGGGGCGAAGGAAGTGTCAACGAATGCACAGATTCTTATTTTTAATAATATTAAATTCTCTGTAAAATTAATTTTAATATTATTCCCCTCAATAATATTAAAATCAATTCTCATAATAATTTAATGTTACTATTAAACAATATTAAATTTTCTATAAACTTAATTTTCATATTATTGTTGTCATTAAAACAATTTTCATAAAATTGTTTTTTTATGTGAGTTATAATACTTTAAAAACATAGGTTTAGATCCTGTATTTCTTTCTTCACAATCTAATAATTTTTTAATTTCGACTAGACTATATTATGTATGTTGTAACAACATCAAAATCTATACTAATCTTGCTATTTGTCAACAAAAGTATTAAAGAAGGTATAAATGGAAATTATATGGGGATTGAATTGAATTCTCTTGGATCTGTCTTGTGTAAGAAAACGGGATTAGCAGCTTTGTTCGCAATATTTGGATATCGTCCAACCAAAGAGCAGTGTTCGGAACAGTCGAGCCGTGTCGAGCGGTGTTCACTTAGCATGCAGATAACTCGTTAAGGTGCAGCCGTTTTATAAATAATTCGCGGCCAGTTCTAAAACGGCCAAGATTGTTGAACCACCATCGTGCACCGGCGAGAGAGAGAGAAAGATTGTGAGCACGCACACAAACTAATTACAAGCTAGACGGAAAAACGAAGCGGTTGGTGCGCGCAACGAACCACCAGCGGAAAGAGAAAGAAACGAAAGAAAAAAGAAAACCTGCTGCGATAAGGACACGTTATGTTCGCGGGAACGTGTTCGACGGTCACGTGGGGCGCGCCGATCGAAGAAGCCATACTTCGAACGCGAAACAATAAATATTTAGCTTTCCTAGTAGAATCGTCAACGATCCGACCGCGTACTGGCATGTTTTATCTGTTAGCCATGTTGAACATCTTGTTTCAATATAGGCCTAAATAGGTAACAAGTCTCTAGCTCATCAGGAAGTTAGTTTAAAATCAATTGCAAAATTTGCCACCGAACAAACAGACAAACAAACAAGAAAGCGAGCTAATAAAAACGTGGTAAATAAAAGTAGTGGCGAACTCTGTTCTGTAATTCCAATTGCAGTTTTTTCATATTCTTTTTCACGTTATGTCTAACATTTAAAATGCGATCGTCTGTTTAAAAGTGTCCGAATATTACTGGGATCAGAGTTGGGCAAAAATTTTATTTAAATAAAAATTTCGAATCAAGTGGATTTTTTCCAAGTGGGTTGTAAACCCACTTTATTCGAAATTTTTATTTAAATCAAATTTTTGCCCAGCTCTGACTGGGATTCATCTCCTTTCTTCAAACTGATATGCAGAGCACTTTTTAGTTTGCACAAATATCCGCGGTCTGTCGATTAGCTTCTCTGCGGTTCGATTGTAAACTGAAAAGAATTTGACTACGAATTATTTTTTTTTATTACTATTTTAAATGTTTTATTTAAACCTGACTTGAAAGAACAGTTCCTTGACTGGTACTTATTTCAAACAATTTTGTTTACTAATTATTAGACAATTTTTGCTGGCAAATTTCGAGAAAATGGGAACAAATTAAATCTTATCTTCAGTGGTAGTAGCCTTTGTAGTTCTGGAATAAATAAAAATCGTACTAAATTCTGTGCAATTCGATATTCCGGCATTTTTTGAAAATTTTAGAAGGCGTAAATGTATGAAGATCCACAGTCTATTAATTATATTAGATACTACCCAAACTTTATTGTAATTTATGTTTGTTTTTAACCAGAAAATAAGACTATCACATAAATGAAGGAAGAACCAAATACATATGAAAACCCGTTTTATTTACATATTTCAAAGGAGTGCAAAAGGTTAATAAAATACCATGTACACGAGTAATTAGAAGAGAAAGCAGGTGTTTTCATGACAGGTTTCGAACGGGACAGAGGCAACGCGGATTCGCGAGCATACGGTTACGTTTTTTTTTTCACGGAACGCTAATTATAAAGACAAGAGTTTAAGTTCGAGTGTCCTGTTCTTATCATTGTTATCTGGTTTCGTCGGAACCCACCGGCAACACGCGGCACGCTAATTACAACACGCGTGTGTACGTGTGTGTCGTCTGAACGCGGCGCAATGTAAATCCGCGTGGCAAAAAACCGACAGCTGGGTTATTGTATCCTCGTTCCGCGTATCGCCTGAGAAGCATGATTCATTCGCTGGCGCATGAAACACCGGCCCCGAGGTACTACGCAATTCATGGCAGTCACGAATTCGAATGTTTTCTGGTTGCATTGTCCTTTTGATTGTGAGTCACGCCGCCTGTTGGAAATTCACTTTTCACCCGCGAACCCGTACGAAAGTTGCACAAGTGCACCGTCTGTATTTCAAATGAAAAGCCTGTCTAATTCGAAGCGGAAAGATATTTCATCGAAATTGTAGTGCAATGGAACGCTGCAACTTCCGTCTTGGTGTACAAATTAAAGAAATAACCGATCTTTAATCCTTCTTTCCCACGATTTATGACTGAACTGCGGATTTCATGCATTTATGACAAAAATGAGTAGGCGTAATTCGAAACAAAAGGATTAAAAGAGTTTAACAGTGTCGAAATACTGTTTCGGTCATATCAAAATTATTAATGAACGAAATACATTTTTACATTAACAGATTGAAAATAATATAACAGTATTGTTAAATTCTTCTAATGTTGTTACTCTTTCTGGTGTACCGAGAGCGATCTGGCGGCCTTATCGCGCGTTCATACAAATTCAACAAATAGCCAATCTTTGAACTCTTCTTTCCCACGATTTATGACTGGACTGCGGATTTCATGCGTTTATGACAAAAATGAGTAGGTGTAATTCGAAACAATAAAAGGATTAAAAGAGTTTAACAAATACTAATTTGATCATATCAAAATTATTAATGAGCAAAATACATCCTGTAGATTGCAATTGACGTATAAAAGTTTGATTATGCATTAAGATCCGCAGTCTATTTCTGTGGTCGTAAGGAAGAACACCGCAGTTCACATACTTTCACTTTCGAGACATTGCCATTTCATGGTTTCATCACTAATTCTTTGACATGGGACATCGGTTAAATTGCATTATGTTTTTTAGCCTTTCGAATTTGTCTTCATGACTTTTTTCTGGGAAATACGTAAATCCTGTACTGTAAAGCTCAATTAATGCATAAACTTGAATTTTTTGAAATTGTGACATGCGGCGTTTCTCCTTACAACCACAGATTTATGACTAGACTACGGATCTTTATGCAGAAAATCCTTTTAAAAACCACACTTATATTAAAATGCACTAAAAAGGAGAACATAATTTTTTTTCCTGGTTCTCCATAAAATACCGAATCCACTTAAATTAATAATATTAATATAATATAATATTAATAAAATTAATAATATTCTTCCCCAAAATTTTAAGCAACTAGTACGATTTCTTCTGTTATAAAATTAGTGTCGGAATACATAGATAGAAAAATTTAATATAAATTTAAATAAAATCATGATATTAGTGACTATAAATAAAAGCATGGAGTGCCCACTAAGATTACGTCAATGTAGTTTAGCGCTTAAATTTTTCTATTTATTCCGACACTAATTTTATAACAGAAGAAATTTTGAATTGCTTAAAATTTTGGGGAAAACTATTACTAATCATTTAACTGGATTCGATGTTTTATGGAGAATCAGGAAAAAAATTATTTTCTTCTTTTTAATGCATTTTAATATAAGCGTGGTTTTTAAAACGTTTTTTTAAATATATTTTATTTTCTACTTTCGCTGTCATCGGAAGCAAGTGTGTATACAAAATTTCAGCAAGATTGGACTATGGAAGAGGTTTAAAATTCCATTACAAGATTTGATGCATACAACAACAAGTTAATATAAGCGTGGTAATAAAAAAATGTTTGTGTTGATTGCAAGTGACAGGAGCAAAATAAAAATTTGTTTCTTCTTTTAATTATCTTATTAAGCTGAAATTATACACGGATGTCCTTAAATCTTTTTAACATGTCCGCTTGCATTAAATGCTACGTTCCTATTTTTTTGGTAAATGCATAAAATCTGCAGTCTATTTATGACTCTCAAAATGCAAATGTGGTCAAGGACGACCAAGTCCATCGGACTGACGACCTGTAACCGACAGAGCATGCTCTCGGGCATACTGTATGTTTGTACTCATTTTTAATGCATAGTATCGAGTGATAGGACGCGCAATACCATTTTGTTTCACCGTGCCAGACAGAAAAGAACTCTTTTAGTAACAGTAACGGTTGAATTCGTCCGATCGGTCGCTATCATTAAGCACTGATTAATAGATTGAAACGGGACACTGTATACGTACACACTGTGTGTTCCAGAGTCGGGTAAACACACACGAACAAGTACGGTCTGGCATGTACATGTACGTTCGTGTGTGCGGATACATTTCTGTACAGCATGTACGGCTTCGATTATATTGGTTTGTCAACTGCGAGTGAAATCAAACAAAAACACACACACACACGCATACACGGTTCGTGTAGGTCTTGCTCGAGTGTCGACGCACAGATTGGAAAACACCTTTTCCACCCGTTACGTGCTACACGGTTTATCGATCATTATACTCCCACGGATAACGCGATTTCAATAAGCGAATTCTTTTTTGCCTGAAAAATATCGACATTCCTTTCGAATATATTTTCATATTTAACAGTGCGATTTTCTTTGTTGTGGCAAATAGGGAAATTAACATTTACCAAGACCCACTTCCAATTAAACAATACACGGCGGAAAGTATGCGATTATTAGACCGCGGATTTTATGCGTTTATGGTAGATCCGAGTACATACAGTGGGTGTACAAAGTATTCGTACACCTTTTAAAAACTAATAACTTTTTTTATAATTGTACCAAACGACCTGATTTTTTATAATCAATTAGAAGCATTAGTTTACAAACTGATATGCAAAAAAGATTTTCCAAAAATTACAATTTACAAGGTTTCAGGCAAAAATAAAAAAGGCATTTTTTAAAACTTTTTTATTTAGGCCCTTAATGAAAATTTAAAACATATGTTTTTTAGATGCATGTTTTTTACACACATGTTGGAAATTTCATCGAAATCGATTGATGCAGGAAAAAACAACAAGCGTCGAAAGATGTACGATTCTGTGGATTTTAAGCAGAAACTGATCAAAAGTCGTGGAAAACTACGATTTTCACCATTTTTAACCGCTTGTCGCTCGTGTGTATGTTAATCGATTTCAATGAAATTTTCAGCATGTGTATGACTAACATAGAACTACAAAACGTACATTTTAATTTTTCATTAAGAACTCAAATAAAAAAGTTTTAAAAAATGCCTTTTTTATTTTTGCATTTAACCTTGTAAATTATAATTTTTGGAAAATCTTTTTTGTATATCATTTCGTAAACCAATGCTTCTAATTGATTATAAAAAATCAGGTTGTTTGGTATAATTATAAAAATGTTATTAGTTTTGAAAAAGTGTACGAATACTTTGTACACTCACTGTAGATGCAGTTTCGAAAGGTAGAGAGATCAAAACAATTTAAAAGCTCAACAAGCGCGAGTATCTCAATCGATTTCGATGAAATTTTCAATATGCGTATAACTAACATAGATCTACAAAACATATATTTTAAATTTTCATTAAGGGCCCAAATAAAAAAGTTTTAAAAAATGCCTTTTTCATTTTTGCATGTAACCTTGTAAATTATAACTTTAGGAAAATTTTTTTGCACATCATTTAGTAAACCAATGCTTCTAATTGCTTACAGAACATCAGGTCGTTTGGTACAATTATAAAAAAGTTGTTCTGTTTTCTAGAGCATACGAACACTTGCTCGTATGCCATTTTGTGTACCACTGTATACATATTTTGTGCGAGTTTTACTATAATATGTATATACTGGAGTCAAAAAATATATTCAATAAATTCCCATGAAAACACCTTTACAATTTCAGTAATTGTCAAATAAAAAATCGAAAACAGTCATTTCAAGAATGTTAATGAATTAGTCCCTGATTTTTACAATTCGGCCGTTTTTATTCTCCACAAAAATCCGCAGTCTAGTAATCGTTTCGATTGAAATACGAGGGATAATATCAAATGAGTCATAATATTTGTAAAAAAGTTTTAATAAATGCACATTGTTCGTCGTCGTTATAAGAGTTCGTAACTATCGTGAGATCCAGGATTAGGTATTATAGCCGCCATAACGCTCTACAGTCTACAGTATAGGCGGTATAATGAAGTCATCGTCAAACTGTGAAGTTTTATACACTTGTAGCTTATGCGAGTCTGTGTAATCGAGTAACTACAGCGCAATCGAACAAAACTTTTAGCGATTAAGATAACTTTTTATCGACTACAATTACTTGATTTATTATAGCATTTGTTTCGGGAACAAATGTTTTGCCGAGACAAATGAAACATGAAATGCCGGGAACAAAGTAAACTGTGACGGAGAAATGTAAGTAATCGCCAGAAAGTTACGTAATTCCTCGCTGCGATTCGAACGAGCACGTTTAGGAGACGCAAATGGTTTTTTAAACGCCAGATCCGAAGTCGCGATTGTCAGAAATGTATGACGGTGCTGGCGAACGTGTTCAATTAACTTTACGTTTCAATTCCTGCGCAGTTCACGTAAGAATGTCACGTTTCGCTGTGCAACGTAATAAACCATCACCTTATATTCTTTTCAGCGCGTGCCATGTATAACCGTCTATGAGATTCGAAACGTTTTAATTAAAGCAGCGGAACAGTGAATGGACTTCGTTATTTACGCGTGTTCCGTCGTTTCGCACAGCGGCCACGAACAATTCGACAATTACGGAATCATTTGCTCGAATTTGCCGAGAAATTACCTTTCCAACGGGGAAAATATGTAACGCCAGTTGTTCGTGTCCCAGCCAACAATACATATATGTACGAAAAGAACGTCAATCGTTTCACTTTAGTGAGCCAATAATTAATCCTTTAAGAATCTTAGAGTGGACTTCTCAAAGCTATTTGCTCGATAGAAAGTAGAAATAGAAAATGTTTCAAAAATGCTGCTCATCTTATAGGGTAGGGCCCCTTGCCTACAATGACGAAGATTCTGAACAGAGTTTAACCCTTTGCACTCCGCTGTCCCCTCTGAGGCACCACTAGAAATTGTTGTATCATTATTCAAAATATTGTTTACATTATTAAATATATCGGTATCTAATCAATTACTAAACATTTAGGTATTGTATGAGGTATTCTACCAATTTCATATCCATACAATTTCAAAATTCATAGGGAATGGAAGTATTCTAGATCGGAAGAAATGTTTCATTTTCCAGTTAAAATAGCGCGGAGTGCAAAGGGTTAATAAATATATACAGTGGGTGTACCTAGTATTCGTACACCTTTTAAAACTAATAACTGTTTTATAATTGTACCAAACGACCGGAATTTTTATAATCAATTAGAAGCATTGGTTTACGAAATGGTATGCAAAAAAGATTCTCAAAAATTACAATTTACAAGGTTGCATGCAAAAATCCTAAAAGTAGCATTTTACAACTTTTTTACTTGGGCCCTTAATGAAAATTTAAAACATATGTTTTTTAGATGCATGTTTTTTACACACATGTTGGAAATTTCATCGAAATCGATTGATGCAGGAAAAAACAACAAGCGTCGAAAGATGTACGATTCTGTGGATTTTAAGCAGAAACTGATCAAAAGTCGTGGAAAACTACGATTTTCACAATGTTTAACAGCTTGTAGCGCGTGTGTATGTTAATCGCTTTCAATGAAATTTTCAGCATGTGTATAACTAACATAGATCTACAAAACATATATTTTAAATTTTCATTAACGACCCAAATAAAAAAGTTTTAAATATGCCTTTTTTATTTTTGCATTTAACCTTGTAAATTATAATTTTTGGAAAATCTTTTTTGCATATCATTTCGTAAACCAATGCTTCTAATTGATTATAAAAAATCCGGTCGTTTGGTACAATTATAAAAATGTTATTAGTTTTGAAAAAGTGTACGAATACTTTGTACACTCACTATAGATGCAGTTTCGAAAGGTAGAGAGATCAAAACAATTTAAAAGCTCAACAAGCGCGAGTATCTCAATCGATTTCAATGAAATTTTCAGCATGTGTATAACTAACATAGATCTACAAAACATATATTTTAAATTTTCATTAAGGACCCAAATAAAAAAGTTTTAAATATGCCTTTTTTATTTTTGCATTTAACCTTGTAAATTATAATTTTTGGAAAATCTTTTTTGCATATCATTTCGTAAACCAATGCTTCTAATTGATTATAAAAAATCCGGTCGTTTGGTACAATTATAAAAAAGTTATTAGTTCTTCAAAAGTGTACGAATACTTTGTACACCCACTGTATGTATGGTATGAATTTCCTTTAAACCGAAATAAAATTCCCTTTTGGTTTTGTTAATGTGCAGCTATTGGAGAACATACCGACATACGATAGATATAAATTTTCGCCTGTTTTAGGAAATGACGATCTACAAAAACGTTCTAATCACTGAAACCGTAAAATAGATCATGGGGCAAGGGGTTAATTATTTAGCAACTGGGTTATCTGGAATTTCAAATAGACAATCGATGCTGTCGACACGAAACCGAACGCGCAAACGAGTCAGCTTGCTCAGCATATAAAAATGTTTAAAAGATAAAAGCGACCGATACGCGAATGGTTGATCGCGGTCGGGCAGGTCGCGTCCTTTTGGCTGTTTCAATGCTTCGGTTGTGCAACCGGGCGCTGCGAGTAAGATAAAAAAAATATATATTTGAGAAAAAGCAACGCGGAGTTGCGTAGGTCGCGTACGTGCAACGAACCGGCTACAGACTAACAGACGCGGACGCGGACGCGCGAGTGATAAATGATAGCGAGGTTTTTGATCGCGAGAACCCCACCACCCGGACTCACCGAGTTTAATCAAGTGCGCGCGAAGAAAATACGCGGTGTGCTCTCGTGTCGCGATAAAACGCGCACTTTCCACGGAAGCGGCTCTACCTGTACCCAACAAATCCGCACTCTGTTTGTCAATGGGAATTCTCCGCGCGTCCTCGTCACGATTTTCAAACGCTACTGCGCAACCGTGTCGACTCGTCGAGGAATCTGCCGAAGGACATAATCGGTTCTAGGATTTTTCCGGAGTTACGAGACGTTTGCGCGTGCCCAACTGGCCCTGAACTTGCGCCATTTTGGTTGCGCTTCCGAGTTCCGAGTGCGAACAGCTGCACACGACTCGACCCGATAAACTGCCATTGTTCCAAACTTGCTTCGAAGGAAAAGAAAACTGATCTTCGACAACTTTTCACTTTGAAATTCTTAGTCGTTGCTCGAACGGCCTTTAAAACTTTGTTAAACATCGCTTCACGCTCTCTGTTATTATTTGCGCTATCGCTGACGCGAGCCTACCGAGATTTTCTGTATGTAGTACGAATTTAAGGTTTAAATAATAAGTTCACGTACGATTTGTACACGTGTATTTTAGTACATGCTCAAAACCGCGATCTCTAATTTTCGATGGCTAATATATTGACTGCAGATCTTTACGCAAAATAAAAATTGTCTGCATCGATTGCAAGAAATAGAGGAGAATCGGCATCATCAGTTTTTTAAATTTTACAATTCTGAATTTCATCTACTCAATTTTGCTATACATTGCATAAAGATCCACAGTCTACTAATACAGTGGGTGTACAAAGTATTCGTACACATTTTCAAAACGAATAACTTTTTCAAAATTGGAGCCAACAGCTTGAGTTTTTTTGGAGAAGTTAGAAGGATTAAACTAATCCTTCAACACTACCAGTTAATGTGTAAATAATATATTCTTTTAACCCTTTGCAGTCGATTGTCCCCTCTGAGGCAACCACTACAAATTGTTGTATCATTATTCAAAATATTGTTTACATTATTAAATATATCGGTATCTAATCAATTACTATGTAAACATTTAAGTATTGTACGAGATTTTATACCAATTTCATATCCATCAAAATTCAAAAATCATAGGGAATGGAAATATTCTAGATCGGAAGAAATGTTTTTAATTTTCCAGTTAAAATATCTCCAAGTGCAAAGGGTTAATTGTTATTGATGGCAATGGCAAAAGAAAAGGTCACAATTTTTAAATTTTTTATCTGTGCCTGTAATGAAAATATGAAACATGTATTTTGTAAATCTAGGTTGATCAAGGTTGTTATGAAATATGATTGATTGAAAATAAGAAAAATTGTAAGAATGTGCGATTTCAATGAATCGCAAACGCTAAATTCAAATATTTTTACATCTTGATTTCAATGAAATTTTGTACATGTATATAACTTACATAGATTTACAAAATACACGTTTTTTCTTCAAAGAAACGTTCTTCTTCGTAATTGCGACGAATAACAATTTAAAAGAAAAGTTATTTACACATTAGCTAGTAAACTAATCCTTCTAGCGTCTCAAAAAAAACTCAAATTCAATTTTGAAAATGTTATTAATTTTTAAAAGGTGTACGAATGCTATGTACACCCACTGTATAATAGCTTGAACTCGACGTAGCACACGATGTAAGTAAAAGTTCGGCGACGATCACCGTTGACCGAATGACACATCCACGAACAGAGCAAGGTGTAGATAAAAGTTTTCGACAGTCGCGGCAGTAAATGCGTTAAAAGGAGTAACAAGCTGGTGGGGATTATTCATGGCTCATCAAACACGCGGGTATTTATATTTACACGATGTATTTATACGCGCGTCGTTTCACCTCTTCGGTTCGTCCTAACAGCGGGGCAGCTCGGTAGGGATAAGTTTAAAGATTGCAAGAGGAGGCATTGCCCTGATGGCGTCTCGCGCGCAGCGAGAGAGCCAGCCTCCGCTTCGCTGGGAAACAACGGGGAGGAAAAAATAGGAGAAAAACAAGGCTCTCCCCCCCTGGAGCGTTCTGAAACGTGTGTTGCGTTGGCCAGCCTGGGACGGTTCTATCGCGCAGCAGCCCAGCTGACAGTCCAATCAGCTGTAACCGTACACAAAAGCGTCGTCCAACAGGTCCGCCGAGGTCTCGCGCCCGAACGAAAATCGAAGCGCACCGACGCTCGTTTCAAGGCGTTCGAGTTAATTAAATATCGAATGAAACACGCCGCTGTATTACCTCTGCTTCCTTCCTCTCGCGAAAATTCGAAAAGAGAAAAAACAACCTGTACGCCAATAACAGTTACCCACTAATTAGATCTAATTACCGTAGATTTCTCCTTTGGTAAAATTCAAACGAAGATGCACGATCGAAGATAACGACACGTTCTTCGCAAAAAGAAAAAATTCACATGTCCCGTCTCCGAAGACTGGTTTCTAGGATTGCAAGATTTTCAGTAGTCAAAAGCGCTAGATCAATTTTTGCTTATATTTTAATTTTAAATTTTATAAAAATACAATTAAATTTACTAATTTATATTTTAATGTAAAATTTCCCTTCAATTTCAGATCAGCATGAAAAATAGAGTTATTCAGGGCGATCGCGGCCCAGATTGATCTTTTATCTAGCGCTTTCGACGACAAAAAAAAAACAGAAATGAGAAGGCGCATCCCGCACCCTTGCAATCCTGGAAAAACAAGTCTACCCCGTTAATTGAACGACATTAATTACGGTACTATACCTGGAAGTAGCTGGGAGACGGAGCGAGAGAGAAAGAGAAAGAGAGAGCGTCGCGTCGGTTCTACACACAAGTTGCGTGTGCTCGTCGGATGTGAATTAATTCGTGTACGGAAATCCCGTGGTCGCGTTCATTAACCGTATTCACTGAACGTCTGAGAGGCGTTCATCGCACGCGCTGCACCGATCGAATGAGCGTTCCCTGCGCGCCCATAGCAACCGAACGAGGGTTCACGTTTGAAACCCCAGAAATGTCTTCGCTCGAAGACAGAAGAGAACAAAGAAGAAGAAAAAGACGAAACGATACTTGTAAGCGACGCACGTGTGAATCGGCAGCGATGGTTGGGAAACAAGCGACAAAACTTTCGATAAGAGCCCCGGGGACCGCTGGTCTAGCGCGACACGCTCTACGCCACTGCAACTTAAATAAACACACACTGGGAGAGAAACCAAGCGCGGAGCAGCAGCACAGCAGCAGCAGCTTCGAGTTTAGTTAATTCGGGTCATCGTCCTTCGTCGCTCGTCGTGCATATTTAATTTTCCATGTAAGCGTCCTGACGGCGACGAAAACGACAACAACGACGATGACGACGACGACGACGACGACGGATGTCGCTTTCAAAGTGAATTGCACACATCAACAAGCGCGCTCCGTGCGCATCCACACGCGTCGTGTTCTCGGTCTATTAAATTCGAAAGGCGCTCGTCGGGCTCCGACTCGAGAAACCGTAGTCGAATTACGATCGATAGGTGGAAGTAAAATAGATACACCGTCCGCGGAGCCGTTTTCCCCCCATGGACAGAAAACAATTTGAACGAGTTAGTGCCAGGCTTCGCCAAATATTTACGATAGAAAAATCGATCGAGGTTTGGCCGTCGGAAACGCGGACGAGAAGCGTTACGTCAATTGCTCTCCACCGCTGTCTTGTCGCGAGACCACGCATACACACACGTATGTAACATGCATACATATATACGCGCGAATGCACAACACACGTCTCGTGCATATAGGGTTTTTTTTCTTGACACGAACCACTCGGCACACAATCTATAAAGAAACGTATCGCGAGAGCGTGTGCATTCGAAGATAATTAAAGTCCCAAGAGTTTTTACGGCGCGGAGGTTGAATCAGCTGCGAGTGTGTACAAAACACGAGCCAGCGCGCATTATCTGGTGACATTGTCGGTTAGGTATCAGCGGGAGAGATTTATCGTCGGGAACGATGCGTATTACGATGTTGCTGTAGAGAACAACATTCGTTTGTTTACGGGGAGAAGCGATGGAGAAAGAATTAAGAAAAACATGATATATGTATATGAAAAATGTTGTCGTACGCGTTTAGAACGATTATCGACGATTAGAGCGATCGCATCGTGTAAGATCGTTACACGATTCAGCAATTACCCGCGGAATAAAAGAATCTTGTCCATAGACGCGTACACATACACATACACTCGCACACACACGTGCGGACGTGACGACGGGACCGTTCGATATGGCAGAAATTGCACTGTTACCAAGTGGAAAAGTCCTAATTTGCCATAGAGAATCGAATCGCACCGAATCGCTAGAGAGCACGAGGAGGAAAAAATGAACGCTGAAGAAAAATCGGTAGAAACACGGTGCGTAACGGGAAAAAGAAACCGAGAAGGGTGTAACGCCACAAAGCGACGGCCCTGATCTTCTCTCGTGGAAGGCAGCTGACAGGCTACCGTCAGCTGAGAGCGTACACAAAGTCCGATGCCGTATGCGCACGTATACTTTTAATCCTCAGTCCGTTCTCGAGGAAGAGGTCACCGTCACACGGAACTCGCGCAGCACGACTCGATCGAACGATTCGTTTATTAAACCAGCGGAATCGTTGCACTTCAGATATATCCGTTCGGAATAAAAATCGTGGAACAAGTATTGCGTCGCTCGATCGCACGACGCGAATGCATTTTCTTTGACTGTGGCTCGCAGAGAGTCGCGTCTCGACAACGCAACAGAGAAACCAGTCGAGGTTGCTGCTGCGCGCCGAGATTAACGGGTTTTTGTTCCCGAACAACAAAACCCGTACCATGGACAAAACCGTTCGAACAACAATCGGTCGTCTCGCAGGACGAGAGAACCCGATGCACTTTCGATTGTCGGCGGGCTGTCGTCAAGAGAAAAATGACGGTGAAACAACAAAATACGTTCTCGTAAGAATACGACGAACGCAAGCTAGTTGATATACGGTGTTGTCAACTGAGAGAAAAGAGCGCGTGCATAAGAAGAGGGTGCATCGCGAATCGAGGGGGTTTACGCACCTCCATATGCATCCGTGGCCGCGGCAACGAACGACGACGCGTGTCCTCGGCCTCTTCGATGCCTCGAGCCTTTGATCCCGGATCACGGTTCCCTCGTCTTCGCGAAATGCCGCAAACAACGACCACGACGACTCGTTTTGATCATCACTAACGCGAAACAGCCGCGTCCAGCGAGCACCGTACTGCTGATCGCCTCGGCGTCGTTCGATTTATTTCGGTTCGTCCGCAGGCGGGATGGTATACGATGACCTGGACGCATGCGCGCTAGACCCTCGAGTTTCCCTCCGGACATCACCGACAGAGCCCGCTTCTGACTACGTTATCTTGTCCTTTCCTTCTTATATGTATTTCTATTTTCTTTGCTACGCTACTGACAATGAGAGCGCGAAATGCGCGGGAAACTTCACTCCACCGACGCGACCTTTCGTAAACAATGATCTTCGCGGTTTGCATTCCCCAAGGTGGAACAGGAAACGATCTCGAAAACCTCTACTACATTTTCGTAGTAAATTCCAATCTAATCCATGTTCAGATTTAATGTCAAATAAACAGAAATAAATGTCTACGATATTTTCACTATATATTGGGCTGGAAGAAAGTAATTTCGGTACTGTGAAATAGAGGAGCCCGATTTTTTTATTTAAGCTACGAACTTTAATGAGTAAGATATTTTCCCTTTTGTTCGATGATCTTTTGCCAAGAGGAACAAACAAGAAAAGTTTATCGCTTGAATAAAGACATTCAACCCAACAGATTATTTTTTCCTCCGACGTCTCTCGTAACAAATGCTATGGTTCAACTATCGAATGGCGGGAGATGGGTCCATCTGAGCCAAGTTTATAAAAGTTCTATTTGAATTTGAATTTCCTAGCGGTTCGTTCCAATTCTGAGGTATTAGAAAGAAGATTCGAAAATATGTAAGGATTTGAATATAGCCGTGGGTTAAAACTAGTCGAATTAAAAGTCGGCTTTGCATTTTGGATTGAAAAAGAAGGAATACTAATTGTCCGTGTAGTGAGTTTATATGCACATGGGTGAAATATAACTGACATGCTAATCCGTCTGCAGGGAAGGTCAGATATTTTAGTCGTAAGAATGAGAAGAAAGGCACGTTAAAGCTCGTCTTGTAATATTTCATCGTCGAATATCCTTTTCTTTTCTTTTTTTTTCGTTTGTGTAAAGTGTAAATGAATGACTTACGTATAAATTGGGAACGCATCCGTATACAAGTTTCTGTTCGGAAAAAATCTGTATATGTGTTAAAACTATATAGGAAGGCTACCTTTATTTTTACTTCTTTCATTTCTTTGCGCAATTCTATTAGCTATTACATGTCTCCGACAATACTATTACAAAAGTTCGCTATGCTGAGTGATTTTGTAAGAACATGTGAACGCCTTTCACACACATATATGTATATCCGTCGGTCTCTCTCGGTATCAGAAAGTAAAAAAGTCACTGTCGAGAAACGGAGAAAACTATATGCGAGAAAATGTTCGAAACGACAAACGCTTGTATAAAAGAAAAAACCAAAGAAGGTATTATTAACAATTCGAGAAAGAAACGAACAGTTACGATGCAAAAAACCGTGGACCGCCTAGAAAATCTATTTGTACAGTTAAAAAATTTAATGTCGTTAGACATTCTATTCCCCTCTTCTTTTTCTTTTCATTCTTTTTGTTGCTTCCTTATATTTACTACCTAAACCAAGATTTATAAATTCCGTTATTGTACATATTAAACTTTACGATTAGACACCTTTCCTGACGTTTTTAAAAAATAAAATCGCAAATCGCCCGATTTCTAAACGTTCCACTTTCCTGCACCCGAATGCACGTGTACACTTGAATCTACGGTATCCATTCAGTGGAACAGAAATTTTCTGATTCTCCCGCGCGCTCTTAATTCTCTAGAATTTTTTTAAACAAATTGCACGAATCGTGTTAACGTAAAGGTATGGTTCCAAGACGCCATTTCTGTTTTTTTTATTGGGCAGACCTACAAATTTTTCTGAAAATGCCCCGTAAATGCGCTGCGTCTGCCACCCTCTCCTTCCATTCATTCTACATACTCATTTTTATCCGATCACTCACACGATCAAACTCATTTCTCTCGCTTTTTTTTCTTTCTCCACCATACAAGCACAGCATGAAGGATAACAACAAAGCAGCAGTACATAAAAGAAACTTAAATCTTTGTTTTATGTTTGTTTATTAATATTCGTTTTTCTTATAAAGTGATGTCCTACTAATTAAAAGTAAATTAAAAAAAAAAAAAAGAAAAATGAAGAAGAAAAAGAGTTCACCAAACTAATATATTCAGTTAATATATTCAGTAAAATTCATCATCTCGTTAAGGCAACTAATTTGTTTAGTTTCACTTTACATGTCTAGAGTAAACGATATATAAAGTATATGTAAAACACTAATATATGGTTATTTTTATTTTCTTGTTACAAGCCTTACATATTTAGAATATAATATGTATACTTTGTATATATACTCTTGTAATAAAATTGATTACTTCGTATTCGATTCTAGAGATAATAAATATATCTAATGTGTAATGTTAGTACAAGAGAAGTGCGTGCAGAGGGTGGCAGCAGGGTGCGCATTTGGGAGTGCTATTGTTCCAGGGACCAACCAGTCCCCACTTTCTATATCGTCTCACATAGTGACATTTAACTGTATTGCTTTAGTGTCCACAGAGCACGCCTGTTGTTGTTGTTGCTGCTGCTGTTGTTGTTGCTGTACCTGCTGTTGTACCTGCTGCTGAACTTGTTGTTGAACTTGTTGCACTTGTTGCTGTATCTGCAGCTGTATTGTTTTTGTGTCAACCGTACACGTTTGTTGTTGCGGTTGTTGGGGCTGTTGCTGCTGTTGTTGCTGCACCTGTTGCTGTTGTACTTGTTGTTGTTGTTGAACCTGTTGTTGCACTTGTTGCTGTTGCACCTGTTGCTGTTGTTGCGCTTGTTGCTGCTGCTGTGCCTGTTGGGCGGCAGCCTGGGCAGCTTGCCTCTGTTGCTGCCGAAGTATGCTCGGCGGCGGGTCCATGTGCTGGCGTTGATGCAATAACAAATGATTTTTCTGGTAGAACGCTTTGCCGCACTTATCGCACACGTGCGATCTTATGTGGCAACTGCCGTCCGTGTGACGCCGTTGGTGCTGGGACAAACCGTGTTTCTGCGCGAACCCACGACCGCAATCGGGACAAATGTGTGGTTTTGGCTTCGGACCTGTACCCACTGGCGGTGATGTTTGCGTTGCACCGTGCATATGGCTGACACCGGGTGTTCCAATGGGTCCATTCATCTGTAAACCGAGATACAAACATTATAACGCGCGTGTTCCGCGTTTCGCATCGATAGAGGCTGTACCTGATGAGTCGTCGACGTGTTAGGGGTAAGAAAGTGTCCAGGAGTTTGCTGGAAGGCGGCCGCTAATCCACAAAGGTCGGTAACGAGTGTTCGATCGCCAGAATGTAACCTTAAGTGTAGAGTAAGGGCTTCTCGATTCGAGAAGTCCAATCCACATTCCCTGGAACAGTGAACAGCATAAATATACGAGAAGATTCACACCCACACACGTACCAAACATAGAACCTCTACCGTGTCCTATTTTATCTTACCTGCACATTAGCGATTTCTCGTCCGTGTTCGTGTTATTGTTATGAATCTTAGAATGGGCAACAAGGTCGGATTTCCTAGGAAAAGCTTCTCCACAAACGGTGCACGCGAACGGAGTTTCTCCTGTGTGCAGACGCATATGCGCCAACAGTGTTCTTTTCTGGAGGAATTCCTTTCCGCAAACAGTACACGAGTGTGGAACTCTGCCATGCAAACGGCCGTGATTCACTAACTCGAACTTTCTCTGGAAAGTCGCACCACAATCGGGACAAACAAAGGGATGTAAACTGCCATGGAAGCGCGAGTGCATCGTCAGGTGATCCTTTTGCGAAAACGATTCTCCACACTCTTCGCAAACAAATGGTCTTTCTCCTGAATGGAATTTACTATGAGTCACCAGATGACGTTTTAAGGGAAACGATCTTCCGCACTCTTGACAAATGAATGGCCGATCTCTCGTGTGTACTCTGGTGTGCGTTACAAGGTGATGCTTTAATGTAAAAGACTTTTTACATTCGCGACATTGGTAAGGTCGATCCGCGCTATGAAGGAGTAGGTGAGTATGAAGACAGTGTTTGTGTGCAAAACTTTTGCCGCAATGAACGCAAACATGAGGTCGCTCTCCCGTATGGACCCTCGCATGCGTCGTAAGGTGATGCTTGAGGAGGAAGGACTTCCCGCATTCCGAACAGGAATATGGCCTTTCTTTTGGGACTCGTACTTGACTCCCCATATCTTGCTGCTGTTTCACCTTTGTTTCGATTTGCGTGGTGTTGACGTGCGTCAGAACATGTCCAAAGTGAGCGGCGGTGTCCGTTTGACTTGTTACCACGTTGTTCACGTTGGCTTGATTCGAGGCAGCGGCTGCTCGCTTCATTAAAATTTCATTGCACTCTTCCGCAGTAAGTTGTAGCGGTCCAAGGGGTGTCATGAAATGCTTACTCATGGCATGCTTGTCAGCAGTGGTAAAAACTAGCGCATTGGAAAAAAGGGATGGTGCAGGCGTTGGGTGAGCCGCGTCGCAATTGCAACCTCCTTTGTCGCACGTTAATGAAAAGACGTCATGTTTTTTAACACGTACGAGGGTGCCGTGCGTTTGATTATGAGCTCCAGCTGTATGGCCGTGGTGCGTCGTCGGGGTCTGCTGACAGGTTTCATTCATTGTGAACATCGGCCTACGATGCGTACTATTGGTAATTTTAGGAGGCTTAATGTCAACCTGTATTTTCTGACTGGAACCTTGGTCTTGATTATTATTCACGGCGTAATTGATATTCGTCGCGAGTTCACCCTGTGCATTTTCACGGGCTTCAGCACCTGGCCCACCAAAGGACCAGGTATACCCAAATCCTGTGGCTACGTTACTAGGAGTGGTACACATGTTTGACAGGGGGGTAACGGAGGGGGTGGGCTGGCTGGACGCAGTGCTCGTTGGCCCCTCCGTCTCTGTCAACGCATCGTCCGCACCACTTCTCTCCACTACAACAAATTGATCGGCGGGAAATATTTTGAAAGGTTCTAAATAAACGTACCCGTCACACTCCAGTATCTCGTCGTTGGGTTTCAAGATTGGGAATCATATCTGCTCGGAGGCAGTTCTAACGCGCAATAATATTCTGGTCTATCTTATAGTCCAGAGAGATCCTACGATGACCAGCGTGCATAAAGTAATGGGTGCAAGGTGGTCAACACCTTGCTACTGTTATCAATCGTCTCATAAAAGTAGTCGGTACGCAACGTGTTCCCAAGCGTTGTTTTGCCAAGCTTCGGAACACGCACAATGTTTCAGGAGGTGAGGCGAGAGTGCTGAAAGAATTGGAGCAGGCGGCAGAGGGGGCCTGTGCGCTGTAAACCAGGCTTTCGCAAATCTGCAGTCGTTTTCGTATCTTTGCCGCGCCACCGCGCGCCAATGGAAAAAATACGGTGGTCGCTGGACTTTTCTATGTATTCGAGTCTGTGAGTGATTTTTCGTTTCGGTCTACGGGCCAGCGGCGTCCACGGGTCTCCTACGACAACTTCCACCGTCTTCTCACGGCACTCCCACACGCTCACTTACACTTCACCTTCTTTCCGCGTATTTCGCGGCACCGAACCTATACTTTGACATACACACACGAGCAGCCGATGGTCATTAATTTTACAGAATTGCATATTTTATTGTCCATACAAAATAGCCTCATATATCGGCCATTTTATTTGTAAACTACCAAAAAACAATGCTGCCAATGCACGCGCCGTTTTGGAGGGAGCAAACCTGGCAATACCGTCATCTAGCACTTCCGTACTGGCAACACTGTACCGCCGACGCGTTGACGCGTTCCTTCCACCATATTTAAATGTTCACAGGTTACGAATCATTGCAATCTTTCTTCCAACAAATTTCTTCCGATATTTCATATTTTTTCAATAATTTTATATCTTTTGCCGTAACACACAGCGAAACGTGATCTCGCCGGTTCGTTCGAGTCCACCGAGAAACGTCATAAAACGCTGACAGAAACGAGTGTCTCATCGCTACGTCCGGTAACCTATAATTACAGATTCAATGGTAAACAATTATTTCTGGCGGCAAAGGGTCGGCGAATGTAAAACGAGTGCACAGGTTGTCGACTATATTGTCCTTACATCTCCAATCCCCTCGTGTCCCAACATTCTAACAATTTATTCCTTTCCAGTTGCGTTTCTTTTCACTCACAAACACAGCCGTATATATTATGAGTACATTTCCCTCCAAAACGCTCACACGCGCATCAAACTGATACACAAGTGTCGACACTGTCGACTCGTCGAATGTCACGCTCGGAAAATGGTATCGCGCGTACTGATCTTCAACTAGCAAATCAAAAATTATCTACTATTTTCTTTTCTTTTGAAAATATCTATTTCCTCGTTAATATTGATTTCTTGGCTTTCGATATCTACCGACTAGAGCGGTACGTGGTGGCGAGGGAGGGGGTAGTTGCTCGTTTGTATAGCCGTTCTTTATTATCACGTGCAAATTGTTCGATTATCAGTGGGGGAGGGGGTCAATATCATGAACGCGATACACGTGGATACGGAATAAAATGAATTATAGTAAGAACAAAGTTGGCAGAGGAGAAATTGGAATTGAAAGTAAAGATCTAAGGAAAATATATGTACCTAATGTGAAAGATACATAATTATGCTACATATAGAGCATAATGGTAGACTGCGGATTTTCATGCAAAATAAAACTTGTCTGCACCGATTGCAAGTTACAGGAGCAAAGCAGACATTTCCTTCTTTTCGTAATAATTTTAATCGGTTGAAAATAGTACATTTTTTATCTGTACACTTTTTCGTATTTAATAATCGGATTGTTACATATGAAAAATCTGCAAGTAGATAAAAGGGATGGATTGGAGTGGATCAAAAAGGTTCAGTCTGAGTCGGAGTGGGTGGAACAAACTACAAGAAAACAATTAGAATGATCATCGCCGGATTTATAGCTGATGTATCTGACGAGTTATGAGACGTGGGGGCATCTAGGTGGCACGAGAACGGAAACACCGACGTCGACGTTGCTCGGTTGGTCACCGTCGACGCAATAACGCGGACTCAGCAACTGATAAGCAATCCCGCGCGTTAATAGCTCCCGCGCAACGCTTGGCTCAAAGCCAATGCGTACTTCCGGAATCACAATCTTACAGTTATTAATCTAACAATGCTCGTTCATTTATCGCGATTCTTTCAGCTGACTATGCGGCGCGTACCCACGCGCTTTCCCAAACATGATTCACGAAAACGTACTACATACATGAATAGATAAATAACACAAATTCTTGTCGAACACCGTATAGTTTATGTCACTATACGGATCGCATGACGCAATAAAGTGAAAGGATTAATGGTCGAGCTCGAAAGAGAACGAAAAGCTATTGAAAGGCGAGAGCGAGTCGAATGACGGGTTAACTCGTTATCCACGGTTGGAAGGTCAATTATCATTTTTAATAAGAATAACGATGCACTTTATTTTCCGACATTTTATTATGTTTTAATGTGCTACAAATATTAGTAGACTGCGGATAGAAAGAGATAGAAATTAAATCGAATATTATTTCTGCTCTTAATGATTTTAATAGAGGAGAAATCATTAATCATATATTGACATCTTCAATTTTTAAAATTTTTCAACAATTTTGAATTTCATCTTCTCAATTTTGCTATGAATGCATAAAGAAGTCTAGTAATTAGGTTCTTGCATATGAACAATATACGACAATGTTCTCAGGACATGTTCAGCAGGATCAGGAGGATTTATATAACTATATAATACATATAACTCCTCAACAATATTGTTGGAACATCCTGTAAATTAAACTTGAATATTGTATAATGGTATTTATTGTTCGAAATACTTCGTAACATTTGCATTTTAAAATCGGACATTTCATGTGGACTTATTTGACCGTTTCTGTTTCCAGAGGCGATGCCTGTTGCGGGCTGCGCGCTGCGCGTCGGACTCGCGGATTTTTACCGACGATTTGCACGGATTATATCTCGGCTGACGAGATGATTAAAAAGACTTGCGTCCGCTTTAGCGTAGCGTGACCTCTTTTTGACACGGTAAATCCCCGCAGCTTCTTACTACGGCCCTTTCAGAAAAAAAGTTTGCCCACCCCATGGTTAACTGGCAAGCGCCTCGAGCTGTCTGCACGCGCACCTGCCGTTTATATCGCCGTGGCGAGAGGTGAGACGAGAGGCGAGAGCCCGTTTCTTACCACGCGACGAGGACTTATGCCCCCTTGATAGATTACTTTTACCGGCAGTGACTCCGTGTCACTGTACCAAAATAACGTCCCATTCCACCCGGAATCGTCGGATTGTTTAAACAACCGACCCGTTATTTTTTTACGCAACACGGATAAGCGCGTTGCTAATTAATTACCCAGACCTCCGCTTCCGTCAGCGGAAACGGCTGCGTTCGATACACCTCGAGTTTCGACCGTGCAAATCATTCTCTTTTCTTGCTTCTTCGCGATATTTACGCCGCCCTTTAAGACTGTAAAACGAATAAACTTTTAACATACACGGGCTAATACCTTTTTTATAGAGAATTTCGAGTTACACTAATTAATGTATTAAAAGATATGTAATTCCATTAAAACAAAGTTAATTTTCACAGGTCGTTTATCCATTCGTTCGCAAGAAGATGAACAGACTCCGGATCTTTATACAGAATGATCATTTTCTGCGTCTGGCGTAAGGACAGGCTTGAAATCCGCAGTTTAAAGGTGAACATTATCGGAATGTATCCGTCTGGAGACGATTCAACTTCAATCCACAACATTATTCGTTATGGACATGCGATGAGTATGCAACATCAAATCAAACTATTAAGAGAAGCTAAGAGTAGGGTATTTAACTGTTCACATTATTTATGTTTCTCCGTTTAAACAATTGCAGAGTCCACGTTCAGGAAAGAATTCTGCGAGGGAGTTGTCAGTAAGTATTCGAACGAGAAATTCCTAAATGGAGAGAGCGCATCGGTGCGTTTATGTGAGCGAGGCCGGAGAATCAGCGGACAATTGATTGATTCATTCAGTAATTTAGCCGTAGTTATCGCCGCAGTATTATCCGGTCATAAAGTTTTGCCAGGTTTCAGACGACGACGTCCGGGGTCGTGAACGAGAAGATACGGTCGGCGCTGTACGTCCGCGGTTCCTCGATAAATAATTCCCATAAAGCTTGGTCGATAAATCTCGGGCTGGCAAGCAGGAGCATCGATGAAGCGTTTCCGTATCAGGAGACACGGGGACATGTCGAAACCGCGATTTGTAAGACAAATGCGTTGCTCATGTAACTATCTGTTAAGTATGTTTCGCTCGCGCGATACGTTTGAGCGCGACGATCGAGGGTTACGGATCGCCGACGATGCGTAGCCTTCACCATGCTGTTTCTACCACCCCTTGTACCGTCCCTGTCTCGCTCGCTCTCTCTCGTTCGTTCTCTCCTCCCTTTTTTATGAGGAGGAGACAGCGTAGAAGCAGGGAAGAGAGCCGAATCCTGAGGCAGTGGACCGTGAATGCGATACCAGGTCTGCCGGTGCTACGGTATGGGGGTGGTGCCGTCAAACAACCGTTTGTCGACCATCCCTCCATGGTGCAGTCTCATCCTCCGCAGGTCAGTCGCGATTTCTGCGAATCAATTACTGCTGGGTGATATTCCCGCTGCCACAGTGGTCGGAATCGAAAAATTTAGTGACATTTGCCGGACTGAGAATCGCATCTTCTTTAACACTTACCGTACCACGACCGGTCAAATGACCGGTTTCATATTTTTTATTTTTCAATTATTGAAATTATAAAGATGTTTCCATTAGAAATTATTACATACATTTTTTTATTCAAGCACCTATTCTTATCAAAATTGTGAGAAATGTATATCAGTCACCTTTTGTACTCGGTACGGTTAGTGTTGGAAAGTTTACAAATCTTCTGATAAAAGTTTAGAATTTGTTTCCCGGGTTGAAACAACTTCGTACAGTTATTTCAGCATACTTCTCCCGACAACATTACGTGACAATTACCCCTCCCTCGTGCCACTGTTCAAATTAATTGTTGTTTAAAGACCTCAGCGTCGTATCGTTTTACGCTAAAGACAGTTTTGATCGTCTACCTGTCAGCCTACGTCGGTGTTCTCTTTCCTTCAGTCCTGAAACGTGTAACGTATTGTTTACAGTCGTGGCGGCGCAGATGACAGAGACGACAACACATCGCCTCGTTATGCAACGCAGTTTATCATTCACGTGAACGATGAGCAACGGCGCAGTCGGCGGTTCAAAGAAGCGGACACGTGTCGGTGTATTGTTTAGAAAAAGGCGATACGTCGTCGCCTCTGTTAGTCACAAAAGGAAAGGCGATTACAGAGGGGACCCAAGGCGAGACCCAGTCTCTCTCTCTCTCTCTCTTTCTCTCGCTGCCTTGAAAAAATCTACCTGACAGAGGATCGAGGTGTACCGATCCATACACGTTCAGATTAGAGTGCGTCAACTTGTATGTCAGCCCCATTCGAAGACACAACAGATCCCGCGCCTGTTGAAACCGGCGGAGTAAGATAATCACGCTGGTGGTTGCTCGAGTCGTAACCTAGGCGTCGCCGCCTTTTTTCCATCGGTTCTCGAGGCTTAATTAAAAGATGATTACCTAATGAGGGCCATCGATACTCTCGGCATCTATACTCTCTCTCTAACGAGCCTCCCTGTCGCTGGGAACATCTATATAGCGAGCTATAATTTCGAGATCTCTATCTGACCCTTCGCCGCGGCCGGTTCCCCAAAAATGGATCCGTGTCCCGAGAGGGCCGCATCCTTCGCAGCAATTAGTTACCCCCACATTCTTGGCCCCGTTCGCCTAATTTCGGGGATCAGTCAAAAATTAACGATACCATCTATGCATCTATGCCGAATTTTCGTTTCTAAGTAACGCTAGGTTTACGGAACACTAAAAGCGCCAATTCTGTATTACATTGTAAAAATAATAATATACATACACGTACATTTAAAGAAAATTATTCGATGAATCTTTGCAATCTCGATGATCGTAGATTAAAAATATTAGAGCTCGCCATTGTAGCAGGTCCCGTAAACCTAGTACTAATTGTTACAATGTGTAATGCAACAGCATCAATTTCAATCCTGTATTTTAAAATTGTTTTTGCGGAAGGCAAGGGTGCGGAAGTCGACGAATTAAACGAGCAGAAGTAAGGTCCGAGGCGTCGCGCACGTCGTCCCGTGGGGTTAGAGATAGAGATAGAAAAAAAATGATCCCTGACGAAAGGGCGAAATGTTTTCTCGTCCATATATCGCGATCAGTCGTTTCCACGCGATAGATCACGAGTCACGTGCCGGTGCGCGCCGGCTCATCGATCACGATTAGTCCTAGGACTAGCCAGAGGAGTTCATCGATTCCGGAGCCACCCCGAAATCGACTCGCGTAACGACAATTCGTGCGTTCATACGTGCAAGCGATATAGAACACTTTGATGGTGCACGCTCGGAGCAATTGTACGTTACCTTGGTCGATTTCATTGTTGCGAGAAAGTCAGTATGGGAAAGACGCGATAGAAACGCGGGGATTCGCGCAGAAAGATGATACAGGCTTTTGATCTTTAATCCGTGTCTTTGGTCACGGATGCATATTTGAATCTCCCCTGAAAGCCGATGCAACGCCGCGCCGTTCTCCGGAGCAACGAGGCCGACCGGGCCTGAACACGCGTTGCGTGGGGACTCTTTGTTCCCCTTCGTATAAATGTATAAAACTCCGGCGAGCCGGTCCCCGGGGTACTTTGCCGATCCGTTCGACGCTCACTTTCGAATCTATCCGCCAGGGAATTTCGCGTTATGTTTGCCATTCCAGCAGAACGGAACCGTCGGGCTTCTTTGATCCGACGAATCGCCGAGCCGATGGCTTTTAAGCTCGTCGAACCGGACGGCCATATGGTTATCGTAACAATAATTTTATGAAATTGACTATGGTCGGCGGTCTGTACTGCATCTGCGTAAAAATACCTCCAATATTTGATCGTGCCACTTGAATTTTTCAATGACTTTTAAAACAGTAGTATTCGGACACTTTTAACATTAGATAATTATTATCTAATTATTAATTAACATTAGATTTTCCGACAAAATGTTATTGTTTCCAAAACGTTGTTTCCGTGTTTGATTTTTCGCCATACAGCAACGATACGTATGATTACGTATTAGGTACACTGTTTTCCCCCATTCAGTGCACGATGAAGTATTCGGCTACTCATTCCAGAAGGTACCATAAGCTCTCACCACAGCCAGAAGAGGCACAAATGTGACGCGGTACTAATCGCTGCTGCAGCGCGTGTTGCAGTAGTATAGGAGGCTTTTATGGTCCCAAGTGTTTCTCGAGACTGCGAATATCCCTGGCGGCTGAAAAACAGCTAGGCTTCTCAGAAAATCTGGAAAATATGAAGTCGATTACGAATCCGCTGCTCGGTGGAATTATCAATAGACCGAATGAAATAGTCCGACGGCTGTAGTGACATTTTTTTGTCTAACTATGTGGCAAACTAGATAGCAAAAATGTTGAATCTGATGTTGTGTAGGTTGCGCGTCGCGTCGCATCGGTTAGGCATTAGCTCGGGTGATAAACGAACGTGTGGCCGATAAAAAGTCTCGGTAGCAATTCGAGAATAGGCCAGTATAGAGGTCAGAACGGATAGAGGTCGATCCCCGTCTCGTGGAATTAGGCATTAGTTGGCTATGGAGTATAGAGGAACGAAATCCCCTGGCATCCAATAGGATCGAGACGATCTGAAAAGGAGAGGCAAGATAGGAAATAGGAACGAAGGAAAGTCGTCTCTCGCTCTCTGGCTCCCTTTCCTTCGATATCTCTCACTTCAGTGGACAATGAGACAATAGAGAGACGTTTGCGAGACGCGATAGCAGTCGGATTAATTCTCGATCGATTCCAAGGGAACTGTTCTCCCTCTTGAACATCATCACTCTCTCCCTCTCGTGTCGAGTAATTCTTTATTTTAGTCAAATTCTTTTTCTACAGATTGCACATGTTTCTTTTATATATAAAAATATCGTGATCATCGTTTAATTGAAGAATAGAGATCCACGCTTTTTCTATATTGTCGTAGCCTGTAGATTAAATACGTCTGATCTGAACGTTTCGTAAGGGAACGTTACCTGGATCAATCGACTCGCTTCAATCAATTAAGATAAGCGAGGAAGACGCGTCCCGTTTCTCTGCGTTCATGTATTTTTCTTCTCTTACACTTAGTTTTCCTTTTTTATTTATTTATTAAGATCGCGTCAACAGCTAGGTTATTAGTAGATTGCAGATTTTATGCATTTATGACAAAAATGGGTACGTAGGTTGGATGGATAAAGGTTGGAAATTCAACTTGGTTGTCTTGTTTACAAATGCTTACAAATTAGACTGTTTATTAGACTGTTAGTCTAATAATCGACGAGCTGAGAAAAAATGCTGTTCATACGGGCAGGTGGGATCGTTCGTGACGGGGTATCTCGAGTGTGAATAGAATGATCGGTACGTTATCAGAATATCGAGGAGACAAAGAGCAGAAGCAATGTTCCAGGCCTGGCACGATCGTAGAAGCTTTAAGATGAAATCGGCTCGGAGGATCAGGGTGCGGAGGGATGCCACACCGGTGTATCCTTATCCCTGAAAAAGGGCGTCATGCATGGCTCGCACCGGGGTGTCATCTGCACCCCCTAGATATCGCCGTACCGGTACGAGAGTACTGTCGACGATCTTCACGGTCAATATAACGGACGTCGTAAAATCAATTAGCAGCGAATTGTGCCGTAGCCCGGATCGTGTGCGCCGTATACAACGCTCGTAAAGATTTCTCTTCTCTCCGTGTTCTGTGATCTCTTCTCTTCTCGATCGCCAGACCGGTCGCCGGTCGCTCGGTTAGGCTACGAGTTAGGCCCGATCGTTAGGTACTCATTGTTTGTCAAAGATGTTCCCATACGACAAAATCAAATAAATTTTTCAAAATTCGCTCCAACGAATTGAATTTTCAGTACACCAAATTTATCGAGAGAGTTAGGAAGAAGATAGATTTGCCTTTTCCCGTCTCGTACCCACGGCATCATCCTAGAGTTCTAGAGATCGTGAGATATCGAGTTTCACGGTAATTTCGACTATACCGTTGCGCTGCGTCGTGCAGAGAACTGCACAATGTTCCGTTATTGGGATGCTAACAGAAGTATTGCGCATTCAAACTTTGTTTCCTGAAACCGGACACGGGTTCCGACCATTTTGTCCGGCAGTTTCCCATTTCTCGGAACCGCTTACAAAAACCGAACTCTCGAAGTTCCCTAACCAGTAGAAGCAAACAGAAGCGCGACATTCCAACATCAGAATCGTCGGTTTCATTGTAAAACACCTCGGACGACTTAATAGTCTTTGACGTATCGACGAATCTCCCACGTCAATTTCACGCGATCCCGATTTAACAATTTCACGATTAAACTCTGGACTTTTACGCATTTATGATTAGACTCCGGATTTTATGCATTTGTAACAGAAATTAGTAGGTACCATTTTGGACTGTTAGAAGATTAAAAGATTATAATTATTAGTGAAAAATGTAAATTTATATTCGATGATTCGTGCTGATGATTTAGAAGGTTCGTGCCCGATTTGAAAATAAAATTCAATGGTTAAATTTTAAAGAATACAACTTTACTAATCAATTATACACAAAGTCACCATTATTTTGTAATCGTAGAAAATTTAACCATTTTTAACTTCCCGATTTTATAGGGAAGTTATTGTAATTACCCCGGAAATCGAAAATCGATTTTTTAGCAGATCTTCACGTTTCATGGTCATTGCAGTCATTTTAGACTATTTTCAGCAAAATGTTCGTATATGTGTGTGTGTGTGTGTGTGTGTGTGTGTGTGTGTGTGTGTGTGTGTGTGTGTGTGTGTGTGTGTGTGTGTGTGTGTGTGTGTGTGTGTGTGTGTGTGTGTGTGTGTGTGTGTGTGTGTGTGTGTGTGTGTGTGTGTGTGTGTGTGTGTGTGTGTGTGTGTGTGTGTGTGTGTGTGTGTGTGTGTGTGTGTGTGTGTGTGTGTGTGTGTGTGTGTGTGTGTGTGCGCGCGTATGGCCGTTTCTATGTAATCAAATTTTTCGTTAACGTTTTCAGAAAAAGTAACAACGCGATCAGGATGATGAATGATGCAATCGATGTGCCCCGTCGTAACTTAGAGCTGATTAGATTTTGGTCCATATTGGTCAAGTAGTTTTTTAGATTTTTAGTTTTTTTTCGAAAAGAGTTGATTCTACAATGCCATTTATAAGGGAGGACGAATATTTTCCACCAAAGTACCAAACGCAATTACATAACAAAAATTTTTTTCTTCGTTTTTTTTTTAAATTTAAAAAAATTTTTTTTTAGATTTAAAAAAATTTTTTTTTTAACTGATGCTAATGTTACCGCTTGGAATAATCGAAAGTTATTCCAATGCAACAGTGAATTTATCATCTCTACTCCCAAGAATACATTTTGGGAGAATATCGATGAAAGTACAAAAAAAAAACGATGTTAGCGATGTTGGCGAAGGAGTAACGAATCGGGAAGTTCTTTGTGTGACTCTTGGAGAGTCACACACCAAATAAAAAACATTAATATCAGTAGGCCCTACTAGCCATGCGTATCACTAACCCTCTCGCAAGAGCAGTCCTACCTGCGAGCTCGCGAAGCGAGCGAGCAAAAACAACCCTACTCGCGAGCGAGCGTAGCGAGCGAGCAACAATAGCCCTCTAGTTTAATTTTAATTTGACCAATCTTTCACCAAATCTTTAATCAATCTGTAAAATTTAACCATTGAATTTTATTTTCACATCGGGCACGAACTTATGCAATCATCTAATGTTTCTTCTTTTATTTTGCGTAAAGATCCAGAGTCTATTTATGAGGAAATCGAGAACACGCAAAATGACGTGCGATCGTTTACTTTTGAAAATAGGTCGCTGGTTTGTTTTCCGTTGAGGTTGATCGTAAAATTTCCGTCCAGCTAGCAATTCGAAACATCGCACCATGGCGCCGGTTAAAGCGTGAACCGTTCGGGACAAGCACCGGTAATCGAAGCTTTTCGTATTCATTCGTAGATCGGTGTGGCAAATTAGTAGCGTGATATTGGTTCACTTTAAATTTCCCGTAAGTCCCTTTCACGAGCGACAATGGGTTGGTTAATGGCGTCCTTTGAATTGTTCGGCTGATCTCTCTGAAGCGCGGCGCGGCGCGGCAGTAAATATTATCGAGTGGCCACCGCGCCACCGGCCACGGATGTGTGTCGAGTGTCGGTGAATTGATGAGATTGCCGTGAAGTTTCTTCGTTCGTTTTCCCGTCCCTTCTTCTTCATTTCTTTACCCACTTCCCAGTTTTTTCCCGTGGAGGAACGCTTTCTTCGAGGAACGCCATCCACCCCCGCGCCTCTGACAAATCTTCGAACGGGGAAGGGAGAGATGCATGGGACCCCGTAACTGTAACCGATCGAACGAATTCTGCGTGACGACCGAGTCATTGTGTCTGTTTACCAGCCAACCGATTTCCACGGGGTTTTCAACATTTGCCACGAATGCCGCCCACGTAAAAATGCACTCATTTTTCGGAAGGTTAATTATTTCGAATTACTTCGAAACGTGGGAAAAATGTTGTTCTGCTAGAATTGTTTTCGGAAACGTTGGGAAAGTAATTCTAAGAACAGACAGCTTTCACCGAGAAGTCTCAATGGTGAAAACTGTATGAATTTCTGAGTTCAATTTTACACTGTATACGCGTGTACATGTAAGCAAGACAACGCAGGGCCAAATCGAGGGAAATTTTTGCTGAATCGAAGGTAAGACCCTTTATGAAGGCATCGCCAAGGGATTTCGGCCTCTTGGATTCCTACAGATCCTTTATTAAACGGTTCTGTGTACTTTGGAGAGGGTGAGTATTAGGCACGCGACCATCGTAGTTGGTCAAGAGGGAGAAGAGTCTTCAATTTTGAGTCACGAACTCTCCATTCTTCAGTCAAAACGCACGATTTTTATCTAATTTGTTAAACTCAGTGAATCAATCGACGAGTGAATACATCGGTATCCGAGTCAATGAAACAATTAATGAATCGTCGAGTCGATGAATCCATCATCGAGTCAATAAATCAGAACCGAGTCAATGAATCCATCGACGAGTTAATAAATCAGTACTCAAGTCAATGAAACAATTAATAATCGTCGAGTCAATAAATCAGTCCCTAAATCAGTCGAGTCAACGAATCCATCGACGAGTGAATAAATCAGTACTCGATGCAGTGTAATATTTCATCAACCGACCAGTCAATAAATCAGTATTCGAGTCAGTGAAATGTTTAATCAATCGACGAGTAAATAAATCAGTACTCGAGTCAATGATATAATTAATCAATCGTTGGTCAATGAATCCATCGTCGAGTCAATAAATCAGTACTCGAGTAAATGAAACAATTAATAATCGTCGAGTCAATAAATCATTACCCGAGTCAATGAATCCATCGACGAGTTAATAAATCAGTACTCAAGTCAATGAAGCAATTAATAATCGTCGAGTCAATAAATTAGTACCCGAGTCAATGAAACAATTAAATAGTCGAGTCAATGAATCAATCGACGAGTCAATGGACCTATTAATTGAATTTCGCATTAGATACACGAAACGAGTTTCAGAGGACTGAGATAACATCTTGATCCGAAAAAGTATTCCAAAAATCACTGACAAGGAGCGCGAAGCAAAGGAATATTGCTACAAATTCGTGGAAAAAAATCTAGAAAAATGTCACTCTATCGAGTAGACGATGAATTCCATTTTGTTTTCGTCACAGGATAGAAACAACTAGTAAATTGTGCAAGTTTTTATCGACGCTGGGATCTTTCGCTGGAAAGAGAGGCGTCCGTGAAAAAGCGAGATAGCCTACGTAAAAGTTTAATGTCCTTTGTGCGAGCGTCACCCGTTACAACGCAACGTTCCTTTGCCCGGTAAAAGTCGAAATGAAGGAAGTTCTCCTCTGAATTCTATTTCCTTCGTCAAGCGGTTTGCACCTTGACTATCTCTTCGCTCTTCTTCTCCCGTCGACCCGCCCACACTGCTCTTCTCTTTTCTCTTCTCTTCTCCTCTCCACTCTTCACCTTGCCTGGAAAATATGACCACCTTCCAGCAACGAATTAAGTCGTTTTCACTCATAATTGCCGTCCAGCGTAACAACCCTGCGGCCCAACAGCCCGCAACAAGCATAATCGTGTAGAGTGTAAGTACACCTTGATCAAAAGTGACCTCGATTCATCCAATTCTATCCTGAGAAACCATTAACTTTTTAATCCTATCGAGCTGGATACGATTCTATGAGAGCCAATCTTTGCCTACAACAATCTACTTTTACATATTTTTCGACTTATCAGATGATTGCACAAGCTCGTGCCCGATTTTCATGGATGCTGCAAACTGTGCTGCACGGCGGAATGTAAAAAAGAAATTATATAGTCACCATCCTTTTCGAATTGTAGAAAAGAGCCATTCAGATCCAGTGGCGGTTCAAGTCAAGTGGAGGCCCCAAGCGGTAAAAATTTTAGGGCCCTCAAACGCAAGTTAGAAATAGAAGTTGCAAGAAAACTCTCATAAACTTATTAACAAAAAAAAGAAAAGTAACGAAATATTTCAGACTGTTGCACATTACATAAATTTATTTACTATTCGGGGCCCTATAGTAGATCTGCCACTGTTCAAATCTTTACCAACAACGATCTACTTTTAAATATTTTCCGATCTATCAGATGATTGCACAAGCTCGTGGCCAATCTTCATGAATGTCGCAAACTGTATCGCACGGCAGACTGTAAAAAAATTATATAGTTCCTATTCTTTTCTAATTGTAGAAAAGAACAGTGACTACATAATTGATTAATAACGCTGTACTCTTTAAAATATAACAACTGAATTTTATTATTGAACTTATGCAATCGTCTAATACTTCTTTGAGATCAACATTCGTTCGTTCATCTATTGAACTTGATAGAATTCAAGCGATAATTAGTGTTGCAGTTGCTGGCGAATTTGTCCAAGCTGTTCTGTTCCGTTGTAGCCCGTCGCGCGTCGTTTCCGAGTTCCGAGACGGATGAATTAAACGAGAAGCGAATCGTGCGTGCGGGGGAGGATCGCGGTAGTAAATCGGCGAGGAAATCCCTGCACCCCGTTACCCTTTTTCCATCCCCGCGTACGCCCCCGCGTTTCCTCGAGACACTCAGCCCATTCAGGCAGCCGGGGCGGCGTTTTCCGCGAGACAATTGTCGGGCGCAACGCAATAATTGCATAATTCCCGCCACACTTGGCACTCGCCGGAGGTGGTCGGTGGGCATGAAGTGGTTCAGCCGCGAAAGGGTGGTAGCCACCGAATTGCAGGTTGTAAGTTGTGTGGCTACAAGAAGAGGCCACCTTTATTCGAGCCAGGGCGAGGCACGACCACCCCCGGCAAGAGGACGAAACTCGCGGCTCACGCGTTACGCTACGAATCGAACCATTTGTATTAGTCATTACATGATTGTATACGTTCGTGTCTAATTAAAAAAAAATTATATAGTCACCATTCTTTTCTAATTGTAGGAAAGAATTCTTTAAAATTCTTTAAAAGTATTCTTTAAAATTTAACCATTGAATTTTATTTTCAAATCGGTCATGAAATTATGCAATCATCAAGTACACAATTTCCATCGTTTTTGTACGGTACACGGAGCTCGAAAATAATTTAATATTACATACTATACTATACATTGTTTTATAAAAATGACAACACTGAATTTATTTGAATTTCTTGCAATTTTTATGACAATGCGTGCTTGAATGCAATATAATAGATAATTCTGAGTATCCTTGCAACTGCAATGATTATATAGGAAAAAAATATATAAAAAGAATGTTTAAAAACCTCGCTTATATTAAAATGCACTAAAAAGGAGAAGATAATTTTTTTAAACATTAGTGACTGTAAATGAAAGCGTGGAGCGCCCACGAAGATTACTAATGTCATTAACGTCTAAAAAAATTATTTTCTCCTGTTTAGTGCATTTTAATATAAGCGTGGTTTTTAAAAAGCTTTTTTTCTATATTATTTTATTTTCTACTTGTTAGTCTTTTTTAAATGGAACGCAAGATATAGTAATACTGGTATGAAATAGTAAGATATAGAAACGCAAGATATGGAAATACGCGAGAAAGAATGAGGGGATTAGTCCGAGAGATGATATCTCTTGATGGAGTCCGAAATTGTCCGAAATGGAACTGAATGAACGGAACACCACACTGACTGAGCTCCTTCGGTGCGAAATGGGTCAGTGGAGTGGGGATTAGTCGGAGTGGGAACGCGTAGTGGAGTAGGGAGCACTGGCGCGCGGAGTGGGGATCGCTGAACGCGATGACGTACCACCGAGTGTCGCGCGACGAGGTGTAACGGTTAATATTAAAATTTTTTTTCTCCTGAACGCACGGTTTTTTTAAAAATTTGTTTTTTAATATTGCATTGTCATCCAGTTCTGAGCTATGTTTAAAGTTTCACGTCTCTAGCTCATCGGGAAGTGGTTTAAAATTCGATTACAAGATTTGACGCATACAACAACAACGACAACTCGGCAAGCTAATATAAGCGTGGTAAAAATCACATTGGTCATTTGACGGGCCGTGGTACAGTTAGTGCTAGTCGCGTTTCCTCAAGAAATCAACTTCTTACAATCATCGAACGAATATAGAACTTTTTATATCACTTCTGCGTTTAGCAATCGATGCAGACAATTTTTATTTTGCATAAAGATTTGCATGTAAATTTGCGCGTATTTCGTTCGACCCCGAGGTAGACGCGCGCGGATACACGTCGAACAATGCCTTTATGATTGAGCGCCGCAGAGTTAGGCTATTGTCGATGACTCCGGCTACTAAATAGAATGACTTACTGTTTGCGGTGTCTTGGGTTTAGGGGAGCAGCCGAGACTTAATCGCGGAGCACAGACTCCGATTTAGCGGACGCAAATGAACTTTTGCGAATGGGGGCTGAGATAATGCGTAGTTATTAATAGACCGAGAATGTTTACGCGTCGACAAATTTATTGCAATCTTTAAAGATGTTTAAAGATGAATTTATTGGCATGATTTCTAATCGAAACGATTCTAGTTCAAGGTTTATTGCAATCTTTAAAGATGTTTAGAGGTGAATTTATAGGCACAATTTCTAATCGAAACGATTCTAGTTCCATGTATATTGCAATCTTTAAAGATGATTCTATTTGGCAAAGTTTCACTTTCGAAGGTGGAAGAAGCGATTAGGCTGTCCATATTATATGTACAGTGGGTCGTAACGTCTGGTTATGTTCGGTATCTTCGTTCATTAACGAAGTACAGCTTTCAACCAATCGCACGAATCGTTTTTCTAATCGAAACGATTCTAGTTCCATTTATATTGCAATCTTTAAAGATGATTCTATTTGGCAAAATTTCACTTTCGAAGGTGGAAGAAGCGATTAGGCTGTCGATATTATATGTACATTGGGTCGTAACGTCTGGTTATATTCGGTATCTTCGTTCATTAACAAAGTACAACAGCTTTCAACCAATCGCACGAATCGTTTTTCTAATCGAAACGATTCTAGTTCCATGTATATTGCAATCTTTAAAGATAATTCTATTTGGCAAAATTTCACTTTCGAAGGTGGAAGAAGCGATTAAGCTGTCGATATTATATGTACAGTGGGTCGTAACGTCTGGTTATGTTCGGTATCTTTGTTCATTAACAAAGTACAGCTTTCAACCAATCGCACGAATCGTTTTTCTAATCGAAACGATTCTAGTTCCATTTATATTGCAATCTTTAAAGATGATTCTATTTGGCAAAATTTCACTTTCGAAGGTGGAAGAAGCGATTAGGCTGTCGATATTATATGTACATTGGGTCGTAACGTCTGGTTATATTCGGTATCTTCGTTCATTAACAAAGTACAACAGCTTTCAACCAATCGCACGAATCGTTTTTCTAATCGAAACGATTCTAGTTCCATGTATATTGCAATCTTTAAAGATAATTCTATTTGGCAAAATTTCACTTTCGAAGGTGGAAGAAGCGATTAAGCTGTCGATATTATATGTACAGTGGGTCGTAACGTCTGGTTATGTTCGGTATCTTTGTTCATTAACAAAGTACAGCTTTCAACCAATCGCACGAATCGTTTTTCTAATCGAAACGATTCTAGTTCCATTTATATTGCAATCTTTAAAGATGATTCTATTTGGCAAAATTTCACTTTCGAAGGTGGAAGAAGCGATTAGGCTGTCGATATTATATGTACATTGGGTCGTAACGTCTGGTTATATTCGGTATCTTCGTTCATTAACAAAGTACAACAGCTTTCAACCAATCGCACGAATCGTTTTTCTAATCGAAACGATTCTAGTTCCATGTATATTGCAATCTTTAAAGATAATTCTATTTGGCAAAATTTCACTTTCAAAGGTGGAAGAAGCGATTAGGCTGTCGATATTATATGTACATTGAGTCGTAACGTCTGGTTATGTTCGGTATCTTCGTTCATTAACAAAGTACAACAGCTTTCAACCAATCGCACGAATCGTTTTTCTAATCGAAACGATTCTAGTTCCATGTATATTGCAATCTTTAAAGATGATTCTATTTGGCAAAATTTCACTTTCGAAGGTGGAAGAAGCGATTAGGCTGTCGATATTATATATACATTGGGTCGTAACGTCTGGTTATATTCGGTATCATTGTTCGTTAACGAAGTACAGCTTTCAACCAATCGCACGAATCGTTTTTCTAATCGAAACGATTCGAGTTCCATGTATATTGCAATCTTTAAAGATGATTCTACTTGCCGAAATTTCACTTTCAAAGGTGGAAGAGGCTGTCGATATTTTATGTACATTGAGTCGTAACGTCTGGTTATGTTCGGTATCTTCGTTCATTAACGAAGTACAGTTTTCAACTAATTGGACGAATCGTTTTTCTTCTCGATAGAATTTATAATTTATAGTTACGATTTCTAATCGAAACGATTCTAGTTCCAGGTTGTATCGCATCGGGAACAATGAATTATAGGACGATCCATGGACAGACGATGATTAGGTTTTCGGTTTCCATGTCGGGGGTACTAATTGTGTGCCGTGGGACGCCGTTATGACTAAATTAGTATCTGGGAAATCGTCTGCAGTATCGGGTAAATTATTCCCAAGGCTTTCGTCATCGTGGAGTGCAAGGAAACCGTATTGGAAGATCGTTGGACTGAATAGATCACGATTATTCCGCTCGATCGACGAGATGTTGAGTTATGCCGACACCAGACAATTATTCTCGATAGAACCGGCAAACTTCGGCGCGAGGCTAAATAAGCTGACGAGTTCGATGAATTCTTTCGTTCTAGCCCGATTTTTCCTATGCGCAAGCAATCTCGATCGAAACCCAATACGCTTTATACAGTGTGTCCCACGAACTCTGTCCATTTGAATATCTTGGTTATTTCAAACGATACGAGAGAATGTTACGTACAGAAGTTGTAGGGTTTAAGAAACTACACATATGTAATATGGTATAAATGGTGTTCTTGCAAGTGGAGGCGTACGGAAGATATAGAGGTCCTATATCTAAATATATATCGAAATATATCGAATGTCCAATTTTTTGGACATTCGAACAGTGTAACTTTATAGTTAATTGAGGCATTCGTGATATCATTGTATAGAGCCTAGTCGAATTTACTTCTATAAATATTCTTCTGAACGATCAAAGATGTCTGTACCATGTCAATGAAATTTTATAATTTTCTTAAAATCGTTATTGCGAGAATACTGCATTCATTAGTTATGAATACGGTACACAGTCGGTGGACAATAAAATATATAAAAAAAACTTTTTACAAACCACGTTAATTTTTTTTGCTGGTTCTCCATGAAATACCAAAATTTTAAGCAATTAGTTCAAAATTTCTTCTGTTATAAAATTAGTGTCGGAATAGATAGAAAAATTTAATATAAATTTAAATAAAATCATGACATTAGTGACTATAAATAAAAGCGTAGAGTGCCCACGAAGATTTTCGTTAATATATGTATATATATATTTTCGCTCCACGTTTTTATTTTATGTAGTCACTAATGTTATGATTTTATTTAAATTTATATTAAATTGTTCTATCTATTTCGACACTAATTTTATGACAGAAGAAATTTTGAACTAATTGCTTACAATTTTGGGGAAAAATATTATTAATTGTTTCACTGGATTCGGTATTTTATGGAGAACCAAGAAAAAAATTATTTTCTCCTTTTTAGTGAATTTTAATATAAGCGTGGTTTTTAAAAAGTTTTTTTATATATTTTATTTTCTACTTTTATTGTCATCGGAGGCAAGTGTGTATACAAAATTTCAGCAAGATTGGACTATGGGAAGAGGTTTAAAATCCGATTACAAGATTTGACACGTACAACAACAAGGCAAGTTAATATAAGCGTGGTAGAAATAAGCGAGCACCCTTCAGAAGCTTCGAAACGAACAAAATATGTGACTAATCGAATAACGGACGATTACGTATCGAAGAAAATTTAATTCGAACATTGCCGAAGACTGGATCGGCCAGACACGGCAACCACGATCGTTTCCTCACGGTTTTGTGAACGGGAGAGTTATAGACACCGGCCGACCTCTCCTTCCGAGAGCTAATTAATTTTTATAACCCCAGCCAGGTCCGTCCCGTACATTCCTTGGCCCGATCCTACGCGAGGAATATTAATGGGCCCAGGCTCTCGTTTGCTTTGCGCAAAGGATTTCGGTCTTGGTCCTGGTCCCTTGCTCTATTTGCGAATAATCCTCCCTTCAACTCGCCCACTGACCATTTCATCGTTCCTGGAGACCCGTAGCCGTGGACAAATTGAACAAAACCGAAGAATAGGCTCGAGTTGAATGGAGTCTACCACTAGAACAGCCTGGCTATGCACGTCAAAGGACACTGGACTTAAACGTTAAACGATTCGCAAACTGACCATGAAAATCGTGAAACAACCTGACCGGTTGCATTTTAATGAGACCCTGTATCAACCTCCGAAAGGACTCGCGGGAGGTCTTGCGAAGTTAGCAGTTGCACAATTTACATACTGTTTCCCTCGATTAGAACATTTCTTTAAGGCTCGGAGTTCCACCATTTTGAGGAGTTCCAAATTGCTGTACCATTATTCGAAACATTGTTTACGTTATTAATAGACAGCGGATTAAATGCATTTATGACAAAAATGAATTAGGAAAATTCAAAAATACAGTTATATTACTTTCAACCTACTAAAAAGATTAAGAAAGAAACTAAATTAATGCGTAGAAATGGGTAGAAAATTTTTATTTTGCATAAAGATCCGCTGTCTAGTTATTAAGTATGTTGGTAAGTATTGTATGAGTTATTATATCAATTTTTATATCCATAAAATGAAAAAATGCGTCTTTCAATGCGTTTTTGACGATGTCAAAATCGCCCCAACGCGGACTTATAAAATTTTGATTTGTGAATTCTAAATATTACTTCTCTGGAAATCACTTTTATGAAATAAATACATTATTGTCCAAAAAATTTTGAGAGCAAATCGCTAGGTCCGTTTGTCAGTTCCAGAACTGACCCGCATTGAACGTGTTAAAATAGCTCCGAGTGCAAAGGGCTAATTCTTCTGTCAACAGCCAAAACTTTGTAGGACGTTCTGTCGAGTTGGGACGAAAGTTCGTAGCGTTTTTAAAACGTAAAACAATTATTATTAGGAGACTAGTACGTTTAAAAGACATTATTTGCTCGAAGCGACTTATCGAAGTCATCGTAGTCACCGTAAGGGTATCTTTATCGCAATAAATCGATGAGAATCGAATTAGGAAGCACCTAAAGCAGATCTGTCGGTAACGAATAACAAAAGAAATGAATTTTGACCAGCATGCGACGTCGACAGCCCTCGTCCGAACCCTTCCACCTTTCATTTGCGAAGCGGATGCACCTTAAGCTGTTTACAGCCACTGTTTCACCGTTTATAACCGGCTCCTTTAACGCGCCGCCGCAGCTAATTGTCGTGTACCTGCGCTTTATGGTTGCTGCGCAGGCTGTGCTCTATTCCTAAAGAGCTTCGCGACAATAAAAAAATCTCTTCCTCAATGGCATCGAGCGTTAATCATCGCTGTTTTATAGCCAATTCAGTTTTAGTGGTTAGACCACCCTATTTCTCGGTCAATTTTTATGGGAAACCACTCGATGGTTGCAGTGACCACTTTGGACAGCTTTGTGCCGGTTCCTCTTCAGGTGCTGCCGGCTGCTCTTTTGCCAGGTCCGCGTTTGGTCGTCGCAAACATTCCGGAAACCTGATGCAGTGGCGGCTGCATCTGTCGTTGCAACTAGGGCTGTTACTTTTCCGAAGCTTCGACTGTTCGAAGATTCGAAGGAACGGATGTGTTATTATATCATATATTATTATTGGGTTGGCAAGAAAGTAATTTTGGTATTTTCAGGTGAAATTTAAACCAATTTTTTTATTCAGGCAATGAACTTTCACCAATGATAATGACCTGAAATCGCACTTGGATCAGTTCTTTGCCGATAAGGACCAGAAGTTTTATGAGCGCGGAATCGTGAAGAAAAGAACGTCGAACAAAAAAAATTGGGTATTATGTCACCCTTAAAATATCGAAATTACTTTCTTGCCAACTCAATATATCGCAAGAAGTCTCATTGTTTACAAACACGACGCGCGTTATACACTCAGGAAGATAAGTACACCGTTTAAAACAGAATAACTCTTTTTTAATTATACCAAATGACCTGATGTTTTGTAAGCAATCAGAAGCATTGGTTTACTGAATGACGTGCAAAGAATATTTTCTAAAAATTACAATTTACAAGGTTGCATGCAAAAATAAAACAGGCAGTTTTTAAAACTTTTTTATTTGGGCCCTTAATAAAAATTTGAAATATATGTTTTGTAGATCTATAGTAGTTACACACCTGCTGAAAATTTCATCGAGATCGATTGACATACGAGCTACAAGCGGTTAAAAATTGTGAAAATGTACAAAATCGTACATCTTTCGATGCGTGCCGTTTTTTCAACAAATTTGAAAAGTGTATAACTAACATAGATCTACAAAACATATTTTTTAAATTTGCATTAGGGACGCAAATAAAAAAGTTTTATAAAATGCTTTATTTATTTTTGCATGTAACCTGAACAATTGTAATTTTTGGAAAATCTTTTTTGCACGTCATCTAGTAAACCAATGCTTCTAATTGCTTACAAATAATCAGATCGTTCGGTACAATTATTGTTGTATTTGGTACAATATACAAAAGTTATTCTGTTTTAAAGGGTGTTCAAACTCGGTTTTCTCGAAAATGATGCCTTACAAAAATTTTATTATACAGGGTGGTCCACCTAAATACGGCCACCTAAATATCTCCTCCAATTGTGGGGCTAGAAAAAACATTTTGTGTACTATTTGAATGCTTTGAAGGAACCATTATATTGCAAACAATATTTTTTACCGAAGGTCATTTTTTTCGGAGTTATCAAGGTCATCGATGTTTTTTGATACGTAACTACATTTTTATTTTATTGCACCGTGTAACTGATCGAAAAATACATTCAGATATGTATAATAACATGACCTTGAAATGACCTTGATCTTCGAAAATTAAAGTTTTACCTTCAGTTCAAGCTCAAAGTCATGTTTTTTTAAATATCTCAATGTATTTTTCGAACAATTACACGGTGCAATAAAATAAAAATGTAGTTACTTATCAAAAAACATCGATGAGCTTGATAACTCCGAAAAAAATGACCTTCGGAAAAAAATATTCGTGCCAGATATTTGGTCCATTGACACTATGCACATTACGTAACAAATATATTTTGCATCACACTAACCTGAAGAGATATGTAGGTGGCCTTACCTAAACGAACCACGCATAGGAACACGTTTTCGAAGATCAAGGTCATTTCAAGGTCATGTTATTATACATATCTGAATGTATTTTTCGATCAGTTACACGATGCAATTAAAAAAAATGAATCAAGGTTATCAAAAAACATCGATGACCTTGATAACTCCGAAAAAAATGACCTTCGGTAAAATATATTGTTTGCAATATAATGGTTCCTTCAAACCATTCAAATAGTACACAAAGTATTTGTTCTAGCCCCACAATTGGAGGAGATATTTAGGTGGCCGTATTTAGGTGGACCACCCTGTATATTTTGTTCTTATTTTTTCATAAAGAATCTGATGCCCTGATGCCCGCTTGTACATGTTATTCGGTCGCAGCCTGTATGTACGACATGTTTGTTTGGCGATACGGAACCGAAAAAACCTAAACAAGAGCAACATCTGGTTGAATTTATAAAATCTAAAATGCACGGAGTTAATTTTTGGTAGTGTGGAAGAAATGCTACTTCATGGGTGCAGGTCCTACACTGTAGGATGACGGTGACCAGCTAGGAAGGACGAAGGACAGTCCAGAGTGCAAAGCGATCTGGGTTACCCGTTGCAAAACGGATTTTACGAGTCGGTTCAGGTTAGGGAGTTCTTTATGGCACTCAGGAGCGTGCACGCGGAGGTGGCTCGTCCTCCACGGACCTTCGAGGGTCGAACAATCGAGTGGGCCGGGAACTACCTACTCGTTTACGGACTCTCACCTCCCCTACAGCACCCCTCTCTTTCTCCCTTCTACGAGTCATAACCACAAGGAGTACAATGGGTGGAAACCACCGGCGGCTTTTCACCGGCACTTCTTCGTCCCGCCAATTAATTTCCGTGGCGGTGATCCCGGTCGAGGAGGCCACTCGAGGGCTGCCGATGGACCAGCACAAGTCTTCAAGTAGAATACCATTCTACAAGCAGTTCCTAAGGGTTGCATGCTGGGCCCGCTTCTGTATCTTTTACACACTTCGGATTTACCTAAGCGTCGATCGGCAAAGCTCGTCGAGACTTTTGTTATGCCTGTCACGATTCACTGGAATTTTCTCGAGAAAGATTTGAAAACGGAACCAGGTCGTTTAGGATGTCCCGACACATTGGAATCTTATCATTTTTATTAGCGATAACTCTTTAATACTCAACTACAATAAGTTATAAAGGCATCGGTAATAAAACCTGGGTTTACAGAGGTCGAAGGTCCAGTTCTTTGTAATTCACAGTATTCGAGTGAAATTACGTATGATGATTAATTCGTGTTCAAGCCAATTCAGTGTTTTTATTAGGTGTACACAGAAGTCTTAGTCTTCTTTTCGACTTACTTGTGCTAAAAGTCCATGTTGAAGTTGTTTATTTAGACAAATTGCAGTTCCAACAACATTTCTTTTCTTTTCAGGGACCTCTTAGTCTTTTTTTCAATTTTCTTATATTTGCACGCGACGTGCAAGGTATATTGCCAGTCCGTGTTGAAATTGTTTATTTAGACAAATTGCATCTTTTTCCAACAACATTTTATTTCTTTTCAGAGACCTCTTAGTCTTTTTTTCAATTTTCTTATATTTGCACGCGACGTGCAAGATATATTGCCAATCCATGTTGAAGTTGTTTATTTAGACAAATTGCAGTTTCAACAACATTTCATTTCTTTTCAAGGACCTCTTAGTCTTTTTTTCAATTTTCTTATATTTGCACGCGACGTGCAAGATATATTGCCAATCCATGTTGAAGTTGTTTATTTAGACAAATTGCAGTTTCAACAACATTTCATTTCTTTTCAAGGACCTCTTAGTCTTTTTTTCAATTTTCTTATATTTGCACGCGACGTGCAAGATATTATATTGCTAGTCCGTGTTGAAATTGTTTATTTAGACAAATTAAATTGCCAATAACATTTCATTTCTTTTCAATGAACTCAGTTTCTTTTTTAATTTTTCGTTCACTTTCGAGATATTGTCATTTTAAGTTTTGATCACTAATCCTGATCATAGGACATCGGTAAAATGAATTTTTTTTGAGCCTGTCGAATTTGTTTTCATGACTTCTTTTCTGGTAAATACTATACTCTGCAGCTCAATTAACGCATAAACTAAAATTTTTTACATTGTGGCATGCGGCGTTTTTCCTTATAACCACAGATATTTGCACAGGACATGCAAGGTATGTTACCAGTCCACGTTGAAATTATTTATTTAGACAAATTGAATTTCCAACATTTCACTTCTCTTCAATGAACTCTTATGTTAGTCCTCTTTTCAATTTTCTTATATTCGCACGTGACATGCAAGATATGTTACCAGTCGATGTTGAAGTTGTTTATTTAGACAAACTGCATTTCCAACAACATTTCATATCTTTTCAATTAACTCTTATGTTAGTCTTCTTTTCAATTTTCTTATAACTGCACGCGACATACAAGGAATGTTACCAGTCCACGTTGAAGTAGTTCATTTAGACAAGACTGCATTTCCAACAATATTTCATATCTTTTCAATGAACTCTTTCTTTTTAATTTTCTTATACAGGGAGGTCCGTTTAAATACGAACACCTAAATATCTCTTCAGGTTATTGTGATGCAAAAAATATTTGTTACGTAATGTGCATGGTGTCAATTGACCAAATATCTGGCAAGAATATTTTTTCCAAAGGTCATTTTTTTCGGAGTTATCAAGGTCATCGATGTTTTTTGATAGATAACTACATTTTTATTTTATTGCATCGTGTAACTGATCGAAAAATACATTCAGATATGTATAATAACATGACCTTGCAATGACCTCGAACTTAGAAAATTGGCGTTCCTTTGCGCGGTCCATCTCTTTAGGCTATTGTGATGCAAAAAATATTTGTTACATAATGTGCATATTGTCAATGGACCAAATATCTGGGAAGAATATCTTTTTTCAAAGGTCATTTTTTCGGAGTAATGAAGGACATCGATGTTTTTTGATAGATAACTACATTTTTATTTTATTGCATCGTGTAACTGATGGAAAAATACATTCAGATATGTATAATGACATGATCTTGACCTTGATTTGAAGGTAAAACTTTAATTTTCGAAGATCAAGGTCATTTCAAGGTCATGTTATTACATATAACTGAATGTATTTCTCGATCAGTCACACGATGCAATAAAATAAAAATGTAGTTATGCATCAAAAAACATCGGTGACCTTGATAACTCCGAAAAAATGACCTTTGGAAAAAAATATTCTTGCCAGATATTTGGTCCACTGATAAATGCACATTATGTAATAAATATTTTTTGCATAACAATAGCCTAAAGAGATGGACCGCGCAAAGGAACGCCAATTTTCTAAGATCGAGGTCATTTCAAGGTCATGTTATTATACATATCTGAATGTATTTTTCGATCAGTTACACGATGTAATAAAATAAAAATGTAGTTATCTATCAAAAAAACATCGATGATCTTGATAACTCCAAAAAAAAGGTTCTTCGGAAAAAAATTCTTGCCACATATTTGGTCCATTGACACCATACACATTACGTAACAAATATTTTTTGCATCTCAATAATTTTTGTAGGGGACATGCAAGGTATGTACCAGTCGACGTCGAAATTGTCTATTTAGCCAAATTGCATGGCCACAAAACATTTCATTTCTTTCGAACGAACTCTAGAACCGCGTTAAAGTCTAAACGAGGTATTCCGCATCATTGACCGACCGTTCTTTCAGGTCCAAGGTGGAATATATCATCGGCGGCAGTGCACCGGAAGCCAAGGGGACCAAGCACCGTTAGGGGATGGCATCTATTCCAGCTGGAAAACGTCGAGGATTCTATGGAGTCTAGTCGGTGGAAAAATTGAAGAGCCTAGAATCTAGAGAGAGAAAGAGAGAACCGTGCTAATTCGCGCGACAATGCTTCTTCCCGTTGCACACCGGCGCGGTGCGGCGAGAGGCTCGGCTCGGCGACGAAAGTTTATCGCGCGGCTCGCGAAAAACGACCTTTGGCTGGCCGCCAATCGCGGCACGATCTTCCGGGGGCTCATGGCCAATCACGGGGAACGCTCGCGTCGCGTCGCACGGACTTGCATAATTTATTATCGACGAACGTTTTCGCCGCCGCCGACGTCCGACACCGTCACCGTCACCAGAAATTCTAGCTCTGGCCGCGGCGAAACGAATGCTGACCTTGCACCACGCGATCATTGTCATTCGACTCCTTGTCCGGTTGTCGGACGATGATCCCGACGCAGGCCCCGGAAACCACATATGTATCGGGTTATTGCAAATGTCTTGATACGTTTCTAACGCATGGTGTTATGCCTGCAACAGTGGGATTGCATCGAACAAATGGTATACAGGTTGTCTCAAAAATGCTGTACTTACTTTAAACGAGTAATTCCTCAGGTGTGTTACTTTTTCTTTTGCGAAAATCTTCTCCGTGGTTTCGTTAAGGAGTTATTCGCGAAATGCACAGAGCGAACCAATCAAAGCGCGGCTGCAGCTGATTTTCAGAATACGTACAACTGATACAGATCTACGAAACGTATTTTTTAAATTTCAAATTTAGGTCCACAGAAAAGAGTTATGAACAAAAACTATTAGTGTTTTCTCTGTTATTCGTCATGTGGCAGAGTTGTGCTAATTCAATTGCACAATTGAATTACATTGTATTTCAATTATAATTCATGAATTACATAATTCACGTCTTTCAATTAATTCAATTACTAACAAGGTAAGGACCCCAAGTATCCGACTTCGATTTTGATAATCTCTTGCGAGACGATGGTATATGGAGCCCTAATGATGTCTGCAAAATATTAGGTGTAGTTACTCAATAGCTTGAAAGATATAAACAATTGAACTTTCACGCAACCTGCTTGCGCGGCTAATGGAACTTCGAAAACTTGAAAGTTTAATTGATTATATCTTTAAAACTATTCAGTAACTACACGTAAAATTCTGCAGACATCATTAGGGATTCATATACCATCGTCTCACAAAAAATTATCGAAATCGAAGTCGGACACTTAGGATCCTTCCCTTGTAAGTATTTTAATCAGATGTGTAATTCAAATACAATATAAAAATATAGCTCTACAAATTATAGCTCAGAACTTTGGAAAAGTGCGATATATTTTTGTTTTTCTTTCATATACTTGTTTGCTGTCTATGCGGCGTAGTTTCTATTCCTCGTCCTCGTTCACAATACGTAACGCTATTTTATAATTGTACTTCAATTGCAATTACGAATTACATCGTAATTTAATTACAAAGTACTTTATAATTGTACTCCAATTGCAATTACGAATTACATTGTAATTTAATTGAATGAAGATCTGAATTATAAATTACAACATGACTGAATTACAATGTAATTCAATTACCTTGTAATTATAATTCCTGGAGTAATTCAATGCTAATTCTGCACAACTCGGTCACGTAGTAAACTCAATGTATTCATTTTTAAATTTCCACATTACAGGTCCGCATAAAGAAGTTATGATCTTAGTATTTTCTTAATATTTTACAAACATTTTTCGCGTCATTGAGTAAACTAATTATTCTAATTTCTCAAAAAAAAGTCAAGTCGTATGGTCCAATATTAAAAAGTAATGGTCCTTTGAAAAGTGCGCCAATATTATTTTAATTCGTCGTCGGTGGACATTGTGGATGTGGAGTTTCGAGAAACATCGAGGCATTATCGTTCTCCTATCGACTCCGAACAGCTAAATCCCGATTCGGGACCACCGTGGTTCGTCGCCGGCGCGGCGCGGTGTTCACGGAGCTCGAAGAATCACGGATCTCGTTGTCTGTGTCTCGTCGTGACGGTCGGTGATGGATGCACCGGCATTTACCAAAGTCGTGTCGCGGGAGAGTCGCCTAGACGATAGAAGGATCAGGGGTAAAAAAACCGGTGACTGCGGAGCAAGGACAAAGGAGCGAACTGCGACGGCCGACGACGACCACGACTACGTCGACGACGGTGACGGTAGCGGTAACGGTGACGACGACGACGAGAAAAGAGGGGTAGACACGCGAGATCCAAAGACGACTCGCGGATCGCCGGGAAAAGGGGTAGGAGGGTTCGTAGAAAGAGAAATGGGGGGTGAAAAAGGAAGAGAAAGACGCTCGCGGAATTCAGAACCGGGAAAAGGGATGAAAAAGTGTGAGGGAGGGTGCACCGGCAAAAGAGAAAGAGGGAAACGTTGCTGAAGAGCGAGGAGGGTGCACCAGCGAAAAAGAAAGAAAGAACGATTCTAAAAGAAGGAAAGAAACGTTGCGAATGGGGAAAAGAGAGAAAAGAGGGGGGCCCGAAGAAGGAGAAAGAGGAAGAAGGAACCATCCGGGATTAGATCTCAGGGTGAGTGGGTAGGATTGGATTTGGCAGAGGCGGCGGTAGTCGGTGGTAGGTAGAAGGTGTAGAAGGAGGATAGGGGAGGCAGAGACTTTGGTTGGTGTCCGAACGGTGGTGGGGTTCGGATGGGAAACGTAGAGCGAGGGAACACAGCGGCAGGGAAGGAGACCCAAGTGACAGAATAGAGGCGGCGGGTGTAGGTGAACTGGACAACCACCAGAACGATCTCCTTCTCTCTCTCTTTCGTATAGACTATCTCCTGTTTTCTCCCTCTTGCTCTGCCTCTCTCTCCTCCTCGCTCTCACTCTCTCTCTCGCCGGTATTTAAGGGAGAGTCGCGAGCGTAGCGCGCCAGTTACTACGGCCGATTGCCTCCACGAGGTGTTCGCCGGTGGAGCAAAACGCGCACACGGAAAAACCGCGCGGGATCTCTGTTCCCGCCTTCCCCGTGCCACGTGGACCACACAGACAGCCAGTTTTCGCGATACTTCTCACCCAGAAATTCGCAGACTATCGCTATTCTCCCGAGTCTCCTTTGATTCTTGTTCGTTGCGTCTCGTTGGACCGTTTCGGAGGTGTCCAGAACCGAGTTTGACGGTCGAGAAACTCTGTTCTCGAGTTTGACAGTCGAAAGATCTCGCTTTCGAGTCTGATTTTCCGACGGATTTTTCCTTGGCCGTGTTCTCCCCGGGTTTGTTTGTTCGACTGCAAGTGCGGGGACAGTTCTCGTGGTCACTCGAATATGAACGAATGCGCGCTCCCTGAACTCGGGGCTGAACGACGAGGTTCACGGATGAGCTTGCACCAGATTTATGGAAGAGCTTGAACCGCCGGTGACTGGCTCGGGTTTTCGCTCGCGGATGAGATGCTGATCGACGTGTTGCCGAGGTACGGTATTCCCATCTTTCGCAGCCCTCGGATAATTCATTTTTTAAACGGCGCTTTCGCCGACGGGTCTCTCTATCTTTATAGTAGCTTGTCCCAAAAGGTTCTCTGGCAATTTGTACGTTTGATATTGTTAAGTAACACGAGCATATGCAAACAACGTGGACATGTTTCTTAATATTTAATTATTTCCTATGCTTCCTCTTAATTAACGATGCAATTTGGGGTCTTGAAGCACCACTTTGAATTCGCATTGTGCATGTTAATTGGAAACTAAAGAAACATTTGGTACAACCTAACAGTTAGCATAGTTTCGGACAAAGTAGAATTGCGATAGGTTGTAGCTTTGTCATCATTAGACTGTGGATCTTTATGCAAAATAAGAAATGTATTCTTCTTTTAATGATTCTATTAAGCTGAAACTAGCACATTGATGTCCTTAAATATTTTTAACGCGTCCATTGTTTTAAATTGTACGTATCCATTTCTGTCATAAATGCATCAAATCCGCAGTCTGGTCATCATCATCGAGTGGTAGTTCTCAATGCAGCGAGCTGTCCGACGCCGAACCGATAACCCTTTGCAATTTATACGAAAGAATCTTGTTAACCCCTTGCCCTACGATTATCTTACGGTTTCAATGATTAGAATCTTTTTATAGATTGTAATTTCATCAAAAAGGAGAAAACTTATATCTATTGTATGTCTATGTGTTCTCCAATGCTGTAAAGCTGTGATGCAAAGCTGTACATTAACAAAACCAAAATAGAATTTTATTTGTAGGTAAATTGCGGAGCTTTATGCAAAATAAAAATTGTCTGCATCGATTGCAAGGAATAGAAACTGAATTAAATGTTATTCCTTCCCTTAATGATTTTAATGAAGAAGTCGTATATTGGCATATTCAATTTTTGAAATTTGTCAATAATTTTGAATTAGATCCGCAATAGGAAATTACTGACAAATATTTTGATTAGAATCTGTTTAGAATATTCATTAGACACGATATTGTAAGGCAAGGGGTTAAGCGTCGACCAAACGTTAACGCAAAAATTAACGAAAGAATGTATTTCTATTCCGCGAACGCGATTAGGATCGCACGCAGAAAAATACGATCGTCAAAGATCCGGCTTGAGAAACGATACAGATACGCGGCGGTCGTTATCTCCTCGTTCTCCTGAATTACGCGAGTGTGTCGGCGCATGAGGTGACTCCGATACCATAATTTTTTCGCGAAGAATTGCACGAGCTTACGATGCCGCGATTACCGCTCGAGGATTAGACAGAATGTTTTCACGGTATCGTAAATCCCGCACGAGCGTTCCCGCTGCTCCAAACAATCATCGATATAATTTCGAGAAAAGCTACTTCTTTCCTTATGGAACGCGAAATTCGATAATTTTCCTTTCATTCGCTTCTTCTCGTTCCTTTCGCCTCATTTGAATACGCTATTGTATTAGATTGTCCCAAAAGTTTCTTTCGGGACGTGTTCCTTTAATGTTGCTAAATAAATATAAACAATTTTTATGTCAATGTTTTAGTACTTCCTAACATAAATTTACATTATGTGCATGAATCGAGAAGCAACTTTTGAGACAACCTAATATTTAATAATTTATTAAAGGAACACATTCCGAAAGAAACTTTTGGGACAACCTAATATTATTAGGTTGTAAAGAAAAAAATGCAGGATTTCTGTTCCTTTGTTTTAATTGCAATTTTATACCAATAAATTTACCTTAATTTAATGAGTTATATGTCATTTTAAAGCTTGTTTTACCCTCTGTGTAATTATGCTTTTGATATTTAATTTTATCCAAATTTTTATTAAATTATTTGGCTTTTATTTCAGGATGTGAAAACGTGATTTTCGCATTATTTCTTTCTATGAGTTCAAACTAGGCCGAAGTGCCACTCAAGCGACTCGGAATATCAACGAAGTATTAGGCGAAGGTAATAGTTTGAACTCATAGAAAATAATAATGCAAAATTCGCGTTTTGACATCCTGAAATAAAATATAATTTAATAAAAGTTTGAATAAAATCAAATATCGAAAGCATAATTAAATAGAGCGTAAACAAGCTTTAAAATGACATATAACTCATTAAATTAAGGTAAATATTTATTGGTATAAAATTTCAATCAAGACAAAGGAACAAAAATCTTACATTTCTTTCTTTACAACCTATCATTTAATTAACCTATCAAACGTGTAAAAATAGAAATTGCTTCGTTTTTAAACTACTTCCAATTCGCGCGGAAGAAAGTTTCGTAGAAAGATAATTGATAAACCAAATTTCGACAGTTTATTTCGGTATCGATGTATAGTTGTTTGTTCGTCGTATCGCGAATTCTGCCGATTGATAATGCGATTCCCGAGCTTTGATCTGCGGATATACACTCGGGGACAAAATTAAGTGGGCGCGCCTTAAATCGTTTTTATTAGCACAGATAAAAATGTGAGAAAAATCGTGACGATCGCTTATCTTATCTATGCAATTTCGATCAATGGCTTACGATGTTTGTGACTTATGAAAATGTTGAAAAAAGGCAAGAATGTAAAATTCGATAGAATTTTATGCAATTTTCATTTGTTTCGGATATACAAAGGCTGTTTCCATTAAAAATAGGATTTTATTTAATTCCACGTTCTTAAAATTTGTCGACAAAAATTGTAATAGTAATGTATAATCAATTCTTTCTCAAGTCTTGTGGCTTGAAATTTTTTAATGTTTGAAAATTACTTTCAAGTAATTGATATTTAAAGGGTAGTCCAGTGAATTTTGTCCTCGACTGTATATCATATATGTGCTAATTACGTAAGAGCCGAGGGGATATACGGAGGCGCGGCTTCTTTTTATCATGTCGATGAAAAGAAGATGATTAAGCGGCCGATGGCGGACTGCCAAACAGTGGCATGGCAGTGGCCCCGGCGAAACGGCGAAAAGAAGACGTCCGCGGTTCTGGTATCGGCGTGCGGGACCCCTGTCGAACCCACGTCCCTTTAATTTCTTTAAATCGCTACAAAAATGCCGGGGAATTGATATCCGCGTTACAACCAGTCCGTCTAGCGATGCACACGATTCCGCATTGACGTATCGGATTCAAATTAGCACGGGCTTCCGATGAAATTCGCTAGACCGAATAGAAAATTCAATGTACATACATAGAGATACGTACTACAGATCTCAACAATGTGGAAAGTCCACAAGAAATTGATCAACAATGCTCCAAGATATGAAAGTCGTCGTTGTAGTTACCGAATTCGATGCCAAAATACAAATAGGAATGAAAATCCAAATTATGGCTTATCCCGTTCGAAGGACCAAAATATTGTGTCTTGCCAGTGCCGATCAAAAGTGAAAATCATGACAAATTGCAATTTTTACCACTTTTGAACGTTTATGATTCGTAAACCAATTTCAACGAAATTTTCAGAACCGCTTGTATGTAGCTCGTGTGTATCTCAATTGAATTCAATGAAAGTTTCAGCATGTGTACAACTAACATAGATCTACGAAACATATATTTTAAATTTTCATTAAAGGCCCAGATAAAAAAGTTTTAAAAGATGCCTTTTTTATTTTTGCCTGTAACCTTGTAAATTATAATTTTGGAAAATCTTTCTTGCATATCAGTTCGTAAACCAATGCTTCTAATTGATAATGAAAAATCAGGTCGTTTGGTACAATTATAAAAGTTATTAGTTTTTAAAAAGTGTACAAATACTTTGTACACCCACTGTATGTGTGGCTTGTAAACATTTAATCAAACTGAAGACATACATAAATGTCGTTTTATGCAAGAAACATTTTTATAACTAAACTGCGGATCTTTATGCAAAATAAAAATTGTCTGCATCGTTTGCAAGAAATAGAAACTAACTTGAATGTTATTTGTTCCCTTAATGATTTTAAGAGAGCAAAAATCGTATACAGTTGCGCACATAATTAATCACACACACTTTAAATCAGAATAACTTTATTTTTTAATTTAAAAGAAGTGTTTTGTAAACTCGTACAAATTATATATACGTTCTGAAAATTTCATTAAGATTGGTTAACTGGTTTACTAATTATAAACGATCGAAAGTGGTAAAAATGGCAGTTGTAGACCGAAGAAAAATTTCAATTTTTACCACCTTTGATCGTTTATAATTTGTAAAACAATTTCAATGAAATTTTCAGAACGTATATAATTTATACGAGTTTACAAAACACATCTTTGAAATTTTCATTATTGGCCCAGTTAAAAAAGTTGTAAAAATCAATTTTTACTATTGTTTTTCACAATTCCGACCAAATGCAATTTTTCAACATATTTATTAGGCGTCATTTACTAAACTAATTCTTCTAGCCTGACAGAGAAATTCAAGTCGGTTGGTCCATTCATGAAAAAGTTATTCTAATTTGAAGTGAGTGTGATCAGCAGACTGCGGATCTTTATGCATTTATGGCTTAGGAAAATATTCAAAAAAGGCTAGAATATAAAATTCCATAGAATTTTGTAGAATTTTTATTTGTTTTAGATCTACAAGGGCTGTTCCCATTAAAATAGGATTTTACTTCATTCCACTTTCTTAAAATTTGTCTATAAAAATTGGAAAATGCATAAACACCCGAAGTCTAGTGATCAGTTATGCTCCTAACCCAGGGGTCGGCAACCTGCGGCTCGCGAGCCACATGCGGCTCTTTGGATGTTTTTTCTTATGAATAAATAGATTAGTTTTTTTTATCAAATAACTTTAATTATGCGAGTACTATTTATTGTTGGCAAGAAAATATTTTGTGGCTCTTTAAAAACTTTGAAATTTTGTAAATTGTAATTTTTGACTCTTCCGACTCAAAAGGTTGCCGACCCCTGTCCTAACCGTATACACCTTCAATTTAAAAGATCTTCCTACAATTTGAATTTCATTTTCCTGTAAATGCATAAAGATCCGCAGTCTACTAATGACTTTGCCGACCACTGATCTAGGCGATAATCCGACGAGATGATAAATATTGTCTGTCCAGGGAAGGAACGCGAATCGTTTGCACCCGGTGCCCGATGCTGCTGGGCCTGTTGGTGCTGCTGGTGTTGTCGGACGCCGGAGCTCTTGTTCGACGATCGGACTCTCTTCCCGTACAATCGTACGGGAATTCCTCGTTGGAAACGTCCAGACACGGGACCAGCCGCGGTATTTCGGTCACCAGGATCCTCGAAGATGGCGAGCTCGAGCGTGTAATCCGTTGGCGCGGGATCTGCGCCAAGGAGACCGTCGTCAATTGGGGGTAAACAAACTTTTCCTCCCCTCCGAACCCCGAACCCTTCCGACATCCTTCATCCCTTTAACCGGACTTCGCTCTCCTCGGCTTTCCAACAACCGTGTCCTTTCAGCTACTGGCTCGATCTTTTGCAAAACTTGCCCACATCTCCCTCGACTTCTCGATCTTCCGACCTACCTCTTATCTCTCCTTTTGCGCATACAACGCTCTCGAGAAATTCTAATTCTTCATTTCCACGTTTTCAAACGTTTCGTCTATTCATTTTTCGAGCGAAAATCTTTAGCTAACGCGTCAAACACGCCGCGCAGTTTGTTTTTTTATTTATTTAACAGTAACCGTACTGCGACCGGTCAAATGATCGCTTTCACATTGTTCATTTTTTAATTATTGAAATTATAAAGATGATTATAAAGAAATTCCATTAGAAATCATTCAATAAATTTCTTTATTCGAGAGCACGTTTTGTTATGAAAATGGTGAGAAATCTAAATAAATTCAGTTTTATCATTTTTATAAAACAATATACAGGGTGAGTCCGAAGAAACAGAACACCTAAATATTTCCGATACTTTTCGTTGTACAAAAAAACTTCTTAGGACAAAGTTACACTGTTTGAACGGCCACATGTAACGGTGTCAGGAAAAAAATTTCAAGCTCATTTTTTTACAAGATTTCAAGATCATTGATATTTTTTTAAATGGAATGAGGTATTTTTTAATACATCAATCGATGCAGTTGGATATTCGTTATAAAAAAGCACTAACCCATGTATGCCGAAAAGTTAGTAGTTCAGGAGATATTTCAATTTAAATAACTCTAAAACACCATTACTGTCGTACTAAGACGTTAGCTTTTACTTGCTAGTATAAATTGAAGAGTTGAAATTGAAAAATTGACGTTGAAAATGAAATTGAAGATTTGAAATTGAAAAATTGAAATTGAAGAGTTAAAGTTGAAAAATTGAAGTTGAAGGGTTGATATTGAAATTGAAGTTGAAATGGAAATTGAAAAATTGAAGTTGAAATGAAAGAGTAGAGATTGAAGTTGAAATGGAAGAGTTGAAATTGAAATTGAAATGGGAGAGTTAAAATTGAAGTTGAAATGGGAGAGTTAAAATTGAAGTTGAAATTAAAGTTGAAATGGAAAAATTGAAATTGAAAATGAAGTTGAAGAGTTGATATCGAAATTAAAGTCGAAATGGAAAAATTGATGTTGAAATTGAAATTGAAGAGTTGAAATTAACGAATTGAAATTGAAAAATTGAAGTTGAAATTGAAAAATTGACGTTGAAATTGAAAAATTGACATTGAAATTGAAATTGATGTTAGCATTTACTTACCTGTGTAACGTCTTAGTACGACAGTAATGGTGTGTTAGAGTTATTTAAATTGAAATATCTCCTGAACTATTAACTTTTTGACATACATAGGTTAGAACTTTTTTATAACGAATGTCCAGTTGCATCGATTGATGTATTAAAAAATACCTTATTCCATTTAAAAAAATATCGATGACCTTGAAATCTCATAAAAAAATGAACTTGAAAATTTTTTCCTTTACACCGTTACATGTGACCCTTCAAACAGTGTCACTTCGTCCAAAGAAGTTTTTTTGTACAACGAAAGGTAACGGAGATATTTAGGTGTTCTGTTTCTTCGGACTCACCCTGTATATCCGATACATTTTGTACCCGGTACGGTTAATGTTAAGCATTTAAAATCTCAACTGAGATCCATTTAATATTTCCAAAGTTAAGGGTACTCGAAACTTAATTTTAATGATTGATTTAAGTTGATGAATTAACTTAGAGAACATTGCCAAACAATATGATTGACATCCTGACTACCATGCCTGCACTCGCATTTCGCTAATAGGGTAAACGGCCCAAATATGAACCACTTTTTGGTGATGTAATTTTTTGATTATTTTAGAATGCTCTTTTTCGACCAAAAAATTACCAGTTGTAGATTCATTTCCTCCCCATAAGATTCTGGGGTCAAGTTTGCTAAAAAATTAATACAGCTTGGGAGAAATATATTTTTTGTGGTGTGTCATTTGCAGATTCCAGCGAAACGGGTTCTTAATATGGTACACCTTGAGTCCCTAATATGACACCTAGTGCCATATTCGGCACCCGCACCAAGAATGTCAATAGCTATACCCATATTAGGGAAGCCTTGGTAGTGCCATATTGGGAACTCTACGTGGACTGATAATACTAGCTACTGACAAAAAGAAAATGAATGTCAGCCCAAACCAACAGTTAGCAGTCATTAATATAAATAAACTGACACTACAGATATGTTCAAACATTTCAAAATCACTTAGCTTTCTTGAAAAGGATACAATCGAAAATCTAACCACAAAAATATTCAACACGTGGAGACACAACTGGCGGAGGATCGATACTAAAATCTATAGAATCTGTTGAGTAAACATGGTAAATTATTGTTTAAGGATTTTCTCACTAGAGCGCGACTTCTTCTTTACAAGATACATATAAGGTAGTGCCATAATAGGCGACTATACCATATTTGGGCACTTTATCCTAATTCCTACACGAAATGAAGACGCTTTGAGGCTACAATGATCGGCTCTGCACCGATTAATGGATTCAATAAATTCTCACGTGATATAAATTTTTCATTTTCTCACGCCTCGTTGACTTTTCTCAGCCAACCAATCAATGTAGCATGTAAAAAATTCAAACCGTGTTCGACGTATTGACATACACGGAACGAAACTGCTACTGAGGAATTTATCCGAGAAGACGAGCAACCGTTCGTTGACGTTAACAAGCCGTTGTCAGGGCTTCTTGATCAGGGATTTTGTGAGCGTCCGGTGTTTTTTCGGCGGCGCACGGCGAGCACCAACAACGAGGCCCCTCGATCCTCTCCGTTAGAATAACATTTTCCCTGAGCAGAAGCAAATCTCCTTCGGCCGACCCTGCGGAGGAGTCGAGGAAGTCCAGCTTCCTATGAACGAAGCATGAAAACAATGCCCGCCTTTCACCGTTGCCAATACAACGCAAGGAGGGTTGCGTTTAGCATCGGTTACACCTCTTTGAATAACGCCACGCCACACCGCACCACCGTCACCGAACACGGTGGAAAACTGGCGTCGCGACGCTACGATATACGTGGATACGTCGTCGCTCGTGTCCCGTCTTTGTCAGCCTTTGTCGGAAAGCTCATAGAATAGCAGCTCGCGCTAAATCGACTCGCTCACCTTGTTTCTTTCGAGGAAGCCAGGGGGAAAAGGGACAAACATCGACGACCATCGGTTCCACGTTTCGCGCGTCGCACGGTGCGTTCACAATGGACAGAAATCAAAAAATCAACTTTTACGTTGGCATTTAACCGTGCCGAGCCATTTTTGCTCGACGGTTACCTTCTGTTGGTGGAATTCTTTTTATTCTACAGTGTTAAACTTGTTGTAAAATATACGTTTTTAGTGCATTAAATGTATATGTCAGCGTGTACCACCAGTGGTAGACTTTGCACTTGGAGCTATTTTAACTCGGAAACAGGGACCATAACTGTTATAATCAAAAAGTAGAAAAGTCATAGAATAACATGTATTTCATCGACTAAAATCGTATTGGTTACAGATAAAGATTACAAGTAACTGAACATTTTTTCTCTTGTTGGTAAATGTTATCGTTGAGAGGAATTCATTTCGATCACCTATAACAGTTGTTGATGAGCGAAATTTATTTCGTTCGTTCATAACAGTTATCGATAAGAGAAATTTATTTCGATCGTTCATAACAGTTATCGATGGAAGAAGTTTATTTCGGTCGCTCATAACAGTTGTCGATGAGAGAAATTTATTTTAATCGTTCATAACAGTTATCGATAAGAGAAATTTGTTTGGATCGCTCATAACAGTTATTGATGAAGGAAATTTGTAATAGTTATTATTAAATAGTACAACTTTCAAATGGTAGACAATCAATTATTTCGTAAATTTTTTATTCGTAAAATTAATTGCTACAATCATAATTTAATGTGATAAATAAACCGATTTTTTGTTGTTCTTATGGTCTGTTGATTCGTCTTGTTGTACGAAACCTTCTTAATGAATTTCACAGGCTTACTCCATCCGAAGAAGAGTAACCCAATAGCTAAATAATATAATAGTAATAGTAATAGTAACTCAATAATTAAAGAAGCAACCAAAATGAATTTACTCATCAATAATTATTATGAACAAGTGAAAAGAAAATTATTGATAATTGTTTTGAGCGATCGAAATAAATTTCTCTCGTCGATTACTGTTATGAACGATAGAAATAAGTTTCTCTCATTGATAACTGTTATGAGTGATCGAAATGAAATGTTCTTATCGATAAATGCTTTGGGTAATCGAAACAGTTTTTCTTCGTCGATAACAGTTATCGAGGAGGATCCAATTTTTTGAACACTAATAACTGTTATTTGTAACAAAAAAGTATAAAAATTTATATTTTTTAATCATTCTGTTCTTCGAATTTGTTTCTTTATATTTTGCGTACATTATCTTAAATTTCAGTAATAATCTACTTTTTATTAATGATTTTTATCGTGGAAAATTTTAGAATAACTGTTATTTTTGGTCCCTGCTCAAAAATTAAATATTTCTTCCGACCTAGAATAATTTCATCGTATATGACTTTTTTGATTTTATGGATATGGAATTGATATAATACCTCATGCAATACGTAAATGTCTAGTAATCGATTAGATACCAACACATTTAATAATTTAAACAATATTTAAAATAATGGTACAGCAATTTTTGGTGGTGGCTCCGAGCCACCATTCGAGTGCTAAGGGTTAACATGTACTCGGTGGTACACGTGGCTCGGAACGGGTTAAAACCTTCATAGTAAATTTATTTAGTTAGTTAGATAGTAACCTTCATAATTTTTTATTCAGATACTTCATAATTTTTGTCGCAAACGCATAAACTCTTCAGTCTTCAGTCATAAAGTCTTCAACAATCCAAAATACATATTTTTTACATAGTTTCCACTAAATATTTCAATTCGACATTTTCCAGACGCGTCACTTGGATTTGTCGAGTGACAGAATTTTGTCCAGAAAACAGGCTTTCCAACGCACCGTGCGTCGCGACGCGACACGTCCTCCAACGAGAATTTCACGGGGGTGGGTGAGCCGAAGCGGTTTGGCGATTCGATTTTGCGGTCCGAGTCTCAGACCGCATCTGTGAATGCGATAAATTCTCTGATAAGCGCTCTGTTCGGTCCTCTCAAAAGTTCTTGCACTGTTTTTGGCATCCCCGACGCGACGAGTTTGATAAACAGAGCGATAAACAAACTGCGAATCTTTACGCAAAATACAACAATTTCTACCATTGTTGCGAAAAACTAAAATGGGTTGGTTTTCATCGATTTCGGTTCGATATAAGAAACGTGCGAGGGACGTTGTTAGATCGACGGACCAGTTCGGTCAATGTAATCCTAGCGGCGATTATTCGTCTATTCCGTGTGGTAAGGGGTTCGTTTTGATCGGCGGCCATCGAGGGGCTTGTTTTTCGTGTCGGAGGGGTTGGTCCCTCGCGGAAACTCGGATCGAAAAACAATTTATCACGACCCGGCCGTGGACAGCGACCGCTGAGCCAACCGTGGTCTTAAGCCGAAAAGCGGCAAGCTAAGTAAGCAAGGATTAGGCGACGTGCGAGAGTCCCGAGTCCCCGAGTTCCGAGTCCTGAGTCCTGGAGGACGCTGGCGCTGGCCCGGAGCGGCGACGCGGAGGTTCTAACTCATCTGCTGATGCTCTCACGAGGATACCAGAGAATTCCACGACCGCGAAACGTCGCCTTGCACTTAAACGGAGAGGGGAAAGCTCTTTTCCTGTAACGAGAAAAGCACGAGTTGTCCGTTCTCATGATTCCGGGCCATGGGGGCATGGGGGACGATCAATTTTTGATCGGGTAACGGGTAAAGGACAGGCAGGTACCGCGCGACACCACGAGCTCCTTTCCGACGAGGAACAATTCGTCAAACCTTCCGATAGACTACCCTCTGTACTGTATACCGCAACATCACCTCTCCTAGCCCTATCCTCTTAACTACACCTGAGAATCGAACGTTGGACAGGTTTCTGACCCTATTTCGATACATCTCTGCCACGATTGCACAGTTACTTCTGCGATTCCCTTCAAATTTTCTGTAGTGGGTGTTCGACTATAGCTGGGAGAAACTTGAAGAGGTAGCTCTCTATAACAATCTATGACGGAATTGAAGAATAAAAATATTGCTATTTCAGTTTTGTCTTTTAGTTATTTACCATTAAAACCCGCCTGGAATGCAGCAATTCGACCAACAGAGACGTACGTTAGTCTTTGCGTGCATGAAACACCTCTGTTGGCCGAGTTGCCGCATTTTAGGCGGATTTTTAATTGCTGATGACTAACAAGGGAAGGACCCCAAGTGTCCGACTTCGATTTTGATCATTTTTTGTGAGACGATGGTATATGGATCCCTAATGATGTCTGCAAAATATTATGTGTAGTTACTCAATAGTTTTAAAGATATAATCAATTAAACTTTCAGGTTTTCGAAGTTCTATTAGCCGTGTAAGCAGGTTGCTTGAAAGTTCAATTGTTTATATCTTTCAAACTATTGAGTAACTACACATAATATTTTGCAAACATCATTAGGGATCCATATACCATCGTCTCGCAAAAGATTATCAAAATCGAAGTCGGACACTTGGGATCCTACCCTTGTAACAGACGAAACTGAAATCGCAATTTTTTTTCTTCATTTTTATCTTATATTATATTATCATGGAGAACCACCCCTTAAATGTTCTCCCACCTGTAGTCGAACACACTGTATCCACTATAATGAGTAAACTATTAATATTAATTAGTAAACTAATAAATAATAATATAATTAGTAAACAAAATTGTTTAAAGTAAGTAGGCGTCGAGGAACTGTCCTTCGAAGTAAAATAAAAATAAATTTTTAAAACGGACTAAAAAGTACAAAATAATTTTTTCTAGCCCCATACAGATTCCTAACCCCGTACAGATAGTCCTGACAATTTGTGATTGTGAATTTTGAATAGCTATGAAAATACTTGTAAGATTTAAAACGAAAAACGTGGGGCGCAAGATAATACATAGTAAGGAGTGTATAGTGTATAGAGTAGCTGCCGCTGAGAAAACTCGCAAAACAGTTCATATCATTTGCAGTGCAATAGAATTGTTAGTGATTTAGGTGTTCATGCATCAATTATCTTTTGCGTGCGCCCCACGTTTTTCGTTTTAAATCTTACAAGTATTTTCATAGCTATTCAAAATTCACAATCACAAATATTCAGGACTATCTGCACGGGGTTAGGAATCTGGGGCTAGAAAAAATTATTTTTATACTTTTTAGTCCGTTTTAAAAACGTGGTATTTTTTAAAAATTTATTTTTATTTAAATAATTATTTTCTGCTTTTTAGCCTTATATGTGTGAAATTTTACAATCGATTAGGAACATTTTGATGAGATTATAACAGACACATGTAGTAAATTTCAGACGGTATTGCGACGCGTCATATCAAAAACGAACGCCGTGATAAAATGTCAAAGATAAAGGTACGACGGAGAACTTCGGTGTAACTGTTCTTTCGCTTGGTAAACAAACATTATACTATAATAATACGTAGTAACTTTGTAAACACCGCACGGAACTCGACGCACACTGACGCACACTGAGCTCCTTCGGTGCGAAGCGAGTCAATGGAGTGGGGATGAGTCAGAATGGGAACACGTAGTAGAGTGGGGACGCTGAACGCGAAGACGTACTACGTCACGCGGCGGGGGGTGCAAAGGTTCAAATTATTAATAATTTATATCTCCTGAACGCATAGGCTTTTTTGAAAAAATTTTTTTAAACATTGCATTGTCATCCAGTTCTGAGCTATGTTTAAAATTTCAAGTCTCCAGCTCATCGGGAAGTTAGTTTAAAATCAATTGCAAAATTTGTACCGAACAAACAGACAGACAGACAAGAAAGCGAGCTAATAAAAACGTGGTAAAAATGAAACACTTAAAATAGTACGTAGTTGTTGGCAACAAAATTGAGAAATAAATCGGAGTGCAAAGTGTTAAAATTTCAAGTGTCCCGCATCATTCTTATTCTGATTCTCTCGGCGCCTGTCCGCGTTTTACGAGTTGCGCAGATTCAGTATCGCCTCGATTCGAAATGCCATACTCGAGAGCAGCCCCGTAACAGCTCCGACCGTAAAACTTGCGTTAACTTTCGTTTCGAGGGATGGGGGCGAGGGCGTTATCGGGATCGTGCGACAACAATGGAGGAGACAAAAAAAATAGCGATTCGTAACTGGAAACATGAAGGGTGGGGGAGTGGGAGGCGAGCACGGGGATCGGATCCAAAAAATCGGCGAGCGTGACGCGTGAGTAACGCGGGAGAAATTCACGGTAGATTGGCTGTGCACGCGTTGCTGGATGCGAGCAGTGATTAACGTGCACCTATGATTGATGCACCCCGCCTTATTTTCGACGCGCGGATAACCATCTTCCTCGGCGTCATTAAATTTGTTACGCGTTGCTGACACCGTCAATGCTCGATCCTGTTGGATCGTTGGTCGGGACCTCGAGGAGGATCGTGATGGTCGGTGACCGTCTTCTTCATTGATCGGCGGCCAGTTCGATCGCGATCGATATAGGTGCTGGGTTAGGATCAATTCACCTTTTTGCAGATTCAAATTCACTACAAATGAAAAGATAAAAGTGTGAATAATACCTGCGACAAACGGGTCACTGTAATTATACTGATCTATCAGAAATCAATGCAGGGTAGACTCTGTTTCTCATGACTAGACTGCAGGTCTCTGCGCAAAATAAAAATATTCTGCATCGATTGTGGGAAGCAGGAATAAAATAAAAATTGATTTCATCCCTTAATGACATTGTTGCGTTAAAAACAATATTTCACCCAACTAATTTACTTGTTAATTTAATACAATTGTGAAGATCGTAACGGTCGGTCTTCTTCATTGACCGGCGTTCGATCGCGATCGATACAGGAGCTGGACTCCAAAAATCTGTGCACAGATCAAATTCATCTTCTTACAGATTGAATTTAATTTTCAGGCCAAATTCATCTTTGTACAAATGAAAAAGGTGAATTTGATTTGAAAAAGTGTGAATAATACCTGCGATAAACAGGTCGCTGTAATTATACTGATCTACCAAAAATCAATGCAAGGTAGACTCTGTTTCTCATGATTAGATTGCCGGTCTCTATGCAAAATATTCTGCATTGATTGTGGGAAGCAGGAATAAAATAAAAATTGATTTCATCCCTTAATGACATTGTTACGTTAAAAACAATATTTCACCCAACTAATTTATTTGTTAATTTAATACAATTGTGAAGATCGTAACGGTCGGTCTTCTTTATTGACCAGCGTTAGATCGCGATCGATACAGGTGCTGGACTCCAAAAACCTTTGCACAGATCAAATTTACCTTTTTACAGATTGAATTTAATTTTCAGGCCAAATTCATCTTTGTACAAATGAAAAGGTGAATTTGATTTGGAAAAGTGTGATAATACCTGCGACAGACAGGTCGCTCTAATTGTAAAAGCTAACTGATCTACTAGACCGGTTGCAAAATTTAACCTTTGCACAAACCAAATTCACCTTTTTACAAATTCAATTCAATTTTGAGACCGAATTCATCCTTGCGCAAATGAGAAAGGTAAATTTGATGGGCAAAAGTGTGAGTAATACCTGCGCCAGACAGGTCGCCCTAATTATAACTAACTGATCTACCAGAAATCGATAGCGATTCGAATCGAACGGCCGAGAGATTCGGCAAGGCTCGGTTGCAAAATTTAACCTTTGCACAGACCAAATTCACCTTTTCACGAATTCAATTCAATTCCCAGACCAAATTCATTTTTGTACAATGAAAAAAGTAAATTTGATTTGCAAATGAAAAAAGTGAATTTGATTTGGAAAAGTGTGATAATACCTGCGACAGACAGGTCGCTCTAACTGGTTCTAGCAGAAATCTCAGTAGATTCAGTAGACTCTGTTTCTCACGATAGAGATACGGACGTAGCACTGAGGCAAGTCTGGCTGCAGGAGACCGGCAGAAAGTTGCAACTGATATACGAGGGCGGTACGCTGACCGACTGCGTCGACGAGGAGCTCGTCGACGGGGACGACAGCTCCTGCTCGTCGAGTACGCACTCCGGCAACGATTACGATCACGATCACGATGACGATCACAATGACGAGGCCTCGATCGAGGTGTTCGACGTCGACGAGAAGCACGAGGACGCCTCGAGAATCCCGCAGGACCTCTCCTGGCTCTCGTCGACGTCCGAGCTGCGACGTCGGTGCGCTCGCGTCAGGACCAGGCCGAGGAATCAGCTCGTTCGACAACATCGTCGCAGGTAAACACACCAACGCACCATCTAATAAAAAATCATATCAAATAACATTCGAGTCTATACAATTTTACACTCCTCAACAAAATGATAGTACACGTGTACCCATTATCTTCGTGGAGTTTCAAATTGAAACACGCTATTTCATTTCGTCCGATGCTCTAAATTCTCGTCGATTGAAAACAAGATAATTTGTGTCGCTTTAAAATCAAGACATAATGATTGTGTTGATATCGCATATGATAGTTTATTAAAGTTACGAATAGACAAGATTGTCGAACTAAAACCGGGACATCTCCGAGACGTTGTTTCAAGGGATAGACACGTTTTTTCAGAATTGCAAGGGTGCAGAATGCGCCTACTCATTTTTCAGTAGTTAAAACCGCTAGAGAAAAGATCAATGGAAGCCGCGATCGGCCTCAGAAGGCGTAATTTGCGTAATTTACGTTATTCGGCAGCGTAACTTGCATTATTCGGAAGCATATAGCTGCGCGTGTAGCTATTTTCATAAAGCTGCGACAGCTGCATGCTGCCGAATAATGCAAATTACGCCTTGTAAACGTAAAAATAGGTTTTCGACTAGCGAAGAATCCCATCTTTGCGTTATCGAGAAATGGGACGGCGCATCCCGCATTGTTGTAATCCTAGAAACGAGTCTACCCCCTTAAGAAAACAATTGCCCTGTTCTCGTGACGAATATACTCGTCAATATCCTTAATGGATGAATTTAGAGGAAAATGCTCGAGGAAGTATTTGAAGAATATCATGGAAAAAAATATATAAAAAGAACTTTTTAAAAACCACGCTTATATTAAAATGCACTAAAAACGAGAAAATAATGTTTTTCCTAGTTCTCCATAAAATACCGAATCCAGTTAAATGATTAATAGGTACTTAATATGTTTCCCCAAAATTTTAAGCAATTAGTTCAAAATTTCTCCTGTTATAAAGATGTCTGTACCATGTCAATGAAATTTTATAATTTTCTTAAAATCGTTATTGCGAGAATACTGCATTCATTAGTTATGAATACGGTACACAGTCGGTGGACAATAAAATATATAAAAAAACTTTTTACAAACCACGTTAATTTTTTTTGCTGGTTCTCCATGAAATACCAAAATTTTAAGCAATTAGTTCAAAATTTCTTCTGTTATAAAATTAGTGTCGGAATAGATAGAAAAATTTAATATAAATTTAAATAAAATCATCACATTAGTGACTATAAATAAAAGCGTGGAGTGCCCACGAAGATTTTCGTCAATATAGTTTAGCGCTCCACGTTTTTATTTTATATTTTATATAGTCACTAATGTCATGATTTTATTTAAAATATTAAATTATTCTATCTATTTCGACACTAATTTTATGACAGAAGAAATTTTGAACTAATTGCTTACAATTTTGGCGAAAAATATTATTAATCATTTAACCGGATTCAGTATTTTATGGAGAATCAGGAAAAAAATTATTTTCTCCTTTCTAGTACATTTTAATATAAGCGTGGTTTCTAAAAAGTTTTTTTTACATATTTTATTTTCTACTTTTATTGTCATCGGAGGCAAGTGTGTATACAAAATTTCAGCAAGATTGAACTATGGGATGAGGTTTAATATTCGATTATACGATTTGACGCATACAACGGCAAGTTAATATAAGCGTGGTAAAAATGAGCGGGATATGTTTAGGATGCTCGGGTTAGGCGGAACACGTAAGAGTTTCTAGAGAGGCAGAAGCTGACCGCGATATTTTCGATGCAGGAAGTACGCGAAGCTGGAGAACGCGACGAGCAACAACAGCCGCAAGCAAAGAAGAGGCAAGAGTCGGTCCCGGAGGGACTTGTTGATGATCCCTGGGACGCAGTGGTGCGGCCGAGGCCATCGTGCCACCAAATACACGAACCTCGGTGGTTTTGGTACCGCGGACGCTTGTTGTCGTCGACACGACACCGCCTGTCCTTTCTTCATACCGGCTTTCGAGACGCGTTACGGCCTCTTCAACTGGGGCATTTCGAGCATGATGCACTGCGCCTGTGACGAACGGTACCGGGATCGATATTTTCCCTAGAATTACCATTCGAATCAAAATCAAGTACAGAGCACAGACTGTAAAGATATGTTTGATCTTGGCTGCCATGAGCATATTCTATTGGGTTGTGTAATAAATTCCCGCGTTTTTTATATTTTATTTTTTTCCTGTGATTTTGTGTTTTATTTGGTGAAGTATATACAGGGTGTCTCAGCTAAGGAGGCCACCTAAATATCTCCTTTATTTTTAATGGCACAAAAACAATATTTATGGCATAATTTATATGGTATCGAAGAAGGAATACCATAGAAGAACAATTTTTATTTGTCCGATTATTGTTCCAGTTTTTTCAAGGTCATCGTTATTTTTTTATCGGGGAAACTAATTTTTTTTTATTCCATCTTATTAATGCCTTAAGAATATTCAAATGTATTTTTTCAGCCACTATAAGATGGGCTAAGCAAGAATAAGTTTTTCCTGATAAAAAAATAACGATGACCTCGAAAAAACTGTGAAAAAATAACCGGACAAAAGAAATTGTTCTTCTACGGTATTCCTCCTTCGATACCATTTAAATTATGCCATAAATATCTTTTGTGTCATTAAAAATAAAGGATATATTCAATTTGTTCGAATTAATTAATTTTAATCAATTTTCAGGCTTCTTCTATGGAAGTTCTATTACTGATGGTCTATCATTTACCATCGCTAACCATCTTCACTCCACGGGCTTTACTCAAAAACTTGGAGCTTGGGTGCCACACAACTTGAGTGAGATGTCGAGCAGATGTCGAAAATGTATTTTTCTGCCTCCTGGAACTTCCATTGAAAAAGCCTGAAAATTGATTAAAATTCATTAATTCGAACAAATTGAAGCAGATTGGTTTGTAGAGCAACAAGAAGACTTGCGAATACATATAAAATGCGGGAATTTATTACACAACCCAGTACATCTTCTGATCGATGAAGATCTGTAAAAAAAGTTATCGCAAAATCGTCGTCGACCTTGACTTTTACGGTCAAATTTGTTATCACATTGTATTCTAAGCGCCATGCAATTAAACAAAAATATTTACCTTGAAATTCATGGTCAAGGACAATTCTGCAATTCCAACAGACACACGTCGGTTTCGTGGAAAGCGATGAAAGAAAGGTACCGCAAAATTAAGCTTCATCTTGAACTTAGAGGTCAAAAGGTCGGAAAATCTTTTTTATTGCATTGTATTCGAAGCATCATACAATGAAAAAATTTGATCTTACAAACTAAGGTCAAGGACAATTTTGCGGTAACTTTTTTACGGATCTACAGCGATCCGAAGATGTAGAATACGCCTATGGCAGTCAAGACCAAACATTTTATTAAATTTACCAAACTGTTGGGTTGGCAAGAAAGTAATTATTTCGGTACTTCAAGGTGAAATGATGATGAGCTAAAATCGCACTTGAATCAGTTTTTTACCGATTATTATAAGCTACCAGTAAGATGGCAAAAGATCATCGAACAAAATGGAAAATATACAATATATTAAAATTCATTGAGTAATAAAAATTGGGTTTTCTATTTCACCTTAAAATACCGAAATTACTTTCTTGCCAACCAACAATATTTTTCGTTTACGTTGAAAATATTGAAATGCCCGTTTGTTTCCTCAGTTTCCGCACGTGTTTGAAAATGGCCGGGACCTCGTCGGCGAACTTCATCGGCAAGATCTTCTTCGACGTGCTGCGCACCAAGTGTTTCATCCTGAAGCCCCAAAAAGTATGCGCAAAATGGTCCTGGATGGGCAAATGCCAGCGACACGAGTACCGGAAGCAGGCTCACGTTCGCGACAATGTTCCTTATTAACCCGAACAAATAGAATCGAGCCTAAAACGATAAGAAGATTAAAAAGAGCGAGAGTGAAAGAAATAGAGATAGAGATACATAGATAGATAGATAGAGAGAAAGAGAGAGAGAGTGAGATTGCGAATATTCTTCTTCTAGAGATGTCAATACCAATTCTCAGGGATGCAATATTTTATTGAGTATTTAACCGTGGCAAAGGATCATTGAAAATGATCGGTTTCTTGTCGAGCAATCGTCGTCTGAGTTCACGAATGACAATACAATGGAGATGATAGTAAGAGACTCACGAAACTGTAAAATCGTCGATTAAACTTCGCATTATTCTAGACGCCATTTAATGGCCGGATTTTCATTTGCAATCGATCATAGAAAGTTTCTCGATGTAAATCGTAAGGAACAGTTAACTAACAAACCTGAAATACAGTGGCCCGCAAAAGCATTTTTATAATTGTACCAAACGATCTGATGTTTTGTAAGCAATTATAAGCATTGGTTTACTAAATGATGTGCAAAAAAATTTTCCAAAAATTATAATTTACAAGGTTACATGCAAAAATGAAAAAGGCATTTTTTAAAACTTTTGTATTTGGGTCCTTAATGATAATTTAAAATATACGTTCTGTAGATCTATGTTAGTTATACACATACTGAAAATTACATCGAAATCGGTTGACGCAGGAAAAAATGACACGCATCGAAAGTAGTACGATCCCGTGGATTTTAAACAGAAACTGATAAAAAGACGTGATTTTCACCAGTTTTAACCGCTTGTAGCTCGTGTGTATCTCAATCGATTTCAATGAAATTTTCAGCATGTGTATAACTAACATAGATCTACAAAACATGTATTTAAAATTTTCATTAAGGGCCCAAATAAAAAAGTTTTAAAAAATCCCTTTCTCATTTTTGCACGTAACCTGTAAATTATAATTTTTGGAAAATTTTTGTTTGCACATCATTTAGTAAAACCAATGCTTCTAATTGTTTACGAAACATCAAGTCGTTTGGTGCAATTATAAAAAAGTTATTCTGTTTTAAAGGGCGTACGAACACTTTTGTGGGCCACTGTCCACATAATTGCATTGTATCAACATTCATAATTGTTTTTCCATCGTAGAATTGAATTTCCTCCAGACGGAAAACGATCTGGTAATCGGACCGTTGATTAAACACTCGCGAAACGCGGCAGCAATAAAATCAGTTTGAAACGTTTCGAGATAGACAGGGTATCGTTTGTATATTAACTATTATACGCTAGCTGTGTAGTCGCTATCGTCCTAGAAGAGGCCAAATCAATTATCCTGTAGATAAAACAAACTATACATATCAAAGTAGCATAATTTTTCAAGCATGAGAAAACTAGAGGAGAATCGATGTTAAGGTGTAGCCTAATTTATGATGCGGTAACGAGATTTTCTTTGGTAAACGTTTCGTTGATTGCATTTCGTATTCGGTATGTCTGTATTTATGTGCGAGTGTGAGTACGGTGCTGTGTATGTATGAAATCGTTCATGCTATTCTAATGTTACGCTAATAATTTAATTTAATGACGCAAGTGCAGCGGAGTAGAAAACTATACAGCTGTCGCAAAAATCTTTTACTTCTTTGAAAGGAGTGATTTTCTCTTCTGCGAGAATCTTCTCCGCTGTTTCGTTAAGGAGTTTCTTTTTTATTGAGGAAATCTCATTCGAGATTTATTACAACATTAGGTACAAACAGAACCAAAGTGAACCAGAGCGAGTGACTCTACAAACTGAAAATAAGAGTATACCACTTTTTTCCCTTTGTATTTTTGCTTATTAACGAAGCAGCGGAGAACATTTTCGCAAAGAAAAAAGAGACTTCGAATCCTTGAGGAATCACTTCTTTGAAGGAAGTGAAACATCCTTGGGACACATTGTAGAAAGAGGCAACAGATATTTAATTATTAGACTGCGGATTTTTATGCAAAATAAACATTTCCTTCGTCGATCGTAAGAAACTTAATTGTAATTATACGGCAGATCTCTGTGCGTCCGTAGCTCGTAAAAATCTGAAGAAATCGATAAATATTTAGTGCAGTTCTAGATTATTCGTAAAGTAACAATTTTCTTTCACTTCTATTCCGCAAAATTCCTGTAAAAGTGTAAACTTGTATAAACATCGACAATCTAGTTATAATAAAGTCTTGTGAGGAATCGTGAAGATTATCTGTGTTGTTTCTCCTCTCGGTTCAATTTCTATTCGAATTTACCGCGTTAGTGGTCGCGCAGGATGAAATGGCGCTGTACGGATGTTTAGGAAGAGCAAATAATTCGTGCCGGAATTAACATTGCGTCTTATGAGAAAAGCGGCACGAATCATTTGCTGCTGTAATAAATGTCCAATATTTTTCATTTCGCATGAATAAATTATCTTTATTGTACAATACAGACACAGAGAATTCTCCAGTATACACTCACCACTCTTTTTAGCCCTTGAATAACAATTTCATTGAACCATCCACGGTCACCTGTCAATAACGCGTGTTCCTCGTGGCTCCGATGCACGCAGATGCACGTCAATGCACGTGGATGTACGAGGCCTGCGCACGTCGCGATAAACATTAAAGGATTGCTTATCTCGTTTTAATTGTTAAACATTCTGCGTCACGGATGTTTACTGTCAAAAATTAAATGCTGCCAGGTAGAAGTGAATAGCAAATGTTGTTTCAAAAGTGTCTCGCGATCGAACATCGAGATGCTTGAAAATGAAGCGAGGTCGAAGCAGGGAAAGATCTCTTGCCCGCGGGAACAGTTGGATTTGGGAGTCACTTTAAAAGGAGGACAGAGTTTTAGGTGAATCATTCACAGTTTCGAAATTTTTTTTATTTACGTAACGTAACCAAATTAGGCTAGATTTTCCTTAGTGCCCTAGTTGTACTCTTTTTTTCTCTTCTTCCTCTCAACTTCTCAAGCAATGCTTTCACATTTCTATTTTACGTATCTATCTATAAGTAAAATTGCATATTCTGCTTTTCAACGTTAAATAATCAAGTACAATACATTTTAGATGGGTTGCAGAGAACGATGGGTATAGAGGAGTGTTCAACGGATGTGTCTGGATGCTCAAGCAAGATGACACGCATTTGTTTTATGTTGTCCACGGTCCGCTAGAGGACTCCAAAAATTACAATGATATTTTACATCAATACTTTCGACTAGATGTGTCATTGCCAGCCCTCTGCAAAGAATGGTGTGCGATAGACAAACATTTTCAAAAGTCGCTGGACAAAGTAAACGGCGTGAGAATATTGAATCAAGAAGTTGTCGAAAATGTCTTCTCCTTTATATGTAGTTCAAATAACAATATACAAAGGTATACGCAACTTGTTATCGCAAGCAATATACAAATGAAACTAATACGTAATCTTTCTAGGATATCGATGATGGTAGAAAAATTATGCTCCTTGTTTGGTGAGAGAATCTGTTCGATCAAGGGTAAAGATTATTATAGTTTTCCATCCATAGAGGCACTAGCGAATCGAGCTACCGAAGAACAATTGAGGAATGAGAAATTTGGATACCGTTCGAAATTTATAACGAGTACTGCAAAACGTTTAATGGAATTCGGTGGAAGAGACTGGCTCCTCGGTTTACACAAAGATAATAATGTATCTTATAGTAACGCTAAGAAAGAATTGATTGTTTGTCCCGGAATTGGCCCAAAAGTTGCGGATTGTATATGTTTAATGTCTCTGGGTCATTTAGAAGCTGTCCCGGTAGATGTACATATACAGAAGATCGCGATGGCGACTTATTTCTCGGAGAAACAGGAAAAGATTAACAACGACGAAGTGGGCAATCGTTTGCGCAAATTATGGGGCCCGTACGCCGGATGGGCGCAGGCTGTAATATTCTGCGTCGAGTTGAATGCGGACCGTAAAGTGCCTTCGAAACGTAACGTACAAGAACTTGATGTAGCATGTAAAACGCATCCAAAGAAAGCAGATCGAAGGAGAAAGAATTGCGCATAGTTTAAGAATTTTCGTACATACTACATATTACTAGACAGCGGACTTTAAACATTTATGACAAAAATGAGTAGGTGTAACTTAAAACTGTAAAAACATTAGAAAAGTTTCAAAATACTGTTACATTATTTCCAACCTATTAATCATGTTAAATTTTTATTTTGCATAAAGATTCGCTGTCTACATATCACGCATTATCAGCGTGACAAAGTATTACTTATCAATGTGATAAACTGTGTATTAAACACAACCAAAACATGCAAGTGTCGTTCTGTACAAAAGACTTCAGTGAACTTTATTGCAACAGTTGCAACTTGAATAAGCCCGTTTTCAGTATTTCCATATATTACATATGTATAGTCGAAACATATTAAACGTTTTATCATTTCCACGATTAAAGCTTCCTCTTCTTTTTTCCGCCGATACCTACCAGGGCAAAGTCGAAATCGTCGAAGATCATGTACTCCCTGAGAAACTTCAGATCGTCATCCCCGTCGTTGTCTTCATCGTCTGAAAAAAAATTACAGTATTGGTCACGAATGTAAAGAAATCGGAGCCCTTACTATAGCAGAACAACTTATAATATATCGTTCAAAATATCGATTTGTACAACATATCCAAAAATCATCGAAATGAGAGAGAACATAGCTGTTCTGCAAATTCGAAAAACTCGTAAATCCGAAAAATAATAAAAGCTCTAGTACAAAGAATTTGATTTGCAGGTTTTACATTCCAAGTTCACCCTTTCGCAGATTGGTGAAAAAGGAGAATACGATCTATAAAAGGATTAATTTGGAGTGTTAAACCTGTATGAATAGGCAAATGATTTTCTTACTTAACTTTGGTTTCAATATCCTTGTAAATATGCTCTGGGAGAGATAACGCAATCCAGGGACTGTTTCGAATAAAAGCTTCTTTTGAGGTGGTTTTAACAAAAATAAACATTCCATCTGTAACGATGCGGGTACAGAACTGCAATGAGATAGTCTCATCTTACTCTCCGCAGCTGTAGAGCACACCATGGGGTACAACATTGTGTTCCTTAATCCAAAGAAAGCGATACCTAAAACATGCTATCGCAGTTATAGCGATTGTAGTAATCAGAAATCATTGAATCTCGATGCACGTACATACCAAGGGATTTTCTATTCAGGAAAAACTCTAAAGTACCCTTCCACATATTCAAGTATATCCCGACTAAGCTGCCCTGACCAAAGCTGCATCCATATTTCTTCTTTTTACCGCCATACTGTATATACCCTTGATAAGAAAAGCCAAAAGATTCCTGATCTATCCCAAGAAACGAACAAAATAGTTTGCTTTTGCTGTTCATATGCACTTTACTTGTGCCAACACCGACCATCTGAAAGTAAGAAGAAAAGAAATGCTTTCCGAGCAACGTCGAGAATGTTGAACGTCTGTTAAACACACTTACAAGATCCGTTCCATAGGGAGGAGTGAGAATTTTAACTTCCCAATAATGATGTCTTCCTTTTTCCAACAATTTAGTTCCTCTGACTGCAGATGTACCTGTACTATACCCATTGTGAAACAGAACAGTTAAATTTCCTTCCGATAAAACAGCTGGAGGCACTGCGTGATCTTTGTCCCACTCCCATTCGAACTCTGCGTGTAAACAACAATTATAATTTACAGTAAAGCCTGTAACATTTGATCAATGCATGCTGCACGACCCTAGGATACTAATTGAAAGAAGCAAGCTTAGCGTTACTTGGAATGTAATAGTTGTGGAGTGAATGTTGTGATCGTGGTCATACGAAGTAAACTTAATCAAAAACAACAACGTAGAATGCCTTTTACCATTGTCTTCTCCGCAACGACAGTTCCCAGAATCACAGTCACAAAATCTTGGGTGATCAACGGTTTGAGCTTGCAACCATTGAGGAAGTTCAATATTCATGATGATATGTGTTCCCACTGTTATGCAGCGGCACTTTTCTCGATAAATTATCGTGTACTCTGATTTACAATGATGGTCATTTCGGTTATTCGTTTGTAACACGAACTTTATAAAATTCTAGAAAATATAATTTATTTGTAAATATTAAAACAATTAAAATCCAGTATTCAAATTAATATTCAAATTCTGATCCATGCCACAAATTTAATAACAATGAAGTGGGTTCTGTTCCATGCTAAAGATGATGATGTTCTAAGAATCCACCAATAGCGAGCGCGCATAAATGAATTCCATGAAAAGAGGGCATTCGGTAACACACACCGTACGAAAGAAAGAGACAGGTCGCTGTCTCAAGCATGACAAGCACCGCTATTGGCCGACTTTAATCGCAAATATCTCGAAAACTAGGTCGTTAGACTAAAATCGTAATTCTACATTTTCGTGTTAGACCGACTCGTAGAATCACTTGGTGAAACAATCTACCATGCGTAACGAAACCACCCTTACCGTATTCCATGCGAAGTTGTCCCGTATTGGCGAAACAGGGTTGGCGAACTACACATTTAGCGGGGTTTTCCTTCGATGGCGGCGTTGTTGCTCTGTGTGGACCCCTACGGAGCTGGCTACGGGGCAGTCAAATGTCTCGTAAAGGAGCTCCCTCCGTCTGCAAGTCAAAACAAATCCCTCGAATATTTCGTAATCGGCGTGGCTTGTGTTCGGCACGCGGTGGTTGGCCTCACGGCGAGGTCGGCGTCGCGGGTGTTTCGTCGATAGGTTACGGTGACTTCAGTCTTTTAGTTACGCCGGACGAGGACAAAAGAGAGGAGGAGGAGGAGACAGCGGCGGCGAATAATAAAAAAGGAAAACACAAAGAATCAAGAGAGGACGAAGACAACGAGGAGGAAGCGTCTTCGACGGCTGTTCGTTTCCGTGAAAAGGTTTGGATAATCGAGAGCAACCAGGTTGTCGGGGATCGTTCGATTGTCGCCGAACCGCCGTCGATCGGTAAAACCGCCGATGTCGAGACTGTAGCCGACATCGAGAAATGGTTGAAAACGCGCACGGAGTCCGTGTCGAGCATGGATCTCGACGCGATCAAGTCCGGGGTCGAGGAGGGCGTCGACCGGTACCTGGGCGAGGAACTGCAGCACGCTTTTCTGGGAAAGGACCCTGACGGCTTGTCCATCGACATCGACCTGTCTGACAAGAAGCTTAACCTCGCTTACGATCCATTGCTGCAGGAACTCCAAAACGAGAAGCTGCTCGACGCTTGCGAGAAAGATGGTTTCATCCTACCGGAGTTCCAGCTGGACCATCTGGATCCGCTGGCGCTCTCTCCGGACGACATGATGGTGGCCGGAGAGATTCTCCCTTCGACCAGCACTCAGCCGACTCTTGTCCCCAATGGAGACGTCGGAGAGATCTGCTCTGAACCAGAGCAGAACTCTCTAATTAGGAAGAGTATCGTCTTAGACAACCAAGAGTCCCATAAGTCTACGGTCATAGTCGACGATACAAGTATCATAGAGACCATAAACAAAGAGGACTGTGTTAAGAGAAAAGAATCGGAGTTAACGGACAGTACGAATTTGTATATAGAGGATCTGGAGGTAGATAACACGGTACACGAACTCCAGAGCAAAAAGTTGGAGGACGAGAACGCTGTAATAGATCGATCGAAGAGTAAAACTAAAATCAAATTGGAGCCTAGGATCATTAAGAGACGCAGGAGGATATCAGGGACTGAGAAGAAGTTGGAGAACGAGATTAAAATCTCTGGGGAGGATTTTATAGATACTGAGGATGGCGTAATGGCTGTCGTGGCTATCTCCACAGATAAGATTTCGAATATGACGCAGATTGTGATTAATACTGGAACGGAGGAGCAGATTTACCAGGGAAAGACGTCGGAGTTGATCGAAGCTACCGGGAATTTTCCGAAATTGCCAAAGCTGGATTCTTCGGCTTCCTGGAGCAGCACTATGGAGCAGAACGATAATCCTAATAACCACGAGATGGTAATATCCAACGCGCTGGAGGAACTAGGTATTACCGATGATAATTTGCAGCCAGTGTCCGTCACTGAGCATGGGAAAGTGTGGGCTTGTCCACGGGACGATTGTTGTAGACAATTTAGCAAGCTTTACGCCTTGAAGGGCCATTTGTTAGCTCACTATGGAGTGAGACCGTTTAAGGTAGATATGAAATTTTTTTGTTTGTTTCAAACACTGGATGAACTTACGTATCTTGCAGCCTTTTCTAATCAATTTTATAATTTTAGTGCGACTTCGAGGGCTGCGCTTGGGCCTTTTACTCTGAGTTCAAGCTGAAGCGGCACAAGGAGACGCACCTGAAGCGCAAGGACTACGTGTGCGAGGTGGAGGGTTGCAACCGTCGCTTTACAACGATTTACAACTTATGGAGCCACGCGAAGCTGCATAGTCGACCGAATAGGATAGTATGCCAGGTCCCGGACTGCCAGGAGAAGTTTCAAACGAAACGGGCCTTGGAGCTGCACATGAAGTCCCACGACCAGAGTCACGCGCCATACGTTTGCAAGCACGAAGGCTGTGGGAAGCGGTACTACAGCAGCAACGCGTTGACCTCGCACCAGAGATGCCATAGCTACAAGGAGGTGGACGTGAAATGCTCATGGCCAGGCTGCGGGAAGGTGTTCGACAAGCCGTGCAGGCTGAAGGCACACACGCGTTCCCACACTGGCTGTAAGCCTTATCTGTGCACGTTTCAGGGCTGCCAGTGGGCCTTCTCGTCGTCCAGCAAGCTGAAGAGGCACCAGAAGAAGCACACGAACGAGCGAAAGTTCGTGTGCGACGACCCCTCGTGCGGAAAAGCTTTCATGAGATCCGAGCACCTCAAGGAGCACAGACTGACCCACAAGGAAGGCAGATACTTCCAGTGCTTCCTGTGCAACGCGAAGTTCTCCGCTAAGAGCAGCTTGTACGTCCACATCAAAAAGCATCAGGTCAAAGAGGAGACCGACGGCGGTCCACGGGACACTATGAACGGGCAAAAGCGCGGCAAGCTCAAGGACACGCAGTGCTCTAGAGTGAACCCGGTGGTGAAGTCGAGGAGGAAATCCTCGACAGAACTGAACGCGGCTACAGCTAGTATAAACCTTTCCACCGGTGAGAACCTCGAGCCGGTTGACGATGGTTCGACGAACAACAACGAGAATCGGATCAAGGTCGAGCCAGTACCTCGACAGGATCAGCCGAAGACTCTATACCACTGTCCGGTGGAAACCTGCACGAGATCGTACACCACGAAAGCCACGCTGAGGGCGCACATGTTGAAAGTCCATGGGACCCCGGTCGAAGAATGTGATAAATCGTCGAACGCCGTGGCCGGGAGCCCGGTCTGCAACATGGACTACATTCTGTACACCGCGCCCTCGGTTTCGGAGCCCGCGGATCAAATGATCATGGTCGCACCCTGCGACGCAGTGATCCTCGGCGCATCTGGCGAAGCAGATCGCTCTCTACCGGAACCGGAACCACCGCCTCTCGCCACGACGACGAAGACTGTCGCCGAGCCATCCGTAAACGTTGCAAGCCAGTTGGCCCAACAAGTGAGAAAGGATCAGGGCTCGGCGAGGACTGACTTAACGTTTTCGGACGTGTGGAAGCTGAAGGCGAACGGCGCTGTCTTGGACTCCGTGGTCGGAGCGTCCGACGTCGTATTAGGCGCCAGTGATTTCGAGGAAGGCCTGTTGCTTACAGAGGAGCTGCCTTCTATGTATTATCAGGACGACGTGGTGGGCACGGAGTACCAGGTACTACTACTCGACTCGGTGCCGCCTGAAAGTACTATAAACCTCCGGGGACTCGAATAAAATGGACACGACACCCCTAGTGTCCCTCGTCCGGCTGCGAATCACGTGCCGGGAACCGATCATTGTTATTTTTTAACGTAGGATATAAGTTTTAATATGGTCTGTGATCGAAAGGCTCGTTTATTAGCCTTTTACTATTCATTTATACAGCAGTCCATAATTGCTTAAAATCGTTATTTTATTAATAAATCGTTGCTATTTTTCCAGAATGTTTGTCCACTGTTCCTCTACTGTATATAGTGCTCCTGAAACCTTGTGTATATATACAGTAAACGGTACCGTAAACGAGGAGAGAAAGAGAGAAAGAGAGAGAGAGAGAGAGAGAGAGAGAGAGAGAGAGAGAGAGAGAGAGAAAGAGAGAGAGAAGAAACGAAGTCTCGATACATTTTGTAAATAGTTTTACAATGCTTGTACATTCGGAACGCATTCATATAAATCTTCGTTTGATTCGAGTTATCCATTTTTGTATTCGTCACAATGGGATTTATTGTTATAGAAAAGGAGTTTTTTCTAAATGTTTTTATAACATTGATATAAAATGCGATGAGTAAAAAAAACATGATGGACTGAAATTAAATGTTTCCATACCTACAAACGCGTATAAGCTACCACAGCGTGCGTCGGAAAACATTCTCAATCTTAATACATTACTACATGTTCGTTTATAACGGATCACTTCCACATTGATCGCTAAAATTTACGCTAATGGGAACTATGAACCACAGTGCCTTATACCACGTTCTCTAGCTGCCTAGAATACACACCGCTCGCTCTCCGATTCGTATCCTCCGCGTTGTTTTATTTCGCGTGTCGCGTTGCCCGCAACGTTTAAATTTGAATGAGAACCGTTATCGCGCGTGCGCGCCGCCGCTGCCGCGAATCCATTCGCGCGCAGATTACCATTTAAATTGCGATTCCGATGATGATCGTCGGAACGACGAAAGGTCATCGAATGAGCATGAAACCGGGAACCACGCTTCCCTCGACTAGGCCCTATTCAGAAGTGCTCCACCATAGAAAAGAACAAAACCGACTAAGACAATAAAATAAGCTACGATACTCCGATCTTCAGTCTTGAACGCGTTCCATGCCCCATTCTAAACTTTCCGCTCGGTTGCTCGGTGTTGCAAAGGTATACTTATTAGTAGTAGATATATTTATCTAATTGATGTTTCATCGTACTATGCGATAGGGCCTACCTCCTACCACCATTATCGGTAGGTAAGTAACCGAAATTCGCCCCCGCTATTACTCCCATTATTGGTACATTGGTGGGATAATTCTTTCTGACGTGATATACATATTTCTGGGAGGGATTTTTTGAGGAACCTCCCCGCTATACAGGGTGAGTCACCTAACGTTGCCACCTCAAATATCTTTGTTGTTTTTAAAGCCTGCGTATGAAGTCTGCAAATCTTCGAAAATTAGCGAGTGATTAATGAGTAGACTGCGAATTTTTAATGGTTAATGCAAAATAATAATGTTCTGTGTCTGTTATATGGACTAGAAGCTACTTAGAAAGTTTATACGTGCATGGTTAATTATAGTCACTGAATTCCTAATGAAAGGGACTATCATTGTAGGTGTTCAAAAAAAGGGTGACCTTGATATTTCTAAAAGAAATCGCATAAAAACAAAAATATTTTTGGTATCATGTGAGCCCTACTGAACCATTCAACTTTGTCCTTCAGACATTTGACGTATCTTTAAAAACAACAAAAATATTTGAGGTGGCAACGTTAGGTGACTCACCCTGTACATATTAAATACTTTTATATATAAGACGCTTATATATATATATATATATATATATATATATATATATATATATATTAAATATCGTGACACGCGCCGCAAGCAAAGCTAGCAAATTTGAAGAACGCAAGACTCATAAGAACCACATGGCTCGAACACGGCGAGGTAACCGAAAATCGATTCAGCATGGAACGCGTTAATACTTCTTCTCGGGGACATTAACCTACAGGTCGCTAAATCTCATACAACTTGATCCTGCTTCACACGGCCAGGTAACTGTGACGCGTCAAACCATTTTCCGCCGATTTTCATGTACACTTGATACTTGGCTCTTTCCAGGCAGCAAAACACGCAGTGTATCACGCCGACGAACAACGCCTCGGCTATACAGAGCAGTATGGTCGGCAGCGGTTTCTTCCAGTCGAGTATCTTATAAATGAAATGGTTCCCGTACCTGTCCAAACCGCCGGCCAGATAATAAATTAACGTGAACACGATGTAGAGGAGCACTAACGTAAAACACCACCAAAAGTTCCTCAGTCTGAAGGGGATGCTGGTCACGCAGAAGTCGATGAGCATTAGGACACTGTTGCAGGCGTGTTGCATCATGTTTAGTGGATCTGGATTGTGAATCTTGGAGTCGTAGATGCAGCACCAATAGGTAATCGTCACGCAGATGGCTGTATTAGTGGCTATCACGAACATGAACCAGAAAATCTTCTCGATGGATCCTAGGGTTATATTTTGGGGATCGAAGCCCAACTTTTTCTGTTCCTTCCATCTTCTTGTGGTTAGCAACAAACCGATGAATGCTTGAATCAGACCTAACATTATGCCCCAGTTGGTTAGGTAGATCGGCCATTTCTCGTACATCATCCAAGGGTCCCAGCTGCCGAACTCGAAGAACGCGCACACGATGATGGCCAGCCAGCTAGCGAAGATCAGCCCTCGGTAGATCAGGAACCAGGTGGCCACATGCCTCTGTATCACCGGTTCGGTGAAGCAGCGGCCACGCGGAGGATCCTGCTTCTTTTTGAACCATTTCTGGACCACGTCGTAACACCAGAGTTTGTTCACCATCGCTCGACGATCTGCGAATAATTATTCGATCGTTAAAAATGTTCAGTTATGAACAGAGTCGAATAAGTATGTATATCTTATTAAAATTCTGCGGATCTTTATGCAAAATAAAAATAGCCTGTATCGATTGCAAGAAATACAAACCAAATTGAATGTTGTTTCTTTCCTTAATGATTTTAATAGAGGAGAGATTATATGTCGACACCTTCACAATTTTAAAAATTTTCCAATAATTTTGAATTTCATCTACTCAATTTTGCTATAAATGCATAAAGATCCGCCCACGCGCAGTCTAATTATTAATTTCCTTATTGAAACCGAAATAAAATTCTACTTCCTGTTTTAGGGAATTACGACCTACAAAAAAGTTCTAATCACTGATACCGTAAGCAATCGCGGCGCACAGTGCGCTATTTCTACAGTGTCCTGGAAAAAGTGCAAGGAAAAGAAACCGGTGATTCCCCAGGTCGTTTGAAGTTGTTGAAACGTCCAAAAGGAATCTGCCAATCAGGAGTGTGAGAGTACAATTCATACGTTTCCCCCTCCACTATCAGAGTTCTCTTTGAGACTCTTTGCAAGAGAGAGACAGAGAGACGCGCTAGAGTGAAGCTACATTGAACGATAAAAACAATTTTATGAGTATCAATGGCTAAAGCTACACGTTTTACCGTAGCTGTCGTTATTGCGATCAGGAAGTCAAGGACACGAAGGATTCGAAGAAAAGTAAACAGTATTTGTAAACATTGTTACGACTATTCGGATAATGAGGATATGGAAAGTTCTTGTGTCACTTATGTAAACACTACTCCTCGATCCGACGCCGTTAGCATTGAACGTAGAAAAGGATAGTGGGTAAGATAAACATCGACGGCGGCCGCGTATCGGTGAGACAACACTAATCCAATAAAGAAATTTCCTTATATTCAATAATCTCTTGTCCAAGAAACTGTTACCAGCAGATTTGTGAAATTTTTCCGATTGGAATGACACCAAACACGATACACTTTAGAGCATATTCACGTGCTTAACAATTATTTTAATCCATTAGAAACGATGAGAATCAGGAATTTATTACGTAAGCAGGAATCCTTCGAATTATACCGTATGGAGACTCGTTTTAATCGGGGAAAATTGCAGAAATATGTTAATAAAGGAGGAGTAAAAATAAAACGGTTTCGTAATTGGATTTCTTTTTTTTTAAAACTGTGTGTCGATATTAATAATTGCCGAGTATTTGAATGTTGATCTCTCTGTTTTTCTGTTTTAATTTACTGTCTTTGTCAGAATGTTATTAAACTGCGCGTTTACGCATTTATAATTGAAATGAGTAGACAAAATAGTAAAATCATTTAAAGAGTTGAGAAATCGTTGTACTTTTTCCAACTCACTAAAATTATCGAGAGGACAAATAAAATAACGCAACCGATGTTCATTTTGCTGTTCATTAAAATATTAAAAACATTGAACGAATTTAAAAAACGCTTTTATATTATTTTCAGTCTATTGAACATATTAAAAGAGAAAATAAATTTCTATGTCACTCCGGTTTGTTGCAATTCAGGTAGAAAATTTTTATTCTGCATAAAGATCCGCTGTTTAATTATTAGTTTTAAAAGTGTGCCATTTAATTTTCAACTGTATATGTATATCTGATTGTAAATCGTGTTAAGCTTCTCTGCGAACGAGATTGTGCGTTTTTGAAGAAGTACATCGCACAACGGCAGGGACAAACAGCTCACAAATACGGTGCACATTTTCCGCACAAGTATCGAGACATTACCGTGATTGACAATACTGGAACACACCGCACTGGAGAGAATTTTGCGAAGAGCAGTTTCCCGATACTGAACTAAAAGCAGGAAGCTCAGAAAACGAATTATCGAGGCACGTCTCCGCGCCACTCATAATGATACACCGTTCCCGTCAGATATTCGTACGAGCAACAATTATCCGGTTAATTACTGAAATTCGAATTTTCCTGTGACGCCTTAATTCGGTAGACATGCGTGGTCGGCGTACTTATTTCCGGCGGGAATGTCCCGGTTCGAAATCGTTCGAGGATCGAGAACGTCCGGATCGACAGACTATTTTTCATCGAATAAACTGTCTGTCGCGTGACCAGCGGTATTATGTTGTTTCAAGTATTTAACAGTAATGAATAGGTATTTCGTGGCGGATACGATAACGAGCTAGTAGGTGAATAATTTCGAGAAATGGCTTAATCGTTCGACACTTACAGGACAAGCATTGTAACAGCAGATAGAAGACACGTTTCGGAATCGATAAACTCCTGAGGATTGACGTAGACACCATCTTCGGTGCGGGAAAGCCTCGATGAAGCCCGATAAGTGAAATATAATACTGTCAGCACGAAAGCAGAAACCTAACCTCTACACCGTCTGTAGTTACACTGCCGTGGACGCAGCCATATTGATTCCGTCGAAACGGTTTTGCTTGCAGCGCGAAATAAAGCGCTCGTTTGAATCCGTGTTTCAGGAAATTCGATTGAACTAACCCGGAGAAGACCGTCGAAACTGTCTTGTTCTCCTGTCAGCCATTTCACCATGTTATAATACATCCTGGCGGCTATCTTCACGCGAGGATTGCATGTTTTTTAATCTTCGTATTTTTTTAATTGACAGGCAATTTATAGTGCGTTCGATCGCCGTCGTCGATTGGCTGTTATGATAATAAGTAAATTATAATTATTAGACTGGGGATCTTTATGCATTTATACATATATGGCTCATGAAAATGTTCAAAAAGGGTAGAATGTAGTATTCGATAGAATTTTGTACCATTTTTATTTGATTTGGGTTTACAATGGCTGCTCCCATTAAAAATAAGACATTATTTCATTCCACTTTCTTAAAAGTTGTCTACAAAAATTGGAAAATACATAAACATCCGCAGTTTAATAATTATATTTATACATTGTATGCAATATATAATATATTTGTTCTTTTTTTTTAAATTTTATTTAACACTAACCGGGCCTTAAAAGTAACTGGTACATGTCCCTTTATAAAAATGACAAGATTGATTTTATTTAGACTTTGTGCGGCCCCTATTGTGATACGTGCTCTACTAAATATGTCTATACAAGCATTCCTTGTGAAATCATTTTTATTATTTCAATAATTGTAAAATAAAAAATCTGGAATCGGTCCTCTAAGTCTATCGGTCTATACAGCAGGACGTAATTTATTATACAGATCCGTTTATATGTATCCTGTAATCGTTAGACTGCGGATTTTATGCATTTATGACAAAAATGGGTAAAACAGTAAAAACATTAATATGATTTAAGGAAATCCATATGTTATTTTCAATTTATTACAATTGTTACAAACAGGAAGAAATTTTTATATGGTTCCTGGATCTTGTACGTGACGAGGAAAATTTTTATTTTGCATAAAGCTCTGCAGTTTAATAATCGTATTCGGAAGAATGCACAAAATTGTTTCATACAGAAAATATTTCTGTTGTGTGTAGAAAAAGTTGTTGAAGTTGGAAATCTTCGAGAAAATTGGTGACTCGTGCAAAGATATTTCGTTCTCTTCAAACATGTTTTAAACGTGTGAAAATCATCACAATCTTGTAAAAAGAGTACCACCCTAATTGCAAGAGTCTACAGACTCTATCTAGAGAAAAAACATTCGTCTATCCGATATGGTTAAGTGAAAAAAAATTGCCGAAGTTAAAAATTCAACCAATTCCATAGATTTCTTCATTAAAATGAATTCTCTGAAAAACTGAGGATGGTAGAGAAAAATGGGAGTATCAAAATCTGTAAACATCGCCTACTAATTTTCTAAAAGAAGTTGGACGTCAGCAACGAAAGCGTAGATTTCAGTAGCAAACAGGATAGTAAGAAGATGAAACGATCACTGCGATCGACGAGATCTTTGGTGTAACGGCCGCGTAAGATCTTGGATCGCATTCCCCCGGCGCGCGGCGCGGCACCGGCGCAGATGTAGGCAAGTTGGAGGCTAGTTTGAGCTAATTAACCCTGTTGGCCCGGGGCGGACAGGTTCGCACGGACAGCGACGCGAGCGCACGCACCGCGCTGCCATACGCGCGCAAAGGTCGCGACAGCATGGTCAATCGGCCAATACCAATTATCCGTTAATTTATTACAATCTGCTATCATTACCCATTTTGATCACGTGGCGCAGGTAGCGAACGCGTGAGAAATCTGTATTACATTCCTTCATTTTGCAATTATACTTTCCACGGAACAATCCGTTTTGCCAATCATGTTCACACAGGGTGACACGCAAGGGTCACACTGTTGGTCGTCTATTTTCGAAATCGCGTTTTCTTAGCGATTAATAAATGTTTTCTCTATTTATTTACGAAATCAAGAATTATAATCACTCGACGATATTAAACCGACTTCGAAAAAACGCACTAAAAAGTATGAAATAATTTCCATTTAATTTATGAGAATACACACGAACTTAAATACGATACAATCTTCTCGGAGGCGGCGCAAAATTGAAAATTTTCGACACTGGAAATTACGAAAATCCTTAAATTCTACTACATGTTTTCACGTATTAATGTATCTTCTCTTCCCACCTACTGATTTCCAAGTCATCATATTCCAATGAAATCATAATCAGCAACATTGTATTCAAGTTCGTGTGTATCACATAAATTAAATGGAAATTATTTCATACTTTTTAGTGCATTTTTTTAGTGCGTTTTTTCGAAGTCGGTTTAACTTTTTATTATGAAATTTTTTTATTTCACACTTTTTAGTGGAACAAGCAGAATTTGTAGAACACCGTTGGATGGTTGTTCGGTCTTATTGGTTATTTGCAATAAAAACCGCAAAGAATGAAAAAATGCAAAATTTGTTTTCATGAAACCACCCCAGGGACATCGGTGGACATACATAGAAAAAAAGCGAGAAAAAAAGGCACATACAGATCGAATTGAGTAACCTCCTCCTTTTTCGAAGTCGGTTAAAAATGGCTCTGGCTTCTGTTTGATTGTAAGCATTTGCAACAAATCGCAACTAAATCGTTACGGTTATTTATTAAATTAATTAAACGGTTCGTCAAGTATTTCCGGTGTCTATTTATAGACAGTGGATCTTTATGATCAGATAGATCAGATTTTTTACCTGAATTGCAACGAACCGGAGTGAAATAAACATTCATTTTCTTTCTTCGTGTCTTTAATAGATTAAACAGTATTTTTAAATTCTTCTAATGTTGCTACTGTTTTAAATTACTCCTACTCATTTTTGTCATAAATGCATCAAAACCACGGTCTAGCTATTTTTAACCGATTAAAATTAGTGAAAGAAGAAATCAATGTTTTCGTAGCTCCTGTATGTTGCAATAAATACTGACGATTTTCATTTTGCACAAAAACCCGCTACCTGATGATCGATCCTGATTGAAAGGTACCAAAACTTTCTTCGAGATACCGAGATTTTCTTCTTTTAATAATTGAAAATTATTGCCGGTTTGTATCTAATTGATGCAGGAGGGGATGACGTCAATTAGAAATTATCTACAGTCGGTGTACAAAGTATTCGTACACCTTTCAAAAACGAATAAATTTTTTAAAATTGGATTCAGCAGCTTGAGTTTTTTTTGAGACATTAGAAGAGTTAGTTTACTAGCTAATGTGTAAATAATTTTTTTTGTAATTGTTATTGGTCGCAATTACGAGGGGAAAGTAACGAACATGATTTTTTAATTTTTTATCTGTGCCCGTAATGAAAATTTAAAACATGTATTTTGTGAATCTAAGTAATTTATGCATATGTACAAAGTTTCATTGAAATTGGTTGACGGATAAAAAAGCTATGGGCATTGTAAGATGTAAAAATCTTTGAATTTACGGTTTGCGATTCATTTAAATCGCAGATTCTTACGATTTTTGCTATTTTCAATCAATTATATTTCGTAACATCCTAGATCGATTTCGATGAAACTTTGTACAAGTATATAACTTACTTATTGTTAGACTTACCAAAGACGCCTTCTAAATTTTCGTTACAGGTACAGATACAAAATTTAAAAATCGTGACCTTTACTATTTCCTTCTCAATTGCAATTAAAAAAAAATATTTACACATTAGCTAGTAAACTAATCATTCTAACGTCTGAAAAGAAACTCAAGCTATTGGGTCCAATTTTGAAAAAAGTAATTTGTTTTTGTAATGTGTACGAATACTTCGTACACCGACTGTATCTTCGCTATCGTAGCAATACTATAATGAATATCGATCGATGGAAGGGATGATAATCCGACTTTGATAGTTGCTAGTACTTACAAGATTTTCGTGTAACGAGGTGTTCCGATTATGTTATCTCGAGTGAAATAAGCACTTGAATGAAAATTGAATAAAGACGCGTGCGAAGTCCGACTAATTTCGATTCACTGTCGACGAGCGTGGTCGACGAGCGTGGCCAACACGGTAACAAACGACACCTATGTATTTCATCGTACGAGTCCCTTATCACGTTGCAGTTGCCTTATCGCTAATCTTACACTTTTCAACGATTTCGCATTACGTCTACCAGATAGTACCAACGAGGACTGACAACACAAACAGTATCTAATTGTTAGTCAAGTTCGCACGTTCCTTTCAGATCAAAAGTAGACGCATCCACTTGCATAATTAATTGCTAAGTTCCAGATTTGATGCATTTTGAAACTGGTACATTATTTCCAACCTGTTCAAACCTGTTAAGAGCACAAATTTTTGTGCAACTCTCTTTCCTTGTAATCGATGTATAAAATTTTGAATTTTGCATAAAAAGACTGCAGAGTATTTATCAGAAGAACGAGAAACACAAACTGTGCGAACATTGTACGAATTAAAGATTGTTACTGTATTATTCTAGTCTTATGAAATCATCATAAGCAGAAATACATTCTCATTTAATTTTCGTTCCCACGATTGTCTTTAAAAGCTTTTATTTTGCATGAAGATCCGCAGTAAAATCAGTATGTAATCGCAGTCAATCATTTCTCCGACTATTGGCGATTAATTTCCTTTAATCAATGATCGACACTTAGTTCCGTTAAACGATTGAATCGATCGCCGATTTTTCAACGATTAATTTCAACAATCGAATGAATCGTTTATCGATTTTTTTGGGATTAATCTATTTCAGCATCGTTCGATACTCGACTAACCGTTGAGCGTTAAAGCTTGACGATAAGGTCTATTTATTCTGGGAATGATGAATGAAACATTATAGGTATTAGTCAGGAGCTTATCGACACCAGCTAGATAAATGTAAATATGTACGGTGATACTTCTGGGCAAACTTGATAAATCGAAATGTACTCGGAAAACGAAAGCAGTTCTTAGAAAGAAAGGAAAGCTAATCTCGAAAGCGAAAAGGGTATGAAACGGTGAAACCGAACATGTCCTGTCGTTATATTTCTTAGGATGTTTCTAATAGAAAATTGATTTCGTAAAAATTCAATAAATAAATGCTCAAGTGTTCCGTAATCGCTTTTCAATAAACACATAAATAATGAAGTTCTGCAAAATGGTTTCATCGGTTCAATTTTGTTCCTCGCTGTATATTTCTGTTGGTTTTATAAAATAATTTAAAACAGTGAATTGTAGTAGAACTGTCTAGTGTGAAAGAGTGTAGAGTAATTCGATTATCCGCTGTATGTGAAACAGAGCATAAATATTTGTCTATATGCATGCGTAGTGTATAATATAAATATCAAACGAAGGTTTTGCAAACAATATTCCTGTTGGTTTTATAAATTAATTTAAAACAGTGAATTGCAGTGCTGCCTAGTGTTAAAGAGCGTTAGAATAATTCGATTATCCGCTGTATTTGACACACAACATAAATATTTGTCTATATGCATGCGTAGTCTTTAATATAAATATTCCTGTTGGTTTTGTAAATTAATTTAAAACAGTGAATTCTAGTAGAACTGTCTAGTCTGAAAGAGTGTTAGAATAATTCGATTATCCGCTGCATATGATTATCCGCCGTACAGCATAAATATTTATTTATATGTATGTGTAGTGTATAATATAAATATTTCTGTTGGTTTTGTAAAATAATTTAAAACAGTGAATTGTAATAGAACTGTCTAGTGTGAAAGAGCGTTAGAATAATTCGATTATCCGCTGTATATGATTATCCGCTGTATATGATTATCCGCCGTACAGCATAAATATTTGTTTATATGTATGTGTAGTGTATAATATAAATATTCCTGTTGGTTTTATAAATTAATTTAAAACAGTGAATTGTAGTAGAACTGTCTAGTGTGAAAGAGCGTTAGAATAATTCGATTATCCGCTGTATATAATACATAATATTTGTCTATACGTAGTGACCCGAATTAATATTCGAACGAGTTAAAAAATCGATAACTATTTCAATATTATACTACACGATTTGAACTTTTTTCGGAAGCTAGAGCAATTAGTTTACTACTGGATGTGAAAAGAATTTTTTTCAAAAATTGCAATTTATCGAAATTGTAGAGAAAATACTAAAAGTTGCATTTTACAACTTTTTTATGTGGGCCTATATTGAAAATTTAGAAAATTCGTTTTGTAGATCTGCGTCGTTTATATGCATTGTAAAAGTTTCATCGAAATCGGATGATACGGGAAGAAACGACAGGCATTCAAAGATATAAGAATCCTTGAATTTATTGCAGTTAGAGGTCGAAAATGATGAAAAATCTGCAATTTTTACCATCTTTAAACGTTTGTTAGTCATTGCAACAATGTTCAATTGATACAGATCTACAAAACGTATTTTTAAAATTTTCAATATAGGCCCACACAAAAATGTTATAAAATGCAACTTTTAGTATTTTTTCTATAATTCCGATCAATTGTAATTTTTGCAAAAATTTCTTTTCTCATTCTGTAGTAAACTAATTGTTCTAGCTTACCCAAAAAAGTTGAAATCGTATAGTACAATATTTAAAAAGTTGTCTATTTTAGAGCGTCCGAATATTAATTGGGGTTACTGTATGTGTAGTGTATAATATAAATCGCCGCCTGAATGTAAGAACTAGGTAACTTGAAAGGACATTTTGAGTTATCTACTTCGTATTACAGAAGAAATCAAGTAGAATTTAATGTAAAAACTGGGTACCCTATCAACGTAATCTACGACATCTAGTGAGCAGTGTTCAAAGTAGATAAAAAATAAATTCAGATTTCTATTTATGTTATAAATGGGTAACTCGACTCTTAAAAAATTTTTTTTAATCCAAAATGATGTTCTTTCATGTATTGTTCCACTTCAAATAAAGAAATATAAGCAGATATTGGCATTCTGTTTAAAATAACGGTCTCCCTACCATAATCTTAAAACCTTAAAATACTGTTTCATCAATTTCTCTAAAATAAAGAATTGTAAGTTACCGAGTTCTTACATTCAGGCGGCGAAATATGAAACGAAGGTTTTCCAAACAAGAGAAAAACAACGACCGATTAAACAACCAATTGGCTAAAGTTATTAAGATAATGGCTAACAGCGCGGTCGGGTAGCGAGTGTAGCGACTCGTTACGCGATCGATGAAGAGAAGGAGGGTCGTTTGTTGATCACTAACCGAATCCTTGATGGCAGAGGCACACGATGCGATGGGAACGGCAACGGCAACCCGCACGATAGCTCGCCTGACCCGTCACTGACCAGTTCCCTGGCCAAGTCTGGTCAAAACCCTACACACCATGACTGAAATCAATCGAATCCCCGTACGTTACCCTTTCCCTCCTCCTCCCGTCACCCTTTCACTGACTATCCATTTAGACAGCCCCCCAAGAACTGCCTTACCGCCTTGTGCTTTTGTTAGCGATAGTCCACCTTCACGGATCACGCGTCGTATACATACTTACATACACAGTAACTCCCACTAATATTTGGACACTGTTCAAAAGACGATCCCTTTTTTAATATTGGACCATATTATTTGAACTTTTTTCAGAAGTAAGAACGATTAGCTTGCTACGCAACGTGAACAAATTTTTGAGAAAAATTGCAAGTTGAAATTGCAGAGAAAATTCTAAAAGTATTTTGTAACTTTTTTAGATGTGCTTAGTTCTATGAGGTCGGAAAGAAAGTTCTTACGGTTTTGCATTCGAATTTAATAGTTAAAAACCGCAAGAACTTTTTTCCAACCTAATATATAGTATATAATAATAATCTAATAAAACATTATGAAAATTTCGTCAAAATCGGTCCACGTTGCAATGAGTTACAAACGTTTAGTGATGGTAAAAATTGCAGATTTTCACGATTTTCGGCCACTGACTGCAGTAAGTCTAAGGATTTCGATGAGACTTTCACAGTGCATATAATTGACACAGATCTACAAAATGTGTTCTTTAAATTTTCCATATAAGCCCACACAAAAAAGTTGTAAAATGCAACTTTCAGTATTTTCTCTGAAATTCCAACCAATTACTATTTTTGAAAAAATATCTCTTCACATCATGAAGTAAACTAATAGCTCTAACTTCTGCAAAAGTTCAAATCGTATAGTCCAATGTTAAAAAAAGTTTCCATTGTTTTTATAGCGTCCGAATATTAATGGGAGTCACTGTACATACGTATGTGTTTCGTTGACGCGAACACAGGCGATTAGAAGCTCTCCCCTGTCGTTCTACGTCCACGGCATCCTACAAAGCCCCTCGGAAGCCTGCTAGGTTGATTTTCGAGAGAAGAAAAGGGAGAGATTATTGCCAACACGCTTGGTCGATCTAGTTCGAGCGAGACAGAAAATAATTCTTCGAAATAGTCAATTCTTTCGAGCATTTTGTAATCTTTTTTGTACATAGTATAGCTAAGGTGTTCTCGTTCTGTATAAAATTTCTGTAGATTGTCTTCAAACAATCTTTTACTTAAGTGAATTTAATTGGTTAAGTCCAATAAAGAATAATCTGACTACCTACAAATCTTTTAAGCAAATTATTATTTGTCTTTTGTAGATTGTACAGTCAGGATAACATTATTCTGCATGAAATTGAATTAATTTATCTCGGAATCGAATTGAACCAAATCATCTGTGAATTACATTGAATCAATATTTCGGTTTTAAATATTTTTCACACTTAAATAGATGCTAATTAGAAGGAGCAACTTTTGTCCGACAATTTTTGCCGCGACAGAATACCAGCAACTTGGTAACTTAACAATGGTTGGTTCTATAGGAAAAAGTGTAGTCAGCAGCGAAGCAAGTCTTCCGGTCAGTTGAACACCGAAAAACAGCTGAACGAGGTACACTTTGCAACGTAGGATTACCGATTCGACATACCACGCACCTTTTTCTCCCAAAGGAATTTGCTTTTTGCCACGCGCATAGGTATTCTACCGTGTCAAGCTTGCGGAAGGTTTTCTCAGTATTCGAATAAGTAACTGTTTCGGTAGGGACAAGTAACAAAGGGGTCAAATGTATCGAGTCGAGGAACTTTGAGTTATCGATGGGGACCTCCATCAAATCTATTCAAAGTTTTTTGTCCTCGAGATAATCTCACGAAGGAAGATATAAAGTGTCTATGAAAATTAAAACTTGTAGAATTAGACCTGGAACGCGCGAGGACCTTCAACGGTCGAAATAGATTCGGTAATCCAAAACAATTAGTTGAAAAATTAGTAGAAACTCCGAGAATCGATAGAAAATTAAAGATTACAAGGATGAAAACTCGAAATAATCGCACGAAGAAAGATAAAGTGTCTATGAAGATTGAAACTTGTGGAATTATACCTAGAACGACCGAGGTCCTTCAACAGTCAAAATAGATTCGGTAATATAATCCGGTATATATAGTACAAAACAATCAGTTGAAAAATTAGTACAAACTCCGAGAATTGATAGAAGATTAAAGATTACAAGAAAGAAGCATCGAAATAATCGCACGAAGAAAAAGTGTTTATGAAGATTGAAACTTGTAGAATTAGACCTGGAAATAGATTCGGTAATCCAAAACAATTAGTTGAAAAATTAGTAGAAACTCCGAGAATCGATAGAAAATTAAAGATTACAAGGATGAAGCCTCGAAATAATCGCACGAAGGAAGATAAAGTGTCTATGAAGATTGAAACTTGTGGAATTATACCTAGAACGAGTGAGGTCCTTCAACAGTCGAAATAGATTCGGTAATCCAAAACAATTAGCTGAAAAATTAGTAGAAACTCCGAGAATCGATAGAAAATTGAAGATTACAAGGATGAAGCCTCGAGATAATCGCACGAAGGAAGATAAAGTGTGTATGAAGATTGAAACTTGTGGAATTATACCTAGAACGATCGAGGCCCTTCAACAGTCAAAATAGATTCGGTAATATGAAACAATTAGTTGAAAAATGAGTAGAAACTCCGAGAATCGATAGATGCTCCAAGATTACAAGGATGAAGCCTCGAGATAATCCCATGAAGGAAGATGAGGTGTCTATGAAGATTGAAACTTGTAGAATTAGACCTGGAACGACCGAGGTCCTTCAACAGTCGAAATAGATTCGGTAATCCAAAACAATTAGCTGAAAAATTAGTAGAAACTCCGAGAATCGATAGAAAATTGAAGATTACAAGGATGAAGCCTCGAGATAATCCCACGAACGAAGATAAAGTGTCTATAAAGATTGAAACTTGTGGAATTAGATTTAGAACGACCGAGGTCCTTCAAAAGTCGAAATAGATTCGGCAATACAATCCGGTATATGCAAAATAATTAGTTGAAAAATTAGTAGAAACTTCGAGATTCGGTAGGAGCTCCAAAATTACAAGGATGAAGCCTCAAACTCAAAATAATCGCACGAAGATCGAGGTCCTTCAAACAGTTGAAATAAATTCGGTAATATAATCCGGTATATATTGTACAAAACAATTAATTGAAAAATTAGTAGAAACTGCGATAATCGATAGAAGCTCCAAGAGTACAAGGATGAAGTCTTCTAATCCTCGCACTTTTAATTGTCGCATCACTTTCTGGAAAAGGACCTTCCTCTGGCAAAGGTCTACAGAGGACACCAGCCACTGAGAGAGAGAGAGAGAAAAATTATTTCCAAATACAGAGCCAGGAAGAGAAGACGTATGTCAAGAGCACGTGCACCGAATCCCGGCGCAGAATCACAGGTTGCGCCTCGTTCGCAACGACCGGCATCACAACAAACAAACAGGCATCAAATCATTGTACAATTTCTCGTATCAACTATCAGAATACTATCGACACTTTATGCGGCGCGAGGAGGAAAAGAGGAGGAAGGAGAAGTGTATGAGGATTGTAACCCTGATGGGAACTAATAAACTTATTATACATATACATATCGATACAGGATTTTGTATACGTCTAGCCACGATGTTGTGTACGTCTAGCTACGATTTCCTTATCGAATCTTTACGGATATTCTCGTAAATATCTAATCCGAAGCAATGAGCACTATACAATGGACCACAGAATTTCATGTGCGCAAGGTCACGATTTCCTTATCGCATCACTGCAGAAAGTCCGGTATTGAACGAATACTATCAGCAATTTGTTATAGGTTAATTTGATATAGGTTAGTCACGATTTTCTTATCGAATCATTGCAGAATTTCTCGTACCGAACCGTGTACTTAAGCAACGAGCACTATGTGGGCCACAGGATTTCGCGTGTTTCGTCTCTAACGCTCGGTGTTGCGTCGCGAAAACTGTTTCATCGCTTCAGTGTCTCGCGATAATCACACGTTGAATCACCTTGCGCGAATAAAGCTTGTGGACTGTATGTATCTCTCGAGCGGTAAGAAAATCCTACGTATAATTCTGTTGTTGTCAGGAAGAACACCGCATGTCACATTACTTTTACTTTCGAGGTATGTATTAAAGTTTAGAATTTTGATCACTTTTGATCACTGATTTGAAATTGCATTGTCTTTCAGGCTTTCGAATTTATTTTCACGACTTTCTTCCTGGTAAATATGTTTATGCTGTACTATGCGGCGGTTTTCCTGATTTACGTATGCGAATCGTGCGAGTACGAGGCGTTTTCTTTTTTAACACTAGGTTTACGGAGCTCTAAAATAACTGTTTCACATTATTTTATAAACATAACAAGCACGTGTCTGTCAAGTTGTTGGCCATTTCTCCAATAACATATACGCAAAGAAAAAATTTCATAAATAATTCCTCAATCTTAACACATTACCTACCGGTGATTATTCCAGAATTGTTGAAAGTCCATGGCTAAGGATTTTTTAAAGGAACCCTTAAATAGCAACAGCTCTTTAATCATAAATCAACAACTCAGCCTCAATAACAAAATCCAATAATTTCCGCCGGGATCATTGTGCAGAAGATTTTTAAGCTTCTATTTGAAAATGCTATTGATAGGCTTCCGGTAGGTAAAATGTTAATAATCGCAAATTAAGAAACCTAGTGTTAAACAGTGGATTTCTGGCGAGGATCAGGCACGATCGAACGATTCACAACACTCGACGAACGAAAAACGAAGATAGGCGCACGCGTTTGGAAAAAAAGTGTTTATAATATGAAACACGCACCGCATAGTGAGGTGTTAGCCGCGAACCGCAGGTGGTCCTTGATCCTGCTGTCGATGCAGGGTATCTTCTCCGGCATGACACGGTCCTCGATTTCTTCGGAGTCGGGAGGCATTTGAGGTCTGGCCTCCTGTTCGACGTGAGCCTGGCCCGTGACTGCCCGGCAACACCGGCTCTCCGCGTGCTCCGAATCAATATCAATCCCTATAGGCACCAGCTGTTCCCCACCGAGGAGTTCTACACTGTTTCCGTGAGAACACCTTTTCGACACGTACCGTACGGTGATAATCTGCCGGTTTTTGTTTTACACGGTTTTATACTGACCGCCGCGCCGTGTTCGCGGTAGGGGAAGTCCCCCAACGCCGCCTGACAGTAGATCAATTGAACGGATCAAACGGTTTTTGCCAGAACGTAATTATTTATGTGTTTATTGAAACTCGATCACGAAATACCCGAGTAGTTATTTATTGAATTTTTACGAAATCAATTTTCTATTGGAAGCATCCTGTGAAGTATATCGGCAGGACATGTTCGGTTCCAGGGTTTCGTACCCTTTTCGCTTTCGAGATTAGCTATCCTTTCTTTCTAAAAATTGCTTTAGATTTCCGAGTACATTTGGAGATATCAAGTTTACCCTGATGTACTAACGTACTTATTTATATTTATCTACCTAGTGTTGATAACATTTCAGGCTGCCGACTAATATGTACCTGTAATGTCTCATTCATAATTCCCAAAATAGATAGACCTTATGGTCAAGCTTTAACGCTCAACGGTTAGTGGAGTATCGAACAATGCTGAAATAAACTGCTGATATTAATTGATCTCGAAAAATCGGCGATCGACTCAATTGTTCAACGGAACTAACAATAAGTGTCGATCGCCGAGTAAAGAAAATTAATCGCCAATAGTCGGAGAAATGATTGACTGCGATTACATATTGAGTTTACTGCGGAACTTCATGCAAAATAAAAACTTTCAAAGACAATCGTGAGAACGAAAATTAAATGAAAATGTACTCTTGCTTATGATGATTTCGAAGGCTAGATTCTTTTACATTTACGAGACAGTTTTATATTTTAATTCATTTATATTCCATTTACTAGTAGTTTATTCCTGATTCGATTTTACATCCATCCAAATTGCTAACCAAGAGATGCGTTTAATATTTTATTGGAAAACCTTGGACTGCCCTGATAGACGTAAATTGTTTTGGCATACTTGTTACTAGACTTTTAGAAAAAATTGTTAAACGGAACCATAAACACTCCTAAATGGTCCCAACCATCGCGAACAGTACATTAAAGGTGTGAAGTTTCATTCTAAATCATTTATATTCCATTTACTAGTGTTTTATTCCCGACCCGATTTTGCATCTATCCAAAATGCTAACCAAGAAATGCGTTTAATAATTTATTGTAAAACCTTGGACTGCGCTGATAGACGTAAATTATAACTTTTATAACTTAGAAAAAATTGATGACCGGAACCGCGAACAGCCCTAAACAGTCCCAAACATCGCCAACAGTGTACCAAAGGTGTGAAGTTTCACACGCAGGAAGTCGTTCATTGGATTTAAGTGTCGATTAAGACGACGAAGACGACGAATAGTATGCTCCATTATAAAATCGATCATCCGACCAGCTCGGTTAATTGTCTATTAGTCGATCGCATTGGTTGAAGTCCATTCCCACATTGTCGTTCTTGCGTGAATGAATGTTTACCAATACTGTGTATATTTTTCATGAAATGAGGAGTTCGTGTTCTACATTTATCAGCGAAACCCTGAAAGAAAATAGATTGATAATAGTCGATAGACATATTTTTTTATCTGGCCGAGCGACCAATAAGAATAGTCGCAATTCGAGGGAATATTCGTTATTTTTATCGCACGATAATTGCACGTACGCACGCCACGAATTACAACCATGGTCCCCGACGTTCGACCACGTGGTCCGCCCTCGTGAAAACCGACGCGAACCATGATTGACTCATAGTGTGTCACGCGTTGCCTCGATCATTAGGAGCGAGCCTCAGGAATAACTCTTTAAGTTCGCCGATTTCCTTTAACCCTACATATACTGTGCCGGAGTGTATTTTCACCGGGAACATCCAAATTGTCATTTAAGTACTGAATTTGTGGCAATTAAACTAACTGGTAGCTGTTTCATTGAGGATATCGGAAAGATTAATGCGTCCACACAAGATAACGTGAAAAGCAAATTGTTAAAAATTATTAGTTAGAGTTGTAAACGGTCCTAAGTATTGGCAATTATGTTAGCGATAAAAATCGTACGAGGGTTAAACAGAAGAAACTATTCAACTTGTTGAATTTCCAAAAGAAGTTTTTAGTTGACCTGGTCCGAAAATTGACTTCTCTTCTTCGTCGTTCTGTGTTCTGTGAAATAAAAGGAAAGTGTTTATTCTCAAACTCTCTTCTTGCAATCCTAAATAGACTGATTAACGGTCGACTCCGGAATCGTCTGAATAAATTACAAAGTTGTAACCAGGCACCAGAAAAAACAATTATAAAATTTTCTACGATAAAAATCATTAATAAAAAGTTGATTATTATTGAAATTTAAGATAATGTACAGAAAATATAAAGAAAAATATTCGAAAAACAAAATGACTGAAAACTATTGATTTTTATACTTTCTGGTTACAAATAACAGTTATTAGTGTCCAAAAAAATTGAATCCCCCTCGATAACTGTTATCGATGAAGAAAAACTGTTTTGGTTGCTCAAAGCAGTTATATATTGATGAGAGAAGTTCATTTCGATCGCTCGTAACAGTTATCGATAAGAGACATTTATTTCGATCGCTCATAACAGTTATCAATGATCGAATTTCTTTTCACTTGTTCATAATAATTAATGATAAGAAAATTCATCTTGTTTGCTTATTTATTGAGTTATCTACTCTTCTTCGGATGGAGCAAGCCTGTGAAATTCATTGAGAAGGTTCCGTACAACAAGACGAATCAACAGACCATAAGAACAACGCAAAATCTGTTTGTTTGTCACATTAAGTTTTGATTGTAGCAATTAATGTTACGAATAAAAAATTTACGACATAATTGATTGTCTACCATTTGAAAGTTGTACTATTTAATAATAACTATTACAAATTTCCTTCATCAATGACAGTTATGAGCGATCGAAATAAACTTATTACATCGTACAACTGTTATGAGTGACCGAAATAAACTGCTCCCATTGATAACTGTTATTAGAGAACGAAATAAACTCTCATTGATAACTGTTATAAGTGATCGAAATGAATTTCTCTCAACGATAACATTGATCAACAAGAGAAAGAATTGTCGGTTACTTATAATCCTTATTTGTAACCAATACGATTTTAGTCGGTGAAATACTTGTTATTTTATGACTCTTTTTCTTTTTGGTTATAACAGTTATAATCCCTGGTTATAGCAAATCCGAACTCTTCCAAGACTCCTGCAAAAGATTGCTAAACAACTTATCACCCTCTACAGAACCATCGATAAATAAATGATACACCGAGCGAGCACCAAAGAACCACCATTTACGTCAATTGACTATTGTGTTAGCAAGCATGCTTGATGAATAGCGAAATAAAAATCATAGTGAATAATAGCGTAAGGTATGTACAACCTGTTGGCTTCTTGTACAACTACCTAAAATATGCAAACAGCATCAATCTCGTGCGACGATTAACGCGTCACGGATCATTCAGTTCAATCCTCTGAAGAAATTACCGTTCTTTTACGAGGCATTTTCAGAAAGATCGTTTAAGGTTTGCACGGTTTAAAGCCGTTCTATGGAATAATCACTCGAGCAACAAAAAACTGCCATTCATTTTCGCGTCTTTCGGATTGCAGTTTCTTTTCGAGATCAAAGGAAGTTTTTCTGGAAGCGCATTATTCGAGAGACTGTCGAGCAATTTGCGGTGGTGATTTGCGAACTGGAAAAGCGGATTCGCATTCGGATTCGTTACGAGTTCTTCGAAGCCGATCAATCGGTTTACCGATTTCGAAACGGGTCGTAAAAGATCCGAACCGATTGCCTAACGAAAAGTTCGATCGTCGAGCGCGAGAAATCGGAAAAATTTTCAAATAACTTTCCTAAAGGGTGAAGAGAACACTTCACAATCTATCCAACGAAAACCAGTTTGCACTTGCAATATATTTGAAACCTGGAAAATTATACAGGAGAACAGATTACAGAAAGGTATTTTTATTAACTGTGATTACACCGAGTACTAAACACATACACATACACAATCAGTTCTTTCTACAGCCACCATTGACGTACAAACTCGGACCTTGGAACCTCCTCGTGATGTACATAATGTACAAACTCTGTTCTTGCAACTTTTCGTGGTGTACGTAATGTATAGGGTGTTTCAAAATTATATGTCGTATAGAAGACAATAACAATTGAACAGCAGTATTGGCGTACTTGTGAGTAAAATAAAATTATTCCAGAAATTACGCAGCTATTTATATTCCATTTAACTACAAAAGAAACGTATATATGTTTCTTCTATCGATCGTATTTGCTGTTAATTATTACTAATTATGAAGCAATTTTGCTAAGACGCGATTCAAATACATCTTGAGAAGGATCCAAACTAGGATCGAAACGTTGATTTTGTTTGATAATTAGCAAAATTGCTTTATAATTAGTAATAAACGATCGAGCCGTTGCGCCGAAAGCATTTAACATTTATTAAAAGAAACGTATCATGGAAATAGAACAACTTAATAACATATTTGAGCTTTAACGTCAATTTTCAAGCGAACGTTTGGTTTTGACCTGTTGTTCCCCCTGATGAATACTATGCGACGCAATGACAGAAAAATTTGACCGTGAAATTCAAGGTCAATGTCAATTTTCCGGCAAGATTTTTTAACAAATCTCCACCTATCCAGAGATGGAGAATCACGCTATGGTAGTCACGACATTTAATTTTGAAACACCCTGTTTCAAACACTGTACAAACACTGCCCTTGCAACTTTCTCGTGGTATACATTTCGTAATGCTAATGTCGGCGGAACACGAACTTTTAAAATTGATAACTCGATGATTACCAATTCAAAATACACGTTTACGTAGTGTTTTTAAAACATCTGCATAACAGCTGTAAGCAACTACGCAGATATACAGGGTGAATTCGATAAAGCAGGACACCTAAATATCTCCGTTACTTTTCGTTGTACAAAAAAACTTCGTAGGACAAAGTTACACTGTTTGAAGGGCCACATATAACGGTGTAAGGGGAAAAAAATTTCAAGGTCATTTTTATGAGATTTCAAGGTTATTGTTGTTTTTTTAAATGGAATGAGGTATTTTTTAATACATCAATCGATGCAGCTGGACATTCGTTATAAAAAAGTACTAACCTATGTATGTCGAAAAGTTAATAGCCAATAGACAGTTGGCGGGCCGGGCCGACTGTGGCAACTCGTGTCTAGGTCGCGCTCTGATTCGTGCGTGTTTTTCGTTAATAACTCCTAAACAAAGCCGCGGATAACATTTTTGCAAAGGAAAATTTCACTTGAAATGGTCTCAGGAACCACCCCCTTTCGGGAAGTTCAAGAATTTTGGGACACCCTGTATATATTTGCATATTCTGTAAAAATTGTCTCATGTTTGTAATTAACTTCCCGATTCATAGGGAAGTTACTGTAATTACCCCGAAAATCGAAAATCGAGTTTTTAGCAGATCTTCACGTTTCATGGTCATTGCAGTCATTTTAGACTATTTTTATCAAAATGTTCGTATGTGTGTGTGTGTGTGCGTATGTCTGTTTCTATGGTATCAAATTTTTCGTTAACGTTTTCTGAAAAAGTAACAACGCGATCAGAATGATGAATGATGCAATCGATGTGCCCCGCTGTAACTTAGAGCTGATTAGATTTTGGTCCATATTGGTCAAGTAGTTTTTTAGAGTTTTAGTTTTTTTCGGAAGGAGTTGATTCTACAATGCAATTTATAAGGGAGGACGGAAATTTTCCACCAAAGAAACAAACGCAATTACATAAAAAATTTTTTTCTTAATTTTTTTTTAGATTAAAAAAAATTTTTTTTTTTAAACTGATTCTAATGTTACCGCTTACAATAATCGAAAATTATCCCAATGCAAGAGTGAATTTATCATCTCTACTCCCAAGAATACATTTTGGGAGAATATCGATGAAAATACAAAAAAAAGATGTTGGCGATGTTGGCGAAGGAGTAACGAATCGGAAAGTTCTTTGTGTGACTCTTGGAGAGTAAAATCAAATAAGAAACAGTAATAGCAGTAGGCCCTACTAGCCATGCGTATCACTAACCCTCTCGCAAGAGCAGTCCTACCCGCGAGCAAAAACAACCCTACTCGCGAGCGAGCGAGCTACAATAACCCTCTAGTTCTTATATTGAAGTCTGTATTATATTTAAAAAAAACAAAAATTACGTACAATTACACAATGTGTATGGTGTCCGAAAATGTCGTATTACATTGAAAAGGGTGATTCCTAAAGGCATTTGAAACAACTGGTTCCTGTGCGTGAACGTTATCCGTGGTATCGTTAAGGAGTTCTTAACGAAAAATACAGACCGCCCAGGAACCGGAAGTCGCGTTTCGATTTCGAATCGCACGAGCCCTCTCGGGTAATCGCATGGTTTAGTGTTGTCAACGGCTTTTGAATGGCCGCGGTCGACGCTCGTCAAGGGAGTGTTGGATTACGAATCAAGAGAAGAACAGCAGAAATGCGAGAGGTGACGAGATAAGATTTCGCGAACTGTTCGAAAACTCCGCCGCGTGCGGGGCGGTTTCTTCTTCGTCTGCATCGTTGCGTAATGTCTAAAACATGCATTCGCTTCTACTTCTCTACTCTACTGCATTATATGTAGTAGTCTTCTCGACCGCTCTATTAACGAATCGGTGTGGCGTCCAGCGGTCGCGGAGCCCCGGAGATTGTACACACAGTTAGGAGCATAACTGATCACTAGACTGCGGATTTTATGCATTTATATCAGAAATGGGCACGTACATTTTCAAAAAGTGGACGTGTTAAAAATATTTAAGGACTTCGATGTATTAGTTTCAGCTTAATAGGATAATTAAAAGAAGAATACAATTTTCATTTGGCTCCTGTGTCCTGCAATCGATACAGACATTTTATTTTGCATAAAGATCCGCAGTCTACTAATCACACACACTTTAAATCAGAATAACTTTTTTATGAATGGACCAAACGACTTCAATTTCTCTGTAAGACTAGAAGAATTAGTTTAGTAAATGACGTCTACTAAATATGTCGAAAAAATGCATTTCATCTTCATTGATTATGAATAACAATAGTGAAAATTGATTTTTCGACTTTTTCAGCTGGGCCAATAACGAGAATTTAAAAGATGTGTTTTTTAAACTCTTGTAAAATTGGTTAATTGTTTACGAATTATAAAGATCGAAAGTGGTAAAAATGGCAGTTGTAGTCCGAAAATCATGAAAAATTGCAATTTTCACCACTTTTGATCATTTATAATTCGTAATAAACTGCGTAAATAACAACTTCTCTTCGAATCGCTTTCTGAAAAGTCGAAACGAACGTGAAAGTATCCTCTGGATCTTTCAACATCGAATCCATCTACGAACGCAAAGGATTTGTTTATTTCGACCCGTTGCACTCGATAATTAACTCGAAAATTAAACATTTCTTCCGACCTAGAATATTTCCGTCTCCTATGAATTTTGATATTATATGAATATGAAATTGGTATAATACCTCATACAATATCTAAATGTTTAGTAACTGATTACACTGTCCACCAGCCAAAAAGTATTTCGATTCCCACTATACGATTCTTATACAGTTTTTCGCGCTGATTCCGAATCTGTCCTTAAGTGTTCTCCAAGACGTACAGGGTGTAAAAAAAGTAATGGTCATCCGTCCTATGGGTGAATCTACACCTCTGGATCGGTGGACATTTGTAAGAGAAACTTGCCGCAAAATTGTTTATAACACAGAAAATTAGTGTTAAAGTTTTTTTTTGCATCAACGCATTCTACTCATCGAGAAGAGGAAAAGTTTCAAAGGAGCCATATGTCACAAACAAATAGTTATTGAGATATAAGCTGTTAAAGTTTTTGCAAAATTTGATTGTGTGGAATTATACGTATAGACAAAAGCCTACTACTACAGTCCACACGTCCGTGTCGATGAGACAGAAGATGATCGTGTGTGTGCCGCGAGACAGACGAAATTTAAAGGCGCATTCGTCGTTAGGCTCCTTAAAATTTCGTCTGTCTCGCGGCACACGATCATCTTCTGTCTCATCGACACGGACGTGTGGACTGTAGTAGTAGGCTTTTGTCTATACGTATAATTCCACACAATCAAATTTTGCAAAAACTTTAACAGCTTATATCTCAATAACTATTTGTTTGTGACATATGGCTCCTTTCAAACTTTTCCTCTTCTCGATGAGTAGAATGCGTTGATGCAAAAAAAACTTTAACACTAATTTTCTGTGTTATAAACAATTTTGCGGCAAGTTTCTCTTACAAATGTCCACCGATCCAGAGGTGTAGATTCACCCATAGGACGGATGACCATTACTTTTTTACACCCTGTACAGTTTTTGAGAAAATTGAGTTTTAAAAAAAGACATTTTTCAACTTTGAACAAATATTGTGTTGTTATTATAAAAGATATTGAATTGTTCTTTACGGCAAAAGATTCTGTAGACTTTCCCGAATACAGTTATATCCAATATTAATACATTCTGATTGTTTAAACATGTTTAAACAATGATCAAAGACGGAGAGACACCACTTTTGCACCAATTTTTGAGGATATTTTTCAATTTATCTCAAAAAGTAAGGGTCATGCGGAAAATCGAACTATACCACGCGATAGAGTAGACTTTTATCTTGAGAAACCACCGTTTCAAGTTTGCGTGGTCGACGTTTTTTTCGAACCAGAAAGCAAAATATCTTGAGTTACCGCCAGTGGCGCTTACCACTAGAACAGGCGTTCCACGGGATACAGCCGCGGCGAACGCCCGTTCTAGTGGTGAGCGCCACTGGCGGCAACTCATGTCGGGCGAAGATATTTTGCTTTCTCGTTCGAAAAAAACGACGACTACGCAAACTTGAAAGGGTGGTTTCTCAAGATAAAAGTCTGCTGCAAAAGTAGTGTCTCTCCGTCTTTGATCATTGTTTAAACATGTTTAAACAATCATAATGTATTAATATTGGATATCATTGTATTCGGGAAAGTCTACAGAATCTTTTGCTGTAAAGAACAATTCAATATATTTTATAATAACAGCACAATATTTGTCCAAAGTTGAAAAATATGTCTTTTTTTAAAACTCAATTTTCTTAAAAACTGTACGTCTTGGAGAAAAATTAAGGACAGATTCGGAACCAGCGCGAAAAACTGTATAAGAATCGTATAGTGGGAATCGAAATACAAAAAAGAGTTGAAATTTGTTGGACAGTGTTAGTAGACAGCGGATCTTTATGCAAAATAAAAATTTTCTATGTGTATTGCAACAATCCGGAGTGAAATAAAAATTTCTATTTTAATATGTTTAACTGGTTGAAAATAATGTAACACTATTTTTAAATTCTTCATAATCAATAAATGCATAAAATCCGGTGTCTATTGATTAGATACCGATATATTTAATAATGTACATAATATTTTTAAATTCTTCATAATCAATAATAAATGCATAAAACCCGCTGTCTATTGATTAGATACCGATATATTTAATAATGTAAACAATATTTTCAATAATGGTGCAGCAATTTTCAATGGCGCCTCAGAGTCACCATTCACGTTGTAAGGGTTAAAGAAGTCTACCTATGACTTTCTTCAATTCGGAGATAAAACGACCATGGTGCTCGATGTGTTCCGTGTTGCGTAAGAAGCGGAAAGAAGGTGGGAAACCATGGGGGAAAAGTGGCGTTTTCCGACGAATGCGAGCACGGTGGTATGGCGTCTCGTTCGAGCAGAGGGCCGGAGATTTTATAAATACACAGGACCACGCGAAAGAAACGGCGGTGCGCCGTTCCTGTACCAAAAATAATCGGGACATCTCGCCGGCCCCGTGGAAAACCAGCCACGAAAACGCCAGTCTTCGAAGCTAAGGTGAAACGTGCTCTGTGCTGTGCCGGTCTCCCGACGAGGAAATATCATTATGAGAAGACGATGCAACGAATTCTCCTTCAGTGCTGGCAAATAGATCGCTATCGCCAAAAATGCGACCGAAAATCTATCGGTGCCTCATCTTCCTCGCTCTCTGCTTCCATTATGCCGGCTGCTTCGGCAGGGATAAGCGAATGTGAGTTCAATTTTACGGATACGGTGTTAATATTAACCCCTAGTCGTACAATAAACGGTCAGACTCGCGGATATTCATACAATAATACTGGAGCTAGCCAGATTACAGTGTGAGATAACTAATAAATGCTAATAATAGCGCTTCTATGAATGAAATACTCTACTGCTCATAAAAGTATGGACATATGAAAGCTAAGAGAAAAAATAAGAACAGAAATTGGTACGGAAGTTAAAGATGGTGTTGACATTTTTTTCTTTAACCCTCATCCGTCCCTCGTGTCAATTTAACACAGTCTTCCCGAAAAAAGTGATACTGTTCTGTTATTTGTACATTTTGTCCGAAACTTGAAGACTTTTGTTCTTTTAATGCGAAACTAACTCATTAACTCATCGATTTGAATAAAAATAACACCGAAAAGTAACTGTTTACCTTGTTATTTTATCGATTTCTTATCATTGTGTCAATTTGACACCGAGGGACAGATGAGGGTTAACTATTCTGCACTGACACTTTTACTTTTGCATAAAGATATAATTATTACTAGAAGGATAATTACAATTATCAATAGAACGATAATACAATATAATTATTAATAGAATGATTATTTTAACTTGTTAACGAAGTGTACATACTTCCATTAGCGTCAGTGTACATGAAATTAGTGTGAAACGCATCAAACCCGCTTGGCAGTGCTAAATCGAATAGCATCGTAAAATAAAAAACTATTGTGAACGATACGATTCGAAAAAAGAAATTCTCTAACACGTCGACAACGTATTAAGCTAGAACACAGTGGTTTCGGTATTAATAATCGTGGCCTAATCGCGGCGCGATAAATCGCAACCGGTATGATAACAGAAGCTGTTATTGTTTACTCGTCCAGCGAAAAACAGAGTTCGCTTTCTCCGAATTTAGTCTGTACTGGACCGTCGCCAATTTCTGGATACCGCGTGGCGATTCTTCGCGATTCTTCGGCGATGTGAATCCGTATCAGCCAGACCCATTCATCAAAAATAGCTAATAATGCGAATTGATCGTTAAAAAATTCGAATTTCCTCGAAATTCGAGAAATGCAAAATTGAAAAAGATGAATGCAATACTGCAGGATAAATACGGTTCGTGCAATTCTTGTAGAATTGAGCGGTTATTCTCGGTATTCCCGAAGAGTCGATCGCGAATGTGACGGAGATCGTGATTGAAATTGTTGTCATTCAATTGTTTGCAGCGTGATACGGTGGGCAGAGACCTTGGGCGCCGAATTGTGGGAACTGACGGAAAAGGTGGCGCGACCAGAAGAACTGTTCAGCGTGAGTTTCTTAACTATTATTCATTCTACTCTTCTCTCCGAAGATTCTTAAATGATTCCTGCCGCTTCGAACGGCTCGGACCAATGAACGAGGCGGCAGCAATCATTTCGGTTGCATGGGTAGGTCGAGGAACGTACGATGATCGCGCCACATACTTACTGTCCTTCTCTCTTTTCCACCTTTCTCCTTCCCGTTAATTCTATCAGTATCGGCTGATCGCAGCAACTATTTTCGTTACGCCTTCGTGCACGCGATTATTGTCACTTAACGGGCGGGGCAGGGGGAATGGCAACGGGAGAATGAACTGGAGAAAAGGGGAATTAACACCTAGACGGAGGATTGAGTCATCATCGGTGGCTTCTGCAGATTTGCAGAAAGCTTCGTGCAATATGGCACATTTGCGAATTCATTTTTCGAGATTAACCCCTTGCCTCACGATTTATTTTACTGTTTCAGTGATTGGAATTTTCTTTGTAATTCGTAATTAAATAAAAAAGGAGAAAATTTATATTTATTTATGCCTACATGTTCTCCAATAACTATACATTAACGAAATCAAAATAGAATTCCATCTTGGTTTAAAGGAAATTAATAGTATACATATTTATTAATCCTTTGCACTCCAGCCTAGTGACACTTATAGTAAACCAACAACTCGAGCACTACATTAGTTACAATTGTATATTTTGTTTCATTGCAGCAACCGCAAAAATACTATAAATAACTATAAATAAAACAAATACTATAGATAAAACGAAATATTTATTCCTTGGCTACACTAACGAGCATAACTGATTCAACACACTTTAAATCATAATAACTTTTTTATGAATGGACCAAACTTCTTCAATTTTTCTGTAAGGCTAGAAGAATTAGTTTAGTAAATGACGTCTAAAAAATATTTTGAAAAAATGCATTTGGTCGAAATTACGAAAAAAATAATAAAAATTTATTTTTACTACTTTTTTAGCTTGGTTAATAACGAAAATTTAAAAGTTATGTTTTGTCAACTCGTATAAATGCTATACGCTCTGAAAATTTCATTGAAATTGGTTAATTGGTTTACGAGCTATAAACGATCAAAAGTGGTAAAATGGCTGAAGATCTTGAAACATTGCAATTTTTACCACTTTTGATCGTTTATAGCTCATAAACCAATTAACCAATTTCAATAAAATTTTCAGAGCGTATAACATTTATACGAGTTGACAAAACACATCTTTTAAATTTTCGTTATTAGCCAAGCTAAAAAAGTAGTAAACATTGATTTTTACTATTTTTTTTGCAATTCCGACCAAATGCATTTTTTTAAAATACCTTTTAGTCGTTATTTACTAAACTAATTCTAGTCTTACAGAGAAATTGAAGTAGTTTGGTCCATTCATAAAAAAGTTATACTGATTTAAAGTGTGTTGAATCAGTTATGCTCGTTAGTGTACATTCAGAATTGGGCGAAAAATTATAATAAAAATTTCGAATAAAGTGCGTTTAACACCCACTTGGAAAAAATCCACTTCATTCGAAATTATTTAGATAAAATTTTTGCCCAACTCTGGCTATATTATATATAACACGTTCAAGTTTATAAATCTTCAACAAAATGAAGATTTCATGTTTTGTGTTCATATTTCAAATGTCGCATCATCGGCGACAACGGCGTGCAAAGGATTAAATTCTGTTCAGAATCTTCATCACAAGTCTGACAAGATATTGTAAGGCAAGGGGTTAATAATACATTTTATATTTTCTGCAAAACGCATAAAAATTCAAGTTTCAACAGACCTTGAATTTCTGTGTGCACCCTGGTAAAAAAAAGAAGATTGATTGATACCTAAGATGGATGTGGTCGATAAACCGGGAAAAACTTTGTAAAGGAAGAAAAGTCTCGCGATAGAGGGTCACTCGTCGCCACATATCGACTCAAGATAAATCGCCTGGCCTAACGATCGTCCCAACGATAATAATAGCGCCATTGATAAGTTTTTACCGTCGAATAATTCATCGACGACAGGAGACGATTAGAGTGAAAATATATTTTTCTATATTGAAACGATTTATCTCTCGAGGGATCGTAAATTCGTCGGTGATCCACACTGGGAAACCGAGTTAGAGCTTTTAAGCGTAGCTTCGGTGCACAGATGCCGCCTGCGGCATGTTTCAGCCATCCTAATCGCCGTCGTTACCACTAAAATCTCGATTTTGATCGTCCCGTTCGTTTAAATCATTTAACTTTTATTCTACAAAATTGAGATCTCGATTTGTTTTCTTAATTTTATATTTTATAGCGCATTTAATAGAGACGATTATTAGCAACCATGCAACTACGATGCATCGCTATTGCAATACCGCATGCCATGTAGGTGTCGTTATTAATAGATGCAGCCGCGATTTGTAATACAATAGGCTGCCACATATGTTCCAAATCGAGCACGCAAAAAATGTCGATTTTCGAAATTTGTACACGAACCAGGATTTATCTGAATTAGAATTAATTACAGTGGCGTAAAGCAGAATTCTTGAAAACTTTTTGAAAAATCCCTGTGCCGGCGTCGCGGGACGACAGTGCATCTAGTCCCGATTGCTCGAAAACTTTTTCCCCGCAGTTTATTGTTCGGGGGACAATGCGGGCGCGAAAGATGAGCGGCCATTGTGGCTTGGCAGGGGTGGGAAAGATGGAAGGGTTTCGCCGCAAGAAATTAATAATACGTTTCGCGGCGCGGCGCGGCAAAAGAAAAACCGTCGGAATCCGGGTCAGAGAACGGGGATGAAGGTGTATATTATACAGGATGTCCCATTTCAAGTTTCGCACGCAATTATTTCCCGAACTGTAGCTCGTTGGAACCAAATATATTATTTCAGGATGACCTTGAATCACCTTGGAGTACCAAAGTGTTGTTGAATTCATCTAGGGACAGGCCACACGCTAATCTAAATACAGTTCAAGTAATACTTCAAGTTTTTAAGTTTAAAAAATAATGCTTAAAGTTGAACCAGTAACTTTGACGAGCCAGACTCTTGATGAAGGTTTTTAACAAAGTCTAACCAATATGAATGTAACGCGTTTCATTTCAGATGAAATAAAATTTGATTCGTTTGTAATCAATATTTAAGCATTATAATAAATGTAGCCATGCAACAAATATACATTTTCTTCTGCCTTCTATGAGATTTTTGTGCATAAAGACGTTCTAATCACTGTAACTTTAAAAGAAAAGGTACGGCAAAGGGTTAACTGCGTTCGACGTGTATACACGTCAATCCAAATCGGTGCCGTTAACGTATGTACTCGTCGTGTAAAATAACAAATTACCATCGATTATAAAAACTCTAAATTTCAATAAAATGTAATGAGAATATTATTTGAATGTATATACTTTACACCAGCTACGCCAGCGCTCGGATTTACTCACTCGCGACGGCCGAGTTTAGAAGGGTACGCCCCCTCGACCCGGCCGCGCGTCTCGCTCCCCTTGGCTGCCCTAGTTCTCTTAGGCGCCACGAATAGCGAATATGGAAGGCGCCTGAGGAGCATCGAACTAGGACCGCCACGGGGAGCGAGACGCGCGACCGGGTCGAGGGGGCGTAGCCTTCGAAACTCGGCCGTCGCAAGTAAATCCGAGCGCTGAGCTACACCATCAAAAGCAAATCCACTTCGAAGATGTGCCGTCTGCTCAATAAATGGAATCCGTAAGGAGACCTGCGAAGTGCCACTTTCTGTGGTACCTTGCTTTGAAAAATACCACACCGATATCAATTGAATTTCTTAAAATCACCATTTTCCTTGTTCGCGAATTTTATTATTTTTTGACAATTCTTAAGTTTCTATTAACAATAACCTTTTCAAGAATGAATTGTTAATTTTCTATCAAATAAAAATGTAATCCTTCCTAGTTTTTCGTAAAATTTATGATAGGACTGGCCTGCGTTCGACGTGTATGCTCGTCATTGCTTGACTTTAAATGTCGCAGTTAAGAGATTAAAGAAAGTAGAACATTTTTGGACCATCCTGTGTACCGTTCAGCGCACTCCCACTGTTACAGGAATTTACAGGATCTGTTAGAAACGTATTAAGACTTTTGCAATCACTTATTTAGTCGCGACAAGTTACAGTTTCGGAGACAATTGCGTGCGAAATTTCGAATGGAACACCCTATATGCGAAGAGAGGATATGAACGCGGGGGGTTGTACCGGTGAAACGCGTAACTATACCAACAGTCTATAGAGAAAGAGAAATAGAGAGAGTCCTCCGATGAATTGCAGAAATACAAGGCGATGAATACGCGAGTGGAGGATAAGTCCGGGGAGGAATTAGTGAGCATAATCAGCGAGAACGTCGGCAGGATGCTGCGACGGAAGATGGATGCGGTGACCTGCATCCGTGCGAAGGCTGAAGAGAGCGCCGAGAATTGGCTACCCGAAGAGAACGACGGGAATTTCACCTATGTTTCCGGGAAATACAGCCCCGTGGTCAAACAGAAGGCACCGGTGCTTCCGAAGAATATGAAGAAGAACTACCAAGTCTACAGGTGCTACAGAAATCTTTATATAATATGTATTTCTTTTATGATACAGTGTTCCCTCCGTAACTGTCGACAAGATCTCTACCGTAATTGTCGAAATGTCGGGCGTGTAGAAATTTTGGACATTGTTCGGTTCGATTTCCACGAGACACTCGTTTGCGCGACGTCGAGTGGAATTAGGCTGAGAAGCTTCGGATGTCTTCGGCATCGATTCCTAGAACGATTGACCTACGAACTAGGTCTAGCGTTCTCTTCTGCTCTGAATTCCCTTCTGTTTGAAGATGTTAAAGCCGAACGAGTAACGGCGTTAAGGGCTCTTCAGACATTTATACAAGTATCGTACGCTTTTATCACATTGCCTAGCTCGAACGTGAATTCTCGAACACAAATTCGACAAAATTCGATCATCGTAATTATGTATTATTCTTTGTACTTTTATTGCATATTAGATTTGTTAAAGAAACATTTTCTAATCGGAATTATTTCCGAGTTACTTCGTAAGAGGTAGAGACTCTTCAGAGGATAGTTTCACCCCTTAAACTTGAATCACTGTTGCTCAAGAAGTACGTACCCAATATTTTTGGCTGTACTCCAAGTCTGCCAAGTTTCATAGCAATTGGAGGCGCACCAGCTGCGACCTTTCCTCGATAGTACCCTAAATAGGATTAGTTTTAGGTTCTTAAGGTCTCAAGATATTATTGCTGGGTTAAGATAGGTTTAGGTTTTTCGCAGAGGACCTTACGATATTACGGGGTAAGACTCTCGTTTTCAGCATTGCAAGAGTGCAGGATGCGCTCTCTCATTTCTCGATAATGCAAAGGTCTTTCAGTAGTCAAAGGCGCTAGATAAAAGATCAATCTAGACCGCGATCGCCCACTTTAATATTTGGAATATGAATATAATGTAATTTAAATATTTGGGAATTGGAGGTCTTACAGATTTAAATATTGAAAAATTTTAATATTTGAAAATTGGAGGGATTAAAATTTTAAATATTAAAAAATTTGAATATTTGAAAATTGGAGGGCTTAGAAATTTAAACATTGAAAAATATACGCCTTCTCATTTCTTGATAATGCAAAGGATTTTTCAGAAGTCAAAGGCGCTAGATAAATGATTCATCTCGGCGGTGATCGCCCTGAACAGTCCTACTTTTACGTTTACATTATCGTCTTTGCATTATCGAGAAATAAGAAGGCGCATCCTGCACCCTTGCAACCCTTGAAACGGGTCTACCCCCCGAGGGGCTAGCTACGATTAGTTCCAGGTTTTTTTTCAAAAGACCCTACAACCTTAGTACCTACTAGGGCTGTTACTTTCCTTCGAAGATCGAGGATTTCGAAGCTTCGATTTCAGAAACTTCGAAGGTGATGAGTAGACTGCGAATCTTTATGCAAAATAAAAATTGTTTACATCAATTACAAATTACAGGAGCCAAATAGAAGCGATATTCATTTTTCTATAATTTTAATAAGCTGAGCCTAATAAATTAATGTTTCCATATTCTTTTAATTTGTCAACTGTGTCAAGTTGCACCTACTTATTTTTGCCATAAATGCATAAAATCCACAGTCTAGTGATAATGAGAATCGAAGTTCGCTTCGTTCCTTCGAATCCTTCGAAGAGTCGAAGCTCCGGCAAAGTAACAGCCCTAGTACCTACTCGAAATGATTTTTCTATATAAAAATTGACAGTTTCATTCGACAGTTGATTTTAACAGTGAATTCGATATCTGACAAATGACTCGTTGACAGGGAGATAGAGCTGACACCGGACTCGCATTTCTACAACATCCCAGTAAACACAAGCTTCTCCTCTGTGCACATACCGACGAACGTGTACGACCTGTCGCCACCGGTCGCCGAGGACATCAAGAAGACAGAGGATCTCGACGCTATCTTCCGTCAGAACTACGAGTCGGACCCGGCTCTCTCGTGGCAGTATTTCGGCACTGTCAACGGCATGCTACGACAGTATCCTGCCATGGAGTGGAAGATGGATATTACGGCGGAGAGCGCCGGCAGCGAGGGGGATGGGGATGATGAAGAAGAAGAGGAAGCCGACATCTACGATTGCAGGGTACGCAGCTGGTTCATTGAGGCAGCCACCTGCAGCAAGGACATGGTGATCCTGATGGACACGAGCGGCAGCATGACGGGCATGGGGAAAACCATCGGTAACTAGCTCCCATGATTCTTCATTGCATTAAATTTGACGTGCGACCGTATCGAACCACCGTATACAGTAATTGCTAGATTCTACAGGGTATAAACAAATGTTTGATCTTGGCTGCCATAGGCGTATTCTACATCTTCGCATTGATGAAGACCTCTAAGAAAAAGTTGTTGCAAAATCGTGCTTGTCCTTGAAATTCAAGGGGAAAACCATCAGTAACTAACTCTCATGATTCTCCATTTCATTAATTTTGACGTGCGACGTATCGAATCACCGTGTACAGTAATTACTACATTCTACAAGGCGTAAAGAAATGTTTGATCTTGGCTGTCATATGCGTATTCTACATCTTCGCATTGATGAAGACCTAAACATTTAAGAGATATGAGCAGGATATTTGTGAATAATATTTACTCGCTCGATCCACAAACGCTCGTATTCCACGATCGCTTAATCGCGTCATTCTGCATTGTCAAGGTTCAATATTGCGGATTAAACGAGTAAATATGATCCAAACAGTTGTGTTTCAGCTCATTTTAACCGGAAAAATGTGACGAATGTGTTGTTGACAAGAAATATGGTTGTCGAAGGCTTAGATGCTGTTTGCATCGATTAAGAAGCTAACTTTCGGTAATTGTAACGGTGAAGGAAGATGTTGTTGATCGTCTTGTGACAATCTTCGTGTACAAATCGATTCGCACGCGAAGTCGGTAACTTCAGTTGCTCTATTCGGCGCATCCCAGGCAGCTGTGTCAGAATCGCGACTGGAATACGCTTGCGGTCGCCGTCTGTTAGCCGTGTAATGCATACTTGGAGTGCACCGCAAACCTGAGGTTACGCGTGCATTGTTTAGGGGAGGATAGTATGCAGACGCGATTGCACCTTCGCACGGATATCGCGGATCCTATGGTCGTTACCGTAATATCCTCGGTAAAACCATTAATCACAAGAGAAACTCGATCTTGTAGTACTTTAAATACATCTCCATCGTCATCGTCATTCTGTTCTATAAAAAAAAGAGGTAGAAACGATCTCTCCTCTTACGAGGTTCCGAGGTCGTTCTTCTCGAGTGCATCCTTTTAAGTGGAAACCTATGGGTTTTCCGATACTTTCGGAGACGATAAAAATTGTTATCCAAATACGTAAGACATGAAATGTCGAACGATGGGAAATATTCTTTATTCGAAATGTACCTAGTTCGTACATGTTGAAAGAAATTGCAATTCTAAAAAGAAGAAAGGTTATGCAAAATGATGACCTTGACGAAATATTTGAAATTTCGAGGTAATCGGCGAGGAGGGGTAACTTTTTTTTCAAAACGTACCTAATTTGTAAATGTTGAAAAAAATTGTAATTCTAAAAAGAAGAGGTTGCTCGGAATGATGACCTTAACGAGATATTTGAAATAATTATGAAAATTGTTGTCGTTTCCAGCGAAGGCGACCATAAACGCGATCCTGGACACCCTGTCGAACAACGACTTCGTGACAGTGTTGAGCTACACGAACGGAACAACGGACGTGGTGGATTGTTTCAAGGACATACTGATCCAGGCCACGCCGGAGAACGTGGAGACTTTTAAGAACGCGATCACCACTGTGAAAACCGAGGGCCAGGCGAATTTGACCGAGGCCTTCGGCAAAGCGTTCGAGCTGCTCAGCAATTACAGAGAGACGCGTGGGTGCGGGGCAGACACGCCGTGTAATCAGCTAATCATGCTCGTCACCGATGGTGTTCCTGGAAATCTGACCGAGGTATTTCTTTTATCCCGCCGACCAGACCCTTTCGTATCCCCGATTCAACGAAACGAAATAATCCCTGCAAAAAACGTTTATCTACGACGTAGCAGGACCTTTTTCTTTTCATGAAGTATTTGAACTTTCGAATGAGATTCATTCCTACCGCACTAAGTACAATGCATACGACATTTATAAAAAATGTTGTTCCTTTTTCCTTTGCGAGAATAAGCTCTAAAAGTAGCCGATACACGATGCCTTATAAAAATACCACGATTAAATTTATTTGAACTTTATGCGGTTCATATTATAATATCCCTGCTATTAAATGTATTTATTTAATCATTTACAACGAAATTTCAATAATTGCGAAATAAAAAATCTGGAGCCGGTCATGTGACCGGTGCTGGTAGGTTTAGTATTAAAAATTTTCATATAAAAAAATTGTTATCTTTCATGATTAAGTTTGGAGAGAAGAAAAACATTGCTGTCAAGCGATTATTCGGGTTTGATTCAGAAAATTGCGAACCGGAGCGCGCGGCACAGACAGTCGCGGCCGTCTTTTTCGGTGAACCAGATGGAAGGTTGCTCGTAAAGCCGCACTAAAATTAAGTGGCTCTCCCGCGAATTTTCGCTAGCCGGAGGGAAAAGGTCGCGTTTCCACGTTTCCAGTTCTATCCTCGCGACGAGTAGCTCTTCACTTTTATGAGAGCCCACTCGCGTACAGTCGAGGATCGTGGTGGTCTCTGTCTTTCTGTCCCTCTGTCGCTCTATCCCTCGGACACTCGCTCTTTCTTCCCTCTTTCCCGCCATCTCTATTCCTTCCATCGCGGATCGCAGTGCTACCTGCTTCCGCTGATCTCTCTCGTCTTCTCCTCGTAGCTCTCCCTTTCTGCCTTACTTTCACTGTGCTATCTTCTTTCTATTCATCGTTTCCCGCTTTCTCTCTTCTCCGTTGCTCCGCGTCTCGCTCTTCTCGCTATTCCTTCCTTTACTACTTTCTGTTTGGCATTATCCTTCAATTCATTTTTCTTTTCTGAATTGCTCTGTCGTTTGCTCTGCTCTTCTTTCTTTCTCTGGCTCCTTCTTTCGATATTCCCTCTTTCTCTGGTACGAAGAGTGTCCTTATCTCTCCCATCCAGGCCCAAACGCATCAAATACGATGACGCGCCATAACGTTTGCGTCAGGATTACGCGAGCCGTTGCGTGGCTCGATTAGACGGTGGTGAAACTGCCACGGAAACCGGGATTATGACTTTGGAAATAGGATAATGAGTAGAATAGGGATCGGATAACGAGGAGATGGCAGCCGATACTCTCTGGAGAACGTTCGTTTCTCTCTTTGCGAGAAAGTAGAATAATGTGTTTTAAAGTATGTTTGTCTCACAACTATACATATAGCCAATTAATACGCGGTTCTGCGTTTATCATAAATAAACTGCGGAGTTTAATGCATTAATAGTACGTATAGATCTCTCAAATACAAACAAATCATTAACGAGTCACACTCGTGATGAAGATTTTAAACAAAGTCTAACAAATACGAATGTTACGCCGTTCTTTTTAACCCCCATACGTTCCTCAGGGTGAAAATTCATCAATTTACTATTCTTACATACTGTAAAATAATTCATCTCTTTCTGTTTGTCTTGCGAGATGTACTTCTTGAAAGTGTGACGCTAGAAACGAAACATAATTTGTTGTTTTAAAGCGTAAAATAAAAATAGGTGAAATATTCTTCTAGACTTTTATATGCAACCATTTTTGAGGAACGTATGAGGGTTAAATGAAATATAATTTGATACGTTTCTGATCAATATTTAAGAATTAAAATAAATGTGGCCATACAAAAGATATAAACTTCTTCTCCCTTCTACGACATTTTTGGGGATAAAGACGTTCTAATCACTGTAACTGTAAAGAAAATGATACGGCAAGGGGTTAAAGTTTCTTAGAGAAATAGGAATTTGCACGAAGATGTTTCTAATCGCGAAACAACAGCTGAGATAATTTCTGAATCTTGTCTGTTCAGGTGTTTAAAGCGTGGAACTGGCAAGACAACAACACCCACATCCCAGTCAGAGTGTTCACCTACCTCCTGGGCAAAGAGGTGACGAAAGTCCGTGAAATTCAGTGGATGGCGTGCCTGAATCGCGGTTATTACACGCACGTCCATACGCAAGAGGAAGTCCGTGAACAGGTGTTGAAGTACATACCTGTCGTAGCGAGGCCTATGGTTCTTCAGGACACAGTTCATCCTGTCGTCTGGACTCATGCTTACGCCGACATCACGGTAAGCTCTCCTAATCATTCGATGTAATTAAATATACATCGCAAATTCTCATTCTTTTCGTCGATGGAACATTTCGACCACAGTCTAATTACTGGGTTCGCAAGAAAGCAATTTCGGTATTTTCAGGTGAAATAAAACAGAATTTCTTTATTCCAGCGATGAACCTTAATCGATAAAATATTTTCTTATTTATTCTTTTTGACGGAAGATCATCGAACAAAAAGGGAAAATCTCTTATTCATTAACCTTCGCAAGGTAATGTGGGGTCTCAGACACCTCAGCTTCAGATTTTTGGAAAGAGTTTTTATACGAATAAAATTAAATCTGTTTGTATACTTTTTATCCTGTGTTATTCTTTATCCTAAATTTATTAAAAAGCAGGCCATTTATGAAATTCATTTGCCAGGGTCTAAGAGACCCCACCTTACTATTTATGTGTTATTGGACCTTACCTTGCGGGGGTTAAAGTTCATTGAATAAAACAATTGGGCTCTATTTCACCTTCAAGTACCGAAATTACTTTCTTGCCAACCCGATATAATAGAAACAAAAATATTCTTGGAATATAGTAAGCATCGATTTCAACGTGTGACGTTGATTGCTAACGAAACTCTAGGTCATATTAATGTATACTAATGTCAAGCTTTGTCAAGGACAACGAAGACCACACCACACGAAGTTTATCTAGCATTTTCCAGTATCCACAAAACATGATCCGCTTGGCGAGCAGATTCGAATCGGATTACATATCCGCGAGAAACGAACTGGCGAGAAACGATTCGCTTGAAACGTTGTAACACGATCAGCTGAAGGAACTTGATAAAAAAAATCCCTCCAGCTTCGTTTCGAATAGAAGTAATTCTCGAGGCAATTTCGTACGGTGACATTTTCTATTCTCGTTCTTACAATTTTAATATTAACGAGTGATTGGAATAAAATAGTGATTTCAAACAGAAGCAAAAATACATCAAAGTTATTTTGACGTTGTTTCGGGCTAAAAATTCTGTGAAGGACAGGTTGGATAATCGTCTTCGTTTAATAAGACGGCGACGATACGGTTTCTTTGAGGAATGTTTCAAAGGTTGTTTTCAATGGGGTAGTTGACGAATATCTCTGGTTCTGTAAATGTTCTACTTGCAATTCCATTAGAACCCAGCACTCGCCACTTGGCTGTGGATAGTGATGCAGCACAAGGAGCAACAGTCCCGGCTTCAGAAACACCTGAAAGGGAAACGTCTGGGCGTGCGAATGAATGAGGACGAAATCTACATACAGCAGGTTGAACGCAAGCAAAACCAACCAACAGCCAAACCCTCTCTTGTAGTTGCTTCAGACCTGTTTTCTGTCCTCTTTTGTTACCCCTTTTCCCTTAGCAATTTAGATGGCTGCGGTGTTGCGTGTCCCTATTGACGAACTTAGGCGAATCCTGCAAATAATAATCGTAGACACGTCCCTCTAGAATGAAATTCATCTTCCCCTAGAACCGTAGAATATATCCGTTAAATCCTAGTTAAAATTATCGGTGCCAGCGGTTTCTATAGAGCATGCTAGAAAACCATTTTTGCCACTCGTAGATATACGAAAAGTTGTCGCTGGTACACGTACAGATTCAGAATTGCTAGCCAAACGCGGTAGGAAAGTTCTTGGTGGTTCTCTTAGACTTTGTAATATCCTCGCTGCATTATTAATGGCGAATATCATTGTCCTGTTTTAACGCGCGTGTGACTTAACATCGGTCCCCAACGGCATTCAGAATGTATTTTGGGAAACGCCATGTTTTGTACAATGTTTGCCCTTTTCTTTTTTGGTACCATTAACACGATTACAGTTCCCTTGTTGAGGGAGTGGACTCGTTCTTCCAGGGGTGTGCCTTCTCAATTCTCAAATATGAGGTTTTTCAGTATTTAAAAGTGTTAGATAAAAGATCAATCTAGGCCGCGATCGCGATCAAAAGTTCTATTTTTACGATTACAAAGCGCAATTTGCATTAATCAGCTTCCAACAACAGCTTTCTTATAATGCAAATTACGCCTCGTAGATGTAAAAATAAGATTTACGAGGACAATTACCGCCTAGATGAATCTATTATCTAACGCCTTTGACTTCTGAAAAATCCTTTGCATTATCGAGAATTGAGAAGGCGCATATTTTCAATATTTAAATCTCTAAGTCCTCCAATTTTGAAATATTAGAAATTTTCAATATTTAAATTTCTAAGCCCTCCAATTTTGAAATATTCAAAATTTTTAATGTTTAAATCTCTAGACCCCCCCCCCAATTTTTAAATATTTAAAATTTTTAATATTTAAATCTCAAAGCCCTCCAATTTTCCAATATTCAAATTTTTAAATATTTAAATCTCTAGGCCCCTCAATTTTTGAATATTTAAATCTCTAGGCCCCTCAATTTTTGAATATTTAAATCTCTAGGCCCCTCAATTTTTGAATATTTAAATCTTCAAGCCCTTCAATTTTCTAATATTCAAATTTTTGTATATTTAAATCTCTAGGCCCTTCACTATTTGAATATTCAAATTTTTCAATACTTAAATCTCTAAGCCCTCCAATTTTCCAATATTCAAATTTTTGAATATTTAAATATCCAGGCCCTTCAATTTTCCAATATTAAAATTTTTAAATATTTAAATCTCTAGGCCCCCCAATTTTTAAATATTCAAATTTTTCAATTTTTTAATCTGTAGGCCCTCCAATTTTCAAATATTGAAATTACGCCTCTAAATAGGACTTTTGAGGGCGATGTCGGCCTCGATTGTTCTTTTATCTAGCGCCTTTGACTAGTGAAAAATCCTTTGCATTATCGAGAAATGAGAAGGCGCATATTTTTCAATATTTAAATCTCTAAGCCCCCCAATTTTGAAATATTGGAAATTTTCAATATTTAAATCTCTAAGCCCTCCAATTTTCAAATATTCAAAATTTTTAATATTTAAATCTCCAAGCCCTCCAATATTCAAATTTTTCAATATTTAAATCTCTAAGCCCCCAATTTTCAAATATTCAAATTTTTCAATATTTAAATCTCTAGGCCCTGCAATTTCCAAATATTCAAATTACGCCTCTAAATAGGACCTCTGAGGGCAATGGCGGCCTCGATTGATGTTTTATCTAGCGCCTTTGACTACTGGAAAACCCTTCGTGTTATTAAGAAATGAGAACGCGCATCCCGGACCCATGCAATCCTGGAAACGAGTCTACCCCCTTAATCGAATAAATTGTTGTTAGACTGTGTTACCGAGGTTTCGTTGAAATTGTGTAGCTCCACAAGGACGAGGATGTTCGGCAGGATGCTTCGATGCTAAATACGACACGCTGGCAGGAGTACAGGCTACTGACGTCTGTCAGCACGCCAGTGTTCAATCGGAAAGGCAATAATAGAAACAACAGGACCAGGATACCGAGTCTGTTAGGCGTGGCGGGCACCGATGTGCCGATCGACGATATACGAAAGCTCACGTTGCCGTACAAGCTCGGTGTAAATGGGTACGCTTTCATCGTGTCCAACAACGGATACGTGATACTGCATCCGGACCTCAGGCCTGTCTTCAAAGGCAAGCTCAAGCTCAACTACAACAGCATCGATCTAACCGAGGTCGAGATCCTCAACGACGGCCGTGAACCAAGGTAATTAAGAGAGAAATGCAATCAGCAGAACCGTGTCATTAGTAGACTGCGGATTTTATGCATTTATGAGAAAAATGGGTACACGTAATTTAAAGCAGTGGACATGTTAAAAATATTTAAGAACATCAATGTATTAGTTCCAGCTGAATAGGACAATTAAAAGAAAAATACAATTTTTATTTGGCACCTGTGTCTTGCAATCGATACAAACATTTTTTATTTTCCATAAAGATTCGCAGTGTAGTCATTAGACAGCGGATTTTTTATGCATTTATAAAATTAAAAATTGGTGTAATTTAAAACGGTAAAAACATTTATATTAGGGTTAAAAATACGGTGATATTGTTTTATATTATTTCTTATTTCGATTTCAAATAAAATTCGCCCAGATCTGGTAGGGTCCATAGAAATTTTCTCATTGTCCATCCGCCCTATAATTCGATAAGGATGCCGACGCGACGCCTTCATTCTCAAGGCATTCCCACAACGGCCGTTGGCAATCAAACTTTTCTTCCGCGATAAATTCCTGCAGCAGCGGAATAGGGCTGCGACCAACGATATTGCTTCTCGCGTCGTCGTGGGAGAACGATTTCTTATTTTTTCATTAAAAACGAGCGCAGGAACCCGGGGCCGGAGGTTCTGGAGCTAAGGGCTGCGCTGGTGGACCACCAAAAAGGCAGCATGAAAGGAGTCCCGGTGAAATTGCATTACGACGACAACCGTCGTGTCACCCTCGAAAGACGCGACTATTTTTACGCGCCACTGCCGGGCACGCCTTTCGGCCTCGCGGTTGCCATACCCAACTATGGCACCACGTGGATCAAGGTAATTTTCTAAATTGTTCGATCCATCATCGAACTGTCTACTATTTTTGCAGTTTCTCCGAATAAACCCTTTAACAGAGTATAAAACGATCCAGCCAGCTCCAATACTGTTCTTGGTTCTAGCAGGATAAGCATGGTCCAGCGGCCCCACCCACAATTTTTATTGACATTATGTGGAAAACAATGATTTTAGGTTAAAAGATAAAATGTCAAGTCAAACCCACAAAATTTTAAGTCGTTAACCCTTCATATAAGGATGATATGAGGGTAAATATTCTTAACTGTATCATTTTTTTTCTCGGTTGTTAATTAAGATATTCAGATAAAAAAACGAAAATACTATAATTAACTCAGAATAATATCATATTGCATCTTTTTCGAATTGTCTCAGTACCTGATATTATTTTCTAAAGAAAAAATATAGTATACCATTAAAAATAATAATAATTATTATTATTATGTTCCACGATCTTGAAAGTTTTATATACATATATTGAATAGGTAAAAGAACATTGTTCTTGAATTTTTTGGAAGTGGTCACTCGAAGGGTTGCTTGCAGTGGGTTTTTGCAGGGTTGCAGGGTTGCTCCCACCCTTCAAAAATTTAATGATTTTTTTCTACCCCTAATAATTTGATCACAATTGTGAATGTGATATGAAGGAGGCAAGTTCGAGTATTTTCGTTTTTCTTTTATCTGAATATCTTAATTAACAACCGAGAAGAAAATGATACAGTTAAGGGTATTTACCCTCATATCAGCTTTATATAAAGGGTTAGCGACTTAAAATTTTAGGGGGTTATCTTTCAACCTAAAACCATTGTTTTCCACACAATATCAGTAAAAATTGTGGGTGGGGCCGCTGGACCATGCTTATCCTGCTAGACCCAAGTAACTAAACAAATTTTGTTTAGTCAAAAATGCAAATAATATATAATAATAATGCAAATAATGTTACTACAGTCATCAATCTACCAATTTAAGGGTTAGACTCGTTTTTTCAGGATTGCAAGGGTGCGGGATGCGCCTTCTCATTTCTCGATATTCGAAAACTTTGAATATTTGGAAATTGGAGGGCCTAGAGATGTAAATATTTAAAAATATGCGCCTCCTCATTTCTCAGTTTTTCAGTACTCAACGGCGTTAGATACAAGATTAATCTAGGCGCCGATCGCCCTGAAAAATCCTATTTTTACGTTTACAAGACGTAATTTGGATTATTCGGTAGCACAAAGCTGCGCATGAAGCTATTTATTAAAAGTAGGACTTTTGAGGGCGATCGCGGCCTAGATTGATCTTTTATCTAGCGCTTTCCACTACTGAAAACCCCCATCTTTGCATTATCGAGAATTGAGAAGGCGCATCCCGCACCCTTGCAATCCTGGAAACGAGCCTACCCTCTTAAGATTAATCTTGGTATCAATTTTCGCGACTTCTTCTTCAAGGTTGGGGACGAAATCCGAAGAAACCAGAATATGGGCATCGACATCTCGCAGTTCTTCGTCGGCAGCAATTGGAGGGTTCATCCCGGCTGGGTCTACTGTCGCTATCACTATCTCGAAGGCCACGAGTTCGACAATCCCGAAGAAGAATTAATACACTTCCTAGACCTGATGAACAGTCCAGGTTGGCGATGGTCGGAACAATACGAGGCTTATTCGATAGAAGACGATGAATCAATGAATATCAACGACACTATCAATTGTGGCACCAGAACGCTCTCTCACGGTGACTATTATTGCAACAAAGAGTTATTGCAGCTGCTAGTTTTCGACGCTAAGGCTACCAACGGTAGCTTCAACGAAAAGTTTGTACTCGAAGAGCCACGAGCTAGAAATCTCACCAAGTACTATGGGATTTTCTTGAGATTCGTTGCTACACAGAGCGGCCTGACTAGGTGGCATTATTTGGACAAGAATAAGGCGCCTGGGGAAGACGATGGGATCGTTTTTGGAGATCTTCATCGCAGGGCTGTTAACGAGCCTTGGTACAAGGGCGCCATTTTCCAGAATATCGTGGACCCTAACAGCATCTCCGTAACCGGTATGTTGTCTTCAAAAATTTATTTATTTAATATTTTGCCTGATCGAGAAACGAATTGACAAGAAGATAACGATTACAGTTCCATGGGAGGCAGGCGCGGACGCCATAGTGACAGTCTCCGTAGGAATATTTCCAAAGGATGGTGGTAAAACTGCGCCAGCAGCGGTTGTTGGCTTTCAAATGCCCATGACGGATCTTTATAACAGATTCATCAATTTGACTTCGGGACCGGTTAACTCGACCATGAACTGCTCCCACGAGTGGATCGATTGCTACTTGCTCGATCAGAACGGTTACGTGGTGATCTCGGATGCACATAACGACACCGGCCAATTTATGGGGACGCAGGAAGGCGCTGTCATGAACTCCATGGTGGGCCAGGGTCTCTACAATCCGATCGAGATTTACGACTATCAGGCCTGGTGCGAGGAAGTTGTAAGTGATATCGTTATCGAAATAACAGTTGTTCAAAGTTTCGTTTTATCGGTGGGCTGCGTACCTTTATGCTATTTGCTATTGTCACAGCTTACCTTTGAATTTTTGTAGATTTAAAATGTTAGAACCCGCCATTTCGTTGACTCTTTGCACTCGGTTGTCTCCTCTGGAGAGAAGCACCACTAAAAATTGATGTACCATTATTCAAAATATTGTATACATTATTAAATATATCGGTATCCAATCAATTACTAAACATTTATGTATCGTATGAGGTATCATACCAATTTCATATCCACAAAATTTAAAAAATTATAGGGAATGGAAATATTCTGGATCGCAAGAAAAGTTTAATTTTCCAGTTAAAATAGCTCCGAGTGCAAAGGGTTAAAATGTTTAGAAAAGTGTTGTCTTTCATTTTCACAGTTTACCTTTGAATTATTATAGATTTAAAATATTATAACCCGCCATTTCGTTAAAATGATAAAGCAAATTTCGCTTTATCGGTAGACTGCGGACCTTTATGCAATTTCCCATTTTCAGTTTGCCTTTGAATACTTATGAACACTTCACCGAAACGGCGGGTTCCAATATTTTAAACCTACAAGAATTGCACTAAATTATCCGCATTGAAACATTTATTCACAAGTTATCTAATATCCCAGAGTTTCTAGAAAAAAAGGATAGCCCGCGGCGCGACGAGAGCCAAGAGGAAGTTTCGCGCGCGTCGCGGCGTTTTCGCAAACAAAGTGCGAAACTCGGCCATAGACTGGCCAGCTTGTCCTCTCGGCCCCCGAGGCGGGCCGGGGGTGTAAAAACATTTTCCCACAGGCTAACGAAACTGCTCTCCGTTCTCTGTTACTCGTACAGCGGATCGAGGCTGCGGCCGGCACTCTGATGGACCCGCTGATGCACCTCTGGAAACTGTTGCTCTGGTTTCTGCTGCGTGTCGCATGGTTCGCGACCCAGTTCGGCAACTTGCCGATCGGCCTGGCCAAAGTACACGCCGACGAGGATGCGCCGGACCCGCCACCACCCCTGAAACCATACCTCTTTCACTATCCTTGCGATCAGAAGAGAACGTTGTACATGATGAACTACACGGTCGCTGGCCAGGGCGTCTCCAATCACGACGACTACTGTTCTAGGCCATTTTATGCACGCAGGGTAAGTTGTTTTATGAAAATCCTTCATCGTATAATAATATAATTGCACGTGACATCTCTATTATGCGGAGGTCCCAAACATTTGGCCGGCAAATATTGAAAATAGAATTGCGCTTGAAACGGTAATGACTACACTGCGGACCTTTATGCGTTTATAGTAAAATTGAGTAAACGAAATTCAAACTTGTTGTAAAATTTCAAGAACTGAAGATGTTGGTACATGATGTCTCCTCGAATAAAATCGTTAAGGAGGTAAACTCGTTTCCAAAATTGCAAGGGTGCCAGATGCGTGTTCTCATTTCTAGATAATGAAAAGATGGGGTTTTTCAGTAGTCAAAAGCGCTAGATAAAAGAGCAATCTAGACCGAGATCGCCCTCAAAAGTCCTATTTTCACGTTAACAAGGCGTAATCTGCATTATTCGGCACCGTAATTTGCATTATTCGGAAGCATACAGCTGCGCACGTAGCTATTTTCATAAAGCTGCGACAGCTACATGCTGCCGAATAATGCAACTTACGCATTGTAAACGTGAAAATAGGAGTTTTGAGGGCGATCGCGGTCTCTATTGATGTTTTATCTAGCGCTTCTGGCTACTCAAAAGCCCCATCTTTGCATTATAGAGAAACGGGAAGGCGCATATGTTTCAATATTTAAATCTCTAAGCCATCCAATTTTCCAATATTCAAATTTTCAAATATTTAAATCTCCAGACCCATCAATTTTTGAATATCCAAATTTTCCAATATTTAAATCTCTAATTCCTCCAATTTTCCAATATTTAAATCTCTAGGCCCTTCAATTTTTGAATATTCAAATTTTTCAATATTTAAATCTCTAAGCTCTCCAATTTTCCAATATTTAAATCTCTAGATCCCTCAATTTTTCAATATTTAAATCTCTTAGCCCTACAATTTTCCAATATTTAAATCTCTAGGCTCTTCAATTTTTGAATGTTTAAATCTCTAAGCTGCCCAATGTTTCAATATTTAAATCTCTGTGCCCTTCAATTTTTGAATATTCAAATTTTTCAATATTTAAATATATACCCTCTAATTTCCGAATGCTTAAATTAAGTCACGTAAACTTAAATAGGACATAAATAAGACTTTTGAGGGCGACTGTGGCCTAGATCGATCTTTTATCTAGCGAAAAACCCTTTGCATTATTGAGAAATGAGAACGCGCATCCCTTGCAATCCTAGAAACGAGTCTACCTTCATAAACTACGTTTTGTAGAGAAAAATGAAGTGTCCGGATACTTTTGAGCGGTAATGTATATACATATGTTCAAAATAGGATAAACTAAATGAACTGCATAATTGTTTTTACAGGTGCCGCACACAAACCTGCTCCTGGTGGTAGTAGACGCGATGTACGCCACCTGTTATAAAAGATTAGAAGTGACTCCGGTGATCATTTCGCCGTCGGAGTATATGAACAGCACTGAAAGCGCGCCCTGCCATAAAATGCCGTTGAATGATCTAAAAAGACGGCGCCTGGAAGGCTGTTTCACCGAGCATCCCCTAGAGTACGAGATCGACGATTGCGGAGGGGCTGCTGGACTGACCGTATCTTTGTTGTTGTTCTCCACCATTGTCGCCAGAATTTTATGTACATCTGTGTGAGATCACGCTCTGTCCAAAAAATCAGTGCGATTCTCACTTTCTTCCGTAATTGAGAGTGACTGGACTTTGTACATACATCATTATAGAATTCGAATTTTTCTGGCTTGTTTTGTAAACATTGGAACGAAGGAAAAACGAATATTGTTAACTAGAATATTAGGCCGAGTTATAAATCATTTCTACTTCGTAGAAAACCGCTGTTGTCTACTTGTCTCAGCCATTGTTCGAAATCCGCAGAGAAGTTGAACAAGAAATTTGGAGAGTGTCCAGTAAACATTTGGACAGAGCATTCTACCTCTTTCATTCCCTAGTGGCGATCTGTTATGTTACGAATTGTTATCCTAGATTGTTTTCGCCTAATCATCGACACCGGCGATCTACCACCTGTAAAGTTGCTGAACGAATAAACGAAGACTATTGTATTTAGAAACCGTATTAGATCATATACGCATCAAATAATCATACATGTGTATCGTGCAAAATTGCAGTCTGTGTAAGCTACGTGTACGCTATAAAAACAATTTTATAATAAAAATTACCGTTTTGTTAATTCGCCTTGGAGCAGGCTGCTTTGGTGGATGAAAGCACCACGCGTCCTGCAATCCAGGTTGGTGGAGTCTTATAGCGAATCTCGAGAACTTCTGGACAGATTTTGTTTATGGATCCAAAGTTTTCCTACTTCCATACTACAAGACAAGTCCCATTCCAGTGACAAGCCTCCATTCTTTCACGGGGCATTGTTCTGATAACGTTGGCAGTTCCAACTATAAGTTTTCAGCCCTAGGGGATCCATAGACAGCGGCGTTACTTCGAAACGAAAAAATTAAATCACCCTGACGAAGTTTTAACCCTCCAGGCAGAATAAGCCGGACAAAACTCGTGTGTCCCTTAATTATAATTAATTACTTCACTTTTATCTTCGAACTTCCGAACAATATTTGAAAAATTTAATAAAAAGTCCAATTTCTAAAAAGTCATTGGTTTTCCTCCGACCGTACACTTAAAAAAAAATGACTTGCGGTGTAAGTATCACAATGATTGCATAAGTTCGTGCCCGATTTGAAAATAAAATTCAGTGGTTACATTTTAAAGAAAACAACTTTATTAATCAATTATATGGTCACCATTTCTACAATTAAGAAAGAATGGTGACTATATCATTTTTTACACTCCTCCGTGCAGTACAGTTTGCGACATCTGTGAAAATCGGGCACGAACTTATGCAATCATCTAATTATTAGATACTAATAGAATGAAAATAAACTTTTTAAAAACCACGCTTATATTAAAATGCACTAAAAAGGAGACAAATAATTTTTTTAGACATTAGTGACTATAAATAAAAGCGTGGAGCGCTAAACTATATTGACGTAATCTTCGTGGGCGCTCCACGCTTTTATTTATACATAGTCACTAATGTCTAAAAAATGATTTTCTCCTTTTTAGTACATTTTAATACAAGCGTGGTTTTTACAAAAGATTTTTTCAATACATTTTTTTATTTTCTACTTTTTGGCCTTTTTTAAATGAAACGCAAGATATATTAATGTAGTAAGATATAGAAACGCAAGATATGGAAATACGCGAGATAGAATGAGGGGATGACTCTGAGAGACGACGTCTCTTGATGGAGTCCGAAATTGTCCGAAATGGAACTGAATAAACGGAACACCACACTGACTGAGCTCCTCCGGTGCGAAATGAGTCAGTGGAGTGGGGATGAGTCGGAGTAGGAACGCGTAGTGGAGTGGGGATCGCTGAACACAATGACGCGCGACGAGGTGTGACGGTTAATATTAAAATCTTTTTTTTCTCCTGAACGCACAATTTTTTAAAAATTTGTTTTTTAATATTGCATTGTCATCCAGTTCTGAGCTATGTTTAAAGTTTCAAGTGTCTAACTCATCGGGAAGTGGTTTAAAATTCGATTACAAGATTTGACGCATACAACAACAACGATAACTCGGCAAGCTGATATAAGCGTGGTAATTAATTGGACATTTGAAAGAATGCAAGTGCCAAAAGAATTTAACACCGGTGTATAATTTCTTGTTTATTCAAGAGAAAGTGGTTTCTGTTTCCCGCAATTGACGTAGAGAATTTTCACGTAAAGATTCACAATCTCCCGATGAGATCGGATGATAGTAACGGTCCAATCTGTCGTCGAGTTTAATATGTATCGCTAAGGACCGACCTAGCAGCGCGGCGTTTTACGAGAGGAACTCTGTTCTTTATTGCGGGACAGGGACAAAGGCTGGAGGAGGAATTCGCGTCGAAGGAAAGATGGATATAAAGCCTGACGAAACGTCCTTCCATCGATGCGAGATACGATTCCGTGGCGTCGCGAGGTCTGTTGATGGGACGAGTGGGGTCTCTTGCCCTAGAAAATATACCCTGCCACCCCTCTGCTCGATTTCGAGTCTTCTGCCCGTTTCATGTACCCATTGCTCTCGCGAGAAACCAATTTATTTTGTTATTTTATTTACACACAGAACAGTTCCAAAAAGTTTGAAAAAGTTTCAAGGAAACTTCATGTTCTTCCATGTTGAAATTTCTACGAAATATTGTATCAACATGTTGATCCAACAATTACAAAAATTCCATTAAGTCATTACATTAATTACAAGATACTGGAGCTACATAGACATTTTGCTATTTCTTTTCTGAATCATTTTAGTAAATATAATTCTGTCATTCTGATCTTAATAGTGGACGAATTAATAAAACTTCTAGATTCTACATCCCGTATACTTAGCTCTTCATGAAAGTAAGCTCGTTCTACTTACTATACGACCCTAATTTCGAAACTGGAAAGACAAGGGCACATGGCCAGAGAATTAATTCGTTCCTGACCCCCATGTAATTGGATCCCTTATTTCCTCGGCAAGAAATTCAGGAAGACCTTGCGTTCTTGAAGGAAAGAAGATCTTTAGTAGACGTTCGCTCGTAAGCAACGTACTATGTATAATAATATAAGTAGGAACTTTTTTCTGAAACGCTGTTAGCCGTCTTCTCTCCTTCTCGAATTGAAACTTTATCGATCCCGGGACAATTGAAACTGTTATCCAACCGTCTTACAGGCTGTCTCATAATCTGTGTAACCTAGTTCAGAGACCATTCAACACTTCGAAACTGTGTGCCGAAACACAGACGTGCTCTACTTATCTTGTTCCAGACTTTAAACCAAAATTTATGATAGAAGGTAGTCGCGTATTAGATGTTCTGTGACCTTTCAAATTCTAAACAGGACAAAAACTTGAAAGAAAATTGGAAACGGAAATATCAATTGAAATATGATAAAACAATATTTTTAATTTTCATTATAGTGAGATTATAAGATGAAAATACACAATCTACAGGGTGTGTCCGTTAAGTTATGTCATCATTTTTTATGCATCTCCAGTAGTGCAATTAAAAAATGTTTTAGACACAAGTTTCTCAGTACTTGGTGAGCTACATGTTCGCATATTCTTAAATCTGAAAAAATGCTTTTTACCTAAAAAAGTAAAGGTCACCTTGACTTTTTTAAATGGCACCATATATTCTGGACATCATAGGATTGCTTCTGACGTCGAGACGAATTTAACAGTGTTTTACACTATGACCTTGAAATGACCACAAACTTGAAAATTTTGTGCAAACGTAATTTTAATGAAAAATTATTTCTTGCAATATAAATCAAGTTACATCAGATGTTCAAATTGCGATCCACCTTCTATGATACAGAACTCCGCTCTTTGTATTAGATTTTTGTATTATTTTTTTTTTGTATTTTTCTTTTAGTTTAGAAATCGTTAAATAGGAACGTATGCTGCAATTCGTTGGCCACCGCGTTCTCCACATTTGCCTCCGTTGGATTTTTATCTTTGGGGATATCTGCAATCTGTTGTATACGATAAAACGATCAATAGTGTTCACGAACTTCGAAATCGTATAACAACTGCATGTAATAACATAAACCGGGACGCCCTAATTATGGCGACAACGAAAAGTCTAATAGAAAGAGCGGGGCTCTGTATCGTAGAAGATGGATCGCAGTTCGAACATCTGATGTAACTTGATTTATATCGTAAGAAATAATTTCTCATTAAAATTACGTTTGCACAAAATTTTCAAGTTTGTGGTCATTTCAAGATCATAGTGTAATACACTGTTAAATTCGTCTCGACGTCAGAAACAATCCTACGATGTCCAAAGCATGTGGTGCCATTTAAACAAGTCAAGGTGACCTTTACTTTTTTACGTAAAAAGCATTTTTTCAGATTTAAGAATATGCAAACGTGTAGCTCACCAAGTATTGAGAAACTTTTGTCTAAAACATTTTTTAATTCCACTACCGGAAATGCCTAAAAAATGGTGACATAACTTAATGGACACACCCTGTATATGAGCATTGCCGCAAATCATAAATTATTGGAGAATGTAAAGGAGAAGAGAAAGAATGTTGACCGACTGTCCGTTAGATAATGAAAATTTCCGGGTGCTGTTCAGTGGACGTGTTAGGTTAAGGGTTCCATGTTGGAATACCACTGCCGTAGATTTCGCGGAAACATGATCGCGGAGGAGCCAACGGACCAGATAAACGTTGGAACTCGAGGAAAACAGTGGCAGAGTAGCGGGGCATGGTCTGACATTCGATGGAAAACATTACTATCAATTTCCAGAGGACGTCGGAGCCGAACGGTTAGGGGCGACGCGGCGTCGCGGCGTCTGGTCGCAGATGACGCGCGACAGTGTTCGGACTCTTATGGGACTCAGAAAATTACAAACTTCTAAACTAATCCGTTTCCGACCCAATACTTTTTCAAACATCGCGAGAAAGTTAAAAAAAGAGTAAAAGATCATCAAGAGTGTATGAACACTTTTTACACTGATTGTATATTGAACCAAATCGGTAGAACATCGTTCGCGACGTCCGAAGTCACCAACTTCGTTGACGAATATTTATTTACTAGGAGCTCGGAACAGATTTTATCGAAGAAAGTAAACAAGAGTCGATTCCAGAACCGTTTCGGTCCCGACACGGAAGACGGTCGCGACAATCCTTCAACCGATCTGACAATCAAAACAGAAACCATAACCGAAACGAACGGTGCTTGGACGTCGCGTGACGTTGCCACGACTTCCATATAGCAAATTAAAAGTAATAGAAAACGCAGTCCTTCGGTATTAACCTCTTGCCGTATTTTAACGAGCCACACTCGCCACGAAGATATTGTATGAAGTCTAACAAATATAAATGTTACGCCTTTCGTTCTAACTAAAATAGATGCGTTTGTAATTAATATTTAAAAAGAGACATTTTCTTCTGCCTTCTGCGACATTTTTGGGGATGAAAACGTTTCAATCACTGTAACTGTAAAGAAAATGGTACGACAAGGGGTTGATCAATGTGTATGTAGAATAACAAAAAGGTTGTAGAAGCGGCCTCTACTATTTTCCGACAAAATGAAATTTCGAATGAAACGCTTTGCAAAATCTCGTCATAGGTCTACCAGCTGGTAAACTAACGTGTAGCACGTTCGATAGACTGTTTAATACAAATGAGGAATTGTTATCGATCGTCTTTTTGGAAACTTTGGAATAATATTCTCGGCGCCACGGTTCAATCAAATACTACACTAAATAGCTATTTTGTAACACTCAAATGTTGATGAGTGTTATAAAATAGCTATTTAGTGTAGTATTTGATCAAACCGTGGCGCCGAGAACACTGTTTAATACGTTTGTTGTTTGCGGGAAGAAGTAATGTCCACGATGCTCGGTCGAAAGGGGTATTTTGCCGCGTTTAGGCGGTTTCGTCGACGACGGGAAATTGAAGCGTATCGGTGCGCAAGTTCGACTCAGGTCCGGCTCTGTTCCGTCGCGCGTCGCGTCGGCGCGGATCGATAAGCTCTGGAAAACGGTGGCCCCCGTGTTCGGGAACGGTGCGCGCACTGCATGGCGACGTCGACGTCGACGACGACAAAGACGACGACGAACACGGCCGGCCGAGAGCATCCTTAATGTCAGACGCGAGCCGCCTCTCGGCCTCAGTTTTGTTTACCGTGTCCTCGCGTAAACAGCGGAGAGCCGACGACCGAAGACACGCCAGTGATGAGGCTCCGTTGTCTGCCTGCTATCGTCATCCTGATCCTGATCGAGGCACCCGACCCTGGTGACGGTATCTCCTACAGCACGTAAGTTGTCCTCCACACCAAATCGTTGTCAATTAATCGTCGTTCATCGATTTATTCGATTGGTTCGTTTAATCGTCTCTACGCTGGGATCGTGTGTTTGCCACGCGAATTCGCTGGACTCCCTCGCTCGTTGCCCAAGTCGCACGCGCCACCCCTGGATCGCCAACAACGTGGGCGACGTGCTTCCCCTTGACACGCTGACTTGTCACCCATATTTCGAACATTGCTTTTGTCGACGTTCCGCAATTACATGTATTCTTTTCATTTGCTTACGGTCTGTAAAGCACAAAGTGTTGTTGAAAATGCATCGTCGCAGTTTTTCGTTTGTTAATCGTTCACGTCGAGAATCGTTGATTTTATTCATCGAATTCGCTGACTTGTCACCCATATTTCGAGCACTGCTTGTCGAGGTTCCACAATTACATGTATTTTCTCATTTGCTTACGGTCTGTAAAGTATAAAGTGCGAGAGGTTGTGGGGAGTAATGCATCGTCGCTGTTTTTCGTTTGTTAATCGTTAACGTCGAGAATCATCGATTTTATTCGTCGAATCCGCTGGCTTCCCATCTCGCGAAACGAATTGTGTCCACTGGATACGTTGATTGTACTTTCATCTCTTTTTCTGATCAACGAATTGGTTACGGATGTTCGGCAAATTAATTGTTTTAATGATAGATTCTTTGTAGATCGTCTACGTCGCGAATCGTCGTCCTCCTCTCGAAATTCGCTGGTTTCCCTCGCTTGTAGCACAACACGCTTTCGACACGCGTCCCTCCAGTTGTGAAAACGTGCGCACCGTGCTTTCGCTTTCTATTGACGCTGCCCTGTCGCCCACATTTGAACGGTGGCATCGATTATAGAGGTTTGGAAATTCATTTCAACGATGGTAGATCGAGTTCATCAGGTAGAATTGTTATGGGAGGGTGATTATGGTCGGTACAGCGTGCTCCGACTTTGTTTTGCTTTCAAAGTACATACTCGTTATCTTTTTGTTCAAGTTGAATCCTCGTTCGCTTTCCTTTGGCTCCAGCGATTTTATATTTTGAAGTATTTCATTGGAGTATATTTGATCGAACATTATGAAACAACTCGCGTTTGTTAAACTTTAATTTACTTCACAGAAATCAACGACCACCTTTTGTTGGTGATTATGGGAACGTTTGAGCACGTTCGCGAGTTGTATTTCAATGCCGCGCTGTATTTCAATTATTAAATCGTATAGAGACCGGTGTTTGTTAAAATTTTATTTACCGCGAAGCCATTACCGAGCGTTTGACGCAATTGAAGCAATTGACGAGCACAAGAACGTTTTAATTCCAATTTGCGCAATTTATTTTATACGAACTTGGAACCAGAGAATAATTGATTCTACCAACTAAATTATTCCTATCTCACCACAACAGAAGTCGTCGATTAAAATCGAATCTTTCAATCTCTTTCTCAATAAATTCTACCGATTTCATTCTTGAAATGTCGAGGTCACCGTAACAGCATTCAAAGTATCAATCTGCAATACATAAGAAGATTACAATATCGATACCAGCCAAATTGCGCGCAATATAAAGCAAACTTGGGAAATAGTTCAGTGGAGCATGATGCAAGAATTGGCGCCTACTCGTCGCGGGGATGAATCGAAATTCAATAACGATGGCGTGTTGCCAACGAAAAATCCACGTTCGTTTCATCCGTAGTTATAATAACTGATATAACTCTCTTAAAAGTTCCTAATAAATTAGGATCAATTATTCCCTCGGTGAAACAATATTAATTTAGCGATGTAACCTCTTTGTTTCCAACCATTCTTTCTTGTGGAACCTTTATCTACATATTCGTGACATTTCTCCGGCTAAGATGAGGCCAAACATAAGCTAGCTAATAAAAAAGATTAAAAAGAGCAAAGTGTAGTTAACTTAATGAGCCCCAGTAGGATTCCGAGCTCCGAGACTGAGAACAATTCTGACCAAAGTGGGATTAGCAATAGTATTTATCAGAGAAGGCATTCGGCGAATCGGTCAGCCAACAACTCGAAGGATTTCCTCAAAGTTTCGCGGGAGTGGCTACTCCCCGAAGATCGCCGGGATTCAATCTAGAGTTTTGATGGAAGTTGTCTGGTGTTCTCAGGGCGAAGACATGGGCGCACAAATTGGGTTTCGAGCTGTCGCAGTTGGGAAAGTACGTGACCAACGTGGAGAAGTTTCACGAGAGCTACAAACAGGCGGAGGTGAAGCCACGTGATGGTAACGCGCTGGTCCATGAGATCGCGAAGGACATCAGGGCCATGATGGAGTCCAAGATCTCTGCCATCAAGGTAACGCCTCTAGGCTTCCTCGGAAAAAGCAGCTTCTGAAGTGTACCGGCTACTTATTTAAAAATGTATAAGAACAAGCTACTTAATCGCAACCTTGATCCATCAGAGGATCATGGACGTCGCGGAGACGTCAGCGTTATCAGCCCCAGACGCGGATCCACCCGACAGCTTCCTCTACATCAACGCCAAGAATAACAGCATAAACGTGACGCACAGCTGCCACTTCCGCGGCCAGGTGAATCTGAGCATGTCAGCGGTCCATGTACCAACGAACGTCTACGACAGAGCTTCGGACGTGATCAGAGCGATCAAATGGTCCGAGGAGCTCGACAAAACCTTCGTCAACAACTACGATCAAGATCCCTCGCTGTCGTGGCAGTATTTTGGCAGCGCGACAGGTTTCATGAGACAATACCCAGCCTCCAGCTGGTTCATGGAACCGGTGGACCTTTTCGACTGCAGGACCAGGAGTTGGTACATCGAAGCCGCCACCAGCCCCAAGGACGTCGTCATACTGATTGATACGTCCGGCAGCATGACTGGGATACGCAGGGAAATAGCCAGACACGTGGTCAATAATATTCTCGACACACTTGGGAACAATGATTTTGTGAACATCATCACGTTCTCCAATATTACCAAAGAGGTACAATAGTTTAGTGACGTTAGCAAAGTGGAGCTCCTTTTACTAAAGAGTGTTTCTGTGTTTAATCCTTTTTAATACTCCTATTCGAAAGAAAAAGATCATTGTAATTATCTAATCAAAATCCTATTGCAGGTGGTGCCCTGTTTCAACGACACCCTGGTCCAGGCGAATTTGGCGAACGTGAGGGAGTTGAAGAGGGCGATTTCGAATTTGGATACTGAGAAAATAGCGAACTTTTCGCTGGCCTTGTCCACCGCGTTCGAACTACTCGAATCCTATCGATACGACAGGGAGGGGGCCAGGTGCAACCAAGCGATCATGCTGATAACGGACGGCGTGCCCTACAACTACAAGGATATCTTCGAGACCTACAATTGGAAGGACAATCAAGACGAGCCGTTCAAAGCCGACATGCCGGTCAGAATGTTCACTTATCTGATCGGTAGAGAAGTGGCGGATGTTAGGGAGGTGCAGTGGATGGCCTGCGCGAATCGGGGATACTTTGTGCATTTGTGCACTTTGGCTGAAGTCAGGGAACAGGTGCGACTCTCAGCGTATTGTTATTTGCCGAAATTCATCATTAGACTGCGGATCTTTATGCAAAATGAAAATTGTTATTAATAATAAATAATAAAAATTGTTATTTCTTCCCTTAACGATTTTAATAGAGGAGAAATCATATATTGACATCTTCAATTTGAAAAATGTTTCAACAATTTTAAATTTCATTCAGTCTATTAATCATATTTCTGTTAATTATTATTTTATAAAAGAACCCATATAATTTGGGATCTCCTTTTTAGCCAATTGAAAATTGACGAGCTCTCATCATTTCCAGGTGCTGAAGTACGTTCCAGTGATGGCTCGACCCCTGGTCCTAGGTCGCAACGATCATCCAACCATCTGGACGCCTGTCTATGCTGACATCACTGACCCTAAGATGACAGACTGGCTGTGGGAGCAACGCGAAAGCGAGGAACAAAAGGAACGATTCCTCAGGCTCCACAGGCGGAAGAGGCTGTTCAACGCTGAAGAAAGAGATCGCAGGTTCGTGAAGAAACAGAAGAAGATCCACGATCAGTCGAACGACTTGCAGGAGTACAGGCTGATGACCTCGGTCAGCATGCCGGTGTTCGATCGACGCGAAAACGCGGTAAGCTATGTTTGAAATAAATAAACGAACCGTAACACCTCACACAGGACCGTCGACTCTTCTGATCCTCGAAAAATCGGGTACGCTAGGCGATCCCCCAAATTCTTCCTAGTTTAGTATCGTCCCCGCCAGAATGGCGAGCGTTCGACTCGTCAACGATCGCTTGAAAAATCATCTCGCCAGCGAAACGAGAGAAATTGAGTGTCGGCCTGAGGTGTTGTATCTCGATAAAAACGTGACACGAGCTTTGTCATCGAGAATAGATTACCGTCCTCCCCATCATCGTGAACCGTTAACCCCGTTCTATTAATAATTATCGCAACAATGCGCACTCACGTGTGCGTTCGCGACGCTGTTGTCTGATCGACGACCACCTGTCACTGCGAAACAACGGATTTATCATTAATCTTCCGTTAATCTTCCCGTGACCTTGGGTTACCTTGAAAAGTAATTCTAATGTCGAAGAAAATATGAAATAACCTAAACTAAAAATCGTGACGTTGAGAGACTTTGCACGACATTGAGAAGTTTCGCACAACCTTGAACGTCCTTGGGGGGCAATTTCGACCAGACAGCAGCGTCCAATCGACAACTGTAATCGCAATTCAGAGCGAATGTCCTCGACTCGATACTTCCGCCGTTATCGCCATTTCACGTTACCCTCATTCGATTATCAAAAGTTAACACCCCGTTTCTTTTATCACTGTTTTTCCAAGCGTCTCGAGCCAACCCCTCCGTTAAAAGGGCGGGTTCGAGAACGCCGCGCCGCGCGGAATCAGACCGATTTTCCTTTGGTTTTAAGTTCCTCTTTGTCCACAGAACATCACAAGGCAGGTGCTGGTGAACGAGGCGTACTGGGTGACAGAGACTAGAGAGGTTGGCAGCAACACACAAACAAAACACAAGCAACGTTGTTTCAATGCATAGAGCCCCGTAACCCTTTCGCCTTTTATACTTCGCGCGCGGCCGACGCGACTGCGCCTCCGGGATCGATCATTGAAATGATCACGACAGTTTACCTTTAAATACTCGGAATATTATTTTCTTTTAATACCATCATGCATGGGAATGTCTGCGGAATGATTCTAAGAATGATCGCGTATCTTTTACGATTGCGGCAGAAAAAATTCGCAAAGATCGACTTCATTTAAAGTCGAACGATCGAACTGCGCAGGGGAGGTGGGGAGTATTTTTAAAGGTTCGTGGCGATTGTAAAGATTGTTCGAAAAATGCGACAAAACAATCAGATAACGATTCGAAGTCCCAGAGGTGCGAGAAGATGGCCGCGCGGCGATCTTTTGTTTCATTTAGGTCCACGTTCGTCTCTCTGGTATCTTACTTTGGTCTAACACTAGTTCTGGACTTAGTTTAATCATTAGGTAGGTTTAGGTACTTTAGTCTACCCTGTGCCCTGTTCGAGACGAGTAGAAACACGGATAATCCTGCCCGCCTGTTGGATTGCGAACGGCGAATACCTCCTGTTGACATTATTATTATTATCATTCTTATTATCATTATCGTTATTATTGTTAACATCATTATTATTATTATCATTCTCTAGTAGTACTCTGGTTCTGGGGTAACTACGCACATTATGCAGAAATGTATTAGTACGAGAGAATTGAATAATTTTGGTTTTGGGTTAGAAACAAGCAAAACGAGTGCACGAGTCAGACGTTATATAATTGCTCTTTATATTGTGTATCGTTCTCTTTATTATTACCATGATTCTTTTCTCAATTATTATTCGATTTGTTGATTATCGTTTCCATTCGTTTCGTTTCTTATTGAGATACCGTAGTTGAGCTAGTTTTATTATACATATCCAGCCGTACGTCAGAGATGATTGTTTCTTTAGTAAATATCGTTACTTTTCATACTAGTACAGTGTGTCTTTAGAGGAATTATCATTGTGATAGCGTTTATTGGAGAAGGTAGATACGCTTATGGTTATGCGACTTGGGATGATGATGACTCGTAATTCATTTTTCGATACACCGAATTCCACGGGGCGCATGGAGGATGAGAGTTTGTCTGAAACGATACGGTGTTTCTTTGCGCAGACACGGATCGCCGATCTCCTCGGTGTCGCTGGCACGGATGTTCCCATAGAAGAGATACAGAAACTTATGATGCCGCATCGGGTGAGCACTGTTTTGCATTATTTCTAATCAAATCCCGAAGGATTTCAATGTAGAATCTTTCACGAAGAAACATGCAGAAGTGACAAACTGATGTGACTCTAAAAAGATTCATTAGCGACAACGAATTTGTTCTTTAGTCTGTAATCCGATAATTAACGCAATGTTAATACAATCAGTGAATATTGATGAGATTAATTAAATGTTTCTTTATTCTGTTCGAAACAGCTCGGCGTCAATGGATACGCGTTCATCGTGACCAATAACGGTTTCATCCTGATTCATCCTGACCTCCGTCCAGTGGTAACGATCCTGATCTAAAAGATTCTTAATAACTTCCACTTCTTCGTTCTTTCCATGTTCGACGACGGTTTTAATTAATCGACGATGCAATTACAGTTCCAGGGAATCCTGAAGCCAGCCTACAACAGCGTCGACATGGCGGAGGTCGAGTTGATGGATCAGGATAGAGGACCAAGGGAATTCGACGAAGGAATTCTTATGGTAAATCTCTAGAATGACATAAATATAATTAAAAAGAAAAAGGTAGCTATACAGTGTACCAGTAACACGATAACTTCTGATTACAGCTTCGAAATGACGTGGTCAATCAGGAGAACGGTAGCGTGACGCTTCACACGAAGTACCATTACGACGACATGGTAATTAATTCCATAATTAACGATGAACGGTATATTAGAGCGGAAAATGTTGCTCGACGCTGAGCTTCGGTTTATTAACCGTTTGCTTGCCAAAAGAATCGAATCGTTGCCATTGCGAATTTGATTATTGCTATACAAATCTAATACGTAGTTCCTGCAAGAAAAGAAAATATACTCGAGTCACGGTAAAGCGTAGATTATCGATAATGGCGGCTCAAGTAAAGTGGAGGTTCCAAGCGGTAAAAATTTTGGTCTTTTACATAAAAAAAAACAAATTTTAGTGTTTAACATAATAATAATCATAATTCACAATTGAAACTTGAAAATTGAACAAGCTGTTTTAATTTTTCTTTTTTCATTGAATTTTTTTGTAAGGAAAATGAATGCTGCGTAATTCGGGGCCCCGCGCAGCCGTTTAGTCCGCTTACAGTTAAACCCGTCAATATCGAAGAACTCTCCCACAACTAGACTACTAAATTAATAAAAACTGTAACGATTGCAAAAGGCAAGAGATTTACAGCTGTGTTTCTGAATATTTTTACAGAAACGGGTGGGCAGAGTGAAGAGGAAGTACGATTACACTGGCATACCGAACACACCGTTCACGGTGGTGGTCAGTTTGCCGGAACATGATCACGCCGGAAGCAATCGCGTGCACGCAACCGAGGAGATACACCGTACGCACGTTAGTGGTGCGTACATTCGTAGAAACCAATCGCAATCATCGGATCACGACCAGTTTGTGGATGTAGCTTTAACTGTAGCTATCGTTTTGTCAGTTACTCTAGCCAGCTTTTCTTACCTTTTTCAGGCAAGAACGTGTCGGATTATTTCACTGGTACTAACTGGCGGGTACATCCTGACTGGCTGTACTGCAAGTAAGTCTCTTGATGAAATCGTCTCACATGATCGGTAGACTGCGCATCGTTATGCTAAATTTTCTCCATAGAGTAGAACAATTTTTCTTTGGGAATAATAACTTTACACCGGATATTTATTTGTTAACCCTCCGACGGCTGTCTATTCTCACCGGGAACATCCAAATTGTAATTTAAGTACTCAATTTGTGGCAATTAACGCGTTCGCTACCAGCATTTGTTTCGTTGCTTACCTTCCTTGTTCGAAAGTTTTATTAACTGCAACGTACTCAATTTTGAATTATTAAAACAGTTTAGCAGAAGAAAGTCACAGATTCTCTGAAAATTATGCGCTCTACTATGACTTTAAACAACGAAAGAAAGCATAAAATTAATTTGACTGTTTTTAAGTAAAGTTAAAAGAGAGAATGATACCAAAAAATTTTTGGTTTTATGTCATTTTTTTAGAGATATGAAGATCACCTTCATTTGTTTTAATGGAATGTCCTATTTTTTATACCATAGATCGATAGAGTATCAAATTCTGAGTAAAAATTGTTGACCTTCACATGTCCTAAACGTAATAGTTAACGAGATATTATCCAAAGCAGAAAGAAAATTGTTACGATAATATCTCGTTAACTATTAAATTCAGGACATATGGAGGTCAATGCATTTTTACTCAGAACTGGTATAAAAAGAGGATATTCCATTTAAAAAATGAAGGTGACCTTCATATCTCTAAAAAAATTACATAAAAACAAAAATCTTTTTGTATCGTATGAGCCCCATTTTATCATTCAACTTTGTCCTGCAGACATTTGACGTACCTTTCAAAACAACAAAGATATTTGAGGTGGCAACGTTAGGTAACTCACCCTGTATAGAACCCTGTTAAATCTGCGTAGAAAGATTCGCAGTCTACCGATCACAGATCGGTTCCCAGCAAGTATCGAAAGAGTTACGGGACTGCTCGATAAGAAAGCACGACGCGATGTGCGAGGAATTGCCCGAGGTAAAATAGATTGATAGTATTTGAAATTTCTCGATCCAGGTATCACTACGAGGACGAGCGACCGTTCAATACGTCCGAGGCTCAGCTCCTGCACTTCCTGGAGCGTATCCGCCAGCCAGCCTGGAGGTGGAAAGACATGAAACAACCATCCCAGCCGCCGGAATACTCGGCCACGAGTTCCGGTAACGACACTCATCATAAATCGAAACGTATGCATCCTCATGGCACAATTATCTCTACCATGGCGCACTGTTCAGGAAATTTCGAGATTCATACATACAGTCAGCCTCGTAATTAATGGCGCAAACTTTCGATCGGAATAACTTTTCTATAAATGGACGTTTACTAGATACGTAATGAAAATTTTGGGAAAATTCCGTTTAGTCCGAATAACGAACAAGCTACCAGAAGTTGCTGTTAGAACTTTTTACTAAATACGCAAAATTTCTATGACGATTCGAAGCGATAATGTTGTGTTACGATAATATACCGTATTTGTTAAACAGCCACGGCTTACAAAGCGGACAAAGACTTGTACTACTGCGACAGGGATCTTCTTCTGAGCCTGGTGTTCGACGCAAAGGTAACCGAATGGTTTGCGAACCCCAGCACAACACGCGAAGAAAAAGGGTGAGCATCATAGTAATCTGTGTATTGCATGAGACACGTTCCGAACTAACTACACGAGAACTAACATAGCAACCGATTAGATAGACGTCCTTTGAAAGCCTAATTTTGCCTACAATTTCATATACCTTATGTCAGTCTAAGAAAGAATCAATGGTAGGAAAGGTAACTTCGAAAAAAGCTAAAGTCTAACAAGTAGAATAGTACCAGACACCTTCTCCCAATTTGTTTTCAAATCTTTTCGAACGTTCTTGTTGTGATAACTATGAGTTTCTACTTTCTGGGAGAATGAAAAATTGATTTATGCCTGAACAACGTATACCTGAACGTCGTGAAAAATGTTGGGCATTCGTGTGAAGGTTAAATAGGCTTTTTGATTGAAGTACATATTGGTTAGATTGAGAATAGAAGAATAGTAGGCTTCTTCAAAGATAGATAGCAGAAGAAAACCAACGATAAAAGAAAAGCGTTTATTAAAGACAGCGAAACCGTTCCCCCCGTATGTGTGTGTATGTTTCCGTTCTCTGCACAATTCTCTCACTCTCTCTCTCTCTCTCTGGTTCCGTTCTCTTATTATTTCTTCTGTCAGGATAACGAAAATAAACGCGCCCGTTCTTTTTACTAATACTGACCACTTTGACGCCATGCAGACCTTTAGCTAGGCTGATGAATCTGCTGCCCAGGTAACGTCCACCACAAAAAACCACCTTACGTTTTCTTTTAGAGGCTAAACGATATCTATCCGTAACGATATCTGTGTTCGTTGTTATCGCTTCTTTTGCGACCGCTTCCCTCTCTTTCTTTCTTTCTTTCTCTTTTCGACACCACAGTTCTGTTCGATGTTTTCAACATTTCTCAAGCGATTTTCATTTTGGTATTCACCAGCAATTTACGTGTTACTGTTTCGTTCCTTCTGCGGTTATCTAATCGCCGCCGGTTTGGATCGCGAGGATCTTTCAGGCCTGGAGAAAGATCAAGAAGAAGCAACTTGTGGATCTCGGAACCGAAAGATCGATGTTCAGCAGTTCGAAGTGTACATTGTAGATGAGAGACGCTTGGAGACTCGCTCGCAATGCTGTTGTTACCTGAAAAAGTACTTTTATAAATTCATTTTCAAGCATTCAAAATGAATTTGGACTAAGCGACACTTTAATTAATATATTCAATTGTTGCGATGCAAACGAGTCTCGAAGAAGCTCCGCCGTATCGCGCTAGCGTTCGTACAACATTAGAAAAGACCGGACGTCTGTTTCTTTGAAGGACTGATTCAGACCGGAAGCGTGACGTTCATCTTCTTGTAGGAAAGAGTTCCAACAACGTTTCGGCGTGACGCTCGCGTTCATGGCTACTCACAGTGGCCTGACAAGATGGCAGGACTTCCTGTCGGACGAAGAAGGCAATATCCCTGATGATCACTTCGGCAAGATGTATTCGAAAGCTATAGACGAAGTATGGTACAAAAGAGCCGTGGAGCAGAACTACGTCCAGCCGGAGAGCTTCGTCTTTTCTGTGCCAATCGACGAGGAGGGTGCTGATAACACCACCCTCGTCACAGCCAGTCGTGCCATTTTTATTGGTAAAACAAGTTAGCATTGTTTAATTCTTTAACAACTTACATCATCGCATTTTCAATATCACTCCTTGGTTTATTCATTCTATTCTCGTGAATGGGAATGTTCAAGGTGTAAACTATTTGATACTTCTTTAGAAAGCCAAGCTACGAAGGCGCCAGCAGCAGTGGTTGGCTTCCAATTCCAACACACTGCTCTACAAGGACTCTTCCAGAATATTACCGCCAGCTGCGAGGGTCTCGGAAATTGCATTACGCACTGCGGCGCGGAGAATTGGGCTTGCTACCTTGTCGACAACAACGGCTACGTGATCGCAGCCGAGGACGAGGCCGATGCCGGCAAATTCTTCGGCGAACTTAGAGGACCGATTATGGCCAGTCTTGTCAAGGAGGGTGTTTTCGAGAGGATCAGGATATTCGACTACCAAGCTGTATGCTTCAAAAGCACACAGACTTCTAACGTTGGCAGTATCTTGCTCACGGTAACGTCTTTTCACGGACGCCTCACTGTTATATTAGTTTTAATTAACTTTCAAGTTACGCAAATCGATCTTCGAAACTTCTGCGAGAGTGCTTTTTGTTGGCCATTGTCCTCATTGAATGGACGAAAACAGTCCTCAATGACGGGGGTAGAAAACACATTTATTTTCTTTTCGTGTTTCGTCAAAAATATTAAAAATTTGAATTTTCTATAATTTTTCTTTCTAATTTGATACGAAAAAGTTGAGTGCTATTTAGATGTGCTAGAGCTAGAGTTAACCCTTTGCATTCCTTTGTCGAGTGTGACTCGACAGTTCGAGTGTGAAACGTGTTTTTGTATGTATTTCGTTCTTCCTCTATTTATTTAAGTCGTACTTCATATTTAAAAACAAATAATTATTGCATTGATTGTGAGAAGCAGGAATGACATAAAAATTGATTTCATCACTTAACGACTTTGTTACATTAAAAGCAAATTACAACATTCTTGAATTATTTAAATCTTTTACTGTTTTATCGCCCAACCAGTTTCTTCATAAATGCATAAAGATCCACGGTCTAATAATTAGTAAAAAAAATGGTTTAAAATAAGTACGAGTCAAGAAACTGTCCGAAGTAAATATCAAATGAAACGCTTAAAATAGTAGGGAGTTGTTGGCAACAAAATTGAAAAATAATGCGGAGTGCAAAGGGTTAAATACAATGAAATTAAACAATGACTAACAGAAGTCGAACGGGAATTAACAACCTCGTCTATGACAGGGTTATGATAGGTTATATCTTGGTTCAGGTTCGGGTGAAATCCTTTGGTAGACAAACCTTTAAAGTTCTAATCCCAGTGAAAGTACGTACCGAAGCCGGATGATGAAACGCGCCGTTCTTTTCAGCCATGGAAGAATATGCAGAAAATAATCACCTGGTTCCTGGGTCAAGCAGCGTGGGCCTGGGCCAAAGCAGGAATGTGGGAATCCGAATACGCTGAAGCGTTTGCTTATCCAAATGAAGACGAAGGCATGCAAAGGGACTATCAGGAAAACGAGGAAAAGTCGCCGGTCGACGCGAAGGACGAGAAAATGTTCGATCAGAAGGTTCTGATCAATCGAACGCGACCGGAAGCATGCGATCAAGAGGTATAATTCCTAATCAATCTATGTACACTTATGAACTCGCTAATTTCATGTCTTTGGTAATACTACACAAACTTCGGAGCAGACACGAGCCAGGAATGTCCTCTGGGAAACCGAAAGGTTCTTTTTATCTAACGTTCCCCTTAACAAAAAGAGAGTACTATTACCTATACGCTTGCTCTAGAGCATTCTATTACTTATTTTACGAACAATTCATTACTTGCGAACAATATTTCTTCTTACACTACTGCTTTTTAGTATTTAAACACAAAGGTTTCGAACAGTGGCAACTGACAACGATCCCGCGTTTCACACTAACCGATTTCTAATGCGCATGCGTCGGGAGGTTCCTCGTGAACATGGCCGCATAGGAGTGCGCATGCGTACACGAGTTTGCAGGCTTCGGGAACACTTATTTGAATGTATAGCGGTTGATTTGGATTGTTTAACCGCTTTCAGTTTTATGTAGAGTACAATTATTATCGGTTAACACTAACCGTACCGTATATCAGATAATTATTCAATAAATTTCTTTATTCGAGCACGTATTATTATCAAAATTGTGACAAATCTCATTCAATTCAGTATTGTAATTTTTATAAAACAATATATAGTCGATACATTTTGTACCCGGTACGGTTAGTGTTAAGAATAAATGAGTACACTTAAGGTATTCGCTTTCGCAATGAAAGGCAACATTTAGATGGTTGAAACGGAGGAAATCCATACAGGGTATCCCGAAAATGTTGTACCTCCTTAAAAGGAGTGATTCCTTTCCTGGGGTCATTCGAAGTAACTTCGTTTCTTTGCGAAAATGTTCTGAAACAGCCATCAATCTTTGAATCATTTGGCCAACAGGTGTACCTGTACCTGCGTAACGTGTCGTTCGAGTCGTTCGACGTCGAGATGGACATAAACGACAACTGCATGAGGTCGTACATCGTGCAACCGGTAGCGTTCAGTAACATGTTGCTGCTGGTCGTGAACACGGACTGCACGGACACGGTGTCGCCGCCGTTGAGCGTACTGCCAGAGGAGGTGATGTACGAGAACAACTCGCTGGTGTGCCAGAAGGCGATCAGCACGTTGAGGAGGAAGAAGCCTCAGTCCTGCATCCGCACGCATCCACGGGAGAGCGAGATCAAGGACCTGTGCGGGTTGGCTGTGAACGTGGCGCCGAATATCTACCTCCTTGCACTGTTATCGACCGTCTGTGTCCTCGTTAGACGGGTCGTCTTCAATCACGATTAATTTAACCCGACTCCGGAGACCTTCTTCGTCGCCTGGGGTCCGAGAAAACCAACGACACCAGACGAGGAGGTGTTTCTCGACGGTCCTCCTTTTCGCAGACGGGTTCTTCGTCCTTCGTGGCCATCATAGATCGCGTTAGCGGCGCTCTCGAGCGACGAGATTACACTTGCCAATCGTCATTCAGCTTCTGAACGAGAGAAAGTACAATTCGGGCCGATTTGTTGCGAAGCAGTCGATGTTCTTTTCTTTCCTCTGTTTTTTCATAGTTACCGCGGTTTCGAGGTACTCTAGTATCCACGGTACTCGCTCCGAGAGTGATCGAACCCCGGGGCTGGAGACGAATCATCTTATTTACATTATCGCTCTAACTAATGTCTTCAGCCAATAGCCTATATAATATAATAAATATAATTATATTGTCAATATAATAAAGATTGCTATTGGCTGAAGACGTTGTTTAGAGTGAACGCGTAAACACTTCGCCCAGCCATCATCTGGCGGACGAACGATACGTTGTTTATAGTTTGCTGAAGGTTCAACCCTTGTCGGACGTGTATGTCTCCTCCCACGTTACATTCTACTTTTTACCGTTGCGGACGTTTGTCACTTGTTGCGCGGCATAGCAAACTTTATCGGCCAAGTATCTGACGTCCAATAAGGGTTAAAAGGATCTTTTGTTCCTTTTTTGTATTGTGTACGGTCCCGTTTCGATCACAAATGGTGGGTCACGTTGATGAAGATTTCGGGAAGGAATAACTAAAAGTAATAAACTTTTGTCTTACTTAGTATTGTCTTGATAATTAGTATTGTCTCTAATAATGGGTACAAATAATTTGTTTACTCCCAGAGTAGGACGTTCGATCATTCTCGGAGCGAGTACTATACTGTATAAATAGCGACGCTGTACTAGCGGAGACAGACTTCTGGTGCTGTCTGTTGTACTCTCCGAGGGTCGGTTCACGGTTCAGGCTATTTTGTGCATAGAATTCTCGGCAGACGATGACCGCCATCGTCGTCTTCACGGCGCGGCGGTCAAGAACCTGAAGAGGACGTCCGCGACTCGGTGCCGAACACTAGTCCTAACGAAACAAACGACCTTACTGCCCGAAATGCAACGCGTTGTCTGCCACGCGCGTGGGTGTCTCTGCTCTGCCCCTCGTTGTCGTTACTTCAGCCCAAATCCGACAAAGACGGGCAAGATTTTTATCGAACCACGAATCGAACGGATTCAAGTGATTTCACCGCGCTGGCTGTGGCTGAACAAAAGTTTTGCCCTTCTCTGGTATACGTTAGAGTTCGACGTTGATACTAGCTCGCTGTGTTCTCGGGATATCGAGCAATATTCCCTCGTGACCAATGGCGGATTAAGTCCACTTTGATCTGCTTCTAGAATACAGACACCTGAGACGCGGCCATTAAAAGTGTAATGGACAGCTATGACGACTGTGAACATATTTCAGGTGGCTTTCGAAAATAGATCATACCTAGGGTACTCGATCGAAAATCTTACACCGACAGAATGAGGGAACAACGGAGGAAGACACTTCCTCGTCAACTAAATGTGTTCTGCAACTCACGAAGGTTGATTCTTCGTTCAAGAAATTTAGACCCCCACCCCATTATAATCCTAGTTCAATTATTCTTTCATTCAATTTTTAATGGGGAATCATACTCAGGTTCGTTATCGATCGCGAGGTCGTAACTCAAGCTAGGGCTGTAAGTTCGAACATTCGGTTGATTTAAAAATAATTCCAAGTCCAAGATGCCCCCTTTCTTTTCAGAACTCGCTGCAACACGTAATTCAATTAAATTCCCGTATGTAGCTTCACCAACCTATATGTAGAACAGTTGAAAAATACTACAATTGTGGCATCATCGGTATTGTCATCAGCACTGTCCCCAATTCTTTTCAGATTTTTCGGTCTGGTACGTCGTAGTTAAAAAAATAAAATAATTCTTGATGAGAATTCTTGCGGCTCTGGTTGAAACGCGCACGATCATGGTCGAGTTATATCGCGTTAAGCGTAAGTTCGCAGCTTGCTTTGGGCTCGGCGTGGGATTAGGCGACTTCCGGTGGCCGTAACACATATCCCTCGCTTAAAGAGCCGAGCTGAGAACGAGGAAGTCAATTCGGGGCTCGTAGGTAGCACGTATCTACGTTTCGCGCGATGTAATCGCCGAACGGAGCCGTCTCGATGATGAAATCGCATTTGACTTGCCCGGTTATAATTCGCTTGCGCCAGCGTAATTTCCCAGAGCGACGAAATAAGTAGTTAGGGTCTGATTAGGGGTATGTTACTCCGGGGCAGGGGCGAGGGCAGGGCCGTGACGCGTGCCCGCGGACACCGACAATATATGGGACACATTTCACAACAGATTTTTGCGCTTTGTACATTAACCGAACGTAAGACGGTGTCGTCGTTTGATATTTATACAGATTACGGATATTAATTTTGTATATTACTGTATTATACAAAGACGTTACAAGGATGCGTGCCTTTGGACACGCGCGGTTCGAGAGCAAAACGATTACCAAAGAGAAGATAATCTTGTTGTATGTTTTTCAAAATAAAGAAAACAACTGAACTCTCTACTAACGCCGGCTCTCTGCTTCCTCGAGCGGGATCTGGCGCTCTGTTCGCGGCCAGGTACAAAACAAAACAAACAAAAGTGGCGAGTTTCGATGCCGAAAGACGAATGAATGTTACTTGTATTACACAGAGTTTATTACCGATTTGCTATGTACAATGGCTTGCCTATGTAAAATGAAGTCGTTTCTTATCAAAATCTCTCGCCAAACGTTTGAATGATAAATCAACCCTCTCCTCCGCAACGTCGCCGCGCCTGCTTCAACTCGCTCTCCGTCCTCTGCACTATCTCCAGCAAGATCTTTTGCTGCATATCCTGCTGGAGCTTGTCCTCCAGCTCGTCCAACGCTTGACCGCCCTTCATGAACGTCTTCAACGAGTGCGTTGTGCCGTTTGCTATTCTATGATCCGTCACACGGTCTTGATTGTAATTGTACGTCCTGATCTTCTCGTTCCTGGACTTCATTCCCATTTGCTTCTTGCGCAAGCTGCTGATGAACGAGGTTTGCTTCTCGGACTGCTGATCGTACAGTATACTCCTCAGTTTCATCAGCGCCCACTTTTTGTTCTGATGCTGCGACTTGCCGATCTGGCAATTCACGCTTATGCCGGTCGGCAAATGGGTTATCCTGATCGCCGAGTCCGTGGTGTTCACGTGCTGGCCACCCGCGCCGGACGCTCTTTTCGTTTCTATCTTCAAATCTTTCTCCTCCAGCTCAATTTCTATGTTTCTAGGCTCCGGCAATACAGCTACCGTAGCCGTGCTCGTGTGTAATCGTCCAGATCTCTCTGTAGCCGGTATTCTTTGCACCCTGTGCACTCCACCCTCGTACTTCAATTTCCTAAACCCCTCCGGACTTGTCACCACCATAACGGCTTTCCTTATACCACCCATCTCGTTTTCATCCAAGTCTATCATGTCATAGTCCAATCCAAAGTAATCTAAATGTCCAGTGTACATATCCAATAGGTCCTTGGCAAACAGCATTGCCTCCTGTCCTCCCACACCTGGTAGAATCTCCACGATAACATTGTCGTAATTCTCTGTGCTCAGATTCTCTAAAATTACTTCCAATATTTTGCTGTCTATATCCCGAAGCTGCTGCTCGTAAATCACTTCCTCTTCTTTAGCCAGTTTCTTCATCTCTTCATTCTCGCGAGCTGGAAAACAATTTATTTATTATATTGATAAGAGTGCTTTCAACTTGTAGACAAAGTAATGGAACCATGCTGTTTCTTATAGTACTTACTAAAAGGAGAATCCAGTACTCTATAGAGTGCTCCATATTTTTTAGTATACACAGCGTATTTGAGAAACTCTCAACCTGATTATTTATATGGCAGCAACTGTTACGAAGTTTTAACATTTCTCCAGAATACCAATCGAGAAACTTCTTGTACCGTGCGCATCTTTAACAGCTGAGTTATAGTTAAAAACCGGAGCTCGCATCGTCTCCCGTCTTGTAATCTTCTTTGGCCAACAAAGAAGCAACAAAGTACAAAATAGAATACATTTTATCTACGCAACCTTTCTAGATTCCCTAAAACGAAAAATTTCTACAGAAACGGTTCCATTACTTTGCGACCTGATCTTCCAAGAACTCACCAAGTTCCTCCAAGCTCTTCAAACTCTCTATTATGCTGAGCTTTTCGTTTAACAAGGCTGGCACAGCTCGTATTTTCAAAATCTCGCCTATACCTTCGCTTTTCACATTTCCATTCTGATGTGCGTTCACCAGGTGATTCAAATACTCTTTAACAGTTGCATCTTCTGCGAGCGACTTCGTCGCAGTACAGAACGAGTTGCCACAAAGTGAAGGGATTCCGATTTTGAGGTTAGGTAACAGCGGAACCCGGGATTCGAGAGCCTTGATTTTGCCGACAGCATTGAACACGCATCTACGTAAGAGAAACATGTTCCGGGGCTGATCGTGCGATCGAAAATGCCTGTTACACGATCATAAAAATACTTTCAAGAGAAATTGCATCCCCTCGACGTGCATTGATGTTTTCAACTATGTATGTAAAACGAGCGACGCGCGTCGTCTGCTAGCAGTATGGAAAACTTCGAAAAAGCAGAAAACAGTTCAACTATTTATGTCGTACATATTTTTCCGAACACATGAGCTGAAAACATGTTTAACATGTTAAAACAGCGTGGAACGAATAATTCGTCTATTTTTCTACGAGAAAAAACGCATTCTCGTTTCAATCAAGAACAACAAAATATAAAACGATCGACTATTTGTAACTCCTTGACTTTCCTCTATTGGTAATAGCAGGTTGCACACCATTTCAATAGTTTTTACAATCTCGATTCAATTAAGTTTATCCTGCTTGGATGCTATTGAAGAAAAAACACGATACAAGAGCACAGCGATCTTTTGTAGAATTTATTTTTGCCTTGTTCTGTCGATTTCGACAGCGATCCGAAGCTCGTCTCATGAGTTCTGATTATATATCTTACGACTATATGTTTTAGTTAAATCTTTGCGAAGCATGAAGGCTGTAGAACAGCAACTGAACAGCAACGGTTTCGTTGTTATTTCATTTATATATGTACATATATTGTGTATCAAAGAGCACAAAGGTGCGTGAGAGACGCGCGTGCGGAAGTGAAACGAAAAGCGTGTTCCACCGATTGTATCGATTTTCTAACGAGTACACACGATTCGCTGCTAATATATATACATATTTCTGTCTCGTCTTTGTAACATATTATAGATATGCAACATCGTTCTACAATGTATGACATAATTAAAGGTACGCGAGTCACCACAAACGGATAACTTGTGCATCGAATCAGTGTACCACAGATTTTCATAGTGTGTTTACGTATTGTTCGTTGCGAAAGACACGTGTTCAGGATACGAAGGTAGGAATTTTTCTCGATCACAGAATTGATTTGCTGCTAGCTTGTTACATACGGTTGCCCTGTTTAGTAAAAACGATTGTTTTGTGTGCAAACGAGTTTGGTTCATTTTTGATAATGTAAGAAATCGTAGATTCATTACTCGATCCATCTGGTTCATACTAAAAACGTCTTCGGGAATTACGATAAGAAATATAAATAATATCGCGATACTTATCTCTCTTCCGTTTGAAATTCCTCGATCGTTACCGATCCACTGTCTCGAGCATCGTTAGATTACGGAGCTTTATGCAAATTATTCTTTTCATAGATTATTTTCCAATATTAGAGGGCTAATTTATTTTAGCGAATAAAGATTCTTATTCATGGTGAACGTGAAGTTGAAACGTCACTCTGTTTATTGAGAACGTATATATAAATATCTACATGAAGATCCACAACCTACTTATTGTAATAAATTAATATATTTATTATTATATGTCGGATCGTATTTTTTACAGATTTTTCGTATCATACTTTTCACTCTTTCCGACGATAATTCATATAATTATTGCTGTTTATGTATTATGTATAGAAAGTTTCTTTTTTATTTACGATAACAGCAAACGTATAATGATTAGCATTTCATACAGTTATAGCAAAAATATATACGTAAGTGAAATACATAACAGTGAAGGTATTGAACAAATTTAAGAATATTGAAGAAGAAATACATTTTGCACCAATAACTCCTGTTTCCTACAATTAATACAGAACATTTTTATTTTACGTAAATATCCGCAGTCTAGTAATGATGTTTGTCTTCATATAAGATGTACAAAACTAAGAAATCTTGTTCTTTATGTATTGTTCGAATAATTCCTTGTACAACCATATTTATATATTTTCGAGCAGGGGTGGTGTTTAACCCCTCGTCAAATAATATTCTTTCGCAGCTACACTGTTTAAAACTTTTTTGTTCTGAATAAATTACTACATACATAGGAGACTGACTTGATATTATTTGGTAGGGGGTTAATACGTTACACGTAAAAAGTTGCAGCGAGAACAATCGCGAAAGATATGTATATGTTGCACGCGGTGAACAAAAGGCACACGGTGAGCATGATTTTCTGAAAAGAAGGTTGACGATTTGAAAGGGTTAAAGCGTTTGCACATGGAACGATGGAGGGCAGCAGTCGTTTCATGAAATAATGCTGAAGGTAATTCAAAATGTTGCTCAATTCGAAGTAGGTAGCTCTGATATTTGGGACAAGTTTGCCAAGCACGAGAGAGGCGGGTAACAACAAGCAAAGAAAGAGAGAGAGAGGGAAAGCGGGAGAGAGAGAGAAGAGAGTGAGAGAGACAGTAAGACACGCACGGTAGACCAGTATAGAGCGGCACGGGCAGCTACGATCGACGATATTATTTTTCATTAAAACAAGCACCACGGGATTTTCGAAAAATACGTACGTTACGCGACAAGGTAGGTCGTAGAATAATTCGCGATACGTCGAACGCATTCGACAGCGACAGATAACACGTTTGTTTTATTGTTGATTAACCGAGAGAATCGGGATTCATTCGAATTGTATTTATGTGCAGGCTTTATAATATATTACATATAACGATATCATGGAACCTCGCGAGGGCTGCACGCAAGAGAAAGTGCAAGAAGGAGGTAAATCGAATTAATCATTCTGTCCTAGATTAATTTTGCACTCATGATTCGCGCTATTTTTGTTATATAACAGCGACGTTTGTTTGCGGTAAAATCCACCGTTTCTATTATCCCGTAACCTTCCAAGTTTTTGAACACGGCTCGCTGACTATTCGTCGGGGATTCCATTGTGATAATGTTTAACGAGCTTTTAACTTACGTTTCCTATTAATGTTATGTTTACTTATGATTATTAATCAGACTTAAATGATCCGTTTTAGCTCGTCAACGTTATAATATTCACGAATCGATGCTGTTCACTTTTATAATCTCGTTTAATTAACGTAACTTTAAAATCTATCACACAAGATATCTTTCTTTTTCTAATCTACTCCCACCTGTATTGTCACGTTTAAATTAAAATAATTTTAATAGAAAATATAAATTCGGAGAAATTATTTGTTTATACGAAATACATGATAATTGTAAATATTCATTTTTCGTTATATATCAATTGTATATTTTAATTTATATTAAAAATGAAAATTCATGTTTTAGAATATGGATTCTTTTGGCAAGATTACCTTGATGCCACAGAAAGTGTTGAGGTGCCACAAATTATGTTCCCACACGTGGAACTTACGCTACAAAGTGGCATCGAAATTGGCATGTCGCTTGAGGTACCACTTTCAAAAACTGCAGACGAGGAGAATTTGAAATTTTGGGTAGCTTCGATTGTGATGGCGTGCGGACCTCTGCTGCGCTTGAGATATTTTGGTGGGGATGACAGATCCTTGGAATTCTGGTTCAACCTCACCAAAGAAGCTGCTCACGAGCTTGGCTGGTGTGTGAAGAATAATAAAAAATTAGAACCTCCTGATATCGTAATTCAGAGGTCTCCGGACTGTGTGGAAAAATTGACAGAATTTTTAACAATAGCCCGGACTGTTCCACCTGAAATGTTATCAGGGGTAAGTTGCAAACTAATAATATCATTCTGTAACTTCAGATTTCTGAGGCTACTCTTCCACTGTTAACTCACCATTGTCTATAGGATGGTCTTAGCATGACAGAGAGAATTAAACAAGGCATGAAAGTTGAAGTCGGCGACACTCTGCATCCCTACAAATTATGGGTGGCCACGGTAAGCAGCAATTTATAAATTTTCGTTTACTATTATCATCTTTTCCTTACCTATTCATTGATTTCAGATCATAGAGAACGTAGGAGGACGTTTACTATTAAGATACGACACACCTGGTTCGTCGCGCAAAGATTTCTGGATATTCTGCACATCGGAACACCTTCATCCATATGGATTCACTTCCAAATCGGATTCGACTTGGTTTTTAGAGCCTCCTAGTTGTATAGTAGACATGCATACATACGAGCAATGGAAAGATTTGTTAGAAACCATACCGAAAGATGGTGATCTACAAGAGGAATTGTTTAACAACAGCATAGAGCATCGGAAGCATGAATTCAAAGTTGGCATGAAGTTGGAGGCCCTCAATCCAAATGATCACATGAAAATATGTCCAGCTACCATCATTAAAGTACTCGATGATACTTACTTTCTTGTACATATTGATACTTATGACGAGGCTTCGAAGGCGATAGACACAGAGACGTTTATGTATAATAGTACTCAAAAGAACACATGGTTGTGCACTGCGGAACATCCGTATATATTTCCAGTTGGTTGGGCTAAGAAACAGGACATTAAGTAAGCTATACTTTAACCCTTTGTACTATAACTAAACGGAGTAAGTTTTATTTGAAGTACTTTTTATCGAGGTACAGTTCGGGAAATAATTGCGTGTGAAACTTCAAATGGGACACTCTGTATAGGAATACCCAAAGGAACAACTAGTACTAACTCTAAAATTTCATTCTAAATTGTCAGAATCACATCGCCGCAAGGTTGGGTCCCAAAAGAAGAAGAGTTCGACTGGGACGCGTATTTAAACGAGACTCAAGGAACTATAGCAGAGGAAGGACTGTTTTCTGAGAGACAAAGTGCAATCGAAGCAGGTTTCGAAATTGGAATGCGACTGGAAGCAGTCGATCCGGGAAACGAGAACATCATATGCGCCGCGCACATTACAAAAATCGTGGACAATCTCTTGTGGTTGAAATTAGATAATTATGATAACACATGGCCGGAGCATATAGTCGACATGCACAGCCTGCAAATATTCCCTGTCGGATGGTGCGAGTCCAATCACTATCCACTGAAACCTCCGAAGGACTATGTAGAAGTATGTAAAAAGTTGCAAACACCAGCAAAAGAAGAGAAGAAGAACAACGTTCTGGATATACCGATATCCGAGCCACGTTCTTCCTTATGGTGCCCGAAGATATATTTTAATTACCGTTGTTTCACGGGGCCTATGATCTCGAAAGGGAAATTGGCAACTTTACCAAAAGCCGTTGGACCTGGTCCCGTGATTTTAGTCATGAGAGAAGTTTTATCGATGATTGTGTCCGTCGGATACAGAAGCGCACGTATATTAAAAGTGCTGCAATGCGATTCGAAACCGGATCCCGGTTACCACTTAGAGGTGCTGAAGGCGAAGCATAAAAACAACACTTATCGCGCTAGCGTCGCTGTGGTCACGTCCGGAGACATGGTGGCTGACTTTTGTAGGAATATTTGTAAAAAGTTGATGGTGTGCCCAAATCTCTTCGGGCCATTACATGTACCTGAAAATGAGTGTCCGGATAGATGTCACAAAACGTCTAAAGCCAAGTTCAGTGAGTATCATATTTTATTAAACTGTTTCCTCTTTAGGTGTGAGCGCTAAGTTTACGGGATGCGTTCTAATACTTTGAATTCAGCATTATAGAGATTGCAAAGATGCATATGTAAGGAATTATTGAAAATTTGGATAGACACGCACACTCGTTATTTTTATAAAGTAACGTATTCGGTACCCTTTTTAGTGATATTTAGCTTTTATTTGTAAAGAAAGTAAAAAAATCATTTTGTAATACTTTTTCTCATCTAGTTGGTAGATTATAGATGCCTTCTTGGAAAAAAGACAGTTTCCTGGTTCTGAAGTGATCGCTGCATTTTGTGGCCTCTTCAATGGATTTGTAATGCTCGATCCTAGTGTAAACTCATGTGAATTATCGTTTTCCTTCAGCTGCATCGGTAGGCACCGGAAAAAGAGGAAAGCCAAAAGGTTATACCAGCATCATGGTGCAGAAACCAAGGCCATGGGGTGGTAGAAAGAAAAGGAGACGAGGCAGATGGGCGAACAGGGACAAAGAAACGCACGATGATTTCGATCACGAGGACGAGATGCCATTCATGTCACTGGACTTGGCGAAACACGTATCGAGCATCGAGGAGTCTTTCGAGGATACGGAAAGGCCGCAGCTCTCCGAGATCGATATAATGATTCAGAAGGGTTTGGAGAAGGTGGAGAAGTCGGACGACTTCAAAACCGAACCACCCTCGAGCAACGCCTCGGAAGACTCCGGAAGCTCGTTCAACGACAGAAAGACGAAAGACAGAGGGAGTCCCAACAACTTGAGCAATAAACAACATTCGTCGAAATGTAGCCAAAGCAGTACAGTCACTAGAGCGAGCAAAAGGGAACGGGATTGGGACACAAGCATCGAATCTGATTGCTCGGAGGCGGATGCAGAGTATGTTAGGATGCAGAAGAAACAAAGACGACCTAAAACGCGAAAGCTGGATTCGAATCCGCTGTTCTGGACCGTCGACGATGTCTTCCGATATCTGAGGAAAACGAACGATTGTAAAGACATCGCGTACAGAGTCAAGCAAGAGGTATTGTATGCAAGATGATCTAACACTAGGTTTACTTTTAAAGAGAATAGTTAAGTTTGAGTAGTAGGCTATACAGATTTATTGATTTTTGCAGGAAATCGACGGACTAGCGTTTCTATTGTTAAATCTGCCGTCTCTGACACAGCACATGAAGTTGCGGACGAGTCTAGCCATGAAACTTTGCCGCCACGTGGAGCAAGTCAAAGTCACATTCTTTCTACGCCATATAAACGAAGTAGAACCAGAACAGTATCAAGTAGTATAACTCAATTAACTAGGCAATTCAATTAATTTTAATTATTTATACAGTGTAACATATAATGTGTCGCCAGGGACGCGGTGACTTCAGATGTGTTTAATTGTATAGTGTCGGACAGAGTGATTTTTAGTTTATGCGAATGCAAGACTGCGTTACTTTTTAGATAGGGGTTACAATGCGTTTAACCGTAGCACTGATCTACTTAAATTATCTTCGTCATTACAATCCTATTTCTATTTTTATCAAATGATGTAACATTGGAAGAATACTCGAAGCCACGGAAGACAACGTTCATTTTGACGCTGTATAAAATTGTACAAAATTGTCGATTATTATTCCGTTACGTAGCTAGCCGTATATCGGCATTCATCATAGTACAAAGTATTCGATCTTTTATTTTGTAAATTGTCAATAAAATATGATGTATTCATAGTCGCAACGTCATCTGAATTTCGATAAGTGTGTGTCGACCCAAAATGTTCGCAGGTTAGTCGTTTTCACGCGGCTAAATCTAAACTCGCAACAATGTTCTCTCGCGTGCCACGTACCCGGTTTCTGGCTTCTTGAAACTTCGCCAGATTCTGTGCACTGCGTTTCGAACGTGAACGACGAATGCATTGAACGGGATCCGTGAAATTTCTCGTTCGTTATTTCTTAGAAGAAAAACAAATTGATATCCACTGGATGCCTATGTATTTTATTAGGTAAATGAACAATTATTATGGTTTAAGAGAAATTAGTAACGCACAGACTCAACAGACTGTGTTATTGTGGAAGGGAATAAAAGTGACACTTTCCGCAATTCTTGAAATTTTATTATACACAGAAGAATGGAACGAAAGGGATAACGTTCACTGTGAACGTGTACATATTTAGCATCGAGCGTGTCGCACGAGACGCATTCCGTTTTGTGCACGTCCCATCAATCATCGCCAAAAGAAATGGCGCGACTAGGTGCTTTGTAAGCAACGCTCGTTACTCCACGTCTCCACACTCCACGGTGTGTGGTCCGACAAACTATCGCCAAATATGCTTACGCGCGTAATTGTTGCCATAATTTCTGAGCCGATACCATTTTGGACGGTCCCCGGTATCGAGAAAATCGATTGATTTTACTTAATACGCAGTCATAAGCATCGCTTGACCTACATCTTTCTTTCAGGTTCTCGATCGAACGTTTAAATTTACGCAGACGTACTGCTTATCGCCAGACAGACTCGCCATTGGCTCCTTTCGATGGTATGCCGAAGCTATCTTGTTACAATATATGCGTTAAAGAGTTGCCGGCTGCGTATATTTCCACGAGAGACGATATTCTCGGCGAGAGAGTGCGGAATGCACTGTTCAATTAACACTCGCATGCCGATGCTTTCTTGCATCTGCCGTTACGTCACGGGAACCGTTTTAAACCCGGGGTGCTATTTTTACAGAGGTTATCGACAATTGGCGGGAACCTCCCGATAACTTCCGGTATTGTTCATTGAGACGAAGCAGTAATATTGATAAATATTTGCAGTGAGCCATAACTAAATCCTTGAATTATTGAATTATAGACGCCCCGTTTCACAATTATGAAAACGATACAACTATTTTCACTGGGAATAAATTAATTCACTTATTGGTTGCTTTACAATCTGATTCCAAATATATATGTATCGATGGGGAATAAAATAATTTTCAATTATGAATTAGTCGTGTTGAGAAGTCAATATTGTTGTTGGCTGCTGGGAAGTTCCAATTTGAACCATCAGTTGTTATTTATATTTTATACCGTCCTGTCGGAGTCGAATTCTAGGTTTATTGATTTTTCGAAGTCACGCTAGAACTAGGATTTTCAACGGGAATTGTATTCGCACGTTCAATGAATAGATCTCACAGGTCGAATAAGGGCGCGTCAGTTACCCCTATGTAACACAACGTCATATTTAAAAACGTATCGTTTCCCCTGTTCGGAAAGTATACGCAGCTGCACTTTAGAAATGCTATACATAGGAGCATCGTTTACTCAGAGGGCGCGCCTTTTTCGAATCTGGCGCGACAGATATCTTCGATCTACCTCGACCGTTATTGGCCAACGGATACCTCACTCCTGTAAGAGTTCGTTCACACCGGATGTTCGATCGATGATCTTCGCCTACGGATTCTACACCTCTGAACCTTCACGCGAACCATGCTTACAATTCATTTCATTATTTCTTTAATATTCGTCGTATCGAAGCGATGCATACATTCATTTTATATTATTTCCTCGTCTTATTCAAACTATTAAAAGATGTATCCCATTATCATAAAATTTCTGTTCCTTCCAGTTGACTTCGAACGTTTTTATTTTGCATAAAGATCTGCTGTTTGTTAGCAACAAATATGTGATAAGAGACGAAAATGAGCAGTCTAGTTATTGTGCAAAGAGGGAACAAAAAGTTGTAAAAAATTTTATTTTAATTTCATCCTTCCTGTATAATAACTAGACTGATCTTTGTGCAAAATAAAAATTGTCTGCAACGATTGCAAGAAATAGGGTCTAAGCAGAATATCCTTTCTTTCTCTAACATAATTTTAACCAATTACAAAGAATATAAATTTTTCTGTCATTTTAAGTTTAATTTACCCAATTTTGTCGCAAATGCATAAAATCTAAAAATATAAAAATTCTCCTTTTCCTTCGAGAAGACAAAGAAGTTCTAAATATATTTGCACCTATTAGAAACAAAATGATACAAGAGATTAAACGTAACTTATTAATCACGAATGAAGTGGTTCGCGATTAGCATGTAAAACAGGCTAAAGGTGGTTAATCGTTTCGTAAACATAAACAGCTTATCGTGATAACATCTATATAGAGGGGTTAAGGCTGTCCACGTTGTGAAAGCTACCTAAAGTGTGGCGTTAAAGGCGCATCGGTGTGAATCAGTGTGTCAGCGAGTCGGCTAAGGTGGGGGATCGAGTCTGCAATACATGAAACGTGCACATCTATAGGCGGTACAGTACCGTACGGTGCGTTACTTGTGCGAGTCAGTGGTTTTTCAATGATGCCTTGGTAATGACGGGATTCTAACGTTCGATCGCTTCCGAAAACGTTGAGATAGGTGAGAGCTTTGATCGCGTGCGTCGATGTGTTCATAGTGTGTTCGATCGAGGTATCGTTTGTGGGGAACCCCGTTGAAACGAACGGAATAGCGTCAGCGATCAATGTTGGTTCGCGGGTGTGCCCGTTCGTATGCCCAGCCCAGTGTGTGTTCCCTTTTTTTCTTTTTCGGTTAACCGTATCGTGGAAATCCGCTTTTCCGACCAAACTGCGGATTGTTACGTTCGACATCCGATTCAACGACTCGAGGAGGACCCACGGTGAAAAATCGGTGTTCGTTTCCCGGGCGCGATGTTGTGATCTCGAAGGACGGCTCTGGTGAGATCATCGTGACACCATCACCTGTTCCCGACGACGATCGTGCCGCGACCCGAGAGACCGCCGAATCCGGTTTACATTGTGCTCTCTCGGCTCGCTCCCTTTTTTTTTGCTTTTTACCAAGCTCACACTTCCGACATTGCCACCCTGTGCGAAACCGTCTGATTCGGATTAGCCGGGCACGCTGACACATGTCCAATCTATACGTCGCTTTTTCTGCTGCTCGACAGAACAGAGCACGCCCATTTTTCACGTCTCCATTGGCAACACGCAGTCCTCGAATGTTTCCTAAGGATTCGAAAATTCTAACTCGACCGCGAATCGAAACGTTCGTCGGCCAGAGTACGAGAAAGTGAAATCGAAATGGAATATCGTCGGCCTCATATGAAAATTGCCCAAAAAAGTAAAGTTTACAGGAGGCGAATAAAACAATTTATGTAGAGCGAAACTATTTTGCTTTACATGGAGATTTTTTTAAACTATGTTTGAATTACCCTCGAACCGCAGAAATTGAAGTACCTAACAAGGCGAAGCTGACAACTCAATTTTTATAGAAAATGGACTTATATAGACAGTTTTCATGTGAGGGCGACGATATATTTTTTTATTACTTCGAAGGGTTAGGATACTGTCGAATATCTCTGTATTCTGTGAATTATATGCTGTTTCAAACGCTTCCGGAAGAGTCTAAGTTTTCGTAGGAACTGGTTTTCGAATTAGAGGGTCGATTGTCACCCGAAGTATCAAAATTGTCGATTACTTGATACTTGTTAATTTTTTAAATTACACAGATGTTTTGCAAGAAGTAGCATCAAAAATATGTTGCACAAAATTGCTGAATAAGACTGTAAATGGTCTTGAGCATCGTCAACAGTACAATTATAAAAATGATCCACTGTAACGAGGGTTAAATAATATATTTGAATACGGTGCACAAGATTTTTCGAGCACTGTTTATCTAATCGTTCTGACATTTCAGAGTTATCTTCATTGCGGTATTATTTCGGCGATCGATTGTTTTATTTTCATTCTACCAAATTTCACCATCGCCTGTGTTATTAAAAGATGTTTCGGTAAAATCATTAGTTGAAAATATTCTGAAGAACAGCGTCGAAAAAAGTGAATGAATATGAATCGACTAAATGACGTGAATCGAATGAATGTCGAAAAACAAGTAAAAACAGTGATAAATAAGTTGAAATAAAAATGTTACCGAGCTAGAATCGCATGTACTACCACTGCGGCCTGTAATGATAGGCGCGAAGTGGTTCGAAACGGTCCGCTCGGTGTCATTCGAATTGAAAAAAGAAAATCAACTATTATGAACGGAGCATAGTAGACAGTCAAGCTGTGCCGATGATTTCATTCGATAAATTCGGTTTGAATGGTGCAGATTGAATGGATGAATTTCCGGTTTCTGTGTCTCGTAGTATTTTACAACTGACGAAACGAATTTGGAAATTTTATTCGCGTCGATACACGACCTCTCGGCTATCTGCATTCCGCGATCGATTCGAATCGATTAAACTTTTTAATTTGATTTATGCTTTTGATTAAAGAGCTCGATACCATTAAAAATCAAAGTTGAATCAATGGTCGGATAAAATTGATAGTCGATCATTGGTTATAAATAGACTGCGGATCTTTATGCAATTATCACTTTTGAGAATTTTCAAAAAATGCTAAGATATAAAAAATGGCAGAATTTAGTACGATTTTAATTTATTTCAGATAAATTTTAGAAAAAGGCTACTTCCATGGAACATAAGATTCTATTTTATTCCACTTTCTTGAAATTCGTTTACAAAATTTGAAAATTGCATAAACATCTGCAGTCTAGTTGTAAATATTAGTCGACGATTGATTCATTCGAAATCTGACAATTAAATATTTATTTTGATTAAAATTGACAATGAAATTTTTCAATTGTAATCGTCGTTTGTTAATCGATATTATATATGTTGTCCAACGTTGGACGCATTATTGTTAAATTGGGATGTTTATTTTTTGTATTTTATAGATAAATAAAATACTGGTTGATCATGAAGCTAATCGTGTGCATCATCTCGACGCTGGTACTGCAGGCATCGGCAATAAGTGAGTATAATTCTGTCAATTTGTTTCGTGTCGCAATGATAAATTTTGATGTAACACTTGCCGATGTCGATCTATTATGATAACAGTCTCTGATTTTTAATTATAGTTCGTATCCTGGACATTATAGGAGGTGAAGGAATTGTAGAGTTTATTCGAGAGAGATTTGCTTATCACAAATCTAGTTTTTCATAACGAACCGCATTGTTACTGTACATATAAAATGCTTTATAGGCATATCGAAGTATAGAGAATTATCGCTACGTGTTTCAGGAATTTCAGACATATAGTTTCGTTGCTTTTACTTGCTTTAGTAGCACTGGTTTTGCTACGTGAATTTTTCTTTTTACATTATGACGCTATGTTACATTAAAAGCTTGTTTCCATTATTTTCATTCGATCGGATGTCACTTATCATTGTATTCGTTTCCATATGTTGTGTCTCGATCGTTTAAATAGTTATCAATGATTTTATTTTTTATTATTTTTTCCATTAATTTTCTGTTCATTTCATACATAATTGCTTAGCGTTTATTTAATTGAGAAGTTCAACTTATTGTTGTATAGCAAAAGCTGAACATACTTCCATGGTGTATCAATCATGCATGTTTGTCATTTCTCCCTTTCATTAGCTCAATCTCCACCACGGATATCCAAACAACCCCCGACAGATGAGCAGCTGTTTCAAGTGGCTCAAGCGAAGGTTAACGAGAACGACAAACCATTTCTAATAGAGTGTGAAGCGGAGGGAGAACCTGCTCCAAGGTGACGTACATGTTACTTAAAAGTGCTTTTTTCGTAACACTTTATCTACCGGAAGCTTTAGAGTTGTTGGTTTATAATTGAAAGTTTCTGTTGTGGTTGAAGGATCTATTAAAAATAGACTTCCAAAAATGATGGAATAGTCGCCGGTAGATAATGTGTTAATTGATTAAGACACTATGTATATTTCCTGTAAAGTACATTTCAGTATTGTAAAGTATTTAAAAAGGTCTAATCAAATTTTTATCTTCTCAGAAATACAGAATCTCTGAAGGAAGGAGTATATGTTTATTTCATTTGCACTTTTTATACATTGGTCTACAAGTATATTTGCATATTTGCGCAGAGATCCATAGTCTACAAATAATAATAAAATTGATTAAGATGCACTAGTAATCGTGCACGTGTTTACTGAAAGAATGCAATGATTCAGTAGGAAGTAGCAATTACACGATAGTGCAACAATAAGTTCATAATTTCCAAGAAGATTCCATTCATGTACAGTAGTTTCATTGCACTCGTACTCAAGTGCAATATCTCTGTTCCGTAAAGAAGCCAGAGTAACTGGTCTTAATTACCAAGATGACCTCATAGCTTTAGGGGGGTATAAAGTTACAAGTACCGATAAAGATACCTTACTCGTGGTGTAAATTCTCCAAGCATGGGAGTGGTCGTTATTGCGATACCAAAAGTAAATAAACAACTAAATATAATACGATTTATTTTAGTTTCTCTTTTATTCATATTTACAAGAGATAAAATATACTTTTTCACCGGATTCGTTTGTTTTTAGTAATCATTGTACCAAACAATTATCTGAATATCAATTGTATAAGTCATACACATTTTGTTTCGAAATATTTAGACTTTCGCATTTGAATATGTTCAAAAATATTTTTCCATTAAGAAACAAAAAGTTTGGTAAAACATGTGATGCTGTAACATGAAATTTATATTGTAGTACAATTCGTTTAAATATTAATTCGTAGACACCGGGTCTTCATGCAAAATAAAAATGTTCTACCTGAATTGCGACAAACTGGAGTGAAATAAATATTTATTTTCTTTATTAACTCTGTGCACTCGGAGATATTTGAAATCGAAAATTAAACATTTCTTTCGACGTAGAATATTTCCATTCCCTATGATTTTTTAAATTTTATGAATATGTAGTTGGTATAATACCTAAACCTTTAGTATTTGATTAGATACCGATATATTTAATATTTTGAATAATGGTACAGCAATCTTCAGTGACGCCTCAGAGTCACCATCCGAGTGCTAAGTACTTTGAAATTCTTCTAATGTTTTTACTGTTTTAAATGACACCTACTCATCATTGCCATAAATGCATAATATCCGCTGTCTATTAATTAGATACCGATGGATCAAAAATGGAAAGGATTTCGAGTGGCCAGCCTATGACGATCGCATTTCTCAGCAACCAGGCAGAGGAACATTGGTGATCTCGAGGCCCCGTGACGAAGATCTTGGCCAGTACCAGTGTTTCGCGGAGAACGAATGGGGTATAGCCACGTCGAACTCGGTTTTCGTCAGGAAAGCTGAGCTGAACTCCTTCAAAGATCAAAATCCGATAAGCTTGGACGCCAACGAGGGACAACCGTTCAAACTGACGTGTCAGCCACCGGATGGTTGGCCAAAACCGAACGTCTACTGGCTGATCCAGGACACCGCTGGAGGTATCAAGTCCATCAACAACTCTCGAATGACCTTGGACCCGGAGGGTAACCTTTGGTTCAGCAACGTTTCCCGAAACGACGCCTCCGACGACTTTTACTACGCCTGCGCTGCAACTTCTCTGTTCAGGAGCGAATATAAATTAGGAAACAGAGTTCTATTACACGTTATTTCCTCGGGCGTGTCTGCCAGCCAGAACAAACACGAGCCTGAGAAACAGTACGTCAGCAGGAAAAATGAAGTTGCCTTACGCGGTAAGAAGATCGAATTATATTGCATATACGGCGGAACGCCGCTGCCACAGATCGTATGGAGCAAGAACGGCGAAGTTCTCAGGACGAACGATAGGATAACACACGGGAATTATGGGAAATCGTTGATAATAAAGCATGTCAATTTCGAAGACGAGGGCTCGTACACTTGTGAAGCCTCTAACGGAGTGGGAGATGCTAAATCCTACTCGATAAACTTGCAAGTGATGGCTGTGCCGTACTTCACCGATGAACCGGAAATAATCAATGCGGCGGAGGATGAGACGGTCGAGTTCAAATGCGCCGCCGAAGGTGTACCTGTCCCGGAAATCAAATGGATACACAATGGAAAGCCGATTTCGGAGGCGCCACCCAATCCGCGCAGGAAAGTCTCGGTGAACTCTATCGTTATCGAGAAACTGACGAAGAAAGACACAGGCAATTACGGCTGCAACGCGACCAATTCGCTGGGTTACGTGTACAAAGATGTTTATGTAAATGTGTTGGCTCTGGAGCCTGAAATCACGGATGCGCCCCCGGATATTTCTACCGTTGATGGTAAGACGGTGAGGATTACTTGTCGAGTGTTCGGAGCACCTAAGCCTGCCGTTAAATGGATCCGCAACGATCAAGAGTTGACTGGTGGTCGGTACAAAACTCTGGAATCTGGGGACTTGGAGATCGAGAATGTAATTTTCTTGGACGCGGGCACATACACTTGTCATGCTTCCAATAAGTTCGGTCAGGTTAAGGCTACTGGTACATTGATGGTCAAGGAGCATACCAGGATCACCGATGAACCAGAGGACTACGAGGTCGCTGCGGGATCTACCGCTACCTTTAGGTAATTGTTGGATCGATGAATCTACCTGTTATTAGCAGTCCGATCGAAAATGTTTCTATGAAATGGAGCATGATGTCAAGAGAGCTTTCATGTGATTATAGCAAACTTTTTGTCAACTCTTTTTTTTCATGATTTTTCAAGGTCTGATAAAAAGATTTTCGATCGGACTGTCAATAAAAGAGTAATCTCTACTAGTCACGATTCGTGGTTCACACTGTATACACAAATTTTGTATACAGTCGTACCATTTGATAGTCTCCTAAAAAAACCCTCTGTGGCAAGTTTCAAGTCGGTATTTCCGCTACAAGGATAGTTATAGGGTAAGCACGGTTTAACGAATTATTTCTTCTGTTCTTCTTAACAAAGAATTACGAAAAAATTCATGAACATTCTGTCTAATATAGCACACGCGACTATGAATTTTTTCAGAATTTTTGACTGTAAAATCGATTAAAACTTGCTACACAGGGTTTAGTTTGGGGCAGGGACTTATACCGGTACGTAAAATACAGGTATGGTATCGGTTATCACTGATAATTTCTGTTTCCTATTTAGATGCAACGCGGTAACCGATCCGAGCCTCCCTTTGACAATCGACTGGTTGAGCAACGGCGAGCCCATAGACTTCGAGATGGAGCCGCGATTCATTCGCAGCACCGATTACTCGTTGATGATTACGAAAACAACCGAGCTGGATTCTGGTACTTACACGTGCATCGCTCGTACTGAACTGGACGACGCCAAGGCACAAGCGACGCTGACTGTTCAGGATGTACCAAACGCGCCGAAATTACTTGATGTACGTTGTATGGCGAGCGAAGCTTCCGTCCATTGGACCCCCATGGGTGACAACAGGGCGCCAATTTTAAGATACACAATTCAGCACAATACTACCTTCACGCCAGACACGTGGGAAGTAGCCAGGGACAATGTACCGGCCACTGAACAAACATACGTCGTCCCCATGACGCCCTGGGCGAACTACACGTACCGTGTGCTGGCTTGGAATAAAATAGGTGAGATTCGAAGACCAAATTCTGCGGAAATGAACAATATTTGTATTTTTCATGACAGTGATATCGCTATTCCACGATCTGAATTTTTGGAAGTTTGGACGAATTTTTGGAAAGACATCTTAATCATAAATATGTTTTTAAATACGTGTTAATATTATCTTATTTCCTATATCTGTACGCCTTGTATTAGTACTCATAAAGAAGGTTTTGTGTAATAGGTCCTTTTTCCATAAATGTGCTCAATTCGTGTTAACGGTTTCCACAGGACCATCACTGCCGTCGCCGCACAGCGACGTATGCACCACGCTGCCGGATGTCCCTTACAAGAACCCCGACAATGTCGAGGGCAAGGGAACCACTCCACAAAACTTAGTGATATCTTGGACGGTGATGCCGCAGATAGAGCACAACGCTCCCAAGTTCATGTACAGGGTGTACTACAAGCGAGACATACCTGGCGAGAAGTGGACCATAGAGGATATACACGATTGGAAGAAAAACAATCTAGTAGTAGAGAATCAACCCACTTACCAGAGATACAAGATCAAAGTTGTGGCTATTAACGAGAGGGGAGAGTGCAGAATCGCGCCCAGTGAAATATCCGGATTTTCTGGAGAAGATGGTTCGTGCACTTGCACTCTGTTCGACGAGAGTTGCATTCCGTAAACGATTTCGCTAAAATTGATTGTAACGTTACAGTGCCGCTGCAAGCGCCTAGCAACTTCACGCTGATTCATGTGAATTCGAGCACTAGCGCACAGTTCTCGTGGAATCCAGTTCCCGAGGACTCTGTGCGAGGTGAACTACAGGGATACAAGATTCAAACGTGGACAGAGAAAGACGGCGAGAAGGGGATGCGGGAGATTGATATAAGAGGTGGCAAGAGGACCCATGCTCTCGTGAACAAATTCGTCCCGTTCAGCAAGAACTACGTCCGGATACTGGCGTACAACGGACGGTAATGAGAATTGAAATAATTGTTTTCAACGAAATTTCTTTCTTTCCAATATTTATTTTTCCCCATTAACCCTTTGCACTCCTTTGTCGAGTATGACTCGACATCATATCAGGTCATAAAGTATGAAACTTGACAATTAAATATAAGACAGATTTCAACTTTCAAAAATTTACTTTTTAGTTACAAACAAATATAAGTTCCACAAATATAAATTACAGCAAAGTTTGAGAGCTATATTTAATATAATTAGTAAACAAAATTGCTTAAAATAAGTGGCAGTCAAGGAAGTGTCCTTTGAAGTAAATAAAGCCCATAGTATAGTAGGAAGTTGTTTTGGCAATAATATTGAAAAATAATTCGGAGTGCAAAGAGTTAATGCTTTAAACATTGGACGTTCCAACGTTTCTGTGTTTTAGGCTGCCGTATTGACATCCAAAAGCGATGGTAAACAAATTATTTGTTTCAGGTACGCGGGGCCGCATTCCGAGACGCTGAGCTTCGACACACCGGAAGGAGTACCAGGGACGATTCTCAGCCTAGAGGCGTATCCCATGGGGTCCAGCGCACTGTTCCTGGTGTGGTCGAAGCCTATAGAGCCGAATGGTGTACTAACTGGGTACAGAGTTTACTATGAGTCCATAACTGGTACTAGAATGGGACCATTGTTGGAAAGGAAGCCGCACGTAATGGATCCAGAAGCTAGCAGTGCGAAGTTAGGGGATCTGGCGCCTGATACGAAATACCGTATACATGTTCGGGCGACGACGAAAATGGGCGAAGGAAACGAGTATGTTTTTTAATTTAAGTCCTTCCCATCGAATTCCGGGTATATCCAACGCGTTTGATTCTAAGTTACGTTTTAACACTAATCGTACCACGACCGGTCAAATGGCCGGCTTCATATTTTTTATTTTTCAATTATTGAAAATATGAAGTGCTCCCACTAGAAATGATTGCATAAATTTATTTATTCAAGCACATATTGTTATCAAAATTGTGAGAAATCTAAATAAGTTCAGTCTTGTAATTTTTACAAAACAATGTATATCAGTCACCCTTTGTACTCGGTACGGTTAGTGTTAAATATAAATACGACTCGAATCATGGACCCTTAGTTTGTTAGACCAGTCGGTCAATTCCATAACCCTCCGACGGCGGTGTCCAGGTCTATTTTGACCTATCCTATCAAAATTGTCAGGATTATTCAATTCAGGGCGATTAAATGGAACAAATATTTGCTACATTAGGAATTCGGAAATATGTTGAAGAAATTGATAGATAAAGTAGTCCGAAGATTAACTAAAAGCAACCGCGTGCCTGCAGCGGCGATCATATAATCGCATATATTTGTTTAAACTAATGAACCGTTCTTTGCTCGATCAGCTACTTCATCGAGCAAATGACACGGAAGTCGCAGCCTCCGGACACGCCTCGGTTCACGTGGGAGGCAATTCCGAAAGAGAACGGCTACTCGAACGTGAGGGTGATCTGGCAGCTGAATCTGAACGGAAATCCGGGCAGCCATTTCTTCGTGAAGTACAAGCTGAAGGGTGAGACGATATTCCTCGAGTCGGATCCGGAATATCTATTGAACACGATCGAAATCCGTGGCCTCCAAAGCGGCGAGGTATACGTAATGTCCATCGTCGCCGTGGACGGAGACTACATGACCGAGAGCGAACAACAGGAAGTCGAAACCAGCAGCGAAGGCCCCATCATTCAGCCGAAGGAGAACGTCGCGACTGCTGGCTGGTTCATTGGAATGATGCTAGCAATCGCGTTCCTTTTATTGGTACTTATAATCGTCTGCGTGATCAAGCGCAACAGAGGCGGCAAGTACGCGGTCCACGAAAGAGAATTAGCTGCTGGTCGAGGCGATTACCCTGAAGAGGGTGGTTTCCATGAATACTCACAGCCTTTAGATACAAAATCGGCGGGCGGACGAACGTCTTTGGCGTCATCCTCTCACCAAGATGGAAAGCATCCGGAATCTGACACAGATTCCATGGCGGAGTACGGGGAGGGCGACACAGGTCAGTTTATAATCGAATAAAGGTCAATTTATATTAACGAAGTAATGAGGCAATTCAGGTAAGGGTATTTTTAGTACTGCACCACTAGCGCACCAATTCCCACATGTGTACGCTACGTGCAGCCGGAAGTGTGGTTAGAGATATTTCTGTTCAAAGGGTCTTCAGTTTTCTTTCGTACACAGGATGGGGCAACAATCTTTGTCCAGCTTGAATATTTCCGTTACTTGTAATAATAAGAAAAAAATTATACATACAAAGGTTGCATGGTATAGAGGGGGAAATATTGTGATGTAAATACTTTTTAGTGTTTACTCTCTATACCATGCAACTTTTCCATGTATCATTTTTTCATATTATTACAAGTAACGGAAATATTCAATGTGGATAAAATAATCGCCTCACGATATATTTCGGAGGAAATATATGTATAGGGTGGAGCATTTGAAACAGATCACTCGAATAGCATCTCAGAAACGCTCAAGTCCGTTGGCCCAATTTTAAAAACGATATTAGCTTTTAAAGGGGTCCACTTATTTTTGTCCCCGACTGTATAAAACTGACCTGTTTTAAATAACCCACTCTGTACGTTGAACAGTGTTATACATGTTCATAGTATCGATTGTAGTATTATTTTCAACTTATTGGTTTTTCTTTCTAGTCAGTACGTTATGTTATATTTTGTTTTTCATTTGGTGTTTTGCTTTGTTGCTTGACTTTATGTAGAAGGCATGAACGAAGACGGATCATTCATTGGCCAATATGGTCGACAACATCGTAAACAAGAGCCGAACTCACAAGCGTTTGCCACGTTAGTGTAAGGTAGGTCAGCCGACGCTTCGAAGACGAATCGCGTTATTAATAGACTGCAGATTCTTGTAACAATAGCAGACTGTAAGAAAAATGGAAAGATGAAATCCAAAATTTTAGAGGATATATTCTGGTTTTTCAATTTTGAAAAATTAATTTTTCTGTTTTTACATTTTCTTTAAGTATTAACCCTTCGCACTCGAAAATTAAACATTTCTCCCGACCTAGTATAATTCGATTCTATCATTTTTTCTCTTTTATGGATATTTAATTGATAAAACACCTCGTACAATGCTTAAATGTATAGTAATTGATTAGATACCAACATATTTAATAATCTAAACAATATTTTGTTTAATGTTAATCCGAAATTGCACGGGGGTTGATGGAAATTATGTTCGTTTTCAGGACGTTTCACGGAGGATGGTTCTTTCATCGGACAATACGGGCCCAAGGGTAGACCAGAGGAAACGCCACCCATTCCAAGCGGCACTATGGCCACATACGTGTAACCTCTGCCATTATCTTTATCGAAGCCGCATAAAAGGAAAAAAAACATTGTTTTCTTGTCATGAGAGCAAGGAGTCTCTTATCCTCGTCGGCCGCAGCAGCTCTGCTATGCACCTTGCGCTGGGCGCAATGTCCAACACTATACTGCCAATTAGACTTTTGGTTTTGGGTTTTATAGTTTACATAGAAGAATAGCTAAATGTTTCTAATAACGGAGCCGGTACGTAAGAGATCCCATAAGTCATGCACAACATTTGTACAATTTTCGTGTCATCCGAAGACGTAAAAATTCCTCTTGAATGTTTGATACGTAACAATTTTAGGGTCACGTTGCTCTCTTTTTAAACAATTTCGAGGAACAACGTTCATCCGACGAGATTATTTCATCGCCAAGAAAAATAATTTGTTGGTCGGGCGGATAGGGCCGAAATTAGTTGCGCGCGAGTTCGTTGAAGATCTTTGACTAATTATAAAACCCAAAGACGATAGGTGTCTCATAGCGTTGCAAGCTATTTATGGACATAATATAGTAGAAAGTACTCTAGCATCGACCGTAAAAACGGGTCCGTTCTACTTAACTGGGCCTTCTTCGACAATGTTTACATCGACACTATTTTCCCAATGTTTACCTTTCATTTCGTTTCGAATATACATACTCGTGTGTATGACGATGAAAACATGTATGTGGGACATATTGTTGACGCGAGCATTGTCGTGGAAATCGCTGTCGGTAAAGTAGAACGGGCCCAGTAAAAACATTTTTCGACAAGGCCAGATTGGTACGGACACTAACCGCTTATCACAGGGTATACGAGTTACATTTATGTATATTGTTCGAAGTATGTACGGCACAAAAGAGTGATGCACTTTTGAAGCTGCATATGAGGAAGAGAGAAAGAGAGAGACAGAGAGAGAAAAAAGATAGAAAAGATAATCAGTATCTATAATTCGTGTTATACAAAATTAGTTAGACTGGTGTTACTTGTATGCATTCTTTGAAGAAGAGAAAAGAATGAAAAAACAGAGAAAGGGACTGATGTCAAGGATAATTGTGTCGCAATCTGGCCTCGACTGATTCTAATTTTTAAACTAAAGAAAAAGAGAGAGGGGTTGTTCTAAGTATCTTTAGATGCAATCGATTTTTACTCTGCCGACAGAGGGCCAAATATTAAACGAATCAGTGACTATCTTAAAACAAGTATTGTGCACTCGCACTTTCATTAACGATACACGAACGACAAAAACAAAAAGTATATGAAAGATATTATTATTAATGCTATCATATTAAAAGAAACATTGTACATGCACTATAGTAGTTAAAGAAACAAAAAAAATATTTCACATGGCCTCTAATTGTTGCTTTTTGTATGTGAAACGTGCTTTAGCTGAGACAAATGAGAAGTCCTTTTATTTTTATGAATGTTTACTTTTCCTTTTTTTTCTTTTTGTAATTTTATTGTAATCCAATGAATATAGGGTATTTGATTATTTAATATATAAAATATTAAATATATATATATATATAGAGACATATATTGATTATTAATTAATGCTTAGATTCTTAATGAAAGAGAAGAAGAAAAAATAATGAATGCGATCACACAGGAGCAACTATTATTACGTTTTAGTATATAAAATGTTATGGGATCACGGATGATGATCAGAGTTGATTTCTACGAGAATAAATGTACGTTTTTTATTTACCACATTAAGTTTAGCATATACAATGCAATGTACAGGTTGTCTGCAAAAGTGTCGCGAGCAAATATGTCAGGTACAAAAATAAGAAAAGGTACAAAGTATAGACTTACAATACATGTGCGCGTAAAGTTCGTAAAAATCTATATGATACTTCCAACGAAAGAAATAAACACGCTTCTCGGCTTTCGCTTTCTGATTTGCTTTGTGAAACATTTTTCGTATTGGGCGTCGCTGTCGAGAAGACAACAAAAATAATGCATTTCCTTTGTGGCGACGAGCGTCGACGAGTCTCGATTGATATTTGTCAGGGTCTTTTTTGCCGATTATCCTGTACAAATATACAAAACTAAATGGCTTGGACGTCACGTAATTTTTACGAACTCTATACATATATGCATACGTATATAGAGGCGCCCGCGAGCCGTGGAGGATGTATTGTAAATTAATAAAGAGAAAAGAAGAAAACAATAATTTATTGTAAAGATACCGAAGTATATGATGGTGGAAGGAAAGAAGTAAGAAAGAAAGAAAGAAAAGTAAAAGCGCAGAGGCATATATATGTAATATATTAGAGCGTCATTTATTGTAACACATATGTATTTAAATTATATTTGCAAGGATAGGCATTGACGTCCAAGTCAGTTACAAAACGTACGCGATTACGTTCTCTCTATGTATTCTCTCCTAATCATACTATCTTTTGTATATTTTCGAAAATCGTCGAAAAACACTCGTACACATTTACACACACACAAACACATACACACATACGTTTAGCGTTCTCTGAATCTCCGGTCGGACGAAACACGTAATATGCACTTATGTGAACTTCCAAACAAACGTTTCGTACGCGTAAGTGGCGTTTTGATACTTTTTAATATATTTTGATACTTTTTTTTCCTTTATCGTATTGTTTCATTGACTGTTATTATACACGACGAAACCGTTTTCTTCTTCTTTTATATTCTTCACGGTAGGGACGTAAGGAAATGATTTTTTTCTCTCAAAATGAATCTCGTATGTTGGATCTGACATCTAGTTTTATCGACTTATTAACAAGTTTTATTTATATCGTTGCGCAGCAGAGGACACCGTGCCGAAGCGCAGAATTTACATTTAACGAAAAGAAAGAAATACGACTGTACGGCTGTTCGCTGAACAGTGTTCATTGAACGACGACAGGAGAGCACATGTTACATACAATACATCCCGGAAGGAACGAACGGAGGCAAAAACAAAAACCGTAGCGCAAACAAAAATAGGAATTTAATTTAAAACAAAAACATGTGTGCGCCTATCGTGCTAATCTTTCATTGTACATTGTCTTATTACTATTAAGATACCGATGCGTTTACCGGCAGGAAGATGCACCATTAGGGGACCCGTGAATCCCGGTGCATGTTTCTGACGGTGCCACCACACCGTTTCAATATTTTTTCTACGGCGTAGAAACTGACAGAGTTTAGCAACCTGGTTGAATAAAGATCGTTTCATCTGTTCGCGGCGCGACGACGCGACGACGATGCGCCGCAATTATTATGTTACAACCGTTATGTACAAAAAACAAAGAAAATTTAATCGATCCGTCTTTTAGTTCTGACCGTTTATCAGCGATCACGATAACGCGCATTCCAACGCCTGTGTAACATCTCCCATGTCAATAAAAAGGTGATGAGTAAAATAAAGCGAAATCAACAAACGACAATACACGATTATCGAAGCTGTTTCTCGTTGTTAACGTCTATACTATGATCTCGATCTCCAGTTTGTGCGTACAGTGTTTGTACAAAGTATTTATACATCTTGAAGAGGATAACTTTTTCAAAATTGGTCGCAACAACTCGAGTTTGTTTTTTGAGACGTTAGAAGGATTAGTGTACTGGCTAATGTGTAAATCATTTTTTTAATTGTTATTTGTCGCAATTACGAAGGAAAAAGTAAAGGTGACGATTTTTTAAATTTTCATGTGTTTATAAGTGAGTTATATACATATACAAGGTTTCATCGAAATCGATCAAGGTTGATATGAAATATAATTGATTGACAATAGAAAAAATTGTAAGAATCTGCGATTTAAATGAATCGCAAACTCAAAATTCAATGATTTTTATGATTAAGATTATTTTTTTGCGTCAACCGATTTCAATGAAACTTTGTACATAATATTGTATAACTTACATAGATTTACAAAATACATATGTTTTCAATTTTCATTACAGGCACAGACAAAAAATTTAAAAATCGTCAGCTTTACTTTTTCTTTCGCAACCAATAACAATAATAAAAATTATTTACACATTAGGTAATAGTGAACTAATCCTTCTGGAAAAAAACTCAAGCTGTTTCGAATGAGATATCAGAGTACATTCGAACGAGATATTCGAGTACATACTTGGACTCCAATGAGATATCCGAGTACTTGGATTCGAATGGGATATCCGAGTGCTTCGCGAGATGACTCGTTCGAATTTTCGATCCGGATCGAAGCTCCGGGAAAAGATCGAGCGAAGAGGGCAAGTATGGGGACCCCCTGCGGTTCCCATGGGGCCGGGGCCCCCGTAGCATTGTCTTCGAGGACGGCAGCCCCCTCTGTCCACGGGAGCACGTTCGGACAGGCGAGCGAGACAATCGCGCGGACAGAAGTCGAACGAGATGTGACCGATAATGTAATTATGCGGGACAGGTTTTTTGTGCCGGTACTCTAACTTGATCTCTCGTGAGCCACCCCTCCTCCTCCTCCTACCTGCTATACCTGTCTCGCTTTATTCTCCATTCTCCTTCTCTCTTTCTGCAGCGAAGCGCACAGCGTGATACTTCGACAATCTAGAAACTGAATTTCGATAATCATTCAAGTGCACAGACTTTTCGAACGATTTGCTGGTCGTGTATATGAAACTTTGCTGTATGTTAACGAGCGTCGGTAAACGTATCTTTAATGTCGCGGAATTTTTATTAAATAATCGTGTATATGAAATAAATTCCAACACGAATAAATTGAAAAGGCAAACAAATGTACCCGCGTTTCATCGGTCGATCGCGGTCCGGTGATGCAACGCAACACACGACGATAAACAGCTGCATAAGTATTAGGTCTAGGTCATCCCATAAGTTCGTGCCGACTTTTGTGTATACATTTCACGCGTCGATTTATAAACATACAGCTGTTCGGGAACAGTCTAGTGAAGGTTTTCGTAGGTATAAGATCGTGAAATAGTGAACACAGTGATTCCTAGCAGTGAAAAATCATGAACGAAATGTGTATCTATTTCCGACATCTCATGTTGTATGAATTTCGGGAAGGAAGTTCAGTAATAATCGCCACGAACGACATATGTGCTGTTTACGAAGAACGTGCGCTTTCATCTCGTACCTGTAGGAAGTGGTTTCAACGTTTCAAAGGTGGGAATTTTTGTTTAGAAAACGAGGAACGTGTTCCGGCCGTCCTCCTCAGACAGACGAAGATAAAATTCGAGACCTTGTACAGAAATCACTTAATTTATCCGTTGAGGAGATGTCAGATGTTCTGAATATACCTAAAACAAACTTAAAGGTATGTACGTTTACAAAATTAACATATACAACCGTTCGAAAAACGGCACGACCTTATGGGATGACCTAATACCTATCACTGCACGATTCTTACTGTGCAAGATACTCGCGTTCGATGATCGTGTGCGCGTGCACGGCTCGCATACCCGATCTTTTTCCATCGTACGAGTCGACCTTACCTCCTCTTCTCCTTCGGGACACAGAGCAGAAAGGCAAACGCACGCACACAAGCCGATCAGCTCATGTTCGAACACAAGGAACAGTCGTCTCGTGAAGAGCGTTCGGTTCAGGTTCAGGTCGGACTTGAACGGCAGGCGCTAACGTCGATGCATGTAGCTGACGGCGCGGCCCGATCCCGGCCCGGGTATATACATTTCTGCGTCGTCGGCTCTCCGCTTCCCCTGTTTTGCCCTTTTTCTTTTTCTTCACCGTACCGTTTCTCGCGACTCGACACGGCCGGGGGTGAGAGAGAAATGCAGGTAACACGGTGGAGGTGGGGGTACGCGTCGAACGATGGGCCGGATCGAAGGGGACCGATGAAAGTGGGAAAACTCGAGAAGAGAAATGGCGGGAGAGCTTCTACACCCGGAACAGGTATAGGATACTTATAGGACTCAGTGTTCTCCAAGATAATGGAGTATTTAGTGCCCACAACTGACGTCACAAGATCATTCAAAATGGTTGATAGCGATGTAAAAGCGAGATAATAATATGTTCATGACAGCTAACTTTAAGTTGTACACGTTACTACAGTCAACAAAAAATAATTAACAAGTTAACTTAGGCCAATATCAAAATAAACGGCTCATATACAGTAGGACCTCGATTAACCGGCTTGATCGGGAGACAAACAGCTGAGGGAAATCATTAAAATATTATATTTCAAAATAAATGTTCTATTTTTGAAAATTTATTTCGCTTCATAATATAATCATATTTAAACGCATATTCGTTTATAATCGGGATCCGGTTAATCGAGGACCTACTGCATCTTAAATGGAACTATTAGATTACGTTATTGATGGTTGTTAGTTCACAATGAAAATTGCTGTTGCTATTGAAGGTTCCATTAAAAGGTGTTTAGCCGTGTACCATAGATTTTTCAAAATTATGCAATAATCACCGATCGGTAATGTGTTAAAATGATGTATGAATGAACCTGTAGATTGTACAAGAGTAGTATTTCTGGATGAAACGCTTCGTAACATTTGAACATTTCATTTGCAACAACCTAATAAACCCGAAACAATGAATTTTCCAATTGAAGAACGTATAATTTACACTGAAGTATGAAGCGAATTGTGTGATGAGTACGCGCAGAAAAATGGCGTTTCAGACGGATGGTGTTCCATTGTGAGTCTAGATTTGATCAGGGTTGCAAAAAGGGCCTTGTCGACGGGGCCCCGACAAGAAACGGGGACGGATCCGGCGGCGCGGCGTTGAGAAACGAATTTTGTGGGTACAAAGTATCCGTTGCGATTAAGCGGCGGAACGAATCGCCGCGCGGCGGCCCGATCCCATTCCTCGTGCACGATGATCACGGATCTTGGGGGACCGTGTTGATACGGGTTCAAACGGGCCGGCTCTGGATCGACATTTAAAAAGCGCCGGGGCACGGTACGTGATTTTGCGTAATGCCCGCCATAATACGGCTCTCGGCCGTCGATCGTAGCGAATCCAATTAGGTTTGCGACGGTCGGGCAAAAACATTCGATCGGGAATAAAACCGGCATCGGCCGCGCTCGTCCGGAGACGAGACCCTACTTCTTCTTCTCGAAGAGGAGGACTCGAGGAACAACTCTCCCGTTCGTTTGCGAGCCCTGCGAAGAGTGGATATTATTATTATCCACTCTTCGGATCAATTGTACCTTGCCTTGTCGGACCAGGATGCCTTTTATCTGCCTGCTGTAATATACAGCGTCGCGTTTATCGTATATCCTCTAATTTCGCTCGGCTAGCAGGACACCCGTCGGCGTCCTAACCAAGAAAAATTGATTATCCCACTGCCGACTTCGATACCCGTGAAATCGATTATCCCGAGACCCACCCGGTTCGACCGCTCGACACTTGCCGCCAGTAGATTGCGGATTTTATGCATTTATGATAAAAATCGGTACGCGCTATTTAAAGCAGGGGTCGTATTAAAAATATTGAAGGACATCAGTGTATTAGTTTCAGTTTAAACAACCACAGAAAAATTTATAAAAACAACTGATTAACAATTTAAAGAAAAACTATATTCTAACATGTATTATCAGAAAGGGATTATTTGATAATATTTTTTAGTTCAAACTTCGTCTCAATATCACAAACGGTTCAAAAGTTATACACAAATATCCATAAATTCTTCGATCCGGCCCACTGTGCGCCGCGCCGGCCCAGCGTGGCGTGCACACGCGGGTAAATCACGAACCGGCGAAACGATCTCACGTTCGGGGCTATTATTACGCCGTTTCGCCGATTGAAAAATACACGCGAGTTATGCCCGCTCGTAATCGACAGCCATAAATACCATTCCTCCTTCCCGGGCGGTTCGGATCGACCGACACCTACCGTGAAACACCGCTAAACCACGCCTCGACGATTCGTTTTTAACCCTTTGCACTCGGGAACTATTTCATTTCGGAAATTAAACATTTCTTCCGACCTAGAATATTTCCATTCCCTATAATTCTTGAAAGTTTATGTGTATGAAATTGATATATAATACCTCGTACAATACTTAAATATTTATATAGTAATTGATTAGATACCAACATATTTACTAACCGAAACAATATTTAGAATAATGGTACAGAGCCATTTTTAATATACTACTTTCAAAATGTTCATAGTAATTAAAATATTTATTGAATTTCATTAATTATTTCCATTTTCGATGTCTGTAGACCCTTACAAGCCCTTTATTAGTTGTCAATTTCGAAAACTCGACATTTTTTTTGGTGAAATGTCCCTAAATTCTTCGATCCGGCTCACTGTGCGGCGCGGAGTTTCGTGCAGCTATAGCGTGGAAGAAGGACACAACGAGAAGAAGGATAGCAGGCACGCAGGGGCAACAGGAAAAATCGAAAGGCCGTAACAGATAACAATGGGCCATTTGTTAGATGGGGCCCGTCCCACGACACGCGGCCTACAATGGACACTATTATCAACTATTCATTGAGGGCTCTGTTAAACCTGTTACCCGACGGAACCAGAACAGCCCCCGCCGCCGTCCCACTCCGCACCGTAGCCTTCGGCAACCCGGCGCGATTCTGACCTTTCGAAATGAAGATATCTCCACGAACCTTTGAACATCCTGACTTTTCGCGCCCTAAAAACTCTGAAAGGACATCACACGCCCTAATCGCCGTCGTCTCCCAACCCGTTGCCCTATCGTCTATATTTATTTTAGCAGTAAATTGATTGGGATTCCTTTCAAAATCTTTTTCATATAAACACGCGACATCCAAGACACATGCAAATATTTTTTGTCTTTAATATAAATGTGTACGGATAAATTATTCTGAATGAAAAGTGTCCATTCTTCTTCTTCTTGTTAATCACTTTCTATGGTGTACTATAATCACTAGACAGCGGATCTTTATGCAAAATAAGAATTTTCTACCTGAATTGCGACAAACTGGAGTGAAATAGAAATTTATTTTCTGCATTAATAAGTTGAAAATAACATAACAGTATTTTTAAATCCTTCCAATGTTTCTATCGTTTTAAATTACGCCTACTAATTTTTCTCATAAATGCATAAAATCCGCTCTCTAATAAATCGCAATGTAAATATCCAGACGTTCGTTCAAGAAAACCAATTTAATATTAATTTGTATTAAGTTATATTGATATATAAAATATATAACTGTATATGTATAGGATATATTGTATATATTCATGTATATAGCATGTCGGAAACGCGAATACCGTTTATCGGGAAGTAACCCGAACGTTGAACAGCGTTAAATTAAGTACAGCTCTCTTATCCCTCGTGGAAGACAGTTCACCGTTGACGAGCTCGAGCCGCAGCTCGAGCGGCCCGTCTATCGCGCATCATGCATTATTCATTGATTCAGGACCATTCGAGCCCTGTGTTCGGAAATAGTAATGCAGTCCACGACCGTCCCATTATATTCGCCTGTTCGCTACTTTCGCGTCGATTTCGGTACACTAGGGATCGACGAAAAGCTTCCTTGATCCTAGAACACTCGAGAACTCTGAAAAATGTCTACGGATTTAATATAAGCTATCTGAAGGCCCCCTTAAAAATTATCTTTCCCCATTTCGTCACCTAAAAGCACTTCTTAAAATCGTCTTTCCTCATTTTATTATTCGAAAGTTCTTTTAAAAATTGTCTCCGTTTATTCGATTGCCACTTCTAAAAATTCTCTTCCTTTATTTTGGCATCATAAATTCTTATTAACATTTCCTCTCCTTGTCATATTTTCTAAAAGCTGCTGAAAGGTTCCTTGATCCTAGAACACTCGAGAACTCTGAAAAACGTCTACGGAATTAAAAAAAGCTATCTGAAGGCCCCCTTAAAAATTCTCTTTCCCTGCTTCATTACGTAAAAGCGCTTCTTAAAATGGTCTTTCCCCATTTTATTACCTAGTTCTTTTAAAAATTGTCTTTTCCTACTTCATTACCTAAAAGTTGCTCTAAAAATTCTCTTCCTTTATTTTAGCATAATAAATTCTTCTTAACATTTTCTTTCCTTGTCATATCTTCTAGAAGTTGCTAGAAGCATCCTTATCAATAACATAGTGTCTTTGAAGAAGAAAAGTGTCTTAATAACGTCCACCGCTACAACTCTCAGTTGCGAACACAGAGATTGGCAGACACTGGGAAGTTTATTACGACTTGCAGAGCACCCTGTACATCCGATGGGACTCGTATACGTACTCCCGGTTGTCGACGGTTGTTTGTAGAAAGTCCCACGTGATCATCGACGTGATCTCCTCTGGAAGATCCATCGGCGTCTCGCGAGAGAACTGTCTTCTCCGGCAGCTTCGGCGCGGCGAAGGAGGCGCGAAAAATATTTGCGGGCTGAACGACCACAAGCGGCAGAGTGTAAAATCGTGCGTGTCCTATACACCAGGGGGCACCTAACAAGCCGGCCTTTGTAACCGATTACAAAACGACCACGAAAATTCGAGAGAGAGAGAGAGAGAGAGAGAGAGAGAGAGAGAGAGGGGGGGGGGAGAGAGAGAGAGTGAGAACATTGTACGGGAAGAATACCCGCGCCGGGAACCGATCACGCGAACAACCATGTAACACCGTGTACTTCAAGTTTATTAACCCTCTCGAAGATTCGAGAGTCTTTCACCGGACCTAATCGTTTCTTCGTTTCGTCAGGTGATGGACGACCTGCCGAGGACAATCATCCCGAGCGAGCCGAATGCTTTTGTCCATTTCTAAATCCATTTAAACCCCTATCAATAATTCCCTTCCATATATTTTCATCTCTTGTTCGATATAACACTACTAGCGGACAATAATTGAATCCTCAACTGGAATGTCTATTTTATCGTCAATGGCAAATTCTTTTTACAACTTTCAATATGGCACTGTAGTGGTACCGTACTTCGTAGTATCAATGCTGATTTTGAATCCTCGAATATGATACATGATTAACACTAACCGTACCGGGTACAAAATGTATCGGATATGTATTGTTTTAGAAAAATGACAAGACTATATTCATTTAGATTTCTCACAATTTTTATAATAATACGTGTTCGAGTAAAGAAACTTGCGATATAAAGTTCCATGTAACCAGTTACGTAAAAAATGGAGTGCGAGTAACCGAAGGTTAACAGGTGCTCTTAGACGACGAAAGAAGAGAGGACAATTTTAAAAATAATTTGTATGTGAAAACATACTGGAAGATGATTAAATTAATTTTAGACAGTATAAAGTAAATTGCTCGACCAGTATTTACGGTCTAAAATAGAAAGAAAGATCGTAAGGATTGGTGTCGGGTCAAAAATAAAACGAGAAACGTTAGTTAAAAGAAAATATTCGCGTGGACTGACGCTAAAAGCAGTCGAATGTAGTTTGTAGGAGGATCGGCGACAGAATTGGCGTCGATTTGGTAGCAATTAGCGCGCGTACGGGCTCCCCGCTCGGATTCCTTCTGTTCCACGAGATACGGATGATTTTATTAAAGACAGACACGCTTCGGTCCCGATAAACATCTGGCGGATATATCTTCTGGTAAATCGGAGGCGGACCCGTCGACATATTTTACGGTTGGAGAGCCGGCCGATACCGATCTGCCGGTGGACTCGAATATAGTACACGCGGATATATGGAAATCAGAATTCGGATTAGCAAATAAGGTGAAAAGAAAGATCGGTGGAAGGAACCAGTTTTTAAACGTCTTTGGCCGGGGTCCTCCTCCTCGTTCCTTCTTCCATTCTCTTTCGTACTTCGTCTTCTAGTCCCCTCTTCTTCCTCCTCGGCCATTCTACTCTCTCTCTCCCTCCCTCCCCCAGTTGTCTGTCTTTGCATTCGGCAAAGAGAATTCACGGTTGCAGTTTGGACTTTGTTCTGGAACTTGACACCGAGTTGCCATTAAACTCGTCTGCTGTCCCCGAGTCGAGAGAACTCGGAAGAACCGCATAGAACCTTCCTCGACTTCAATGGGCGAGGTTCGCCAAGTCCGTATGACTCGACAGTCTTCTCGGGTCCCTCTTCTTCGTTCTTTCGATCATGGATCATCCCACCGAGCTGGCGTCGATTTTTCAAGCGTAACGTTGCGTTTAGAATCATCGACACCCGCAGTTGCGATTAATCATTCGCTCACCGACCGGTCTGCCTTCTCTCCGCTCTCGGTTCTTCTTCCCCGAGAACATTGCTACTCGCTCGATTCAATCGATAACTCTATAATTCATTTTGAAACTGCTCTATGCGTAGTCATCGCCGGATCGAGGACCTTAAAGGGCACCTGTCTAATTAGGGGTTAATTTGGTCAGTGTTTACAATCGGTCTCGTAACAGGATCGACAAGGATCCCTTTTAAAATTGTCTTCCTTTATTTTATTATCTAAAAGCGTTCTTCAAAACGATCTCGTATCTCATTGCCTAAAAGCGCTTTGCAACTTCCTCATTTTATGATCTGAAAGCTCTTCTAGTTCGTATTTCTTAACCCTGCTGTTTTCCTCGGGTCTATGATAGTCTATATGATGAATATTGTTTGAAATATTGTTTCATCGTTATACAGGGTGAGGCGCCAGAAACAGGCCACCTGAATAACTCCGCTGCTATTGGTGTTAGGAAAAAATGCATGAGATGGAACTTGCTTGGTTTCGAGGGGGCATTAATTAGATGTTAGTAGCTTTTTTGTATGTGGACGCGTAAAGGACATATGAAGGTCAACTTCATTTTTTTTAATGGAATGAGGTATTTTTTAATACATCAATCGATACAGCTGGATATTCGTTATAAATAAGTACTAACCTATGTATGTCGAAAAGTTAATACTTAAGGTGATATTTGAATTTAAATAGCTCTAAAATACCATTACTGCCGTACTAAGACGTTACACAAGTAAGTAAACATTAACGTCTTAGTACGACAGTAATGGTATTTTAGAGTTATTTAAATCGAAATATCTCCTGAACTATTAACTTCTTGACATATATAGGTTAGTACTTTTTTATAACGAATGTCCAGCTGCATCGATTGATGTATTAAAAAATACCACATTCCATTTTAAAAAATGAAGTTGACCTTCATATGTCCTTTACGCGTCCACCTACAAAAAAGTTACTAAGATCTGATTAATACACCCTGGAAACCAAGCAAGTTCCATGTGATGCATTTCGTGCTAACACTAATAGCAACCGAGTTATTTAGGTGGTCTGTTTCTGACGCCTCACCCTGTATATGTATGTTGTATAGAATAAATTATTATACAGGGTGTTACCTGTAACGCGGCGCACGATTTTTCATCCACTTGCAGCCATCTGACAGAAAAAATTTAGAACAAGAGTTGCAGAGTATGAAGTGCACAATAGATATCAGGAAAAAAAATTTCGAAAACAGTTTGTTTTATAACAAATAGGAGCACATATTTTCTCTTTTTTCCATATGTAGAGGACATCGAGACCAATTCAAAACACACATTACATGATATTTTTACTAACATATTACTCGATTTGCAGTAGTGGAAATGTGAACTATTTATCTTTAAAGCTAAATATTGTAACACCCTGTATACATGTACCCTATAAGGTTCATAAACAGTCACACTTTTATTCATCGGTTCACTGTAACCCAAACGGATACGAATGTGCAGTGTCAGTGAGTAGGACAGCAGGGTTAAAAATGGTTTTCCCCGATTCGATCGAGTATCGTTGTGCACGCACCCTTATCCCGTCTTGTATCGGGACCCCTTAAAGAAGATAAAGATCTCGCTCGCGGTCTCACGGGCTTGGTAGGACTTGCCCACTACCGCGGCGGCTGCTGCTGGTTCGGCTGCGGACCTTTTCTCATTGAGTCAGTCAGTCAGTCAGTCAGTTTGCCGCAGCGACGCGGTCCGTACGCACGTGTGTACGTGTTCTCTCGGTGTTCCGAGGAAGTCCGCCCCCGTCCCGTCTCCGTTATCCAGCCGTTTCGGCGTTGTTCTGTATTACCGACGGAGTCTGAGCGAGCAGAAACGAGTGAGTGCGAACGAGAGAAAGAAAGAGAGAGAGAGAGACGACTATATTGGTCGTCGGTCAACCGGTCGGTCGGTGTCGGTCGGTCGGTTCCCGTCGTCCGGTCGTGTTCGATCGGGAGTGCGATCCCCACCGGCCCCTCGGCTCTCTCGACTCGGGGCCCGACACTACACCTCTCCCTTGTTGGGTCGTCGTGTCAGCTCGTTAGATTGCGTGCGTGAGAACGTGCCCGTTCGTCTCGAGCTTCTTGCCGTGAAATCCCGAATTTCACGCGTCGAATCGCGGCGTGTTCCTCCTCTGGTCTCTCCTCTCTCTCTCTCTCCCCCTCTCTTTCTCTAAGTCTCTCTTCCCTTCCTCCGAATCCAGAGAGAAAAATAAAACAGAGAAGAGAGGGAGAGGGGGTAAAAGGGACAGAGAGAGAGAGGGAGAGAGAGAGAAAAAAGTAACACAGGCAAACCGAGGCAGCGCCCGGGGCCCGTGGCCGCGGGAGAAAGACAGATAGACCTGTTCGCGTAGGCCACAAAAGGGGGGCTAGTCATAAACCGTGCAACACCTGGCGGCACGTCGTTAATTATGCAGTGGGCCGCAGCCGCCCTGGCCTCGGCGGTGATCGCTCTGCTCCTGGACACGGCGGCCGCGAGGCATCACCATCGCTCCGGCAATGGACACAAACCGTCCGGTGACATCTCTCTCTGGATCGACCAGCAACAGATTAAAATGTTCAGCGGTGAGTGTGCGGGATTCGTGATGCCGACCGGCACCGAGAACCTTCCCAGTGACTAAACGATATTCTATACTGTATTATACGATTTTCGGGATTGAGGACCGATCGAGAACCGACCGTCGAACGCGTCCCCTGCGTGCGCGTGTGTCGCCGTTCGCCCTTCCCCTCTCCCCTCTCGGATTTTGCAATGTAAGCTCTGTGGTTGTCAGGAAGAACGCCACATGTCATACTTACACTTTCGAGATAGTGCCGTTTCAAGTTTTCATCGGTAATGCCTTGATATATAGGACATCGGGTAAATTGTATTAATTTTTTGAGCCTTTCGAATTTGCTTTTGTGACATTTTTTCTGGTAAATCCTATATCTATAAAGTTCTGTAATTTTTTTGAAACTCTGACATGCGCGTTTCTCATTCCAGCCACAGACTTGACGTTGACGTTTTCAGCAAGTGCCATGCAATGTATCATAATATACAGTGAGTCTGTGTGTATTATGGGGTGACTTACCTCGTTGACAGGTGGGAAACCTGTCGCACAGTGTTTCGTCGACATCCTGTCGGATTAATTGTTTCTGAAACAACTCCTATTTCGATCGACAGCTTTTTCAAATTAAAAATTGCATCTCTATTATGTTGAATGATGAAAATTAGATTCCTCTGATGTTTATAATCTTTCCGTGTCGATTTGAATTGCATGAAATTAAACGCGATGTAGCAATTGCCACGTTGATGAGAGAACGATCGAAACCGATATCCTTTCTGTCACGTTTAGGTCTCGAAATGGAAATATTCGCGATCACCGAGGGCAGGGTGTTGTCGTACCTTCTGGACCCTGAATTCGAGAGCAAATTGCCGATCATCCCGAGCGAGGTAACGTATGTGAACTTCACATGGAAATCCGGCGTGAAAAAGTATTACTACAATTTCTATCGGCTGAAATCGTTCGACGAATCGATCCTGAAGACGCCGTCGATCACGATCAAAACGCAAGGAAGAGTCCCGAAGAGACCGAAGGGTAAGTATTGCAACTTCTGTCGCTATTGCATAATATAATCGTTGAGGGCCGAGTCGTTGTAAACATCTTCACGAATCTCACAATGTATAATCGAACATACAATTTCTTGAAAATTACACGATCCACAAAACTTGTATATCGTGATAATTGGATTGTGAATTTCTATGCGAAATAAAGATTCGTTACGTCAACTGCGAGAGACATATTTATTTCTTCTCTCAGTAAGTGTGATGAATTGAAAATAATATATCAGTGTTCTTACTTTATATTTTATTATTAAATGCCGAACAATTAAAGAACTTAAGCAAGCAAGTTAATCAAAAGCGGTGCAGACCAAGAAAAAAAACAAGTCACAAGCCATACATGAAAATTTATTATCTGCACGATCGACATCGTTAGTTTAATTAAAAATCAAGATTTCGATATGACGTGACAAATGGCTCGAACTAATATACGCATTGTCGAGCACGGCCATAAGTGGCAGTAAGTAGAGACTCGAAGATGTTTACGACGTTTATATGTGGCCCTCCGTTACAAGTTCCCGACCGGGAAAGAACTGAAATAAATTGATGAATGTATTTCCGTCGCAGAATTCAGCGTGATGTTGCCATGTTCCGGTAATAATTCGGGCATAGCGCAATTGGGCATCGGTCTGATGATCGAGACACGCAAGGGGAAACCTTTAAACGGGACACCCCTTCGTCTGAACCTGAGGAAAGAATGCACCGTGCGCGGTGAGTGCGTCAATCGCGCCCACGATCACCATCTCTCCACTCACACATACAGTTCTGTATCTGCAATAATTCATCTCGCCTGATTTGCTGCATGCCACTATCGAAAGCGATCGAAATTGTTCGCTCTCTGCTTCTCTCGCTACTTAAAACTATCCCGAAAACAACTGCTATACAATCAAAACCGTTATTCTACGAAAACTGTGACGAGTAGCCTGCGAATTCTGAGCAAGACAAGTCTTAAGGGGTCTTTGTTATTGTCAAATGATAAGTAAACTGTGGATTATGTAACATGCAAATTTTTCAACCGAATCGCATCAAACTCGAGTGAAATAGAAATGTATATATTCTTTCTTGTTATTAGACTGCAGATCGTTGTGCAAAATATATATTGTGTGCATCGACTGCAAGACACAGTGGTCATTCAGAAGCTTCTTTCTATCTCGAATGAATAATAATCTTGGAAAATTGAAAATGGTACATCGACATTCTTAGATTCTTTTAACCTCGTAACTGTTTTAAATTACACCAACACATTTTTATTAATAAACGCATAAAATCCGTAGTCTATTTATAAGTCACCGAGTTTCTAAAATTCACGCGACAGTTCTCTGGAATAACGACGATATACTACACTTCAAGAACGAAAATCGATTGTCTTCGAGTTCTGGTTTCCAACGACCAAGCGCTGCAACAGCGAACCTTCAAAATTTCTTTCAAAGGTTAACTGCTTGGACGTTTGAAACGCTATAGCGACCAGACAGGTCCTTGATCGCGAACGCCCCCGCGTACCGTAATTATCTAACTGGCTGTTTTCGACCGGATGAATGCACGGCTGTATTCTGTGCCCGTCTCCGAGATATCCCGAAATGTACACGTTAACGAAGGTATCTTAAGTGGCCGGGGCGTTCCTTAAACGACCGGTCGGTGCATGCAATTTACGCTTATCTGCTTGGATTCGAGTGGGCGTTGCGGAAAATAATCGTTGAATGGCTCCTGTGTTTCCTCCTCGCGATAAAACCGTCCGGCCGCTCGGTCGCCGATGAAGATGAAGATCAATGGAATATTGATTGGCCGCGTTCGCATGGTATCGGCCGGTAAAATGCATGAGGTTTTAATGCTTCATTAGCGTGCATGGAATTGCGTCGTTACAAAACATTTATGGTTACACATATTTGTCTCGGACCATTTCCTGTTCCGGTGTACTCGCATATAAATAACAATTGTATTTATTACAGAACCGAATCCGGGACCCTGTCCAGACGGTTATCTGGGACCACCCCATTGCAAGAAGGCGCTGTGTTACCCTAATTGCATGAACGGCGGTAACTGTACGGCTCCTGGCATCTGCTCCTGTCCTCCGGGTTTCCAGGGACCGTATTGCGAAGGAGGTATTGAAAAATCAATGCACAGTACACAAGAGAAAATCTATTATACTCTACATACCGATGAAGAAACTACGAACTATGCTAACAGACTATATCACTTTAGATATCGATATGGCCGTCTTGCATCCAAACTTGATCACGTTGGTTAGAGCCTCGTAGAACGGCGCCTGTTCAGCACCGTGGTCTATACCCGTGTCGTGATGTTCTTGCTCCTCGTCCCTGAACTTTTTGATGGTCTCTAGCAGTTCTTCGTCGACGGTTTCACCGGTTTCCATTAAAGCGCGCAACTGGTTGTTGTAATGGTCCGTGATCACTGTTTCGACAGCCACGGTGCAGGCCATGGCCGCTTTTTCCCCCATGAGCGCCGTTCCAGCACCCAAAGCGAACCCGGCTATGTTCCAAACCGGCGTCAGAACAGTCGGTCTCACGCGGTACTTTCTAATTAACTCTTCGAACTTCGCCCGATGCCGTTTTTCTTGGTCCCACATGTGTTGAATCGTTGGACCAACCGCGGTCTTACCTGTCTCGCGCACGCAGAATATGTTTAAATGTGTGTTCAGAACGGTATCGCTATCCTGATAGTCTTTAGAGCTAGTTTATACCTAGAACGGCCATCTGCCCGGCGTATATTCTATCCGCTCCTAATTCTCCAGCATGATCTACTCTTATAATCGAATCTAACAGTTTGTCTGACTTTGTCGTACACGACGCTGCAGACGTGCTGCTGCTGCTGTAGCGAACTCCAAGCTGCCTTAGACGCAACATTTTTTCCTACAAACTTCAAAGAGAACTGTCGATGTAATTTATTCTTTTAAAAGTTTGTCGTTTCATTACATGTACGCTGTGGACTTTTTGTGCAAATTTTGCGTATCGAATAACGCGAAATGAATCCAAATGACATGCAAACTAGATTCAGAATTTATCTGAAATATTATTATACGATACGATAGAGTGCAATGTACGATAAATGAGCTTCTAATGCACCGTTTTCCAATGTTTAAAACTAGATTTCTGTGAAAAATAATATTTTTTTCACAGGTATCTATAAAAATATAAGTGCGAAAGAATTTGTGCATTGACCTAATATTTGCATAAACATTCGTAGTTTATTTATCATTAATATATAACGGATCTTTATGCAAAATAAAATGTTAATACATTGTTTGCAAGGAAATGAAAACTTTATGTCTTATGTAAATAATTTTAATTGTTCTTGTAAACAACATTTTTCTAAAGTTTTTATAAATGCACCAAATCCGCTGTCTAATCTTTATCTTGATCGGAATTTTATGAATTCCAGGTATCTGCGCGGAGAAGTGTTTAAACGGAGGGAAATGTGTACAGAAAGATACCTGCGAATGTCCTAAAGGATATTTTGGGTTACGGTGCGAATTCTGTAAGTTGCAATTTGTAGATTCCAGGAAAGAACATGATTTTTAAAGAAATATCTGCTTTTTCTGTCCTCAGCTAAATGTGTAATACCCTGTTTGAACGGAGGAAAATGCAAAGGTAACAATGTCTGCAGATGTCCCGCAGGTTTCAAAGGGGATCATTGCGAAATTGGTAGAAGATCTCCACAACGTTCGGCTTGCACAAGAGCTTGTAGAAACGGGACATGTCAACCGGACAATACGTGTCTTTGCGAACGTGGATGGTATGGAAAATTGTGTAATAAAAATAAGCCATGGGCTTGAGAGTAGACACATTTCTTTCATTGTGGTAATCGTGCCTGTAACCAATTGGATTAACGCGTTAACATGCATTACCTAACTGTGTTGTAAACCTTTGAACCTTCTACAGACTGCAATTTACATAAGACGCGTCTTCCAACCACGCATCTACTTTTTCCTGAAGTTGTATCTACTCGAAACAACTTGCGTTTGGAATGTTCTGAAAAAGTATTATCAGAATCGAGAAAGTAAAAAGAATATTATTGAAAATCCAATTGGTCGATACCACTCGAGCTAACGTGTATAGTTAGTAATTTACCCCACCCCAGATGTGATATGTAAAGCTGCTTTACAACATTTTATACTATTAAATATTATTTTTAATAATATACTTTTATATTGTTAGATTTATTATAAAGATTGTAAAAAAAAAGAAATAAAGCGTATTTTGTCCCATACGAGTCTCGACGTGTTTTTGTATTGTGAACAGAGTTATAGAAAGGTCAATGTTTGCAATCGGTAATTAATTTTATCGATCGATTGATCTAACCAATTTAAAAAAAAAGAATGTTGATCGATCGATGGTCAACGGTGTAACAACAAACGCGTAACTTGTAAACGAAGAAAATCGAGGTTTGCGAAGAGTCGAAATTAAATGAGATCGGGGAATTAGTGGTCATACCGAGTAACCTGGTCAGCAGTGGAAACGTCAAAACAACATGCGGGTAGACGGCTGTGGTTCGCGGGCAGGTTTTCAGGCGACGATGGGCGATGGTTTGTTAGGTTAGGCTGAGACAGGGCAACATCGTTCCAGGCCCGCGGCGGAACAGTAGTCACGTGTTTCAGGGACCAATCGGATCGTCGTTCGAGCGGGCGCCATGACGCGTACCCCGGACGCGGCGGCCAATCACGTTATTCCAGACTCGTATACATGTATATGGTGTTCGTGTTTCCGTGGACGGTGGTAGAATTTCGCAGATTCTCACGGGAAATCGTTGAGTGGCGAAAAGTTCTCCGCTTGTTATTAGCAGGTAAGCGTGGGTTGAGGGGCCGGACGATGCGCGGGCGTCGCTGGTACGCGAAATAAGGGCAATTTCGCATCGTCTGCTTGGAGTGCACCGCGCAGGCTCGCTCAAAATGGCCGCCTCGCCTGCCGCGTTTGTTTGTGGTGGAGATGGAGGGCCGCGGTAGCCGATCGATACGGCGACTGGTCGCCCGCACGAGAAACTGCCGATGGTGTCTATGGCGGCTGTTGTGCGTGTTGCGGCGCGGCGCGACCTGCACGCGATTTACGCCCGGTGAGATCGAACGCGGTCGCGTGGCTAACGGGCTCTCGCACTCGGTGCAAGTGGTGTGCGGGTTCAGAGAGCGAGCGAGCAAGCGAGCGGGTGCTTTGACACGGCACGGCCGGCCGAGACGATGACGACCGCGAGACGCGAGCGCGAACGTAGGGCGTGGTGAGAGAGCGTAGCCGACGGCGCGGCGGCCTCCCCGCAGACGCGAAACCCTGAGCCCTCCCTGATCGGGTGACCACTCAGAGGGACACACAAGGTGCGTACGCAACTCGCGATTTTCACTGGGCCTGCTCCATGGCTCAACCGCGGTACCACCGCGGTCATGAGCTTTGCGGCCCCGGAGGTGGTCTCTTTTGCGTGTGCCCTGCGCATTTTCATTGCCCCCCCAAACGTATCGCCGTCGCCGAACAAACGCGCATCCTCTCTCTCTTCCATCGAGTCACCGCGCTTCTTCTCATCAACCGGCCTTCTTTAAACTCGTCGTCCCGCTCTCTGTGTTTTATCACTATTCTCTTCTTCTCTCTCCTCTCCTATCCCTCTTCCCTACTTTTTTTCCATCATGCCGTGCTATACGCCGATACGAAACCTTCCCCTAGCGTTACATCGAGATCCTCTATCGTCTTCACGATCACGCCGACCAAGATATTCTTCCTCTCCTTCTCTCTTACCGCGTGCTCTTCACGCACGAGGACGCGTGTGCTCGCTTCCAGATCTTACGCGCGGGAAACGCTCCCGAATGGATTCCCATGTTGTCGATCTTTCAAAAAGTATATCTCCGATGCTTTCTTTCTTACTATGCCGCGATCGTTTTTTCTTTTTTCGCTAGTCATCCTGTGGAATATACTATGCCCCTCGATTCGGCATCCGATATCATACGTTCTCTGTGATTATCGCCGTATTATTTTCAATTACTGTACTCGTTACCTTGAATTTTTAATCATTTTTCGTTTGAATTGGTAATTTCACACTTTGCATTCATCGCTGAAACATTCGGTTTCAGATAGGGCACACTCTATGATTTATTCTATGTTTACTATCTTTTTGTTTATAATCATTATACTATGTATATTCATTAGCTTGAGTTTTCAAACGTTATCGGTTTGAATTGGTAATTTTAGGCATATTTATTGCATTGAAAGCTGAGTAGCCCCAGCTGCTACCCACCTAATTTTGTAATGATAGGGGAACACTGTGATATGGTAAATGGGGCAGATGCTAAAGGTTCTAAGTGTGACTCAGTTATGTTATCTTATTAGTATATGTATCTAGATAATCGGTAATGTTATCTTATTAGTATGTATATCTAGATCACTAATGTTACTCAAATTCAAAGGGCTTTTAGACCATAGAGTGGCACATATGGTTCTGATTAAAACTTTTAGTACTTAGTCATGCGAGTATATAGAATACTCGTCCAATTACAAAATAGAGACTTGCTATCTACTTGTACACAAGTGGATTAAATTCTGCATACAAATACTAGTAAATGCTCTAATTCAAATGGTTTAAAACAAAATTTTACTAGCAGTATATAGGTTGCTAGCGAATATAATATGTCCAACAAAATTTAAGATGCATATGTTACCTCGCTGTACAATAATGAGAAAAATCTGTGTATATGCGTTGTTTTGACAAAATCCACACTATGCAAAACACTTAGAATAATCCATGGCGAAAGGATTAATTGATGACTATTTTAGGTTTCATTAGTTACTTATTTTTAGCTTACATTGTTTCGAAGAATCACTCGACCAGATCTTTTTGTTGTGTATTGTTTTTAACAAAGATTTTGGGTTTTCCATTTAGGTGAAGGTGATGTAGAGAAGAAACTGAAACAATCTAAGACCAACATCCGCATCGGGACACTGCAATATATCGGAGGATAACACAGGCGACGACGATAAGAAGATGGTATCTCTGCCAAACACAGAGTCTGGCACGATGGACAGAATTTCAGACGACGACGATGACGAGCCGAGTAGCGGGTCCGAGACGTACGAGGAAGGCGACCTCCTCACGGCTGCCATGGACGATGATGTTACGGCCCAGCTAGCAGCTGCAGGTTGGCAAATCAAACACGCTAATGGTGATTTCCATTTTTTTGCTTTTCACCTTTTGAGTTATTTCTGTTCTAATTATTCTCATTTGCAAGTAAAAAGAAAAGAGTAACATGCAGGGTGCACCAATGATGTTAAATGAATTGATTCGTATGAACTAAGAGGGAAAAGCTTACTGGAGAAGCCTATAAATTCTATCACGATGTTGCTGGTACAATCATGTATTCGATTAGCTGTGTGATTAATCAAATCTCATATTCGTTAGAGTCGATCCGTACGATGTAATTGGTACTTGTGTATCGTAGAATTCTTTGTAATTGATTAGCTGAAATTGTTAGTGGGAAAGTGTGTATATATAGAATTGGAGTTGTTGATTTTCTGGTTAACGGAAAAATACAGAAGTGGATACTGCCTGCCAATGATACATCCAGTCTGGTAATTATCGATGATCTGGAAAAATTGAACAAGATTGAACTCTCTAATATTATTATCATTTTTTCTACCTTATATATTATTTTATATCTCTGCAGAAGTTTGTTATTTGTTTCTCTATTTATGTCATTGACAGCGCAGCATGAATTTATTATTTTTTTCTCACAATTTTCATTTGATTCTTTGATGTTGTAACGCAGAATAGATGCATACCATAAAGACGCTATCGCCGAATGCATTTTACATTGTTTGTGTGCTGTATTATTATTTGCTTATGTTGTTATCTTATTCACATGGAAACACTGTTTTTATTTTGTCAATATTTGTGTGCGATTATCGTTTGCATTGATTTGTTTAATATCGTTTTCTGTTGTGTGTACTTTAACATTCGTTGGAACTTCTTCATCTCAGATTCCGTACATCGCCCAAGTTTCTGTTTCATTATTTTATTTATTTATCGTTTTAGAAACGATACAATAGTTAGTAGATATTCATTTTCACCTAGTCCAACAGAGTAACCAAGAGTATATATATTTTCTCTATCATACTTCATGTAATTGTACATATACATTTGGGTACCGAGCACGTTTCATATCACTACCGCTTTCGCATCTCATATGTTTTTGTATGTACGTACTACAGATGTATACTGGTGTCAGCAGAATGTACATAAACACATACTTTTAAACAAGCCTTTTGAACTTTGACGCAACTTTCTTCGATACATTCTGCTGACACAATTCGGTGTGGGACTGGAAAACCGAAAAACATATAATTAATAATTTGCACATTTAGGCCCTGTTGGCGTAGCCGCAGCCGCCGCCATTGTGTCTGCGAAAAAGAGGAAACGACCTCATAGTTTCGAAACGAATCCCAGCATCAGAAAGAGACAACAAAATAGACTTCTGAGGAAACTCAGAGTAAGTACATTATTAGGAATCTTCATCTAACCTGAAGGCCGATATCTTTCCATTGAAAAGTTGAATTTACAGTAGAACCTCGATTATCCGGGTCTCTGATGTTCGAATTCTTTATCGTCTGAATACTTTCCACAAAGAATTAGTTTGCGTTAAACCAACCCATACGCTACACACTTTACTGCGCACTTCAATAAGGATTAAATTCAGCACTGAAATTATGTAATTGTTGTATTATCCGAACAATCATGTTCTACTAATTAGCATGGATAATCGAAGTTCTGCTGTAATTAATTGTTGATTTTAATTAAATCTGAAATGTTGTTGTTGCAGCAAACAATAGATGAATTCGCAACGCGAGTTGGACAGCAGGCCGTGGTGTTGGTGGCCACGCCTGGAAAGCCAAACAGTAGCTATAAAGTATTCGGAGCGAAACCGTTAGAAGATGTAGTCAAGAATTTAAGGAATGTTATTATGGAAGAGCTTGAAAGCGCACTGGCGCAACAAGCGCCACCTCCAGTACAGGACGATCCATCTTTATATGAATTACCACCTCTCATCATAGATGGTATACCAACCCCTGTGGAGAAGATGACTCAAGCTCAGCTCAGGGCATTCATCCCCTTGATGCTGAAGTACTCCACGGGTAGGGGTAAACCTGGCTGGGGAAGGGATAGTACACGGCCACCCTGGTGGCCCAAAGAGCTGCCATGGGCAAACGTTCGGATGGATGCGAGGTCGGAGGATGAGAAACAAAAGGTACGTGAGCCTTGTTTCTTTAAACCGCCTACAGACGATATACGATTATCTGCCTGTGATGTACGATTACACGATTCTTATAGTTTTTTGCGTTGATTCCCAATCTGCCCTTAATTTGTCCTCTAGATGCACAGAGTTTTTGAGAAATTTGATTTTGGAAAAAAGACATATTTTACAACTTTTAACGAATATTGTGATGTTATTATAAAAGATTCTGAATTGTTCTTTACAGCAAACGATTCTGTAGACTTTCCTAAATCCAGTGATATCCAATATTATGAACGTTTAAACATGTTTAAACAATCGTTAAAGATGGAGAGACCACTTTTGCACCAATTTTTGAGGATATTTTTCAGTTTATCTTAAAAAATAAAGGTCCAGCGTAAAATCGAACTATATCACGCGATAGAGCAGATTTGTATCTTGAGAAACCTCCCTTTGAAGTTTGGAAACGACGTTTTTTTCGAATCAGAAAGCAAAATGTCTTCGTCCGACGAGTTGCCGCCAGTGGCGTTCACCTCTAGCGCAGTTGTTTGACGGGATATGGAGCGAAACGTTTTTTGGCTGTTGGTCAGTGTTATTGTACGATAAATCGTATCGTCTGTAAGCCGTTTTACAGTAAAGTCGCGATCTAGCTCCCATCGCCTGTTTCGAGCAGAGACAGAGATCGTATAGGGAAACTATTTTTTTATGATTGCGTCGATCGCGCCGACCGCGCCGGAAGTACAAAGGTTGTTTCATTTGTTTCAGATCTCATGGACGCACGCGTTAAGGCAAATTGTAATCAACTGTTACAAATTTCACGGAAGAGAAGATCTTCTGCCTGCGTTCAGCGAAGAAGACGACAAGTCGAACGTGTTGATTCAACAATCGACTCCTCACTCCTCGTCGCATCCGTCACACTCGTCTACCCAAGGCCAAGGTGGACAATCACAACAACAGACGGTGGGAGTTGTTCGCCTGAGCAGCACGGATTCATCTAAGGGAAACTCTTCGCCAGCACAAATCATTGCCGCGTCTCCTACAACTCTTGCCACTGCCACTCAGGTGGGAGTGGGTAGAGTACTTAAAAAGAACGAAGGAATTGAACGAAGCAACATGATCGATAGCTGTGCGATCCAACTAGTTTCGCACGCCTAATCTTCCCACTTCGATCTAAAGTTAAAATAGGTGTTTGGCAGCCAGCTATGTAGTCATGGCGTTTCTTCAAATCCCCAAGTAGAGAAATATTAGAAATCGTATTCTTTTGAACATAATTCGTATTTATGTTCATGTGTTTGGTTTCCCTTATTTGAGTTTGATCTGTATTTTATTTCCATTGTTATTGCTAGACTGCGTATTTTATGCATTTATGACAAAAATGACTCCAGAATCTTGTAATCGATGATGGAAAGTTTTATTTTGCATAGAAATCCGCAGTCTAGTTAATACATATCGTACGCGACCGTGTATCATACGTTTTTTGTTCAGTTATGTCTCTTGAAATTTTTATACTTTCTTCGTTCGTGTTTAGTACCATTTTATTTTCTACGAGTCTGACGGGAGTCGTTTACGAATGTTCTTTTTGATTATGCTTTTCTTATTGTAGATGACGACCCAATATCCAGCAGTTTTGCAGACGATAACAAATCCCGATGGTACTGTGTCTATCATCCAAGTGGATCCCAACAACCCAATTATCACGTTACCAGATGGTACAACGGCACAAGTGCAAGGCGTTGCTACCGTAAGTTATTAGACTTAGAGAGTAGACATTTGCGGACGTTTCTATCAAGTTTTTGAGCGAATTTTTCAGAAATTTTTCAGAAAAAATACTATTAGCTATTAGCTGTAACTATAGAAGTAAGAATAATCAAAATTATTATTATTAACAACTCCTTAACAAAACCGTGGAGAGTATTTTCATAAAAAAAAAAGTTACTTTAAATAACCTCAGAAATCACCCATCTCGGGGAAGTAAAACATTTTTGGGACTCCCAGTATAGCAGCAATATGTTGCGCAAAATTGCCAAGTTTGTTCTCAACAAAATTCTGGTTCTCTAAACTCTAAAGGTTAACCCTTTGCACTCGGAGTTTCCCTTTAACTGGAAAATTAAAGATTTTTTCCGACCCGAAATATTTCCATTCTCAATGATTTTTTTGAATTTGGTGGATATGAAATTGATATATTATCTCATACAATACTTAAACGTTTAGTAATTGATTAGTAGACTGCGGATCTTTATGCAATTATGACTTTTGAAAATTTTCAACAAATGTTAGGATATGAAATACGACAGAGCTTAGTACGATTTTCATTTATTTTACATCTATAAAGGCTACTACCACGGTAAATAAGATTTTACTTGATTCCAGTTTCTTAAAATTCGTCTACAAAAATTGAAAATTGCATAAACATCCGCAGTTTATTGATTAGATACTAAATAGCGATAGACCAATCTTTAGTGGCGCCTCTCGAGTGCTAAGGGTTAAAAAATGTGTATTCGAGAGAGTTTACAGAATGTGGAAATAAGCGAAATACAGTATATAGCGTTTACGACGACAAGAAATGACTTGATGTTTGTTTGGTGCAGATACACACGAGTCAAGGGGAAGTTCAAGCTCTCGCCGAAGTGGCAGGTAGCGCGGAGGGTACTAGCGTCGCTGTCGACCTGAACAGTGTGACAGAAGCGACACTAGGCCAAGACGGTCAGATCATTCTCACCGGAGAAGACGGACACGGTAAAACAGTTTTCTATAGGCTCTGCACCGTCGCCGGCCAGGAGCTACTTGAGCAGTGAATTCGTTTTTACACTGGCCCAGGATCCTTTGTTGTTTTGCATGCTGTCTGCTACGCTCCGTTCAAGAAACTACCTACCGTTCTACTACCTTGTGCAACGAGAGTAGAATTGTCGAATTAGTTTAATCACTCTTTTTCTTTTTTTTGGTACTGTACATAACACGGCAATTTCACGCCTCGAGGAGCTATGCACAGCTTTGTCTTAATTTCATTCTTCTTTAAGAATCCATGATATACACCGCGGGCGCGCGCACACACACGGTTTAACCATTATCTTTTCAGAGGAGCATTCAAAATGTACGAGAGAGAAAAAAATATTCTCTTGTTTTTTTCTTCTTTTTTACGAAGCACGTTAGAAAACACGTCGCATAAAACAGAAAAAAAGCAAAACGGTCCCATGGACCGGTATATAGATTGCTCTCGATAGAGTGTATTGATTTTTTTGTATGTGTTTCTGTACGTCAGACTATTCTCTCTTTCCTAGATGCTGCTTTTTTATACTCTTAAAATAGATAAAATGATTCATTGTGTATGAACTGAAGAGATAAATTATATTTAAATTATATTATATATGCATGTACATATTGTTTTTAAATGTTGCAATTAATTTACTCGGGACCATGATATATATAAACATCAGTACATTTGTTAGTAAACATTTGTACATCGGGGTGTTACATGTGTATAGTTTGTACTCCTCTGAAAGTATATATGTATACAATACATATACATAAAAAAAAAGAATGATCGTAAACGTCGTGACATTTTGGGATGTGTAAATTGTTAACGGTAACAATCGAATTGCAGTTCACATGGATTCTTAAGATTTTTTTTAATTTAAACGAGAAAATAAAGAGGAAGGTATATCACTTCACGAATCGCGACAAAAACCTGTCCCCGTTCTATGAAACACCACTTACCACTTATTACCGAAGATTTGGTGATTTACTTTAATTAAAAAAAAAAGAAACAAAGAGAAATAAAACTGCTGTACATAGAGTATTTTTTGTTGATGTTTTATTATTTTATAGTTGTAGTCTGCAGCTTTTGTTTAAGCTACTCTCGTGATCGGCGTGTTTAATTTTATTTCGACTAAAAAGAAAAGAGAGAGAGACGAACACGATTCAATGTACGTATTTGTAAAACCGGGTTCACAGACATTCATCGATTTTCAAATCTCACAAAATGGCTTAAACATCTGTTGCTTCTTTAATTAATGCCTTATTTTTCGCGAGCCTTAGACGCGGATTATGTTTTTGTTTCGCGCATTTAACGATGTTATCTGCTGAAAGGGTGCGCCCGGGGAAAACAATCGAGTATCTATTTTGTTTAAGTAGTAAGCGAACTGCTGATCTTTATACATTCCAAAATTGTTGAATAATGAATGCAGACAATTTTTAGTTTGCCTAAAGATCCGCAGTCTAGTAACAAGTGTATTGTGTACACGTATCGAATACGTCCACGCTTTCCCTTGGCGCAGCCTGTTGGTACATAGAATATTTGTTTATTTTTCACGGTTTTTCATACTGAACGTCTTGAGCAAGGTGAATGCACCTAAGTTGTAGACCAATATCCTTTACGCTGCTGTATCGTAAACTGGTAGCATCGGTAGCCGACGGTAGCACGCAAATCCGGACAAGACAACGGGATGTACCAGTACATTCTTTCAAGACAGATTTGTAATTGTCGACCACACGAAAACCAACTACACGCGACTTTGTGGTTCACGCGTTCTCGCTGCGCTCTCGTCAAGTAATTCCCAGTTTGCTATACAGAACGAGCAGGGCATGAAAACTGTTATAATATCGATTTTGGTTCTTAAAACAGTCGCGAAGAATCCTAATCTCGAATCATTCTTACGTATCACCAAAACTTCCATGATGATTCAGTGTGAACAGAGCTTAAGAATTACATCTTTACTTGATTTGATGACATTTCCAAAATGTATGTAAATTTTCAATATATACGTAATAAAAAGTTGTGAGAAACAACTTTTAGTATTTTCTCTGCGATTCCAACCAATTGCAATTTTGTCAAAATTTCTTTCCCACGCCATGTGATAAACTAACTGTTCAACGTTAAAAAAGTCTGTTTAAAAGTGTTCGAAAGAAATAATTGTTCGCAACGGGGAAACAAGAAGCGTAATCGAAACGGGTATTGGCTGGAAGAAATTTCGGTTGTCCGTAACAATGATTCGAGATAAAAGTTCTTCGTAATTTTTTGGATCGGAACCTTTGTACAGTAATGTCCGACTGTAAGTCGTTTCTCGGTTGTGTTGTGACCTAGATATGAGCAGGACACTATTTTTGTGTGGCTTCAAAGATCGCGCCGAACGTAGAAATGAATAGCGAAGCTCAAGAGGCCTCGGTTGCCGAGAAGTGTAAACATAACTAATCCAATAACAAAACTTCTTTATTCTTCATTATTTTTTAATGGGACTTTGACCAACATATTATCTGTGGCATTTTATCGTGTCAGACTCGTGTTGAAGATTTTGAACACAGTCTAATAAATATATGTTATTGATCTCTTTTAAACCGAGATGAAATTCTAATTTGGTTTTGTTAATGTATAGTTATTGAAGAACATGTAATGGGGACATACAGTCAAGCTTTCAGCAAGACTCACAGTCGGACATTACTAGACTGCGGATCCTTATGCGTTTATAGCAAAATTGAGTGAATGAAATTGAAAGTTGTTGAAACATTTTAGGAATTGAGGATGTCGATATATGATTTCTCCTGTATTAAAAATCATTAAGGGAAGAAATAACATTCAATTTGGTTTCTATTATTTGGAATCGATGCAGACAATTTTTATTTTGCATAAAGATCCGCAGTCTAGACATTACTGTATAACAGTTTTGAACAGTTATTTTCGGAATCGTTCAAAGCCCTGAGAAAAACAAGCGCCTGGTGAACAGGGCAGAACACAGGACAGTTGTTTCTCTGTTTCAGGCTATCCTGTCTCGGTGTCGGGAGTAATTACGGTACCGGTATCTGCTAGTATGTATCAGACAATGGTCGCCAATATACAGAGTGACGGTACAATGCAGGTAGTCACGCCGATGGTCCAAGTACCAAAAGTCGAGCCGGGGAATGGAGAGACTAGCATCGAGGCCGTCACTATACAAGGTCATCCTATGACAATGATTAACGCAGCCGGCGAGCATCAAGTACTGCAAGTGATATCATTGAAGGATGCCAATGTCCTCACCAAAGCCATGCAGGCTGAAGTAGTGAAGGACGAGGACAGTCAGCAACAACAAACCGTCTCTAGTCCAGAATAAACGCGGTTTACATAGTTAATAAACGAACAAACAAAAAGAGAACAGAATAATACAACGGAAGCAAAGGAGAGCGAAAGAGAAAGAGTACGTTTTAGTGGTGTTTAACAGAAAATATGAAAAACAATAAAGAGAGAGAGAGAGAGTGAGAGAGAAAGAAAAAAGAAAGAGTGAGAGTATTAGATATGTGTTATTAATATTAAGGAAAACATGATTGTGTCTTTTTTGAATCATTGTGTAGTGTGTCCTGCTGTTGAGAACACAGTGAACGGATTAGCGGAGTCTGTCTGTCTGTCTGTCAGTCTGTCTGTCTGTCTGGGAACGAGGATGACTGAATTCTGTTCGACTCGTCGGACCTGGATGTAATCATATTTGTATTCAAGATTCATTGTAGACACTTAGAGTATTCACACTTGTAATTCGATTTCTCGAAGATAGTACTAATTTTTAGGGGCTGCTAATCACGCTCTCCGACGAACCATCGCGAGACTCGAACGGTGTCCGCGCGGACCGGAAGTTTAAAAACTATACAATTCAGTCCAACGACCACGGACGCGGGAAACACGTTCGTCTAGTGTGTCGTGTCCAGAAGAGCGATCGATGTATCAAAGAAAATCTCGGATTTTGTGTCAAATTATTTTGCCGATGGAACCGATACTACAATATAAAAGTATATCTTTTTTTTAACTGTATGCGCATTCGATTGTTATCGGAAAAGAATGATTTTACATATAAAGCAAGATATCGATAACCGTTGGTTCGTACACGAAGTTACAGAGGTGATTGATCAAGGTCACCTCAATTTTGTTATCAAGATGGATTGTAGTATGAATTGTGTACGAATTAGTGTGTTTGTAATACTTATTGAAACTGAATAATTTCAATAATGAAAGTTACTCGATTTGTATAAATATCTAGAAGATTTCCTCGATTTCAGAAAATTGAATTGACCTTGAAATCACCCCTGCAACTTTATAAACAAACTATCACGGTGTTCTGTCCAACGTGATTCGAGATATTTCTGCGCGTACAGTTGTAAAAAAAAGATAATATAAATTAATTTCGTGAAATTGATTATCCGATGTGAATTCTTTTCTGAGCGAATCGGTGCTTGTGAACTTAATGTAATTCACTAGAAACAAGACGATGCTCCTTATACTATTAATATTTTAAATTTCAGAAAAATATTTATAAAAGAAAAAAGAGGTTTTTTTTAAACTGACGAGTAATCGAATTCCGCGGTTATCGGGATTCTGATCTGAATGTTTTTATATAGGTTGACAAATGAATTTGGCTGACAAGCTTAGTCTCGAAAGGAAAAAGCACCTTAGCCTATTTTTCTGACAAATTCAGGTATAAAAGGAGAAGAAAAAAAAGTGTTTAAATCATTTCCCAGCGGTAGCGACGTGTAACAATACATATTACTGATAGTAGCGGTAAATGAAGATGAGAAAAAAAATGAAGAAATTTAAGCATTTCTGACGGGTACAAATAGGCTATAAGATTATCGTTTCTCTTTTTGGAAAATAAGAACGTACGGATTTGAAGTCTCAATGCACACCCATGAAAAAAACAACGTGATTAATTTTATCGCAGTTTTATTTAGACAATTACTTCTATATCTGTAAAGAACACTATATAATTCTCACGAAACGAAGACTGCTGTAAGTCTTTCCATTCCGTTTTTTCGTTAACCGACGTTTTGCAAAAGAAAAGAAGAAAAAATAACTGATGTGAAAAACTCGAAGAATCATGTATTGTTCTTTATCTTGATTTGCAGATAAAGAAACGAGAATGTATTTATTTTTGTTATCGACGAAGGAAAAGAAACAAAAAAAAGGGAAGGATCGAGAACGTTTCCATGCATTTAAATGCCAACTCACTTTTATACTGTATCTAAAGTTAGGGAAAGCGTTATTTTTTCTGTGCAATCTTGTTTCAATGTTGCGGTTTCCGGTTTCGCCAGGAATGCGAATGATTGACCGTGTCAGAATGTTGAATACATCATTTGATTTCGCTCGGCAATATATATACGTATACACCCCACTTAATTTTCGTTTTTATCGTTACTCTTAATGTTTTTTTACACTTTTCTTTTTTTAGTACTTTTTACATACTAACTCGCGTGGACTGATGTATACGTGTACACGTACGAACTGGTATATTTATATTACTTTCTCTCGATCGATTCTAATACAATTCGTTTTTGTGATACTTACACTTAATTTATGTTTATCTCAGTACGCGTGTCTATATCCGTGAATGAAGTTCCTGAATAGGTGTGTAACAGTCTCTCTTCTACTCGTGGAAACTGCTCCACGGGGAAAAGTCGTAACATTGAAACAACAAACTGCCCCGAACACCAAGTACGAACGATACCAAAAAATAAAAAAAGGTTTTTATAACATTATAGAAGAAAGTAGTCGAATTTACTAATTGTCGGTAGAACAGATATCACAAATGACTAGAAATCAATTGTTACATCGTATATTGTTTCTTTTTAATTCTTTCTCTCATATTTCTTTCTGTTCTATCCGAAATCGTGGCTATCACGTTGCAAAAAAGGAATATGTAATATATTAAAAAATACTCTCCCGATGTAAGAGGATCATGTTATATATATTATTTCTTTGGTTCTTGTTTGTAATGAAGCACACAGAACGTAAATTAAGTTGGATGTCGTTCGAAAGAAGAATAAGAAGTGTAATACCATTTTAGATAATTATAGATGTACGTGTACATGACTTTATCGCTGTGTATCTTACAAAATGTAATTTGTACATACGTCGTCGTTGTGTCACCTTTCCGCTTTGTTTACTTTTGATGTAAAAAGGACGAGAACTGGTAAAAATTGAAAAATATTAAGAGTTTAGAAGCAACTCAAAGAACCAATGGAAGTTGCTATTAAAATATAATACATACATATCATTTCGTTTTGTTAATTCGAAGAAAAAACAGAACGCGAATCTTTTCCTCGCTCGACGATCGGTATGGTTTGAGTATGGAAAAGGCATGACACGAAATAACGATTATTGTTTTTATTAAAATCAGCTTTCGGTAACAGGTATGTACAGATGTACCTTTTTTTCCTGGTTTCGACGGTTATCTTTTTTTCTCTCGTTTGCGAATAATCGTATGAAAGGTATCTTTCTATACATAAACACTAGATTTATATTTAAATATATTATCTAGATACAGGTTCAGCCATACATTTCGTATACATCCTGAAGCGCTAACTCAGGTTTGTCGTAGCCGAGTTCTTCCGGTGTATTTACACCCAGTTCGTCCAGCGTAGGTCTGATCTCTTGTAAAATGTAGGGATAGATTTCGTTCAGTCTTGGTCCACACTTGTCCCTTATGACTTCCAAGAACCTAATAGCCAGCGCGTAGTCATTCACTTTCCTGCAGGCCTTTAGCGCTGCGCAGATGATTATAGGCTCGGGTATGAGATCCATTCCTGGAAAAGAGCATTGGTAAGTGAGAAAGGAAGCAACTATAATATACTAATATTAGTACTAGTACAGAAGTTTTATATTTCATGACTATGAAGGCCATCGAAAAGAAATTACACTTTTTTCACTGAAAATATAAAACATTCTTTGCTCGTGAAAATTGTGAACAAGATTCGTTGCTTTGAGAATTCATACTATTCGACTTGAGAACATTTCGAGTACGAAAACAGAGCAGATAAATTTTTTTCTAGAATCATTTAGTAGAACTCTGAGGTAATGTGAATTGAAATCTGATCATTACTATCGAAGATGGATACGACTTTGTAGAGCAATGTACGTGTTCACTGCTAAACGTGACATCGAATACTACGGTATTTTTTTCGAGAAAGAGGTAAACGAATATTCGATTACTGACCAGCTAATGCGTTCATAACTTGACGAATCTCCCAGCCATCAATATCTGGACGACTCAAGAATGTCGTGTATCTTTTATTGAAGTCCTCCTCGTTCTCCTCCGGACCATCATGCGAAGCACGGACATTCTGGACTCCGACAGCAGCGGTGCGTGGCACTATCGTGTTCCTCACGATCGACTGGACACGACCCCCCATAAAACGCAACATTTTGCGTTTGGTTTCACTGAAACAAATCAGAGAATTCGACAAGAGGTGAACGGCTGCAGTTGATTGCGTAAACCTGATAGAAGACGGAAATTCGCCCAGAGCACAAACGATTCTTACAGAGACGAAACTACGATGCTCTTTAGAAGAACCAAGTTCCAGTGCGCTTGCGTCCAAAAAATTGTATCTTTGAACGTATTTTCGGAACTACGTTTTTTGCTATTGGAACGCTTTCATATCTATATGTAAAGTAAATGTAAAATTCGTCTGAAGTGAATACAAATACTTTTTAACCATACAAATAACTTTTGAATAATATTCAGTACATCAAATTATGTATATTTGTTAAACACCGATTTCTAGAATATTACGTTTCAAATATCGCGCGCTTTCCAACGTTTCCAAATCAAAAAGATTCCGTGTTCAACAAGAGTTTCGCCTCTAGTATACTCTAATGCTCTGTGTACAGACCGTTCGCACGTTATCGTTATCGAATCGAGCATTTATATGAAATAAATTTGCACATTATATCACCTTTGTACCCTTGATATTATCAAAAATTATCTAAAGAACAAGTAAAGCTGTCCTTACTAAAAAGTCGCGAAAAATCTGCAATTATATTTTTTCAAATAATTGCAAAAATCCTGTTGTATTTATCCCAGCCCAAACGTCCCGAGGCCCGTGACCTACAGGTTACTATCTAACACAATGCTTGGATCGGCTCGAGGCTGATTCCGTTGGATCCGTGCCTGCTTTTTATGCGCGCAATGGCCCGGAAATAGCCAGGCATGGGCTCGAGCCCACAGCCTGCCGGCCGTGCCAGATTTCAGCCAGAGTTTAAGAGGGCAGCACGGTCACACTGATGTGGTAAAATTTACGCACATATTTGATTGGTGGTTTTTCTGCGCATACTCTGTACCGCCAAGTATGAAAAATGTTTACAGATTGCTTACATATATCTGACAAGTTGAAACTAGAAAAAAAATGTGTTAGTTAACCCTTTGTCCTATAATAACGTATGACACTCGTGATATGAATTATGTTCCAAATATTATAATGAACGTTGTTAAATAATTAAAAGTGAAGGAAATGAAAAGTTGTATAAATTTTCGATAACTGCAAATCTTCTACATTTTTTTATTTTATGCAATTAGTAGTTACATATTTCATGTTCTTATGTACAATTTCAAATAATTCATAAATCTGTAATGTGAACAAAATTCTAGAACGAGGGACTAAAAAAGAAAACTAAAATTAGAGAATATAGAAAGGAAATTAAAACGTGCAACACGAATTAAAGAACATACTAATTTTACATAATTTGTTATTTATATTTTAAAATCATTATTTTTAGTAAATGAAAAAAAATAGGTGTTATATATTTAATAATTAATAAAGATATCATAAATGTCATTTTTTCTTATAATTAAAAATAGGGTACAATAAGTTTTTACACATAATAGGTTTATATGTATGTATATCTTTATTTAAGCCTTTTGGCCAAGAAATGGATTCAGTTTTACAACATAATTTACAGGCTTCGCAAAGAATTTATTGTCCTCTAAACAGAGTCAGTTTATTTAAAAATGATCATTGGCTATTTGCTTTATCTATTCTATTAATCGCTACGTAGTGCAATCTTATTTTAATGTATCTCTTAGCAATCAAACGTATCAAATGTGACGTATGAGTTTTCATTAAACCCTGATCGTTATTGTGATCTCTTAATTTGTTAAATATATTGACATTGATAAAACGTTGCAGTACTCTATTCATTATTTCAAGTTGAATCAACGGTTTCTTAAAATCTCCGAAAACTTTCTTAAAAATAACGGAGCCAAACGTTATAAAAGGGTATTTGCGACTGTGGCGATTGAGCTCCGTTATTTTTAAAAAAGTTTTACCAGTGGGACTTTCGGTCGTTCCTGGGTTAATTATTAGAGTGTCAGGCCCTGCAATCTAAGTATATTAGGTTACTGTTTTTTCGTGAAAGGAACATACTTACTTAGTACGGTTCTGGCTTCTCGCTCAATGGGGATTGTCGGGTCATCAATCCCGAGGTGCGATTCACAGCTGTTGGGGACTTTAATTATGGAAAAGATCCTGGGCTTAGATTTTTTATGAGACTACCTCTTCAACAAATGCACCCTGAACTTTGTCGAAGAATCCTTCGTAAAAATGATTTTCATGGTCGTATTCCTTGAAAGAAGCCGTTTGTAAGCAAAGTTAATAAGCAGAAAAGACTACATTTCGCTAAAAAACATGTCAGTAAAAATAAAGATTTTTGAAAACGTCACATACTCTCACGTTACTCACGTTACTCTGGTCATCAGAGAGGGTTACATTATTTCTTCTTGATTTCTTCGATTTCTCCGTTCTGGCATTAGAAGGTTATGTAACTCTGTTTCAATGCGTGACACTGCATTCATAATGACGTACTGCGCTTGCGCCGGACACAGCCAATGAAACATGTGCGTCTTTTACCTCGTCCCCCCCTAAAAAGTTGCCCACCCCGCAACGACATGCTCCATCCCTATCCCTATATTCCTATATCCATGGAGCATGGATATAGGAATATAGGGATGGAGCGTGTCGTTGCGGGGTGGGCAAATTTTTAGGGGGGGACGAGGTAAAAGACGCACATGTTTCATTGGCTGTGTCCGGCGCAAGCGCAGTACGTCATTATGAATGCAGCGTCACGCATTGAAACAGAGTTACATAACCTTCTAATGCCAGAACGGATAAATCGAAGACATCAAGAAGAAATAATGTAACCCTCTCTGATGACCAGAGTAACGTGAGTAACGTGAGAGTATGTGACGTTTCCAAAAATCTTTATTTTTACTGACATGTTTTTTAGCGAAATGTAGTCTTTTCTGCTTATTAACTTTGCTTACAAACGGCTTCTTTCAAGGAATACGACCATGAAAATCATTTTTACGAAGGATTCTTCGACAAAGTTCAGGGTGCATTTGTTGAAGAGGTAGTCTCATAAAAAATCTAAGCCCAGGATCTTTTCCATAATTAAAGTCCCCAACAGCTGTGAATCGCACCTCGGGATTGATAACCCGACAATCCCCATTGAGCGAGAAGCCAGAACCGTACTAAGTAAGTATGTTCCTTTCACGAAAAAATAGTAACCTAATATACTTAGATTGCAGGGCCTGACTCTAACAATTAACCCAGGAACGACCGAAAGTCCCACTGGTAAAACTTTCTTAAAAATAACGGAGCTCAATCGCCAGGGTCGCAAACACCCTTTTATAACGTTTGGCTCCATTATTTTTAAGAAAGTTTTCGGAGATTTTAAGAAACCGTTGATTCAACTTGAAATAATGAATAGAGTACTGCAACGTTTTATCAATGCCAATATATTTAACAAATTAAGAGATCACAATAACAATCAGGGTTTAATGAAAACTCATACGTCACATTTGATACGTTTGATTGCTAAAAGATATATTAAAATAAGATTGCACTATGTAGCGATTAACAGAATCGATAAAGCAAATAGCCATAGATCTTTTTTGAATAAATTGACTTTATTTCGAGGGCAATAAATTCTTTGTGAAGCCTGTAAATTATCTTGTAAAACTGATTTCTTGGCCAAAAGGCTTAAATAAAGATATACATACATATAAACCTATTATGTGTATAAACTTATTGTACCCTATTTTTAATTATAAGAAAAAATGACATTTATGATATATTTATTAATTATTAAATATATAACACCTATTTTTTTTTAATTTACTAAAAATAATGATTTTAAAATATAAATAACAAATTATGTAAAATTAATATGTTCTTTAATTCGTGTTGCACGTTTTAATTTCCTTTCTATATTCTCTAATTTCAGTTTTCTTTTTTAGTCCCTCGTTCTAGAATTTTGTTCACATTACAGATTTATGAATTATTTGAAATTGTACATAAGAACATGAAATATGTAAATAACTACTAATTGCATAAAATTAAAAAATGTAGAAGATTTGCCGTTATCGAAAATTTATACAATTTTTTATTTCCTTCACTTTTAATTATTTAACAACGTTCATTATAATATTTGGAACATAATTCATATCACGAGTGTCATACGTTATTACAGGACAAAGGGTTAACCATCACATTTTTTTCTAGTTTCAACTTGTCAGATATATGTAAGCAATCTGTAAACATTTTTCATACTTGGCGGTACAGAGTATGCGCAGAAAAACCACCAATCAAACATGTGCGTCATTTGGTACCCTGCCTCCTCCGCAAACTTAGACCACCCCCCTTGTCTAAAGTGCTAGCTCACGCTCCATCCCTATATTCCTATATCCATGCCATGGAGTAGCCAGAACACCTCTATAATACACCGTGCTCTGGTCCTACGGACGGCGGCATATGCGCGTACAGGAGGTCGACCAAATTTGGATTTTTGGTTGGCTGGGATACGTACAGTAGAATAATTTTTTTTACCATCAGAGATTAATCAGATTTTAAATAATATGAACATTGAATTAAATGCTATAAAAAATAATTGGAGAAGGGACATCGATTTATATCGATAAATCTCGTTGATAAGATTGCTGTAACGCGGGAAAGATAATTTTACGGGGTGTACTTTTTCTTTAAAAGTTACAAGCGTTGGTTTATTCTTAAAATTATAACTCGTCAAAATCCTTGTCAATTAACCATGTACATAAGAAATATGTTTAAACATCGAGAACGCTTGCTTCACATATCGATGTATCAATACATAAAATATCAATTTGTCAATTGTTTCTCTGTAACGAATCAACAACCGGACCCGTTTTTATCGTTGCGTGAGTATCAAATTCTATTTATTTAATCTCTTCAATGTTATTATTTAGTTAGAAATCTTTTATTTATTTTGAGGGTTGGATAAGGCTATTAACTATAACTTAAACATGTTTCGCGAACAGCCCGCAACCGGGTGATTTAAATTTCTTTTTTCCGATGCACCAAAAGTATTTTGAGCTGTTTTAATTCCAACGATACAACAATCCGTTCTTTTATAAACAAGAATTATTGTATCGAACATTTCAATCGATGCTACATAGAAAACTTGCTGCAGATCAATACGCGTGTTCGCGAGATATATACAACAACCCCTATTTCTCGTCAAACGCGGACTTATGTATTCGGAACAGTACAAGGTTGATCTAACTTTAGAAATTTATTTTACATCTAAATAGCGCCACCAGGAAGTAGTTAATTCTTAAACATCCAAAACTAATACTTTATGGTAGCAACAGGAATAATTGGAATCCTATAATAGTTGATAAGAAAGTTGTTAAATATTCTTGAGAAGTTATTCACAAGTAGCCTTTGCAGCATTGGCTCGATCAAAAAAAGGAATAATGAGTTCTGTTCGATTGTTGTCCGGATACGATATGCCCACCGTAGGCTTGGGCACATGGCAGGTGATTTACTATTAAATAATAACAAGAACTAGTTTAAAAGAGGCGATAAATTATATCGGAACTGTGTACCACAGGCTAAACCCGAAGAAATTGAAAACGCTGTTACGACTGCTTTAGATGTTGGCTACAGACACATCGATACCGCATTTAATTACAACAATGAAGATGCAATCGGAGCGGTATTAAAAAAGTGGTTCGCAAATGGTGGGAAACGAGAGAATCTCTTTATTACTACAAAGGTGATATCTATTAAATGGCAGAGACATTGATTGAGTGTACATTAAGGAAAATAATTAATTAATTTTCAGTTACCTCACTATGGTAATCGGCCATTGGAAGTAGAGAAATATATTCAGTTATCGCTGGAGAAACTTGGATTGGAATATCTGGACATGTACTTAATCCACATGCCTTTCGCTTTCAAAAAGGACAAGTCTACTTATGCACCGGCTACTCAGGAAGATGGAAGTTATGTTCTAGATCTCGATACGGATCCTGTTTTAGTGTGGAAGGTCTGGTATCGAAGAAAAATTACTGAACAGTATGTATATACAGGGTGAACCACGTTAGCAGTCAATCGAAAATATTTTTATCAGATACAGCACGGTGTCAAGAGAGTTTTTTTGTTATGTTATGAATAGACAGTGGATTTCTATGCAAAATAAAAACTTTCTACCTGATTTGCAATAAATTGGAGTGAAGTAGATATTTATTTACCTTCTTGACATGTTTAATAGGTTGAAAATTATGTAACAGCATTTTTTAATTCTTATAATGTTTTAATCTTTGTTATAAATGCATAAAATCCGCTGTCTAGTTATGATGCTAACTGAATTCATCTTGAAATCCTCTAACAGATAGGCGTAAAAACATCATTGATGTATTTGAAAAAAAGGAGTTGACTATATCTGATAAAAACATTTTCGATCGGACTGTTAATAACAGAGTCATTTCTACTGATCACCGTTAATGGTTCACCCGGTATGTAAATATTTGCAAAGTATTTCACAGAGATATTCCGTAAGCTTTTAACGCTCGTAGGAAATGGAAAAGCAAGTGATAAAAGGTCGTACAAGATCCATAGGTTTAAGTAACTTCAGCGAGAAACAAGTGTTAAGTATATGGGAAAATGCACAAATCAAGCCAAGCAACTTACAAGTAAGTATTTAAACGGAACGAATACTGAGAGACAGATTACTGACACGTGATTCTGTGATTATTATCAGATAGAACTACATGCCTATTTGCAACAAACTTCGCTCAGAGAATTTTGCAAAGCGCACAATATTATCGTAACAGCCTACAGTCCGCTCGCGTCGCCAGGAGCCAAAGTGCACTTCAAAACGAAATACAATGTTAGCGTCGAGAGCTATCCAGATATTTTGGGACATCCTGTGGTCGAAAAGCTGAGCGCAGAATACAAACGGATACCGGCACAAATATTACTGCGTTACTTGCTACAATTGGGCGTCGTTGTAATTCCAAAAAGCGCGTCCCCTGAAAGGATAAAAAAGAACATCGAACTATTCGATTTTGCATTGAATGAAGACGACATGAAACTGTTGGGTACTTTAGACAAGGGTGTACGAGGAAGAATCTTCAACTTCCTGTTCTTTAAAGGGTGAGCTTCTTATAAAACCTATACAACAAGAACAACGTTTAAAATAACGTTTCTTATAATGATTCTTTCAGAGTCGAGAACCATCCGTTGTATCCTTTCAAAGATGAACTGACATCGTAACTGAAAAGAAATCGATATAAGTATGTAGTTTGTGTTTATATTTATGTATATTTATACAATTGGAAACTGACGAAATACAGTACAAAATAGAAAAACATCGCATGGAGGCACAATATATCATTATGTTAAAATAAGGACAACAGTACGTGAAATAAAAAAAAAAGAATATTGTTACATTTCAATGCAGTCTGTACAACATTTTACGTTGCATACGATGTTGGACTTCGCCGCGACGTATCATTGTGTGTATAACTTTATAAACAGCACGTTCCGGATATGCTTGTTTTACAAAATCTTTCACAATGTTCTGCTCAGACACTTGATTCCCAATAGGAAATCTACGTTTCAACTGTTTCTCGATGCGAGACAACATCTCGTGATCTTCGTCCGAGGTAAACCCTTCCGCTCCTGTTTAGACATTTATGTTTAGAAATTAGAACAATGAGGCTCGATATACGAGATCTGTCCGCTCACGGTACGCGCTATTAAGTGGGTATTCTGATTTTTCAAAAAATGGATTTCTAATATAGTTATTTGAACAATGCAACTTGCGTCGCAAGATATTCACAGTAAAATCTTTAAACGCGCTTTTTTCGAAACAGTTTCCACGATATCTCTAATTCAAATTTTAAGAGAATCTAATTTGTATCGTGCTGAATTTGACTTCGAAATGCCGTCATTTCGTAAATAATAAAAATGTTGTATTTTCTTTAATAATAAACAACTTCATTTTTCTGTTTCTGATCAGTAGAAAGACTGGAATCATGGCACAATCGTCGACATACTCTAAAAAAATATATAACTCAGGTAATTTTGATTAGTTTAACTTGAGAAAAATCAGTCGCGTACTCCAAATGTCGATAAATATGTGTACAAAATCCCAATACGAAAGGTTTGATAGTATTCCTGAAAAAATTCCTAAAAATTTGCGCCAAAACGGCCTAAAAAATGAGAATACCCTCTTAAGCAATAAAATATGTAACCAAAACGAGAATAGAATGTGGGTGGATTGATAGCGCGTACCAAGTCTTAGGACAAGTATGTACATCCTAGTTGTTTAATTCTAGATTACCAGCTAGCGATCCGGACAGCGCAGCATCCATAGTTGAGACTTGAAACAGCCTGAGAGCTTCGTTGACGTGGACTTCAGTGGCAAAGGCCTGTAATTGCATTTTTGCTAACGATTCTGAGATTCTTATGACGGCTTCCAACTGACGCACTGTTATAGGAATAGATAGTCTCTTCTCGGTATCCTTCTCGTGTTCCCGCGTGCTGGCTCGCATTACTACATAACGATTTTTCAGTTTTTCACCCGCTTCTTTACTAAGTCTTGGACCACAGCGTCTGTAGAAGGCGCGCGCAAATCGATTCAGAATGGAGAACGTAATTGTTTAATGTTTGAAAGTACAAATAGGGTCTTACGTTCTGCAATAGTAGATATATTTTTTTAGTATGTGCAGCGGCAACTCCCCTTCCGCTGACTGTTCCGTAACTTGGCCGGCATTAGTATGAAGACTCATCACGTGTTTGGCCATCGTTACATCCCTATTCTGCTCGTGCTCATCTTTAACAATAAAAATCATATCGAAACGTGACAATATAGTTGGCATGAAATCTATGTTCTCTTCCCCCTTTATATCATCCCAACGACCAAATATGGAATTCGCTGCCGCCAGAACGGAACACCGTGTGTTCAATGTTGTAGTAATTCCTGCTTTCGCAATCGATATCGTTTGCTGTTCCATAGCTTCGTGTATTGCGACTCTGTCGTCTTCTTTCATTTTATCAAATTCATCTATGCAAACGACACCGCCGTCCGCGAGAACCATAGCACCTCCTTCCATAACAAAGTTTCTCTGTAAGATTTATAAAAACGATTTACTGTGGCGAAGACAAGTGTCACAATACAAATGTGAATCGATTTTTCAAGAATACTAAACGTTAAACTGGACTTATTAAGCTTCCTTATCTTTAACCAATGAACGAATCTCAAAGAATTGTTCGATATCTTAAGAATTGTTGATTTTACAGACATGTAAAAAAACGTGACCTCCTTTTTTCATTAAATCATAAGTCTAGAATTATCAAACCAATGAAAATGTGTTTTTGGTAGCTTATAGTAAAAACATAAGAGTATCTACTAAAAATGTTGCCATTTGAAAAAAATGTTTTTTCACCATTTATTTCGCAATTGTTTTAAACAAGTGCCGTGTTTTCAAAGCGGGCCACTTTTTAAAAAATTGGACTCTTTTTAAAAGGATGAACATTTGCATCAAAATTCATTAAAAAATGATTCTTATCCACTGATAATCATCGTAATAAATATATATTGTTTGTAATCATTTTTAATTGTTAAAATTTTGTTGTCCCAAAATAAAATTTAAAATCGTTCATTTGTTACTTATTTAGTAGTTTTAAGATAACTTAAATCACCGATGACTTTGGTTATAAATTTCTTTGTATTTCTTGACGTTTATTCTTCATATTATGAATATTTTATGAAATAATGAGTGTTTAGCAGTATCTCTGAAAAATTGATGTGCTCGCCATTGTATATCCGAGCATATAATTTAATGATGTAAATATATAATAATAGTTTACCGTAACCGGATCTCTCAAGACCGATGCTGTTAAACCAGCAGCCGAGCTTCCTTTTCCCGACGTGTAAACCGCAACCGGTGCTACCCTCTCGACAAATTTCAACAATTGCGATTTGGCTGTACCAGGATCACCTAACATTAAAATATTTATGTCCCCTCTTCTGCAGAGACCATCGGGCATTCTTTTCCTGGCTCCGCCAAATAATAAACAAGCTATGGCTTTCTTCATATCCAACGCACCAAAGATACTCGGAGCTATGCTCTTCGCAATCCTCTCATATATATTAGTATCCGCTGCAATACGCCTGAACAAATCTTCTTCCTCGTTTGTAATGCTTGGTTGGGTACCTGCGATCGTACACATTAGATTAGACAGTTTTCAGGGAAGTATTCTTGTTACTAACATACCACTGCCATTATTTTCTCCGTCTACAGAAATTCCAATAACTCGAATATATGGAGCCCGAACACCGACCAATGCTTTCTCTTTTGCTGCGCCTCTACCAGTTCTCGCAACTTTTTTGATAGAATATATTCCCAAAATGAGAACTCTATTGCCCGGTACAACTCTGTCGCACAAATAACGGTCGCAATACACTTGCAAGTGGCGTGGCATTTCACCATGCGGAATATGATCCGGCAGTTCTTGCAATTTTAGAACTTGAAAGTCAACGCAATGACATTTGTCTGGCATTATGAAGAACGGATCCAGTGGGCAGTTTGGTCGACCCGCTTGTTCTCTGTTGTAAATCGTTTATAGATGTTTTCAATATTTTTAGTATGTTATATTTATGAAGTTATTCAAATATATTGTTGGTGATTATTAGACAACAGATCTTTATGCAAAGTAAAAGTAATTTTCCTGAATTGCAACAAGCTGGAGTGAAGTGGAAGTTTATTTTCTTTCTTAATATGTTCAATAGATTGAAAATAATGTAACAGTATCTTTTTGTCATAAATGCATAAAATCCGCTGTCCAGTGATTATACTGTAGATTTTATGCGTTTACAACAAAAAATAGGAAGTATTAAGTTGGAACGAAAGTTCGTAGCGTTTTTAAATCAAAATTCAAAGATAAAATCAAGATATTTATTCATAGGTTTATTGAATAACATGATAAGTCACCTAAAAAATGGCAAAAAGTAATAGAAGATAATGGGAAATATGTTATTAAACAAATTTATGTATAAATATCCTAATTTTAACTTTGAGATTTTATTTAAAAACGCTACAAACCAACCCAATAATTAAAGAATTTAAGTTTGGCTTGTTATAATCGATATTGACAATTTTGATTTTGCATAAACATCTGCAGTCAAGATGCTTACGTTGTACATTTCCTGGGTAAAACGTATCCCTCTAGACCAGGTTTAATGTAAATGTTGGTCTGCATGCTTCTGCAAGAGCGACATTGTATGGCAATCTTTGTGGCTTTCGCTCTAATTCCAGATGCGGAAATAACAATACCTGGTATTTTAATCAGCTTAGACACTGCGTCGGGCTAATCAAATACAAATAAACAAATGTAACTATTGTGTTCGCTATCATTCATCGAGGAAGAATTTTGTAAGTGTTCTTACTTTCATGCCCCTCAAGGAACTTGGATGCGCATCCGAAGACAATAACACTTGTATATCCTCGACCTTTTCTTCCCCTTCGGGCCTGGGAGCGGTAAGTTCATCGGCCAAATCTCTCGCAGCTTCCTCCAAAATTGGCAAATATTCTGTCGGATGTTTATAAACTTTCTCCGCCAAGGATTCATCGAAAGCTGCTAGATCCTCCAAATTAACTTCTACCCAATACTGGCCGAGATTGTAATTCCGCTTCAAAGTATCTCTAAATAACGATTACGATAAAGAACATAGTATATAAATAACAATACAATAGTATATAATTTTACATACCTGTATTTGTAATTGAAGTTTCCCTCGTGAAACTGTCTAATAAATTCCATAAACTTCTTTTTGAAGAATTGAAGATTAGTCTGCGACTGAGCTTCGTTAGTGTCGCCTACCGAAAAATTATCGGAAAAGAATATTCCTGGGTCGTCGAATCCTTCCATTTCTCTCCGTTAATTTCTGTTAATTTTCAACTGTAAATGTAAACTAAATTCTCACTTGGGACATTGGCGGGAAATACTTGAAGAACTTTTAATATGTTGGGCATAGAATAAATGTCACTAAGAGTCAGTGATGAGTAGAAATTTCAATAGGTTGGGCATAGAATAAGAGTCACTAAGAGTCATAGAGTGATGAGTGGAAATTTTGTCTAATTTCTAATCATTTCTAATGGATAGACATTCTTCATACATTTATGAAGAAATTGCTTGGGTGAAATATAAAATGGGAAAAGATTTTAAAAATTCAAGAATGCTGTAATGTCGTTCTTAATTTAACAAAGTTCAAATCAATTTTTATATTATTTTTGCTTTCCAGAATCAATGCAAAACATTTTTTTTTTGCCTAAAGATCCGCAGTCTACTATCGCTTGAAATTAGTCGAAAGTTGTAAACCAATAGAACAGACGCATTTTAAGCCGCAATCGTAAAACTTTTCGATTCGATATATTTCGATATACTCTAGTAGACGACCGATTATATAATATTACTTCATGTCTGTTGGATGTCGAAATTGTTGGACTTGTCAGCAACAATTTTCAACCGTATCTCGTTTTATAGATAAAAAGAGGTAAGTACTGTTTCAAATTGTTCTTTTAATCGCCAATATAATTTATTTATGCTCGAACGAGATTAACGTAGAGAAATTAATATTTTAGTATAATTCACGTAACTATTTAAATTCAATAAAATACGGATCCATTCATCATGAACGTAAATATGCAATTTCGAAAATCGATCTAATTAATGAATATAATAGATATGTTTATACAAAACACAAATTCCTATTATTTTATTATGTATGTTTGTGTAATTCAATTCAGAAAATTGGTTTATGAAATAAATATTGACTATTCGCGTTGTAAATGTTTTTGTAATGAGAATATAAATTCTACATATGCATATTTATGTATGCCTGTTGTTATTTAATCTACAGCGTGCTTGTTAACTGCGAAGTATAACAATTAAATGATTTTTAGCCATGGCTGATGCATCGCAAAGTGAGGTCAACTCCCGGCGTATGAAATATCCATACACGCTTTCTGCGAAATTAGCTCAGTTTCCGTTCAAATATTATTTCCATAACCCGAACTCCTGGGTGTTCAAATACTGGGTGTTTGGTGCACTTCTATGCTTACCTGTCTTCTATCAGATACAAAAACTCAGTAAGTATTTCACGTTAATAATAATTGAATAGTACATAATCTTCGCAAGGATAGTTTTTTTTATAATTTCTCCATTTTTATCGCAGGTTTCAGTCCAGAAAATGTAAAGAAATGGGACGAAGTCCATAGGAAGGAATTCTCAGGTGAAGCTCATCATTAAGCAATAGCTCTACCGCTACTTTAGTATAATGTGTAACAGAAGTGTATAAAGGAAATACAGAACACCTTTGGAAATTAGGATTTCGAATTAGTAATGATTTTAAACATATACATCATTCTACCTGTAACTTTCCACACATTGTGTTACAAAACAAATATTCAATATAAATCTCTATTTTAAAAATTTATTACCAAATGAATTGTATAAAACGTACATGATTACAAAAAGCTGTACCTATCACTGCTGTACAATATAGAGAATAATAATAATTTGTACCATAGGTTTTTGTGTAGGGCCAGCCTAAAATTTGTATTTTATTTTTCTAAAAACAAAAAAAAGGCTGATATAGAAAGAGAATTTTAAAAAACGTAAGTACCATTTAACATGTTCAACAAATATTCTATATCTCCGATACAAGTGTGCAATATTGTGACATTGTTTATGTACCAATATCCGATTAAAATCTACCTTTCTTTAAAATAAATATAAATGTAAAACATAGGAATTTGGAACTCTGGACGAATATTTCTCACAGTAAAAATGTCGTCAGTCGTTTATCACGTTCGATAAACACGAACGAGGCATGGATTTTTAAATATATTGGGTTGGAAAGAAAGTTCGTAGCATTTTCAAATTAAGAATCGATGATGAAATCGAAGGTGTTTATTCATATGTTTATTCAATAACGCGAGGAGTTACCTCGGAAATGGCAGAAAATAATAGAATAGAACGGAAAATATGTTATTGAATGAATCTATGAATAAATATCTGAATTTTAGCTTTCAATGTTAATTTACAAACGCTACGAACTTTCGTTCCAGCGCAATACTATATAAAAGGAAGGCAATGAATAACACGTTATATAAATATGTGGACTTGCGTGTAAGTAAAGTGTCGAGAAATCTCGAATACATTTAAGGGGATCCCGTGAATTATTTGCAAAGAGAACAGCATAAGATCGTATAAGATAATAATGGCTAAAGTAATAAATTAATTATTATAATGTATAAGGAGTTGTCCGATAACAAAAATTTATTCTTTCTTCGTAATAATACTAAATGAAAAAAGACTTGTACTGGCTAGAGCAGACGACAGTTCATCGGTCGCACGTGTTTGCTTGCTTTTACTCGCTTTCAAAGAAAATGTGCTCTGCGTTAGTATTGGGTTGGCAAGAAAGTAATTTCTATATTTTAAGGTGAAATAAAAAACTGAACTTCGTTATTCAAGCGATGAACTTTAATCAATCAAATATTTTCTTATTTATTCTTTTTGGTAAAAGTTCATCGAACAAAAGATAAAATATTTTATTCATTAAAGTTCATTGCTTGAATAAAAAAATTGGGCTCTATTTCATCTTAAAATACCGAAATTACTTTCTTGCCAACCCAATAAAACTGTTATGTGTACCCGAGAGCAATTGTTACCATGCGTAAAATTCTACGAATAATACTGTGCATGTGTTTTTCTTGGTTTTATTTTAGCAAGCCTAAGAAAATAATTCAGGGTATGATCGATAAATAACGCTGAGAGAGAGAGAGAGAGAGAGAGAGAGAGAGAGAGAGAGAGAGAGAGAGAGAGAGAGAGAGAGAGAGAGAGAGAGAGAGTGAGAGAAACACTTTGAATGTGTATGTGAAGCCTGCAATTATACATATATAACTATAGTATTCTTCTAAACCTTAGCAAATGAAGAAGTCTTTTCGGTAATATATAATTTACAGAACATCTTCCGCATGAACACGAATTTGTATACACTGTCCTTGACAAAAGTGTAAAAATCCGCACGCAATCTCAAGGTACATCCAATTTACGTATCGGGAATAAAAAAAGTAGTACCCAATAAGTATATTATTGGAATATATACTCCGTTTCTATCTTGTCTTTTGTAGTTCTTCCGTTTCTTCGTCCTCGCTACTATCGACACCGTTCTCTTCCAATCTTTGTTTCTTCGCCTCCGATGGCCCCACCGAATCCTCGTCGTAATTCAGACCGAGCTCTTTGCGCCGTTTTTCCAAGTATTTCAATAACCTCATACCTGCTCTGTATACGTAACTATTTTTAAAATAACATAGACACACTCTTAGATGTGACACTAGCTTGGGTGTTCGGAGGCCAAAGATTTTGATCGTACTTGCCATGATCACTGCTTACATTTCTACTGCAACGACGGTTTCTGTTACGAGTTATGATTGCTACAATTCATTTTCCATATTATAGTGTAGCTTCTTTGTCGTTCACAGCTTATTATTGTTAAACAACATATTTAAACAGAACGTGCATGTCTAAAAAGAACTTCTCTTCGACTCAGTTATCAGACCATTATTATCAATTATAGCAAAAATGACAAAGATGACAAAGAATTTAAAAGTATCGATGCATTTCTTGCAACTTAGTAAAAAAATATTTAGAAAGGGAATTAATTTTTATTAGGAATTCCTACATCCTGCAATTCATACGACCGATTTTTATTTTGCAGATAAAGCCGCAGTCTCTAATTGTTAGATAAAAAACAGCAGAAGCAGTATAAACGAAGCATTTCAATGTTATTAGCTTATCTCGCAATCTCTGGCATCCGAACTATCCACGTTAAGATACAGTAGGGCTCGCTATAATGTGCAACATATTAAATTCATCCCAGTTTGAACATTTCTACATATACATACACAGCTGTATAAGATATGTTTCTTTCGGTATTATTTATTCTATATTGTCACGTTATACGAGGCCCTACTGCACTTACATTGTTCATACTTACTTGTATACTGCGCTGTGCTCTTCATTATAAGCTCGACAATTATTGAATATTAAATGACAATCGCTGAAGAATTGTTCCAACGTTTCGTACACCCCGTTGCTGAGTTTGGATTTGATTGTACCAAAATCCATGGGATTGGAAATGATATCGTGATAGTCTGGAACTTCGTCTTTCGTAACAGGTGATAGGAAAGGCCACGAGTCCTTGTGGTGCATCACATCGGTAAGTAAATCTTGCAGTCTTGTCATGCATCCCTTAATCGATCCCTTATCTTCGAACTGTTCTGTTACGGCAGCCCTCTTTGCAGCTCGTCTGGTCTGTCTTGGTTCTATGTCTTCAGAGTTGCTGCTATCTGTATAATAAATTGACTCTCGTTAGATTCTAATCGTCACGAATCAAGAGAAACATAATTAATGGCACAGACAAAGCATTACCAAAAGTACATGAAAAATAAATTACTCGATTACGCGACAAACGAACAAAAGTGGTCTCGCTTCAACCTTTATTCGCAATACTCGTCTAGATAGTTGAAACATACGAACTTGAAGATTAAAACGGGACACTCTGTAAGATAAGTATACGAAAAGACAGCACCTTTCGTTATACTTTTTGCTGATAGATAACCTTGAATAAGAATTATTAAAGATCTCAGGTTTCTATACATGGTGTACGGGAACACCTAAATGCCAAAAGTGGACAAAAGTGTTCGGTTCAAGGAGGCAAATATTGTAATAGATAGACTGCGGATCTTTTTGCAAAATAAAAATTGTCTGCATCTATTGCAAGAAACAGAAATCAAATTCTTCCCTTAATGATTTTAATAGAGGAGAAATCATATATCGGCATTTTCAATTTTTTCAATTTTCCAACAATTTAAAATTTCATCTACTCAACTTTGTTATAAATGCATAAAGATCCGCAGTCTAGTAATAGACAACAAAAAGTTGTGTAAACTGTACATTTTGTAGAATTTCGGTTACACGTTAGAAAAATTACAACAGAAGTTACTTCACTGTTTGTATAGATTTGCCCAACTTCCAAGGTCACACGGATGTCGTTGATTTGTCTTGACCTCAACTATCGTACCGTGATGACGAAACTATACAGTTCCATTAAAAAAAAAAAGAGAGAGAAACGTTCGGTGAACTTGATATCTGGAAAAATTGACCTCGAGAACATTCTTTTTGTCCATTACAATATTTACCCCCTTGAGCCGAACACTTTCGTCCGCTTTTCACATTTTGGTCTATCAACGAAAATAAGGAAATACATCTACAAAATACATCTACACCGGGGGAGTAGAATCGCGCTATAACGTCTGCGACATATCATTTTGTGACACCTTGTACAAGGAAGTTTCTACGAACTCGCTTACATCATGTAAGATGGGAAACATAAATCGAACGAGGACTTTACCTTCAGAACAAAATGAGGACCTTCTGCAAACACATGCAACGAAAGTCTTACCTATTCGCCGTTAACAGTTAAACTGTACTAATGAATAATGGATGAATATGTAAAGCGATACACAGTCTATTCGATATTAGTGCACTTCTAGACAACAGAAAAATGTGAATTGAAATAAAGTAGAAGATAGAGTCTCGATACAGACCGTCCCAGTCTGTAGATTCTGTAGTGAGGAGGCTCTTGGCAAAACCATGGATGCGAGAGCGTGCGGCTGCTGCGCACAGTCTCTCCTTGTCCCTTTCCCTTTCGCGCCCCCTCACTAACAACACAATTCAAACTAAGAAACTCATTCATTATGCATCTCTGGAAAAAAGTATTCGATCGAATAAATCGGCCGTCCGTCGCTATAACTAGACAGTGGATCTTTCTGTGAAATACAAATTTTCGAAACTGATAAAAATGTATGTTAAAAATTTCCTTTAAACCGAAATAAGATTCTATTTTGGTTTTGTTAACATACAGCTGGTGGAGAACATATAGGTATACACAATTTATATCAATATTTTCTCCTTTTCTAGGAAATTACGATCTACAAAAAAGTTGTAATCATTGAAACCGTCGAACAAATCGTAGGGCAAGGGGTTAAGGCGGTAGACTCGTTTCCAGAATTGCAGGGGTTTGGAATGCGCCTTCTCATTTCTCGATAATGCAAAGATGGGGTTTTTCAGTAGTCAAAGCGCTAGATAAAAGATCAATTTAGGCCGCGATCGCCTTCGAAACTCTTATATTTACGTTTACGAGGCGTAATTTGCAATTATTAGGCAGCATAAAGCTGTCACAGCTTTATGGAAATAGCTACATGCGCATGCTTCCGAATAAAAAAATCTCTTAAACGAAAAAATAGGACTTTTGAGGGCGATAGTGGATGGGGGAAATCCCATCTTTGTATTATCGAGAAATGAGAATGCGCATTCTGCACCCTTGCAATACCCGAAAAACGAGTCTACCCCCTTAACCCTTATGTAGTCAACCAAAATGTATAGATTATTTAAAACTAAAACGTTTCGTATTTAGCATATTTGCACAAATTCTGATTTTAATACTATACATGAATATATTAGCGAGCAAAGAATGGACATTCAGAGAAATTTTGTAATATTTGTAGAGGAACATTAACAAATTGTTGAAAGAAATATAGTAAGTAGATTGACTAGACAAGGGTTAATAACTGTAATAATTTTAATACACCTAAACAATTTATATCCACGATTTCGATCGAATATTTTCTATCAGGGGTAGTATCAACATTTAACATTAATATAATACCATCAAATACTTGAACGCTCTCGGCACTTACTGCTAGTGTTCCCTACCGCCATTACGTATCTATGTTATAGTTTCATGATTTACCAGGTTTTATGTTAGCCCTCCTATCCTTTTTGTCCTTGCAATCCGAACAGGTCCATCTACCGCGAGGAGGTCTTGCCATGGGGGGTTCTATACATTCCATGTGATAACAGTTCGAACATAAATCGCAATTGATCAGCTTCCCACCGCTTCTGCACGCGCTACATACATTTATTTGACTATGTCTGAAACAGAATAGTTCATAAACGATTGGCACGATAATCACTTAACTACGGATCTTTATGCAAAATAAAAATGCTGCGTCGACTCCAAGACACAGAGGCTAAATAAAAATTTCTTCCTTGTTTTAATTATTTTATTAAATTGAAACTCTAATACGTTGACGTTCTTAAATTTTTAAAATATGTCCACTGCTTTAAACTTTACGTATCAATTTTTGTTATAAATGCATAAAATCCGCAGTCTAATAATCACAAAAGCTTTTTAAAAAAATTCTTACATATTCCCATAATTCTCGTCTTCGAAGTCTTCGTCTTCGTGGAATTCTTCCTCACTTTCGAAAATTCGCTTGGCTCGATTATGACGGGTCTCTTTGGTCAATGTAACTTCCTCTTCCAATTCATCTTCGAATTTCTTTCGTTTCTTAAGCCTCGACTTTGATTTGGTCGGCGGTTTACACATTTTGCAATACCAATCACCATCTGGTACAGCCTGTAAATATACCGCACGTTAATCATGGCATTTTACGGAGGGATTCTTTGTGAACGGGAAAAAAGAACTAATTTAATAAATATTCGCTTCTTTTTCCCCGTATACACGGAAAAAACGTATCCCTTGAAAGAGCTGCACACTCGAAAGAAAGGAAATAATTACAACGAGTTTTGGTTTTAAACAGTACAAATGGTGGCCGTTGTTGCATCCATCGCAGAGTAACATTTTCTCGGCGTCTCGACGTCGTCTGCATATATAACATTGAGCATTTAAGACGCTCTTAGCCCACGAGATGCTGTTCTCTAAGGTAGTTAGATGCAAGAACAACTGAGACCAGCTTGTGGACGCTAGAAGAGACTGTTCCCATCTTGCTCTGTGATCGTCGCCAGGATGTTTCTTATCCTTTTCGTTAACTAGAGGTTCACCTAAGTACTTTTGATCGATGGCATGATACAATTGTGAAATAGCATTAGCCAAATCTTTGATGATTACAATTTGCTTATTGTCAACAACTGGTTCTGTTTCATTCGTCAAACCTGAGACTTTCCTCGAACTCTTGTTCATTGTATTCATTCTATTCGCTTCAGAGTCTGACTCTCTCTTCACTTTATCCGTTGCTACGTTGAAAGCGCTATCTCCGTCTACCTCGTTCGTATCGTACACTAATTTATCACATTGTTGGTCAGTCAACCTATTACCAACCATACGCCTCCAGGCATCGCGACTATTCACTTTCAAACTTCCCAAACAACCTGCCTTTATCTTGTCTTCGAGCTCTAAAATAAAGTCCCTCAGAGTAAACTCGAAAACTTCCTCGATAGACATGTCGGGAGGATAATTTAAGTTAGCGTTCTCGTATTTATTCTTCTTGATGGTCTTGTTCGAAGGTTCCTTGATCGGCCCTGAAAACTATATCAAAGGTTTGTTCGTAGTTTCTAATCGTATTTCAAAGACGCACACCGCACAACATAGTTAACCGTTCAAAAGTATCCGAGAGAGAATACTTCCTTTTCAGATTCTTAACTAACTTTCATGCGTTGCTATTACACATTTCGCAAGTGTCCGGATACTTTTGAGCGGCAATGTACATTTGAAGATATACTCACCACTTCTGGATTAAGCTTATGCCTCGGGCATTCTTCGATGATAGATATTAAACTCGTCATCTCTTGCACGATATTATTTCGGAGTTCGCCTTCCCTAATTCCTCGGCTATTTAAACTATCGATCAGAGCTTCTATGTCCCCCTGTGTTCCAAAGAAACTCCACTGCGATTCCGGTCTCTGTCGGTGAACCGGACACTCGTTATCTCCTGTGCAAGCCATCAAATTCTTCCTCACGTCGAAAAACTCCTGTTTCATTTCTTTCCTAGCTAGTACATCTTTTCTCGGTGATGATTTCAGTCCGTTTTTGTCGGCGAACTCCTGTTTTATTTCTTTCCTCGGAGATTTCAGACCGTTCTTGTCAGAGAACGTTACTTTCTTCGGGGATTTCTTCGCCTTTTTAAAACTGTTTTCCTTGTCGCTGAACTCATCCTCGAATTTGTTTCTTAGATACTCGTACGTAGATTCTCTGTCTTGTAATCCGGGTTGATAAGGAGTACCTTCAGGTAAGCAAGTACCCACACCAGTCCCATCGTTCTCCACGAATATTCCTGGATACGAAAAAGTGATTTATTCAATTGTTCAATCCCTATAATAAACGGAGAAACGCGCGATTACCTGGTATCGACAAAAGCCTCCAATATCTACGATAAGCTCTGTCGGAGCCCAAGTAAAGCATCATTTGATCGTCTTTAGTCGCTTGTTGTAGTTCTTTCAATTTAATCTCATACTCTTCCTTCTTCTTCTCCTCCTCGCAATTACCACGCGTTATCTTCTTCGGTACAGTTTTCGGCTCTTTATCCTTCTCTCGCTCCCGCATTTTTTCTTTCTCCTCTTTCTCCCTCTTCTGCTCCGCCAACACGAACGACCTCAGCTCTTTCTTCGCTAAATGAACCTTCTCGTGTCTCTCCTCGATCACGTCTCGCACCGAGGCAAAAGTGAGCAACTGATTGATCAGGCACGCGGCTATTTTCAATTTGTCGTCGAAATTAAACTCGTGAACGCTGCAATTGCTTAACTGTCTCAAAATGTGTGCCTCCTTTGTTTTCATTAAGAACGCAGGGTCGTCCTCGTTTGTGTAACCACCTGAAAAAAATGTAGATGATTACAAAACTGTTGTAACATCGGTTTCGATTCTTAAAACAATTACAGTAATATCCGACTGTAAGACGTGCTGAAAGCATAACTGCATGTCGCTACACTGCCCATTCCACTGTGGGGCATACCCCACGAGGGACCAAGAAGTTTGAGCTGCCTCAGTCTATTGCTGTTAACTACTAATCCAATTACAAAAATTCTTTATTTTTCAGTATTTTTTGGTGGGATTTTGACGAACATATTCGTGGCATTTTTCTAATAAAAATGATACCAAATATGATATAATTCCGATGATATTTACTTGTGTAATGAACGACGAATGTTGCGGACGCAAGGAAGAACAGCGTATGGGAAATTCTTTAAACTGTGCTGGCGCGCCGCGATTCTCCGCGTCTCTTTCTTTCCCAAACGCTGTCCTTCTTTGCGGCGAAAACTTTCATCACACAAGTAAATATAATTGGAATTAAATCATATTTGGTATGATTTTCATTCTAAAAATGCCACGAATATGTTGGTCAATGTCCAATAAAAAAATAATGAAAAATAAAGAAGTTTTGTTATTGAATTAGTTATGTTTACACTTCTCGACGATTAAGGCCTTTTGAGCTTCGTTGTCCTCTTTTACGTTTGGCGCGGTCTTTGAAGCCACAAAAAAAACTTACAGTCGGACATTACTGTATGATGAACAGTTATTTTCGAAACCGTTTCAAGCCCCATTAGAAGCTCCTGAATTTCATCGAAGACTACCTCTTTGAGAATATCTCCATTTCGAAGCAGCTTCACCTATTCGCTCGCCAGAACTTAACAAGTGCTGCCTCAAGATCTCGCTTAGAGTTGTGTGGTCCAACGTCAAGTCGGATAATTTGCACCCGTGATACGTTGCCAATCCTTTCGTCAGCGATGAAACTCCCTCGTTGGCAGTATTATCGTTCGCTACTGTATCCGATGCTCGAATCTCGTCTTCCTCGTCCGATTGATACTTGAAGATACTCGACAATAGCAGCTGTAACAGATCACTCCAAGGCCCGGACGCTTCCTTCGCTAGCAACGCCTTCTCTAACAGATCCAAAGTGAAACCGCCCGAAAAATATGAATTAACTTCCAATTCTTCATTGAAAAATTCGAGAAACTCCAGGATCATACAACAGTCGCCGAACTTGTCGTTCGATACAATTGTTTTCACTGGTACAGGTTGCGGAATCGGAGCGAGATTCTCGCATTCGAGATCTTCTCTCGGTTTGTTCCACTGTTTCACGTACGCAGCCAGAGCAGCTAACTTCAGTTTTTGCTCCTTCCTCAGTTCTCTATTTTTCAACATTGTCTCCTCTTTCAGTTTCGCTTTCTCTTCGAGCGCTTTCGCTTTAAGCTCTTCTTTGAACTTCCCGTTCATTCTGTTGACAAACTATAGCATTAATATAATCCGTCGAGAGTCCAGACTTTAGCTGTAACCTCCGAAAACTCCCATGCTCCGAATTCGCTGAGATTTTGTTAATTAATTGTTACCGACACAGTTCTAGCCGCAATTTGTAAAATACCCAGATAGCACAGCCTGACCGAGCCTACCATCTGACCAAACCTGCAAGGCCCTTGACCTACAGGTTACAGCTAACACAATGCTTGGATCGGCTCGAGGCCCAGGCCGGTTGATTCGTGCCTGGTTTTTATGCGCGCATTGGCCCGGATATAGCCAGGCATGGGCTCGAGCCCAGGACCTGACGGCCGTGCCAGAATTCAGCCTGTTTTTGAGAGGGCAGCACGGTCACACTAATGTGGCCAATCACTGCTTCGATTGTGCCCAACTTTTCTCGCGACATCTTCTCTCTCCACATCATGTTTAACCTGGAACAGCTCCTACATCATCTTTAGCATGGAACAGAACCTACACCATCTTTAGCAGGAAACAGAACCCACTTTACTGTTATTAAATCTGTCTTAAATAAGACTTTTGAGGACGTTTGCTGCCTAGATTGATCTTTTATCTGGCGTTTTTGACTACTGAAAAAACCCGTGTTTGTATTATCACGAAATGAGAACGCAAATCCCGCACCCTTGCAATCTTGTAAATGGGCTGAATCTGGCTGAATTCTGGCACGGCTGTCAGGCCCTGGGCTCGAGCCCATGCCTGGCCATATCCGGACCAATGCGCGCATAAAAACCAGGCCCAAATCGAGCCGGTGTGCTATCTGGGTATGTATGCTCTACAAATTGATAAAATATTCCTAAAAACCTAATCCAAGCTTGTAACTTCGATCATTGTAATGTTCGTTATCAAAGGAATGTTTTCTATTCCATTTTTAGATGCCGCGAGTATTCCAAGCGCTATGATTATTTTAAAATAATAATAATAATAATAATAATATGTAAAACAAAATTTTCGAGACGTCGAAAAAAAAGTTATTTACACAAAAATTCAGCCAATTCGGTATGGGGTTTTTTGGAAGTTTAACCCAAACTTTTATTAGGACCGCATTACTTACCTTGGTTTGCGAGACTTTTTTATATCCACACCCGCCTGATTTACCTTCTTCAAGGGGTCCGGCTTCTTCTCCGTTTTCTCCAGATTCGGTTTTGAAATATTTGCGGTAAGAAATTTTTCTATCGACTCCTGCTTGTGTTTTATGGGCTTTTTAACGCGCGATGTGTAATCAGGCGGGGGACCGGTAAATATTGTATCAAAACGTACTTTACTAATTCCATACTTTTGTAAAACGCTATCCTGAAATCACACGATACAGGCTTCATTAATATAATTCGCATAGTATTCATTCCTTTGCACTCGGAAGCTGTTTTAATACCAAAATCAAGACATTTCTTCCAACATTAATTCCCTTTACGCATATACAGTCTATTACTCATATTCGGAACATTGAAATTTTTCGTAATTTCCTAGATACAAGTGTGTAATTTCCTAGATACAAATGCTGTTGTAAATAATAAAATAGTGATTTTTAATGACGCTTCAGAGTCGTCGTTCGAGTGCAAAGGTTAATACATTTCAGCAACGAAACCTACTAACTTTAACAATCCAAATACCACTCTCGTTCTGCTCACATAACTGACGCAAAAATATTTTGTTACGTTCTCTGCTGTATTGTTGCTTTTTTCTTCTGACTTGTGCCGCTTCTACTATCATAAGTTGACTAACATCCGAATCACCACAGTCCAACTGCTCCACTTCGTAACGAAACAATTTTGCTGATGGATGGTAGTGTTGTTCTTGTGGACTTCCGACAGAATATACATATATAGATATACACACATATATATATACAAAATAGATATACATATTCGATATGTCTATACCTATTTTCTTTCATATATGCTTTTATTTGTTGCTCGGAAGGTGCAATAACTTGAAGAACATGACATTCGCACCAAGAATCTTCTGTGAAACTCGCTTCCACCATTTCTCCGACGAAATAACGATCCTTCGCGAACAGAAACACATCTTCCGCCATCTCGTTGAAAGAAGATCTGTTTGTTTTACTGGCAAGGTATAATATAGGAATTCGTAACTGGAACACATAATATACACGTTAGAATTCAAATAAACATTATAATCAATTTCTCAGATGCAAAATATAATACCTCCATGGGGAACTCTTTCAGACTTCTCTTCGCGTTCTCCTCGCACTGCAGTGCTTCTTCGTACGTCATGTTGCTTCTTCCAGTAATACAGCATGACCATATCAGCGAATTGCACAGGATAATTCTCTCGCAGAACTCGCTATAGTTGCAAAACAGATGAAAGAAATAAAGTAGCAGATACGGTAGAGGAGGTTCTCGCTCATTGTTCTCTTATATGATAGAGTGGACATTTCGTTCATTGTATGAGCTAGTACTATAGACCGATGATATGCTGGCAGACTTCCTACAAGTTAGAGAGCCGTAGATGTATCTCGTTCTACAGTGTTTTAACTCATTCACATTCTTTGTTACGTTCAAGTCCCTCTACCAATATCCATTGCGTAACGAAGAAAGGAAGCAAAACAAACCGCTGCAGAATGAGATATAGCTATCCCTCTCTATCTTGTAGGAAGTCTGCCAATATCTGATCATTCTATAGTACCTACTGTAGTCACTGTTAATAAAAAGTAAGAAAGAAATATCAGGAAAAAAAACAAGAAAATGAAAAACCAAGGAAACATCATTGAAAACCAAAACAGGCTTGTCCGCAGCACATGTGCATCTCTAAACGATAGTTTCATGGTGAGCTATGGCAATGGCAACGTACGCGAACAATCGGTCGCATTGCACAGCAAAATTCGTAGCTAGACGCAAACGACAACGTTCGAGCTCGACGTGTTTATACATATATTTCCTCGAGGCGAGACCACCGGAACAGTACGCGATCGAAAGAAAACGAAACAGTCGTGTTTAACGTGTCGGGTCGGCAAGATCGCAAAACACGTCTCGACGCTGTCCGGGCTGTCATGGTCTTACTTGTAGTCCTTGAAGATTTCGTTGGTAACCTGGCAGTGGAACACTTCGTCGTCATCTTTGAAGTCCGAGGAGACGTGAAGTCGTTGGAACGGCTGTTTGCGGAGCAACGGCATGTCAACGTGTTCGCAGTGCTTGGTCGAGCGTGTGCTTTTCTGAAGGCGCTCGTGGGAAATTAATTTTTACGTCGAAGACAGTACTACGCTTTTCCCGGGACACCGTACATAGGCACATGCGACGCACGCGAATAAACTATTTGATCAAGGAGATCGTCGATCTTGTACGTCTCGTAAAACTTTTCGTCACGATTCACTGACGAACACTCGAGTTTCCGTAGCTTGAACCGTTCACGCGTCGCAAACGTGAAGCCTCGGTAATATTTCGCGAAACATTTCGAGTGCAACACAAAAGCACAATTTTAACGGTGCTCGTGGAAGCGCACATTCACATCTGGCACTCTGAAGCCGGAAACCAATAAAAAATTATCACTACCAACCTGATCGAACTGCGGTTCAAAACGCGGGAAACGAACGCGTCCTATTTTACTCGATACTTTGTATCGGCTCGTTCGCGGTTACGTCTGCTTTGAACGTTCACGGGTTTCCGTTGTTCAGTATCTCGAGGGAACGTTCGTGATACAACGCATTACCGCGAATGAATAACAGAAAAATTAACGTGATATTTTTTCCCGCTGTTGGTAGCAGGCGTCCGGATCGTACAGACAGTTCGCTGAATTTGGCGGGAACAAATGATCACGAACGGCTCTGTTTGACCTTATATTTCGAGATTTGAATTTCGATGTTGTATGATTAGTATGATTACAGGGCAATTGCATAATGTATGTTCTGAATAAAACAAATGTAAAATATCTGATAAGCGTTTCATTGTTACACACTAGAAAAAAATCGTTTTAGACATGCTTTTGCGCATGTAACATATTTGCGAGAACGTATCAACGTTTCAATGTCATATGTACATAAATAATGGGAACGGTGCGCTAAGAAATTGATCTTTTATTCGAAATGTACTTTTATTAAAAAACATTACTCCAACCATTCCGTTATGTATTGGCATTTCGTAGGCGTGATGTCGCCTATGTCGCAACAATTTTTTCTTACCTATGCGAAAATATCGTTATTGTATTATTAAACGTCGTAATTGAAAGAAAAACAGCATTTAAGGTGGCAGACTCTCGTTTTCAGGATTGCAATAGTGCGGAATGCGCCTTCTCATTTCTCGATAATGCAAAGATGGGGTTTACCAGTAGTCAAAAGCACTAGATAAAAAATCAATCTATAGGCTGCAATTGCCCTCAAAGGTCCTATTTTTACATTTACGAGGCGTAAATAAATAATTTGCATTATTCGGTAGCATATAACTGTCGCAACTTTATGAAAATAGCTACATGCTCAGCTGTGTGCTCCCGAACAATGCAAATTACGATTCGTAAACATAAAAATAGGGCTTTTGAGGACGATTGCGGCCTAGATTAATCTTTTATCTATCGCTTTTGACTATTGAAAACCCCATCTTTGCATTATCGAGAAATGAGAAGGTGTATCCTAATAATCAGCCACCCCTGCAATCCTAAAAATGAGTCTACCCCCTTAAACATTTCGGAATACTTACAGGGCAAACACCGCAAGTGGATTTAATTAGTCCAGGTGCATACAGTAAAGGTTCTACCGCTCTGTATAAATTGTTTCCGTCGTCCGAGAGAATGCGTTCTACTTTTCCGTCGTAGACCAACGTGTTTAATATCATCTCTAAATCTTCGACCGATAATTTTACCTATAATCGTCGATTGAATTAATAATGAACTATTCAGATTTTCTTGTATCATTTTCATATTACTACACGAAAGTAAAGAACCTTGCTTATGCCTAGATCAGAAATGAATTTCCACACGTCTTTGGATGAAGCGAAGGTAACGTTTCTAGCTGCGATCGGACCGCCTCTGCATGAATTTATTTGCTCTCTTTTTTTCTCTAAATATCTATAACATTGTTGATTGAGAACGTCCACAAATTCAGCTTCGAAATCTTGGTCTTGATACCAAGCACCGCCGGTCACGGATGTGTCCGGTTCCAAATTGTACAGCATATATACTTTTTTCTTGCTCGCGGCTACGGACTTAACAGCTTTAATGAATTTCTTAGTCTCTAAACTTTTCAGGATCTTGTTCAACTGCGTTGGCATTAAATTAGACTTGAATCTTATGTCTCGTATCCAAATCCCTTTGTTCCCTGCTTCTTCTATTATAGTGTATACAATCTTCTCTTCATTGTCAGCCCCTTTAGCTACTTTCGCTTTGGACGGATCTTTCAAACGATACAACAAAGAGCCACCTTGTTTAAATAAATCGAAATGACCCTGTGTCAAAAGTTTATTAATAATTTGTGCTCTCTGAGCAGGTTGCAGATCTGGCATCTCAGCTGTCAAATCTTTGTCGGATATGCCTTTGGGCCTGGTCTGAGCCAACTCGATGATTCTGAAAATTTGAATGATACTAATTCAATTTGTTCAGAAATATGAATCCTTATCAGACGAATAAAATGATTATGTCATTCTTTCGAACGAACATTCAACATTCTCGCATTCGTAACAAACAATGGTGCACATAACCTATTTGTCAGGTAAATAATTACGAAGGTAATATTTCATAAAAATCGTGAAAAAATTTACTTTTGTTCAAGCGCTTCCAACAAATTAGCATTTGCAACATTTCCGTCTTGTTCCTTCGAAGTGCTCGGTTCCGATTCCATTGAATTTTTCAGATCTAATCGATTCTACTATTTAACCGATTACTTTCCAAAGTTTATAGGTTACACCGTCGTACAGTTTCGTTATTTATAAATAAGAATAGCCAATTGAAATAAATACTGAACGATTTCTATATGTAACGAGATTTTCGATTAATATGGACGAATCTATAGACATCGCTACCAAGGACTGGGATAGAGTTATAAACACTGCTAAGAAGGTATTGTTTACATGCAATTAACAACGTTCTAATCGTATACATATACATAAATAGTTTTATTTTATTATTTTCCAAGGTCGGTTACAAAGAAGGAATAGAGAGCGGATCAGACTCCGTCTTCCAAGAAGGTTTCGATAAAGGGTATGAAGATGGTTTCAGAACTGCTTTCAATCTAGGAAAGCTCAAAAGTTTATTATACACCGTAGCACAAGATACAGAGCATCCTCAGGATATAAAGGAAATTCTTGACAAAACTAGAAGGGGCGCGTGTCATATCTGCTCGATGGCATCTCAAAATCCAAACTACGAGACTGATAAACCATTCTCACAAGTGGTCGACGAACAAAGAAAATATTCTAGAAAAATAATGCAAAGATTGTGCCAACATTTTCACTTGAACGTGAAAGATTTCGATATTAACGAAAGCAATTAATTCATTGATCGAAATATAGTGTATTTTATATGTTTTTATTAGTATCTGTAACACATGATGATTGGACTGTAAGCCAAGAATAGTGGTATTTTTATAAATACAATCCTTCGGGTGAACCCTCCTTTTTACGATATAAAACACTTTCCTTAGACTTTTTGAAATCGTCGCTGGTAACTTTCATACGGCGTTCGCGCAGTGCCATTAAACCAGCTTCGGTACATATAGCCTGTGAACGAGAAATTAATTTCGTAGTCGTCCGAATACTTCTTGCCAGCAAATGTATTACTTAAAATGTGCCTCACCTTTATGTCTGCACCCGAAAGATCATCTTTCGCCATAATCAACTCTGCTAAATTAACATCAGGCGCTAAAGTCATTCTGTTGGTATGGATGCTGAAGATTCGTCGTTTTGTTTTCTCATCGGGCAGGGGGAATTCGATTTTTCTGTCGATACGACCTGGTCGGATCAATGCTGGATCTAAAGTTTCAATTCTATTCGTTGCCATTACGACCTTCACATCTCCTCTACTATCAAAGCCTAAAGTAAACGAAAAAAACAATTATACAAAGCTTGTACAGTTTTATAAATCGTATAGAGAGTCAATTTATTATGTACCATCAAGCTGATTCAGAAGTTCAAGCATAGTTCTTTGAATTTCACGTTCCCCTCCACTGTTACTATCGTATCGTTTCGTGCCTACAGCGTCTATTTCGTCTATGAATACAATCGACGGAGCATGTTCCTCTGCTACTCTAAATAATTCTCTTACAAGCTTCGGCCCGTCACCCAAATATTTTTGTATCAGTTCGGAACCGACAACTCTCAAGAAAGTGGCCGAGGTTTGATTCGCTACTGCTTTCGCTAATAATGTCTTTCCAGTTCCTGGAGGTCCATAAAGTATCACTCCCTTCGGCGGTTTGATACCCATTTCTTCGTAATACTCTGGATGAGTCAGTGGCAATTCCACGGATTCCTTGATTTCTTGAATTTGGGTGTCCAGCCCTGAACATTGAACAGTATATAATAATTGTATTCTTAGAGGGTTTACATTGCATATGAAAGTTCTCAGGAATTACATTTTTGAGCACTCCAAAAAAACTTAGTGCACATCTACAAATTCCTTTGTTGCAAGTTATCGCAAGACTTTGTTATAAGAAAGGAACTTGATGTTCAGTTCAGATTGATACTTACCACCAATATCGGCATAAGTTTCTTGCGGAGCTTTCTCAAGCTTCATTACAGTAACCATAGGATCCGTGTCGTCGCCTAAAACTCCAACAACTGCGTGAACTTTATGGTTCAATAAGACGGAACAGCCAGGTTCCAACTGATCTTTGTCTACGAACGATAAGATAGATACGTAATGTTCTGAACCGACCGAAGTTGAAACTATCGCATGATTATCGTCAATTATTTCTTCTAATGTCCCAACAGACATCGGTGTCCCTCTCAGATCATCGACCTTGGACCTTTCCTCTTCGTTCTTTTCTTCCTGAGGCTTCAGCCTTTCTTGATTCCTAATGAACTCTTCCTCCATCAATAAATAATCTTTTATGCGGTCTAGCTTCAATAGCTTCAGCTTGCAACGAGTATGAGGAGTGACTTGCGGCAATTTCAAAGCAGCATCAGGCCCCTTTATACGTCTCTTCTTTTTGCCCACTCTCGTTGGAATTGGAGGCTCGTACTTCTTCTTCTTGTCTTTGTCATCCTTCCTGTCGCCCCCAGTGCCACCAGTACCAGATTGATTCTGTCCCTGTTCCAATTAACGCAACGTGAGAAACTAAATTCTAGTTCAAGCATTTGTCCTACAATATCGAGTCGGACTCGTGACTAAGATTTCAAACAAAATTCTATTTCTCCGTTATCGATATTTAACCATTAAAGAAAATGTCGGAATACAAACAATATAAATTTTCGTTTTCTTTCAGGAGATTATAAAAGACAAATAAGTTCTAACCATTGTAGCTGCAATGAAAATGCTAGTACAATGGGTTAAATATGCCGTTTGACACAAAAGAGCTGATGCTAAATACATACGAAACTAACCTAAAATGTCAAACAAAAACGAAATTTATGTTTACAAGAGGTAAATTTGTTCAAATATTCAGTATCGTAATATTTTGTTCGCCCAGTTAAATATCGTATTAATCGATTGGCCAATATTTCATTGAAAAAGTTTATAAATATTACCATTTCACGATCACTGTTTGACCAAACGAAACGGCGAAGTCATTCCCAGTGTACGAGCAGAATCGATAGTCGATATACTTTTCTCTCTTCGAGGTATCGAATACATAATGCGATACACTCGAACGACTATATCCCTGATAACCAGGCCTGTCTCGAGCAGATCCAGCTTAGGGCATAGAATTGGCAGAATACGGTCAAAGCTACGCTTCGAGCTACTCAAGGAAGGATTTGCTCGATTTCTGCCAGGGATGTAATGCGCGCATTAGTGACTATTTCTGCCGTCAGTATGCGCAGGGCAATTCCGTGGGCAGGCTGACGGCAAAATTCCGGCAATTAGACCCTGAATCTGCCTTTTTTAAGAGGGCAGCACCGTCGCGTCGTACTGATGTGATTGGCGAATGTCGTTTTACAGGGCAGCATCGTCGGTGAGGGTAGTTCGTACTAATGTGGCAGATGTCAGCAGCGAAGTAAATTTCTATTGTACCAAATATACACAGCACTCGTCCTTTTTACTGACAATCCGAAATACCGTTTCTTGAATGGAGAATTTTATCTTGTGCACATGCAAATTTTACTTATTCTCATACCCGAAAAGAAAATTTATATTTTTTGTATGACTACTATACATTTATTTTAATGTTTAAATATTAATAATTTTTAATTTAGACTACTCAATATCAGAAGGGATAATAAATGAATGAAGCATATTTTTCTCAGCAAATTTATTTTTGCTGCTACCTTCTGCACCTCTTCTTCGGAACGACGTGCTTCTTCAGGGTAACTCGAATATCCATGTGTGGTCCAATCTGGAAAAATATTCGTGCACATGAAAATTCACAGTAATTTTGGATTATAATATTTTTTATGAAAAGTGTAGCAACCGGATTGGATGGTCCAACGTGTTCGAAATCCCCAAATTGATCATTTCTCATATTATTTGATAATATACAATTTTACAAATAAATTTTTACGAACCTTGACTTGCGCGAACACTGCTCGTTCTTATGCATTTCTAATTGTTGCAGGTCAAATCTCATAAACAGGTTCTGGAAGATTTAACACAACATAGCTTTTCTTCGTAACTCCTCTCGTGAATCGGTCGAGTGTCGAGTACAGTCCTGCTCTCAGCGTATTTCTTCTTGGCTGAAAAGAGGATTGTCTTATTAGATATTACCCACAGTACAATTATTCTAAATGAAATAATATAACGTGAAACGACTTGTTGAACAATGCGAAACGCTGAAATAAATATTTACCACTGTACTCACCACTGTATTCTTAAATAAAAGTTAGAAAGCCTCAGCGAAGGCCTGTCATTTCTGAGAAAAAAACTGTGCTGTGTACGAGTCAGTACGAGTGCTGTGTATATTTGGTACAATAGAAATTTACTTCGTTTCTGACATCTGCCACATTAGTACGAACTACCCTCACCGACGATGCTGCCCTGTAAAACGACATTCGCCAATCACATCAGTACGACGCGACGGTGCTGCCCTCTTAAAAAAGGCAGATTCAGGGTCTAATTGCCGGAATTTTGCCGTCAGCCTGCCCACGGAATTGCCCTGCGCATACTGACGGCAGAAATAGTCACTAATGCGCGCATTACATCCCTGGCAGAAATCGAGCAAATCCTTCCTTGAGTAGCTCGAAGCGTAGCTTTGACCGTATTCTGCCAATTCTATGCCCTAAGCTGGATCTGCTCGAGACAGGCCTGGTTATCAGGGTATATCTTTTACCGAAATTTTGAAATCGCATGGTGGAAGTAATCGTTGTTCGATATCAATTAAAACTATATATTTAATGAATAATAATTCGAAAACTGGTCAAGTAAGAAATTTTGAACGATGTGTTTTACGATCGAGTAATTTGTGACGGACTGATTTAGTATTGTTTTCTTCTTTTTTTTTTATTTAATAACAATAATTTACACGGTCGATTCCGACAATAGTTTACGATCAATTATTTATCTCGCTAGAAAATCCTCGATTAATATCATGCGTGCAGAAAATGTAAAAATGATTTTCTATTTAGTAATTGCTTTTTCTTTTTGTTTTCAACAACGTTGACAAAATACAGATTCGTGACATTTTATTTCAATTATTTTGATACATTATTCCCTGCAATGAAGTATCCTCTAACTTTTTTACTAACATTTCTTTGTTTCGACTAACATTTCGCTGATCAAAGTCGTCCGAATAAAAATACATTTTGTTAAAAAACAACGAAATGATTATGTTTCGCCTCACGGCTGATGTTAATCCCATTCTTGACGAATGTAAGCACACGTATCTCGCGATCTCTGCATCACGTATTTGTAAAACTGTCGTAACAAAAACGTATTGTCCAGCAATATAAACAAGACCAATATACTTAAAGAAGAAAAGACAAACTTTCGCAAGACGAAAAATTGACTTCCAAACACGTCCGGTCAAACGAAAATTTTTTAATATATTATGCTCTCATTTTGTTATTGCAGTTCAAAGGTGTTTAATCTCGTATCTCGTTTCTTCTTTGTCTTGTAATTATTAAACAGTGTATACTAAATTTGAGCCACAAGAATGTTAAAATACACATTTGGTTTTTCATACCACTGCGATTCATTTGGATACGCCGCTGCTCTCGGAGCGGAGTAGCCTCAACGAAAGAACAATCTCATCGGTTTAATCGCGTCGCATAACACTTGAATACTGAACTATGAACTGACTGAGATGGTTACTTTGGTAATACGGTAGAAGTTATTTAAGTAAAAACGTTTCTGATGTTGGTTTCGTAGTCATGTGATATTTTCCTTTATACTTTCGCTTATCACAATGGGTTGGTAAGTGTGTTTCAGGAGTACCTTCGGTTTGTAAGTAAAAGCCTAGATGAACAGAATATAATACAACGTGTTCAAAAATGTTTTAGAAGTGACGAGAGGCGTATTCGAGAAGTGATCCAATGAAAATGTTGTACGGTGCTTAAAGGCCAGCTAAGATAATTCTGGGATCTTCCACGGCGTCTTTGATCTTCCTCAAAAACAGTACAGCTTCGCGTCCATCGATCAATCGGTGGTCATACGTCAAAGCTACGTACATCATTGGACGAATTTTGATCTAGAAAGTAACCCGGTATTAACGACAACAGTTGTTCAATGAAAAAGAACCGATTTGAAAAGTATGAAATTATTAATTACCTCGCCCTTCACTGCAACGGGTCTGTCGAAGACACCGTGCATTCCAAGAATCGCACTTTGTGGTGGATTAATAATAGGCATTCCCATGAGAGAACCGAAAACACCTCCATTACTTATTGTGAACGTTCCGCCATCCATGTCCTCCACCGATATTTTACCTTTCCTTGCCTTATCGCCAATGGCTGCCAGAGCGATTTCAATCTCGGCAAAGTTTTTGCTGTCTACGCTACGAAGCACCGGTACGACGAGACCTTTCGGCGTTGCAACCGCAACACTGATGTCGACGTAGTCTCTATAAACTATTTCAGTGCCGTCTATCACAGCATTCACTACCGGTTGATCTTTCAAAGCATAGGCACTTGCTGCAATAAATGGACTCATAAATCCAAGCTTCAAACCGTATTTTTTGGTGAAGGCTTCTTGATTCGTTTTACGGAATTCCATGAGTCGACTGTAAAGACAATATACATCGATTAGATAATAGGAACAACAGAGAGCAAAATAAATCACAACGGTAGATGTGCGAGAACGCGAAAATGTCCGTCCGGTCGAGAATTTTATTCTCGGACACCCGGCATCGTCAGGTTCTCGGACACCTCTACTCGCAACAATTATAATACAACCTCATATCGATCTCGTTAAACGTCGTTAACATAGCGTTTGTATTTTGAGCTTCTTTTAATCGTTCTGCAATACGCAGTCGCATTCTATTCATTTTCACACGCTGCTCTGTCCTTGTGCCAGTTATTTCCCGTGTGTAATCAGCAGGTGGTAATTGAACTTTGGCACCTTCCAGAGACTGAAGAAGATTGCGAATTTTTATAAAGTCAAGAATAAAATAATGGTTGATTTTTATACTCGATTATACGAGGCGTATCCGGTTTACCTGTGCATGTTTAATCGCAGCGACCGGCATTGAGGCTGCAGGTGCTTGCGGTGGAGGAGGTTTGGCAGCTGGAGGTGGTGGTGGTGGTGGCGGTGGCGGTGGTGGAGCAGCTCCTACGGATGGAGGAGGAGGTGGAGGAGGAGGCGGAGGTGGAGCTGCTGCGGCAGTAGGCTTTGGAGCTTCTGCTGCTGGTGCAGCTCCACCGGAAGCACCAATGTCGATGGTACATAATTTCTGGCCAGGCTTTACAGTGTCACCATCTTTGGAAAATATTTCTTTAATTACACCCCCACCAGGTGACGGTACAGGAACTGAGGTCTACAAAAGAATGATCGTATTACTTATAACGCTGAACGTGTTTGTTTCTTACCGCTAAATGTTTAATTAATAAAACCCCAACTAGAGGTTTTGAAACAAGACAAAACACCGTTTGAATTGTGGCATGGTAAAAAAGTATTCGAGAGCTTTTGGTAAAGAATTTTACCTTATCCGTTTCAATTTCACACAGAACATCGTCTTCTTTCACTTGGTCGCCAACTTTCTTTTCCCATCTGACATCTCCCTCGCTTACACTTTCCGCGAATGCTGGTACCACAACTTCCTTTATTTCCCCTGTCGCGATCGAACAGAATATTATTATGGCATGATGCTATTTATAGTTTAGTTTCTAAATGCTCCTAGAAACGCCAACTTACATAACGAAGCTGTCGAATGAACATGTCTCGCCCGGTCTGTCCAACATTGTAATTTCTTATATTTTGTACACCTGAATAGTTGACCGTGAAATCAAAATAAAGTTATGTTTTCCGATGTTCTTTAAAGAACCTGGTACATCTATGACACGGTTTCCTACTTACAATTGAGAATTCTTGTTGACCACATGTTCGGTGTGGATAAATAGTATGCGCCCTACAAAAATGATTTGATACAATTAGTAGTTTATGTTCATGGTTATCTCCAACGTTGCTATGCCTCTCTATAAAGACAATGTTTAGATTTTCAACATATCTCACCACGTTCCTTATCGTACTATCTTCGATAACACAATTAGTCTTACCTTGACTACTAAACGACCTCACAATCTGAAAAAGAAAAGAACAAAACGATTTATGTTTTAACCGCAATCCAACCGGACTAATTTACGACTAGAATACAACATAAATCAAATATCCAAGATATCACATAGTACATTCGCGATGTGTTTCCAGTTTAATGGCTCGATGGTGCGGTGCGCGAGAAGCGAGAAACATGACTGAAAAGCGATCGACCGTTAATCAGTTGACGTTACTTGGTTATTTATACGATTCGACTTGTCCCCGTCGACTGCGAGCTATTAATCATTTTTTTCATTGACAGATCGTACGGATGGACCAAGACGAGGAAACGATAACTGTTCGAATGTAAATGTATTATGTAATCGATGCGACAGGTAAGGGTAGTATTGCAACAACTTTGTTGGCAAATTCTATCTGAGAAGGGCGTTCGGTGCTTCTTACCTAATGTACGTGTCACAGATGTTTTAAGATTAATAGGGAACGATATTTAACGATTAGAAGAAATCAACTTACCTTCGTTCGCGATATACTAATTCGTGTTATTGCACGAGGCACAAGCCGCGAACAGTTGGACAGCATCGCGGCCATCCTCAGGCGGAAAATTCTATTCAGGTGTTCGTTCACGACTCTCGTGACGGTGAGGAACAGTGAGGAAGCAGCGCAGGGCTGTGCGCTCTGCGGTGGGGCTGCAATCTACACTGCCGAACACAATTATTACCTTCCCCCACCTTTACATGCCGAAAACATCGCGAAAATCCTTACAATTGGATTGCGGCGCGCGAATCACAGACCGTTCTCGCTAAAGTCAAACGGTCGGAAATAAATAATAAATAATAATAATATACTATTTCAAATAATAAATACTATAGTTGTATATACGTGCACTTTTGAAAGTAAATAAATAAATTTCTTTTATAAAAACGTACACTTTTGTTGTTTATAAATTTTCAAGAGTCAAATAGCAAAAAAGGGCTCTGTACGAAGATGCGGAACAATACAGAGAATATTTCAACACAAAAATTATCAAAAAATATTGCTTCTTCGCTTCACGAAGTTGTAAGTTCATCGAAAAATCAAGCTGCTTCGTATATTCTTTCTCTTTTTTATTATTTCTGGAAATATTAATGTACAGGGTGTATACCCAGACAGCACACCGGCTCGATTCGTGTCTGGATTCTGTGCGCGCATTGGCCCGGATATAGCCAGGCATGTGCTCGAGCACAGGGCCTGCCGGCCGTGCCAGAATTCAGCCTGTTTTTGAGAGGGCAGCACGGTCGCAAGGGTGCGGGATTTGCGTTCTCATTTCGTGATAATACAAACACGGATTTTTTCAGTAGTCAAAAACGCCAGATAAAAGATCAATCTAGGCAGCAAACGCCCTTAAAAGTCTTATTTAAGACAGATTTAATAACAGTAAAGTGGGTTTTGTTTCCTGCTAAAGATGGTGTAGGTTCTGTTTCATGCTAAAGATGATGTAGGAGCTGTTCCAGGCTAAACATGATGTGGAGAGAGAAGATGTCGCGAGAAAAGTTGGGCTCAATCGAAGCACTGATTGGCCACATTAGTGTGACCGTGCTGCCCTCTCAAAAACAGGCTGAATTCTGGCACGGCCGGCAGGCCCTGTGCTGGAGCATATGCCTGCCCAGCTAACCAGGCGTGCCTTGAGCCAAGCCGGCCTAGGGCAGAGATCGGCAAATCATTGTCCAATTTACGCTCGGAGCTGCTCAAGGCCGGATTGGCTGAATTTTGGACGACCTCCTGTGCGCGCATATGCCGCGCTAGTGTCGTCCGTAGGACCAGGGTTTGGACATCGGCATGAGGTCGGCATGAGGTCGGCCGCTGGACGCTGAATCTGCCTTTGTGGCAGCACCGTCGCACTGATGTGGCGCATGCCAAATATCGTTTTACAGGGCAACACAATAACAAATATGAGAACTAAATCAAATTTGTATGGGTATTTCGAATTGTCGAGAATGAATGTGAATACAAGGGACAAGTGCTGTATATTTGGTACGATAAAAATTTACTTCGCCGACATCTGTCACATTAGTGCGACCTACCCTCGCTGACAGTGCTGCCCTGTAAAACGATATTTGCCAGCCACATCGGTACGACGGTGCTGCCATTCGGCATACACCACATCAGTGCGACGCAGTGATGCCATATGGAGCTCCAAACGGAGCTCCCGTACTCTCCTCCTTACCCCTTCCACTATTCCATTCCAGCACCGTGCGCAGGCGCACACTCCACGGTCCCCATCGCGCACGTGCAACGTTTCTCCCATTTGCTCCACTCATTCCTCGTCATCAGAGAGGGGGTACATCATTTCACCGTGACTCCCCGCATCTGGCATCACTGGTGCGACGGTGCTGCCACAAAGGCAGATTCAGCGTCCAGCGGCCGACCTCATGCCGACCTCATGCCGATGTCCAAACCCTGGTCCTACGGACGATACTAGAACGGCATATGCGCGCACAGGAGGTCGACCAAATTTGGATTTTTGGTTGGCTGGGTGGCGATATCCGGGCCAATGCGCGCACAGAATCCAGGCACGAATCAACCGGTTTGGGCCTCGAGCCGATCTGAGCCGATCCAAGCATTGTGTTAGCTTGTAAACCTGTAGGTCAGGGGCCTTGCAGGTTTGGTCAGGTGGTAGGCTCGGTCAGGCTGTGCTATCGGGGTAAGAAGTAAGAGTAAAGTCCCTGGTCGTAACAAAAAGTCCGTGCAAAAATGTCCTTGGTCTTGATTTTCAAGGTCACATTTCTTTTCGCTGCATACGTTGCAAATGAACTGTTCTCTTGAAAAAACGATTTAAAGTTTCCTATACTATTTTATTCGATATGTTTACAGGATGTTCCAGTATATGTATTTGCAGAAGAATGAAGACGTTGCGCAACAAATTGGAAACGTTAAAAAGCGCGGTAGCATTTGAAACGTGATGTGGTAGAAATCGAATTTCAAAATTAATTCGAATGTTGTTCAAAAGATTTTTTTTATCATACTACATATTATATGTGACTGAATGCTCTTATACGTTCAATTTTACAAGTTTGAACAGCAGAACAGAAACACGGTGAAGGATTACTTGTAGACGCATGCGCACTGAAAATGAATTACCGAAAAGACCGGGAGTTTCGCCTCTGTAAGGATCCATTGTAATGTTTAGCGCATGTGTTTGCTGTACACATATACATGTATATTATGTATACATATACGTGTATATACATACACTGAAATTTGCTTTTGGGGGTTCAGAAAGTGTACAAATTCATTCGCCGCGAATTTAGTTGAGAAAAGCGAGAGCGAAATTTGTTTATCAATCTCTGCACATTCTATGCAAACGAGATAAAACAAAAGATAGCACAAGTATAAAATGCGATTTATTTTGAATTACATTTCTGACGTTTATGTTAAATTCCGAGAAACAGAAGCTAAAGTCGATGATATAATTTTGATATGATATAATTTTCTATATCAGACAGATTCAGATGTTATTTAAACTATACGACACAGATATAATCGTTTCAATGAATGTGAATATATAATAGAGACTAATTTATCAATCGAATCGATGTAAGTGTCGAAGAAAGATTGTTGCCGTCCGAACCGAATTGAAATGTAACATAGCATATGTAACAGCTGACAGCGATGATCTTGTCACTGTAAGGTTACTTCTGGGACTATTCTTTAAGCAGATTACCAACTCGCGCCATACGATCGCGAAAATACAGATTTCATTTAAAAATAGACTGCCGATCAATTATTTTACACCTGATTCTACGGTAAATCGATCGGTTTAGTAAGGGATTCTATATGAACACTTTCGATCAAGGAATTAACTCAGAGTGAACGCTATGATCGAAAGTGTAACGAACGATCTCCACTAGGTTCATGAGTTCGTGACCAAGTTTAGGTTTTTAAACGTGTGAATAGCGAACATCTAATTGAATGGGAATCGAGTACGCTGCAGTGGTTGTGTATTGGAACGGATTTGTTATGAACGGAACACGCACGATACTGTTTGATCGTTAATTATCGTATGAAGATCGAGCCGTTCAGGAGACATTTTTTCGTAGAACTTGATCGTTTGACAGCAAACTGTGCGTTGTTTATCGAGGTTGACGAGATCTATTGTGCAACATGGCGATTATATTTGAATGATAAGTGCACGTCGTTTTGTTATTATTTCACTCGTATCAGAAAGATCACATATATTCGTATAGGATAGAATGCGAATTCTATATACACACTGACCGTGATACATGTCGTTGCGTGTGAAATTCCCAATAATCAAGTAATCTTGTCCGAAAAAAAGGTTAATTATATTATTTATATAAATTATAAATAGAGCATACATTACCACATTGATATTAATTCTCGCACGATAACAAAAAACGTTATATATACTCAACTGTAATTACTGGAATGGTTGTGGCCTTAGCTGTGAAAACTCTTTAGAATGTGCATTATCGCAGAGATCCAAACGTCTGGTAACAGGCTTTTTCTATGGGACAATCAGATCCTAACAGAATAAACTATGCGGCATGTGAACATTTGCACAAGCAAGTTAGTGCGTTTCAAGGATCTTATGACTGTTAAAAGAACTGTAGGCTCAAATGTGCTATAATAATTAGAGTATCATAATCGACAGTGTGATGAGCGCCAGTGGATTCAGAGGAAGAGGCTTTGGACCACGGGGTGCGCGTACAAAGGGTCCCTCTAACGGCTTTAGCGGACCCCGGTTTCCACATCCTACTTTTAATCACGCAAGGCCACCACTGCACAGATTATCCGGATCTGAGAAATGGACGGACAGTCCAAATTTTCCACCGTGGCAGCAGAACAAAAATTTTATCCCACGGCCACAGTTCCGGGGGAAACTACCGTTTCGGCCGAACGGTAGAGGTAGAGCGGTTAATGGCCGGGGAATAGTAAGGTTTTCTGGGCCTGGTAGACCACCAGGTCCTCAATTTTGCATGGGTTTCACGAGAAATTCTGCGCCCAGAGTACCAGTGCCTCTAGAAGAACAAATAGTTATAGAAGAAGATAAATCTGTGCAGCTGCCGCAGACTCCTCTGCTTGGATCTGAAGAAGAACGTCAGCAGAAGATCACAGAGACAGCCGACAAATTAAAGCAGAAATTATCTTCCATAACGGAGGAGGATCTCACCAACTTCTGGGAAGATGATTTGTCCTTTTTACCAAATAGTAATTCCGAGGATAGAATTGCCTTGAAGAAAGGAATTCCTGAACTCAGACATGGACCACCCGAGCTTGATTTAACGTTTACCGACTTCAGAGATATAGGGAGAGTGGGCTGTAATAATTCAAAGTTTGATAATGTCGACGACGATATTATAATTACCTTCGAAAGCGAGGATGCAAATAAAATTACAACTGAAAACAATGATACTACTATTATAAATGAAAATCAGGAGGATCCACTGAACATCTCAGAATTGGTGCACAGCAATGATAGTTTGAATCAATCGAGCGTATTGTTAGAAGACGACGGATGCCAGGAACAGATGTTCCACGAGTTATCTACCGCCGATTGTAATTTGGAGAGTTTACATTTGCAATGTGATAGTGTTTCGGAAGATTTACAGTCTTCTAATACAAGTACCGATGTGAATGTAACTTTAGATGAAAACGTGAGAAGGGTTGCATCGATACAACCCGTGAACGATCTGCCGAATGAAATTCCTTTAGTATTCAACGATATAGAAACGGTTCCCGAAGCGATTTTAAACGATCAGGATGCATTGCCAGCAGATTATTTGGAGAATCAGAGTACAATACAGGATGTGGTTAAGGATATAGTTGCTACGCAAGACACGTGCGTAGATACAAACAGAGATGATCATTCAAAAACAAATGCAAACCAGCAGGACAATGTACATACGAATGTATCTCAACAGGAAGTTTGTCAGACATCGGCGAACACACCCGATTCTACTCAAACCAATTCGACAACTCCACCATCTAACGAGGAAACTCCTGTAAATTCTATCTGTGATTCAAAATCTCCAACATGTTCGCCTTACGAGGATGTACAGAAATTGTGTAATCCGCCTGCTTTTCAGCCAAGATTATTCAACATACCACCGAGATTTGCGCCAAGAATTCCTCCTGGACCCAGATGCAGGTGGACGTTCCAACCGAATGGAAAAAATGTATTTTTCAGGGGACCACAAAGAGTACCGTTTCATGGGAATCGAATGCCTCTGCCGAGACACATTGCGCCGTATAAACCACCTGACATGGGTCCGGTTACGTATGGTCCGTGCGCACCACCGCCATTTACACACAATGTACCTGTTTCAAGCCATGACTCTCAGCATCACACATTAGTGCCATTTTCTTCGAGTGATTTGCCTCCTGCATTCGACCCGAGCGAACCTCCGCCGAACATACGGTCGATATCAGTGACTGAATCATCTAATAGACAAGAGATAGCGCAGTCTAGGTCTCCCTTAAATTCGAGAAATCAAGTAACGAGTGTTCCTCCAACTAACATGGACATTATGCATCCACTACCATCTTTCGATCCTAGGGGGCCACCACCAGAATTCAATCCTCAGCAACCACCACCAAAGATTCACAAACGTGACGAGCTTCTGCAACCACCACCGATCTTTGATCCACGGCTCTCTTCGCAGGAACGCTCCAAGCTGATCGCACCGCAGAACCCTGCAGGATCCCACATAATGGGTATGAATTGTGGCTTTTACTATTCAGATAAATTCATTCTTTTGAAATTCTTATTCTAAAATACTTATTTAAGGTAGACTCTCGTTTCCAGAATTGCAAGAGTGCGGGATGCGTCTTCTCATTTCTTGATAATGCAAAGATGGGATCTTTCAGTAGTCAAAAGCGCTAGATAAAAGATTAATTTAGGCCACAATCGCCTTCAAAATGCCTATCTTTAAGTTTACAAGGCGTAATTTGCATTATCCGGCAGCATGTAGCTGTCACAGCTTTATGAGAATAGTTGTATACATGGGCAGCTGTATGCTTTCGAATAATGCAAAAAATGTTGCCGAATAATGCAAATTACGCCTTGTAAACGTAAAAATAAGAATTTTCAGTGCGATCGCGGTCTAGAAGAACCCCATCTTTGCAATCCTGGAAACGACTCTACCGCCTTAAATCCGGATTTCGAATTGTAACGAGTAATCCGAATACTCGAATTACACAAAATTTCAGATTTTAACGTGTGAATTCTGTTGCAGCAAATTTCTCGCAACCGCCGCCCTTTATGGCCAATCTACCAATGAACTTTCAACCCGTTCTACCGCAAACGAATAACGGGCAAGCGATGGTGCAGGACTTCGTATTGCCTCTACCACCGATGAACATCGCTGATGTTCCTCCACCTCCGTCGCAGCAGGCTTCGTTAGAGAAGAATTTCGTTAATCAGCCGGGCCTAAGTATGGACGATGGATTGGAGGACATGCAAGAAGCAATGGAGTTCGCGAAACAAATAATGAACATGTCCGAAAAAATGAAGGGCAATCAAGGCACGTCGTCAGTATTATCGGAAGCACAATGTACACAATCGGAAATTCCCGTACCGAAAGAGGATGTATCGTGTACTTCGTCGGCTACTCAATCATTTGTAAACAGCGCTAAGAAATGGAAGAAGAAAAAGAGTAAAACGAAGAAGGATAAACAGGCAACGAGTTGCGAGACGAAACAGGCTGAAAAACCAGAGGAAACTGAAACGTTAGACGAGAAACAGTGTGTAGAAAACAAAAGTACCGAGGACGCGCCGTTGACGAGCGATCAGATACGGCCGAAAGTGATATTTAATTTAAGCTCGAAAACGAAAGTGTTGCAGAAGCAGGAAGAGTGGCATAGACCTGCGAACATCTCTGACTCGAGAGAAGTACCTCAGCCGACTACGACACAAATATCCCATAAGGAAAGGAGGTCGTCGAAAAGATACACATCGGAACAGAAGAGAAACGATCAAATCAAGACTCATCAGAAGGAACACAGCTCTAAGGTGAATTTGATACGGTGCGCGGACATTGCGAAGACTCCTATCCCTGAAACATTAAACGACTCGTACAATAAGGATCACAACACAGACTCGGAGAAACCTAATGCACAATCGTTGGCGGTAACGATACCGAATAATATTAGCGCACAGAAGAGTCAAAAGTCAAAGAAGGAGAACAGAAAATCGGAAGCTCCCACTTCCGAGTCGTCGTGGAAGAACCGAGTAATCAGCCGGTTCTTGAAGATGAGCAAGAACGATATATGCAATATGGTTAACAACTCGAGCCTCCGGAAGTTCGACATTGCGATGAAACACCTGGTGAAGGAGCGAAGATCCTCGCTGTCCCTGAAAATGAGAAACACCGAGGACGAGAAGATGAAAGAGTACGACAGAGAAGAGTTTATGAACCAGTTGAACGCGATGCTGGACCCGAGTGCTGTAGTAGGCATCACGGACTTGCCCACAGAGTTCATCCACCATTTAAGCGAAGTTCTACAATTGGACCCGATGCCGTCCGAGCTCGAGTTATCCGAGCAACCGAAGACGAACGTTGACGAAGTTAAAACCGCAATCGAGAACGATAATCCGAGGATATGTAGCTCCGAGTGTTTCGACGAGGAGGAGAGTATAAATGTTCAACCATTGGATTATCAAGAGCTGCACGTGGACTCATACTTGGAACAAGCGGAAGACAATGAACCTTTACACTGTTCCTTGAATACAGAACTGGCTGGGAACCTTTCGCGAGAAGACACCAGCTCGTCGAAGAAGTCGCTTCTGAACAAATCGAATCCCGAGGTAGAAGCTTTGTACAAAAGGCAGCAGCCGTTGTTCAACGAGGCTGATCTGGACGACATCTTGTATCAAGTGACCGAGAGGACGAGAAGCTTGCCGAACGTGACTTCGAGAATATACACGGAGGTGCAGAAAGTTCCTTTTCAGCCGGTGGCGGAGACCTTCGAGCGCAACACGTTCGCACAGATCTCGAACGCAACTGCGGCTGACCTCGACGACATATTCTCGGCAGGAATCGCGAGAGCGAAGTCGTTGAGCAAAACCTCGGAATTAGACATCTCGAGAGCGCGGAAATCGAGCTCCGAGGATCGAAATACATTTAGAAGCGAGCGATACGAGAGATGGAGCCGAAAGGAGCGAGAGGATCCGGACTCGTTCAGGAATCTGACCAAGGAAGAATGGGAAGCTAAGTATGGGACGATGAACGTTTCTGCGGTATCGGATAACATGTGGAGGGATACGTTCAGCAGTGCTGAAAACTTGTCGAGGAGTAGCAAAAGCAACCAAAGGTATTGTTCATCGGACTCGCCTATGAGGAATTTGAGCATCAGTCCTTTGGCGCACGAGCTGTCTGCACATAATCAGGAGAGGTACGAGGACCGTTATAGCGAGATAGAGGAGCCAAGGACGTTGGAACAATCGGAGAGCAGCAACGATCACAGCACGAGCAGTTCGAGCGAAACCGACGAGGAGACCGTCTCTCACAACGTGACGAAACTGTTGAAGGTGATCAAGGAGAAGGAGAAGATCGCAAAGAAGAGGACGCTGAACGAGACCATCAGAGACGAAGTGACCGCCGAGATCGAGAAGAAGCGGAAGGAGAAGTGCAAGAACAAGGAGCGAAAGTTGCGGAAACGTGAAAAACGGAAAAGTAGCAAACGAGAGAAGCGGAAGCGGGACAAGAAAAGGAAGAGAAAGCGGAATTCGCATTCGAACACGTCGAGGTCTAGCGAGTGCTCCGAAGAATACCGGTTGTTGACGGAGGAAGAAATTAAGAAAGAGGTGATCGTTAAGGAGGAGCCGTTGAGCACGTTCGAGGACAGCATTTCTGAAGAATTAAATAACGAGTGTAACAATAGTCATGTTGAACCTGCTGCCGGTAATAAAACGGTGGAGACGAGTTTGTGGGTCGAATCGCAGTGTTCGCAGGCTGAGAAGCAACAAATTCCAACGATCGCTTGCGACAAGGTATCGTTACAGCCGAAGAAGATGCCAACGATCATATCTATGACCATGCAACCAAAGACTAAGGCGCAACTGAAGCAAATGCCGTCCCCCATTCAATCCGAACAAAACCAAATTGTAGAGAAACCAGAAGAAACAAAAAGAACTGTTAGTACTAGTAGTTATACTGATAGTAATAGTGAGAAGGCGAATGAGAACATTGAGGAAGCTATAGCTAGCGAAGTAACCGAAACTAACGACGAGCGTACGGAGATTCCTCCTTGTACAAACGATGCTGTACCTCAAACTAGTGCACCTTTGAACATTGTAGAACAGTCGTGCACAGAAGCTGTTAGCAACGTTAATACTGCTAACGTTCCTGGTAACTGTACGCATCCTGTTGCAGAAACGCATACGGCTAATCAGCCCACCGAACAGAAAGCAACGAGTACCGGTTCAAACGAGACTAGAAGCGGATACAAGAAGATAGATATCAAGGTATACAAGGAGCGTGCTCTACAGAGGCGTTTGCAAGAGGAAGCTAAACTGAAAGAGAAATGTGGAAGTCCTGTTCCTGCGTCTCAAGAGTCGCCGCAGCCTGCATTGCCAACAAACAAGATCGAAAGCGAAACTGACGAAGCAGAAAAGGAAGCGAAATCGATAGAGGCTGGAAACAATGTTCCTCTGAAGGACCCACGGTTAACCAAGGCAAGGTCGAGTCAATCGGTAAGTCCTTGCGTATCTTCTCAAAAAGAGGTTAGGAAGAAAGCTAATTTCGAGGAAGACCATCAGTATATAGATACTTTTCAAAAGAATAAAGAACTGTTCGCTTCCGCCCAGTCGAAGAATGAATCTCCGAAGACTAGGGTAAAGATAAAGAGTATTACTCGATTGAATTCGAAATTGAATATTGTGAAAGATTCTCTTCGGGCAAGGAACTGCAAAAACGATGATAAACCATCCCCGCAAGAGAGAGCTAAGCTGGAATCAGATAATCTGAAAGTAAAAGTTGGATTTAAAGGAGAATCGGACGAGAAGAAATCGAAGAAATTGACCACGGCCGAGCGTAATAAGTTTAAAAACATCCGTTCGGAAGGAAGCAAAGAGTTGAAACTGAAGAAGGAGAAGAAATTGACGAAGAAGAAATCAGCGAAATCAAAGTCCTCGACGAGAGAGAAAGACTCGAAACATCCACAGAAAGCTGAAGAGCTACAAAAATCGATGACTGTAAACGCGAACAACGCTGTTCAAGCCGAAGCGGAGAAGATAAATAGTACCGACACCTCTGAATCGCTGCAAAGCAGAGAATCGACAACGTCCAGTAGTACATTCGCGATTAATAAAGAAGAAGTCAGCACTGATTTCACAATAGAAGAAGGCAACGACAATCTTCTGGATAACAATAAAGACGTGGTAGATATAGTTAATCCTACAGATTCAGTTAGCAAAGAAATTACGCAGCAAGTGCACGTGGAGCAAGTAGATGAAGAAGGTAAAGAGGTCGAAAATAGTCAGAGTTCGTTAATCTCGGAAATCGAACAAAGTAGCGAGAAAACTTCGGAAGCAAATGCGATACAATGTGAATCGAATGAAGAATTGGAGAGAGAGGATGTTGTTGAAGCAGCAGCAGCGATAGCTGAAAATGTGTTATTGGCTGAGCATCGTCACGATCAACAATCACAACCGTTGGATGAAGATAAATGCTTAAATAATGAAGATGATTTAAAAAACGCTGAGAACAACAGTGAAAATTTGGAGACTGAAGCAAAGGATGGTAGTCGGGATGAGAGCGAACCGATTATTCAGGCAGTGGAAGATGTGCGGTTATTAAAGAGTTGCGTTCAAGCTGAAGCAGATGAATTAAAATCTCCTGATAGCTCCGGTAGTCCCTTCAAAGGTTTTTTTCTGGAGTCTATTGAAGACGATATTCCACAAGAATCTGCAATGTGCGAAATACAAATAATGATTGGAGAAGAGAAGGAAAGTGTAACGCAGAACTGTACGGAGTGGATGGAAGCCGGTACGGAAGATCAACCGAATGGAAAAGACGATAATTTCGAAACCGTCGAGGAAGCAAAGGATTCCAATGGAGTAATGTCAACCCGATCATCGATAGAAGAGCCGCCAGGTACTGTCAATGTTAACATCGTTAGCGAAACGGTCTCTGATCATTTAAATGTTGTAGATTCTGTAACAGACGATATGAAAAATTTGAGATCGGAAGACGAGGTTACGGTAAAGGGACCTGAAACCGATGTTACAGACACGCAGCATTCTAATTTCTCGCCTATTCGTGATTTAGTTAGTCGCGATTCGTTCGACGAAGATGGGGAACCGTTTATCGTATTGGACGAGTACATAGACGACACAGAAGGTAGATCCCTTGAGAAACTGAATCATTTCGACATAGATCTGGAAGAGTGTATTGCCAGGGATACGGACACGTTTGTCAGTGCGCCTAAGCAGTGTGAACAAGATCTGAACCTAACCCAGACCTTCGACTCGATAGACTTCAAAGAACTGTCGGTGGACGTTGATAAAAATAACGAGACGTCAGCCGAGGCAAAGAAGAAAATTGAAATCAATTTAAACGTAACCACGTCGGAGAGTAACGAGAAAGATCGCGTGGGTACAGATGTTTCTTCTGGTTTAAGCGTGTCATCAGAGAAATCGAAATTAGAAGTTCCAATAGATATAGAAGATCTAACATGCTCGCAAAAAGATGCCACTGATGCTCACGATATTCCTCGGCAATCTCCGACTCAGGAACTAGCGTGCGTAGAAGCGGAAAAGACAGAACACAATTCTGAATCCTCTACGAGTTCCAAAGAGTCAGGAAAGTTAAGCGTTCCGGCGAGATCTGTCTCAGCGACGAAGGAAATCTCATCCGAAGGAGAACCGTCCGAGTTCAATAAAAAGCATACCGGAGGTAAGATAGTTTCAATTTCTTCCGATGCTCCGGAGATATTTGTTAATCGGGATGTGCAATTAGAACAAAAGAAACAACAGCAGGAGGTACGCGAGACGTTTCAGACGAGGGACACGAGCAAAACGAATCAGGAAGAGGAGAACAAAGTGTTGCACAAAGTGAAAGACAAGCCTAAGATGAAGTCGAAGCATCCGAAGAAACGCAACGTTTCGAAAAATCAGATCAAAAAAGCTGTGGCGGCTGATACGGTGAAGCCTGTGTATCCAAGCACGAAGGAAGCGATTATGGCCAGAATGATAGAGATCGACGTTGAGATTCACAAGTTGATGACCGAGAAAATGACTTTGTACCAAAAGCTTACGAGCGACGCTCTGCCGACGGACAGTGATTTCGAACAGAACGACACCGTGCACGAGCATAAGGACACCGAGACATCGTTGGTCAGACCTCGAACTCCATCCGCGCTGATGTCACAGTTAATTCAGAACATAGAAACTAAACCTGTAGCCAATCAATGTGCCAAAACGACTGTGGAGACTGTGCTATTGAAAGACAGCACGGCGAGTTCTGTTAGGCTTGGTAAGTCGAAGACATCGAGATGCGAGCAACATTCTGAGAAGAAGGCCAACACCGTTAGCACCTGTAGCTCGGAGAATGAAGAAGCTGTGCATCGCACTGGAGACATTAAATCTCCGCTTTCTAAGAGAAGAAGGAAACAAAAAGGGTCTGAGAGAGCGGTGAAATGGGACAACAAGCCTGAATGTATTAAAGATACACCGCACGTCGACGTCGAAGACAAGCACACCAGCAACGCAATAAAACCGATATTGAAGAAGGTCGGTTCGAGCGAAGTCAAACCTCGAGAAGATTGCGACGACGCGTCTGCCGATAAGTTGTGTACACCCGATGTCGAGGAAAACGAGAAAGCTGTCGAGCAAACAGAATCTCGAGATGCCGCCGAAGAGTTTGACAAGACGAAATCGACGGAACAGTCTGATAACAAGCTGTTGGTAAACGATGCGGACGGTCTGAGTTCTATTCTAAAAATGCAAGAGACTAGGACACCGGAGAGATCGTCCATATACTCGGACGACAGCACCTGGGACTCGCTTGTTCAGGTAGCGAGCGATGACCAAAGAAAGCTTACCACTGGTCTCGCGCTTCTGGAGGAGACTTACAAGAAAGAGATGGCGAAGACGCGGAGGATAAAGACTGAAACGCGGAAGAAAAAGAAGACAGAAACGCGGGGGTTGTCGCAGGCTCCCTTGACCCCTGAAGAAGAGGAGCTACCGTTATCTACGTTGTACACTAACAAGCTACACGCGACGAAGATACTGAACTTCGTTGATGAGGAAGAGGAGAAAGGAAGCGACGACCAACAAGTTTGGAAAAACGTGGTCGAGGTGATAAACGCTGTAGCAGAGAACAGATTGGAAGATCTTTACACGGGAACACCGGTGGAACAGCTGGGTAAAAATAGTCAGATTAATGTACCTGAGGCGGATGATACGTCAACGAGCAAAGAACAAGTTAGTGGTCGAAAGCCAAGCCCGGAACCGAAGCTGTTGGCGGAAGAGACGAAAGAGATAGTAGTTTCTGTTCCGTTAACTAGTATCGAAGACACTTGCACTCAACACTCTAGTATATCTTCCGACGACAAGGTCAACGTGTATAACAATGAACAGTTACCGCCATCGCTAAATAAGATTCTACCAAATAGCGAGAAACAAGCGGACAGAAATTTCATCGATACAGAAACGCGAGAGATTGCGTTCGAGACACCGACGATCATCGAGAGGGACACGGAGCTTGTACAGCAAACCGCGGAGAATTTAGTCATTAGCCAGATCGCTTCGGTAGAGCCAGGTGCTAACGATGTAGACGATAATCAAGCTATTTTAAATACTTCTGAAGCTAATGTAAATACCGAGAACACGGAGGAGACGAACGCGGAGAAAAATGGTAAAGAGAAGGCCGTTGACATCGATAGGACGATGTCTGTAAATCCCGAAGAAACGATAGCGATACCTGACGCATCCAATAGAAACGAAGACAACACAACTGAGGCTAACGATGGCATTTTTATGACTAAGGACTCCAGCTATGAACCAGAACACGTGAACGAGGAATGGTCCAAGGACTCCTCGGCGAACCAGGAAACTCGATGCGAGAAGGAGTACGGGGTCGATGAACCCGAGAGATCGAGCGATCACTTTATAAGCTTGAAGGATCACAAAGCGTTGAAGAAAAGAAGAGAGTCCGAACGGTCGAACAAATCCTCCAGCGAGGAGAACAACAACCGCAATAGAACGCCCATTCCTGTTTTCGTGGACACTGCGGAAGCGTGTAAGAGCGACGAAGCGTCGAGCAAGAAGCCTAAACGCAAGAGAGGAAGCAGCAGAACCCCTCTGAGGAGGAGTTCGCGATACACGGAAGAGGTGACGAAGCGGATGAAGTTAGAGACCGATGGGATACAATCCTCGGAGCAGGAATCTCTGGAGAAGAACATTCACATTCAATTCCCAAGCGTTTCGCCCACGTCGTCCTCGTACGACGACGACACTGAAAGCATATCGTCGAACGGCAAGAGGAGTCGTAGTCAGAAAACCAATGTGAACAGGAAACGCGGCACGCAGTCGGAACTTGAGGTTCTATCGAGCTCTACCTCGCCCACGAATGAGGATTTCAAAGATATCAAACGATGCAAGCACACGATGCCAGAGATGATGAATTGCAAGGTGAGATTGGTGGATAGCAAGCATACGATCCTGAAGCCAAACGTGGATCCCAATGTGTTGCGGAAGTATGGGATTTCGACGATCAATTCGGTCGCGCAATCTGCTCCCGAAAACCTGGACCAACCCTGCTCGATTCCGGAGTTGATGTCCAAAGACTCGAGACAGGGTTCGAAGTTGATCAGAAAGGCGGATGATGCAACGAGATTTATTAATCGTCTGGTCAGCTTGGACAAAGCATGTAGAGGACCGAAATCCATGAAAGCGAATCTCTTTGCAAACGACAAGGAAGTCACTGCAACGAGCTTAACCGATGATCCTAATGTTGAGGTCGCGTCGAAGGAGCAGGTCCATGTGAATATTTCTCAGGAAAATCGTGACAAGCCGGACATCGAAATTGTAGAGGAGAAGACGATAGTTACCAAGAACCAGCATCAGAATGATTCCGGGTCAATGTTGACTGTGATAGACACAAAGGACGATAAGGATATACCGAGGACGCAATATACGGTCCACAAAGGTCCTATTTTAGATATTAAGGTAAAGGGCCGACGGTGTCGTCGTAGAAGAAAAGGACGTTAATGCAGTGCATGACTGTTCTTGATCTATTTAAAAAAATTTTTTTTTGTTTTCTTTCGTTCAAACGAATTTTTCAAGACATCGGTGATTTTAACTTTATTACCAGTAACGTTAGTAATATAACACGCATACGTATTTTGATGTGAAAAAGACATATTGTGTACTAAAATCATTTTTTAGAACCTTTTTTTTTAATATTTTTTTACTGTCAGGATTATACTCCATGTGGAATGGTTTTTTTTTTATTTACTGCAAGTGTACAAATACATAGGAGTAGTATTAATAAAACCACCAAAGTTTCTAGTTTCGAAGCTTCTCACTTATTATTCTCCTTCACCTCGGCTTCAATTTATAAGTGTCTCCGGATTCCTCAGTACAGCTTTTTATTGTTTTTATTCTTTTTTTTGTTGTTGTTCCGTTTGTTAATACCGCGCACACACAACTCGAATACACGAGAAACGATAATTTTGTACATCGGTGGGCTTGAAGTTTTCGACGTTTCGCTATAGATTAATTATAGATACTAAATGTCTTTTAGGTATTCGAGAATTCGTTTCTAGCTGCGAGCGAAGACGGCAGAATATATAGATACAGCCAAGCTTCGAATGGAATATTAAATATCTATAAAGGCCATAAAGCAGCTGTAACTTGTTTGTACGTGTATAATCCGAATAGTACGGACGTTAACAAAGAGTGGATGTTCTCCGGTTCGTTGGATGGAACTTTGAGATGTTACAATATAACGGTAAGTAACATCTATACGTGTTATTCAGTGGACTGCGGATGTTTGTGCAAGATCAAAATTTTCTACAAAATAGAAACCAAGTAGAAAATACTTCTTTCTTTCGATAATCTTGAATAAACTGAATGCACCTATTATATTTTTCTGATAAATCCATAAAATCCGCAGTCTAGTTATCTGATATGTCATCGCGTAATGCTATTATTATATATCACAAATGAAATTTTATTAGACTGGAGTTCAATTGAGAGATACTGCGGACATAGGTAGTCCGATACAATGCATGGACGAGGCATGGGGGATAATTTTCATAGGTACTAAGTCCGGCCACGTGTCTCGTTATCATATAAAGGTTTGTTGAAACATGTTCAAGCTGCTATGCGAATATCCGTACAGAAAAATTTTAAACAGTAAAAGCTGCTTTCATAACATGCATTTCGCTGCTTCATTTATAGATTCGTTTATAAAAGTGTTATTCTGATTTAAAGCATGTACCATCAATTACAGTAAAAGCATGTGATCGATACATTATAAAAGAAAATATTATTATTATTATTTCAGTCAGGTGTTATAAAAGGAAATAGCATACAATTCTCGGATAAGTCTGTATTAGCTTTAAAAGCAACCAACGAGGGTCCACGAAGAGTTCTTATTGTAGCATCTCGTAGTCAACCGATAACGATACGTGATGCACAGAACGGCCTATTTCTTCGCACTATTTGTGGTCAGAAAAGTCACACGGTGTACAGTTTGATGCGTGATCATAATCTAATTTATTGTGGCACCAGTACCACGTCCATACTTGTCTTTGATTTCACGGTTTGTAATGAAACATTATCGAATCATTTTTATACGACGTCACAGTGTAAACAGTATTCTTCATTGATGCTTCTGTGTTGTAGAACGGCGAACAGATTACGCAGTACGATGCTGGAGTCGGAATCGTATGTATGCGACTGTATAAACAATTATTATTTGCCGGATGTTACGACGGAAATATTTATATATTTGACACAAAGGTCAGTTCTGGTTTAGAATCGATTCAAGGTGGTTGTGTCTTGTAGAAAAGCATGTTTTTGTTAAGCATAATATTTTCAAGGATCTATACCTAAGAAATTGCAGTATAAAATCGGTTTTTCGACTCGTTTACACGAGACTGCCCCCCTTAGAGAGCTGATAGTAACGACTAGACTACTGATTTTATGCACTTATAATAAAAATGGTAAGCTGCAATTTAACACTAGGTTTACGGAGCTCTAGAAATATCTATTTCACATTATTTTATAAACATAACAAGTATGTGTCATCCAAATTTTTGGCCATTTTTCCAATAATGTCACCAAACCTACCACTACCAGTCAAATGACCGGTTTTATATTTTTCATCTTTCAATCATTGAAATTATGAAATTGCTTACATGGGAATTGATTCGATAAATTTCTTTACCCAAGCACATATTGTAATAAAAATTGCATAAAATCTAAATAAAATAGAGCCTTGTCATTTTTGTAAGCTAAAACATTTTAATCGCTTTTAGCGGTCGGTAGGTTTAGTGATATATACCCAAATAAATAAATTTGGTAAATAATTCCTCGGGGAAGTATCTTTACAATTTTAATAATCGCAAATTAAAAATATTAGAACCGGTCATTTTGACGGGTCCCGTAAACCTAGTGTTAAAAGAGAGCGTCGATGTACTATTTGCAAGTTATTAAAATGCTCTAAGAAAGGAGAAACTTTTGATCCGGCTCCCGTTCTTTACAATTGATGCGGACAATTTTTATTTCACATATAAATTTGCGGTCCAGCAATAACGATGAATTGACAATACGAATCTCTTGCAGGATCATCGACTCGTATGCAGCATACCTGGACCTGGAAACATGCTTTTAAGTATGGAAGTCATAGACAATAAGGTATTGAAATAACTATTGTGGCTATATTTTTTTTTGCTTTGTCGTTTGTCGAAGCCACGCTTTGTTTAATAGATCATGAATGTATTCCAGATTATAGCTGGTAGCAAAGATAAACGTTTGCAATCATGGCAAATGTCACGTCAAGTACGAGCTTTACTATAAAGTTTAGAGTCTAAACATTGGAGAACCAGGCTTGAACTGATTATATCCTAGTCTAGTCGTACTCCTAAGAAAGATTAATGATTAACTTACGGAGTACATACTGCAATTGAACTTCTATCTAATGACTGTACAGAATTCAGAGGACATGATGTGTAATATATATAAATATATTAAATATTATATGTATATGCGTATATTATACGTAAAACAGATATGTGTATAGATACGCATATATAAATAGATTCTTATTTACGAAGAAAAAAAATGCACATATACAGTATAAATACATTTGTACAGAGAAATAGGTAAATTAAACTATTGGTATTGCGGAAAGATTATAATATTTACAGTACACTCAAGGATCGTGCTAGAGTCTTGTCTGTACAAAATAAAAAAAATGGTAGAGAGGTCTTTATTCCATTTTATCGACTCGCGCTACCGAGGGCAAACCTCCTGTGCCTTGTGCGCGTTGCAAAATATTTTTCAGTTGGAACTGTTTTTAATAAAAAGAAATGGAAAAAAGAAGGAAACACACGAACAACGTAAGCGCAACTTCAGAAAAAAGTGCACCCATCATCGTAAAGATGAACAAACAACTCTTGAACCTTTGCACTTATTCTTTCCTCTGTACTTGCATACATGTCAGACTGTGAATTACTATGTTGTTGTATTACTATATATGCATATTCTAAGTTTAGTAAACAATGTGAGGGTATTTGTCAGTAGTAAGTTATTAATTGTTTATAGCAAACTCGCAAATGGCTCAATTCCCATGGTTTGCTTCGATGAGTGCAAAGGATTAAAAACGATCGATTGCCAACTAATATAGAAACATTTTCTTTTTTTCACGCGAATAATATGATTCTTGATTTCATCGAGAGAAGTTTTATTTTTCCAAGTAGGGATTGTAACGAGTTCATAAATCTCACGGTTTCCTTTCTATTGTTTTCTTATTACAACCCATTGACTTCCTATTTGTTGATTTGTTCGTTTTTTTACATCATATACATATGTTAGATTTATATTTGTTGCTTCGAAATATTTAAGTAAATTATTTCTATTCCTGCAGAGTTCGAAATTAAGCGTTCCTTAAGTGGAGGATACTTCTCAATTGTTGACATTCTTTTTCTTCTTGATTTGTTAGTTTAAAGAAAAAGGAAGATGCGTTTCTACCGATGTTGTAAGGTGATTGCGATGAAATGTATATGTTCGGATAACAACGGTCTACATCTTTATTAAGTTGCGAGTAATTTTTCAAGAAAATATATCAGATGTAGAGAGATGAGAACATTGTGAGAGAATGATTCGATATTTTCCTGGGTGGTTCACTTCTAACATATACCATTGCATCCAATACACATTGTACTTATAAAATTATACAATCATTTACATTCGAACCAATGATCACACTACGTTGTAGTTTGCATAAGTTCATTGTGTATCTAGTATTTGTTACGTGTAACAATAAAACATTGTTCCCACATTTGTGACAAAGTTTAAAGCATTTATTCTTAGAAAAGGTATTTTCAATGTAAACTAGTGATAGCGATGTACATGATTTTTCAATTTTGTATATTAAATTGTACGAAAGTGTTACGAAAAGTTTTATAAAGAACCTACACCGTAAAATTGTTACGACCTTTGTTTTTCTTTTTTTTTTTATTATTAAAGAATTTACGAGAATCTTGTGGTTTTCTTTTCATTTTTCTCAATGAAAATTTATAGATTTTTTTTCATCGCGTCCGTTTCGAACGAAATAGAACGGACAAAACCGTGTGCATGTTCCTCCGAGAAATCTGTTAAATCAATAAGCCTTATATGCGTGCAGATTAAAGTATATATATATATATAGTCGATGTATAATGAAAGTGTTGAACAAATGAAATGCGTGAAGAATCTTTAAGAATATAAAGTATTTTTGAACGTAATAAACATTGCATTATGTGTCTATGCATTGGCCCTGCCAAATCTGGCAAAACCTTTCTAATGAAACGTTTACAAGGCGACGAAATGGACGATGCAACGCAGACTGTTAACACTAATGGCATAAATCTTTTCACAATAAAAAACAGCACTGGTGAGTTTGATATAATCGTGAAAGAAATCGGTGGTGCTATGGCTCCGATATGGAAGTATTATTTCGACAAGGTAAATGTTAATAGAAAAAAAAGAAAATCATTTCATATCGATTACGTATTTCGCGTGTCCTGATAACGAAGTCTGTCAACTTTTAGATACGAAAAATCATTTATGTGGTGGACACGAGCAATCTGTGTCAAATAAGTGCGGCAGGAGTGCTATTTTACTCTCTGTTAGTTGAGCCCAGACTGCGAAATATAAAAATCGCATTGACTCTCAACAAAATGGATCTCTCTTATCGTCAAATGCGCAACGAAGCCTTGTTAATGCTTCAATTTTCACGCTTGCAAAAAGAAGTAACGCAGGAACTCACCATATTCGAAACCAGCGGCATGACTGGTCAAGGTGTAGAAGAATTAAGAAACTGGTTGTTCGATCCGGCCACGCTGAAGGCGGCAATTAACGCGAACAAGTAAAATTCCCACGAGAATGATATCAGTTTCCTTTGATATATTATAATATATTCCTTACACTCAATCTTACAAACATACAAACGTTCTACGGATATATTTTCCTCTTTTTCTTTAAACTAATACCGTCCTTAAATAACTCGTTTACCGATCTTGTCTGTCGAATCATCGAGTTTGTTTACAACAAAAAGAATTGTCATTCAACGACTTGGATGTACAAACCTCGAACGCGCTCTCGCGGCGCTCCTCAAACGAGGGAAAGCAATTATGTTAACGCCTAAGAAAATTTCTTTTTCAATTTATTTCAAGTAAGTACTATTACGCGATTATTATTCAGTACCATAAAAAATACATTACATCCATATGAATCTGGAAATACTTGTAGAAGAACTAGATTGTAAATTTGTATAAAGAATGCACCCTTAATATATGTTTACAAACTTTTCCGAAACAACTTCCGTGTTCGCATATCGAAATTAACTGAAGCAAGTCATCATTGCTATGCAATATGAATTAGAGTACAAGAGCGCAGGTGTACGCGAATTAAAAAATCGTTTTTCACTGGAAAAGAAACGGGGAAACGCACCTTTGTTTCGCTTTCTTGTACTATCAGTGATAAATAGGTAATAGTATGTACTTTTTTTTCTTCTCATTTGTTTCTCAAATAATTACGAGCGTCCTTATCAACCTAGTTATCTATAAACTTCTCAAAATATAATAAACTATACAAATCGGAGAGATATAAATTGTTTTAATGTATTCTTGTCAGATCTTCTACTATTTTTACAAGGTCGTCTACCGACGCTTCTTTTTTCATACCGTTACCGTCGTCGATCTGTAAAAGTGAAAAAATCCAGTCAATCATACGGAATAATGTACATGTACATATACATATATACATATACTGTCCAAAAGTTTGGAATAACTTGCTGATTTTTGTAAAAATCGAATATATCAATAAATTTTGAAATGATCCATCGTTTAATATCAAATATTAACTAGTCGAATAATACTATATATCTTAACAGATTTCAACATTTTTTTATGTCCATAATGCTCTTGTATAGTTTATGAACCCAGTGTAAGACAATTTTCGAAATGTACTTTTCTAAAGGGACACTTCGACAACTTCTACAAGAAGCATGGAAAAATATCAAATTAGAAACATTTGAAAAACTAATTGCCACGATGCCCTGAATATGTCAGGCTGTTATTAAAAATAAAAGCGGTTTTTTAAATGAAAGATCAATTTGAAGAAAAATACGCGTTCCTCGATAAAAACAAAATAATACAAAATGTAAAACATACTGCTCGTAAGTATTTTGACAAGTTAATCTTCCTTAATAAACCTTCTGTTTCTCTGAATTTACGCCGTGATTCCAAACTTTAGCATGTAGTATATATATATAAAAAAAGGGACGTTATCTACCAAAAGCCCAATTGCAACTTCCGCCATTTTATCCGGACTCAAATCGAGAAAGCTTTCAATTAGATCTCCGTCTATGAAACCTTCGCATTGTTCGATCTTCAACTCGGTATTGAAACTTCTCCAAAAGTTGTGTTCTATTTTACCAACGCTCTTTATCACGCTGGTTAACCTGTCCTCGATATTTCGTAGGAATTCATAAAATGTGAACGGGATTTGCGTAACTAAACCAATCGCTCCGCTAACAGTTCCGAACAGCACACAACCCTGCGTGGGTGTGCTTGATTCTCCCAAATTTTGCATCACCAATGATCCGTGTCGGAAAACATTGACCATATCGCCTAAGTGGAATTGTCCAACCTCCTGCATTTGTTGTCTTTCGTCTTCCGAAGTCGCGGCGCTACAAAAAAATATCATTTACTTAGTGTAAAATACAAAGTCTACCGTACGCGTATTTGAATATTTACCTATCCTTTTGGCAAACGAACAGATTAAAACAATTCTCAGCTCCTAGGAAAGTGTCGTCGTCTAAAATTTCGATAGCTGTCATCCAGTTTGGATTATAATCCCTCGCTATCTCTTCGAAGCTGCCTTCCATAGTCTTATACTGCAGTAACGTAAAGGACCTCATTAGATCGCCGACCAAAACGAAGTCCCCTTTCGTTTTCAGATAGAGTGCAATGATATTATTGAAATGGCTGCATTCCAGCCTGAGCTCTTTCTCTGTTGTCCACTCGAATAGGCGAACGGTGCTGTTAATACTGGCTAGAAGTTTCCCATTGAACTCGACCAAGGAGTAACAGGAACCTTTGATTTCTTTTTCAGCGACTTGTATAAGTTTTCCGTCGTTCCAATGATATAAAAGTATTCTACCCATTTTGGGCTCGGTTTCATCCGGATTGATCAGCGCAGTTCCGACTACATAGTAGGACGTTGGATCCTCGCCCAATTTAGTCGATATCAACGACAACGCGTATTCGGTGGGCATTAACATGTGACCATGTAAAATCTCGAAGGTATGCTGATCTATGATAAGCAAATTATGTACTTCCATTTCCTGTCCGATTTCACCAGACGTGTATCCCGTAGGTTTAATATGCGACGCAATTAAACTACTGCTGGAAGTCGTTTCCGCGGACGTTGAAGCTGCTTGAGTGGATGCGGAGGGTCTTACGATGCACAGGCCGATGTTGTCTTGCACATCGACTCTCATCGTGATCACACCGAACGTTTGGGAGCTTTCTTGATAAGCGATACGTCTTGGTGATTCGCCAAGCGGAACCGTTCGGATGTGTAATTTCTGTATCTCGTCGATCGTTCCTATTGTCACGGTACTGTCGGTCGCTAAAGCTAAACTGTCTGGATATGATTCTGCGTTTAAAGAACACATGTGATTTACTTCCTTTAAGTTAACATTACTAAATACAAGCTTATGATTCGACGAATAAATTACGGTCGGTCTGTCCGAACATGCAAATACATTGGTGGTGGAGAGCGATCGGAAAGTTCGGAGAACTGTCGGCTGTGTGCCCAGGGTGACTTTCTTCTTGTCGGAAAGTATACCGTTTTGTTTATGTAAAGTAAAGTAATACATACTACCGTCTCCGAGCGCGCAAAGCAGATACGTGTTACCTTCGAAACAGGTCATTAGAATGGATCTCGGTATGATTTCACCTCCGAGTAATTCTTTATTGATCTCTTTTAGATCGGGCAAGGTTAATATGCGAACGGAAATGTCCGTCCATAATCCTACTGCGGCAATCTTCGCGTCGGTATTGCCGTCTAATGGGGATATATCTAAGCACGCCACCTCGTACTGCAATGTAGCAAACCCTTTCAGTACAATCTGTCCATCTGCAATTTCCATATAAAATAAGTCATTACCGGTCGCGCAGAGCACTTGCGTTCCGTTGCAAGCGACTACGCTAATTGTTCTTTTGTTCTCCGGTTCCCATTCGGAAACGATAGTTTTCGTTTCGTGAGAAATTAATCGGGCAGACTTTGGTGTTATTTGAATGAACAGATCGTTCGTAACGTTCCCTGTATGGAACGTCTGCTCGTCGGCAACGAAGCCTGCGATATCCGTTTCTTCGACTTCTTCGCCGTTTAATGTCAAGATTCTAGTTTGCCCAACAAAAGATAAGACTAGAGTATTGTCAAAATTTCCACCGCCAACTTTCAGTGCCCACATACCCTTGATGCCTGGTAAATCTATGCTTGCGTGCTCTTCAATACCTATTCCATTTCTAATAATCCTAAGGGAACCCTCTTTAAATGCTCCTGAGCATGTAACCATCTGTCCTTGACCTTGTCTCTCGAGATCAACCACAGCCATGTCGACTATCGGTGCTAAATTAATGAACGTCTCCATCGGTACGCAGTAAGAACCGTTCTCATCTGCTTTTGTGATCAACTTGATCAACTGCGAATCACCGAGACGACTACCAACAAATATCACACCGTTGTCCAAATACGTGATGCATTCTGGTATACTAATCTCCCCTAGAAGCTCGACCTTCAAATCTTTCACTACTTGAGTTCCGTCCGGTTTCTTTTCTTGCTCCAAGAATAACATAAACAAATGCCCAGCCATATCACCCAATAAATATCTCAGTCCTTGATTATCAACTTTAGCGTAACACGTAATTGTACTGTGTTTAATGATCGGCGGTACAACAGCCACGTATGTGGTACCGTCGTGGTATAATATACTCTCTTGGCCTATTATAATCGCACCGCAAATCGGGGAAGGAACCGGAATAACCATCATAGCTTCGCGTTCCACATTGTCTTGCCGCCATGGTGTCTTCACAAATTCTTTATCTCTCAAGGAAATCTCGTGTGTTTTAACGTGTCTGCCATTGATATCTTGATGGATTAAGATTAACGTTGGATTAGCGCATCCATGAAGAAAATTCACGTCTTGTACTTGTTGCTCGTCCATACGTATAGATGATGCTTTCAATTCCGGATTATCTTTGTCGAGCGGAATGATTTTGAAAAGACCGTCATATAATCGAAGACCGATCACACGTGCTTTAGGATCGATCACAGCTTTAATACCTGTTTCTGAAGCTTTACCGATACGGTCTGCCACGTTCCCATGTGCCTTCGTTATAATTTCTATATCTTCTCCTTCGCCGACGCATTCCAAAATCATAGCGTTGTAGCGGGTGGTCAACAAAAACAATAGGTCTTTTTTCTCATGCTGCGGAGATAATGTAATTAATTTACGTATTACTTTGTACAGCTTTGCTAGCAGTATTACGCGGCAAGATTCGATAACGATAACCAACTAGCAGAAGACTAAATTTGAATAAACATGAAGGAAAGTTAAGAATTTCGAGGTATAGACGAGACTTAAGAGTGCTGATATAACCTTACCGGCGGTCTAAAAAATTTGACGACTGCGATCTTCCCATAAATCCCAACATCTTTCAACGGTCTCAAACCTTCCGGCGTGACCAGATAGATTTCTAATCGAACATTCTTTGCCAAGATCAGATTCAAATCCGTGGGCGACGTGAAATTACCTTGATTGGTAAAAATAAGATAATGGTTTATTATCCTGTATGCGCTCGTACTTCGGCGAGAAACTGCCTCGTTACTCACCTGTCACACACGCGGTGACAGCCGTAGGCTTGTGTGCCGTCACAACATAATGATGAGACATTGCTTTCATACTATTTTATCCGACAACAACTTTTCTATATTTGTTAACAATTTACGGAGCAGATCAATACACACGACAAAACGTTGGCCTTGCGTGCTTTTCACTTTGACGCGCCACGAAGTTGGCAACGTTCTGCACGGAACTAACCTTAGTTCACGCAACGGCCACCATTATTTATAGCGCTTGCGAAAATCATCACGGTGTTCAGCAACAGTTGGGAGAATCATTCAAGGGGGCGTCACAGTCGGACGAATGTACGAAAACCCGCGACATTGACTAAAATTTGAAGTTTGTTATAAGTAGACAAGTAGATCTTTATGCAAAATAAAAGTTTTTTATCTGAATTGCAACAAACTAAAGTGAGATAGAAATTTATTTTCTTTGTCAATACGTTTAATAGGTGGAAAATAATATAACAGTATTTTTAAATTTTTCTAATGTTTTCACTGTTTTAAATTGCACCTTCTCATTTTTAATTAAATTTGAAATTTTCTCCCACCTGTTGTCGCACGTCCTCTACAAAACAAGGCATGTTCCAACGAAACAAGGTTGACGAACAAAACTTATTGACTGCCGAAGGCAGACCAAAATATCAATAAGATAGCACGGTATTCAGCTTATGGGCCAAGTTAGGCCTAAAGCTTAAATAAAAAAAAAAAAAAAAAAAAAAAGATAGCACGGTGCTCGGAGAAATCAGAATAGATGTTTAAACAATTGAAGTACGTGCAAATGTCGTATTTTCTTCCGGCGCTGTCGTCGGCGGGAAAAATGGCTGGACCCGTCACATTTTTGAATTGTTCCTTAAGTATGGTCCCTGCTTAACGAGAAACTTATTATAAACAATTATTATATATTGTGGAAAATATAAGGATAATTGTACTCGCTGAATATCTTTAATTGTGTCCTATAATCGTGAACGATTTGCAAAGAATGTTACACGAAATTCACAATGTTTGAAGACGTTTTTATCACTTTTAAAGAATTATGTTTTCTTAGTACTTGGGGGATTTTACATGTAAACGTATTCTTGCATAGTAGAAAATTTTTTCGATGCACTCCGTTCAATTTGTACGTTTCAGGAAAAAATAATCGTAATAGAAGAAAGAAAAACTTGGAATTTATTAAAAATTTAAACTGTGAAATACTTTAATACATTGTACATTCAGACCATCAACTAAGACCTAATCTTACATTATAAATCTATACAATTGTACAATAATATTTAATACCTTATAACATAAATTATATCATTTTCATAAATTCTAGCTGCACACGCACACAAGGTCGGTAATACATTTATGCAAATAATAACGAGCTGAATAAATTTATAGTGATACCAGGCATCACTCTTGTACGAATAAAGTATTTAACCAATAGTATATCGTATTGATATAATTTCATTGATATCAAATACAAAAATATTTAATGTTTTTATCAAGATAACTAAATAAATTATAACATAATACTAAATGTCAATTATATTGTAGCCTTAAACACGATTAAGTTAATGAGGTGTGCAAATAAGCCCGATGGTCTTTTTATTCGATGCTCAATAATTTCGGTTTGAATTTGAATTTTCTCCCGCCCTCGGTGGTATTTTAAGTGCCAAACTTCAGGGTAAAAAACCCCCATACTCGTGGCAGCACCATCAACCAAACCAGAAACCGAGAAATCAGTTGCGTTGCAACCATGTTGCAACACGTTGCAAACACGATGGCGTGCGATAAGCATCGCATTTGCGTCTCTCATGAAGCGAATGAAGAAAATAAAAGACGCAAAGTTGATATAGCGATGTGTTTGCTTTCGGAGAATGTTGATCATACAAAATTATAGCAAGCGATGAAAACTGGTATGACAAAACGACGAAAATCGTGGGCAAAGCCCTGGAAACCTTTCACGTCAACGGCAATACGATTTGGTGGGTTTCGTAGGGTTTTTAAAAGCTAAACATCGCTAAAACAAGGCACTGAAATTATTTACACACCTACTAAATATACATATGTTCAAAGTGCTAAGGGTTGAAAGACAATATCAGAGACAAGCTTAAACTATCGTAGAAGATAGAAGCAGAATAGAAATTTCAGAACACTGCCGGAGATGTTAGAAGAGTATCTAACGACGAAGCATCCAACAAAATTTAAAAGAGCTGCGGCACAAATAAAAGTAGCAGGACAACTGGAATGAAGAACGAAGAGCTCCCACAGGACATTGTAAAGCAAAGATGTATACAAGCTATGCAAAAGAGAAAAATGATAAATGATCGAGCGCATGGTTAAAAAAGTCTATCCAATATTTGATAGATGCAGGCTGTGGAAACATATAAACACATTAACACAAACCAGGCTGGTTAACACAGAAGGCTGAAGAAGACCTAAAGATACCATATTATTTTCTGAAAAGAGTATTGAAGACTAGATATCTCTGTGCCTAGAATTACAGACTGATATGTAAACGCTTACAACCAAAGAAGGCTTTCTATATTATATTTTGTACTTTAGATCTCTGTGCCTTGAACTATAGACTGATATGCACTTACAACCTAAGAATACTTCTTTGAAATTACATTCAAGTATTTTCATTTGAATCATTCAACTGTAGAAAATAGTGTAAGAAAGTTTCGATTTAGAATGGTATTAAGTATTAATCTATACACATGTACGATTGTAATCAATATTTTACGATTCGTTAGCTGATGGTCTGCAAAACACAAAAATTTATACATTTCTCTATACTCTAAAATGGCAGTTTTAAAAGAATGGGAATATATCTAAGAGAAAGTAATCCCACCGCTTTGTAATTAGTACAAAACAAAGTAATATTAAGCAACGTTATACAATATTATACTACAAATGTGCAACCATTGCAAATTTCATTAAGCAAGTAATAGAGCCTGCACAGACAAAAATTTTATCCTTCTATGTATTCTTGCATCTTCTTTTTACACAAAACAGTCTTAAAAGATATATATATGTATATACATATATGTATGTATGGGAAGTAAAGAGCACGATCGATGTTATTCTAAGATTGTGTAATCGATATCAGGAAGAGGGACAGCTTGTTGCTGAAATGCAACTGAATCGATTCAAACCAGTCTTGTTAGATTGGTAGGATTGAAAAAGAAATATGCAGGACAAGAATGACATATTTAACATGACTTGTACATTAAGTTTTTGAAACATTGAATAGACTTTTAATATAAAAACAGCTCTTTATAATTTACAGGGAGGAATCGTAACTATATCATAAATATGATCATTTAAATATGTACCTCTCGTATAAGGTACCCGCCGAATTGTTTTTCTCTAATCTAAATCCCGGTTCCGCATGTTCCGAGGAACAACTAGAACTCGAACTGGAAACAGTGCAATCACATCTGCTTTTATTTCCGTTACTTGTACTGTCACTGTCGCTTTCGCTATCGACACTCGAAACCGGACTACCGTGTCTTTGAGCTCTCAACGATTCGTTTTCTCGTTTTAGCTGTTCGTTTTGCTGTGTCAAATCGTCGATTCGTTGCTGACAGAGCTTCAATTTCTTTGTGGATTCCGAGTCTGTACTACTATTCTGTGTCTCTAAGTCTTTCTCTTCGGGTTGATGGAAATTTTTGCCACGTAATCGTTTTGTCAGTAAGTCTACTTTGGCCTCTAATTGCAGGTATTCCTGTATCAATTCTGTTTTACTTAACGTATTCAACCTTTCGGCATGAAGATCTTCGTATGCTGTCGAGAACTCCTTTGTTAAAAATTCTTCCTCGTCTTCGGGAGACGAGTAGAAATAATCCTCCTCGGAATCTATGCTAAAACTAGAATCTCTAGTACGAGGTGGAGCCAACGGCTTCTGAAAGGTAGCGGGAGTGTCTGTCGAAGCAGCTTCCGAAAGCTTTTGATCGAGGTCTGGAAGATCACTATGATCATCCATAAGAAATTGAGTGGTATTATACGGCGCTGTTGGTTGTCTACCCGTTTTTTCTAATCGACCTCTGGTTCTATATCGTCTCTGTTGCTGATAGTACAATTGCTGTTTTGAATATGGCTTTAATTTTCTATACTTAGGTTTACCTCTACGAGTCTTTCTCTTTTTAGCTGCAATATCTTTTCCATCCTCATGCTGACATCCTTCTTGATCTCCGCTACCACTCCCGCTCTCAAATTTTCCCGTATTGTTTATTATCGATTTGGGGCACTGAAACACATTTTTAAAAAAATAAACATTATCACATAGATATGTCATTTTACAAATCGTTTTCGAAAAAGTCCGTTGAATCGTGCGCGCGAACTATCGGTTCGAAAAAGTACCCTTCATTGCTCCGATCCGAGATTATTTATTTCCTGTGTAATTGACTTCGAAGTAGGCTAACAAATAATTGCCGAAGATAAATTCATAAAATCACGGGACAATTTAATATTTAAAGAATTCGCGTCATTCTCGTGAAAATATTTTTCAAATGGGGGAGCATATATATCTTACAGTTCGCCCGTTGAAGTACGCGGTCTCGTTGATGTTTTCGCCAGTAGAGTGCGAGCCTTGTTTCGAGGCTGGCAACGATGACGCCGCAGGCGTCGGCTCCGCTTTTACGCCCTTCACGTCATGTACCCCGTCGACGCCGCCGATCGACACTTTCTCCACGAGCGTCGTGTCATTTTGATCATCCATGTTCGTGATGTTGACTAAAATCCGTCGGTTTACAGTGGTACAAGTGCACATTACCGTTAAAAAACACTATCTGAGCCACCGTTATTCATCCACTCCCGTTCCACGAACCGTACGCCTCTACCGCAAACAGCGACTGAATCGCCATGTTTGATTTGTCCGTGATTCCGTGCGATAGCGAAGCGCGACGTGCTAAAGTTTCAGAGAAGTGGGGGAAGATTCGTTGGAAGTGGTGGGGGAAAACGTACAACATGTCGCCCGACGCGATATGCTCCTTCCCCTACCATCGTTCCTCACGTTCCTCACTCATCCTTCGACTCCCTCAGAGACCATGGCGACTCGTCTCTCTGCACGCTGCACCCTTACACCGTTAATTTAACGTTTATTGCGTAAAAAGAGGGAGAGAGAGAGAGAGAGAGAGAGAGAGAGAGAGAGAGAGAGAGAGAGAGAGAGAGAGAGAGAACGAAGGGAACGATAACCAATATAACCATACACCGAGAACCACTCGGGATTTTCATTCGGTTTGATACGCAACGTCTCGTCTTAATCGATACGATTCAACTGTAAAATAGTTGACGGACAGTGATCGATAATCAGTAGACTCTCTCTGCGGATCTTTATGCAAAATAAAAAATGTTTGCATTGATCGCAAGACACAGGAGCCAACTAGAAACTTTCTTCTTCTTTTAATTGTCTTGTTAAGCTGAAATCTTTTTAATTGAAAGCTTTTTAATCCGTCCACTGCTTTATATTGTACGTGCCGATTTTTGTCATAAATGCATCAAATCCGCTGTCTAATAATCAGATTTGTCGTATCGACGATTGCAGTATATATGTATATGTAAACATGACAAGTCATATATATTCTAAGTGTCGAGATGATGTAAATACATTATACGCCGTTCTCGAGACAATACTTGTTCGCCTTTATTACATACTCGTGTTCTCGATCCACGAGTCTATTACGTTTACTCTGTCTTGTTCGTTTTTTAATTTATTTTCGTTCAGACAATTTATGTTCGATCGAATCCGGTAAACCTGACCTGTAAATCGTATATAGAAAGTGGTTGTCTTTCCACGGAGCTACTGGTATTTAATTAGAAGTAACGTTTCTGCTGGTTTCGTGTGAACACACACACACACACAACAGAGACCAGCGTCGTTGCAGATTGTATTCCACCGTTGATACTTTCGTATATAGCACATTCGAGAACAATATAAGTATACATGTACTCTTTCTTCCGACGCTGTATACGTTCAACGTTGTTTAGAACTTTCTAATTAAGAACTGTCGACGATAATCTGATATTTATTGCAAACAACCGCGTACAAGATTCGTAAGTTGTCATTTTGTATTAACGTTGAACGTCGACAAACCACGGCGAGCGTTGTTTATCTTCGTCGAGGTAAAAGCTGAGAATTTATTGAAGGAAACCGATGAACGTGAAAGTTTAGGGGATTAGGTAAAAGTATATAATGTACCGCGAAGTCAAAGTGATGCAGCTAAATTGTTTGCTAATCCGAAACGCTGTGTTTGGTGCGACACATACATGACCATACGCGTCGACCTACTTTGCAACGCAGTTACATATAATTATATTATGGCTTATTACATGCATTCAATTTCGCATTTGCAATAGGATAGGTACCAGGCGAGATTTCCTTTCACGTTTGCCCAGGCAACAATATACATATATCTTTCTTGCTTGCTTGCCAGCTTGTTTACATTAGAATAATGTAAATAGAATAAGAGTATCGCGCTCGAGGATATACACTTTGTCGTCAGGGGAAGTTTAATGAAATTTTGGTGTATTGATCACGAAGAAATCCCAGCAGGCAGCTAGGTAGTCGTTGTATATTCGTCACATAAAAGTTCTCTGTCGGAAACAGCGTTCTACGGTCATGTACAGGTTTCTACACCGTTCTAGTGGACTCCGAGTATCTGTGAGAGTGCTCGACACAACATTGCTGCAGGTTACACGGTGATATTAGGAACGGTGGAGCAATGGGTAGCAAAGTATCAAGCGTGAAAATGTACAGTGATGGAAAGAAAAAAAACTGTACGTACACCGCTCGATCACAGTTAGTTTGATACTGTATCAGACGTTTTATGAGTACGTTTAATTTCTAGAAGATAAAATGATAACTATACATAGGAAAATCCTACGACAAAAATTTTGCAATAAAAGGCCACAGGTAGACAACGTAAAAATTCGACGAGACATTCGTTCAAGTCGAGCGGGTTATAGTTATTACCAGACTGTGGATCTTTATGCGAAATAAAAATTGTCTGCATCGATTGCAAGAAACAGAAACTTAATTGAATATTATTTCGTCCCTTAATGATTTTAATAGAGGAGAAATTACATATTCACATCTACAATTTTGAATTTCATGTACTCAATTTTTCTATAAACGCATAAAGTTCCGCAGTCTATGTAATTACACTTCAGTCTCCGCTCGACGTGAAACAACAAACAGGCTTTCTTATGTTTTTCGGGAGGAAAATAACCGGATGCTTACGAAGGATTTCCTTGGCTCGCTCGATGCACGTATTATCGATCGTGTACGTGCACGGGCACACACACATATGCCCGCGTGCACACTTGCCGCCGTGCAATTCGGAATAATGAGCTTTTATGCTTTAAAAGTTGAAACGACTGGGAATGATTACGAACGATTTGCCGACGCCGCTGTTTAATAGAAATATCGATCATAACTGATACGTTTCTATTACGTAATTGAAAACACCGAGCTTGCGTACACAGGCCGGCCGATGAACGGTATCCTCCATTTCTTTTTTTTTTGTATTTTCCCTTTTATGCAAATATTGATTCTAGTCGAATATCAATCAACCGTGAATACGATCTGATTCTGTGTATGCTTCGAGATAAATAGAATATCACAGTTCACGTTCTGGCAAAACACTATTCACTTTTCTGATCAATTCACTTGATAACAGATGAAAATATTCGTACCGCAAGAACGTGGAATTTTTATTTCTTATTATCTTTTAATAGTTATTTAGTAAGAATTTTTAATTTGTTAAATTTGTTCAGATAATTTAATTTAATTAATAATAATAATTTAAATTAATTTTTTTTATTTAATTTGTTCAGTCATTGAAAATAATAATTTTTTTAAATAAATATTTGTTTCGAATTATCACTTCAAATTTCAGTATGTATTTATACGTGTGTCGTGTCCTATATTTGTGCGTACAAACAAGTCATACACGACACCTACAGTCAGTGTGAAAAGTGTTTGTGTGGACACTTTTAAAAAGACGCTATCTCTTTTACAAGTGTACCAAACGACCTGACTTTTTGTGAGAAATTAGAAGCATTTGTTTACTAAATACCGTGCAAAAGAATTTTTAATCTTTTTTCTTATTTGGGCCCGTAATACACATACTGAAAATTTCATCGAAATCGCGAGCTACAAGCGGTTAAAAGTGGTGAAAATCGTGTAGTTTCTGCTCAAAATCCACAAATTCATACAACTCTCGATGTGTGTCGTTCTTTTCTGTGTCAACCAATTTCGATGAAATTTTTAGCATGCCTATAACTAGCACTGATATACAAAACACATATTTAAAATTTTTTATTTTTTCGTGTAATTCCTACGGATTGCAATTTTTTCAAAAATTTCTTCCACGTCACTTAGTAAACCAATATTCCTAATTGCTCACAAAAGATCAGATCGTTTGGTACAATTGTAAAAAGGTTATCGTCTTTTTAAAACTTTCGAAACACTTTTTACACTGACTGTATATGTTTCGCACACGTACGGGACCAGTTCAAGCACGAAGAAGTTACATTTTAAGAAAAATGTCCTAGGAAGGTGGCACAGGAGTCTCCTACATAGAGAACGTATTTATAGTTGCGCTAGTCACGTACGAGTCTTGTTCCATCTTTGAATAGGTGTAACACACCATTGTGTTACAAACGTTCTATCGCATAATATCTATAATTTATTGCTGCTATCAGAATTAATGATTAGACCTCGAGCGTATATGGATCTGTAGCGTGCGCGAGCCCGGATATGTTAGTAAACCGAAGATTTCAATGTAACACACAAGAAGAGTTTGCATGCATTAAGGTCAAAATTGTAATGTTGACAATAACATCGAAGAATTAACGTAAAAACAATACCACAAATGTTGAATATATAAAAAGTGGAATTTTCACTTTCGTCAATCCTGTTTACGAGTGATGTTCGTATAAACTCGAATGTTTTCTTTACATTAAGAACGAGACCTTGAAAAAATCGTGGAAGACGATAATGAATGAAACAGATAAGAAAATGCGTGAGATATTGTGTTGCATGGTGCAATTTACGTGGTAGCTACTTCTCCAGAGTGGATTGGTTATACATATACATAAATGCGCCTCCTCTTCCAAGCGCTATCTTCGTTTCGAACCTACTTTCCGTCGAGCTCTCTCGATGTAAATACATACATTCTATGTAGTGGGAGCGCGGAGGGAGCCGTTTCATAGCTAATCATCAAGAGTCGCGTGTCACAGATCCGAAACCTAAACGAAATGCATGCCGTTCTTGCTTTTCCATTGTACACAGAAAACCATCCCCTCTATCGTCCTACGCTTCGTAACGTAATTCTGGATTACGTAAATCGTAATTGCAAGAAGACCCGTGCACGACACGAATTTTTACCTGCGATTCGGTCGAATGTATACTGTAGAATCAGAAATGTTAAAAACTCTTATTTCTCCGAGTATCACGATTATCTGTTTTCTCATAAACGTACACGCACGCAATTATTCAAAGTATTTTTCTGTTAGGGGTAGCAGAAAATTGCAATATCAATGCAGAGTTTATTCTAAAAGTATGTTCTTTGAGTCTTTTCAAAATATGCGGATTTATAAACCTGGCTATATATTTTGTTTCTTATGTAATGTACACGCGCACGGTAGTCTAACTTGTAATAGGTCAACAACCAGTTAGTTGAAGAACGATAATGAATTATAGCTAAGCACGTTAATGTAAGCGTTACGACGCCGCGGTTTCTTGCGTGACACATTACATACCTACGGCACGAATACACGTTTCCGTATTTTTTGCAATTACAGGTTTTGATTGAATTCGCCTGTATAATCGTGCAAGTCGGTTCAGGAAGTTGAAACAATATCGAGGTAATGACGTGAAATAATGTTTTTTAGATTACGGCCGATGGCTTCATAATATGACTTTAGCTAACGAGCGATATGTGATATCCTATGACAAGGTTTGCTTAATCGCTGGGAACATATATACGTAACATGTGCCGTAACCTAAACAAGTATTTCGATTTGACTAACACCCGTCGTAGAAATGTTGTACACCTTGTCCGCAACATTCGTTGCTGCAACGTCCACCTATATACAGATTCGGTTTAGATATTGCATCGGGGCAGGGACAAATGGTGGAACTTAGACCCAATAATTGGGATTTATGAGAAAATATGTATAGGACACGGAGATCTGTGTAAAACCTATAAACGTACAGCTTGTGTACATGAAATCGATATGATTACACAGTCGAAGGCATACGCATGCACATATACGATACATATATGTATATGTAGCATTATCATATGTACACACACATACCAATCAGAGACAAATATATATACTTTGGATATGAATATTCGATAATTTTCGAATATCAATAGGAAACATGTGACGCTACGTATTGGACAGCAATATGTTACAAGTGAAATGGAATTCTTTTTTAAATAAAAAGTGAAAATGCAGATGGTATCGCTACCTATAGGGGAAAAATGGAACCTCGTCGTCAGGTAACTGACCAGGTATCTACGATGTGGAAAGTAAAGGCATCATTTTGTATTGCGACAATTGTTTTATATTAAATTATAATATTACAAGTACAAAGCTACCGAAACGTTAAAAATTACCTATCATTTTAATATCACTATATTAGTACTTTAAATTCTGAATGCATATATAATATATATATTATGCGAGTTAATCTTTTTGTAGTTTTGTACTTAGCAAAAATATAGAGTCTAAAGTATATACTAATATTGTCTATCTTAAAATTTAAAGTAAAATGTAACCAACAGCTTTAGTACACGTACATAATATGTAGGAAACGAAGCGGGCGTAACACGGCGTTGCGCGTTTCCACATAAAAATAAATATCCATTCATACGTTCTTTAGAAATTTATACACTAATATAAAAACTATATGCATATAATATATATAACTACTCGAAAATATATAGTTATGTACGTCTCAAAATATTAAAGGCTATCAATATAAAATATAACTAAGATATAAACTTACTTTCTTCCGAGACTTTCGTTACTCCACTACCAGCTCGAACTGGTCTATTTCGCTAAAAGCTTTATTAATATCCTTGGCCCATTCACTTATTTTATGATCTTGACCATTCTTCGCTCTGTCTACCTTCTTGCGTTTCGTTTTAACTTCTACTTGCTCCTTTTCCACTTCTTCGGCCTCTTCGTCGGAAAAGCTGAATTTTACATTTCGTTTCCGCTTGTAGGAATACCTTGGAGGCTGCAAAAAACATATAAATATTTATGTAAGATCAATGTTATTAATCACTTAAATTTAACACGAATTATCGAATCGTATACCTCTTTAAAATGAGATGGCTCCAGATCATAGAACAATGGAACTTCAGATGTATTCGTTCCTAAAGTTTCGTCATTTTCAGGTTGCACATCGAACGTATCAGAAAAGTTTGCGATATCGACGAGAACATCCTGTTTTGATTTGGCAGGTACTTCCTCTATTTTTGCAACCTCGTTTGTCGTATTCATTAAAGGTTGAATATTCACTTTTGGTTTCTTACTTAAAAATTGATTTTTTATTTGACCAATCGATATTCTTGCAAATGGTTTCTTATTTTCGTAGTTTATAACTTTTTGTTTAACAGGAGATATATCTTGCCTGGAATCATCGTCACAAAAGCCAAATGCATTTTTCAACTCTGAATTAGATATTTTGGGCTTCTTCGCCAATTTACCAATCGGCGTCGACGATATATCGTCAAAAATTCCATGAGGAGTTTGGACCATTGTACTTTCTGGCATATCCGGAATATTTAAAAAATTGTTCAAGCTTGTCTGCAGCAGTACGCCTCTCCGCTTGCCAAGAACTCTGCCTCTTTGCATGCCAGATGGGCCAGGTTGAGGATCTAAATTTTCCTTTTGGACACACGCGTGCGCCTGCATGCTTTCAATGATCTTCTGCGGGCTTTGAATGTGGCTTGCTTCTATCTTAAAGTTCTTTTTAGGCGTATGGGCATTGCTGGCGTTATGTACACTATTTTCTGTACTATGAAGTACAGAATTAACACTAGAATTAATCCTATTGCTTAATTGAATGCTGGATTGCATATTCTCGACCTCCATCGATAACCTCCCGTTTATTTCTTCCCCCATATTAGACTGTACAGAATGATCTATATTTGTAATTACTGTGCCGAACTTTCTTGATATCGTAGAATTTTTCTTCCTCGAATGATTTGTGTTTATATATCCTGGACTCACGTTCTCGTTGTTTTCCAACAAACTACTCTTTCTTTTCACAATGTTCTCGTAATCCTTAGATTCGCTTGTTATCGTTCTCAAAGACCGTTTGCTAGAAATTTCCTGCTTTATATTTTGTGGTGTACTTTGAAATAAGTTTCTCACTTGAGAGAATGTACGTATTGGCGGGCTTCTCCAGGGGCTGCTTAGTTCGGTATTTTCAGATAGTTTAGTTATCGGCGATAATGATTTTTCAAATAATGAACTATTCAACGCATTTCTTTGCTGAATCAGAAACTTATTGTTGAAAATGTTTGTAGGTCTGAATGGCCTAAAATCATCCGATTTAGGTATTTGTGGATTATCTATAGTGACCACTTTATTGTTAAAAACTTGTACTGATCTTATCAAAATTTTTGGCTTTTCAGTTATATTTTCTGCAAGCAATTTTGTGCTTGCAGTTTCTGGTAAAGATGATTGCACTAATGGTTCTTTACTTAATTCTACATTATTCGGCTCATTCTTCTCTGCATTTGCTGGCAATTGATTTTCATTTATAGGTTTCATACAGTTACCAGGTTGCAGGAGCTCTTCATCGGTACTCTTCTTCTCGGTTTCCTTCGATGCGACATCGGTACGGTTAACATTGTTTTCGGATGTAACTGTGGGAGATTTAACATTAGTATTTTTAGACTCAACATTGTCTTCCTGCATTATAACTCTGGCAGACTTGACATTATTTTCTTTAAGTGCTACAAGTGGAACATTATTTGCTTCTGCTTCCTTGTTTACAACTTTCTTAACAGCTTGTTTCTTGGACGTAATCTTTTTCTTCTTCTTGTTTACCAGAGTCTTTTTAGCAGCAATTTTTCGTCTCCTCTTTTTCGTCAATCGTTCCTTCGAGTCATTAATGTCAAAATTGAAGTCGTAAATTTCGCTTCCGTTATGCACAGAATGTTCAGGTAAAGAGCGTTTGTAGATTGGTACTTTTTCTTTCTTAGCACTCAGTCTTTTTACCAATACAATACTTTTCCGACTTCTAGGCGATAGATGGTTTGTTAATAACATGCGATCCTTCTCAGGTGAATTCATCTTTCGACGCGGACGTAACAATCTCTTCGGTTGATCCATCTCTCATCGATGTCTGTCTTAGTCTTGTTCTGTCTCAAACTTGCTCAAACTGAATAGATATATTTTTGTTTGCCCTGTTGATAATGCTTGATAATGCTCTCTTTCCCACTCTTTCCTGCCGTCCTGCTCCTGGCTGGCACTCCTGGCCCATAGACCACGGTGTATTATAGAGGTGTTCTGGCTACTCTCGGGAAAGTGAAAAAGATAGCGCTGGGTTCTCTCTGGTCGCCGCCAGATGGATCCGTGTTCTAAGGTATCATTGTATCAGTGTATCACGTAACACGGATCCATCTGGCGGCGACCAGAGAGAACCCAGCGCTATCTTTTTCAAAACTTCAGCCTTACAGAGGGCTTAGTCGGAACACCTCTATAATACACCGTGACCGTGCCCATAGACCACGGTGTATTATAGAGGTGTTCCGACTAAGCCCTCTGTAAGGCTGAAGTTTTGAAAAAGATAGCGCTGGGTTCTCTCTGGTCGCCGCCAGATGGATCCGTGTTCTAAGGTATCATTGTATCAGTGTATCACGTTGCCTCCATTATGGAGCAGCAATGGAGTGCAATGGAGGCAACGTGATACACTGATACAATGATACCTTAGAACACGGATCCATCTGGCGGCGACCAGAGAGAACCCAGCGCTATCTTTTTCACTTTCCCGAGAGTAGCCAGAACACCTCTATAATACACCGTGCCATAGACTTATAGAGATTGATAGACTTGGATAGACTGCGCAGCCTGTTCAGTGTTCCGATATTGTCTAAGATTTTTCGTATGATGGATGGCCGCTAGAGGCGCTGCGCGGAAAAAACAGTAACGTATCTATGATGACGAGGTAGTGGAGCCCTGCGCCCTGCGCCTTGAGACTGTTATATTAGCGCGAAAGTACCGAAACAATCTGTTCCGGACAAACAAACTTCAGGACGTGTCCTACAAGTTACAAAATATACACAAATAATACATATGTTATACATTAATTTTTCAGAATCAAATTATACAAATCTTTTCAACTTCTGCGGGGTGCTCAAGGTACCCCATTTTATCGAGAATCTTACATTACTGAGGCTGGCAGCGCCTCTAGAGGCCATCCATCGTACGAAAAATCTTAGACAATATCGGAACACTCCTGTACGAAGCGTTGAAGCCTGCCATGGCGGCGATGGCGGTTGGTCGTATATCTATCTCACTCGCACACCGATAGTTGGTGGGGGCGCAGCGAGCCAGTCAACTCTCACTTCCTACGCACTCCCCACTTTCATTGGGCGAATCTCTCCCCATCAACTCGTCAATTAGAAAGAGAGCGCTTTACGACCACAACGAGAGGCCTTTGATGGCGCACAGTTCTTTTGCACGCAGCGTTATTGCGCACACGGCTGTTTGTCGCACAGCGTGATTGCCACCAATTGCCACTGACATATATACTATGGATACGAGATTCCCATAAGCCAGCCGTACAGCGGTTGAAGCGAGTTGAAAAGGACTTTGGATGCCACCGCCCCGATCGAGGGGCAAATGTACTAAAGGAAACAGCGCGAAGCTTGAAAAATATGGTTCACAAAAGCCCCGCAATTCTTTGAAATTGTAAGACATGCGGCGTTTTTCCTTACAACTAAAGATATAATGTATTATTATATTATGTATTTACATAATGTAGTACAATCATATATTACGAGTTGCTTGTATGATGATTGAAATTCAGAAAAGTAAATCAGAGCAAATGAAATTCATGAAAATAGTGATACAAATATATAAATGTAATATTAAACAAACTAAAGTTATGATCAATGAAGTTCGCAAAAAGTGAATTTGAAATAGTTGTAAAGTTTTGTCGTTTGCTTGGGATAAAGGAGATGTAAGGAGGAGCATTAAATGAAATTAAATTCATAATAATACTACAATAAATTTATTAATTTTACAATAAGATATACAAATAAATCTGACTTCTAGAAAATGATGATTCTGTCTACACCTAAGTCTACGTGACCGCGTATACCATCCCGACCCCTTTGGCAACCTTTCTTTATGCCCATCTCATCTATGACTACTCCACACAGTAATTTTTTCCCTTTTTCTCGCAAATGACTCGACATTTCTTTTAGCGTTTGAAATGACTCCTCCGTGAAACCTGGTTCAGCGTCCACACTGCTGTACCACGTTCTAAGGACGTCTGGAAGCGCTAAATCAAATGTTTTTCTAACGTAAGAATATGCTTTCGGCGAATAGAAATGCACAGTTAGTGCAAAAGCCCTTAAACTTGGAGGAAATTTCTCCCTAGAGAGTTTACCTCTATTCTTCCTATTTGCGACAATGCGATTGAACAATTCTAAAGAAACGTCTGCTTGCGGAGATAGATTATAATACACATCATCAGGCAATAATTTTTCGTGCCGTAGTGCTTTCACTACATCCTGCAAGGAGTTTACCTTTCTTTCAAGACGTCGTACTGATTGTTTTAATACTTTGTTTTCTTTCGTGGCAAAGTATATCACGTGCTGTTACATGTTGATATTTTTTCTTCTTTGAGGCATATATTTTGCTTGGTGAGAAACATTCCTTTTGACTAACTGCAATGAGAAATAATGCTCAGTATTTACTGTACACAGAGATTTTAGTCCATGAACATTAACATTTCATACCACTTTCAATATCTCAATAATAAATCTACAAATTTTCTTTTAATACTATATATAATTAACTTAAATAGTGTATTTGAAACTTATTTCAACTTACGGATATCTTTGTTCGTTGTAGGTGTTGCAGTGACTACTGAAAAAACCCATGTTTGTATTATCACAAAATGAGAACGCAAATGCCGCACCCTTGCAATCTTGTAAATGGGCTAAAATCTGGCTGAAATCTGGCACGCAATCTAATCTGGCACTAAAGCTGTTGCAATGATATTTAGCATTAAGAAAATCACCAATCTAAGCCCTTCCTTTTCAAAGGTATCTCTTGAAACGATAAATTGTATTCATCAGTAGAAGCAGCAGATTCGAAACTATCATCTTCATTGGCAATTTCACTGTTTCAGCTGAAAACAAATTATATGGAAATTATACAAATTTAACCTATTGCAGACTGAGTTCAAGTATTGATTATGAAGAGATTTATACCTTGCACTTTCATATCCTACACTTATGCCGGGTCTATGACGATGAAAATTTCCTTCACAATACACACAGGCGGAGAATTTTATTCTCGGTATCCCAATGTCAGGTTCTCAAATCCTTGGGAGACCTCAGAGAATCTTAATTGGCACAGATTGCATCGTCTGTAAAATATAATTAAAGAAATCACAAAGTATCATGTCCATTACTTTTGAACTAACTTTTTACAGACAGAATTTACTTATCTAAAATATTTTAATCAGACTTTAGCATTCAATTGATGATTTTCATCCATTGAAAACGAACATCACCATTTTTTTTCTCGATTTTCGTCTCATACTATCTTGAAGAATCGTCCGTTAAATTTTCTCTCACATCCCAGACAGCACACCGGCTCGATTTGGGCCTGCTTTTTATGCGCGCCATGGCCCGGAAATAGCCAGGCATGGGCTCGAGCCCATAGCCTGCCGGCCGTGCCAGATTTCAGCCAGATTTCAGCCCATTTACAAGATTGCAAGGGTGCGGCATTTGCGTTCTCATTTCGTGATAATACAAACATGGGTTTTTTATTATCCCATTTGTGTCCAATTCTACATGTGCGCAATTCGTATTCTGTGGTGTGCAATCCCGCCGTGCGCCAAACCGCCGTGTGCGCAAAAGAGCTGTGTCCAGTTTAGCGTGCGCCATAGAGCCGTGCGCCATCGTATTGTGCGCCATCGAAGGCCTCTCCTCCACGGGTGATCGCGGGGCGCGGGGTGAAGGCAGGTGAAGGGAAGTACATAGTACATTTGAGTCTCGATAGTGGCGCTTCATGCCAAAGCCTTCTTCAAGTTGCTTGATGTTGCTTCAAGCATCTCCAATCCATAGTATATAATAATATATCAGTGGCTACAGCGCCTATACAGCACCTTCGCCTTCGCCTCTATCTAATCCTCTTTTGATAAGAGCATGAATGACAAAAGCAAGGTGAAGTTCAATTCAGTCGCGGATTGTTAGTTCGTACTTAGCGATGTATATAAGTATTGTTATTTGTTTGCATTGATAACGAAAGGATAGAATTTCAATGTCAACAATACTGGTCTATTGTCCGTGAAAACGTCAAATAACTCACGTCAGTAACGTGTAAGTTCCGTTTTATACTACTCGAAGATACGAGAGAGAATTCTCTAAATATATAACGAGATCCTGGACGAGCGCGGAAGATACGAGAATTGAATCAATTTTTAAGTGCGAATCTGGAATTGTGTCTACGACTGCTATGAATAATATACAGGTTGTGTATATGTTTTATTTTTATTCCGAATAAATGTAAATCGAATTCGATTTCTCTAATAAGAGAATGGTGTTCGACAGGATCAGGACAATATGTTAGCAAATTAGTGACACTTGTGGATTTACAATTTTCTTGTTACACCAATTTTACAAATGATATATTGCCAGTTCTTTTCCAGGGCTCAAATGTTGGCGATACAGACACAGAATTATTTAATGCAAGTATATTGGAACGATTGCCAGTTTCCCAGATTGAGGGTTTCTTAATTAGACCTTTGAAATCTGGTGATTACGACAGAGGTAAATAAATTTGAAAATATTAGGTGATTGCATAAGTTCGTGGCCTATTTGAAAATAAAATTCAATGGTTAAATTTTAAAAAATACAGCTTTGTTAATGAATTATATATATATAGTCACCATTCTTTTCTAATTGTAGAAATTTTTTTACACTCCACTGTGCAGTACAGTTTGCAACATCTATTAAAATCAGGCACAAACATATGCAATCGTCTAATATCTCAATATGAAAAATGTTCGATTGAAATTGTTCATTTTATTTCGTTGGATCAACAGGTTTCCTTCTACTGTTATCTCAATTAACTGAAGTTGGAATGATTAGCAAAGACCAGTTTCTAAGTAAGTACCTTGGAATTCAACTCTTAATATTAAGTCAACTGTAATGTTGTTTTTATGTGCGCAGAGCGTTTTCATACGATGAAAAGTACCGGTACCTATTACGTAGTCGTGGTAGAAGATTTGAGCACTGGAAAAGTAGTAGCTAGCGCGACATTGGTTGTGGAACTAAAGTTTATTCACAACTGTGGTTTGGTACGTTTAATGTGGTTTTTTATTATTTTCTTTTGTATAACTATTTAACTGTTACAGAGGGGATCTCTGCAAGACGTAGTGGTGAATAACAAATATCGAGGTAAGCACCTAGGGAAGTTAATAGTAACAATAATAGTGCGCTTAGCACGTTACTTGCGATGTTACAAAATATCGTTGGAATGTAAAGATCAGCTGATTCCATTTTACGAGAGTCTAGACTTCAAATGTGAGCCTAATAATGCCAACAGTCTCAACTTGAGATTCTCTAATGAAACAGCTGCAGAACAATCTCACTTATGACGATAGGCGAAATCTTGGAAAATGTTGTTGCGACTTAAAAGATTTGCATATACTAATGTAAAGAAAGAAACAAGCTTCTATTATTTTTATAAAATGTTGGAATTAGTTTCGAATCTTGTTTCGATCACTTCCAACGAGTATTTATATTCTCTTGTATAAGAATGATGAATGAAACAGGTTGTAAAAATAATATGTGATTATATTTTATTGAAAGGATGTATAATATGTTTCAAGAACTTACAATAAATAATGTTGCAAAAACAATTCAGAATTGTTAATTGTTAATAAGAAAGAAACTAATCTCACTTTCATCGTATTTAAGTCCCTAATTAAAATCTTGCTCCATGTTACTTGAATTGCGGTTCAAGAATTATGGCATTTTTAGATTAGATCCTCTTCGCAGTGAGACCGGTTCTTAATTTCACTGCTCTCTTCGCTTCCATTTGCCTTTGTCTGGCTAGTTTTCGTTCTTCTCGTTTCCTTCTAGCTTCTTCCAATTTATTATTTCCGCTAAGCGCGTTTTCGGCGTTTCCTTGTCGTGAGAGAAGAATTATATTAAATCATCGCAAGCATACATCAAATTGTAATTTGCCGATACTATTATACCTGGTTGTTCTAGCGGTTGAAAATCGTCCAAGGGTTGGAATTCCGAGTCTTCCCAAACTACCTCGGAAGATTCATTCTTGTCTTCTATAGCTTGCGCCGCTTCTTCCTCCTAAAAATAACATTCGAGTTTTATTCTTTTACGAAAGTGGAAAGAATGCGTATCTAAAGAGGACAAACCGGTTCCTCCTCCAGGTTCGTCCACTGATCGTTCGCTTTAGGTGAATGCGACGACGGTGAAGAATTGTGTGTGCCGAGCGTGGAGATTGTAGAAGGTTGTTGCTCCATGTCGCCCCAGTTGTCGGCATCCGAACAGTCCCAGTCGCAGTCTGAATTAGTATTCGCAGCATTTTGTAGATCATGCTCGTGATCGTGGTCCAATGACGTTATACTTGTCGCGCTACTTGTTGTGGCAGTTGTGCTAGCACTGCTCTGGGAACTGCTGGCTTGCTCTATAAATTCATTCGTGCGTTACGATAATGTCTACAAATCGAGTACACCGTACAAAGAAATTCTAACTGATAAATACCCAGAGACGCTGGTTTATTTAATAAGATTCTCGACGTATTATGAGGATTCGATGATTTCGGCGTGTCCGATTGACTGCGATAAAATTTCGCTGTGACTGCTGTTACAGCCCATCCTGCCCACGTGGCTGCCGCATTACTGAGACTAGGTGTTGCCGTATTCACGTCTGCCTCTAAAATACAATTATTTCGTATCGATTAGACATCAATTATTCTATTCGTACAGGGTATACAGTATTCCTTCGGATGATGTGACTTTCGTCTATGGGGATGATGTTATGAATCGCGCTACAAAGAAACACGATCCGAGTTCGGATATCGGTGAGGCAATACTAATGCAATGATGAAACTTTCTTAATTTTAGTTATTTCGTTACGAAACTTTTGCCAACGGATTCGTGAATTCGTTATATTTACTTGTTTAATAACCGATGGAAGTTTCGGACTCAGCTAGTGAACTGTTTAAGTTTAAAGACCCGAATTCGCTTCCAAGCCTCGCATTATGTGAGCCGTTTGAAGAACCGATCACTGAACAAGCCGTTGTTAGTTTCACTCATAATTTCTTCATTTTTGGTTCTACTTGTACGAAACCTTCATCAATAGATTTGTGAGATTTCCCTGGTTGAAAAAGATCAAACTCGACAGAGTTTCAATCATATTTACCGATATCACACTTTAAATCAGTAAATATGGTCCGAAGTGTACCGTATTTAGACTCATTTTAATTAGAAAAACCTCACAAATACGTTGGTAAAAGTTCTGTAAAAAAAGAATGAAAAATAAAAAACGTTCCTATTTGCATTGACATTGTAATCGATACGCAGCCTTTTCAACTGTGCCGGCTGCCTCGACACTCAGTCCCTCTTTGTCGTTTACGCGCTGTCCTTCTATAGAGAAGGTTCGGCACACGTCAAAGAAAGTAGTACCTCATCATTCAAAGGAATACTGTAGCCGGATAATAAAACCAAATTGATCTTTCACATCTTTCGTATCGAACGGTTGTACGGGGAAGTATCAATTTGGTTTGGGATCATATTTCAAGATCATCATGTCAAGTACCCATAGACTCCCGCAGCCCAGGATCCTCCGATACTCTTTCGAGCTTCGACAGAAATCCTCGAATGGTTCTAAACGCGTTATCTCTCACCCCCTTGTCCACGTCCGTGGTGAGTGGACACAAAGCTGGTAAAATACGATTCGCAACTTCTTGTAGCAAAAAGTATTGTTGAGTCGCAGCCAATGCTAGAATGCCCGCGGTTCTAGCCGGTGGAAACGAGTCTCTTGTACCTCTTATAAATGCGCCGATCAATACCTGTAATCCTACGTCGATCAGATTGGTTCGCGACACATCGATCAAACTTTAGTACCTTTTGTCTAATTTGAGGATGAAGATGTTGAGCAATTTTTCCTAAACACACTGTAGTATTGGTACGTATGCCGCCATGTTCATCTTTGGATTGAAGTTTTGCAAAATATCTTAACGTTTCCACGTTAAGATTGTTATAGTCTAGTTTCGGTGCTAAATGTACAACAGATTTGATCGTTTGTTCCCGAATCGCAGGGTTCATATCTAAAAAACCTCTGGCTACCTGTAATTGTTAATATCGGAATGAGTTTCTAGTGTCTTGTATTTTTTCGTAATAAAAAGATACTAGCCTGTGGAAAGATGGCTTCGTTAACAGTTGCTGGTTGTAAATGGTCAACGAATCTCTCCAACTGCTGTAACAATCTCAGTCTCGTTGCCCTCTCGTTCGATGCGAACAGTTTTACTACGCATGGTACAACTCTTTTCTGATACTCTGCGTCAGGTAGCTGACAACCGAGTTGTAAGAGAGGTGGTAATACAGCGCTTCCGGCATCGCCAAACTCAAAGGCAGCTAGCAACTGCGGCAAAATTTTGTATCTACCAACGCCGTCCGGAAACGATTCTAACCGAGCAGCAAGCTGAGAAAAGAAACGACCCTTCTCTCCGCTCTCTTTCATTTGAATTTCTTCTAGAAATAGAAGCGCATCTACAAGGTTATTCTTAAAAAATCCTCCATTACTGCGACAACGTGCTATCACATCGGCAGGATTCGGTCTTCCTTCTCCGTTGCTACTAGTCAATTCCCGATACACTATTTGCAATTGTTTCGGAATCTAAAATCGAAGTTTACGTTTATATTTGTACGGTCCAGGCTTCGATTAACGATTTCCTTTTTAATTTCTTACTTTATCCGTGTTTTTAAGTTGTGTACTCGTATTCAGTGAACCATTATATGTCTCCCAGATCAGGCATCCGAGTCCCCACACGTCAACCGAGCTGTTTTTTTATTTATTCATCAGTTTCATAGCGTTAACAATAAACCTAAATGTTTACATATAGAGAGGCTAGTATCGTAATGTAAATTTCGATAGGAAGACAACTATTTTTCATTATTTACCGAACAAGAGAATTTTTTATACGTTAAATACGTTGCAGCTACAAACAAAAATAATTTAGTTCTACTGAAACGTAGATTAATTTCCCCAGATAAATAATCTTTACCATTTAGTGGCTGGTTTAACGTTTTCTATAGCGTCGGGAGGGTAATACGCTTGGAACGTTGATGGCAAGGTACTGTAAACAGCGTCTACCGTTGTCATATATTCAACACCTCCTAGTTTCCATTCTCCGCTCTCCTCGTTTACAAAAACTGTCCATAAATTGACATTGTTATGTCTCAAATTACCGTCATTGTTTAAGAAGTTTAATGCCCTCTGTCAACAAAATTAATTCTGTACTTTGCGACGTCCAGATAACTACTCTATCCTCCCGAACACATACCGTAATTTGAAATATTCCCCAAGAAAAATACAACTCCCTTTTCGATTCTTCGTCGCTTTCCGGTTTTCTAGTTAAACGGTTATACAGAGGCTCTACTCGTTCGGTTGCTAAATATACCATTTTATCAGTCTGGAATAACATAAAACTATTAACGCAACTATTAAACGTGGAATAGCATTCTTATATTCTACGATTATACCTCAAGGCTGTCTAGATATGCGAGTATACTAGGATGTCGAAGAGTCTTCAATCTTTTCACTGCTGCACGTGCCAAGCTTAGGAGGTGCTCGTTACTGTTCTTGGACTCGAAGACGAACACGGAAACATCTTCGCCGCCTGTCGAACCCTGTGTGAAAAATTTCAAATTAGAGAAAATACATTTTACACAACTGGCAGAACAGGAAATTTTATTTAAAATCAATGTAAAAAAAATGGTTTTCTTAATGTTCCTCTAAAAATATTACAAAATTTCTCTGAATGTCCATTCTTTGCTTGCTAATATATTCATGTATAGTATTACAATAAGAATTTGTGCAAATGTGTTAAATGCAAAAGGTTTTAGATAATCTATACATTTTGGTTGGCTACATAGGGTTAAACAATTGCTGTATTGAATGCAGCAAGTAAATTTATTTACTGAAGCCAGTGTTTCGCTGGGTCGAAACGCTTGTAGACGGTACAAGATCCACAATGTAATAGTTAGACTCGGGATTTTATGCATTTATAACAAAAATGAGTAGATGCAATTTAAAACAGTGAACAGATTAAAAAACTTTAAGAGTGTTAACATATTATTTTAAAAATATAAATTGATATATAGCTCCTGTGCCTTGCAATCGGTGCACAAATTTTTTTATTCTGCATAAAAATCCGGAGTGTAGCGATAGTATTTAATTGAATATTTTACCGCGTCGTCAGGTTATAATACCTTTTTTTTCGCTCTGTACAGTGTCCAAATGTTTTTGTCATCCAAACCGGGAACTTGTTCGCCGATTTCATACGGAAAGTCTTTGGTAGGGTCTCGCGCAAAGAAGGACCACATTTTCGCGGTTTAACTACTTGTTGAAGTATAAATCAGGATCATCCTTCGACTAATAGCACATCGTGATGTCATTGACAGCTACGCATCAACCTAAATATGTACTATCTGCAACTGTAACTAACCAAGTTGATGTTTTGCGAACGATTCGTGCTTGCGTCGATTGTTGTACGTGTATTTACCGATGTTATGTAAATCACTGTGAAATTTCAAAAAGTAAACTCGTTTCTTTTGTTTCATTCGGAAACCTTGCTTATTATCTGTCTGCCACGTTGTTGTTATTAAAAAACTCCCATTGCATCGAATCTGATCGAACCTCTACGTTAGATCTAACCAACAAATAATAGCGACTTGATAACGAGTAAGGTTAGGTAAAGTTAGGTTGAAAGCATGGACCTAAATATATAAAGGACAGTGCTTATAGTTTTTCGGGATTGAAGCGAAAGACGGAAGGGGAGTCAACCTCTAAAACGTCTTTCTTCAGCCATCTTGGGAGGCGAACGTGGTGCTGCCATCTATGTCGTGTCGCGGTAAATTTAAAAATGACATGCATTTATATCTGTGAATTATAGACTAACTTTGTCTTTATAAATGTTATAATGAGACTGCGGATGATTATGCAATTTTCAATTTTTGTAGGTAAATATTAAGAAAGTGGAATTAAATGAAATCTTATTTTCAGTGGATCCTTATGCATTTATGGCGTCTAAAAATTTTCAAAAAATGCTGCAATGTCAAATTCAATAGAATTTGGTACGACTCTATTTATTCCAGATCTATAAAGGCTACTACTACTGAAAATAAGATTTTATTTAATTCCACTTTCTTAAAATTTAAGAAATCTAATTTTTCTAGTCAGTCTATAATTTACAGATACAAAATGTAATGTAAGCGTGTAACTTTAAAATTTACCGCGACATAACATAGATGGAAGCACCACATTCGCCTCCCAAGATGGCCGAAGGATGTTTTAGAGGTCGACTCTTTATACACCGTCCTTTATTGGGTTCATGGTTCAAAGTACCAAAATAGTGGTAGGCAGATATTTCGTAGAAAAATATGTATCCTTTTTGATAACGTTCTTTCGACACTCCGGCACTGATTGCCGCATTGGTAATGCTCGATTTGAAGAATGAACGAAGTTGGTCCATCGTTAGTGACAACTTACGCGTTCAAAAACGGTAGAGAATACATTGTCAAGACGAAAGTGACAGCTTTCAAAGGATGCCAGAAAAACTTGGAGCTCACTGTCACCGATAAACACACCGGTGAAAATTGGCAGTCCTCTTACGATGCTGCATGTTTGTTAATCAAGTCTCTTGTGGTTTATATAAAACGCTTTGTTGTTTTGAGGTTATGAATTTTCTTTAATTTTCAAGATATCGAAAATCTGACGCACAAAACCGGCAATTACAAGCATTTCGATGTGTTTATCGCTATGCTGCAGTCTGGATTGTTGAAAGTAAAAATTACAACATAATTGTTTACCCTTTAAAGGGCCGGAGTGACCAGGTACAAATTTGGGAATATCCCTTTGTACTCGGAGCTATTTTAAAACTGTAATAAATAGACTGCGGATCTTTATGGAAAATAAAAAAGGTTTGCATTGATTGTATGATACAGGAGCGAAATAAAAATTTCTTTCTTCTTTTAATTATCTGATTAAGCTGAAACCTGTACATTTTTGTTGTACATGCATAAAATCCGCAGTTTAGTAATAAATGTTTAGTAATTGATTAGATACCAATATATTTAATAATGTAAACAATATTTTGAATAATGGTGCAGCAACTTTTAGTGGTGCCAGAGTCACTGTTCGAGTGCTAAGGGATATATGCACATAAATTGTTCATAAACAAAATTTAAGTGGTCGATTGAAAAGTGCCGGCCCTTAAAGGTTACATAAAGCGAACAAAGCTCAAAAAGAACCAAATTGCAGACTAGCGAATCTATAACCTTGGATCTCCTCACATTCGGAGATCTAGAACTCTTACGTATGCGTAGACTCGAACGTAATTCCTGCTCAAGTTTCAGTAACGCGACAAACAATCGTCGGTATCTTATATTAACTTACACAGTGGAGTTCGACCGGTATGTATTGCTTTAGCAGATTTGATGAAACTTTAAGTGCGTTACTTCACGAAACCTGTCATTTTTCAAGAATTCATTATCCGTTACCTTTGGAATACTGTGGTTTACCTGATCCCATAATACTGCAAGCTACTATTAAGAGATTACAAGTTGAAATTGAAAAATTACAGCACACAGGAGCAAACAAACATCTCCAGAAACGTATTGAACATCTTACGATTGCGAATCAAAAACTTGTTCAAGAGAATCAAAGACTTTTGAACGGAGGTAATTGAATGTACGTTAATTCTCTGCAAACGAATCATTCATATTTTTAATGTTCAGGAAAAGATTTAAGGCGCATATTAGGGTCGATCAAGTCTTTAGAAAATAGCGTGACGAAAGAACGTGCGTCTTTTCGAATACAAATTCAGAAACTCAAGGCTGAGAATGCAGCCCTGTTATTAAAAGTACAACAACTCACTGCATCTGCTGGTAGAAAACCTGGGGATGGTAGCCCTGCATTGAAACGTCATAGTCGATCTTCTTCTATACGATCAAATTATACAAATTCTAGACAAAGCAGGAGTCGTTCTTCTTCTATATCTAGTCATGTTAAAACATCTAGATCTAGTTTGTCACCAGGTATCGACGAACATGAAAATATTTTTATTTAAAGAAAGAATTGCGTATTTGAAACGTTAATGTGTGTAGGCAGTTCAATGGAATCACTTAGAATTCGCAGTTCTCCTTCTCGTAATGCGAAAGCACGTAGTAGGACGAAGGATTCAAGTTAGTATTAACGACTGCAATTTCCTCTTCATAGAATAAAAAGAATTTCCTTGTAGAAACGGATTTTGAAAGCTTGGAGTCAAGAATTCACACGTTGCAAAAAATGTTGAAGGAAGGAATAAATTTACATTGAAAGATTGCTGCGAATGTACACAGTACCAAGTATTAAAACACATTGTTGCTACTATCAACATTATTATTGTACTTTATAAATATATATATATAAGAGATGAGACTTTAAGTAAAGTGGCAGAACTATAAATAAAATATCATAAGTAGATGACTGTTTTAAATAACACAACTTTAGATCGTTTTGCCTATTGTTTCTCTAAAAAAATATATTCAGTTTCAAATATTATCGACAATAACAAAAGAAGTCGCGTATGTAAAAATGTAAGTAGAAAATATTAAAGATTTTCTGAACCTGTCAAGACTGTGCCTTCAATTATATACAAAATCTTTTGCTGTATATACTATGGAAAATATTTTTTTATGTACACTACTGCAGCGTTACGAATGTATTTGTTATTTGTTGCTTTTGTTATATTATCCTACACTATCACATTTCTTAACAAAGTTATAAAATTATAGTTACTTGAGTTTGTCTGCTTTTACATTGTTCTGATAATATACTATAGCTTTCTCGACTAACGACTGTTCATTGTTCTGAGTTATATTTGTGTTTGTATTTTGTATCCCATTCAACTGATTGGTCAAATTGCTGGTTTCTGGTATTATGGGTTTCGGCGGTAGTTTGTGTTTTGTATAGTTCGATAAAGATTTGATAGCTTCTTGTAGATACTGTATCTCAGCTTTTTGTTGAGACGTGATTGTATTCAATTTTTCAATATCATCTGTAAATTTTTGTATTTGTTCAAGACGTGCTTCCTCTCTTTTCGCTTCTTTGGCTACTTGACGATTATACTCTAATACTAAACAACCACCAGCAACGCTGAAGATGATTACTTCGCCCATCAGATTCGCTCCTAATTCTATTGCCATAGCTTCGTTCAGCTTGGCAACCTTCGTGGGTTTACCAAGATTCATTACATACATTTTAGCTTTTACTTCGGCCCAGTGGTAAACTGTAATTGAGTCAAAATTAGACAATGTTTGGCAATACAATTACAAACTGCTTAATAACTATTTTTGACAATGACATCAATATAGATCGATTACATCACGATAAAAATGATATGTATTTTCTTAAAAAACATTGTTACTTACACTGTGCTGGAGGTATGATAAAATACGTTCTAAATGCGGGATGATTTTTCGCTTGACTAACAAGAAATTTCGCTATTGGTTTACTAATTTGTTTAACAAACAACACTCCCAATTTGAGAGCCGGAAAAACACCCACTACCATTTTCACTGAATATTTTCACCACCTCCGTTTCAAAATCGCACGTGTCACATTCGAAATAATCTGAAAAATGATTACGTGCACATGAACAGGTATTAAAGTAGTGTTTGTGTACTATTCAGCGGTAAGTACATTAATTGTTTTCGTTGCACGTTTCATTGAAATTTATCTATAAAATACAACGAATCCAATATTATTACAAGGGGTTGTGTACGCGGTGGATGTCACCACGGAAAATCTCGATTTCATGCTGTATTCTCTATTTGAAATCCAATACCTCACCTCTGAAATTACTTCAGAGTGTAGTAGTCGGCCATCATGACACGATAAAGAGGTCATGTTGTCTACGCGATCTACATTATTGTTATTCTACATGAAAAAAGAGATCGATGGCATAAACCTTTCCGCAGTTTTCTGTTTGCTTATCGCAACTTATATGAAACAAATTTAATCGATATCGAACGTTATACAGAATTTCTCACGATAAGATCGACCAACTGTATCAGCGTGTTCGAAATTGTATTGTATGCGCACATACCTAAAAATATATTTATAATATAATGCATCGTTTTCGAGAAACGTGAATTTTCCACGTCACGAAATACACGCGCAAGTAAATTAAGTATTGAAATACGCGACGCGTCTATTCATAAGTTCCCGTTTCTTCGAATTTTTGAAAAACGAAGCCGCGTAACATTTTATTATTCTATATTTTCAGCTTAGTAACTTTTCCAGTTGTATCTTTCATAGCAAAACATCCTGGATGTATTTAGTACAAACATTACATAAACGAGTACCGACAACCAACTTCACGCGGGTTGATAAATCTTGATAGCAGAGAGATACTTGGAGCACATTGATTTCTTTGAAAAATAATCGTAACTCATTATCTTGATTGTCTACATAATGAGCAACAATTATGCATTTATAACATGGGGCTTCCTGATGCATTTAATTATTCTATGGGGTGTGCTCGACGTGAATTTCCATTCGCCTATTGTACAAGACTTACCGAGCGTAGAGGTTTTGGAAAATCCGCCGGCCAAGAGATTAGTTTTATTTGTGGCGGATGGTTTAAGGTTCAGAACATTCATCGAGGCTCCGCCAAACTTCCTCAAGTGATTCATTTTCATAAATTGAACGTTTAAAAACCGTATATTAATTCGAATTTACATAATCATTTTAATTACAGATACGTGATGGTAAATAAAGGTGTTTGGGGTGTATCTCACACACGTATGCCCACGGAATCGAGGCCAGGTATTGTCGCAATTTGTGCTGGATTATACGAAGATCCGAGCGCTATATTTAAAGGTTGGAAAGAGAATCCTGTTGACTTCGACTCTGTTTTTAATCGGAGCCGTCTTTCATGGGCTTGGGGAAGTCCCGATATCATACCTATCTTTACAAAAGGTTGTTATTATTATTTGTTTTACATCGCATCAACTGCTATGGTCATTAGTAGACTGCAGGTCTTTATGCATTTGTGTCTTTTAAAAATTTCCATAAAATGCTCTAGTATGAAATCTGACAGAATGTAATATGATTTTTATTTACTCCCAACCTGCGAAGGCTACTACCACTAAAAATAAGTTTATTTGATTCCACTTTCTTGAAATTTGGCTACAAATATTGCAAATTGCATAAACATCCGTAGTCTAGTCATTAGCGATGGGAGGTCTACTAATAGGTTGTAGTATCATATTAGCAAAATCTCTATTTAGTTTATCGAACACAGGTGCGAAGGAAAACATACATGGAGAGAGCTATCCACCCGAGTGGGAGGATTTTGACATAATGAAGGGTCAAGTTTGGCGTTTAGATGCCTGGGTGTTCGATAAATATGTAGACTGGCTTCGGGGAGAAGCTGACAAAGTGAAACATTCCAATCATATTATTTTCTTCCTACATCTTCTTGGTTGTGATACCATGGGTCACGCAGCGAAACCTCACTCTAGGTATCTAGACGTATATTTTGGGTGCAGATTAGTATTGTATAAGTTAAATGGAAAAATGATATTTTGTAATTTCATTAGTTTGGCATTCAATTTGAACGCAGAGAGTACACCGACAACATGAACTATGTTGATCGTAGAATAGAAGAAGTTGTACAAATGACGGAGAGTGTTTTTAAGGATAACGCTACGGCATACATTTTCACAGCTGATCATGGAATGACTGATTGGGGATCGCATGGAAGCGGTTCCACGGATGAAACGGAAACTCCGTTGGTTGCTTGGGGTGCTGGAATTGATCATTTTAATTCCAGACAGGATGTAGAGCAAATAGACATCACGCCGTTCATATCTAGTTTGATCGGTGCACCTGTTCCCACTAACAGCGAAGTGTGTATAGCATCAAATCAATTGTGATATTACTATTGTCGAAATATTTCTCTATGCTCGTATCGTGTACATGTTTCCAGGGTGTTTTGCCATGGCAATATTTAAACGCCTCAAATCTGGAATATACGAACGATGCTTTGTTAAGTAATTTAAAACAATTGACTCACCAAGTAAAAGCGAATCGTGAGATTATCTGCGAAGATAGCAGATTCATGGATCAGATAGTAACGCAACTGTACAACAAATTGTCTGCTTTAGAGGAGCGTCTTGAAACAGATAATTTAAGAAAACGGTTTGATGATACAATCGAAACCATTAAGCTAGCTAAAGAATCGTTACTATATTTCCGTCAATACCAAAGATCACGGTTATTAATATATTTGTCCACAATGTGGTTAGGCTGGATAGTGCTATTGTTTTTCAAAATAGCTGGAACTGAACGGTCTGTTATCAATCGTGTTATTTTATTAGTCGCAGATATTGCACTTGTGTGCATTCTAGTCATCATATTTGTTCTGTATAAAGGTACAATATCTATTTACTACATATGAATAATTATTTGTAACGACCACGAATCTTCACGAGATTTAAATAGTTTCAGATTGCAGAAACTGGAGGCCACCATGTTACGCAACTATAGCTATAACATCCCTTTGGTTAGCTATTAGAAGCATAATTCGGAATTCGATAAATTTAAGAATTGAGAATGGTGCCCGTTTGTGGTGGGAGATTACAGGAATAGTATTATTATTAGCAACAATACTCGTGGGATTAACGTACAGGTCCGTTTTAAGTATAGGAATGATATGCACTGCGGCTATACAGAAAATCTTAATGGAAGACGCTCCATATTTATTTTGGACCGCTCTATCTCTAGCAGCTTTTCCATTGTTACCTGTCGTAGAACCCCATCCCCGAGTTTACATTGTGTAAGTATTAACAAGTGTTACAATATTGTCTTTTCTTAGCGAACTTAACGTACATTTCTCATTTTTCAGACTTTCCAGTGTGTGCATTATGAGCATCCTAGTGATTTTCAAAGTCGAGTCGCGTTCGAGAAAAGCAACAGAAATTTTCCGACTAGTAATCACTGGTTTGATATACTTGGAATTCATAGATGGCAGGAGTTGGATATCGTGGCTGCTTTTATTCATAACGCCGTTATGTATTTGCACTTCTACCATGGAATTGAAAACGAGAATGCACGAAGTGATCATGGGCTTTTTCTGCCCGCTTGTTTTATTATCAGCATCTTACGAACCCCTGTTCTTCATACTGCTTGGAGTGCATTTGTCCAATTGGCCACAAAGTAATAAATATTCTAGCCAGTATCACCAAAGAACCGATTCATCTATAACGGTGGAAGAATTACTGAAAGCTGCGATCGTTGTATCCTTTTCTTGAAGAGAAACGATTTAATTATTATCTCGCTATTGTACAGCCTGAACTACTTGCTACAGATGTTATATACATTATTGAGCTTCTTTGGGACTGGCAACATGGCGAGTATCAGCTCGTTCAACCCATCCTGGACCCGTCACTTCGTCACACTGTTTTCACCATTCGTGATGTTCTCGTTAATACTTTTCAAGATCAGCGTACCTTTGATGTTGGTTGGATGCGCCAGTCACATAATGGGATCGTCGAACATTTTCTTAGCAGTGCTCCTGCTAGGAGATTGCCTTTCGTTACCGCTCGTATACTGTGTTACTCCTCAAGGAAGTTGGTTGGATATTGGTAGCGCTATCAGTAGATTTACAATCGCGATATCTCTCCCATGCCTTTTATTGTTGTTGTATTATTTATCGTATCCACTCATGACATTTTCCTTATATAAATTTACACTTCCCGTGCTCTCAGAGAAAAAGCATATTGTATAAAAAAATGAAAAATGTATACAGATGTTCAAACGTTCTGCTATTTTTTAATAAAAACTATTTTAATAAAAACGACATCCGGTATCTTCCTGAGTTACTTAACTGTACAACATGAGTTTACTCGTAATCTACTCGTTGCATAACAAAAAGTTTCGGACAAAAGTTCCTATATAATAAATAAGATATGGAATGTGATCGTTAGTTTTTTGATGTCTTGATATTTCATCGAGATATAAAGCTGAGTTTTTATATTGTACGCGAAACTTTCGCCAATATGTTCGTGACGGTTTTCTAATTAAAACGATACCTAACACGATATTACACGTTATTAAACAAAAACTCAAGATCACCTTCGTATCTCGATAAAAAGTGTAGTATAGAAAACTAATTATCACATTAGGTAGAAACATTTTTTTCGTGCAACAAATAGGTTACCAGTAAATTTAGGTGGTACAATTAATTGACCAGTATATTACGTTCAGGTATAAAGAAAATTTAACGTTAAATTAAGTTCCTTCTCTCCATCGAGTAAACATTTACTCTCACTTTTATTCTCATAGTGCGCGTATTTGATAAATTTAAAATTTAAATTCTTTATACTTTTTAGAAGCTTTCGAGTCTTGGCCTTGTTGCCGTTTGCGTTTGCTCTGGAAACAAGATTATTTATATTAATATCATCGACTTCATGCAATTTCAGCATACCATTTCGTACACTTACTTTCTGTCGTTGCACATGATCCTGAAGCATGTCCGATAAGTCTTCTCTCCTCAAATGAGCCTGTCGCGATCTCATAGTCTCTTCATACCGGGAGGCCATAGCTTCTGAGTCTAGATCCAGTTCGCTCGGATCCAAAGCCAGTTCAACAGCCCCATCTTTCTCTGTTCTTCCATCGGACGTAGTTCCACTGACTCCACGACGTGCAGCGATTACAGAAGGTGGTGCTTGACCTCCTGCTGCACCAGTCATATCGTATACATGCGTGCTACCCATCATGCTAGCTCCTAGACCCTCTGTTCGTCGTTCTTGCAGAACTGTGTACAAAGCAGGCGTGTCTCCTCCTTCCATTTCGCTCTCGATTTTCTTCTTCCTCAACTCTATCGTCTCCGGTGTCTCCAGACCCGCAGGGATCGACGTAATTCCACTAGGCGTGATCAAGCCTTCCGCACCAGGTGTAACCAATCCGCTAGCATCCCCATCCACGTCTTTTCCTTCTCCTTCACCTTCTCCACCTTCCTCCGCGTCCTCGTCTTCGTCCTCGTCTCCGGAGGATTCTGATTCAGGTTCGCCCCACATACCTCTGTCGATCTCCTCGTCCATGGCGTCCCCACCTGGTGCTCGGGAGATCCCGAACACGTCTCCGTACAAAGGCCGACCTGTTTCGTCTACTGGAGGTTTTCCCCAGCCTCCGGCGTGGTACCCGAACGCGCATCCTTCCGGTATTGGCGCATTCAAACCGGGTATTTTTAAGTTAGGATAACTCGGTGGCGGACCGTAACGTTGCATGGCGATCAACCACGGCGGTGGCACTTTATGGCAATTTGGCCCCACCGGCATACCTAGTGCGGTACGCAATTCGTCAGATAGCTCTCCAGGTTTCTTCTCCTTCAAGCGGGTTTCGAATTCTTTGCCCTCGTAGTATAAATCACCGTGAATAGTCATGCGAGGCTTTGTTTGCCACTTGAAGAACGCGTCGTGCAGCTTCTGGTAGTCGATGTCGATTTTACCAAGCTTTGGCCTCGCTCTCTCCCTCATTTTAGCTTTCAGCGTACGCGTGTCGTCTCGTTCTTGAAGACTCGCTCTCATCTCTGTGATACCTGTACGCTTTATGAAGTCTGGCAAGTCGAAAGGAGGCTTCTCGATACCACGTTTACCCTGAAGGTATTTTCGTTTGAAACACCAGTGTCTCGGCACAGGTACAGTGTTACGATGGGCTTTCAATTGTACAAGAAGTTTTGGGTCCCTAGCTGTAACGTCGTGCATCTCGACTACATCGGGACGCCCCACCAGTTGCTTCAGTTCCGCCACGCTCAAACGCGTTAGCCTCTTCAATTTTCTTTTGGAGAGTCGTGGTGCACCATTTTCTCCTGTTCCCTGCTGCTGTTGCTGTTGATTCGCGTCGTCGTCGAAATCATCCAATGGTGGCACTTTACTTGGTATAGTTCCTGTTGTTTGTAAATTCGTTACAGGAGGATACTGTCCTATCGGCTCGCCCTTGTCCGCTTCCGCAGATTTTGGTTCAGGCTCAGTTAGCTTAAACGCTTCGAAAATTCTAGCGAATTGACGGTACATTGGCTCCAAATCATTGATACTCGGAATCTCTTGGATGTATTCGATCTCTGGCATATCGTCTTTGGGCTTGGAGTTTTCTATATCGTCTTTCTTGTTTTCGGACTCTTTGTTCAAATTATGCTTCTTCCTTTTTTTCTTCTTCTTCTTTTTAGTCTTGTTAGCCTTCGAGTCTGTTTTTTCTGTGGTCGATTCGGATTCAATTATTACGTCATCTAACTGTGTCACCTCTTCCCCTACAGTTTCGTGATTAGATGACTTTTCCAATGAAACTATATCGTTAGGATCTGCCCCTACCTCTTTAGCTCTCTCGGTTTTGAAAGCTAGAGCCTGTTCCAAAGCCGCAGGCAATTTCATCGAATCGCCATCCTCTTCTCTTCCTCCGTCGTCCACTGAATTTTGATTTTGTAACTCGTTGGGTGGACTGACTATCAATGTTAATAAACCAGGTACCATTCTAGGCGGCTTCCTCCCTGGAGGAACTCCGTGGTTACTCCGCATTTGTTGATTCTGCGTTTCAATATCGACAAACAAACATTACCGATTTGGACGTAACATTACACAATTTATAGGAAACGTTATTTATTCACTGTGTTGACAATGTATTTCAGAGTTGTGTAAATAACGTTTTGTATCCTCAAACGAAAACAATACTAACCTCACTTCCTGGTATATTTTCCATCGTAGAGTTTACTGTTTCGGAGTTCTGAACTACATACAATCAACTACAATGCTTGAATCGTCAAGTCAAGGGGGCGGAGCCTTCGAAAATGCCTCGGATCGAGCCTTAGACCATAGAATAATCTAAGGGTCTAAGAATCGAGTACATAGTTCAATTTATGCCTGAACTATATAAGTAATTGATTTAAATGGCGGGTGATATGAATTTAGTAAAATTAGAAGAAGGGAGCATTTCGTTTCAAGTCTGCTATAGAAATTTTATCTAAAAATACACATTACAGATCCTATCGGACTCTTACATATAGTAATCAACGACAGATCGAGTATTTCTGTCATCTTTTTCAAAAATTCCTGACCTAATAGTCGGTGCTTATTGATTTCTTCTGCCACTTTAGTGGACGGGACAACAATAGCGCCGTTTGTAGTAAACTCCAGAAGTTTATTTTTTCAATCTGCTCATCTGCTCCTCATCTCAGTGTTCCGATATTGTCTAAGATTTTTTGTATGATGAATGGCCGCTAAAGGCGCTACGCGGAAAAAACAGTAACGTATCTATGATGACGAGGTAGTGGAACTGCCTGCGGAACAGGGCTGCGCCCTGCGCCTTGAGACTGTTATATTAGCGCGAAAGTACCGAAACAATCTGTTCCGGACAAACAAACTTCAGGACGTATCCTACAAGTTACAAAATATACACAAATACATATGTTATACATTAATTTTTCAGAATCAAATCATACAAATCTTTTCAAATTCTGCGGGGGGCTCAAGGTACCCCATTTTATCGAGAATCTTACATTACTGAGGCTGGCAGCGCCTCTAGCGGCCATCCATTGTACGAAAAATCTTAGACAATATCGGAACACTGCCTCATCTCTGCTGAATGCATGCTAAATGATAAATGATTCTGCTAGGGACTTTATTGCAATTTCAGCTGCTGTCCACTGTCGATATATCAGTGGCTGTCCAGTGGCTGTCGCAATCGCAAAGCATCGCAAAGTTAGGAGTGGTTAGGATCAAGATCCTATATAGTTTCCATTCTCTTCAAGTAGCCGCAGACATTGGCGTCACCGTCACCGACGATTCGTAAGCCTCAAGAGACTTGATAAAATTATCAAGCCTAACATTTCACCGAAATTCGTTGAAACATAAATGAACAACGTACGTTGTGTACGTACAACGATACGTCGTTCTGTGTTCGTTCGGTTATATAACAGAGATAGACAACACGAAAATGATATCGATACGGCTTAACATTTGTAAATATTTATGACAACTGTCGAGCACCGGAAAAGTTAGAAGACGATTTGCTCTGGGCCGGAATGATTCGCGAAAAAACAGGCGCGAAAATGGCGATTCGTGTCTCGAAGAAGTACCATATCGAATGATCGAAATTCAAAGTGATCCAGTCTGTTTTGCGACGTTCGAACGGATATGAGATACTGACAGGAGAGCAATGTAATTGAAGTTTTCTGACAGGCGTATGAATTTATTTCGTTTATATTTTTACCAAGGAAAGATTCGTTTTGGTGTCCGGTATCATTTCTTTCGGTGAGTCTGGTTCTACAACTAGTTAACGCAATATTTTCTAATCATGCTTTAACAATTACATTACACTTTGCAGAAACAATGGAGCCTGAAAGCACTGTCATGCTGGAATCATGCGGAGAGGATTCAATCTTGATGCAGACCGTAAAGAACATGGTGACGGAGAATGTGCACGCGGAGTTAGAAAGCGAGGAAGAAGGGTTTTTCGTTGTGACCGACGTGGAAGACCCGCAACAGAATATAATAGAAGTGAGCAATGAAGAATCGGCTATAACCGAGACTGATGAACGAGTATCATGGTCCAATTTGTGCAGAGTCTGTGCCAATACCAATGATCATTTGATTCCGATATTCGAAGGAGAAGGTTTACAGCACGATCTGTGTAGTAAAATACACAAATATTTACCTATACATGTATGTTTCTCTGTAACCTTGCGACTGGATTAGACTGAATTATAATGTAAAGCATCGTTCTTGATCCGTTAACGTTTTGTTATAGATATCTGAAACAGATGTGCTTCCATTGCAGTTGTGTTATCACTGTGCTGCTACCTTGTTAGCATGGCACGAGCTTCTAGAAGGATGTTTAACGGCGGAAAGGAGGTTGTTAGAGATGCAGGAAACTCTGCAGGAGAAGCAGGTATATGCACGGAAGGAAATCTTGCTGTTTAAAATATTTCTGATGGAAATAATTCGTTTTCAATGTTTCCAATAATTTTACAGAGCTCGGAAGGCCTAGAAGTATCGGTAGACACTAGTATGTCTAATATAACAGAATCTTTGGTAGGTGGAACAATATTTCACGCACGATATTCATATTATTAGATCGTTGGGTGTGAAATGTTCAATTTTAGAATACAAATGTGTTTTTTGTTAATAACTCTGTAACAGAGCCGCAGTGCTCTTTCAAGAAAATACATTTTGGGACATCCTGTACGATGTCACAGATATTAATGAGGGGTAATACCCCCAATTTTGATTCGGTTATCTAATTTCACTTTTAAATAAAGTTTATTTCAATGTTAATCGATGCGATTGTCGTGCACTCTTTTTATGCGAGTGTAAAAATAACATACTGACGATAGCAGTGAGCATTGTGCGATGTTCGGTCAAAATGTACCAACTAATTGATACGCTGTTCGTCGATGGTAAACATAAAGAAGACTACAAAATAGAGATGACTACACTGCGGATGTTTATGCAACTAGAAATTTTTAGAGACAAATTTTAAGAAAATGTTACCAAATAAAATTCTATTTTAATTGGTAGTAGCTAGACTACTAAATTCTGTCGAATTTAGTACTCCGGTATTTTTTTAAAAGTTTTATAAACCATAAATACATAAAGATCCGCAGTCTAGATGTGACAACATATATACTATATACAATCAAGAGACTTGTAGTTCATTGATAGAATATGTCGATTATGTTTGTTCCACGTTACTGTTAAAAATCGGACGTTTCACACGCAACAACCTAACACTACGCGCGGAATCGTGCCGTTGTTTAAACGAAGAACACGATCCGCTTTAATAGCGTAACAATGCTTTTGATTGTAGCATCAAGAGCAGGAAACTGTAAAGAGCGAAGATTGTGGGGAAGTGGCTGATAATGAAATGAACAGGTAATAACTCTCTTTATTTAATGAAAAACACAGAAAACCAATAATAATATACATTGGAACTAAAAAATACGTGCAACCGAACGTGCAGAACATATGCCCTGCGTGAATCGATCGAAAACCGATAGACGTACAAAACTGTTAAATCGCGGCTAATCGTACACAATAGAAGCACAGCTTTCGAGAGCCAAACACTTTACACGTTGATTGTCCATATTCGAGATATGGACGATTATACCTATTCGAAATACGAAATATGGAACAAGACAAAGATAAAACAAAATAAAAAATGCGGAACTCTGTATGATGGGTTTGAAACGAGAACAATCATCTGCATTGTTGTCACGCCACACACAGCTGCAAAGTCTGGAGTCAAGTTCTGACTGTTTTGCAGGTCCAGTAGTATGCGGACACCATTTAAGGTGTTCTTAGACATGCAGAATGTATTTCGGAAGCCAAACAGAATAAAATACCAACTGCGAGAAAGAAAGCCTGCGGACAGCGGGGATTGCGATTCGGTGTGGATCAGCGTCGTGAACTCGCCGCTCGATCAGTCCGCGATCACAGAGCAACTGCAAAATAATGATGCCGACGCGAAGGAAGAGGCTGTGTCCCGGCTGTACGACGCAAACGGTTTAGAGAAACTCAGCTCGGAAGACGAGAGCAAATTGATCGGCGCTCGGAATGAGAGGAACGCCGAGAGAAGGATTAGGGGGAATTGCAAGTTATGTGACGTTCGAAACACCGGAGAAGCTTGCGAGCACGCGAGACAAAGAAATACCGTCGATGTTCAGGAGTCGTATCAATGCGTCGAGTGCAGCAAGTGCTTTAAACTGAAGGATTCCTATCTAAGGCACATGAGAATCCACAGGGACGAGAGACCGTTCACTTGCCACGTATGCGGAAAACAATTTCGCGACTCGGGCGGCCTGTCCAGGCACCTGAAAGACGTCCACGCGAAACTGAAAAACTTTACCTGCGACATCTGCGGGAAATCGTTCGCCTCGAAGGCCACCAGAGAGGATCATCGCAGAACGCACACAGGAGAGAGACCGTACATCTGCGACTCCTGTGGAAAGACCTTCAAATCGAAGGCTTCTCTTTACATTCACAGTAAACTGCACACAAACGAATTTCCACATCCGTGTTCTTATTGCAACAAAAAGTTCCGCCGCAGACAGGAGATGCTGGCCCACGTGACCACACACACCGGCGAGAAGAACTACGGTTGCGACGTCTGTTCGAAACGGTTCCGGGTGAAATCGGAACTCGTTAGGCACAAGCTGATCCACTCCGAAAACAAGCCGTTCGTTTGCGTGAAATGCGGCCTGACTTTCCGACAGAAACGATATCTGAACAATCACGTTAAAAGCAGACACGTTGAAACATTGCGAGCATGCTAGAAAACAACAAAATGCGTCTTAAAATATCCTACACAGATATAGACCACAATCGCGCTGAGCCGTTCGAAACAATCAAATCTGGTACATGTATTATTTTTCCAGGTTTGGTCTACCTCGGAAGAAATCCCTCGCGGCATACTGCTCGTGGCATATGACAGCGACGCGCTCGAATAATATTATTCAAAATAACAAATGTACAGCTCCGCAGAGACTCGTCGAGGCTGGACGCGCGACGAAACAAACTCGCGAAGAGGGGGAGAGTACAGACTCGTCCAGCGATTCCGATAGTTCGGACGAACCTAACGCGACACCCATGCTTCCTTCCAAAATCGTAGAACACAACGGTCCTCACAGGTGCACCACATGTCAAAGAAGTTTCAAAAGAGAGTGTCACTTGGCCCGACATGCGGCCAAATGTTCGAATAGCGTAGACAGTATCAAAGATCGCGGAAGTATATCAAAGGACTCCGAGAACGAGGTCGAGGCCAAGGTGAACGACGAAAGAGAAGACTGGACGTCGTACAAGAAGTGCAAGAGGAAGCGTCACGAGACGCATCCGTGCATGTACTGCGACTATGTCTCCAAGAAGAAGAAGCTGCTGGAGGTGCACTTGGCGGAGTCGCATTCGGAATTCGTCGGCAAGAAAAACCGGAAACTGAGATGCGTTGACAGAGAGCTGGTGACACGTGCCAGAATGGAAATCGACGGCAAAGTGTACTACCATTGCGACCAATGCGGGAAAAATCTATACTCGCCGTACACGTTCTTTTGGCACGTGCGAATACACACTGGCGAACGGTCCTACACGTGCCACCTGTGCGGAAAACAGTTCCGAGTGAACCAGGGCCTGGCTAGACATCTCAAAGACACCCACGCTGGGATAAAAAACTTCCCCTGTGACATCTGCGGCCGGATGTTCACCACGAAACGCAACGCGGAGGATCACAGACGTATACACACCGGCGAACGGCCGTACGTCTGCAACGTCTGCGGGAAATCGTTCAAACAAAAGGCCTCGCTGTTCGTGCACAATCGGACGCACACGGACGTGTTCCCGTTCAAGTGCAACTACTGCGGACAAAGCTTCCGCACGAGGCCACCGCTCGCGGTTCACATAACGAAACACACCGGCGAGAAACCGCACGCGTGCGACATTTGCGACCGACGGTTCCGCATCAAGTACGAGCTCAAGCGACACCGGTTGATACACTTCGACGAGAAACCGTGGCAGTGCAACGAGTGCGACCTCTCGTTCCGACAGAAACGATACTTGGTTAATCATAAGAGGATTAATCACTGCTCGAGTTGATTCGCCGCTGACGTCGGGCAGAGTTGAGCAATATCCGCTGCGGTTCGAACACTTTATCGCATCGAACAACGCCGAGGTGGCGTTCCGATAATTAGTAGACGAGTCTTGTACATTTTCACGCGCTAAACACAATTGAGAAACGGTGTAGCCGGATTAGATTGTAAAATGTGTCCCCATACTAAATTGATCTTTCGCCGCACCGTTCGATAGGGCTTCTAAAGAAAATCCTCTGTGGCGATTTTCAAGTCGGTATCCCGCAAGGGTAGTTATATTGTGAATATATTTCTAGTAAGTTACGCTCTATTTTTTCAGTTCCGCTTAACAAAAATTACAAAAAAAGTTTTGATCCGGATTAATAATTGTATAAAATTAGCAATTTTAAGTTTCCCAGAAATTCGGAAGAAATTCCGAGTATTTGAAACGTGCATTCTGCATACCTTACGACTACCCTTGTGGAAGGGATCCCGTAGAAAGGGAAGGGTAGGGTGGCAGACAAGTGTTAATCTGGCGACATTGTTTGCCACGGAGGGTTTGCTTTAGAGAGTCCTATCGGATGGTATGAAAAAAGATGAATTAATCAGTGAAACTAGAAATTTGAATCGATGAATGCCCAGCTCTGCCGTCGAGTAACAGGGACAATCTATTTTCAGGTGTAGAGATCGACCGCGACCGGTATCGAACGCCAGTTTGGGGGGTCGCACCCGTGAATCGAAAAAGACTCAATCGAGTCGAAAGAGACGCACGGTGGAGGAGAGAGAGGAATTGGCACGCTTGGAAATTAGGAAGAACGGGGTGACGTGTTACAGATGCGACGATTGTGGGAAAACGTTGTCCACGGCTTACAACTTGATGGCCCATCGATTCACTCATACCGGCGAGAGACCGTACGTGTGTCAGGTCTGCCGGAAGAGCTTCTGCACGACGTCTGGTTTGAACAGGCACTCTCGCGACGTCCATAGTGGAATTAAGCGATTCTCCTGCGATATATGTGGCCGTTGCTTCGCCTCGAAAGTCGCACGAGACGAACACAGACGTACGCACACCGGGGAAAGACCGCACGTTTGCGAGACCTGCGGGAAATCGTTTAAACAGAAGGCATCTCTGCACGTTCACAGATTGTTCCATTCGAAACTGCCCCGGCACCGATGCCCCTTGTGCGACCGTTGCTTCCCGCGAAAGCAGGAGTTAGATAAGCACGTTCACGGCCACGGTCGGGTCGATCAGAGGCCGTACGGCTGCGAGGTCTGCAACAAACGGTTCCTAACCAAAGGCTGCCTGAACCGCCATAAAAAGGTCCACGAGGGCCGCGAGAAGCCGTACGTTTGTCCCGTGTGCGACGCGAGATTCGGCCAGGAGCGTTACCTGAAGAGCCACGCGAAGAACTACCACCGGTCCCCATCGGTTTCGCTGGAATGATGTCGGACTATGTTTGTTTTACAGGTGGAAGAACCAGCCCGAAGACCGTACACGATTACCGTCCGTCGAAAACGAAATCAACGAAACGAACATCGAGGAGGTAGAGTACGTTCAGTGCACGCAGTGCGACGTCGTCTTCGTCAACATGAAATACTTCGTAGAGCACATGAACGCCGTGCATCAGACCGAGGTGCATTACTGCCAGTACTGCAAGCTGATGTACCACGGTCAGGACAAAGACTTCAACGAGCATATGCTGATACACGACGGCTACGAGGATTCGTCTAGCATCGTTATTGAAGATGAACCGTTGGACCCGCTGAAAAACGAGATCTTGCGCGACATTGAACCCGCAGAGGTCCGCTTCACTTGCAACCTGTGCGATAGGAGCTTCGCGAAGAAATCTGAGTTGAAGAAGCATATAAATAGACATTCCGACCCGAACTGGATCCAGAACCCGGACGAGACCGAGCTGGTGAACAGTGCGAAGATGGTGATCAACGATCGAGTCACATACAAGTGTCACACCTGCGGCAAAGCGATATTCACGAAACGGGGCTTTCTAAGACACATACGCGTGCACTCGGATAAACGACCGTGCAGATGCGACCAGTGCGGGAAGTCGTATCGTATCGAGCAAGACCTGGCTAGGCACGTCAGAGACGTTCACGAAGGTCTGAAGAAGTACGCCTGCGACATTTGCGGCCGCGCGTTCGCCAACAAAGGGGCCAAGGACGACCATCGAAGAATCCACACCGGCGAAAGACCCTATGCCTGCGAACACTGCCCGAAAATGTTCCGCACCCTGAACTCCATCTACATTCATAATCGCGTGCACACAGACTACAAGCCGCACAAATGCTCCTACTGCGGCAAACACTTCAGGAGCAAACAGAGGCTGACGCATCACGAGACAACGCACACGGGCATCAAAGCATTCGCCTGCGAAATCTGCGGAAAAACGTTCTCCGTTAAAGGGGAGGTCGTCAGACACCGCGCGATACACAACGAGGAGAAACCGTTCGACTGCAAATGCGGCATGAAATTCGGACAGAAACGATACCTGAGGAACCATATAAAACAGCATCACAAAGAGGCGTCCTCTTGGCTGCTGGAGGAACTCTTAGGAAGTAACTGAAGCGCGGGTCATTGAAAGAAAAGTTACAAAGTGGGTAACCAATTTAGAAAACTGGAGAAGCGAATTGTTGCATCGTGCGATTCTCTTGACTGTATGCAGTTTTTGTATGAAATGCTTCTTCATACAGACGATGTAATTTTAAACCGTCAAGCTAGGAGGACTTGCTTTGTGAATTATACAATAAATTTTCTTTTTCTATAATATAGGGAGTCCTAGAACGCCCGCTTTATTAAATTGTTTGACGAATTACCTTGAACACCCTGTATACGAAACAAAGCGTACAGTCGAATATGCGCATTCTAACTAATTAAATCGAAATAATTATACATCGAAAATCAATAAAATTGTGTTGTATCGGTGTGTTGCTTCGTACAACCTCAACAATCTGGTTCTACCAAAAAATGTGATATTTACTTTGAGTTTTTTTAACGACAGAATATGTAACAGATGTACATAGTTTGAATAAATATTGAGTAAATTTCGTACAAAATTATTGTAATTTAAATAACACCATCATTCACGATTACAAATAATCATATTCGTCTCATTTGTCCAGTAGAAACTTAAACATACAAAAGAACGGGATGAATACAGTTGTGAATAGACTGCGGATCTTTATGAATTTATGGCATATAAAAATTTTCAAAACAAGCTATAAAATTCGGCAGAATTTGGTAAGATTTTTATCTGTTTCGGATCTACAAATACTATTACCATTAAAGATAGGATTATATTTCATGCCGGTTTCTTAAAATTTATTAATAAAAATAAAAAATTGCATCATAAGTACTTATCCACAGTCTAGTTTTGAAGAACCAAAATATAAACATAATAAAATATAATCATTTGGTTCTTCATAACTGTTCTGAGAACCGGAACCATATCAAACAGTTATTTCCAGAACAGTTTCAACCTAATGTATATCTATTAGGTTGTCTCAAAAGTTTCTTTCGGAATTTGTTCCTTTAATGTTGCTAAATTTAAGAAACTAAAAACTATTTGTTAATAAAAACAATGCGATAACTTTTGGGACAATCTAATATTTATTTAGCAATATTAAAGGAACATATTCTGAAAGAAATTTTCTCTCTAGTCAACTAATTACTAAATCTATTATGGAATTCAATCAACAATAAAAATGGTATGTTATGTATGATACACATATAAAACTAATATAAAATTAATGACACGCATATTTGACTTCTATCTTCATACAGTGCAACACTAATTCCTTGAGCTTCTGTGTCAACATCTACAAATTGATTGTATTATTATTTTGAAGTAATTATTTTTTTCAAATGTATAAAATGATCATAAATTACCCCTTCTGCAAGCTTCGATATGTATTTATATTCCTGGAATTTATTAATTTCACTAATGCGTAGTTTACTGATATCAATACTTTCCAATAAAGTATCAAAGTTCTCCAGAGACATTGCATTAAGATTTCTAACCAGTTGCGAAACACTCGTGTACTCTTTCAAGGGATTATGTTTCTGAAAATAAAAGGTACTATTAATTCACTCCGGAACTTAATATATTAGCGACTAAGAACAGATGATACTAACAAAAGGAACTGTCTCTCGTAGTTTGAATTTATTTTCGTTTCCAAGAGATTCTAGCCTTTTGCGTTCGGCTAATTTGAACTCTTTTCTTTGTGTTTTAGAACCTCCTGATTTGCAACGTATTATATTCCGTGTAAACGTATTCTTCCAAGGATCGTATGTTTCTACATCTTCCTAAATACATATTGAACAATTTACTAATATTTATATATTCAAAACAATGAAATATATTAGAACATTTGCCAAACCTCTTTCCAGTTTTTCATTGTGGGCACGATTAGTTTATTAACTTCTTCTAGAGGCACTATGCCCGACAGTCTCCGCGTTTCTAAATCATGTAAAAAATTTTTTACATTTCCCACACTTGGGCATTCCTCAATATGATTCTGAAATTTTGTTTTTCTTAATTTTCTTACACATTTATAATTAGAAAATTCCACTGTATTTTTGTGTAATGACCAAACTATGGATTTTATAAAAAAATCTTTAAATATCGATTATCGAAGATTCCCAGATAGCCAAGCGATTCTCGCGCACAGATCGAGCCCGACGTGTCGGGGTCAGGTAGACGGGCCGAACGTCGCTTGAATGGGCAAAAGGCACACGATGGCTATAATCTGAGGAGGGCACTTATGACCGTGAGGGCTCGTAACGTTCCCTCGGCACAAACCCGGCACAAGCTTCCCCTCGGCCCGTCGGTCCAGGTGCTCGGCCCTGGACGGGCCGAGGGGCAGCTTGTGCCGAGGGAACGTTACGAGCCCACACGGTCATAACTGCCCTGGCCAGAATCGAGCATTTTGGCTATCTGGGTTATTGAAGTCGTTAGAAAGAGAATGAAATTTCACTTGTTCCTGTTTTTCGCAACTGATAAAGACAATTTTTATTTTCCATGAAAATCCTCAGTCTGCTAATAACTAACACATTCACACAAAATAATACGATATTTTCAAGAACAAACTTGTCCGATGAAATCGCAATCGGTCCGATCAAATTAAATAGTTTGAAATACCTCGAACAGTTCCGTGTCAATAATATGAAACGCATCGAAGGGACAGCATAATTTCGAATCATTTTTTGACCAATTGTTGCTCAACTTGCAACGTGTAAGGTGATACGGTAACTTGCTTCTGCGAACTTGATGCGTTTCATCATAAGGGCACAAAACCATTGGATCCATCGTTGTTATGCTTACACGATCTAAATTAATCTGTAAACGATACGATAAGATCGCGATTAATTTGCAAAATATTTCCTTTCGTCGATTCCAACTGATTCAAATAGCAAAAATTTACCACGTAAATATGAACAATAGTCGCAAGTAGCCGCGCGAGAAGAACCACGTGTTGCTCAGTGTTGCTGCTTAGGATCTAAATACAAGCAGTGTCGCCAGAAAGTAACCGAACGGTTACTCGAGGGGAATACAAGGTACCCCCTCTCTGATGACCAGAGCGGCAGAGGAGTTCAGGCACTGATATATATTGGATTGGAGAAGCCTGACGCTCATTAGAAGGAGATTTTGCCAGTTTGCAAGAGGCGCCCTCAAATGTCAGAATATGAACTATTTACAGTAAATGCTCGTTCGTTGTGAAGAGGCATGAGAGTTGAGGTCGCAACGAGCGAATAGTGAAGCGATTTTTGATTTATGACTGCGTCTAGATATCGCGCCGAGCGCGCCGAGCGAGACTTCAATCGAGCCAGAGAGCCGAACATAGAGAAGGACAGAGTGAAATACGGATCGCGTGATCGAAGCTCGAGTCAATGTGTGGTGTTCACACCGATATACCCGAGCCGACATCAATGTTGCCGCCGTGCGGAGCGACTCGGCCGACTCGGCGTTGACAGGCAGTGGAGGGAGTAGGCACGTCGCAACGACCGCATAGTCGATTTTTCACAACGAACGAGCGTTTACTGTACTTCCCTCCCAGTGATGCCAGATGCGGGGAGTCACGGTGAAATGATGTACCCCCTCTCTGATGACGGGGAATGAGTGGAGCAAATGGGAGACACGTTGCACGTGCGCGATGGGGACCGTGGAGTGTGCGCCTGCGCACGGTGCTGGAATGGAATAGTGGAAGGGGAAAGGAGGAGAGTACGGGAGCTCCGTTTGGAGCTCCATATGGCATCACTGTTCCCTCCACACCCCGCGATCACCCGTGGAGCTCTACGCTTTGGCACGCGCAGACGCACACTAAAATAATACCATTGCGCCGACGCGACACGGCATGTGCACCGACGCCACCATCATACAAGCAATTCGTATTATATAGCGATCGCGCCATTTCCATTAGTACACTCTCTAACATTTGACAGCGCTGGCATCGAAAGTGCCTTCTTCAATTGGCTTCAACGGCTGCACGGCTGGCTTATGGGGGGGTAGTCTACCCGATGGTTACAACTAGAATCTTACTAGAAAACATGGGTTTGCGGGAAAACAAATGCTGTCCTTATTTCAGCAAATTGTGGGCTGGTTGAGGGCTCATTCTAAAGAGGAAGGTTTGACGATAGTTACTCTGATCATTAGGCTAACGAGATTATGTTTATATCTAATAATATGAAGGCCCAAAGTAGAGAAAAAATCTTGGAAAAAAACCCGCAGGTTTCAATGCATTTTTCTGTCTCTGAAAGACTTTTTGACTGCCCTAATCAGTGATGCCAGATGCGGGGAGTCACGGTCAGGGGCTGTCGACTCCTATATGAAAAAGTGGCAACGAATTTAGTTTCTTCTGGATTTTAGGTGTGATGGCAGCACAGTAGTGCCCCGGCGGTGGGGATATAAACTGTAACCCCACTCCACCGCACATTTCCGCGCACTGTCAACTGTCATATGTGATACTGTTTAATTGCATTTGATTGTTTAATACGGTTGCATACTGTGTCTTCTGTATTCATTATTGTGTGATATTCAGTGCTATTGTTTGGCATCGACTGATCGACATCGCTGGATGCAATATTCAGCAATATTTGCATAAACTTTCTATTTTATTTTTATATGATAAATGCATAAATACTGAAGAAAATATAAGTTTGCTGATATATATTATTATGTATATATATTATTATTGTAAAATTTATTATGTATGTAGCATATACGTAATTTTTTGAATAAATATGTTTTATTACAAATTCATTTTTCTAACAAATTCATAACCATTCATATTCAACAGCTAGCGATGAATACGATTACACGTACATAAGAGGTTGGCTATGTGTGAGTCAGGTGTGTGTGATCACCACACACATATACGTTATAACTACTGTGCTGCCACCACACCTAAAATCATCGAGAGCAACTAAATTCGTTGCCACTTTTTAACATAGGAGTCGACACTCCCTGGTCACGGTGAAATGATGTACCCCCTCTCTGATGACGGGGAATGAGTGGAGCAAATGGGAGACACGTTGCACGTGCGCGATGGGGACCGTGGAGTGTGCGCCTGCGCACGGTGCTGGAATGGAATAGTGGAAGGGGTAAGGAGGAGAGTACGGGAGCTCCGTTTGGAGCTCCATATGGCATCACTGGCCCTAATAACCTGAGCGAATATCGTCAAACCTTCCTCTTTAGAATGAGCCCTCAACCAGCCCACAATTTGCTGAAATAAGGACAGCATTTGTTTTCCCGTAAACCCATATTTTCGACCCAAAATCTAGTAGGATTCTAGTAAATTAGCAAATAACTAGTCAAATAAGAAATCCTACTAGATTTTGGGTCGAAAATATGGGTTTGCGGGAAAACAAATGCAGAACGATTCGTATGATTCATTTCATAACTACGATACGCTGCAATAACCTAAAACCTGCGAAATGTCATGTCATTGTTGCGTCCCCATCGCGCACGCGCAACGTGTCTTCCATTCGCCCCACTAAATCCTCGTCGCGCACGCGCAACGTGTCACATATTACTCTGGTCATCAGAGAGGGGGTACATCATTTCACCGTGACTCCTCTCATCTGGCGACACTGCTTGCGCCGCGCAAGTTGCGCGGCGCAACGTGCCACTATTATTATGCTATTACTCTACTCTGGTCATCAAAGAGGGGATACATCATCTCTCCATGACTCCCCTCATCTGGCGACACTGTCTACAAGTAGTGGGATCTACTGGTAGCGTCTATAAATCATGGACACTTTTTCACGGTACGGCTACCAAACACAATGTAATTCAAATTGAACAGTACGATTCTAGACGCTACCGCCATCGCCAAGCGTCGCCTCAATCGCGCGCAGCACCACGCGGTTCCCACGCGGCACGTGACGTAATGTACGGTCTTAGTGGGGGACGTTGGAGTTGGAATGTTGGAATGTGCGCATGATGCTGGAATGGGATAGTGTTAGGGGAAAAGGAGGAGAGTAATTGATGACCATTTGGCCATCAACTGGCGATAATCCTTTCACGAGCGATTCTAAACTCCCCGGTAGGAGATCCTTGAATTATCGGAGGAAAAAACAAGACACTAATGAAAATACTCCTTGAAAACAATAAATTTTCTATTTCCTTTTGCAGTCCTTTTCTGTGATAAATTTTGCGAAATTAAAATGTAACATTACAATCGACTAATGTTTATATACAAGACAAACAAAAAATGTCTCTTCCATGTGTACATATAATGCGTATCTTCTTCGCATCAGGGTGAAACATGTTTTTATGGGCGCCGCGAGCACCGTAAACAGGCGTTCGGAGGAGGAAATCGTTCATTTAGAAATTTATTTTTACTTGATCCGCTCAAATCCATGAGCTTTGTTCTGTTCCGAGTTCCGAGAGCTGTATCAGTAACTCATTTCATTGGTTTGCTACCGTTTGTTTTTACTATTCGCTCTAATAATAAAGAGTCCGCGAATAGCCTATATAAAATTTCTGTTTGCGTGCAATGGAAATATCATTGTTCCGAAATTTCCGCATTTGAAACAGCGGAACATATCGCCATGCCAGGATGAAACATTAACAAATATATATACGTAAATGTAAAATGACACGTGAAAATTCGTGAACAGAGGGGTTTTATTCAAACGCTTTTTTTCGTTTTTCCTCTCTGAAGAGAAACAGGAGTACATCGTGTCTGGATTCTGGATAAGTGGTTTTCGCGTATTTCGAGATCGAAACAGCACATCTGTAGCCGAGACAACCTTGCACGTGCACGTAATACATCGAAAACTATTTATAAGCGAAACATCGTCGCCGTATTATTGCCCGAAATAAGTTTGCTTGACGTTGACGCAGCGACGATGGTGTTACACGATTTAAAATATCATTTATGTGACAGTCATCTTTTATTCCCTCCTTATCGAATTACCTTCGAGATGCTAACGAGCTGACACGAATATTGCAACCACCTGCGCCAACGACTGCAATATTACAGCTTATTAGACTTTTTCTTTCAGCTAGTCCAGAATTGATTATATACTAATTTAATTATATTTCATTTGTATCGTTCTCGAGATTATCGATGTAATGATTTCGTAATTTGTCTCCACAATTAGATCGTACAGTATGACCCGGATGACCCGGGTTCGATTCCTTTGTACCACTACTTCATGTATAGGTAAGTTCGTTTGATCTTTTACATAATTGTAGAAAAGGCAATTCATACTATAATTACAACAATTGTTCGGTAATTCCAGGCTTATGTATGATTATACAAAAAATTAATTTTTGAGACAATACTATAATGCAGTAACTATAAATTGTGGGATGATAAGAAACGTACTACAAAAAAATGTTATTTTCATACTTTTCTCAAGAATAAACTTTTTTTTAATAAATCAGTAGACTGCGGATGTTTATGCATTTATGGCTTCGGAAAATTTGCAAAAAATATGGTAGAATGTAAAATTTTCACAGAATTTAGTACGATTTTTATTTATTTCAGAACTACAAAACTTACTATGTACATTGAAAATAAGATTTCATGTGATTCTACTTTCTTAAGATTTTTCTGCAAAAATTGAAAATTGCATAAACATCCGCAGTCTATAAATCAGATTTATGTTTGAAAACTTTACGAATGACCATTTTAGAAAAGGACTTAATTTATAATCTATAAAGGACATGTCAGTGAAATAAAGAACTGCCTTCTCAAATGAGAAACGTATGGTAGCTGTATTAACTATACCATTTCGTTTGACGCTGTAAATATAGTAATAAAATAATAATTGCTTCAAAATCAATATATATACAATGGTTGCTATTGCATATGTACATTATTAGACTGCGGATCTTTATGCAATGAAGAAATTGGTTCGGTGAAATGTAAAACAGTAAAAGATTTAAAAAATTCAAGAACGTTGTAATGTTTCTTTTAATTAATGCAACAATATCGTTAAGGGATGAAATCAATTTTTACATTATTCCTACTTCCCACAATCAATGCAAAACATTTTTATTTTGCATATTAAAGATCCGCAGTACATTATAGTTTATAATTGAAAGTTAAAAATAATTTTTGGCGAACTTTTGAGATGTGGTTTGAATAGCCCGCGAGGGCTATTTAGTCAAAACTATTTTATTTAGTCGAAACTATTTAGTCAAAAAATCGGTACATTTTTGATTTTGCTTCTCCATAAACATGTCCGGTATACTAAGCATTGGCAGGGTGGTGGAAGGGAAGACCGATGGAAACGAGACGGACTAATATATCAGTGTGGTCGTGGTCCCACGCAATTTTCGAGCAAGTAGCTGACCGAAGACAACTCGAGGAACAGTCATGGGAGTTTTCGTCCGAGAAGTCGGGTGTTTGTTGAAAGTATTCCGACCTAGTGCACGACAATAAGGCTCCACGTGTTTCGCGACATCGTGCCAGAATCTTCGTGCTAATTAATCGATTAAACCCAGTGTACCAAAACCAGTTAGTAATTCCCAGACACTAATAAATAGACTGCGGATTTTGATGCATTTATGAAGAAATTAACTGCAGGAAATATGAAACAGTGAAAATATAAAAAATCTAAGAATATGTTGTTTTTAAGGTAAAAATACTATTATTATCCAAGCACATATTGTTGTAAAAATTGCAAAAAATCTAAATAAATAGAACCTCGTCATTTTTGCAAACTAAAACATATATGTCATTATATGTTAATCGCTTTTACATAGTGCTCGGTAGGTTTAGTGTTAACTGCATTCCACAATCGATGCAGAATATTTTTATTTTGCATAAAGATCCGCAATCTACTGATAAACTATTCGATCATCGTTGACGCCACGTTTTTTTCAAGGATCGTCGAGAATTGGTGAAATGATCAACTGAACTGAGTCAAGTCGATTCGAAATTTTAGTGTCAGTCATGCAGCGGGTCCTCAGCTTTCAAATGGCTCGCGGACTAAACGAGTCAAGCGAGTTCGTGACGAAACGTATGTGCTTCTCGTTCCTCTTCTCCGTCGGGTTTCTGTGTCTTTTGTGCGGTTTTCTGCTTGGCCGTTTCTCCATGCAGAGGGCACTCGAAATACGCGCCGAAAAGAAACGCCTCGAATTAGCGGGAAACGGTCTGGACAACAACGAGTATCTCCAGCGTTTCAAGCTCGAACTGTTGGAAACGCCTCTCGATGCTGATTTCGAAGTGTACGTTCGCCCCGAATTTTTCGAGGAGGCTGTCTCGCGCAAATGCGTTAAAATTCAAATTCTCTTCCACAATATTATGCTCGAATTCATTGAAATGACAAAGCTATGACTAATACAAGACGACTAAACCTATATTGTACCAACACCGGTCAAAATGATCGGTTCCAAGTTTTTTATTTTACAATTATAGAAAAATAATAAAACTGATTTCGTAAGAAAGGGATAGGAGTCACACAAAGTCTACATAAATAATCTTGTAATTTTTATAAGGGAACATGTACATATTATCAGTTACTTTTAAGGCTCGGTAGTTTTAGTGTTAAAAAGAATTATAACGTAAAAAATTGATATAAATCCATCAATTTTTCAGTGTTTACACGAGACAAGCCCCTTAACCGAATCAGAGTTGGTACGATTAATAAAAAGCACTGTAACCAGAGAATTACTTAACCCTTGTATAGTCAACCAAAATGTATAGATTACACTGACCAACACCAAATTTGTTCCACAACTACTGTTGGGTGGTTCTTATAGAGTTTTTCGCACTGATTCCGAATCTGTTGTTAATTATTTTCCTATACACACAGTTTTTGAGAAACATGACTTTGAAAAAGAAACATATTTTTCAACTTTAAACAAATATTGTGGTTTTATTATAAAAGATATTGAATTGTTCTTTGCAGCAAAAGATTCTGTAGACTTTCCCGAATACAGTGATATGCAATATTAATGCATTACGATTGTCCAAACATGTTTAAACAATGATTCAAGACGGAGAGACACCACTTTTGCACCAATTTTTGAGGATAATTTTCAATTTATCTCAAAAAATAAGGGTCCAGCGGAAAATCGAACTATACCACGCGATAGAGCAGACTTTTATCTTGAGAAACCCCCCTTTGAAGTTTGAAACGTCGATGTTTTTTTCGAACCAGAAAGCAAAATATCTTCGCCCGACATGAGTTGTCGCCAGTGGCGCTCACCGCTAGAACGGTCGGTCGCCGCTCCGTATCCCGTCGTTGCGCCGTATCCAGTCGTATCCCTTCTCGAGCGCCACTGGCGTCAACTCATGTCAGGCGAAGATATTTTGCTTTCTGGTTTGAAAAAAACGTCGACGATCCAGACTTGACAGAGTGGCTTCTCAAGATAAAAGTCTAAATACTCTATCGAGTGGTATAGTTCGATTTTCCGCTGGACCCTTATTTTTTGAGATAAATTGAAAAATATCCTCAAAAATTGGTGCAAAAGTGGTGTCTCTCCGTCTTTAATCATTGTTTAAACATGTTTGGACAATCGTAATGCATTAATATTGCATATCACTGTATTCGGGAAAGTCTACAGAATCTATTGCTGCAAAGAACAATTCAATATCTTTTATAATAACATCACAATATTTGTTTAAAGTTTAAAAATGTTTTTTTTCAAAGCTATGTTCCTCAAAAACTGTGCGTATAGGAAAAAAATTAACAACAGATTCGGAATCAGCGCAAACAACTCTATAAGAAGAACCCAACAGTAATTAGGGAACATAAAAAAAGTTGAAATTTGTTGGACAGTGTTATTAAAAATCTTTCTGTATTAACATGTTATCAGAAACTCTCATTATAAGACGAATTGCAACAAGCTGGAGTGAAATGAAAATTTATTCTCTTTCGTAATATGTTTAACAGGTTGAAAACAATACAGCAGTATTGTTTACTGTGTTTCAAATTGCACCTACTAATTTTTGTTATAAATACATAAAATCTGCTGTGTATATATTAGCGAGTAAAGAATGGACATTCAGAGAAATTTTGTAGGTATTGTTTAGAATAACATTAACAAATTGTTGAAAGAAATATAGTAAATGGGCACTAGGTTAACTACACAAGGGTTAAACATGGTCTGATTCTGATTCGTGCACCAAGAATTGCGTTCAATTGCTTTCATTTTCAAAACAGGGCCTGGAAATCATTTGGTTTGTGGCAGGCTAATGGGATCCTGTCCAATTTGTCGCTCGTTGACAGAGTCATTGAGCATCAATCGTACATTGTTGCTTCCATTCGGGGGTCCAGAGAACCTGGTGATTAACACTCTACAGTTGGGCCATGCTCCCCAGTGGAACAGAGGTTTCTCTTGTTTCTCCTCTCTTTGTGAGTCAGTTCCCACAACATCTACTTCGATTTTTCCTTCAGCACAAGCTCCGCGATGCTGCTCCAGCAGGTTACTCACTTTCAATTCATTCTTTCGGCTCTGCGAATTCTTTACCTGTACCTGAATCGTCCCTACCAAAAAATTAAAGGAATTGGGACTGACTGGCCAAGCAAGCGAAGAAGAGAAGCAGCCATATCTGTTCCACGAGCCAGCATTGTCAAGGCTTGCTCTACACATTGGTAGTTAGTCATCTGAAATATAATGTCTCATTTCGCGTTTAATGTTCAGACAGGTATGTGGTTTTGTCTGCTAGCGACCAAGGTGTAGGCATTGCTTTGAAACTGGCAAAAAGTTTTAACGATGTTCAGAGGCAACATGGCTGGAAACCACGCAGATCGATTATCTTTTGCCTATTCTTTGGGCCTGTGGACCCATGTCCTGAAACTATATTCAGTTTCACAAAGCATAGAGTTCTCGCTTACATTGTGATTCACCGTCAAGGGCTGCAAGGTTTGGTAACATTGTTGTCATGAGATAAGAGCGGCTCAGTAATTACGATTGGTTGTAGGTAGAGGTCCCTTGATCGTGTCGGGAACAGACGTAGTAAAATCTGTTGTCTTAGAAGCCGGAGAATTCGTGAGAGATTCGTACTCTTATAACAATCAATTCGTAACTGTGGATAGTATGCATTACAACTCCACGATTTCCCACTTAGCTGTAGATGTACCTCATGCAGTATTATCATTTGTGGTATGTAATACAAACGAGTAGCGATGTTATTGCAGTAGATAATTTTTATATTATTCTGTGTAACGACAGAACAGCGATTTAACAGTCAACGACACTGATCGAAACGAGTCACGTAAAGTAATGCTAGCACAAATTCTTAGCCGAGCTATATGGAGATTATCCGAGTGTTTAATCGTGAAATGGAATCCAAGTTACTTCAACGAAACTGTCTCCAGAGCATTGGAGACTATAAATAGTACTGAATTTGTAGAAGTCAAAGGTATTGGGATATTTAGAGAACATAGGTTTACCACAAATCTTCAATAAAATTGTATATTTTCTTTTAGAAAAAATACAGGAAACTTCAGTCACATTGTTAAATAATATTGATACTTTAAATGGAAGGATCGACACAGTTGATAGCATCAAGTACGTAAGAGTTTCTATACAGCTGCTGCAATTTTTTAAAAATATTAATGCTGCAGAAGCACCAAGAATTTGTTCCCTCTTCTTATGTTCCAGTACCCTCGATACCAGAATATTAAATGATTTGATGATGGACTTTGAAAGAGCTCTTCTCTGCCCCGATACAAAATCTCGATCCAAAACCAGTTGGGCAGAGTTCCTTAGTCTAAATCACAATTCTTATAACATAAGCTTAATATATCTTAAGGAGATGCTAAAGTGTTACGAAGCTGCGATTCAGCTATTACAAAATAGATAATTAAAATGCAAAAGTAAACGGAATCTAGATGTAAAATGCTTCTTTTTAAGTGACTGGCGATTTTGGATTACCACGAAAATCTGTGGCACACAGATATATCACTTTCAACACCTTCCCTATATGCCTAGCCTAATTTTACATGTTAGGAGTTTTTATTTCCTATACGAGAAAGTATAACACTTGTATCAAGTCATCCCGTAAGCGATGTTGATTACTTATTATGAAATTTTACATCTGAATCATCAAAAAACATGACTTACGGGATGTCTTACTGTTAAGCCGTCCATGATAAGTAACACCATTAGAAAAATTAACGTACGCTTCCTATGCCATACCGTATTTCTCTTTCAAACTGTGAAGCATCGAGAGTTCCGTCGATTGGTTTACATTGTGGATTGAAAACTGAGTACGGGCTGAGTTCACCTGGCTTTTTTGGCCTTGAGTGAGTATTCATACAAATAAATATTAACGTGGTCACAATGAAATATATAGCTCCGAATTGAAGTTCAATTGCAATTATGTATAAGACAGCCCATAGGAGGAAGCAAAGTAGGTATACCGCTTTTCTCAGCAACGTGGTCTGAGACTGTCTCTGAATTTCTATCTCTGGGTCTACGTAGACAACGTTCTCGTCCGAAGAGCTGCTTTCCATGTCCTGAGGATCCTGTAAGCTTTCGATTCTTAGTCTCGCCAATTGTTTCGGTACATTCTATGATAAACATTGCTTCGATTTCAGCATCACGCACAACATATGTTCCATAGATACACTGAAAACGTGTGGCCAGATTGCACCTTACTACAGTAAGGGATAGAAAGATAGGTAATATCATTTTACCAGCCATTCGACAACAGATTAGAAATGGATACTACATACGCATAATCTTTTTCACATAGATATTTACGGCAACACGTTCGATATAATTGATTTACTAATTAAGTACATGTTCTTCCAGTATCATATGGTAACACATAAAAAGAAAACGTAGGTTGTGTCCTATCTTTCTGTCCCTGGGACTGTATGTATTAGTACAAATTGAAGAAGTGGTCCGGTACGAACGAACATAACCTTACCTCGACGTTCTTCGGCGGCGGTGGCAGGAGCGGATCTTCAACGGTGGAGCTCTGGCTCCACGGTAAAACATTTTGTATAGCACTTTTAATAGACTCCGTCATCTCGGTCCTGCGTCTCTGACGTCTATACACATCGAGCCTTTCTCTTATACTATTCTCGGTCATAACCAAACAGACGCGGACGTTGACGTTGACCAACGTTGACTGTCTGTCACCTAAATAGGTCCACTTTAGGTCAATCAGTCAATCTCAACCCGACTAATTGACTCGCTCCTGGTCGCCCTGCTGTACTTATAATTATATGTAATATGTGTTTGCTTTCAGTCGTTTGTTGCACGTTCTCATCAATATATGTGCTTACTCTGAATCCAAACCAAACATGCCATTTCGAAGAATCGAGGACATTATCAAGCAAATATATTTGTGGTTGCCAGGAAAAACGCCGCCTATCATAATTTCAAGAAATTTGAGTTTGTTGAACCTTAGTCTATCTGCTTCTATCAGTCTATCTGAAAAAGCCCATCTTTGCATTATCTACAACCACAAGTAAATAGAAACAGTAAAAAGTACATGGATAATATCGACGATGTGCCCCGATATTATCGACGACATTTATCGATAACTTTGTCGATAGCCGGAAATTTGAAAAATTGTCAAATAGAGATGAGGCGCGTGCTGCAGCATTAACCAAACAGTCGTTTCGATTGACTAGACGTTAATTCGAATACTATAAATGAAGTATAGCAGTTATGAAATAACTGGAAAATGTCTGGAGGATTATCGCGCGAAGGATGAAGTCAAGAAAAATTCGCGTGATCAGTGACGATTTCACGATCAAACCTGCGTTGGACGGACAATGCGTTGAAATTAGTTTGGCAGCCGATTTTGGTGCTTCCTTCTTTATCTCCGGAATGCTGTCGATCGTGTTCAAAACGTTAACCGCACCGATAGAGAGAGTTAAACTAATTCTACAGACTCAGGCGAGCAGCCGTCAGATCGGACTTTCGGAGAGGTCCGCTTATTCGGGATTTTTGGACGCGATGATTCGAATACCTCGGGAACAAGGCTTGCTGTCTTTGTGGCGCGGTAACAATCTGAATCTATGTCGGTACTTTCCGGCTCAGGCGATTAATTTTTCTTTCTACGATTTGTACTACGAGGCTTACCGACATGTACGTATCAAATTCTATTAATATTACCGAATATTTTCAGTATAACTTTTCATAGGAAGGTTAACCTTTTGGGGATGACGTCTGTACAGGGTATAACGAAATGTTTGGTCTTGGCTTCAGATCGATGTAGATCTGTTAAAAATAGTTGTCGCAAAATTGTCTTTGCTTCGAATACAATGCAATAAAAAAGTTTGTTGATCTTTTGACCTTGAAATTCAAGATAAAATTTAATGTTGCCGTACCTTTCTTACATCATTTCCGCCAAACCGAGGGTGTCTGGTGGAATTGTAAAATTGTCCTTGACCATGAATTTCAAGGTTAAATTTTTGTTTGATTGCATGGTGCTTAGAATACAATGCAATACAAAATTTTGACCTTAAAAGTCAAGGTCAACGACCGTATTGCGGCAACTTTTTTTTATAGATCTTCATCGATCAGAAGATGTAGAATATACGCAAGACCAAACATTCCATCTTTGCACCCTGTACACCGTACTCACGCTAATTTCAAGATATGGATATAAAAACTATCGAAAGGTCTAGCAAATGATGGTATTTAATGTTTGTGACATCATGCAATTGGCAGCCGCACGTCCCTGAAGGATTAACGTCTAAAGATGTCCGCGATCGATTTATGATTTTATATTTCATATACGGAAATGAAAGGAAAGTTTATTAGTGAAACTAGTTGAAAATAGACTTTGTTGTAAGTATAGAATAGTGTTTTATAGATATTTGAACCGAAGACAACTTCGGAGCGTAATCTGATAGCGTTTCTGTCGGGCGGAAGCGTTGGTGTCACTTCCTGCGTGATTCTATATCCACTGTCGTTCTGCATCACCCGAATATCGGTGGATGTTGGTGACGATATGAAGGTGAAGAGGGAATTTGTCAGTTTCAAGGATTGCGCGCGGAAAATCTACAAAACCGACGGCTACAGGGGCTTTTATCAGGGAATGCTCTGCTCGGCTGGCGGGATGTTCTTGTACAGGTGGTTATAGTCAGCCATTTTGGAATCGCTGGTTCCGTTTCTGGTTGCAGAGAGAACTGGCGCCTGAACAAAGAGATACTAAGATCACCCAGATTTTAAGGAGAGAGACTTGACTAAACAAAATTACTAAAAATAACATTATTTTTAAGAAAGTTTTACTAATGAGAAATTCATGAGCATTACAATATTTGTTATAACTAGGCAGCGGATTTTATGCATTTATGACAAAAACGAGTAGATATCGTTTAAAACAGTAAAAACATTAGAAGAATTTAAAAATGCGATCATATTATTTTCAACATATTAAAAAGACAAAATAAATTTATGTTGCACTCCAGTTTGTTGCAATTCAGATAGAACATTTTTATTTTGCATAAAGATCCGCTACGCAGGTGTAACATTTTCCTAAAAATCTTCTTTTACACAATGATCTCCATATTCCTACGAATAGAATTGAGTCTCTCTCCTTAATTTGGACTCGGGAAGCGGAATAAGCTGTTCATGAAATTAACGCTGATGAAATTAGATCCATTTATTTCGGAGCATACACGGTCAGCAAGGATTGGTACTTGAGCCAAGGCAAAGATGATTTTCGAACTGTGCCGGTGTTGATGTCCTTGTTGTTTGCTCATGTATCAGGCTGCACAGCGACTGTTGTTTCTTATCCTTTCGACACGATATCCAGACAGAAAATGCTCAACAGTGGACGTGGACCGAATGGCTACGAGTCGTCGCGAAAAGTGGTTGGTGAAGAGATTGAGAACAATATTAACGCATTTCACAGTTCACACTGTTATGGCTAATTTGCACGTTTTGCACGCATTCCAGCTGGCTTGATCAGGAGGTCGAAAGCACACTGTTAAAGCCAGCTACAATGCTTGCGGTACATTGGAGCAGTGTCGCCAGATCGGGGAAATTGAGGGGAACACAGTCTACCTCCTTTTTGATAACCAGATTAATACGTGAAATCAGTCTACGGTTTTAGTGGGGGATGTTGGAATATGCTCATGGTGGTGGAATGGGATAGTGGAAGGGGAGAAGGCGGAGTGAAAATCGGTGAAAATCGACCGTTTTTGGTCGATTCTGGCGACACTGCATTGGAGAAATGGTTCCTCTAGAGCAGGGAGTTCCAACTTATTCCCCTCCGAGAACCGCAAGGTCCTCACAGGGACCCAGTCAGCAAAAATGCTTGATTCTGGCCAGGCCACAAAAGATCGTGTGGGCTCGTAGTCTTGCCTCGGCACAAGTCGTTCTCGGCACAAGTCGTTCTCGGCACAATCCTGGCCGATCGGGTCGTTTTAAGAGGGCAGCACGGTCGCACTAATGTGACGAATGCCGTTAGTTATACAGGGCACCTTCCTTTTTACTTATTTTGTGCACATGCAAGGAGGGAAACGAAATAATAATGATCACTCAATCAATTGATGAGGTTTATTATTTCGTTTTCCCTCCTTGCATGTAATAATAATAACGGCATTCGCCACATTAGTGCGACCGTGCTGCCCTCTTAAAACGGCCCGATCGGCCAGGATTGTGCCGAGAACGACTTGTGCCGGGGTACAGAGCAGGGTGATCATATTCTCAGGGAACCAGTCCCCTTACGTCTCCGTCCCTCGCCTAGATGCTCCGTCAAGCCTGCCTCGCTTCCCCCACTCTTACCACTACCGCGTGGAGCATGCTACCGAGTCGGCTCCACGCGGTACGCGGCAGCGGTAGTGGTAAGAGTGGGGGAAGCGAGGCAGGCTTGACGGAGCATCTAGGCGAGGGACGGAGACGTAAGGGGACTGGTTCCCTGAGAATATGGTCACCCTGGTACAGAGTCGCCAGAAAGTGACGAAACCAGCACTCGAGTGGAATACAAGGTGCCCCCTCTCTGATGACCAGAGTAGAGTAATATATGTGACACGTTGCGCGTGCGTGCTCTACACAGGTCATCAGAGAGGGGGTACATCATCTCACCGTGACTCCCCTCATCTGGCGACACTGCCGGGGTAGTGTCGAGGCAAGAATACGAGCCCACACGATCTTTTATGGCATGGCCACAATCTAGTCATCGTGTGCTTAGAATAGCTTCGAGCGACGTTCGGCCACTGTAATGCCCGTTTGGTGGCCTCCGCACGCTGGGCTCGAGATGTGCCTCTCGACACGCCTGGTTGACTGGGGAACTGCTCTAGCTCTAGGGGACACACCTCATCTGAAAGTGAGAACTGTCTGATACCTCTGTTCACGCATTTCATTGACATTGTATGCTCATCAGATTGCTAGGATCCTATCAAATGACGGTGTGGTCGGCTTCTACAAGGGCGTGTTCGCGAACTTGTTGGCTACAGTCTGCGGTTCCTTTCTTCTAGTCACGTACGATTTAATGATAGCACGGTACGAGAAGTTAATAGCACGAAGGTACACCGCACTCGAGTTCACGGTATTCTCTCTTCTGGTGATGTCTCACCGTTACGATTTCTTTTTTAGGTCTTCTCGGAAGTTGGAGGAAACGGAAAATTCAGACGTCCGATGAATTATAGTAGACGCGCTGATTCCAGAGACAATAACGTTCTGCGAAAGATAATCTCACCGGGATATAGAGAGAAAGAGATTAATAAAGGGATTCTTAGGAATTACACGATCGGGAAAGTCCCGTTCTTGTTGACTAGTTATAATTAGATCGTGGATTTTATGCATTTATGAGAAACACGAATACATGAAATAGAAAGCTGTGCGGTGTAAGAGCGTGTTCATTTATTATTATTTAAGAGAATAACTATACTTTCATTTTTTGTATTGCATAAATATCCGTATGCTTAAAGGATCATTCTAAAAACATTCCAAGCTTTTTTCATTTTTTGAAAAGTCTACGTTTCGGATTTTTCATCCGCGCGCAAGTGAATCCACGATCGGATTGCCACGGAATAGAAAGTTAATCTGCGTCGTTTTTAAAACATTGTCCCATCGACACACTTGTGAATTGTTCGAGGAAATCTAATCTAACGCTTGACCCCGGTTGGCCTCTAACGATTCACCTTGAAACAAGAGAGAAACACCGAGGTTTCTCAGTGCCACTGATTCGCTCATGTTTCGAGTTAAGACTTAATCGTCTTCTCGAGTGTATCAATCCGTTGCGTGGTACGTAAACAGTTTGATACTTATTGTAACACACAGCTGTTGATAGGTATCAATTCTATAGCGTTTAATTACCGTTTAGTTGTGACTGCGAGCTCTGGCGCTAGGCCGTCTTTTCAAATCACCTATTTATATATAAAAATCGTCGATGTATAGTTCTTGTGTTAGCTTTTATTATTAATTTTGCTGCGACTTCTGATTTCTATATTAACGTGTCCGCTTACAGCGTTCGTATTACTGACACTTTTCATAATCTCAATATTTTATTCAGTGCAACGATGTGCATGTAATAGTGAGCGCTGATAGTGAATATGTTAATAATTATAAGTAAGAGATTGCGGATCTTTATGCGAATCGTTTTATAGCCAGCCAGTATACGTCGTTGGTTCAGCTGTGAGCTTGAGGCCCGCTGACTGTCATCGGTCCGCGTACACAACGCACGTGTGTGTCACAGTAGGAAGTAAACGTGCGCGTCGATCGTTGAGCAACCACGGTTGACCGAAAGAAATTGCATAATACACCTCGTTGCCAACAGATTGCTCGCTGCGATAAGATTCCGCGTCTAACACACGAGGAGTAGTAGTTTGTCATCGGCTACCTACAAGCATGGCGACCGATAAGCCTGCACAGACTATCGTAGGCGAAAGTGACTTGAGGCATCTGAGGAATCACAGTTCCGATCATCTGGGCACAGAGAGCGTCCCCGATGGCCGAGTTTTGGTCGTTTACACTGGCGGAACCATCGGCATGACCAGGAACGATGTTGGAGGTAAACACGTGTTCCACTTGGAGACTCTTACTTTCCTACCACTTTCCTTATTTGTGCTTCGCTCTTCTACATTTTAGCTGGCCGTTGCAGGTCCACAATTCTATTTATTTGGCATTTATTGGTTTATTCACTGTCGAAGATTTCTTCCACTTTATTGTTAAACTTGCTGTTCTCAGATTTACAGGGTAGATCGTTTCAAATACATCGCCTAAATAAGTATTTCTGAGGATCGTTGTATGTATTCGTCTTGAAACGTTTCGATTTTTTGTATTAAGCCTACCTCACAATTTCGCAATTGTCCTGGGGACATGTTTCTCATTTCAGTGCTCGTACCCAAGGCGAATGCGATCGTGAAGAAGCTCCGAATGTACCCTCACATGCACGATGCGGAGTATGCGACTGCACGGTTCGGGTCCATGGGACCGTTGGTGCTTCCGTAAGTGTCGTCATCGTTTACGGCAATCGCTGCCATCAATTTCTTTCTAAACATTGTCGCGATATTTTAACAAGAGAAAACTTTGGTTTAGCTTGACTGCGACCGATAGCAGGCGGGTTGTGTATAATGTGCTGGAGTACTCGCCGCTGTGCGATTCCAGCAACATGACGATGGACGATTGGATTCGCATTGCTAACGACATTAAGGTGAGGCCAGCGTTGGCGGTAGAGTCGCCAGATCAGGGTAGTTGACTCGAATTCAGCAGAAAAAGCTACCCTCTCTCGGTAGTTGTGGGAGCATTAACGGTAGCATGGGAAACAAGTTATTGCTGGTGATATTGCTCGCTGAAATGCTTTCTGAAATGATGATCATTAGACTGCGGATCTTTGTGCAAAATCAAAATGTTTTCTATCGATTGTGTGAAGCAGGAATAACATAAAAATTGATTTCATCCCTTAACAACTTCGTTACATTAAAAGCAACATTACAACATTCTTGAATTATTCAAATCTTTTACTGTTTCATATTTCGCCCAACTAATTTCTTCATAAATACATAAAGATCCGCAGTCTAATTATCATTAATCTTTGATGATAGAGGCCCTATCGTATTGCACGTAGAATTGGACAGAGAAAATCCAACACGTTGAATTCTTTGATTCCAGCAAGCGTACGAGCACTTCGACGGTTTCGTGGTCCTCCATGGAACAGACACCCTAAGTTATACGGCGTCGGCTCTGTCGTTCATGCTGGAGAACCTCGGCAAAATAGTTATCATAACTGGGTCCCAGGTGCCGATTTTCGACACGAGAAGCGACGGCCTGGACAACTTTCTCTCCTCCCTAATCATAGCCGCGAATTACAATATACCGGAAGTGTGCGTTTACTTCGGGACGAACCTGATGAGAGGGAACAGAACGAGCAAGATTTCAGCGACCGCGTTCAACGCGTTCGACTCACCTAACTTTCCCCCCCTGGCTAAGGCCAATATCAAGATCGAAGGTCTGTGTCATGATAGGGTAATAGATGATCTGTTACATATGTAAAGGGTTTGTCCGGAAAGTAATGCGACCACATTTTTTTAAAAAATCCATTGAACATATGAGTACACACCTTTAATATTCTTCAAAGTAGGATCCTTGGGCGTCGACACATTTTTTCCAGCGCGATTTCCATACTTCGTATGCTCCCTGGAAGGCGTTATCTGGAGCCTCTCGTAGTACCCTCGTCGCAGCCTCGGCGAGCACTTCCGACCAAAACTTTTCCGTAGATTACGGGGAAAACAGTAAACGGTACTTCTTAGTTGGATCACAACACTTCCTCAACCCCCGTACAGTCCTGACTTGTCTCCCGCCGACTTCTTGTTTTGTTCCAAAAATTAAAAATGTGCTAAAAGGATGCCAATTTGAAAGCGTGGAACGCGTCAAAGAGGCTGTGACGAGGGTGCTACGAGAGGCTCCAAAAAACGCCTTGTAGGGGGCATACGAAGCATGGAAATCGCGCTGGAAAAAATGTGTCGACGTCCAACGATCCTACTTTGAAGAAATTTAAAGGTTTGTACCCATATGTTGAATAGATTTTTTTAAAAAAATGTGGTCGCATTACTTTCCTTACAGACCCTGTATTAAATCACAAATTATTGTCAATTACCGCCGTGCTGTAGGTTTCAATCAAACAGTATTTTCATTGGAAAGATAAACAATTTCTTATCCGATTAAGATAAATTGATACAACTCAACCACTTCCGCTTTTCTACAATGTTGATTGATTTTTACGCGTAGAAAATCTTATGTAATGTAAAGCATAATCATATGAATGTAAAGCAGTAGACATATTTAACAAAATTTAAAAACATCATCGTATTAGTTTCAGCTTAACAAAATAATTAAAAGAAGAAAGATATTTTTATTTAGCTTCTGTGTCTTGGAATCGACGCGAAAATTTTTTATTTTGCATAAAGATCCGCAGTCTACTTATCATTATCATTGATCATTGCTCTTCCTAAAAGACAGATCATCATGTTTTGTTTAACATTATGTACATGGACTGTACTCATAACAGCAGGAACAAAATTGTTGTTTGCGTTACAGTGGACTATCGAGTGATATTCCGGTCGTGTTCGCTGACGAAGTTCCATGTTCATGCCAGCTTAAACAGGAACGTGGGTCTGTTGCGGATATTCCCGAGCATCACCACGCACCTGGTGAAGGCGTTTTTACAGCCGCCCATCGAGGGCGTTGTGTTGCAGACCTATGGGGCTGGGAACGTCCCATTGAATCGGGAGGACATGATCAACGAGTTCAACGAGGCGTCGAAACGAGGAATTATCATAGTCAACATTACGCAATGCGCGACCGGATGCGTTTCAGGGATGTACGAGCCTGGGAAGCAACTGGAAGAAGCTGGTACGAACGTGGAATATTTATATTTCGTTATACTTTCGTTATAGAATAGTATGATGAAAGATCAATTTGCGTTGTGGGCACATTTGAACCACCTTATCCGACTATACCCTTCCATTTTAATCAGCGTGCTACACTTAAGGGGATAGACTCGTTTTCAGGATTACAAGGGTGCGGGATGCTCGTTCTCATTTCTCGATAATGTAATGATGGGATTTTTCAGTAGTCAAAAGCGCTAGATAGATAAAGATCAATCTAGCTGCGACAGCTATATGCTTCCGAATAATGCAAATTACACCTCGTAAACGTAAAAGTAGGACTTTTGAGAGCGATCGTGGCCTAGATTGATGTTTTATCTGGCATTTGTGACTACTGAAACCCCCCTATCTTTGCATTACCGAGAAATAAAAAGGCATATCTCGCATCCTTGGAATCCTGAAAAAACGGGTCTACCCTCGCGATGTCCGATTGTCAGCAAAAGATTCTGTAGGAACGTCTGAACCGCAGGTGTGATATCAGGCTTCGACATGACCCCGGAGGCAGCGTTGACTAAACTGGCCTACGTGTTGTCGAAGAAAGAGTGGGACACGGAAACCAAGCGAAAGATAATGCAGACTAACTTACGGGGTGAACTGACCAGCGGAAGACCGCCTTTCCTCCAGGATTTGGACCTCGTTGAGGCGGTTGCGAGGTCTTTGAGGATCTCGTCAACCACCGAGATCGTGGAGTTGGGCACGATCCTATTCCCGGCGATGTTGAACGCCGCCGTTATCGCCAGGGACGTCGTAAAACTTGAAATGTTGAGAGGATACGTAAGTCGACACGGTTCGCTCTCCACACAGCTACCAAGCATTAAAAGTATTGGTAAATGTCGCTTTTGAAAAATGGCAACCCGAAATCTATTCCATTGATCTCCATAAATGAATTTTTACCATTTAAATACAGTATTCCCCACCGAGACTGTGGGGATCCCTTGAAACCAGTGATCGAATCAGCGAGCGATCGAGTATTTTGAGATTACCCTCCCGTTAAAAAAGAAAATAAATAGTTATGGTGAAAACACTGTAATTGCAAAATGTTCCAGGGCGCAGATATCTCGCAGAGAAACACGGATGGCCGCACCGCGTTGCACATCGCCTGCTGCGAAGGAGATTTGAATGTCGTCCAGTGTCTCTTGAGGATGGGGGCTAGCGTGCATATCAAAGACCGATTTGACCGTACACCGCTCACCGACGCTGTGGAATACGATCATTACGACGTAATACTTTGCTACTTTCCTAGTTTTATTTGGTGTTGAGGTCTTACTTGAAACTGAATGTTTCATGTTGCAGATCATCAAAGTCCTGATGCAGTGCGGCGCTCACCTTCACGGCAGCGGCTACCTGATAGGCGAGAAGATGTGCGCTGCGGCCGCCGTAGGGAACCTAAAACGTCTCCAGTCCTATGATTACGCGAATGCCGATCTCAGTCAGATAGAGTTCTCGGGTCGAACGCCGCTGCACTGCGCGGCATTGCACAACAAAACGCAGGCGATCAAGTTCCTGTTGAAGCACGGGGTTTCCGCCGATTGCAAGGACAAGATAGGTCAAACTCCGTTGGATCTAGCGAAGGCGGCTGGCTCCACGGAAGCGGTGTCGTTGCTCTCGGAGCTAAAGCCGACCGAGAACTCGGTGAAAACGGCCAGATGAAAGTGAAACGGGGGTTTGTCCGCGGTAGAACATAACGTAACGCTACGGTCCTCCGATGGCCACGCGGGACAAAACATATTAAGGAGAGAAAATAAAACGTTTACTCATGCACCGCCTAACGAGCGACTGTCCTTGCATTGCGGCGCTGAACAGCCTAACAACCGTTCTCGCGTTTTAACGATCAGCCACGGATAGGGGAGCCAAGTAAACGCCGCCATTTGTTTCTGGAGGTGTCGTTCGAATTACGAACAAACGCGAAAAGTGAAAGTGTCGGAACGATTATCGTGCTCAGACCACGCGACAACATTTTGCGCCTCGCGCGTTCGAACGACGGTTCCGTGAACGCTTTGTAGTCAAAGAGAAATTCCAGCCATTGTAGAAAAATATATGTTGATTCGAAACTGTACAAAGCATAGATAGTTTACAGCGCATTTGTCACACTATGCCAAGCTCGCTCATCATCGTCGTCAGCAGCACCGGCGTGATCAGGCAGTCCTTGTATATGCGCGCGCAATCATGGCCACCCCTTCGACCGATCTTCACCGCGTCCTCGAACATTGTTCCATTCGTGACGTCTTTGAACCACTTGTGACTGTTCGAAATGGGATGTTATTAATAGATAGCGGACCTTTCTGTGGTTATAAGGAAAAACGTCGCATGTCACAATTTCAAAAAATTTGAGTTTATAAATTAATTGAGCTTTAGAGTATAGGATTTACGTATTTACCAGGAAAAAAGTCATGAAGGCGATTTCGAAAGGCTCAGGAAACAATGCAATTTAGCCAATGTCCTATGCCAAAGAATTATTAATCAAAATTTTAAACGGAAATATCTCGACAGTGAAAGTATTCTTCCGTACAACCACAGCTTTATGTTAAATAAAAATTTTCTACCTAAATTGCAACAAACTGCAGTGAAATAGAAATTTACTTTCTTTCTTAAAAATGCATACAAATCCGCTATCTAGTTATTAATATGTAATAATTGACACGAACGGCAACGTATTCTCACTGTACCTGGATAATCCGTCGATGATTTTATCGGTGCTGGTAGGGGTATCCGAGTTCGCGGCCACCGAGACGATCGAGCATACGACGCGTTGCATACACGGCGCGACATAATTATTACCGAAAATTATGTCGTTGATCGTGTTCCCCATTTCCAACCACTGAGAATTGTCCTCCGACCCTGAATAAGTCATCGTAGTGAAACGAAAACGGCAAATAAATGTATATAACGACAATGTGGAGATGTTACTCGCTTACGATAGTTCATGTGCGGACGCTCCTTTGAGAACAGAGGCGGTACCACGGTGAGCAGAGTGATCAACACGCCTATGATCCCTATGCCCTTTGCGTTCACGTTTAACAAGGAGGGGATTTGGCCGTGTTCGCCAATTTTTTGATCGATCGGAATCGAGATGAACGGAATGTCCAGAGACCAGTCCAGCTGGAGAATTAATGAGATAAAGCGTAGAATATTTTGTTTTTTGTTCAACATTTCTTCACTGTGCACGTCCTACTGTTTACAGGTGTACACCCATAATTGTAATTAGACTGCAAGCTTCTATGTGAAATCAAAGTTGATCGAAGCAATTACAAGGAACAGGATTCAGATAAATAAGCTGCTTGCATTAGAAATTTTAATAAATCACGAATCGAACAGTAACGCTCCAAACTTCTTCACTTTCCGTAATTCTCTGTTCTCAGCCCATGAATTAACAATTATTAACTGAAGACTTTAAATTTCGCATAAAGATTCACAGTCTAACGATTGAATAAATATTGTACAGATGGTAACGTTGATGTTAGGCCAATTTTGAGTAGCATAATGGAACTCACGCGAATTTTCTCGCTATCAGAATCAAAGGAAATCAGTCCTCCGTTCGGTCGGTGATGATGATATATCTTGTTTTGCGCTCTGGTCGCCTTCGTGGTCGCTTCAGCATTGTTCTCCGTAGCCGAGAGACTCGAGATCATGCAAACAGTCAATATAGTAGATATCGTCGAGGTCTTCATGGTTTCCGATGGAGTTTTAATACGAGATACGTAGATTAAGAATGATTTGCACTTTTCTAAGGTTCGTCGATTTATTTCGGACGACGATAGAGACACTTGTGGCGGGTTCTTGATCCTGCCAGCAGTTTTTGTACCAGGGACCGGCCTACCCTCGTCACCCAGGAAAGTGCCACCGAATTAACGAACCTAAAAGCGATTTCTGGACAAATTACTGGCGCATTGCCGGCTTCGTTACGCCGGCCACCGTCACGGCTGCAAATTTTCGTGGATCCGTGCGTGGAATTCCACGTTTCGTAACCGCATCGCCATTTTCACCGGGAAGAGAGCCGTTCTGTTCCCATTTCAGCACAAATTTCCGTACACTTCACCCTCGAGCAAGACGAGACAACTCGATCTTTGTACTCTATTACTTATCTCTCATAAGTATATCAGTACTACTTATATCTCATAAGTAATTCTTGTAAATTAATTTAAGAGTATATTTAAGACATTATCTTAAATTAATGTAAGAGTATCAATACATTTCTTACAACTTAATAGAGCTATTGAGAAAAGGAACAAATTCTTATCTGGTTCCTATGTCTTGTAATTCGGGCAAACAATTTTTAATTTTGCACGAAGATCCGCAATTTAAAGGTGACAGTAAAAATGAATAAAACATCTCGAAAGTTCAAAATGCCTTTGGACATCGTGTTCATTGCGAGCGATTTTGAACATACGTGTGCATTCGCATGCGAAGTTTGTTAGTGCACGCATACGGGGTCCGACTTTCATGAATTTTCCGGGGCAACCTGCAGAACGAATTTCTCGTCTCGAAATCGGACGAGGACAAAGTGTCGAGAAGCGTACTCCGTTTTCCGCGGAAAAAGACATGCAACCATTCCCTTTCCGACTCGTTCAATCACTTATAATTGGATTGCGGATTTGATGCATTTATGACGGAAACGAGTTGGGGCAATTTAGAACAGCAACAACATTTAGAAAATTTAAGGAAGACGAATTTTAGAATTAAAATAGTTCCGAGTGCAAAGGGCTAATATTAACCCTCATCCGTCCCTCCTGTCAATTTGACACAGTTTTCGCGAATTAAGGGGTACTGTTCTGTTATTTGTCGGTAAATTTGCCCGAAAGTTTGTGACTTTTATTTTTTTAATGCGAAACACATATACCTAGTATTGTTCATGGAAAATAATAATGTCAATACTGCAAGTCGAATTTGTTACGAAAGAGTCCCTGTGTGTCAATATGACACATGTACTCTTACGTACTGTCGCGGAGTTTTTCAATCACCATTATTTCAATGAGAAATTTATACGGCATTCGGAAATTGAAGGAAAATTGATTTTTTCTAAATTAGAAGAAAACGTATTACTCATATAGTATAGAAATTTACACGGGACGCGATCGAAACTGCCACACAGAAGTAAAGCAGGGTCAACGCGTAGTGCTACAATTAGTTGAAGGTTTGGGTGGACGCAATGTTATGTGTGACAATTTTTTTACTTCACACGAATTAGTAATTATATTACAAAAACAAAAGATGACGCTTGTAGGGACCATACGAAAAAATAGAAAAGAAATTCCACAAATTTTACTCGATACGAAGAAGAAGCCACTTCATCATTCGGAGTTTGTTTTTGAACACATACTAAAAGGTACAATGGTGTCTTATGTGACAAAAAGAAGACGATTTGTTATTCTACTTAGTACATACCATACGTCAAAGCAAATGAGTAGTGAAGTAGATAAAAAATCCTGAAATAATAAAGTATTATAACAGTACGAAAGGAGGCGTCGCGTCGATGTTCTCGATGATATGGAGATGGTGGGCACATACAGATGTAAGCGCGAAACAAATAGATGACCAATGGCAATTGTTGCTAATATGTTAGATATATCAGCATGCAATGCTTTTATAATATTTCCTTCACTCAATGCAACGTGGAATAAAGATAAAAAATATCGTCGACGCCTTTTTTTTATTGAAATTGGACATTCTTTGGTGCATTCGTATATGTATTACGTTTCGCACACATCTACCGCGAGGATCTAATGCGACTGCACTTGTTGTACAAATAAAGGGTATACCAACAGTGATTGTACCGTCTTGTAGTAATCGTATAATGCATACTCCACCAACAAAAAAATGAGCCCGGTGTCACATATGTGAGAAATGACCGAATGCTAATATACATAGTGCCCGATGTGATTTGGCAACAAACAAGCAATATGTCCCACACATCGCTTTATTTTATGCGAAAATTGTGCAAAAACTAAGATGCAGATGTTAACGCATCCATTTGAATACAAAAATATCGAAAAATAACTTTCTATCTTGTTATTTCGTCGATATTTTACCACTGTGTCAATTTGACACCGAGGGACAGATTCCGTTCGCGAAATGAGGGACGGATGAGGGTTAATTACCAAATTGAACAACTAAATATGGTTTACAGCGCCCAACTCAGACGGTCGTGATCTAAGTGGAAACTTTATGCATTTATGACGGAAATGAGTTGGGGTAATTTAAAACAATAAAAACATTTTAATAATTTAAAGATTTAATATTAATTACCGAGCTAAATAATTAAATATGATTTACGGCGACCAACTCAGACGGCCGTGATCATCCCTCGCGTGGAAACAACAGCTACCAGAAGAAATAAATTGTATGTCCATTAGATGCAAACTTTGTTCAAATCGAAAAGAACTAGCAATTGCGAAGACAGTGATGCAAGCTGGATGTAAGGACATTCGGAGATAAGGATGAATTTTTAGCAAATGTTCAGCTTTCGGTTTCTTCTAGGAAGAGACCCGAGGGACCCGTTAATGGCCTCGTTGTCACTCTTGCGAAAGATAGATTAGTTCGAGCTGGAGATGTTGGGTACAACAATGCCGGGTGACAATGGAGGTCCTCCTGAAGAGACGTCCGAGTCACGCACCGTGATAGCGTCCCATGAAAATCTGACAACGAAAGCGAAACCGCCAGGGCCAATTATCCTCATGGCTGGTGGGCTCGTGACCACCTGGAGCATCAGGTGAACGGCTATATATTCCAGGATTCGCCTTCGTGTCCTCCAGTTGGCCCGACAGACACGCGACCATCGGATTCCATCATCTTCTTGCGCTCCTTCAAGGTATACTCCCCCACACAAACCCCATCATCCTTCTCTTTCGCTGTTCATATGTTTGAACAAGCTTTACGCATGAATATTTGACTTTGTACATTTAACTTTTTACATCACTTTATAAAAATAACGAGCATGTGTCTATCTAGATTCTTAGCCATTGTTTCTTTATAATATATCCAAAGAAATTAATTTGTTGAATCTCATGGCTGCATCTTTACAATCTCAATAATCGTGAATTAAAAATATTAGAACGCGTCATTGCCGATGTCTTCTGTAAACCTAGTGGTGCATTTAAAATAATAGGAATACTTTTCTTCCAGATGACATTGAACACTCAAATCCTAATCATTCTGGTAATGTCTTCGACGGTGTTCGTCAACGGTAATCCGAAATACGACGATGGAGGGTAAGAAAAAATTGTACTTGCAGACAACGCGAACAATAAAAATCAAATAATTAAACAATGAAAGCAACTATTCGAAAAACAACAGGTTCGTACCGAGCTCCATGATTTTCTTGGAAAGGGATCCAAAAGCTCAGGATCAGGTTGCTATGCCTTCGCAAGTAGATCCACGGAGTGAAACATCCACGAAACGCAGTGAATCGAACGCAAATGAGATCACGGATCGCAGTCAGGAACCCAGATTCGGTTTTACAAATGTTGGGACCACGGGGACCGTAAGTGATTTTGATAAATAATTTTGAATAACAAAAGTTGTTTGTTCGAACAAGGTTTTCTGAAATGACCGTAGGGTTACGGAGTGTCTTCATATGCTCCTGCGAAGATAGACCTGGGTGGGCTGCTTTTGGGCGCCATAATAGGGGTGGGATCCATCCTAATCATCCCCAAACTGCTCTATGTGCTATCCGGCACCTACGGCCAGTATGCGAGAAGTAAGATACAATTGTTTATTTTTGTATGATATGCGATATGCTCATCATAAGAAACATGAAAATCGAAAGTTCTTTCTACACAAGTGATAGAATGATATGTAGACAGCGGATCTTTATGCAGAATAAACATTTTTTAATCGGTTGAAAATAACATAACAGTACTGTTACATTCTTCTAATGGTTTTACTGTTTTAAATTACACCTGCTCGTTAAAATCCGCTGTCTAATGATATGATATCGATTTAATCAACACTTCCATAATTGTGCTGTACCAAAAGAAAGCATAGAAATTTGCTTTTAGATTGCAATCTTAAATTAAACTATTAGATGACGTTACTTAGGGTGACTTGTTAGTTCACAATGAAAATTGCTGTTGCTACTGAAGGTTCCATTAAAAAGTGTTCAGCCATGTACCATAGATTTTTCAAAATTATACAATAATCACCGGTCGGTAATTTGTTAAAATGGATATATTGAATGGGACCAGGTAAAAGTGTTCTCAATTGATGAATGACGCAATAAATTGATTGCAGGTGAGGAGAGCGGTGTTTCGCAGATAGTGACGAAGCTAGACGACATAATGGCGCGACACGGGATAGACACAACGTCCTGCATGCAGCGAGCCGTGTGCACTTACTCGCAACAGGCTGCAACGTCCATGAGAGAGGCGAACAAGTTGAACGAAGAGGAGCAGGTATCATCGTTCGATCGCATGATCGAGACGATAACGACGAACCAGATTTTCCGGACTGCCATGGAAGGAACCGCGATCCAGGAAGCGGTGGAAGCTGGGAGATCCGGTCGCAATTGCCCGCGAGTGTATCCCCATTGCGGTTTTTCCATGGAGACTATGTTATCTCTGCTATCAAACGTGATCACCGCGGCTACTAGCGCTCATACACAGCCCACGACTGCCCCTAGCGGACCTGGACCGGTCTAACTAGCAAGTACACAGAATAAACAAGTAGAAAATCGAGCAACCACAGCGGAACTTGAGGTTGCAAACTTAAGGGGGTGGACTCGTTTTCCCAGGATTGCAAGAGTGCGGAATACGCGTTCTCATTCCTCGACAATACAAAGATGGGGGTTTTCGGAAGCATTCGGAAGCATACGCAGCTGCGCGTGTAGCTATTTTCATAAAGCTGCGACTGCTACATGCTTCCGAATAATGCAAATTACGCCTTGTAAACGTAAAAATAGGACTTTTGAAGGCGATCGCGACCTAGATTGATCTTTTATCTAGCGCTTTTCACTATATTGAAAAACCCCATCTTTGCATTAATAATGAGAAGACGCATCCCGTACCCTTGCAATCCTGGAAACGAATCCACCCCCTTATAGGGAGTAACTCTACTTGAAAAAGAGAAATGTAATTGATTTTATGATTGGAGCGTCCCCTCCTAACGATTACTGTCTTTCTTCCTGTAATTGTTTCTTGCGAAAAGGTCTACCGTGCACGATAAACGCCATAGGACGAAGCTAAGAGTGTTGTTTATGGTTCCATTCGAACAAATGGTAGATAGGAATTGATCAGTTCCTAATGGGATCATCTAGTTTTAGGATCGTAGGTATATAGTTGCAGGCAACTCGACAATTCAAACGCTAGATTCACAATGTATATCTTCCTATGTTCTCTTTTATTTTGTTTGTTACACGCGCCTATTCCAGTGGAATTGTTGAGCTGTTACCACGTCGTGACAATTTTCTCTTAACGTGGACCATTTGCTGATCGAGGCACAGAAGAGATTTTATAAATAGACTGTGGACAGAAACGTATCATATGCACACAGTCTAATAATGATTATAATTTTCTCGTCTGTGCGCTCGGTACAGACGACAACAGAGATATACATATTATATAGTAACTAGAACCTTTCACCGAAAGTCTAGCGTTCGTGTTCCTGTACTTCGACGATGTCGCGTTGAACATTGTAGGCACATCCTAGATTAACGTCGCTACCACCCTTGACTTCGGGTACCGATCACAATTATTCGAACGACTCGAGAAATGGAATGTTATGCTTGACAAATAACAATAGTTCAATTGTACACGGTTATTACTAGACTCCGGATTTGATGCAATTTACAAGAAAAATGAACAAGTGTAATTTAAAACAGTGAAAAAAAAATTAAAAAACTTTAAGAATATGAATCTATTATATTCACCACATAAAAATTATTAATGAAGAATATAAAATATGTAGCTCAAAGTTTTCATTTTGCATAAACATCCGGAGTCTAGTTATTACTATAACAAATACAAAATATATAAGATTAACAATACGTGAATGCTACTATATATAATTTAAATCGCACTACAATGTAATTGTCTCATAGATAAACCCACCCTCTACTTTGGTCATTGTCCCGACGAAATTAACTAAAACATTTTTATAAATATTCTTAAGATTTAGATTTTTAGAGTTTCCGTCGTTCTGATAATTGTCAGTGGTGCCCTAGACGGACACAACAATCCTTACGAACGTATAGAAATATATATATATACATATTATGTATCCACGTGCGAGGTGTCCATTCCTATAGAAATGAAACGAATACCGTAAGATTCCTAATGAACTGACGTTCGATCCGTAACTGAAATCTCAATAGTCCTCGACCAGCGAACGGGTATTCCGATCGTAAAGCTTCATGGTGTTACATGGAAAAATAGTGAATACTCTCTATACACGTGTATCCTAGAAGTTCTTTGGTCCTTAGCGAGATACTTCCAACAGATTGTTAAACGATATCAAATCAAGTGTAACGTTGATAAACTTAGAAAACGCAACAAACACTTCTCAGCGAATCTTACATCCATATCACGTATCTTAAAGATCAACGTATATCTGAATCGCCGTAACATGTACCGAACGGTTTCTATCTATACGCTTTTTCGCTGACGCTAAACCCTTCAATAATTGCTAGATAGAGTCATAGATAACACTGTCCAGCAAGTTTACGTCTGGACAAACAGCAGGCGATTTTTCACAAATATTTCTGTTAGCCTCATTTCGCGAATAATCAAAATAGCTTCGCTAAAACGAAAGTTATTCGTGACTTGATCGAATAATCTCGTCGTTAAATTCAGATTGCTCTCAAAGTGTATTTATAATAGCCTCTGCCCCAGCTTTACGCAAACCTTATTCGACTTTTATAAGAATAAGATCTCTGGTATCTACAACGTACATTCGATGTACAATTTGCTACCCAGCACCAACAATTCTAAACACACTTGTACCCGTTTCTTAAGATTGGCAACGCTATTTCATGTATTGTCGCTTCGGCAGAAGCAGAACCACCCCTATCGCGACGCACACATGCCACAGGCTGTGAATAATATAGTAATTCCGTCGTGTCTGCAGAAATGCGTAACAGACCAGGCCGAGGGACACCAGCAGCAGCCCAGCCGGAAAATAAATACTTCTGCGAATCCGAGAAAACAATATTATCGATAATGAATCAGCTGTGGACGCTCTTGAGTGTTCACTCCCCACACCTGGACATTCTACGGATGCCTCAGGGACGTTCGTAACGGACATAGGACGTGTGACATCCTACGAACGTACGGTGCTATCTGGGTAATGGTCAGACTGCGGATCTTTGTGTAAAATAAAAATTGTCCAAGCCCATTGTAGGAAAAAAACAGAAGTTAAACGAAAATGTATTAAATACTATATAACAACATGATTGAAGTCGTCCAACATTTTTACAATGTTATATTGAACCAGGTAATTTTTATTATAACTTCACAAAATCCGCAGTTAGGGAGAGAATACTCTACAGAAATTGAAGAAATAGCAACATACCTGTAAGGGCGAGAAGGGTACCGCACAGTTCCCCTTCTCTTGCACCTGGAGCCCCAGGACAGGCCAATGAGAGCAGAGCCAGTGATAGCAGGCAAAAGAAATACCCAGAGAGCCGTGCGATCCATCTCAGCGCTCATTGCTAGGATAACAGCTCCAGCAACCTGACAGAAAGCAGTGAGCTTTGGCCCGAACGAGGCTATAGCCACCAAGGTCACCCAGATCGATAATAGAGCGTTGAAGAAGTCGCAGAACTGGAGAACGCCGAGCCTCATGATGCACACGCTGTAAACATCCTCCCCAGCCTCGCATGCATGGTAAAACGTCGAGAAGAACATCACCGCCGCGTAGACAATCGCCTCCGTGAAGTATTCCCTGGTCACTGCCACGTAAATCGACGCTATGAACGTCAGGTTGCTGCAGGTTAACAACAACACGCGGATGATCACATCGCTGTTGCTGAGGACGTAGGTGTCGTCGGCGCAGTCGAATCCCCGGTATGCACCTGCCAGAAATTTATAGCGCGCTCTGTTAAATTCCGTTTATTGGCAATTGCAACTTTTTTGTTTCTCTTACATGAAAATTCTGATTACTTTTACACGATAAAAATCACGCGCGTACATCGAATGCCAACGAACTCGCGTGTAAAACCGCAATGCAAAAGGTTCGATAGTTTTTCTTTAAAAAATACGCGTTAAGGGTTTTTCAGTAGTCTAAACTAGATAAAAGATTAATCTAGGCCACGATCGCTTTCCGAAGTCCTATTTTTACGTTTACGAGGCTTAATTTGCATTATTCTGAAGCATGCAGTTGCGCATGTAGCTATATTCATAAAGTAAACGTAAAGATAGGACATCTCCAAGAAAAATATAAAATAGGAAATAGAAAAGGTCCATCTTTGCATTATCGAGAAATGAGAAGGAATCTTGCAATCCAAGAAACGAGTCTAGTTCCTTAAAGAATCGTTCAACGCCAACACACCTGAACAGTGACACGCAGCGAACACGAAGCCGCCGCTCATGTAGTGCATGCACTTCCCGCGGGAGTTGCAACGACCCTCGATACAGGGTAAAGACGAGATACGGCTGACCACTCTGGCGTCGCAGGGGATCATGCAATCGCATTCTTCGCAGACGGTGCCGTTCAAACAGGTGGACGCACATTGGCAATTCTCTTCGACGCAGAAAGACTTTAAGCTGACGTGCCAGGTGCCTGGTTCGGGGTAGGGAATGTGTAAGCTGGCCGGCGTTGTAGAGTTTACATAAATGTCCGCTGCTGTGATGTTGTCGAGTCGTGCGCACGCTCCGCCGGCAGTGATATTTGAATAGTAACCTGGCAAAATAGAAACCGGCGAATCAGTACAAAAGTAACATGCCAACAGTGTTGTCTGGAACACTGCTGTTGAACAGTGTCATCGCTAGACTGCGGATTCTATAGATTTTATGCAATTTGAAATCTTCCGATTATCTAGTTCTTACAATCCGTAAAATGAAACCTAGCACGAAGGGGACCTGTTACAGACCTAAGGAAATGCAAGCCGCGACGACGACGTTCCTCTTGTCCTTTTCCTCGTCGTCGATCAGCTTTAGGCCCAAGGTCAAGGTGCCACCTACGTCGTAGATCCGGCCGATTCGGAAGCTGAGAACGGACATGGCGTCGGCGGAGATGTTGAAGGCCGACGGCTTGGTACCGTTCGCCAGCAGATGCTCGTAGTCGAACAGGAAGAAGTCTGGCAGCGATTTCCTCATCAAGTCAACCGATTTCACCTGGCTGGAGTTTGTCGGAGTGGTGTCGAGCAGTTGTAAAGACACATTCGAAGCATCGCCAGAGAGTAGGCGAAGGGTTACGTAATGGAACACGTCCGAGTACGGCCTGAAGAGTAGAGTGCTGCTGGTGGTGTTGACGATCGTCGCTGCCAGATGATCGTCCGCGGTTATGTGAACGGCCACACGACATTCTTCGCCACAGGAAGACCTCAAGGAGAGGCTGGACTCGACGTAGTTATCGGGCACCAGCAGCTGCATCATCGCCGAATCGGCGCTCTCGTTCATGTGCACCTCGTACTCCAGCTTCGAATCCATCAGAGACACCAGGGACGCAGACTCGAGCAGCAATTCTGCGTTCAGCACAGTGTCGCAGGAGGCTCCCAGACCTGAGAAACAGTGTATCAGTATTCGGTCGTCCCTGTTGCTAGGGCATCCGCAAATCCGGAAAAACAGACAGTTTTGGTGTATACAAAGGTGTATACAAAGTATTCGTACACCTTTTAACAACGAATAACTTTTTCAAAACTGTAACCAACAGATTGAGCCTTTTTCAGACTCGGTAGGGGTAGACTCGTTTTTGGACACATTATTGCAAAGGTGCAGAATGCGCGTCTCATTTCTCGATAATGCAAAGATAGGGTTTTTCGGTAGTCAAAAGCTCTAGATCAGTGGTGGCGAACCTATGACACGCGGGCCAGATACTGACTTACGAAAGTTTTGTAAATGACCCACACGTTTATTGTATTATAATATTGACCTGCAAAAGTTAAAGTTATAAATAAAAAAGGAAACTAAAACCTTTTTTTGATTATTTTAAAAGTGAGAACCGAAAAGATTCAACTGTCAACTTTATCTTTTAACAAAATGTTTGATGTTTCCAAATAATTGGCACCCTCCCCCCCCCCCCCCCCCCCGCCACCCTTCTAATTGAAGCCACTGACTTATGACCAACGGGCTAGTATTTCAAAAAGAAATAAAAATAATTGACCCACTCTTTAAAAAGGTTCGCCATCACCGCTCTAGATAAAAGATCGTCATTTGCGTGTATAGCTATTTTCATAAAGCTGCGACAGCTGTATGCTGCCGATTAACGCAAATTACGCCTCGTAAACGTAAAAATACGACTTTTCAGAGCGATCGCGGCCTAGATTGATCTTTTATCTAACGCTTTTGACTACTGAAAAACCCCATCTTTGCATTAATAATGAGAAGACGCACCCACACCCTTGCAATCCTGGAAGCGAGTCTACCCCCTTAAGCTGGTGATTGTTACAACGAAAGGGATGATTTTCATGTTCCTAGCAGCAATCAATACCCTGTTGAGTGATCTTCCCGTTGTCCGGATCGCTCCACGATCGAAACGCGATGGCATACCAATCGCCCGGCGCTGGAGCGTCTATCTTAATCACATACTCGTCTTCGTTGCTCTCCATGTTCAAAGCATAATACCGGCGTCTCCCTTTCATCACTTTCGCGGCTATTTTCGAGCCATCGGGCCTCACGAAAGGCAAGCTACCCGACTTCAGGAACAGCGAGACGTTCCTTGGCGAGCATCTACCTATTCCGCCAGTTTTCACTTCTTCTACAGTGAACCTGTTAACAATTATCATCGGCTGTCAGAGCAGAACTACGCTCAACTCTTGTGTTTTTAAAATAACACAGTGATGATTTCGTTAAGCCTCATCCGTCCCTCATTTCACGAACTGAATCTGTACCTCGATGTCAAATTAACACAGTGGTAAAAGATCGATGAAATAACAAGGTGAACAATTATTTTTCGACGTTTTTCATTTAAATTGATGAGTTAACACCTACATCTTAGATTTTTCGGTTATGTGTTACTCATGAAAAAATTTACCTACAAATAACAGAACAGTACAACTTATTTCGGGAAAACTATGACACGAGGGACGGATAAGTATTAAAACAAATAGTACAATAATAATAATCCTGGTTTCTTCGAATGTCCTCAGGAATCATCCGTTTCAAGGAAGCACAGATTTTCACGAAGACAGTACGTTTACCTGAACGCTGCAGCGACCGTACAGTCTGGTACGTTGAAGTGGATGATCGAGATGTGGCGGTAAGCGTAATAATCGTCGAGGACGACGTTCGGACGATGAGCGACCCGCTCGAGCTTGCCGCATAGTCCTCGTTGTGTCGCAAGAATCCATGCCAATGAGAAGATTAGCACGATGTTTCGCATATTATAGTTCCTGCGATCCGCCACATAACAGGGTGCCTCCGCGGCCCGCTAGAGAAACTCTTCCGCTTTGCTATCCTGCAAAGCATAATCGCGCATCATCAGCAAATATAGATAATACGCTTATTGGTCTAGAGTCTAGACCATTGTACCAGACAATATCGCGTAAGTTTCTAGAAGGAATGTGGATCTGACTGTTTGCCAGCAGGCTTCGTATTGTAAAAAATACAAAAAAAAGTTGGTTTGAGTAACTTAAGATGTGTTGTAAACAGTGCTTCAATTCGATTCTTTATTCGAGAAAAAAATAGTTTTATTTATTGATGTTTTTAGGCCAGTTACCGCGACCGTGCTCCTTGGAAGGTCTCCTGCTAAGTTTCCGGTAGCTGACAATGAATATTTTAGCCAAATATGGGGATGGCAGCTACTCGAAGACGGAGTTTTTCAGTCTGCGGAATAGAAGCGATGCGTGCTTATAAAGCTGTTATCAGAATTGTCGGTTCGCCGTAATACAACGCCTCTTCGCATGTAATTGGTCCCAAGATAAGGGGAATGGTGGAGACGACAACGACAATGAGGAAGTATTCCAATTTACGGTAATTCGCGGCCAGGAAATTAGGGAAGAGAAGCCCACACCTTCGTGCTACGTCTACACCGGTCCGGTATGAGACATGCAAGAAGATTAAAACGATCTGCATGTCGAAGTAGGTCAGACTCCACCGCCAATTTGCGCTTCCTGCGCTCGGAAGAACGATAGCTTATCTGACCGCGACCTGCAAGATGCATCGTTCGTATTCTTGCATCCGACTGCGTTTCGGATTGTTACTGCTAATCTTAAATAGCCTATTATAAAACATATTTCTGAAGACTCATACTTTTAGCAAATTTTTCTTGTACATATATCAATTGGTGACCCTTTCAAGCTTCAAAATCCAAAATATTAGCCATTTTAGATAATTATTGAAGACAAAATTCAGATGTTCAAGGAGGAATTATTTTCACACTAACCTTATAAAAATTACAAGGCTGAATTTATTTAGATTATTTACAATTTTAAAAGAACACGTGCTCGTATAAATAAATTTATTGAACAATTTCTAATTTCCAAAGCGCTCATTTGGCCGGTCGCGGTACGGTTAGTGTTAGCAGAAAAAGCAAACAGTAATCCGAGTACTTATCTAAGACTGATAAGTGAAAAATGTTCAATGATAAGAGTACGAATCTAACAGTTAGCAATGTTCGATAATTCAAATTCGTACTCGGAACTGCTCCAGCATTTCAGTTTCTTCAGTTCGAACTTAGAGTGGAAGATTTAAATTAGCCACCTCTCGACACACGGTCAAAATACTAAATAATGCGCGGAGGATCGATTTTCTATAAAAAGTCGGGAAAGCCAATGATATTTGAATAGTTAATTGAACGAACGATCGCAAAGCGACTTTCTATAAATGCTAACATATTCGAAGTGGTTGTTATATCGAGTACTGTATAATCAACGAGAATCTGTGTCAGCGCGAACAATACGAGAATTGTATTTTAATTAGCAACAATCGGTTTAACCCAACAGCTAAATCAATTCACAGACAATGTGGCATCGATTTAACACTAAACTTACCACGAGAGGTGAAATGACCCATTTTAGATTTTTTATTTGACAATTATTGAAATTGTAAAGGTGTTTTCATGGGAATTTATTGAATATATTTGTTTAGTAGTAAATATCTTTTGATAGTAAAAATCGCACAAAGTATAAATAAATTTAATCTTGTTATTTTTATAATACTACATATACACATCAGTCACTTTTAATGGTCGGTAGGTCGGAAGGAAAATGCGGGAAATTTAAAATACTGAAGATTTGAATACAAGAATGGTGGTTGCCTACGGTAGGGGCGCGCCACCGATTACCGACCAGCTTCGAATATCGGTCGGTAATTGAAGATTATCACGGTGATTTATGGTGCCCCCTGTTAACTCTGCCTCTTTGACACGCGGATGCACGTGGTTACGCTCGATTAACTTACGCCTGTGACTGTCACACGAACAAACCGCAGATTATGTTTCAGGAGGGTCGGCGCGATGACTTCTCGAAACCTGAGACGGACCAAACTGTTCAAGATAATCTTGAATATTTTTCCAGCAACAAGTGTTCCGCGCTACTTTCCCAGCCGATCGAAGTTCCCGCGGAAACGAACGGGGCTGAATATTTGCCACAATGTTCATCGAATTCTCGAATCCGATTCGAGAGAAGGTGCTTTTGCACTGCTACCATTTTATTTTACCAATTTCGCCCTTTTGCAAATCAATTCAACCTCATGCAAATCAATTTTACCTTTTTGTAAATCATTTTCAACCTTTTGCAAATCATTTTCACCCTTTCGCACTCCAATTTCGCCCTTTTGCAAATCAATTTCACAATTTTTTAATTTAGTAAATGACGTCTAATAAATATGTTCAAAAAATGCATTCGGTTGGCATTGTGAAAAACAATGGTTGAAAATTGATTTTTAACTTTTGTAGCTGGGCCAATAACGAAAATTTAAAAGGTGTGTTTTGTAAATTCGTATGAATTATATACGTTCTGAAAATTTCATTGGAATTGGTTAATTGGTTTACGAATTATCAACGATCAAAGGTGGTAAAAATGGCAGTTATATTTGTTACCACTTTTGATCGTTTATAATTCTATATAATAATGACCATTTAGAAGAATACTTCATTTGTAAAAGGTAGAATTAGATTTGCGAAAGGTTGAGTTTGGAGTGCAAGACCTACGTATTACAAATTAACCCTTCGAACATTTTATTTATTTTCGAAAATCTGCACTTCGAAAACAGATTTATTCAGGTTCCGCAGAATTTTTATTTCAATGCGTCTTGCTCCCTCGCACTGCTGTAATATCGAGTCACACTCGTGACGAACACTTCGAACAGAAGTTGCTCTAAATATGTACGTCATTAATTTCGTAACAATGAAAGAAATTCGAATCACTGCAACCGTAAAATAAATCGTAGTGCAAGAAAAATTTAAACAAAGAAAATCTAAAAATGTCACGTACGTTTATAACTTGAATTATAGCAAAAGGAAAAATTAGAACGAGCATGCTCGACAAAAGCAAAACATACGATAAAATTGTTACTGCATCTTCGTAACTCTTTCACGCAGGATTACCGTTCTTCCGGTTCTCCGCCAAACACGAAGACACCTTACAGATTCAAGTGTTATCTCGTATAACACTTGAACTCGTATGAAACAGTGTGCTATCTAAATCTGTTTGTCGCAGTAGCGGAACGGTTCGATCGTCGATAACCCCGTTATGTGACTCGGGGCAAACGCTGCAGTGGAGAATCTAATTTATCCATTCACCAAAAAAAAACAGGAAAAAAGGTCTCGATTCCCCTACATTTATCCTATTTAAAGTAATTGATGCGTATCTGCAATCATCCCCTCCCTTATGTGGTCTGGTGAACCAGCTGTTATTCGGAAGAATGAATCTCTGTGCTCGTGATTGCGTGTAACGATTTCGTAGCAACAATACGAAACGGTGGACATACTTACTATTGACTCGAGCGAGCAATAGAACGTTAATTCCCTCGTTACTAACAATCCTTCGTGATACGGCATCGAGCATCTGGCCGTTTATCCGCAGCGTGAACGGCGTTGATTATGTTTCCCTTATGAGACTGCAAACTTCTTGTATCCTGTTCTCTCTCCTCGGTTAGGGTAGACTGGTTTTCAACTGATGCATGCGGGGACACGTATACACCGGGAACTCGTAGGCACACGTGGTCAGTTTGACAGCTATTCCTGATCTCACGTGAGAAACGGAGAGAGAGAAAGAGAGAGAGAGAGAGCACACGTTCGTGGTTGCACAGCAGACTGAGGAATCCCCGGGAGGTATTTATCGATCGGTGGTTTCCACACCGAAGTGTTATTCGCGCGACGATTCACCAAGCGAGTGAGCTCCGTCGAGTTAAGAGGATTGAATATACTCGCCCACCGTCGTATACGTGTGTCTATACGGTGAACGAGGAAGAAAGAGAGGCAGAAGAGCTGCGGAGACCCGCAGCTGTGATTCAAGGCTTCCTCTTCAACTGGACACTTTTGTTATATCGAATCCAACCCGAAGCGCCGCCGCTGCGCTGACGAGGCACAGTCCAGCACGTGGGTCGATCAGCTGAGCGGACCACACTCCCCGACAAGCCTTTTAAAGCGACCGGTATTGCGCGAGCCGCCAGTTACACTTTCGGCCTACTCACCGGTATGTTTCCATTTCCAACGCACCCACAATTATACTTGTTAGAAGCTGTTAAGGTACGCGCGCCTTACTTCGGCCTCTACACAGCAGTCGGGCTTCCTGATAATAAATTGATTATAAATAAGACAGAGGACTAATCCCCTTCCAGTGCCTCGAGTACTAGATTTTTTTAGTATCAAGAAAAATATTCATTTTTTCTGAATTCTTCGGGACTTTCGTTTCTTTTACACGTGTCTGCCCGATACGAAAAACCTGAGAAAAATACATACTAAGAATAATAAACTATAAACGTGCTCATCATCTGATAACTTCAATATAAAATATAAAATTTGCACGAAAAAATTTACAGACGTGTGTGCTACTAGGTAGAATGTTCGTGAATTTTTTCGTGATTTTTTGCTCACAAGAACGGAAGAGTTAGAGCATAATTCATTAAATTAACTCGTTTAACCTGTTGCGATTTCGTAAGAAAGTCACACAGGAAAGGGGTAAGAGTTAGAGTAATTGCAATTCGGAAAATATATTATATTTGTAAACGTATAAAAAGTTTGTTCGTATTTACAATTCTTGTGTGTTCCCCAAATTCTGACATCTTCGACGCAGATCATTGTATTTTTGTGTTTGAGCTTAAATTAAACTAAAATTAACTCTGCGTTTAACGTGTTAATTGTCTCGAAATCTGTTAAAATTCCCAAGTGTCCATCCACCTTAAATTATGCATTGAACTTTCGGGGTCTTGCGCGGGTGGTCCGACCATTCCGTACGCCAATGGTGAGAACAAGTAGAAACTGAAACAACGATGTACTTAATCATTTTGTTATTCTATTAGTAATAACTAAACTGCGGATTTTTACGCAAAATAAAAATGGTCCGCATTAATTTCCAAGTGTAGAAGTTACAACAGTATCTTTAAATTCTTTAAATGTTTCAAGTTCTAGTAACAAATTGTTTCTTTAGAACTGGCTTACCTATACGTGGTACTCGATACAACAACAGCTAACGTTGTATGATAAACCACGCGTCCAACTCCGCTCGGAAGTAGAATGAGTAAAGTGTCGATTATGTAATTCAGAGTTGTTCCAGTCAACATCGAGCTGTACAATAAAGCAGGGAAGTAGTGATGATAATATAAAACTCTGCTCATGGCCCAGAATGGCGCGTAGTGCAATATCCAGCCGAGAAACAACCATTTTCCAGCATTTAGGATTTTATTTCGCTGATCGAGTATAGCGGGCTGGTCTGTGCAACCGCGTTGCTCTCGTACACAAGCGTGAACGTACAGAACGATGAACAATATCAGAAATGCTATATTGCTCCACCATATGACTGGGTTTCCGAGCAAATATATTCGCAGATTGTTCCCCGAAAAGAATTGTCCCTGGAAAGACCACAGTTAAAATAAGTAGACAGCAGATTTTATACATTTATAACAAAAGCGAATTGATGCGATTTAACAGTCTAGAAGTAAACTAAAGACTCACTCTATAATTAATGGGCCATTGCCATGGCCGCGACGATACCTCTCCCTCTTTTACTTTTAAATCTGAGTTTCCTTGCAGCATCACCGCGTGCGATTCGAAAAATCTGGTCAGGAATCCTGGCGCGTAAACTTGGAAACTAACGTTCGGCACTGTACAAAGGGAGAGACGTTAAATAAACGTTATCGCTTATTCATACACGAGCACTTACGTTTTGCATAATTGTTATCTTCGATGTTCCACAACGCGTTCTTGTCTCTCATGTTTGGATTGCAGGAGACCTCCTGTTGACTGTATGCCCTGTACATCGCACAGAAAAATTATAAAATCTTTTAAAATATCTCTTCTTAAAAATGTTCACCTTCTTACAAATTTGACTAACCATTTCGGCAATGTCTTCCCGCTACACGTTAAAACACAGTGGTGTAGATAATGTACGAACTTCAATTTACTCGTTACCGTTTCTATCACATCGTCCTCTCTGCCGTTTGCTATTAATACTTTCCATACATCGTTGGCATCTCCGGTACCATTCTAGGAAACCACGTATAAATATGAATCTATGATAAAATACAGCGATGGCCTGTACAGCAATTAACTGTTGCGTAGCGGATAGTTCCAAACAAAAGTTTCAACTCACTTCGCCGTATCCTGTAACTTGATAGTGTTTCTTCGACAACGGTGCGTACTCTTTGTGAGAATGTAAATTTCGGCGTGTGATCACGTGCTCTAATCGTACGAGATCGCCATGTTTGACAAGTATCGGTTCATCTGGAATATCATCGGTGTCCAGTCTTTTCACTAACCACAGATTGTTATCGTCTTTATGTGAATACGTAGTAATCTAAATAGCATTGAAACGTTAATATCCTTCCGAAGCGTGTTGCCAATGTTATATATATATATATATATTAGTATATTAGTACTTGTTGTTGTCTAGCTCCGACACCTTCTGGATAAAGGTGCCAATGAGAATGCAAGTATCCTCCTCCTGTACGGTGATTCTTCAAGGTGATGGTTGCTCCGTAAGCTAATTGCCTTGGCATTGTAGCGTTATACAAAGAATTTCCTTCTAACAAGGATTGAAATTCGGAGCTGTAGAATCCGTCTCCGCTTCCACTAAACAATTCAGATTTTACTGTTTTTATATATACATTTATACAAGATTATCGTCTTACCTTTTATTTAGAACGGAAAGATGAATGTAGAAAAATAACATGTACAATAGTATGGGCAACATGATCAGACAGATACATCGCGCCACCAAGAGTTTGCCCACATAAAGCTGTAAACCATAAGCAATGTTGTAGACGTACACGTATTTAACTTAACATGTTCGCTACCACAGTTTACTCAAAGATACTCAAATCGTAATACATGGTATATTATTTAGGGACTACATTGCTTACTTTTTCATTTAATAAAACAATTTAACAGCAAAGGTAAGCAGCGAAACAAATGGTGGTAGCAAACGTGTTAAAACTAATGAGTAGATTGCGGATCTTTATGCAACATAAAAATTTTCTAAGTTAATTACGAGAAACATAGATGAAATAATAACAAACTCTTCGTAATTAATACTTTGAATGAAATTAATGACCCCACAATTATAAATGTATAAGATCTGCAGCCTAGTAATTAAATACAAAGGAGAACTTACGATAGGTTTTGCAAGATCTCCTAATTCTCTCCACAATTCGAAAGCTGTGTAAAGCCCAACTAAAAGAACAACGAACAAACCAACAAATTTCACGCTAATCGTGCAAGCGAGCGAAACTCCCGTGAAAGAGAGCCATCCCCACCATTTCCATGTGAACGGCTCGTTATGTAGGGCTCCCATGCGAGCCATGCTCCATGTTGTGCACATCATGAAACATAATAGTATGGGATCCAACAATATGTATTGATTCAATGTCAGTAAGCCCACATCTGCAATACATTGATATCAATCGTCAAAAATCATTCATTATTTATTCATTAAAATGATTAAAAGTATGTATACCAAAGAGGATAAGTAATGCAGAAAATGCAGCTGCTTGAATAGATTTTGTCAAATCCCATACTGTTAGGTATGACAGAGGAACTATAGTTGCACCTAGAAATGTACAAAACTGAAACATACAATGCACCTAATTTAGATTTCCTGACCAATAATACAGCACAGTTGCGCTAATTAAATTACACCGACTACACATCAAACTACACTCTGTAATTAATTCAATTGTATTATAATTCAATTAGATTATAATTCTTCACAACTGTGACACTCAATCGCTGTAGTTCTAGTACTTGTACTTACGATTCTCATGCCAACGTATTTAACATTTTCATATTTATCCCCTGGCTTCTCGAAAGCGAACGTTCCATCGTAACCGGTCAAGTAACCAGATAAACCTATTAACATCTGGAAACTAACAATGTAGAATCTTAATGAATACACAAAAATCATATTAACCCCTTGCCCTACAATATCAAGTTAGCCGTTAGCAAATGTAGGTATAGGAATACAGTCATGCGTTGCTTAACAACTATTTGGTTAACAATTATCATTATTATGTACCTTAAAGATCTTCTGGGTTCTCTGTTGTTAAGCGATGCATGACTGTACAATCGATATATGTTTTCTTTTCCCTCTAAGAAATTATAAATTAAATCCGATCAATGTAGATACAAAGAAAATTATAGTGCAAGGGGTTAACGTAATAATTACCTTCCCAAGGGGTGGGTGAACGTCGAAGAAGAACGTCCTGTTTATGTACCAACTCCCCATTTTACCAAAATGAGTTTCATCCCAGCTAAAAATTAACATACATAAATTACTTTCGAATTTACAAATCTGAAACGTTTGGACACTTACCAAACGTGCTGAGGTTCTGTTACTTTATAGAATCTCGTTCCTGCCGTGAGTATCACAATAAGTCCAAACAGCAGCCACCAATAACTATAAGAAATATATTTAAAAATACTTTGAATCTATAAGTGTATAACAGTATGATTTATACGTACGTATCCGTCGCAGACTTTTTTTCACACGAAGACAGATAATGCGAAGACGAATTTTTTAATTTGTGCGCGCTTCCTAAATTACAGCTTGCGTTCTTCATCTTACACGACGACAGATCATGCGAAGATGAACTTTTTAATTTCTGCGCGTTTTGTGAATTACCGCTTGCGTTCTTCATCTTACCACGAGTCTTCGACCGCTTTAATTATTTACAAGTTACATACGCTTCATTAATAATGAAAGAAGAAACAGGAAAGTTAGTAAAAAGATACAGGAATTTCGAGTTCATGACACACACAACGTCGCGCGCTTCTGATACCTGTTGAATTTCCCGTTCTCCAGTTCTTCAGCATAAATCGAGAAAGTACCGCTATTGTGTCGCAGTAACGTATCCCCTAATAGGAGAGCCCGGTTTACGATTTTAAGAATTCGTCTTTTTTCCACTATCGCCGACGGAATTGAAACATTCATTGAAAAAGTTTTTAAGATGTCTTTCAAAATTGATGAATTTCCTACATTTCCTATTTTTTTCGAGATTTTTAGCGTCATCAATAACGTGGTAAATAGGCAAAAATTTTAAAAATCGTTGGTTGTGTTTCAGATAAAAATTAAAAGATACAAAATTCCCGCCATTTCTATTTTAAATGTTTAATAATATATTTTGAAAGTTTAAAAAAAAAACAGCTTCACAGTTTTTAAAAAGAAATTTCAAAAACCACTGTATTTCTGACGTACGTCATTGCAATGCAATGAATCCAACATCTATATATGTATATGTCTCTATATCTCGCCACATATAGTTCGATAGTCGATAGAGGTCACGCTCGATAATCGTCACTTTCGATATGTTTGTAATAACAGTCACAGACAGTGTTGCCAGACAGGGGTAATCGAAAAGGAATCGAGGGGAACACAAGTACCCCCTCTCTGATGACCAGAGCAATATGTGACACGTTGCGCGACGAGAATAGAGTGAGGCATAGTGAGTGGAGTGAGGCGAATGGGAGACACGTTGCGTGTGCGCGATAGGGACTGAACGGTGGAATAGGATAGTGGAAGGGGATAAAGGTGGAGAGCCTGGAGGGGGAAATGAAGTTGAAACCAACTTCATTCTGGCCACACTGGTCAGAGAAGTTTCGATCAAAGAGGATTGGTTTCGATTGTTGCGATACTTGCGATTGGATATTTTGAATCAGCAAGAAACACAAACACACCGCATGCCGCATGCAGCCGCACGCGGTAATAATCGCGAATTGTCGCAACGGTGTATTGTTTATCGTCATTGTGGAAGATTGACCGATTCATGATAAACGTGGTTACATAAATAGCTGATCTCTGAGTAGATATAAATTGATTTGTACGAAATATCACAAAGTTGTTCCATAAAATAGCAGAAAATGGATGTGCTGGGTATATTCAGCGCGAAAGGATCATTTCAAAGACAAGTGTTACCGGGACCAACCAGCCGAAAACTCTTACCAAAGGACATGTCTTTGCTGGATGCAGAATTAAACACAACGATCAGGAGTCTGGAAAGTGGAAGAGACTATGTGACTGAATATGTAAAAAAAGAGGAGGAGGAGCTATTAGAGGTATATTAATTATTCGAAAGTAAATTTTTCATCCCGTTTGATTTATCCTCGTTTCCAGTCGACCAAGAATTACAATACAAACGATAAAAACAACTTCGATCTTGTATCACATGGAACAGAGGCTATACAGGATTTATGCATTAACGAGGACACATTGAAAATATATAGAACATATGATTTTGCGCACCAGCTTAAGAATAATTTATCAATCACTTCCAAGAAGGATGAAATTGTTTCTATGATCGGAACAAATTCCGTACTGGTGATTCGAGGACCCACCGGTTGTGGTAAAACCACTCAAGTACCGCAGTTCATTCTCGACTCCTGTTATAAGAAAAAACTTCATTGTAATATCATAGGTAATTTTGTTTGGTTGTTCAAACTTTTAGTAACGATCCTGGTGCGCGTCTCGTAAACACATAAAATCTATTTCTCGTATATAGACAGCGGATTTTATGTACTTGTAACAAAGATGAGTAGGTGTAATTTACAATAGTAAACACACTAGAAGAATTTGACTGTTATATTATTTTTAACCTACTAAACGTATTAAGAATGAAAATAAGTTTCCATTTCACTCCAGTTTGTTGCAATTTGAGCAGAAACTTTTTATTTTGCATAAAGATCTGCTGTCTACTAATATATTGGGTTGGCAAGAAAGTAATTTTGGTATATTAAGGTGAAATAAAACTGAATTTCTATAGTCAAGCGATGAACATTAATCAATAAAATATTTGGTAATTATTTAGAACAAGGGTTTCCTCTCAGATTTTGATCATCTTGAAATATGTTACAGATTTCTACGTTTTGAACAACTTTTTCTCAAGTTTTTCTCAACTTTAGAAGCAAAATGTAAACATATACCGCACCGGGACAGGCTTACGTTGCCACGCAGCGTGCAAGAATATGGAAATTCAATACAGTATTCACAATAGTTTTTTGCGAATATCTCGAAAACTAAAATCGAGTGGCGGTAACATGTATAGGAAAAAGTTGTTCAGAATGATGACCTTGACAACATATTTCAAGATTATCAAAATCTGAGAGGAAACCCTTGTTCTAAATAATTACCAAATATTCTCTCCTTTATTCTTTTTGGCAAAAGATCATCGAACAAAAGGGAAAATATCTAATTTATTAAAGTTCATTGCTTAAATAAAAAAATTGGGCTCTATTTCACCTTAAATACCAAAGTTACTTTCCTGCCTACCCAATATACATTATTGGTCATCCCAAAAGTTTTAGTACCAAGCACATTTTATTTAACCAAGCCATTTGTTTTTCTAAAACACAACCCTGAATTTTCATCGCATGTATTAAAGTAATTGTTTGTTCGTCTCGTAGTTACACAACCGAGACGTATCGCCGCCATAAGCATAGCGAAGCGTGTCAGCGAAGAGCGAGATTGGCCCGTAGGCACTCTCGTCGGATATCAAGTTGGTCTGATAAATCACACATGCAGCGAGACTCGTTTAACGTACTGCACAACAGCTGTGCTCTTAAATAAATTGATAAGTTCCAAAACCTTGCTGGATTACACTCATATTATACTGGACGAAGTTCACGAAAGGGACCAAGACATGGACTTTCTTCTTCTTGTTATACGCAAACTGTTGCGTACCAATTCACGGATGGTTAAAGTGATACTGATGTCCGCGACATTCCAAGTAGAGGCATTCGCTAAATACTTCTCCTCGCCTGTGGGAGATAAGCTGGTACAAGCCCCTATCATAGATATATCGAAAAGAAGTTACTTCAACATTGGAATATTCTATTTGTGCCAGATGACTCAGCTGGGTCCGGTAAATAAATTGTATTCAAGTAATTTAGTATAGAACACATTGTACTTACGAACGCTTGTAACAATTGCGCTTTTTCTAGTATCCTGAAGTTTCCATGACAGAGCCAAAAGTGACGAAGAAGATGATGGAATTCTGCGCGAATCTGATAAAAATTCTGGACGACGTGGACATAAAAGCTGACGACGCGTCCTACGATCAAGAAACGAAGCTCCACGAGAGACACGTGATCCTGGTGTTCCTGCCGGGAATCAACGAGATCGAGGAAATGCACAGTTTGTTGTCATTGCCGAAACACGAGCAAGCTAAATGGGACATAGTGGTGTTGCACTCGTCGATAACAAACGAAGAGCAACAACGAATCTTCCACAAACCGCCTCTCGGATACCGTCGCGTCATTCTGTCCACAAATATAGCCGAGAGTAGTATCACAGTACCTGACGTAAAATACGTGATCGATTTTTGTTTAACGAAGCAGCTTGTAATCGACCCGAAGACAAACTTCCAGTGTTTGGAGCTGACATGGGCGAGCAAGGCGAACTGCGAGCAAAGAGCTGGTCGTACGGGTCGTGTGATGGACGGACGAGCGTACAGACTGGTTCCGGAAGAGTTCTACGAATCCGTTCTTCCGAAAGAATCGCCTCCAGAAATATTGCGGGCGCCTCTGGCGAACGTGGTGTTGAAATCAAAGTTGTTAGACATGGGAGAGCCGAAAGCTATCTTGGCGCTTTCTCTGGACCCTCCAGACCTCGGAAATGTAGAGAGAACGATTCTGTTGTTGAAAGAGGCCGGTGCACTGATCGACAAGCCGAACGAGTTCAAACACTTCGATGGAGAGCTGACGGATCTCGGTCGAGTGATGGCCCACCTTCCGGTGGATATACACGTCGCGAAACTTATAATGTTAGGACACGTTTACAGCATTTTAAAAGACACGATCGTGATCGCGGCTAGTTTAGCCGTGAAAGATATGTTCAACAGCCCATTCCAGCAGAAGATGTTGGCTTACAATGTTCGGCTACAATGGGCGTCCAATTCTTGCAGCGATTGTATAGCGTTCATGAACGTATACAATGTATGGATCCGCGAGAAAGCGAGTCGCCGAATAAGCGACGACGCCTCTGAGAAGAGGTGGGCGACGAGGAATTTTGTACAGATTAGGGTACTGCGAGAGGTGAAAGCGTTGATCACAGAATTGACGAGGAGACTGGAGCGTCTCGGGATAAAAGAGAGCGAGGGCGTAAACAAAGTAATCTGGAAGGAAGATGAACGGCCGATCGTTTTGAAGTTCGTGATCGCCGGCGCGTTCTATCCGAATTATTTTGTCAAGCATATAATGGATACGGAGGTGAACGAGCACGCGGGAATCAAATTGTTGAACGGATTGGACCCTGCCACGACTGTGTACGTGCAAGGATGGCCTATGAGGCAACCTGGACTTCTTTATGCTAAGAGAATCCAAGAGATCTTCGCGCAACAGATGACGTCTCCCAGCGTCAAAGTGAGAGTCTCCTTTGATAATTCCTCGAGGATTTATGTACAATTTATGAAGGATGAGTTACGCGGAAGTAGTAATAAGAATAACGTTAATACCACGAAGAAAATTTCACAATCTGTTTATAAAGCCATTAGAATGAGGCAAATCCGTGTACCGCTGGAAATACCAATTTTGAGGGAGGACGTTGCCATCGAAGTGGCGGAGAAAGAGAATCTAAAAAGAAAGCAGTTCTTCACTCGCGGTAGCGATAGTGAGAACCGCATAGGACCGCGATTGCCAGGTTTACGGTCGTCCCGTATTCCCATAGTTGTATATCACGTACGTATTATTTGTAAATTGTTAGTTTAATAACTACACTGCGAATCTTTGTGGAAAATAAAAGTTGTTTGGATTAATTGCAAAATATAAGAGCCAAGTAGGAATTGATTTCTCTCTTTAGTGATTTTATTAAGTTGCAAGAAACGCGTTGATTGTTTTAAACTGTTTTAATCTCTACACTGTTTGAAATTACACTCACCCATTTTGGTAAAAAATGTATAAAGATCCCCAATCTATTAATAACTTTGGACTTCTAACGATTTTTAAGTATACAATCGGTAACTACCACGTGGCATTGTACGAATTAACTAACAAAGATTCTTGTTCGGATATGTGCATGGACAACTTCAATATTTGTCATGCGTGTAGTTTCTTCAAACTTTAATGAGAGCGTGAAATGGCTCGACTAACAATCGAAATTTTCAGGTTGAAAGTCCTGGTCGATTCTGGATACAAATGCGCGACTCCAGAGTGAAGAAAGAGATCGACAGGATACAATTCGCTATCGAGAGGAATATAAGACTTCTCAAATTATTCAGCACACCCCCAGAAACCGGTACAGTCGTGGTCGCCCCGTACGAGAATAACAATTGCAGATCGTATTTCCGGGCGATAGTGGAGGGTTACGTGACATCGCCGGAAGTCCTGGTGCAGGTGTTCTTCATCGATTACGGTTACTCGAGCGAGTGTCGTCTATGCGATTTAAAGCGCATAGACATGCCCGATATCGCCGACGTTCCTGCGTTAGCCATCGAATGTGTACTAGCAAGAATGCAATCGTCGTCGACGGATAACTTGGAGAATTGGTCGGAGGCGGCGTGCGACTTTTTCTGGATGCTGGTGCATAAACCGGGCAAGCTGCACGGCGACATTTATTCGATCGTGAACGGCGTGATGGCGTTGGAAGTGGTGCTGAAGACCGACGAAGAAGAGATCAGCGTGAATCAATCACTGATCGACAAGGGATTCGCAATTGAAAAAAAGGAGGGCTATTTTTCACGGTTCAATCACGAATTACGGATGAAACAGGCGGACATGTCCGACGAACAGTGTTTCCATTACGAACAGTTACAATACAATCAGGATTACATGCTGGACAATTATCCGGATCCTCCGAAAGACCCGGAGTGTCACGCAATGGCGAATCTGAGGGGACCATTCTCACCTCTTGAGATCAGATTGAAACATCTTACTATAGCCGGCAGGGACAAGGAGGTCAATATAGGCATGAATTCTGTGAACGCCGTTCTGCTCGACACCGACCCGGAAGATCCTTCTCAGAGGCTTCTCGTAGCTGGCTCTGTGTCGCAAAGCGCTTATAGTAGCAATCTAACGTTGTACAACACAACGTTGATGCCACGAATCTCTGGTCTGACAGCGTTGATCGTGCTCATCTTCGCACCGACGATGGAATTGCGCCGCGATATATACGGCACTCATTATATAGGCGCCCTGTGCGGACTTGGCTTTGATCCTCGAACCAAGAGAAGTCTGTTCCCAGAGCATGACATACAACTTCAATTCGACGCTGAGATTACCGTAGATGACCTGCAATATGTAAGCAATTGCTTGACATTTTTACTTCACTTCAAAACTACATTAGGGCCTCCTGCAACGTAGGAACGTCATGGGCCACCTTGGCTAAATCAGATGAAATGATTTTAATGAAACTTTGTACAAGTCTTCGTTGAAGCTACAGTCACTCGCAATAATATTCGGTATTATTAATAGTGCACCGTACGACCTGAATTTGTTTTTCTTCAGAAGTTAAAGCGCTTAGTTTATTGCGTGACGCGAAAAAGAAATTTAAAAAAAATTGAAATTGGTCGGAACTGCAGAGAAAATACTAATAGTTGCTTTTTTAAATTTTTTAAATATATTTTCTAGATCTATGTGATATTTCCTTGAAAAATTACCTCAAGGAAAATTCGTACTTTCCACTTATTAGATATTGCGTGGCGCGAAAAGAAATTTTGAAAAATTGAAATTGGTCGGAATTGTAGAGGAAATATTAATAGTTGCTTTTTTTACATTTTATTGTGTGAGCATGCATAGAAATTTTAAAAAATACATTTTCTAGATCTGTGCAAAATCTCCTTGAAAAATGACCTTCAGAAAAATTCGTACTTTCTAATTAAATATTTTGTTGATTCATCAGATAAACAGATTGCGGCATTGGATGAATATTGGAATGCAAATTAGCCACGAATCCAAGAGCAGTGACAACATGGAGGAGACAATCATTTGTCAGAACAGAATAAAGGACGCGCTGTTCAAACTGATAGACAAAACACGAAAGCCCCAGGCTTTCGAAATGATCAATAATTTCGACACGTGGTGTTTATACGATGATTCGTTGTATCTACGGCCCAGTAGAACGACGATGGTTGTGAATAATATATATAAGTTGCACAATGCATTGGAATTGGAAGAAACCAATCAGTTGCAGGAGCTCATAGAGCATGTGAGAAAGTTGAGGGCGTTGACAATCGAGTAAGTAAGGAATTAACAAAAATGTATTTTACAAGGAATGATCTCGAACCTGGAAATTCGAGAAATCATGAATTTTCGGGTTCAGGATCGCTCTTTGTAAGTTCCAGTATGAAATATATTAACATGTGTTCCACTTGAATGTGACAGAGATCCGAGGAAAGCCGGAACCACTAACATTCTATGCAAAGTGTGCCAAGAGGTACTGGCCGATGTTTACGACCTCCGTAGTCACTTGTTCACTAACAGTCACAGAGAGAAAGAGAGACAACTGGGCATACAGCTTTAATCGTTTACAATGAAATAACGAAAACACGTTTGATGACAAAGAAAGTATTATTATTAAATATTTTGTTAGTTTACGTTTTTGACGAGCACTGTAAAAAGTCAAGATTATGTTGAATTTATTTTCGCGTGAAATAGCTTCTGTTATAAGAATAAGACGCTTGTACTTTATTAGTATAACGTACGTAAAAGTAGAACGTAGTTGTAAATTTCGTTTCAAATGTTCAATATCTGTATTTGAATAATATTATAGTACGGAAAAAAAGACATATATAAATAAAAACATTTTTACAATGATGATGCTGACAAATATACAGATGCGTTGGAATATCTTTTTGATGCAAGCAAACGCCTATACCCTAAACTTCTCTCTGAAGATATCTTGCGCCCGGCTGAGTGTATAGTAATCGGCCGGGAACGTTAGCGCCGGATGCGCTAACATAAGTTCCGGGTGGAGGGGGGGGATATGGAGCGGGTGGTGGTTGTGGAGCTCTCACTGGATATCCAGACGTAATACCTCCCGTCTTCGCACCCTACATCAAAAGAAAACGTACTGTACACTGTTTCGATTGCGTAATATAATACTTGGAAGTGCAAGGAATACCTGTGGTGGTTGTTGAATTGGAATAGCTCCACCGTGAACGGTAACGTGGCTGCTTGGCCGCAAGTAAAATTTATCCTCTGCGTAGGCACCTTTGTGATCCAACGAATGTAAGCTTGTTACGTATGCTAACAAATAAAAACACGTTTCAATGCTTCGTTGACTTACGTGGCTCAATTCCAGTCAAGTTTTCGTACCGGTATTATGCCAAGAGAAATGGATGAAACCCGAAATCGTTAAAATACCGGTTTCGGTGTAACCGATATTCTACCGAAATCGAAATAAGTATCGGTATTTTCTCGGTTTTTCCAATCCGAAGGATGCCCCAAATAAAAAGGAACTGCGTGCCACTTACCCCGGAACCGTCAAGAAGCACAGTCACCTAAATTAGTTAAGTATACACAATATAAATACGTTCCGTCGAAAAACCCTCCGTGCGAAGGAACAAGCGCGAGTCCGAATTCAGGTAAACTATCCACCGATAGTGCCAAGAACATAAGTGGATTGGGAACGATGGGGATATCCCCGTGAATGCGGAAAGCGGAACAGCGGAGGTATATAAGCATCGTTAAAAAAAAAAAAAGTAAACTATCCAGCGACGACGTATCTCCATGGCCGTCATAAAGCGTTAAGCCAAAGATCTTCCAGATGTACCTCCTTTTTCTATCTCGTGTTATCTCGACCGTGGTAATGAAGCGGTTAAGTGATTTTTAAACATATTTATAATACATAAAATTTACTAAAATTTGTGTCAACATTAATTATTAATAAGACGTGTGAGTCGCGGAATACCTCGTTCATGATCGTGAAGCAGTTAATGTATCCCATACATTGGAAAAACCGAAGTTATTACCGGTAAGTATATACAAATATACCGGTATTCCGATATTTCGGTTTCTATAACGGTTAGGTAAAAATAACCGAAAAATACTGGTATAGTACCCTGCTCAATTATAACAAAATACAGGACGAGATAACAACTCGCTGCTATTGGCGAAAATATCACGTTTCATGTATTATGTGATATAAAGGAACTTCTGCTGAAAACCTTTTGTTATTTTGTACATTACAGATGTTTCTATACCCGTTTGATGTGTCGATAGAGTTCCTCTGTTCCCAGAAAGGTACACAGACTTGGCAGGCTCAGGTTCTCGAGACGGTTGCGTGGTAGGCGCCGAATAACTGTAGACACTTTGACCGGTAGGAGTGGAATAAAAACTGGAGGCAGAGTACTGATTGTTCTCTGGAAGACAAGAGAAAAGGGGACGGTTAACAGCGAGATAATGCAAACGATTCTATTGATGGTTGTTTAAAAAAAAATAAAAAAAAGAACATGGAAATTAAAGAAGGTGTATTCACTCACTGTTCCAGAGAACAGCTCGGGAATCGCCAGATCTCCTAGCAGCTTCCTCAGATTCTATAGAGGCACAAATATCTACGTTTAATACTGTCTCTCTTTTCTCTTTGTAAATATATATATATATTTATACATACATATCTTTTAGCACCAAGATAAAAACGATATACATGCGTATACTTACTAGTGGGTGGAGGATTGTAACTTGGAATTGATGGTGCTGGTTTGTATCCATAACCAGCATGATATGGTGATGCTGTTGGTGGCGGTGATGGACTGTGCGTTCTCTTTAACGGTCCCTATAGATGCAATAATATGAAAACTGTTATCAACAGAAATATAAAAATAATATGCACTTACACTTGGCAATAAAGTATGCGTCGGCGTGCCGACAGTAACTTTATAAAGAGGACTACTGCTTTGCGGTAAAGGAAGGAACACTTGCGGATGAACTACCCTAGGACTAGCTCCTGGATATCCTCCCACCGCTGTTAACACTTCAGGGCAGACACTGCGGAACAATGACATTCGATTACAAAGCATCGAAGAACAGTTTCAACTTCGTAACAAGTAAATACAGACTTTGCTTCTTTGATCAACTGCCTCCGTCTATTGTCATCTTCGTTCAGAACTTTCTTCAGTTGTAGAAACAATTGATGCTTTTCGTCCTTCAACTGAGAGAGTTCGTTCTCCAGGGTGGATATCTGTTCCCTAGTTTCGCCGAGAGTCATTACATCCTGCTTCTGCTGGCGTTCCCTTTCTTTCCTTAATCGTTCTTCCTCTGCATCTGCTTCTTGCTCTGCGTATTCGTAACACACATACACTAGTTGTGTATTTATCTATGCAGGCAATGAACTTTTTCTTTTTTTATTTCATAGGAATTATTCGACAAACTTATTTCTTTGGGTATATATTATAAAAAGAAAGGCTAAAAATTTGGATAGACACGTTCTCGTTGTTTTTATAAAGTGAAATAGTCGTTTCTGGTGCTCCGTGAACCTAGTGTTAATGAACACCCTGTAGATACGAATGTGAGTTCGAAATGACAGAATATTATAGGAGGTTAGACGATCAAAAACGAACAGTGGTTTCGTATCTGTCACAAAGTTGGGAAACAATAGGATTTTGTAGATACAAATTACTTTTACAGGATTTAATGCGCGAATTAGGTTACCTTGTTTCTTTCGTTGTCTTTCTCTAGTGATGTGAGTTTTTAGCGCTTGCCACATCTGTTCGCTTCGCTGAGGTGGGCCCACGATCACTGCCGGCATTTTTAATCGATTGTTCCTTCACTTCAACGCGATATAATTCTGTCACAATTTGATGACAAGTCGTTCCCTGCATTTCCAGATGTATTTTTTGTATACATCTTCGTGTTGACATATATATATACTGATCCACACACTAGTGCACACTTGCACACTATAGCGAAGGAGAACTATCGATGGTACGGTCGATAAGTATCGATGATCGAGAATCTTCGATGGTTCTGCTATCGGAAATTATCGAAGTACTTGAAAAATCGTGAAAAGAAGCTTCTGAATTTTTCCGGTACATTCCTGCTAGTTAAATTAAAAAATTAATCTAATAATTGAATTTTTATATAAAATTGAGGGAGAAAGTTTAAATTAAAAAATAGTTTCTCACTACTTTCCCCACAAACATATATCAGTGGTTCCTGCAGTTGGTCGCGCATGCGCGTGAAACCCGTACAATATCTTGATGCCTCGAACCACAAACTACAAACAGTGAAAAACTTAATTGCATTTTTCAATCTTGGAGGTATTATCGAGTGGTTTTTACGTCGTATAATTTGCCTGATTTCTGCCAAACAGTATTACGAGTAACTAAACAAAACTCGGTAAGTAACATCTTCCTTTTTTGTTAAATAATCGTATTGTTTGCGACGGTGTAGGTTATGTTGACACTCGAGTGGGCTGTACATATATTTCCGTATTTACGAACGTGCATGCGTTATTTATAGATAGTTTGACGTTGTATTTATTAATTTCCTATATCCAGACTTTATCAAATATTTTCTATTGTTTACTTTACTTGATTATTATAACATATAATGTACACTGTACACAACAATGGCCAATGAAAGTGTTCATACGCACAAGTACAAAGTCTATTTAAGTTTTATTAACTTTAATTAATAATTAAAATTTTATTGAAAATCAATGGAATTGTGTGAAATTCTGTTGTGTCTACAAATTTAATTTTAATAGAATTTCTTTTTTCAGATTGCGACCATAATAGGAAAGAAACGTGAATTATTGTTGAACGTTTTCAAATAAAACCAAAATATGGCACACTACAAAGGAGCAGCCAGCGAAGCTGGCCGAGCGATGCAGTTGATGAAGAAGCGAGAAATCGCTCAACAGGAAATAGAGTTAAGGAAAAAGAAAATAGAAGATGATCTGAAAATTCACAATATAGAGAACAAATTTGCAACGCATTACAATGCTGTCGAACAGCAGCTAAAAACATCTACCATTGGTTTGGTCACATTGAATGAAATGAAAGCGAAACAGGAAAACATAGTGAAGGAACGCGAAAGGAAGCTTGCCCAGAAAGAGCGCGAGAAAGAACAGGAAAAAGAGAGAGCTCTGGCCGCGAAACAAGCTGAGAAAAATAAACAGAAAAAACAGATACAAGCTTTGTCGTTTAATTTGGAAGAGGACGAAGCAGAAGTGTCAGACGAAGAGCCAGAAGAGAAATTAGAAAAGATGGGAGACAGCGACGACGATAAACCAATGATAAAAAAGATAAAGAAGAATCCGGACGTGGACACAAGTTTCCTACCTGACAGAGAGAGAGAAGAGGAAGAAAACAGATTGAGGGAAGAATTGAGGCAAGAATGGGCGAGGAAACAGAATGCATTGAAAGAGGAGGAGATCGAGATCACTTTCAGTTATTGGGACGGTTCCGGGCATAGACGTAGTGTTATCATGAAGAAAGGTAAAGGTCTATGCGTTTATCAAGTTTTACAAGAATATAAATTCGTCTACTAAATAATTAGATACTAATTGTTACTAGTTCGCACTGTTGGCAGGTAATTCCATCTACCAACTGCTTCAAAGATGCCTGGAGGTTTTAAGACGTGAATTCAGTGAACTGAAAACGGTCATGGCTGACCAGTTAATGTATGTGAAAGAGGATCTTATTTTACCGCATCATTATACATTCTATGACTTCATTGTGACGAAGGTAAATGCATGAATGAGATCGTTCCTATAAAATAGTAACCGTGAAACAGTTTCTTGTTTTTAGTCCCCTTGTGCAAAGGATTAAACAATAATGTTATTCCAGGCACGAGGCAAGAGCGGACCACTTTTCACATTCGATGTTCATGACGACATTCGTGTCATGCACGACGCTTCTGTTGAAACGGAAGAGTCTCATGCGGGAAAAGTATTACTCAGGTGAATCGAATTGTTTAGGTTAAACAATTTTGGTCTAATCTTACAAATAGTGTCCGGATATTACTGCGACGGACTGTAATATGTGCCGTGCTAATATACTTCTATTTTACTGATTCATCGGTCGTTCGCAGATCATGGTACGAAAGGAACAAGCACATATTTCCTGCCAGCAGATGGGAGCCCTTCGATCCAACAAAGAGCTACGACAAGTACACGGTGTCCGACAAAAATAGGAAAAAGGATAAAATTTAATGTACATAGTATAGAAAATCATTGTACGTGAGATCGACGATGCGTATTGTGTTCAATAGGAGACCGTAAGTTGAATATATATAAAGATATATATTGCCGCAGATATTAAACATTCGGGGCGTGTATTAATATATATTTAATTATAGTCATTTGAAATTTACAATGTCCTTAATCGATAAGGATAGTGAGTAGGCACTGCTTAAACTAGAAGCCAAAATGTCATTGCGTATTTTGTACATTGAAAATAATGCATAAAAATTCCATTAAGCTATTTCTTAGAAAAATATTTCATATATATATATATATCATTTACATATATCGTTAATAATATTTTCAGAGATGTTTGTCTTTAACGGTGATCTCATTTGTTGTTTTAGCATTTCATTTTGATTTTGTTAAAAGACCTGACAATACTAAGAGAAACTCGATAACTGTTTCGAAGAAAGTTACATTATGTATGAGATGAATTATAGAATTTTAGAAAAAGTACATCTGCCTCGTATGTTTGTCTGAACTTTGACGACATTTCAAATTGACGATGGATCAGTGATACCGGCCTCCTTGATTACTTCAGCCAAAAGATCTTTATCAACGTCTCTCAAGCTCTCCATTGTCGGCACACTGTCTATCGTGGAAACCATAGTACTTCTATCGGAAATGTTATCGGGCGTCCGTGAAAACCGGCCACGATCATTGCGGAAATCCTTCTGATAGACCTGTTCATTTAAAAATGTCAAACAGCATTTACGTTAACGAGCTCTTCCACGAACGGTCTCGTTCACTCACGGAAAGTTTCTTCTCTGCTTCTAAGAATATATTCTTCGCTTTATCATCCATAACGTACGGATTTCTATCAAAATCTAACGAGTCAGCCATTACTTTCTCAACGTCGCTCGACGTACTCGTCTCCCATTGTTCGTTCAGCAATCCCAGATCGTTCGACTAACAAAACGCGATGGATCGTAACGCTCTAAACTTCCGAAGCTTTCAAGGAAAGATGATTGTATACTTACTGAATCTTCGTTTCTAAATGCTTGCAGCTTAAAATCGTATGCCTCGAGCGATATGTTTGATACGTTATCAGTGTGTGACTCTGGTTTTGCAGCGGTTGTATCGTTTTTGTCATATTTCAAACGCAATTCTTTAGTATTTGTTTCTTTTTCTTCTTTTTTTTAAAATTTTTTTAATTATGTAAATAAATAGAGTATTAGACATTTATATACATGCATGTATGTATGTATGCATATATATATATATATATATATATATATATATATATATATATATATACATATATATGCATTCACAACGTATGCTATCTTATGTAACAGCCGATGGATAGTGTTCTCACAGTTTCGCAAACTGACACGGAAAAAATACATTAGTTCTTCGTTTTTCGTTCTTATTGTCATACCTGCACTAAGTTTTATATATGTCGGACACAATCGAAGAAACAGCCGGGTGTTCTCGGCCAGCTTCCCGTTCTCTGACGAACCGGCAGCTGACAAAATGTTTCTCAGCCTTTCCCGATTTTCCCGTTGGCAAATCGATGTTTCTTCTCTTGCTTTCTGCGGTATGATTTACACGGTACGCATGTGCGTGTTGCGTGAGTGTGTGTTTCACAAAAAGTTTGTTCTAATAACAACGTAAAGGATATTCACCTTGACTCGGCCATTCATTCTCCGTATAAGATTATCAAGAGTTTTCACCTCTAAGATCTCTTTCTCTATACACTCGCCGTCTGTCGTGTACGTCCATTTATCCGAACAATCGGTAGCGTTCTCGCTGTCGTTATCGAACGATTCTTCGGTGAGGCATCCCTCTAGGGATCCCGTGTCCAATTCGGCTAACTCCTTCAATGCGACCATCGTGTCGTTTATATCTGCACCTTTTTTCTGCACGTTATTCGCCGTTCTAATCATATACACTGCTGTGCAAAAGAAAGAAGCACCCAGCCATATTTAATAGGAAAGCGTAAAAAATCAAATAAGGACACAGTAAGTTTTGAAAAAGGATTCCGCTGTTTAATTGAATAGTTCTGAGAATATATATATGTGTTATTGCGGATTATCTAATACTTTAAATGCAATAAATCGATCATTGTACAATACAATTTCTACATAAAGATATTGTGTGTCATTATATCTTATAATTATATTGAGTGCTTCTTTCTTTTGCACAGTAGTGTACATACACAGTGGCACAGCGATATGCAGGCTGTCTCAAACACGTTTGTTCCACTTCGGACATCCTGCGTACGAAGAAACGTGTACACAACGGAAATCGATCGGACATGTGTACACCAGGGACTAGAAAGCTTCTGAAAATCCACCTAAACGTAGCCACCTAAATATCTCCTTTATTTGTTATGACTAGACAGCGGATTTTATGCATTTACAACGAAAATGAGTACAGGTGTAATTTCAAACAGTAAAAACATTAGAAGAATTTAAAAATACTGTTACAGAATTTTCAGTCTAGTTAATACATTAAGATAGAAAATCAATTCTACTTCATTCCAATTTGTCAGCCATCTGCCGCTTACTTCTTAAGTTATCCTGAAGTGTTCAAAATGATGTTCTTCCACAGATGTGCATTGTCTAAAACGATCGATGACAGGTTGTAATGATCTTCCGATGCAAGTCAGAGTTTACTTCAAGGTCGTGTTATTGATATCTCTGAATGCGTTTTCATGTCAACTAGAATATGAAAGGAAAAATATACGTTTATAAGAAAAAAAATATTGATCACCTTGAGACCTCCGCAAAAAAATGACCTTGAGAAAACAGATAACATTTGCAAAGTGTTCACCTTGTGGTACCATTTACATTGCATTCGAAACATTTGTTATATCATCGTTGTACTGCGGAAGTTTATATAATTTGCAATTTTTTAGTGGTAGTAGCCTTTGTAGATTTGAAACATATATTCTGGCATTTTTTAAACATTTTCAGAAGCCATAAATGCATAAAAATCCGCAGTCTAGTCATCCCAAATAAAGGAGATATTTAAGTGTTTACAATTAAGTAGACCACCTTGTATGTATATATATATATATATATAAATTTAAATATATATATATCGGTTTTCGAAACAGTTTCGGTTCTGTTGCTCGCTTTTGTAACAGAACATAGAACATTCAATGTATGCGAAACAACTGAATAATCGACCGTTTTCATCTTTTCGCACACAATCATACAAAGACTGTCCAACAAGATCGTATAAAAATATATTTACTTAAATGATCTTTTAACCGATACCGGATAATTCGAATGATCGTTCGAACAATGTATGATCATGTAAATAATTGTTCAAACGATACAGGATCACCTAAATAATTGTTTAATTTAAACCGATAACTATTTTCAATCCCTGATGTACACGACGAAGTATAGCACTTTTCCTCCATAGCGTCCTGTCTCGGCGACCTCCTCTATATCCCTACTATATCATGACATAACCAATCGCGAGGCAGCGGCGAGCGCGCGACCTTACAGAGGAAACGCTGTGTAACACATTCGCACCGGATCACACGCGTATACGGGTTATTTAGATTTGTTCGTTCTTCCGTCCGTAAAATAAATGGTTCAATCTCTCTTTCGATATGTTTAGAATAGATATTTTTAGCAGCTACACATACATATATATAAATTGTTTAACAATGTACAGTGGTTTTGTTCTTTTTAACATAACGTGTAACTTTTCAGAAAACGACCCGGCGCGAATGCGTGATATTTCCGTGGAAAATGCTGTGATGTGCAGAAGCGAGATCGAATCAAACATTTAAAGGACTATTCTTCGACTAACAATTTACACAAGTACATAAGAGAAATATTTCTCGCACGACAAGGAAAAGCCGTGGTTCTCGAACGAGTGTGTACTCTCTTGTAAGAATGTACAGATTAGGTCGCACCTTAAGTTCGTGCTGCCGCTTCAATATGCGCGTCTGTCAATTTCGAAAAATTTTGGATTCCAAGGACCTACAGAACGATGGAAATTATCGTGTCACAGTATTCGAATGTGTGTCTGTACATCGTCAATTCACATAATCGTCTGTTAAAACGTTCTGGACATTTAGTTGCTAAATTTTCAGTGGACCCATGACACTTCGCACGACATTTTACTTCGCTGATTATCACTTTTCGTAGTATAAAATTGATTCCTAGGTAAAAAATTGGAAAGTGTCGACGTTACAAGAATATACAGGGGGGAGAATAAAAATATCCACGCACCGATCGCGGTTTACCAAAACTATTCGATTACGAACGCCGAGCTAAAGATTACGGTCAGACTATGCTTCAATAAAAAATTATATTCTCACAAAATAAACCGATAGAATCTTTAATTTAGCGTTGTGATAGAAACTGGTCGGTGTATGAATATTTTCCCGGTCCACCAACGGAAACCCTAATATAGTTCTACGGTTACATTACAACGATTACAATGAAATAAATATGAAAGAAATGCGTGTAACGGTGGAGAGAGCGCGTTCGTCTCGTATACACCAATATAATACATGCAAACGTTGGAGTAGAAACCGTCACGAATTTACGGCACGACCTAATGATAACGACGATGAATTATCTCAGCGTTAATCAGCATTCATCGGCCTCTTCTTAGGCATTATTACTAGAACTAGGTAATACGAATGTACCTCTTTTTGTTTTCCACGATATTTTCGTGTCGTCTATCTCGTTCCATTCGGTGGACGAATTTGTGGTTTGGATGTTGGTTTGTGTTTTAGGTACTTTTGCTGTTTGTCCTTCTGTGCTGTTGCTCTTCGCGATACCGGTGGAACAGGTTGTTTTCCCTTTGGTTTCGGCGGAGGTAACGTGCGACGACTGATGGCTGTTCGTTTTACGACGCATCGTCGATTGTGTTGTGCACTCTTCCTCGTCGCTGCTCCCCTCCGTGTACAGTTCTTCCCCCGATATCCATAGCTCTTCTTCCTCTTCCTACAAAAATATAGGCTGTACAATGTGCAACCATGTTATTATTAACACTAGATGATGATCGATTCAGCAAATTATGAAATAAATTTAGTTTTACGTGGAGTACAATATCAGCATCTTTTCAATGTTTATAGAAAATGACAGAAAATTACAAAATTAGTGAAATCTAATCTTGTGTCGTAATGGCAAGGGTGCATCCAGGAGAATTTAGCACATGAATTAATTTTTCTATGTAAAACAGTAGAAAATGCGCAATTTGAATTTTAAAATGCCAAACAAAGATTAGTGAAATCTAATCTTGTGTTGAGCTAGAAATGACCAAACAGAGATATTTTTGCATGTAGAGCAATTGAAAAAAGTAAATGCCCAATACAAATTGTCAGGTGAAGTTACACAGAAGGGCACTACTTCTAGGAATTCAGATCCATTGAACAGTTTAGAGAAATAATGTTTTAAGCTACTTTCGAAGGAAGTGGAAGGCCTACCTACCTCTTTCATTATTCTGGCAAGTTGCGACTGCACCGCGGCCTTCATCAGCTGCTCCTGCGATGTTATGTTGGTTGTCATTTCGCTGGCCAGCCTAGTCCTAAATAGAACAGAGAGAACACACGAATGAATAACTTATTCGTGGTGCACGTTGCAAGAGTGTTGCGTGAAGAACGATCAAGTGCATTCGACATTGCAGGACCGTCGGCGCGGTGCGGTGTACAGAAAGTCGGCTCAAAGAGCTCACCGAGCCGTGTAATCGCAAGTCCGTGTAATCGTATGTATATATTGCCTTTAGTGAACTTTCGACCGATCGTGGAGTCTTTGCAAAACTCTTCCGAAATAGACGGAACGATCAACAAGAGAAAATTAATTGTGTTCACAGGATTTTCCGAACTTTCCATTTCCTTTCTCTCTCTCTCTCTCTCTTTCCCTTTCACGCAATTCGATCGATCCGAAACACTGTACCCAGAGAGTCCTTGAACTAGGAAAATCTAGAGCAAGGGCGACACGGGTCAGGGTTATGCGTCACGGTAACAATGCATGGTGTTCGGATTCAGGGTCACCAGAGGTTCACTATTATCCAAAACGTCCCACACAAAATTTCCCTTTAAATTCACGAATTTTCCACGGGTTCTCGTTGAAAATTTGTCGAACGCAGAAAAAAGAAATTTGGTAATTTGGGTAATTTTCAGTCACTAAGGAAAATCATATTCATTTGCACAAAGCTCCGCTGTCCAGTCGCCGCTACTTGAAGGATATTTTAGTCGATGTGATGCATTCGTATAATAAATTTGTTTGGTGTCGATGTTAGGGGTTGTTATGTTACACCGTCGAATATCGTGTTCCACGCGAGACCAGACAAGCGTGAAAAATCTCGATGTCAACAGACGTTGGTTGAGATTCTTACAGAGCATTCACTTTTTCACGATATTCGCCGTATTTACGATGAAACTTGAAGAATGCACGATGAGAAACAACACGGACCGATCTCTATGACTTCTTTACCTTGATCCTGCGGGCCGCAGACCGTCGGTGGAACACCTGGTTCGCGTGGTAGCTGCGATCGTTGACAACCCGACAATTTCTTTGCCGATAAATGACAGGTGTTATCGGGCAATGTTTCTACAGATCTGATCGAACGGTTTTATCGATTCGAAAACGTTGTCTACGACATGTTTGAAGGCTGGCTGGCTGGTACGGCGCGTGTATTCACGTGACGTTCCCGTTCCAGTTAATTGACAAATAGATCGAACGAAAACAAAGAGGTCCTGCCGTTTCTTTTTCTCGCGTTTCCTGTTGCACGGTTTTACCGAGCAGTTGAAAGCTCCACGAGATACTCCATACTGGCTTTGTAATCGCGATAGCAGCGGCGCCTATGGCCAGATACAGCTCGATATATAAATAAATGTATTAGCTCGCTTGCGCGGTGGACCGTTTGTGTTTTCCCACTGTGATCTCGTTCCTCTTTATCTTTTTTTTTAATACATCTATATTCGCTTTGCAATTTCAATTGAAAAGAAGGGAGCGGTAACGGCGAAAATATCATTTTATATTTATATCAAGAATAATCCTTATCGCGCAAGCACGGTCCAGCCTCGGTAACTCGAAATTAGAGATCCCTATTTCACGTGTATATAAATGCACGTGGTACGTGAACCGTGTAGTAAGAATTTAAGGAGGTAGACTCGTTTCTAGGATTGCGAGGGTGCTGGATGCACCTATTCATTTCTGGACAATGCGAAGATGAGGATTTTCAGTAGTCAAAAGCACTAGATAAAAGATCAATCTAGATCGAATTTGCATTATTCTGCAGCATGAAGCATAAAGCTGTCGCAGCATAGATCGATCTTTTATCTAGCGCTTTTCACTACTGAAAACCCCCACTTTTACATTATCGAGAAATGAGTAGTCTTCGAAACAGACTTGCAGTCTTAGAAACGAGTCTACCCCCTTAAATTCATACTACACGGTTCACGTACCATGTATACGCGTTCAAAACCGCGATCTCTACTTGAAAGTCACTGCGATCAGTTCGATTGCAAATCCGAGATTTTAGCTACCGAGGCTCGAGCGACGTTGCGTAATACTTATGTCACATAATACTGAATTACAATGTAGGTTCTATAGACGCAGGGTCCATGTATGTTATGTTCTCTGGAAAGTGGTCCATGATGATGAATCTCTTCTCGCTAGACTCAGCTAGGGTGTCCACGAATCCGAACCAGTAGATCACTAGTCCTGGACCGAATCTGTTCCAATAGCTTAGAAATTGTTCTTTTATGTACTTGTGGTGGATCTCCATGTTACCAAATCTTGCCTTCGACTCTATCCAATTGATTATGAAACCATTCACAGCAATCGGTACCTCCAGCTTGAAATCTGGTGTTTTGTCGTATCCTCTCGATCTCAAGTATTCCTCGTTGCGGAACGCCAGACTCCGCTCTACTAAATAGTTCTGCAGCTTCAACTCGTACTCCTGACCGACAGACCTAAAGGTTTGGTTCGCGAGGAACAGAGCGTTTTAAGAGATGGTCTATATAACCCTTTGTACTCGAGTGGTAAATTTGTATTCAATAAATTACTAAGCGTATTGTATTTAACCCATGTGTAGCCAACTGGATACCCAGGTATCCATTTACTGCATTTCTCTCAACAATTTGTTAATGTTCCACTAAAAAATATTACAAAATTTCTCTGAATACTCATTCTTTGTTTGCTAATATACTAATTTAAAGTCTCAAAATGAGAATTTTTGCAAATATGTTAAATACAAAAGGTTTTAAATAATCTATTACATTTTGGTTGGCTACATAAGGGTTATTATTTTAATAAACTACTGAAAGTATTGTACGAGGTGTTACAAGAAAATCATATAAAGTGGAAATACTTCAGGCTGTAAGAAACATTCGGTTTACCAATTAGAATAACTCCGAGTGCAAAGGGCTAACTATTAAAAAAGAAAAAGAATAGTTACACTCCGGTGGCGTCTGCTATGGGTCCATACACGTTGTCGTACAAAACACACTGTGAAAGAAAGTTATTCGGTGAGTTGGAGATAGATGGATTGATTTGTTGAATTTATAAAAAGTTACCAAGTAAACTTCGTATGCGAGATCTTTATTCTGAATCAGCGTGGTGTCCTTGAATAATTTACCAACTTCGAATCTAGAAGCTGAAAATAGATTTTTTAAGAGAGTAAAATAATTGAGTTTTCTAAGAGATTTAAATTGTAGAAAAATTACCGCTAGGATCGTGTTTTTCACAGTGCTTTTCGAGAACGTTCTTAGCTAATAACGCAGGAGGTACGCTAAGATTTTTAGCCAGTCTTAATAATATGCCTACCGGTTCTCCTTTTTGCACAGCTTCCATGTAACTTGTTTAAACAGTATTATATAATAATATATATAATCCTTGATATAATAAAATACACGATGTAATTTGTGCTTACGTAGCGTAATAGTTCTTGTTATTGGCGAATAATTTGCTATGACTAATTTTCATTTTATGTTGTACATCTAAGGATAGTATTCCATATAGCGTGCTTGCTGGAATGCTAAATAAAAAGAGTATGTATTCAGGTACAGTAAACAATCGTATTGTTATTGAATAGAGATAAAATCTTACTCTTTGTATTTCTGTTTCAATACATCGCGGCAATCCTTTGGTAAACCTCGAAAATCTCGAATTGTATTTATAATATCGTTGTACACATCGAGCTTCATGTTTAATTATTATATTTGAAACTTCTAACAATAAATCAGTTGTATTAGTAAATCCTTTGTAATATTGACAATGATTTAATTGAAAGTCAACAATTGGTCAGCGGGTGACTAGATTTTTCTTGTCGGTTACAATTGGTTGTTTCTTGAATTCGCACGAAATTGAAACGGTTTCTTAAAAAATCATAACATCCTGCATGTTTGTTGCACGGCTGCATGTCTGTTGTACCATCTAGTGACCGAAAAAGTGTTAGCAGTTTGCCGGTGTTCTCCGTAGATGGCGCCACTTAGTTTTTCCTTTAGCGCCATTTAATGCAGCAGCAAAACACTCAAACTGTTAGCCAAATGTTACCGACAGAGGTTCAGGTCGGTAACCGCGCCATCTAGCGGTAGATTTGGAACTCAATCCAGCTTATGGGCCAAAATAGGCCTAAAGTTTATAATAAAAAAAAATCCGTGCCGGAATTAACATTACGTCTTATGGGAAAAGCGGCACGAATCATTTGCTGCTGTAATGAATATCCAATATTTTTCAGTTTGCATGAATAAATTATCTTTATTGTACAATGCAGACACAGAGGATTCTCCAGTATACACCCACCAATTTTTTTAGCCCTTGAATAACAATTTCATTGAATTCACAGTCACCTATCAATAACCTATCAATAAGGGAATAACGCGTGCAGTACTGCAGTGCCGCAGTCAGTCTGTCAGTGACGTCAGTGACTGCAAGTCATTGACACTGACTACAACTGACTATAAATGATCACCGTGATGATCACATACAGACAGGAACAGCAAATGAAAAGTCAAATTCCGGATCATTACGTTTTATTCTGAATAGTTCAATTCGAAGACAATTTTATAATGCGAAAATACGTATGCTTGTAGATACATACAGTCGATGCATTTTAATATTATTCAAATATGTATTTAACTTCTAAGAAGGCTGCGCAATACTCGGTCCCATAACAACTGGCGAAACGGCAACCATAAATACCAAACAAACGTACCAATTCTCATTTCGACCGTCACACACCCCAGTTGTCAAACGTCCGAGTAACGACCGTAATGTACTCGACTATAATAAAATAGATGTACACAGCAATGATTTTATTTATAATAAATGCAGTAAGCTGACTAGTAAATTTTACAAATCACAGGTAGGAAGGGAGTGTTGCTCGCGCAACACAGAGGTAATGTTATTAACAATTTCTTTCGTTTTCGCTCCCTTTTATGTACATCGGCTAATTTTTCACGGTCTTGAACAGATTTGTCTGTCACCTCTCGACTCGTCATTTTCTTGTTTCTTTTTTGTTCATATATCTTTGTTTTCTTTTTTTCCTTTTCTCTCCCTGCGATCTCCCAAAAATGTCCTTCTCTACTTTGCTTTCCTATAAAATGAATTCGTGACTGACTGCCGGTCTGGAAACGGTCTGAAAAATACCGACACCACGAAAAAAGCTATTGTTTACAATACCAGCTGATGATCTGCAAAGTTTTACAAGCGGCTGCGCTCGGAACGATTTTAACTTACTGCATAAAAAAAAAAGAATAAAGGCAACTCGATTGTTATGCGACGATGCACACCAGTGTCCTAATCGCCAATACATTTCATCATTACGGCTAAAATAATAACCGAATTCTTCCATATTGACATTTACAAATAATATTGCCAATGAATCCTTTTGCTATACAGGTTCTCACCTCAAATATCTTTCTTTGAAATGTCTTGAAGACAAAATTGAATGGTAACATGGGGCTCACACGATACCAAAAAAATATTTGTTTTTATGTAATTTTTTTCAGAGAACCACCGTTTTTAAACGCCTACAATGATGGTCCCTTCCATTGCGAATTCAGTGACCATAATTACTCAAGGTCGATTTCGAACATTTATGAAATACAGGTAATCTGCTTCTATATTTTAGTTTTATACGTTTCTTCTTTCCGTGACCTTGAATGACCTTAAGTATTTATAGTCACTGAGTTCGCAATGAAAGGGACTATCATTGTAGGTGTTTAAAAAAGGGTGGTTCCATTTTTTAAAAAAATGAAGGTGACCTCGATATCTCTAAAAAAAATTACATAAAAACAAAAATTCTTTTGGTATCGTGTGAGCTCCATTTTATCATTCAACTTTGTCCTGGAGATATTTAATGTATCGTTGAAAACAACAAAGATATTTGAGGTGACTCACCCTGTATATATCGCTCGCAATTTTAAAGCTCGTTTATTACTTTTGGACGCGAATTGTGGCACATGCGAAACTTTACAATGTTTACAATGTAAAAGAACAGTTTTGCCACAAGAAATTCTCCAAGTGGTCAAACAAATTTTATCTTATTCTTTTATTTTCAATATTGTAATCACCACTGCTCCGAAATGAACAGCTCGCATGACGAAAGGACACAATCACAGAAGGCTTTTCCCTCGCATAACAGGGTTGCAAATACTCGAGCACAACGATAATGCACATCGTAAAGACATAACTTCGTGTCCGCGGCACATTCAAAGCTACACTTAATTCTTGCACTATCCTCGGACCTGCTTATATGTAACAAGCTGTTAGTTGTTAAATCATGGTCCGCATCGTCGATTAGGCATTATTGACGTACACTTGCTTCGTTCGATTCGCATCTTCGCGTGCATTCTACAATATGTCCGCTCTAATTGCATGAAAAATCAATTTAATATTATCGCATTAATTATTGCAGACACGACAATTAAATCGTAGCAAAGGACAAACTTTTTCACAAAGACAATATCATTTTCATGTTACAAATCTGAAAGATACAGAAGCGAAATTTCATTGCTGGGAGCTGAATATATTTTTGAAAATTGTTTCACGATAAATTGAACGATCTATGGGACATAATTGATCTTACAAAGTGTGCAGTTCCATTTAAGAAAGGAAACCTGACACTAGTATCTTCTACATTCTACATTAACGATAAAAAATAAATCCGTCTTTGTTGAAAAGTTAAGCCCTTCTATATAACAATATTCTTACATTTCTAATATGTTTTAAACAATCGGTTTTTTACACAATTAGTGTGGATATACTGTTGAGAAGATCGGTTGCGTAGTAATGTCGCAAACAAACACAGAAGACAAATTTCAAACAAATAAGGAAGCGGTCTAAAACAATTTCAAAGTGCCTATTTTCACTAATAACTCGCATTAATTGTTATCTGGTGAAATGAATATAGTACAATCGACTCTCTTCGACAGAAATAATCGTCTTAAACGGTAACAACTATACTTGTGCATCCCTGCACGCATCCGTCACTAAAAAACAGTGTCCTATTGGAAACGAAACCGGTCCGCGTTTTTATAAAAAGATACGTTTTAGGACAGACAACAGAAAGAAGATATGTTTTATAAAAGAATGGCAGTACGTACTTTTTACGCGTGACCATCTTAATTTAAGACGGTCAAGCCACTTACACATCTATAATGGACGCAAATCTGTTGATGGAATCGATATGCTTTGTCGTTTTTCAAAGAAATCGTTTCGTTCAATCTGTATCCGTCGAAACAAGACGCTGATGCAAAAAGCTGATCATAACAATGTCCTATGAATTACGCGAATCCTCCTACCCATAGTAAACATAATAAAATTATATTTTAAACTACACTATAAATAACAGAATATATTACTGAACGTATACGTAAACAAACAAAATAATAATGAATATTCAATGAAAGAGAGATATGATCGATAAGCTTGTAGTACCATACTCTTTAAGACTAATCGTTGTATAGTTCCCTCTGTATGTGGATTCGAGTCGGAAAAAGACGTTTTCTAGTGCTATACTGAACTGACTTCAACGTGTCGCGCTATCAATATAGCAACGTTAATTGCCGGGCTACGGTTGTTCGTGCATTGACAAGACATTGCTGCAAGAAATATTGTACAAGACCATAAAGCGATGTAAACTAGTCACTCTTTTGCTTCGTAAGAATCACGAAAGAGAGAAAGAAATGTTGACTCCAAAATTATAAATAGAGTGATTAATAAACAGCGGATCTTGATGCAAAATAAAAATTTTCTATCTGCATTATAACGAAGTCGAGCGAATCAGAAATGGATTTTCTTTTAAAATATGTTTAACAGTTTACATTCTTATAACAGGTTATAAAGAATACGTCGTATCGAATGCGTCTGTGTTCTATAAGTTGTAAAATGCTCACTTGTTGTATGAGAAACCAAGTTCTCAGAATAAAAATGATCTGAGTTGAAAGAAATGTCTTGATTTTCGAATTAAAGTTGCTTCGAGTCCGTAAGATTAAAATCTTCTAACGTTCAGACTATTTTAATTTACACCTACTCATTTTTGCCTTAAATGCATAAAATCCGCTGTCTATTGATTCGCTATAAATGACTTTCTCGGGAAAGCCGTGGTAATGCACGAGCATCCGCAAGCCCATTAACAACAACAAACATTCACGGGTGAATGAATGCAAAGTATCTCTTTGTGCCTATCAAAGGATAACGTTAGAACCGTCCTCGCTCGTCCCCGGTGTGAGATCAACTCACCGTGCGACACAACGTGTAAATATATTGAACAATCTTGCGATAGAACTGATCGATTACTCGCGGCGATGCATGCACATCCGCGTTATCACAGCAAACCGGCTGAAGAATAATTTGTTGTTCGCCAATGGTTTCCGGATTTGACATTGAGCAAACAGAAAGGGTTTACGACTGTTTCGACAGTGGTTGTTTTACAAAGCCCGCAAAAAACGCGACATAAACGTACAATTGTTCTTTTCTTGGTTGTATTCTCCTGGAAGTAGAAGCTGCGCATCCTCGTTATTAAATACTGACGGCATTGTATGGATGGATACGATCTATGGTAATTTTAATGCTAACGGATTGGTACCTGCCAACCGTACCGACAAACGTTCCCCAATGCACGGTGCAATTCTGTAACGTGTTTTCTGTACCCATCGCGCGTGAATCGTTGCGCGAGCTGGTGTACCAGAGCAATTAGACTGCGAGTGTTTATGTAATTTGCAATTTTTGTACAGGAATTTTAAGAATCACGGATATCAAGTGAAATCTTATTTTCTGTGGTAGCAGCATCTTTAGATCTGAGATCAATTAAAATCGCACTAAATTCTGTCATATTTTATATTCTAGCGTTTTCTTGAGAATTTTTAAAAGCGATAATTGCATAAAAATCCGCAGTCTATCGCCACACGCATTGAATCCAACAACAATTCTCCGACCTCGTCGCATTCCGTTATTGCACTTAAAAGGATTGATCTCGCAGAAATTCTTAACCTGATTTTTAACATCGCTACAATGTGCTCGCAATAATTCAAATTCGTTGAATGTTCGTGTGTAAATCGTTCATTAGCGACTATATAATCTTACATGCCTAACTACGGTATTTGTTCGTGGACGAATTCAGTGTCTCAGACTGTTGTTAAATAATACATATATGTATACATATATAATTTGATAGAGTAACAAATAACTCGCGGTACACGATCGAATTTACACGGGCCTTTGCCTCTTAAGCTGACTAGACGAGGAAAGGCTTCCGACGAAACTTCGAAATCGATAAACATAAAAAAAACACAGAAACACGCTCTCGCGTCTCAAGCAAATAAAAAATATAGCTTAACTAGGAACATGAATGATAAACATTATCGAATACAGTAGACGATGCTACTAATCTGCCTCTGAAACTGCTGGTTCTTAAATAATATAATTAAAACTATAATACACGACACCGATCAGTGCAAGCTGGAGCTCTGGAGTATTCGAACACGAATACTCAAATATCCCAATCAAGTATCCAAGTACTCAATTTTTGGTACGAGCCCTAGAATCTGTGTCTTGCATAGAGTAATCTAGAGATTTTGCTAAATAAAAAGAAGAACAATAAAAATGAAAAACAACGTTGAAAATTCAAGACGCAAGCACAGAATTCTAAGAATGAAAGATCAACCAGTTAGGTCGACGCGATACGTCGTCGTGAAACTTGAATAATCGATACGTGAACTGTTTTACCCTACGAATGTTTCAATTTCAATTGGCCACCCGTTCTGTACGATAAAACTCGAGAAACCATACTTCCATTTGCAGTCAGTCTCATAATTGGTGGTGTCATATGAAAAGTCCATTTTGTTTATGAAAATTGGGCTTGCAGCTTCGACTTGTTAGGTACTTCAATTTCTACGGATAATTTTATTTGTTAACTGCTTTAACACTATGTTTATAGTTTGAAAAAATCTCCGTGTAAAGCAAAATAGTTTCGCTTTAAATCGTTTTTTTCGCCTACTGTAAAATTTAGTTTCTTGGACTCAAGCAATTTTCATATGAGGACGACGTTATGCGATCAATAGACTGCGGAAAATGTTCGAAAAATGCTAGAATATAAAATTCCACCGAATTTGATACGTTTTTGATTTATTTCGGGTCTATAAAGGCTATTACCACTGAAGATAAGATTATAATTGAACAATTAAAAATTGCATAAACATTCGCAGTCTAGTGATCAATTATGCGACCGACTGTGATTCCTCGAGGAATCATTGATACCGAAGACTAGCCTCCGAAGGTGAAACCGTTGTTCGTAAACCGCGCCGAAAAATGTTCGACGAGCGTATTTTTTCGTTGAAGTATCGTGTAATGAACTTCTGTTTAGCTTAATAAATATACAAGCGAATGTTAAAGCGCTTTCAAAGCGTACCGAAAATATTAGATTCTGTGACGATATTTCTTGCTAGATTTTTTCCGTTTTTCTCTCTTTCCTTTTCCCTGTTCTTCTCTGTGCAATATTCGAATGGGGGGAAACGATTACGATTTACGCGTGGATGATTGTCCACTGGTACTGGGAAGTCCTAGGCAGCCGCACTTAAATATATACTATATGTGAATATAATATATATTTATCTTAACGAGCAAACGGTGGCGGCTATAAATGGGTATTCACGAGTCGCGCAGCTATGTGCGCGGTGCTTTCGTAGGCCTTGTTGTGAACTGGTTACATTTACATTGCTCGCTGTTCGCGGCGTTCGAGTACACGCGGGACGTGATGTGCGGCAGGGAGCCTAATAAATTAGGTCCTGGTAGGCTACCTGCGAATCCGCTTCGACCCAAAAAGCTGTGGGCGCACTTGTACAGCCTCGTTTGGAGAATCAGGATGTCGTCCAGGTCCTCTTCGCTGTTCACAAACAAATATCTTGATTAATGAAAGAACTTCATTTTATTCGAAGCAGAATTTAACTATTAACGTTGATTCGCGATGAAATACTTTCTGGCCAAAATTAATCGAAAGAACTTCATTTTATTCGTTTCAATTTAACGAAAAAGAGTTTAGCTGTGAACGTTGATTCATACGGAAAGACTTTCTGGCCAATCTAATATTTATCTAATCTCGTTTGATGATCTTTCAATGCCTGAAAAATTCAGTAAAAATTCAATTTTACTTGGCTGCGGCGAGAAATTTCTGAAACAACCGGTTTGGAACGGTTCGAGGACGGTCTACGGTGTCCGCGTATAGGTCTGTTTCCCGATTGTAAAGATGCAGAAAGTCTGATAACTGTTTGGCGGTGATGGCAGCACGGTCCTTGTCGCTGAGTTTGCTGCTTGGTAACTGTAAGAGAAAAGTAATATGATTATTGTAAGAGAAGATGTAATATGATTTCCCATGCATTCTGAAAGACTTACCGTGAAGAAGAAGGGCGTCCTTAGATTAGTGGCAGACTGTTGGAGAAATTTCATCACTAGATCGCAACACGCTGGATCCGCATTTTGCTGTGATATCTTGCGCAATATGTGACCTAGATATAAACCGAAGGCTTTCCTAGCTTCTCCAGGACTGGAAAGAGTACAACTCTATTGTGATGTAAATTCTTATATTCTACTTTAATATATCTTCTTGTATTCGATCATCTACCTCAGTTTATTTCCATCGTGCATGGCCTGCAGCACTTGGCTCTTGTATTTGTGCTTGTCGATGTCCATGTTCTCTTTACTGTCGCCACGGTCTAGGCTCTGTTTGTGTCCTTTCACTAATGCTCTCTCGTACCTTTCGTATCTGCAATCAGTCATTGAGATTGTAGGATGATGGAGAGATCAGATGAGGCGTTGAGTAGTGTATCATCGATAGACTGCGAATCTTTACGCAAAATAAATAGAAATATATCTCTTTCTTTCTTTAATAATTCTTTGTCACAAATGCATTAAATCGACAGTCTAATCATCGAACTGGCCAATATTTTTGCCAACGTACCTAGACAGTCTGTCCAGCGTAACTTCAGGAATGATGAAGCCAGTCGTGCGACTGGCAGCAGGGAATAGTTGCTCGTGCAGCATCAGATTATGGTTGGTGTTCACGTGCTGGGCTCTGCCCGGTCCTAGAGGGTCCGACACAACCGGTATCCCTGTCGTTGGGTCTACAAATACAGTATATTCCTCGTAAAACTCAATGAACCACAACATCATAAATATTTTACACACCGAGATACTGCGAGTACATCTCCCACGACTTCGGGCTAGGAAATATGCGAACGAATCCTCCTCTTCTTTCGAACTGTGCTTTCGCCGAGGCCACTATACGCTGCTGCTCACTGGTCAATCCTGATTTGTTGATGTTACTTTTGCTGACGTTCTTCTTCCTTTGCGACAGTGTTTCCGCTGAGTGGACCCTTCGACACTGTATTGAAAGAAATTGTTCATTTATACAAACTATTAGGTTGAACGGGAAGTTCACGTACCTAAACTTCATGTACTTGATAACCGATAGGATGATCGACTTACGCTGGCTGTTCTCTTGGTAGAGATGACTGTGGACCGGTTCATATGAGTGGTTTGAGGCCGCAACACTGGGTCCACTGCCGAGACACCGACCAGAGTAAGCAGATCGGCTATCAACGCGGATTTCAGTCTGACATCGAGCGGCGAGTCGCATCCTAGCGACGGAGTTAGGTTCACCTCCAGAAGCCAAGGTTTCAAGGTGTCGTCGATCAAGATATCGAAGCCGAACAGTTCTGAAAGTGTACATAGAACATTGTTAAGATTCCTGTAGCAGAGAGGATCAATTTAGGAATCTGTTAATCGTCAAATTACCGAAACAAGTCTCCGGGTGTTTGACAAATTGCTTAATGCCGCTGACGATGCCTGAGGCAGTTGCAAGGATCGATTTAATTATAATGTCTTCGACGCGCTGCATCAGCAGTTCCGTGTCCTGTCCTATGGAGCGCAGGTGTCTCAGCAATGCTGACAGAGTCCACTTGTGACCAACGTCCTCGGCGTCTGGGTCTTCGCTCCTGGACGATTTCAAATAACCAATGAGAAAGCCAGACTTTCTAGTTTACAATCCTCTGATGACAAAAGTCGTATAACTCAATTGTTCGCTAATAAATAGAATCTCCGAGTTGCTGGAAAGATAACGAAAGAAACTGTGAAGTTTCAGGGAATTCTTACTTCACGTAGTCCACGTGGAACTTGTTGATGCTGTAATTGCACAGATGCATGCAGGGGTTCCAGACGTATTGGTTGCCTCCGTCGTATTTCACCGTGGCGAATCTAACCAGACCCTCCTCGTAGAGGTATATCAACAACGGGTCGTAATTCGTCACAGCGACGTAAAGACGTAGGTCGCATTTGTGCCCGTCGACGAGGAGCGGATTGTTTATGTATTGTGCGACGATCACCGACTCGTCCGTCAGGATCTTCTCGGGCTGCAAGCGGAACGTTTCATTTCGTGAATCGGCTATTTGGAAACAGGAAAATGGTCAACATTCAAAAGTGACTTGTTGGTTCGCTCAAGTGAGACGAGTACTGTACACTTTGACAACTTCATTTTATCGGTTCGTCTCTCATATTTTTCTTAATACGAAGCGATGGTAAAAGGACATATAAATTCTCTTTGAGAGAAACAGCTGATTCGATACCATCGTTTCTGACCGACCCAATTTTGAGGAAGCAAACGAAGATTATACAGGGTGTCCCAGCTAACTTAACCACCTTGAATATCTTTGTTGTTTTTAAAGATACGTCAAATGTCCGAAGGACAAAGTTGAATGGTAAAATGGGGCTCATACGATACCAAAAAGAACTTTTGTTTTTATGTAATTCTTTTTTAGAGATATGAAGGTCGCCTTCATTTTTTTAAACGGAGTGTCCTTTTTTTTGCACCATAGATCGATAGAGTATCAAATTCTGAGTATAAAAGTGTTGATCTTCATATCTCCTAAACCTAATAGTTAACGAGATAACATCCAAAGAAGGAAGAAAATTGTTTGGATAATATCTCGTAAACTATTAGATGTAGGACAATACATTTTTACTCAGAAATCGATAGTCTATCGATATATGATACAGAAAGTAGGTGTTTCTATTAATAAAAATCAAGGTGACCTTGAAATGTTCTCTAAGCCTCCACCCACGCAGAAAATGTTTGTCACAATATGCCCCCCTCTGTACCATGCAAATTTTGTTCATAACGTTTTTCCATATTATTACAAATAACGGAGATATTCAAGGTGGGCTTATTGCCCTACCCTGTTTACAAAACTTACACGGTATAGAGGGGGGGCATATTGTGACATAAACATTTTCTGCGTGGGTGGAGGCATATAGGATATTTCAAGGTCACCTTGATTTTCTTAAATGAGAACACCTGCTTTCTGTATCATGAATCAATAGACTGTCGAATTCTGAGTAAAAATGGATGGACCTCCTAAATCTAACAGTTCACGAGATATTATCGAAACAATTTTCTTTCTTCTTTCAATAATATCTCGTTAACTATTAGGTTTAAGACATATGAAGGTCAACATTATTATACTCAAATTTTGATACTTTATTGATCTATGGTATAAAAAAGAGGACATTCCATTTTAAAAAAGGAAGGTGACCTTCATATCCCCAAAAAAATTACATAAAAACAAAAATTTTTTTAGTATCGTATGAGCCTCATTTTACCGTTCAACTTTGTCCTTCAGACATTTGACGCATCTTTAAAAACAACAAAGATATTAAAAATGGTCAAGGTAGCTGGGACACCCTGTATACACAGACAGTAGCGCGTTATAACTAGTTGGGGCCTTGGGCAAAGTAGAATTTCGGAGCCCGGAGCAGAAAAACGTTGAGTTTGGATCTTGGTTTGTGTTCGGGGCCCCATTTTGCTTTGGGACCCCGGGCATTTGCCCAAGTTGCCCATAGTAGGCTTAGCCACTGTACACGGACCAACAAGAGCACAGTGAATAGAGTCACAGTGGCGGCGAGGCTCTCTGATCTAAAGGGACATGCAGTGCAGGCCACGTACTCTAAACTAATACCTAGAAATGATTATGCTCACACTGTTAACGATATAAATGCCACGTCCGCGGGAACTGGCTTTGGGTTTGACAATCCAGGGCCCGCGATACCTGAAATGCGCTGTTAGCAGTTCTCTGGACTCGCTAGGCAGCAGGAACGTTTGGGGTATGAAGTCCAGGTTCCGCAGACCCTTACTGCGCTGCATTGCTTCGATGTTCTTGTATAGCCTGTCTTTTCGCGTGATCTCGTACGACCTGGAACAAAGAACGTGTACAGTATAAATCGGGTGAACGAAGAAAATGATGGGTATAGAAGAACAAGGACAAAATTATGTATGCGGCACAAAGTGCAGTGAACATTCTTCTCGGGCTGAATGCTTCTGTTTACCTGGGGAAATGATTGACTTTCTGGTGGGGCATCAGGTTCCGAAGAATGTCTGGTTTTGGGTGATTGCCCATCCAGAGGATGTTGAACTCTGACTCGTTCATAGGCACCTGCAACAATAATGGAAAAAATTTTGAAATTCATTTACACGTAAGTAAGTCGGAAGCAAATGTTGTATTGGGACAGAAAAAATGTTTCTATCTATCTTGTACCGTTCGAATCGTCAAACAATGAACAAAGCGCTGTCTGTTTATTAAAATGTCTTGATATACACGGTATCTAACAATAAGTGAACCGCATGCACCGTAAACACTGCAATAGCTTGGAATTCTTGCTAAAATGAATTCCGTTTCATTGTCCGACTATGTTAGAACTTTACAAAAGGCATCTTTCATGAACTTACCAACTGAATAATAAATAAAGGAAGGCGAGTCCAAGGTGAGTGATTTTAACACCGGGTTTAGAGCCCACCCAAACCGACTGTTTCGCGTTACTTTATAAAAATAACAGATCAATTTTTTAGTAATTTCCTTTTTACAATATACTTACAGGAGGAAATAATATAATCGTAGATTAAAAATATTGGAACGACGAAACCGAATCGGTAAAATATGCAATTGTGAAAACATGGAAAGTTTAAGAGCACTATTCTTCTTTCTGAAATTCTTCTTTCTTTTATTTTGCATAAAGATCCTCAGTCTAATGATCAGTTTACCAGAAGATGGAAGCGTTACCATCGCTTCGCGCTTTTTAGTATTCCAGGTGCATTGACGTTCACGTGTATCGCCTCCGTCGACCTTGCGGTCAGTTTTCGTCGGGACAATAACTGAATGTACACGAGCGGACTGTTAATCGTTCGGATGGACACGCTTTTGTGCGATAACAGGCGCGAACATTGTGACGCACGCAAGTCCTTAAGACTTCCTTTTCTTGTCGGCCTTTGACGCGCTGACTGCCGAATCAGCACCCATAAAAATCCCATAAAATTAAAGGCTGAGTTTTCTCCTCAAGCTTCAAGGTTCCGCTGTTTTCTTAACCGAGACGCTCCAGCGCCATTTTTCACCTTACGAAAAGACATATTTATGGTGCTGCTCTATTTCTTTCGTCGTAAACATGGTTTTACTTTCTGTGTACCAGGGACCACAAATAACAGTTATTCTAAAACTTTCTACTATAAAGATCATTAATAAGAAGTTGATTATTATTGAAATTTAAGATAATGTACACAAAATATAAAGAGGTAAATTCGAAGAACAAAATTATTAAAAAATATCGATTTTTATACTTTTTGGTTACAAATGACAGTTATTAGTGTCCAAAAAATTCAATCCTCCTCGATAACTGTTATCGACGAAGAAAAACTGTTTCGATTGCTCAAAGCAGTTATCGATGAGAGAAGTTCATTTCGATCGCTCGTAACAGTTATCGATGAAAGAAATTTATTTCTATCGCTCATAACAGTTGTCGATGATCGAATTTCTTTTCACTTGTTCATAATTAATGATGAGAAGTTGTATATTATTATTCGGATGGAGCGAGCCTGTGAAATTCATTTAGAACGTTCCGAACAACAAGACGAATTAACAGATCATAATAAGAACAACACAAAATCTGTTTGTTTGTTACATTAAATTTTGATTATAGCAATTAATTTTACGAATAAAAAATTCATGAAATAATTGTCTACCATTTGGAAGTTGTACTATTTAATAATAACTGTTACACTTTTCCTTCATAAATAACTTATATGAGCGATCGAAATGAATTTCTCTCATTGATAAACTGTTATGAGCGAGCGAAATAAATGTATTTCATCGAATAACTATTATGAGCGATCGAAATAAATTTCTCTCATCGACAACTGTTATGAGTGACCGAAATAAACTTCTCCCATTAATAACTATTGTAAGTGATCGAAATGAATTTCTCTCATCGATAACTGTTATAAGTGATCGAAATGAATTTCTTTCAACGATAACATTTACCAATAAGAGAAAAAATTGTCGGTTACTTATAATCCTTATTTGTAAGCAATACGATTTTAGTCGATGAAATACTTGTTATTCTATGACTTGTTTTCTTTTTGGTTTATAACAGTTGTGGTCCCTGCTGTGTACAGTGCATGTACAAAATATTCGTACACCTTTTAAAAACGAGTATATATTTCAGCATCGGAACGACTCCAGTAAAGTCTCACATTGGAAAGATCCCGCCGCGCTGTTAACTCATTCCAAACATATCCGTATCTCCCAGCATTCAAGATAATTCGCTGTTGACGGCGTGGCGCGTGCGCGTCGCATACTATGATGCAAAATGCTCGTAACATCTCCGCATCTAATTAGCAATTATCACGGCAAACACGGGAATATATGTACATACATATTATTCTCGAGTAACGCGGCAATTATCACGTTCGAGCATCGTCTAATTCGCTCGGCTTTAATTGCGATATCGGGGCCTCACGTCTGTTGATCCGCCTCGTCCTCCGATTGTCTTAATTAGAACCGACCGGTTAATTAATCCGATCCACCGCTGCTCGCTCCAAATCTCGTTACCGCAAACACCGTCCGCGTGAGATCGTGTTCGCGTGCGTGCTAGACAGAGTAATTAAACGCTCGGATTAATTAACCCTCGCACGCTACCAAGTAGTTTTTCAAGGGAGGAATCCCTACAAATGGCTTGCTATTCAATTTTACGAATTCTTCGCAAATAGATCAATGGGCATTTTTTTTACTTTACTTACTTTACTTACTTTACTTTACTGGATTCAAAATTTGTGCCTTTCTCCTATGAATTATTATGTATTTGGTATGTAATCCAGTAGATTTGTACTCGGGGCGGCTGCAGATCGAAGTTTGATTCTGTAGGATCAATGGTTCAGGAGTTATGCTTGCTTAAAGTTGAGCAATCTGCAGTGTTTTTGACAGGTAAGGGCGCCGCCATATTGATTTGTAGTGACAGTCGCACACCGCTTACTGAGTTGGTTGGGATTAGGTTGAGGGGAGCGGCAAGATAACCGGCTCGCGGTCGTCACTACAAACCAATATGGTGGCGCCCTTATTTGTCAAAAATGCTCAACTTTAAGCGACCATAGTTCCTCAACTATTGATCCTAGAGGTTCGAAACTTGGATCGGCATCCGCCCCGGGTACAAATCTACTGGATTACATACCAAATATTTTGATATTAAATTTTGAGTTCGGTAAAGTAGAGTTTACCCGACCAATGTGCTAATCCTTTCGGAAATTTAAGGCTACCTTCTGAATGAAATTTTCAGCATGTCTGCAACTACCATAGATCTACAAAACATAATATTTTTAATTTTCTTTAAGGGCCCATATAAAAAAGTTTTAAAAAATGCCTTTTTTATTTTTGCATGTAACCTTGTGAATTATAATTGTTGGAAAATCTTTTCTGCATATCATTTCGTAAACCGATGTTTCTAATTAATTATAAAAAATCAGGTCGTTTGATACAATTGTAAAAAAGTTATTCTGTTTTAAAGGGCCAACGAATACTTTTTGCACTCACTGTATATAATAACAAACGAGTATTTTATACACCTACCGTACATAGAAAGTAAAAACATGTCTACGACGATAAAATTATCACAAAAGAAATAGAACAGCATCATAAATATGTTTTTTTTAATATACACAGTTTTACACACAAAATATAAATGTTCTGCATTGATTGTGGGAAGCAGGGATAAAATCAAAATTGATTTCATCTCTCAACGACTTTATCACATTAAAAACGACATTACGATATTCTTTAATTTTTCTAATCTTTTACTCTTTTATATTTCAACTAACCAATTACTTCATGAATGCATAAAGATCCACAGTTTAGTAATTACTTTGAAATAAGTATTTGATGTGCATACTACATACATCTTTGCAGTAAATAAAACTGAAATAAAAATACTTTGTTTGTAAAAGGATGAGTTTCGAGTGCCAAACTATTACGATGTTCTTGAACAAAAGGTATTTCTCGATCCGGAGTCGACGTACTCGCTGCCATCAACAGACACTCGGTAATCCAGTATTATTGCAGTGGATCGTAAAAGAGGCATCCTCGGGGACTACTGGGGACTACCGGCGTGACTCACGTGTAGTCGCGCATCCATCGTAGATTTATGGTCGTTATTATTGCGCTATTTACGAACCAGTGAGAAACGATCGCAGCGGACGTTCGACGCGCCGCGTCGCCTCGCGTCGTTACCATTTAACACGTTGACCTCCACGTGACGAATTCACTTTAGTCGCCACATTTCCACGGTATTCAAATTGCTGTTTACTTCCTGGTTATTATCATCGATCTGGTTTCTTAAACGAAACCTCATTGTACATGGAAACAGGCATGTTTCGCGTCATTTGGAAAATCGCCTGGAAAAACCTACTACCCCTTCTTATGAATTTTCTTTTAATTTTTTTGCACGGATTGATGCTATTTATTTGGACCTTTCAGCACTTGCACAAGAACACTGAATTTATATAAATTTCTTACAATTTTTATAACAGTATGTACTTGAATGAAGAAATACATTTAATAATTTCTAATGGAAGCATTTTTCCGAAATTTCTTGCAATTTTTATAACAATATGTACTTGAATGAAGAAATTTATTTAATAATTTCTGATGGAAGCATCTTTTCAAAATTTCTTGCAATTTTTATAACATTATGTGATTGAATGAAGAAATACATTTAATAATTTCTAATGGAAGCATTTTTCCAAAATTTCTTTCAATTTTTATAACAATATGTGCTTGAATGAAGAAATTCATTTAATCATTTCTAATGGAAGCATCTTTTCAAAATTTCTTGCAATTTTTACATGAATATGTGCTTGAATGAAGAAATTCATTTAATCATTTCTAATCGAAGCATCTTTTCAAAATTTCTTGTAATTTTTATAACAATATGTGCTTGAATGAAGAAATTCATTTAATCATTTCTAATCGAAGCATCTTTTCAAAATTTCTTGCAATTTTTATAACAATATGTACTTGAATGAAGAAATACATTTAATAATTTCTAATGGAAGCATTTTTCCGAAATTTCTTGCAATTTTTATAACAATATGTACTTGAATGAAGAAATACATTTAATAATTTCTAATGGAAGCATTTTTCCAAAATTTCTTGCAATTTTTATAACAATATGTGCTTGAATGAAGAAATTTATTTAATCACTTCTAATGGGAGCGTCTTGATAATTGCGGTAATTAAAAAATAAAAAATGTAAAACCGAATTTAATAAATTGTAAGAGTTGCAAGAAACAATAACACGTAGAAGCTTCTCTTTTTCTTTAATAACCTTAACAAGTCAGTAATAATACATTGACCTTCGTAAATTCTTTGAATCTTTGGCCTATTTTAATTTGCACCATCTCATTTTTGTCGAAAATGCATAAAATCCGTAATCGATTAATAGCCTATTAGTTCCGCTTTTGTTTTTCCGCAAAAATAAGAACACTTGTGAAATAGAGATGTAGATTTTATCAAGCTTGACGGATCGAAGAATGGTTTTCAATTACCGTCGACTGTTCATCGTCGTCATTTTATCAAAAAGATTGATGACAGCGAAAGTTTCGCTGGCGTTTGCATAGCCGGACAGCGATCCAGACGCCTCGTGTATTTGCGATTGTCGACCTAAGGCCCGATAACAGTCGCGACATAGATCGTCCACGTGATCCACGGCGAACGTAGATCGTACGAATTGACTCCGATGAAGATCGACCTCGTCGTAATTCGATGCCGCTCGGTCTGATACGGCCAAGACGATTCCAGAGATTTTAATCGAATTTCACTAAAAACCCAATAAAAAGGTATTCGCAACGTTTTTTCGAAATTTGAACGTTGTAGACGAATGTCCGATTTTTAGCAACGACATTAAAGAAACGCAATTTTATATACTCAATGCATTCTATCTACAAATTTTATGTTTCTTGATTGTATCACCGTAAAATACGTAATACAAAATCGTGGATCGTTTAGTAACAATCAACCTATAGACTATAAGTAGGGATGGGATCAAGTACCTCGCAAACAACAAACTCACAATTCGAACTCTCTATAAGTAGGTACATACTTCGAAAAACAGAAATAGTACTCCTAAGTATACTCGACCAGACACTTTCGAACCTTTTACAAGTACTTTGATAAACGGAAATAATACTTGCAAGTACAGTAGCGGACAAAAGTTTAAGACCGCTCTAAAGAAGACGATAACTTTTTAAATATTGTACTATACGATTTGAACTTTTTTGGGAAGCTAGAGCAATTAGTTTACTAAAGGATGTGAAAAGAAATTTTTTCAAAAATTGCAATTGATCGGAATTGTTGAAAAAATACTAAAAGTTGAATTTTTAACTTTTTTATGTGGGCCTATATTGAAAATTTAAAAAATACGTTTTGTAGATCTGTGTCAATTAAATATATTCTGAAAATTTCGTTAAAATCGGTCGACGTTGCAATGAGCTACAAACGTTTAAAGATGGTAAAAATTGCAGATTTTCACGATTTTCTGCAATAATTCGTGAAAATCTGCAATTTTTACCATCTTTAAACGTTTGTAGCTCATTGCAACGTCGACCGATTTTAACGAAATTTTCAGAATATATTTAATTGACACAGATCTACAAAACGTATTTTTTAAATTTTCAATATAGGCCCACATAAAAAAGTTAAAAATTCAACTTTTAGTATTTTTTCAACAATTCCGATCAATTGCAATTTTTGAAAAAATTTCTTTTCACATCCTTTAGTAAACTAATTGCTCTAGCTTCCCAAAAAAGTTCAAATCGTATAGTACAATATTTAAAAAGTTATCGTCTTCTTTAGAGCGGTTTTAAACTATTGTCCGCTACTGTATATTCGAATCTTGGTCGAACAGATTCGAAACTTTTATGAATATCGTACCGGAAATTCTCTAATTTTTCTAATCATTCTTTTCTTTACCTTTAAAATCAATTATGTTGTCCTCTAATGCATAATTTAGTTCAACATGTATCACTATAATTTCATAATCTATCGGAAATTTTATTCTTAAATAGTTATGAATTTAATAAAGAAAGTGCTTAGAACCTACTATGCAGTTCTGATTTCCAAGATTCGAGTACTACTTGTGAAAGATTCGATTCCTTTCAACATCGAAGTACTTATCTTTTCGAAACTTGTAAGTACTCATTCCGAGGTTCGACATCAGTTTGTATAAAATGAATACTTTTCAAATGTGATCATAGAAACATTATTGCTTTTAAGTAGTAATTGGAACCCATGAAATGAAACTTGGTGATTGAAATTGACTCGGATTCGTGAGTACTTATTGAACTTGATCTCATCCCTAACTATAACAGCATTTATTGATCGAAATGTTTTAGAAGAGTTGCATTCTAAAATCGGACATTACATATGCAACAACCTGATAGATACTCGAAAACATGTTTGTTTTTCTCAACATTATTCATGCAGTCTGATTCAACACGACGTTCAAATAGTCGAACGGAATACGATTGGGTAGAAAATTTTTGTTCAATTAATTCTGATATGAAAGCCAGGCACAAAAGCATTTCTTGATCGAAACGTTTCATAAGAGTTGCATTCTAAACTCGGACATTTCATATGCAACAACCTGATAGATACTCGAAAGCATTTTTGTAAATTTTCGCAAAATTATTCACTCAGCCTGATTCAATACGACGTTCAAATAGTCGAACGGAATACGATCGGGTAGAAAATTTTTGTTCAATTAATTCTGAGATGAAAGCCAGGCACAAAAGGTACTCGCGACTGACAAGAACGGAGTAACTGAAACAAAGGAAACGTTTCAATGGCGAATCCCCATGAGCTACGTGACCATGGTCATGTTCTTCCGTCCATGCTCATTGACTTTTCATTTACCGATGCTGGATTCGCAGCTCTGTCCATCCGTGCGATTTAATGAATTCGCTTTTGCGTCACGAGCGCGTGCGAGCCCGAGAGAACAGGATCGTTAAACGATCGAACGCGTCGCATGCGAACTACGCGAGAGCGCCAGCGATCCACGCGATCGATCTTTTCTGAACTGTTGTCCCCTTCGGGATCATTCGGATCATTCAGAGGATACGACACCCGAATTACTTATACATAGATCGTCTTCGCTCGAGCGAGACACGCTCGTGCCGTTGACCTAACCGCGCCATTAACACTTCTCTCTGACAAGAATAAAGCGAGACTATCAACAGGGACGTACGAAAAATGGCGATGCTGCTGTGTTATATTTCCCGCTGTTGTTTACGACTATACAGCGGGTATTTATGTGGAATACAAATTTCCTGGTTAAATTGCGACAATCTGGAGTGAAATAGAAATTTATCTTCTTTCTTAATATGTTCGATAGGTCAAAAATAATATAATAGTATTTTAAATTCTTCTTCGAAATAAAAACTTTGTGGCTGAATTGCGACAATCTGGAGTGAAATAGAAATTTATCTTCTTTCTTAATATGTTCGATAGGTCAAAAATAATATAATAGTATTTTAAATTCTTCTTCGAAATAAAAATTTCCTGGTTGAATTGCGACAATCTGGAGTGAAATAGAAATTTATCTAGTTTCTTAATATGTTCAATAAGTTGTTTTAATATTATTAAATTCGTCTGTATTCTATAACATGTAAAATGCTCAACCGTTGCCTGAGAAAACAGATTCAATTCGATGTGCGCAATGTAATAAAGATTACGTACAATAAAAATGATCTGGATTGAAAAAATGTCTTGATTTTGGAATTAAAATTGCTTCGAGTCCAAAGGGCTAAATTTTCCTAATATTTTTATTATTTTACATTACGCCTACTCATTTTTGTCGTAAATGCATAAAATCCGCTGTCTATTTATGACGATCTTCGAATCTCACCTATCCAATTTCAAAGATTGGTATCCAATGTGTTAGTTATTGTATTATACAATTTCATATTACAAATTCACAAAATGATCCAGCTGTCCCCATACTTTCGAGCAACAGCGTAGATAAAGAGTGGAACACCATGAAGGACAGACCCCCAGGCTACGACGAGTTCGAGCGATGCTAGAAATAATTACCATGAATTGTCCTGAGCAATAAAGTAACTGCGACATAGAAATTAACGAGCGGAAATTATCGCTGACAACTTTCATGTAGGTTTTTTTCGTACATTAACTAAACTTTGTACATCGAACGAATGATCGATACCTTGGCTTACATGGTCACGGATTATGGATTCAGCCATAAATGTTTCTGTACACTTCGGCCATAAGTATCCAGACATTTACAAATTTCATATAAATATCTTCGGCCTTCAGATCCTTTTTCATGGACTTATAATGTTGCCTTGATCATTTTTTTACTCGTGAGTAATATAATCATACAATACTGCGGATTTTATGCATTTATTATAAAAATGGGTAAGTCCAATTCAAAAAAGATTAGGGGCAAAGAGAATGTAGGAACACCAATGTATTCATTTCAACTTACTAAAATTATTAAAGAAGGAAAGAACTTTTTCCCTGGCCTGTGTTTTTTAAAATTGTAAATGATAATGATAATAATAAATAATAATAATTGTAAATAATAATGATACATGATTTTATTCAAATTTTGTTTCAAAATTTCTGTATCGTCTATGAATTTCAAGATTCCGTGTGCTTCTGACGCGCATTCCTTTTTTTAAATACAAATATGAGAGCGAAATAAAATTAAATAAAATATGAGAACCATTGTGATAATTTCAGAATCAACTTCTCCTTTCCATTTTTTATTGGTACAGACTTTTGACACTGACATTACACGGATGAGCTGATTAAGAGAAAAGAGGAAAAAACGTGTAAGGTAGAAAAAGAGTCGACAATGTAAAACGCACGATAAAACACGATCGTAATTTTACAACTCTGAGTTTGCCAGATAGAGATGATGGCGGACACCATGGCGAGGACACTGACAACCATAAGCTGGCCAGGTGGGATAAGGTTTGAGGGTCATACGCTCGGTAAGGTCCGTGACTGAAAAGCTAACCGGTCCTCGTAGCATAGACGGTAGCCATTGCCTTTGCGAGTGACTCGCAGAAAACGCAACAGAATCTGTACCATGGCCGGCCATCAGATTTCCCCTTCGATTTCCGCGTTGACCGACCACGGTTAAGTTGTTCGTTTCCTTCCGATCATGGATCGTCGATCGGCGATCCTCGACACCGATCGGGAACTATGTATAGTGACGGGGCCAGGGACCTTCGAATCGAGATAGGTCCTTGAGTATCTGCCATTCTCGATGGACGGTGGCTTACCTGTTGTTACTCCTTTCAATCAACGATGCTCTTTATACATATGTATGTGTCCGTAATTATGAAAGTGGTCTAAGTAATAAATTGAAAAGAACGAGTTTATCAGCTATTTCACGGTACATTATTTTGAACTGAATTAAAATCCAATGTAATTTTTACGATATTGTGAAAAATGAACCGTTGGACCACTTTCATAATTATGGACACATTTAAAGCTAAACTCAAATTCAACTTCCAATTGTTATATTTAAATCTAATTTCAAATTCAATTCTCAGCGACCCAATTTAAATCGAAATTCTACTTCCAATCATTATAATATATAAATCTCAATTCAACTGCAACTTTCAATCATTATATTTAAATCTAAATTCAAATTCAACCTTCAGCGAGCCAATTTAAATCGAAATTCTACTTTCGATCGTTATATTTATGTCTAAATTCAAATTCAATTCTCAGCTACCCTATTTAACTCGAAATTCGACATCCAATATTATATTTAAATCTAAATTCAAATTCAACCTTCAGCGAGCCATTTAAATCGAAATTCTACCTTCAATTGTTATATTTATGTCTAAATTCAAATTCAACTCTCAGCTACCCTATTTAAATCGAAACTCAACTTCCAATCATTATATTTAAATCTACATTCAAATTCAACCTTCAGCGAGCCAATTCAAATCGAAATTCTACCTTCAATCGTTATATTTATGTCTAAATTCAAATTCAACTCTCAGCTACCCTATTTAAATCGAAATTCAACTTCCAATCATTATATTTAAATCTAAATTCAAATTCAACCTTCAGCGAGCCAATTCAAATCGAAATTCTACCTTCAATCGTGATATTTATGTCTAAATTCAAATTCAACTCTCACCTACCCTATTTAAATCGAAATTCAACTTCCAATCATTATATTTAAATCTAAATTCAAATTCAACCTTCAGCGAGCCAATTCAAATCGAAATTCTACCTTCAATCGTTATATTTATGTCTAAATTCAAATTCAACTCTCACCTACCCTATTTAAATCGAAATTCAACTTCCAATCATTATATTTAAATCTAAATTCAAATTCAACCTTCAGCGAGCCAATTCAAATCGAAATTCTACCTTCAATCGTTATATTTATGTCTAAATTCAAATTCAACTCTCAGCTACCCTATTTAAATCGAAATTCAATTTCCCATCATTATATATAAATCTCAATTCAACTTCAACTTTCAATCATTATGTTTAAATCTAAATTCAACTTCAACTTTCAGGCAGTATATTTCAATCTAAATTCAACTTCAACTATCAATCATTATATTTAAATCGAAATTCAGGTTCAACTTTCAATCATTATATGTGCTCATAATTACGAAAATTAGATAGTTCTTGTTATTTCAACATTATATAGAATTCATTCAGTGTTAACATCCTGTTCCGTGAAACATCTCGAAACAAGAAATATATCACTTAGACCAGTTCCATAATTATGGACACATATGTTCGTTCTCTTGCATCTTACTTGACAGACACTGTTGTTTACCAGAGTGAAAATATTTTTTGGAAATTCTTCTAAATCGTCCGGCTATCGTTCACTTCATTTTTACCCTATTTTAATTTGCATTGTCTTGAAAAAGTTCAACAATGAAGGAAAACGACCAATAAAGATTTCGTCGAGTGCTACGCGATTCCCGCGGCAGGTTTCTCTCATTACACAATTCTGATAATTACCGACCTATCGGTGCACCTGATACTCCGAGGAACGTGTTTCCTGCGTTTTCCTAGTCTCAATGGGATCGCCCAAGGAGATCGCGTCACTGTTCCGTGTTCTGCTCACTTTTTGCGCAGAGATCCATGTATATGTATGTATCATTAGAGTGCGATCTATCCAAGAATCCCCGGCTGACAAATTGCACAAACGCGTGGAAAATGCGTCCAAGGCACAGAACCTAAATACGAGTGTTGCACGTAAAATCGGAAAATTTTTCTACATTTCATTTTCTACAGAATTCTTGCCGTACGATTTTCTCCCTTATCATTTCTGTCCTTACCGCTAAAATTTTCAAGATTTTCCGAATGTTCGAAGTTTTTGAATAAAAAATTTTTGTAAATATGTATCTCTAGGCGATCTATTCAATACATTTATTCCTTGCACATTCAGTTTTATAACAATTGCGCAGAATCCGCAGGTAACAGATGAATTTTACTTTGAATGAAATGATCGTACGATTTTATTGATCGTTGCAGCGTATTTCTACAGAACCGAAAGATAGCGATCAGTTTGGGCGATAACGATCGATTCACAGCTGCGAAGCCGATGATTGGAGGTACTATCGGGATGATCAGAGGAAGATGTCGATGGCATGGATGAGGGAAACGTGATCCGCGAATCGTTTGCGCCTCTGCTCGTCGCTTTTACGTGAGACACATATTGCGTTACCGATCAAGGATAACGAGCTCCGACCGTCTCTTCCTATCTTTCTCCATCTGCCATGCGCGTCTGCGAACGTCCACCTGACTGGGAGACGGTAATTAGGCTCGTTCGAACAGTCCTCTAGATGTTACCATGCGCGTGATATTTAATCAGATTTTTAATTAGAACCTGCGTGCACTCGTCATTCGACATTTTAATTCTGGGTAACAGTGATCTAGAAACAGTACGAAATGGTTAACATCGACCTACGAAAAATATGATATTTCAGAAATGCAGGGGTGGATTTATACATATTTGCGAGTGCAATGATATTTATTCATGGAATACAAGATTGAATGTTCATTTCGGGTATTATTTTAAGCTCAATTAATTCAATGTAATTTTTACGATATTGCGAAAAATGATCCGTTAGATAATGCTATTTATTTCAACATTATGTGGAATTCATTTAGAGTTAATATCATCCTTTTTTAAATATATGGGTAACAGTGATCTAGAAACAGTACGAAATGGATAACATCGACCTACGAAAAGTATGATATTTCAGGAATGCAGGGGTGGATTTATACATATTTGCGAGTGCAATGATATTTATTCATAGAATACAAGATTGAATGTTCATTTCGGGTCATGGGGACCCGTGGAGCAGCAGGGATAACCCTCGACTGCTGAGGAGTCTCGTGGACTCCATGGAATTTCTGAAACCAATGACAAGTTCACTATACATATTTATCACAAACAATCATCGCGATACTTAATTAATAATGTACACAACAAATTTCGTATATAAGATAGAGGTCTCCGAAAAGATTCGGCAAGTTTTTCACAGTGTATGTAAGGAAAAGAAAGTGTATTCAAATCTTCAGCAGTCAAGGGTTGCAATATATAACAGCGGGTTCGTGAAAATTAAGAGAAATTCAAATGAAAAGAAAAATTGCCTTCGTCCTATCGAGGGTTCCCTGACATGATATCCATACTTTTCTGATGGTACGCGTTCTAACCATCGCAGAGCACGATATTTTACTGCATCGGAGTATTTGACTATTTTCAAAAATCTAAAAACCTCCTGAAACCTCGATAAACACGTCGTCGCGTGAACTTGTTCGTTAAAATGATTAGGAACGGCTGGAATCTCGAGCTTTCTGATGAAACAACAAGCATCCGAAAACGTGACCCTTGTCGAACGGAAATAGCACCGAAGGCATCCGTGCGAGCGCGTGCGCATGAAAGAGATAGAGAGAGAGAGAGAGAGACCTTGCTACCAGATCCCGAAATAGTCGAATAAGTTTCCCGGAGGCTTTCGAACCCTGGACCAGGAAATAGGCCAATGGCGATGCGGTGGATCTCCGAGTCCAGGCAATTTCGAAAGCCGCGGGGCAAGCTTCCCGTCGTGCTTTTGAACCTACTCTTCGAGAACGAGAGGTCTCGATAGACCTTGCGCGCCCGCGATGAATGACAGCTTGCGAGCCAATCACGACCGAGCAACAAGCCCGAGGCTGTTCGAGCGTGTAAGAACGAGGCTCTCAAAGCGCAGGCCAATTTTAGATGTTCCGTGATACATCGACGGTGCCGAAAACAGTGACATAACATCTCCAAACACCTACGAAGGCCCGAGCAAATTGTACGGGGTGTATAATAAAAATGGTCATCCGTTCTATGGTTGAAACTGCACCTCTGGATCGGTGGACATTCGTAGGAGAAACTTGTTGTTAGAATTGTTTTTTACATCAACACCTTCCACTCATACAGAAAAGAAAAAGTTTGAAAGAAGCCACGTGTCGCAAATAAATAGTTATTGTGTGGAATTACACGTATAGACAAAAGCCTGCTACTACAGTCCACACGACCGTGCCGATCAGACAGAACATAATCGTGTGCGCGCCTAAAGACAAACAAAAATAGGGACATTCGTCTCTAAATAGGCCCGTACCAAGTGATCGTTTCACGGCCCATTCGAATCATAAATTGCAAAATGTGGAAGAATATCTTATATCCATTGTTACACATAAGAATATGAATCCTACATTATAAAATAGTAATGTCAAGCATAGGTACCTACTTAAAAATGTTTCAGAATCGTCTGTTCCTCCGTCGGATCACGTGGACACTGCCATTTTCGCGAATACGTCTTATTAACGATGAAACACAGAACACCACACTTCTAACAATCACTGGACACTTACACAACACTCTTTCCGAAATCGTGACAGCGAACGGGAAGAAGTTACTCCGACCACGGTCAAAATAGTACTGCGGTTGTCACCTCGGTTCTTCATGAATGATTAAGGGTGGATTTAGGCGAGGAAATGTTGCGTTTGTTAATTGGACAGATCGACAACAGGTGCGACGAACTCATCGAAGCGACGAGCGGACTACCCTTATGAATCACGCCATTGATGACCGTAGACAATGCCAAAAGGAATTTCTTTGACAGTTTCACCCCGTCTAATTAACAAACGCAACATTTCCCCACCCTTAACCATTCATGAAAAACCGAGGTGATAACCTCAGTACTATTTTGACCGTGGTCGGAGTAATTTTTTTCCGTCCGTTGTCACGATTTTGGAAAGTGTGTTGTGCAGTGTTCAGTGATTGTGTAGAAGTGTGGTGCTTTGTGCTTCATCGTTAATAAGACGTATTCACGAAAATGGCAGTGTCCACTTGATTCGACGGAGGAACAGAAGATTCTGACGTAAGTACCTAGACATTAGTATTTTATAATGTAGGATTAATATTCTTATGTATAAAAATGGATATAAGGTATTCTTTCACATTTTGCAACTTCAAATTTATGATTCGAATGGGCAGGGAGACGATTACTTGGTACGGGCCTAGCGACGAATGTCCGTTTAAATTTCGTTAGCTGGAGGCACGCACACGATTATGTTCCGTCTCATCGACATGGTCGTGTGGACTGTAGTAGTAGGCTTTTGTCTATACGTATAATTCTACACAAATCAATTTTTGCAAGATCTTCAACAGTTTATATCTCAATAACTATTTGTTTGCGACATGTGGCTTCTTTCAAACTTTTTCTTTTCTGGATGAGTGGAAGGTATTGATGTAAAAACAAACTTTAACAATAATTTTCTTTCTTATAAATAATTTTGCGGCAAGTTTCTTCCACAAATTTCCACCAATCCAGAGGTGTAGATTCACCCCTACGACGGATGACCATTACTTTCTATACACCCTGTATCTTTGCGAGTCACAAAACACGCTCGGCGAGATTTCCATAATTCCATTGAAAATTTCACGTGTTTTTGTTACTGACACCGATCGGAATCTTTGTTGGGTTGGAACGATGTTATACAGTGGGTGTACAAAGTATTCGTACACTTTTTAAGAACTAATAACATTTTTATAATTGTACCAAACAACCTGATTTTTTATAATCAATTAGAAGCATTGGTTTACGAAATGATATACAAAAAAGATTTTCCAAAAATTATAATTTACAAGGTTAAATTCAAAAATAAAAAAGGCCCAAATAAAAGGACCCAAATAAAAATTTTTTTAAAACTTTTTTATTTGGGTCCTTAATGAAAATTTAAAATGTATGTTGTGTAGCTCTATGTTATTCATACACATGTTGCAAATTTCATTGAAATCGATTAACATATACACGAGCTACAAGCGGTTAAAAATGGTGAAAATCGTAGTTTTCCACGACTTTTGATCAGTTTCTTCTTAAAATCCACAGAATCGTACATCTTCCGACGCCTGTTGTTTTTTCCTGCGTCAATCGATTTCGATTCCAACATGTGTATAAAGAACATGGATCTAGAAAACATGTTTTAAATTTTCATTAAGAGCCCAAATAAAAAAGTTTTAAAAAATGCCTTTTTTATTTTTGCCTGCAACCTTGTAAATTGTAATTTTTAGAAAATCTTTTTTTCATATCAGTTTGTAAACTAATGCTTATAATTCGCGAACGAGGCTAATAATTTATCATTGATTATCATTTATCATTGATGAATATGAAATCGATCGCAGTCATTCGTTTATTGTTCATAAAGATCCGCAGTCTAATTTTCGATCAGTTCAAACACTCTTGTTTGTTTTATTAGAGCACATTCCTCGGATATTGGCACACGAAGATTGTGTCCGTTTCTTTTTTTTCATAGAATCTGCAGTTTTATTTGCACACGTCCGAACGACTAATATTGACGGAGAATATGATGAACTTTTTTTCGCTTATCACCGCGAGATCTTAACAGCATGATTCGCCTCGAATTACGTCTTCCTCGGTGTTTACACTTCTAATTGATTATAAAAAAATCAGGTCGTTTGGTACAATTATACAAAAGTTATTAGTTTTTAAAAGGTGTACGAATACTTTGTACACCCACTGTATCTGTGGTTGTCAGGAAGAACGCCGCGTGTCAGATAATTTCACTTTCAAGATATTGCCGCTTAAAGTTCTGATCACTAATGCTTTTTTTTAATGGTTATTTTACGTCTCACGTAACTGCCAGGTTTTTTTCGCGACGGGACCTATAGTTTTTATACGGTGGGTTCCGAACCACCTTGGGCACCACAGTTTATCACTAATGCTTTGATATAGGACATCGGTTAAATTACATTATTTTTTCAGTCTTCCGAATTTATTTTCATGACTTTTTTCTGGTAAATACATAAATCCTGTACTATTGAGAGCTCAATTAATGTATGAACTCTAATTTTTTGAAATTGTAACATGCGGCGGCGTTTTTCCTTGCGACCACAGATGTTAGGTCAAGGGAAAATGAAAGTAAATTTTTCACCATTTAGAATAAGTTTCATGACATTTTGTTCTATGATCTGTTGCGATCTTTCAGAAAACATGCTCGTAGAATTTCTATTTTTGAACGGCAAACAATTGAGTTAATTGACTTTTTACGATTTTACTTATAATGAAATGTGCACTACATAAAAATCGTTGAAAAAAAAGCGAAAAAAATGGTACACCCTCTTCTTAAACAGCATACCACTTCGTTAATGGTGATGGAAATCGTACTTCGATTTTGCATATTTGACGCGACGACAAAAGAATACTTGAACGGTTAGAAAGCACTACAAGGCATGAAATGACGTCCGAAATGTCAGCTGTCAAGATATACCACGAGTTTGCGATTTAAAATAAGGTTAAGCAATAACTAGACCACGGGACTTTATGGAAAAAAAATCGTTTGCATCGACTGCAACGAACAAGGGCCAAGTGTCTTTCATTCTTCAATAATGTTCGTAAACTGCAACTGATACATCGATGTTCTTAAACTATTTAATCCTTCCACTGCTTTAAATTGCAACTACCCACTTTTGTTATAAATGCATAAAATCCGCAGTTTAGTAATCACAAATTTAAGCAAAATACCATCGCTACACGGAACGAAATTACTTTCCGAACGACGTAATATTTAAACAGATGTAAAATGCTAAAATGTAGAAATGTTTTGTTGTAATAATCATCGTTCGCAATTTGAAAAATGTCAAAGAGTTGCTTCATACGAGTTCCTCGTCTATAATAAAATATTCATGAAAAATGTTCCGTCTTGTACATTCACGTGGATTATAAACTTTTGTATGTTGCCAACGTTCAGTGTGCTACTTATGGATGTAATTAACGTAATAAATCAAGATAAACTTAGCGGAGCCATATGGCTTCAGAGATAGCCGGTTCTAATCGTTGGGAATTCGCGAAAAATTGAGAGACCGTGCTCGCGATTCGATATTGGAACGAAGTAGATCCGAGTCCGTCTAATTGGACTTCTTTAAAGAGATTTGAAACAGCTTGAGGATTCTTCGAAGATTGTTCTTCGGTCTATGTAGACATTGTAGACGACTGATTCCGAACGGCACGTTCACAATTGGTAATTATGAAGTGTATGGAGAGTTAGGTTCAATAACGGCGTTGTTTAAAACGCGACGCAGATCTTGCCCGTTGTTCATTATCTTAGACGATTCTTTACGTGTGTAAATATTGTTTCCTTTTGTTCTGTGATTTGTTTTGAAGTCGCGGGAGAGCCTGGAGTCTTGGAACAATTGCATTTTTTCTTCTTTTAGTATTCTCTCTATTAAAAGAAACATTTTTCTACTTGAACAGTATGATAATGCATCCTAAAAATATCGAAAGAATTGCTGGTAAGAAATTCCTTTAATATCAAAATTTGTATAGTTATAGTTATTCGTTTAGGATTCTAATCGCACAGATTTTTTAGAGACAAATCTCCAGAAATTAAAAAATTGCTCCTGAGATCCTTGTTTACCCTTTATACTTGCGTAGTGACTCTGATACGCAGTTTTAAATTATTAAATTCTTCTGTATTCTAGAAATTCACATGTCGTGTGAGAAAACAGATTAAATTTCACGTGAATAGTATAAAGAAGATTATAGAATAAGATTAAGAATAAAAAAATCTTTTATATATCTTTCAAGATATGTCTTGATTCCGTAATTTAAATTGCTTCGAGTCCGAAGGATTAACATGTAGCTTCCTTGCTCTCAATTTTGAAGGAGCCAAGACAGTGGCTCAGACGGCCATTTATGTTTACGGTCTGGGCCAGTGGTCGGCAAACTCATTACTCAAAAGAGCCAAATATCGGCAGTACAACGATCTAGATTTCTTTCGAGAGCTTTTCTTTACACAAGAACCCTTCCTTTAATAATGAAAATTGTATTTTCAATTCGACTAGACGATACAGCCTCGAATAATGTTATTTTTTACGTAACTGTGCCTAAGGTAACGTTAAAGCTTCTATTTCCCAAAAGATCTAGTATCTCTGAAGATTCTGAAATCGACATTGAAGGACCACTTGAATGCCCCAAGTGGGCGTGGCTGCGTCGCTCCTGGATTCGACGGAGTCGGGGCTGTGCCCCAGAGAGCAATCTATCCCCTTGTCTGCAATTTCGCGGTGGAATACAAATTTCCCAAACATTCCCTGTGATTCATTGACTCAGAAGATCGAGCGACTGACTAATTTCACGACACCCTTTAGTTAGCCAGGGCCTGGGACTCGTAGACGCGTGGCGCCATGGCGATGCGAGGCTCCGGTGGCCAAAGCTCGGAGCTTGTCCCGAAGACCGGAGGTCGCGAGCCGACTCGAGCCGAGCGGGCTCGGGATTCTCGCGGATCAACGTGCGATTTCCACGGCGACGCCGACCGTAGTCTAGCACGAGCCGCCGCTCAGGAGACACCCGTAGGGGACTTGCTTGTTTCAAGGTAGGCAACGCGACACACAGACATCTCTCACATGCACACCTATTGCCCACCTGTCCACGCTTCTTCTTCTTATTCTTTGCTAACCTGACCACTCAATCTTCCTGAAACCTCGCCTCCTCCGTTTTTTCACAAAAAGAAAACACACGATTCACTCTCGTCCGACATCGTCTCGCTTCAGCCACCTGATGCTTCCCTGCTAATTGATCTTTCTTGCATTTCTCCTGCACTAATTAGCCCGCGGCTCTTCCTGATAGATCGATCGGTACCTGTTGCTTCGGCGGACTATACTCGCGGTCTAGCCTGATGCTAATCGCTAGACTGCGGATCTTTATGCAAAATAAAAATGTTTTGCATTGTGAGAAGCGGGAATAACATGAAATTTGATTTCATTCCTTAATGACTTTGTTACGGTAAAAGCAACATTTACAACATTCTTGAATTGTTAAAATCTTTTACTGTTTTATATTTGGGCCAACCAATTTCTTCATAAATGCATACATAATGCATACATAAATGCATAAATCCGCAGTCTACTAATCGCTTGCTGGGTACACGAAAATTTCGGATGTACGGGTCGTGTGTTTTATAAGAAACTTATCAAATCCAATCTGTTTTATAATTGATGTGGATTCGTGATTATTAAACTAAATTATATTTGATGTGCATTCGTGATTATTAAACTAGATTATATTTTATGTGGATTCGTGATTATTGAACTAGATTATATTTTATGTGGATTCGTGATTATTAAACTAAATTATATTTGATGTGGATTCGTGATAATTAAACTGGATTATATTTTATGCCTATTCGTGATTATTAAACTAGATTATATTTGATGTGGATTCGTGATTATTGAACTAAATTATATTTTATGTGGATTCGTGATTATTAAACTGGATTATATTTTATGTGGATTCGTGATTATTGAACTGGATTATATTTTATGTGGATTCGCGATTATTAAAAATTAAAGTGAAACTGTATTCTATGTCGCCGAACTGTATCCAGTTCTGTTCTAATCATTGTAGCCGTAAAATTAATTGTTAAGGGTTAGTGTCTAATGATCTACGCGTACTGAAAATGCAGATCTACAGTCTAAACCACTTGTTACAACCACTCATCCACCATTTCTACCACTTCGAATTCTTTTCTCGTCTCCTTCAGCAATTCTCGCGGATAGTTGTCCTGCGAGCTGCGAGATCAGCCTAGTCACGCGCGTCAACGCTTCTGGAGAGCGTCTCAACGATGCAAGTTGCAATGCAACTTGCACCCAAGACGTTGCACTCTCTCTCTCTCTCTCTCTCCCTCGCTGCGTGTCCGACATCTATGAGATACGACACACCGTTCGAGAGCGTTTATCGCCGAGAAAACTCATTTGACCACGACATGAAATAGAGGTTGATTAGATCCTGAAGGGTTAATCGCGCCGGCGATCATGATCCCCGTGGAAAAAACCGAGTCCCGTCGCGATAAACGATCAGGAAGTTTCCCAGCGTCATACACGTGTAGAGAACGAAAGAACGACCGTTCTGGCCAGTTATAGTCATCCAAAATGATAGTAGAAAATTAGAAATTCTTTATAATTTAATCGTACTTTTATCTTACATTGCGTTATTTTAAACGGTATTAATTCAATGTCATTTTTACGACATTGTGAACAATGAACCGTTAGATAGTGCTTGTTATTTGAACATTATATGGATGATATATTTCCCTTTAAATATCTCGAAACAAGAAATATATTACTTTCATAATTGTGCGCACAATTGTAATTCGCGAACGAGGCTAATTCATCATTGATTATCATTTATCATTGATGGATATAAAATCGATGGAAGCCGTTCGTTTATTGTGCATAAATAACCGCAGTTTAATTTTCGATCAGTTCAAACACTCTTGTTTGTTCTATTAGAGCACATTCCTCGGATATTGACACACGAAGATTTTGTCCGTTTCTTTTTTTTCATAGAATCTGTAGTTTTATTTGCACACGTCCGAACGACTAATATTGACGGAGAATATGATGAACTTTTTTTGCGCTTATCACCGCGAAATCTTAACAACATGATTCGCCTCGAATTACGTCTTCCTCGGTGTTTACACTCCGAAACACCCGGTTTCACTCGCAACCTGCCACCTTCCTCGTTTGTGAATTACGTTTGTTTTCCCGCTACTTCTGCTCTGATATTTCTCAGATCTTCTGTGATTATAGTTCGACTGTTGGTTTACGATCTTCTGCGGGCGAATTTGCGGAAATCGGAGATAAATGGATTTTGATCGCGTGCTATATTCGCGAATATGGTTTCTCGGAAATTCAGAATTGAAGGAGATTGCGCTTAATTCCATCGGAGCTTGTGTTTTAGAATTGTTTTGATATTTTTCTCTCGATCATTTCCCGAAGAACAAAGTTTTCTTAATGTTTCGAGCGTTCCGCGTTTCCTCCGACTACTTCAGAGCGACGTAAAAAATTTCTTGAGTTTTCTGGCAGACAATTAACAGTTCGTAAGCTTCTGCTATGATCGAAAGATCGCCTAATCGCTCGAAGCAATGTAGAAAACGCGTGGCGCGTCGCGTCGGGTGCGTTTAAATACCGTTACTAGAAAGTAGCGTCGATTCGCATCGCGAGCGGAATGAAACGTCGAAAAGGGAAAAAGAAAAAAGAAAAAATAAAGGAAAAATGGTCTAGTGAAAGTGTCGCGACAGTGTATCGGATTCGGTTGTGCCTCGCTTTTATGTAACCGGGGACGGGGACGCGTGAACGACAATGTCAATGATTTCGTGGACGGTGAACTATCAAAGGATCTCCGAAGGCTCGCCTAATCGCCTTGAAACCCCCTTGAATCAATTCAAAGATTCAATTTTTATAATAACCGGCTGATACAAATGGATTACAATGAATTGAATTGATTCAAGGAAATGTAGGTGTGCGTATTAACAAAAATTCATCACTTTACCAACACATATTCACCACAAGGCATCTTCTGCACGAGGAATTTTACCCCTCTACAAATTTTTACAAAATAACCCACGAAAATGAGACTGTTCGCAGAAATCCACGAGGTAAAATTATGCACCAAACCGATGAATTCTGTGTCAAAGAGCTTTCGATAGAAATGAGATAAGGCGATGACTTATTTTTAGATCAAAGTTGAAATATTCTTCTTGCACAAATCGACTTTTTCCTAAATCCTGAGGCAGCAGACAAATTTCCCGAACTCTACAATTTTAGCAAATGTATAGCATGTCAAGAAAAGAATCTAACCGTACGTAACATAATTAAAAAACGTTCGTTCCATAATCTCTCTATTTTTCCCATATTCTATCTGATTTCTGTCGAAAGTTCTGTGATTTTGACACAGAATTCATCAGTTTAGCCGACCGTGCGGTGTTGCGAGAGTGACAGAAAGGTGGCATCGATGCAATTGCGAAAAGTTTACAGAGAACGGTGTCCGAGCCGCGGCGGCACGGTCTCTCTCGCGACCTTTCGTTAATTAACGAACGCCTCGCACTCTAATGTAATTTCGCGAGATAGCCATCTGTGCACATGAACGGGATCAACGACGACGGCGACGTAACGCTCAACTCATGCTGCGCCTACATGAACGACAACGAGGCAACACGCCGAATTCGTCAATTTTAATTCACAACTTTACAACGATCACGCCACACGAGAACATCTTCTCTCTAAATAATTCCTTTCGTCTGTCTTTTATTCATGCTAGGGAGGGAAAACAATTTTCCACCAGACTTGAAAGAAACATTAACCATTTTGTGGAATGAATCTTCGCTGATTGGTTTTCTGTTAGTCACGGGGATTTTTTCGATGGTAGGCCACGAATGCTAATTTATTGCACGACGTGCTCGTCGCTGTTAATGTCGCGTGTTGCGTAAAACGAGTGGTAATTGACTGAATTGTTCCCTGTCCATAATTCATCGGATACTTTGTTTCTCGTTGCATTGACGACTAAATATGCAGCTATTTATGTACTATTTCTTTTACATATTCTTTTTTTTGTCGTTCCCGCGTGGATTCGAAATGGCCGTTCGTCCTTCGACACGCGAATCAGTATAAATAGATCGACGATGATTCCAGCGATTTCCGTACTCGAGGCACGCGGTATCTAAATTGATCCTACGCCGGAGAATCGGTAGCAATCACTGTGCAATTTTTCTCAATAATTTCCAGTCGCTATTGTTATCTATAGGACACGAGCACCGGCATAATATTTCCGCAAACGTCAGCGACGATAGACAATTATATCGAAGTGTTTCTTAACCGTTATTATAAAGTCGCGAAGCAAACTCTCGGGAAACCGATTTAAATCGAAATTCAACCTTCAATCTCGTTATATTTCAATCGAAATTCAAATTCAACTCTCGACGACCCAATTCGAATCTGAATTCCACTTTCAATCGTTATATTTGAATCTAAATTAAAATTCAACTTTCAATCATTATACAGTGAGTGTAAAAAGTATTCGTACGCCCTTTAAAATAGAATAACTTTTTTATGATTGTACCAAACGACCTGATTTTTTATAATCAATTAGAAGCATTGAGAATGATTTTCCAAAAATTATAATTTACAAGGTTACATGCAAAAATAAAAAAGGCATTTTTTAACACTTTTTTATTTGGGCCCTTAAAGAAAATTTAAAATATATGTTTTGTAGATTGCAACCTTGTAAATTGTAATTTTTTGAAAATCTTTTTTGCACATCACTTCGTAAACCAATGCTTCTAATTGATGATGAAAAATCAGGTCGTTTGGTACAATTATAAAAAAGTTATTCTATTTTAAAGGGTGTACGAACACTTTTTACACTGTATGTGTAATTACGGGCACATTTATGCTGATTATTAGATCAGTGCCTTGGACTGCACCAACACAAACAGCAGTAAGAAATAAAACTCAAAATAAAATGTCTCGATACTTTCTTAACATCTCGACAAGAACTATAAACTTTTCAAGAATTATCTTTAATACTGTCAAGACCAAGAATCAGTTTATAAACATGAGTACAGAAAGTTTTTCTTCGCCGATCAAAAACTGTGTCAGGATAAAAATGACATGAAATTATTTGTAATTTTTGTTCACGTATATGATTCGATGTTTACAGCACCAATCATGTTTTCGTTTCCTAGTTTCCCAGAGTGAAATATCGCGACGCATAAACTCGCGAAGGAGAGACGAGCACGTGCACACAGAACTCGCGTATACGAGCATTGCGAAAGAACGTAAGCGCCGAACCTTGGTCGCGACCGATATCGATGTCTCGAGTCAATCAATTTCTTTTCTGTTCCGCGCGGAACACTATAAATAATGTGTCCCGCTGATTTATGCTGTTACCCGAGCTCTGGCAGTCGCGAGGAGACTCAATGAAAATCGTGTCAAGCGCCGTGCTTAGAGCCCTTACATTTCATTTCTGCCTTTGCAACTCGGATTTATTGCCATACTTGATCTAGACTGCGAGTCTCATACCGATTCATATTTTTCTCGGCCGCTTTTAGAAATATTAAATCAAATACGTTCTTCTTTTCTGTGAGAGAAGCAGTCTGATTGTGTGCTGACTAAATCACGCGACATTAAACGCCGCTAAATGTTGCTATATCGGTAATGTACAATAATTGTTACGTTATTAAATTATTTTATATCAAGTAAATTACTAAACATTTGAGTATTACATCAGTTGAATATGCATAAAATGAACAAAATCATATACCAATTTAGAATGGAAATGTTCTAGGTCAGAAGAAATGTTTAGTTTTCGTGTTAAAATAGTTATGTTCACAAATAGAATGTTATTTTCAGTGGTAGCAGCTTTTATAATTTAATAAATAAAGAATAAAAATCGTGCTAAATTCTGTTGAATTTAATACTCCAGCATTTCTTGAACATTTTCAGAAGCCACAGACGCATAAACATCCGCGGTCTACTAATTACAGTGCAATTGAAAGTAAAATTCGTGAATAATTATCTCACACGAAGTTGTGTCACGCGTGTTGTAATCCATGTTCGCAGCCCATCAATTTAAGCGGAAGTTCTCGAATTCTCGTCGGATTAATTAAACGAAAAACAGCGGCAACCAGCGGGAGAGAAACTCGACCCTACTAATTGTCGCGAGCACCGACACCGAAAGCGTCGTCCAGCTGGCAAAGCGAAAACATTCGAGGCATAAATTTGCATTTTAAGTTAAATGTCAAGGTGTTGGTTTCGTTGTCTCATTGAAAAATCAACTATAATGCCAGCCAGCGAGTTTCACGCGCACCGGCAACTGGTTCTTAACCTGTTAACCGGGAAAGACGAGTTAACTCGTCCTTCCTTACACGCAGAAGTACATTGCGATACTTTCGTTCGCGTGACCGCGGAGTCCTTAGCATAATTTCGTCGTTATATCAACGACACAGTTTATTGCATCGTGTTAACACAATATAAGCGAGAACCATTCATAAACTGCCTTTTAACGCTAAACCTACCACGAGGGGACAAATGACTCGTTTCAGAATTTTTATTTGACAATTATTGAGATTGTAAAGGTGTTTTCATGAGAATTGATTGAATACATTTTTTGATTCCAGTATATGTTATAGCAAAAATCGCACAAAACATAAATAAATTTACTCTTGTTATTTTTAGAATACCACCATACACATTAGTCATTTTGATGGTCGGATGGTTAGTGTTCAACTCCTGTTAGCGGTGGCTGGGTCTCCTCAGACCTGAATTTTGAACCCTTTGCCCTACGATTTATTTTACGGTTTCAGTGATTAAATTAAATTTAAAAAAGGAGAAAATTTATATCTATTGCATGCCTACATTATTCTCCAATAGTTATACAAAACCATAATAAAATTTTAGTTTAAAAGAGAGAAATTATTAACATAAATTTTTATTAGAATCGGTTAAGAATCTTCCTCATGAGTCAGACACAATATTGTAAAGCAAAGGGTTAAAGGTCTTATTTGAATGTTTGATACGCATTTATTTAATTGAATTGATAATTAAGCGGCCACGAATTAAATACTGTGAAATATTCTATATTGTTCTAAATATTTATTCGGATTTAACAATAGCCATCAACATTCTTTGCGTAGCGCGAAATCGAAAACAATTCGCCAGTTGACGCGTTTCCGTCTGTCCTTTTCGAATGAACGAAGACCAAAATTCAGAAAACCATGTCATACGATTAGCAGAGTATTTTCGTTTAATAAGAGAATGGAAGAAATTGATAGTGAAAATTGTCGACCAAGAATGGTAATTTTACTGGACAATGCTACTAACGGTCTGAGGAAAAGCGTCGACGCGCACGGTTCGCTTAGGTTTACTTGGCTGGTAGCAACAGTTTTCCACAGCTGATAATTACGTACGAAAATTGTTTGTATCGCTTCTCTCAATTAACACTGTCCCGATAACATGTCCACGACGTTCGTCGTAGATACTTGGGATGGAAACCTCTGTACATTTTGTGTTTTCCAAAGTACATAACCTCAACTTCGTTCTACTAACGTGGCTTTGACCAACGATTAGACATGCACAATTTCGAATGTCGCTTGGTTCGTCACACTAAAAATTCTTTGCTCGCTCTCGCATATATTATCCTTCATTAAGTGACACAATCCTGAACGAATCTGTTTCGCATTGATAATTAACAAATACAAATTATTGCAGTGAATGAACAAGAGAAGATGCCTGGCCACCGTCAGCCTAACTCCCTAGAGGGGCTTAGTTTGGGACGCGTGTGTCAACAACTCGACGGGACGTGCCGACGGCTGCAGGTGCTTTCACAGGAATCGTCTGTGGCGCAAGTCCTGGCTTACGCGAAGCACACTATCAGGCCCTACTACATAAATGCTTTGCCAGCACGTTTGAGGTCCCAAGTCATTGAGGAGACTTCTAAGATGCTGTATGGACCTGCATCGGATGGGTCAACTTTGTTCTCCGGGCCAGCTCCTCTGTATCTACTAGCCCTGCTTCTGGGACACGACATAAAGCAGTTGAAAGTGTATCTGTGTTGCTACTACGGATGCAGTCATCAGACGTCGTTGCTGAAGCTACTTGCTACCGAAGGAATCGGGCTAGAATCTTTGAAGTTGGCTCGCTCCGCTTTGCTCAGATTCGATTGCAAATTATTGAAATCTGCTCTGATGAATATGAAAAATCTAATAAGTCTGTCTCTTCGCAATATAGCCAGCGACGCTGTGCTCCAAGTAGTGGGAAAAGCTTGTCCGAAGCTAGTTGTTTTGGATGTTGCTTGTTCCAGACAAGTCACAGATGTAGGACTGAAGCAATTGCTGTTACAAGTAGAGCTCAGAGATAAAGTACCTCACACCGCCACGCAAGAACTCACCAGTTGGTCCAGATTAAAAATACTGCTGTCCAAATTGAAGATGCGGAACTGTAAGTCGGAGAAGAAGGAGAAGCAAGGGGTACTGCTCGAGTACTACGAAAGTAGAAACTCTCTCTGTGATACGCTCAGAGTACTTAATGTCGCGAACACTGCGGTGACCAGCGCAGGCGTGTTGTTGGCCTTGGTGCATGTACCAAGACTAGAATCCTTGGCGGAGTACTGTCACATGGGGAGAGTCGTGGAAATTATGAATAAAGGGCTCATTGGATTCAAAACTCCATTCAGTTTGACTCAAGCGAGAAGCTGCAGAACCACTCCGGTACGTTTGGAGCTTTTGGCACAGGCATGTCCAAAAGTAGAAAAACTACACATCTCGGAGCCCCACCATCCCCCTGAAGCGTTACGACTGTTTCCCTATGTTACATCTTTAAGTGTACGCAATATTCCATCCCAAGGAGAATGGTTGCAAGGGTTCTACAACTACCTCCATACAAACGGCCACAATCTACACGAGCTCAATCTCAGAATCACTCAAGACGAAAATCCTATTCAGGTGGACTTGAAAGAAATTTTCAACAGCTGTTGCAATCTCAGAATATTCACCAGCGACGGCTCCAACATAACGTGGTCGGAGGGATCCGATCCTCCTCCTCTCAAGTATTTGAAAAGAATCAAATTGGGACGCATAGTGAGTGCTGTAGCCATCACGAAAATCCTTTTATTGGCGCCCGAATTAACGGCGTTACACGTTCACAGTTGTTTCGATCTCACGAACGAACATTTAGAGAAATTGTTGGGTGTGTCCGCGAAACCGAAAATTCCTCGAAAGTCTGACAAATGTGAAAACAGCCTAGTGCAGAACTTAACGTGCTTTTACATATACGAAGCTAGCAAAGTGTCCGCGTCCACTGTGCTGAACATGTTTCAACATTGCAAGAGACTTAGAAAAATCGGAAATCTGGCGAACTGGGGGTTGGATTGCGAAGGTATTAGAATGTTAAGAACAACACTGATCCGGACCAATTTGGACGTGGATCTGTGTCCGGGGGAGCATTGGTTTTGGAGCAATTGCATCCAGTGATATTTCCTGCACATTTTGTACCGATATGTAAGTTAGTCAGAAAATATCGAGTCCATGACAATAGGCTGCTATTTCATTTGAATCTACTACGCTCCGATAGACTGTAAATTTGTCAGTATTAAAAGTTATCTTAATAAATGTAAGGCGATCTGTATTCGGAAAAATGCGAGAAAAGTTCATTGCATTGGACGTAGAGACAAACTAGCGACAGTAATTGGTCATTGTATTATTCACGTTTAATTGTAAGCACTGAATATGCGATAATAATGTACTGAATACAATGTGAGAAAGGAGTATATTTTCATGCCATATGGTAGTAACTAAACTAGCTGAACAGTGGGGCTCTTGCAATTGGTTCTACGGAACTCGAATACTTGGATACATACTTAATTTAGATATGAGTGCTAAGGTACTCAATGTGGTTACTCGCACATGGCTTTCAAAACAAAGTACTCGGATACACAGTAGGAGGTCTACGGTAATACTGTACTTTTGTACTGAAAATTGCTTATTCATCTAACCGAACGCCAGTAACTAGCAGACTTCGAACTTGTAAATTATTGCGACTATTTCATAATTGTATAGCTAAGTACTTAAAGATTCAACTCGAGGAGTTACGTTCATTTGTATTATAACAAACGATTAACAGCAATGCGAATTTTATATATACATATATATATAAAAATACAGTGCTGTGCAAAAGAAAGAAGCACACGGCCATATTTAATAGAAAAGCGTAAAAAATCAAATAAGGACACAGTAAGTTTTGAAAAAGGATTCTGCTGTTTAATTGAATAGTTCTGAGAATATGTGTTATTGCGGATTACCTAATACTTTAAATGCAATTAATCAATCATTGTACAATAGAATTTCTACATAAAGATATTGTTTGTCATTATATCTTACAATTATACTGGGTGCTTCTTTTTTTTTGCACAGTAGTGTATATTCATATTGAATTTAAAGATCGTGCGACACGGACATGTATATCGTGACTTTGGATTGCAATAAAGAATCCTTTTTCGAAGAATCCGATGGTTCGTTTAATTTACGACATAAATCAGGCGAGCGACTTACCTCGATTAAGCCGTGAGATTGCAGTAACAGATTGATGAGCTTCGTGTCCGTCTGGAAAATCTTGTACGTCATGTGTAACTGCTTCGCAGGTGGTTCTTCCGGAGGAGTGGCCAAGGCGGAGCATCTGTAAAACAATAAACGAATTATAATGTGTCGCGTAGATTAGACAAAGAGAAACGATCCTATCTTTCGGCAGCTTACCTGAAGCGTAAAATGGATGTTTTGTTTCCGGTCGGTCCATTCAACAGCCATTCGTTGTGAGGCGGAGTTTTATCCTTCGTTGTGCTGCAAAAATCACAAGAACCATTACGCGCCACATTTTCACGGAAAAGCTCGCGGTAAATTTGAAACATCGCACGTCGAGGAAGGGAGACATCTACGAAACTTTCGTTCTGGATCGTAGCGCCATCGCGCGGTTATCTGCCATCGGTAAAGCGGAGATCAGTAATATCTCTGAATTTGAAACAAAATTGAAAATATGAAGCAAAATTGAATCTATCAGTTATTTGAAGCTGCGTTGATGTGTATTATAATAACGAGGAGTCATTTTAACGAAGCAGAGAGAAATTGAACAGTTTTTAACTCGTCCAATGATAAACAGTGTATGTATGTGGCGGGAATTTTAAAAGTGATTACACAAAAAAATGAAACAACAATTGAATCTATCAGTTATTTAAAACAATGCAGCTTTCTATTATATCAATTCAGATGTCTATTACAATAACGAGGGGTCATTTTAATGGAAGAGAGAGAAATTGAACCATCTTGAACTTGTCCAATGTAAAACAGTGTATTTGACGGAAATTTTGAAAGTGGTTACACAAAACAATGAATTATTTTATTGTAGATTGATATGTGTAATGACACCGAGGGGCCATTTTAGTGGAAAACAGAAAAACAGACGGATCTTTGGCTCGTTTAAAGAAAAAAAAACATGCAGTTTGCATCGCTTGCATAATGACGCGAAATTGAATTTCACTTTTCCGCGATTCTTATTACGATGATTCGGAAGAGCGATAAAGGAAAAGCGAGCAGGTGGAAGAGATAAAGTGAAACTCAGGAATTCGCCACGGTGAGTTGAGTCATAACTCGATTGCGGATTGAATGCAATTATCCCGAACCCAACAGCCGGTGAGTCATAATAAAATAAATAGCATGGCTATCGTTAGAGCGGTCCGCGTTCTATTTTCAGCTTAATGGCACCGGAACAATGAATTTTTATTCAAATCCTACTGTTGCGAACTGGTCTAGAAAGTTTCGGTAATTGTATAAACTTCCGTGAAGTTGTTCGAACTGTTGCATCGCGCGGACACGTGGCTTTCGACGATTGTTTGCAACCGTGCGTTCGGTGGTAATTTCTCTCAATTAGTTCGGGCACTAGCCGGTGAATGTAATTGGACGGTTCATGTATTAATTGGATCATTTTTTAGATCGTGGTAGCATGCAAGACCGTAAACGCCGGAGAATAGTTTCGTCGTCCAAAATAGTAAGACCAACGTTGTAATCTAATTTTTGAAAAATGGTTTTTAGCCAACAGCAAATTTTTTGACGTCCCGTTGAGACCGGAGTTGTTGGTTGAAAAGAGAGAAATTTGCAGAAAAATCCGCGCTTCCATGAAAAATAAACAATACCGAGCATGACCCAGATTTGCCGAGGAAACAGTGTCAGCGTATTTTACGAGAAAAAAATTAACCGAACCGGAAAGTTATATAATACACGTATCAAAAAGTTAAGAGAGGAATTATAAATGATTGAGCGGTTTACGATGCAGTTTAGAATTGACGATGTCGGTATAACAGATTGACGATATTTATCTAATCTGTTTACATAAGCCGTGCTTGCTAATTGAGGTCATAGTATGCTGTGTTTACCGACTTTACTAACTTTAAAGGAAATGTTCCGTACCAAGGATCAATACACACAGCGTTCACGAACAACTTAACACTGCGCTAAAAACAAAGTGAAAGAAAATTTGTGACATGAACGTTCGAACTTTTTATAAATATCCTCTTAAAAAAATATTCGATCAAGAATTTCCATGAAGACCTGAATGAAACATTTATTTTTATTTCGACTCGCGATAAAAATAAGAATTGTATTCTAATAATCTATAAACTAACTTACAGCCCTATTTCCGCCCATCAACGTCTATTTTCATCCCTGGAAATGAATGGCGGTCGCTGAAAAAATCCGTATTTAGCAACCCCTTCGAGTAAACGATAATAAAAGTTTCTAAGCGTAGTTTTCAACGAGTAATTGTTTAATCGTGGAAACGAGAAGACTTGGACTGCGTCTCCATTGAGAAATGACGCAAAGCCACCGGTAAATAGGTCATTCGGACTAACTGTAAAGTTTAGCATGAAGATCGTCTAATTAAGCGTGGACAGTGGGTCCCAGTGAAAGTTTTCGAACAGTTTGTTAATCGGAAGGCTCTCCGGAAACTTTCATTCAACATACCTCTCCGATGTTTCCGATTTGTGCGGCTTATGTACAAGAGGCTCCAGAGTCTCCTCGCTGCTGTTCGACAGTTGCGACATCCCGGAAAGACTGGAGGACGACATCAGGTCCTTCGGTCGCTTCCCTTCCAGTTTTCCGACGGTGTTGGTTTTCATCTGGGACAGCATAATTTATCTGAAACAGCATAATTTATGTGAAACAGACAATTCCCATTCGTATCTCTCCGTTCAACAAAACCGGCCACGACTGTGTCTTACGACAAATCCGCAGTATCAATTCAATACACTTCGGGCATTTATTTCCTAAAATAAATGGGAAGTGTCCAATCGTACGCTCTTTGCAAGGTTCCACATAAATATCTTATTTTCACGCAGACAGAGAGCTCGCGATTTCTAAAGGCGAGATATTTGCACGGTAACAACAAATTAGAGAAGAATACTATTGCGTGGAGAGAAGCTTCTCAGTTACCGAGAAAGACGGATAACGTCAGCCTGGCTAGTGACACGCGAGAAGATAACAGGTTCAGCGTAACGAGCGAGCATTAGCGTCGCGGTTTTCTTCATTGTTCCGCTCGTGGAACGTGTCGTCGTCGGTTTCGACAGAAACGTCGATAGTCTCGCGAGCGAAAATCGGCCGGGCAAACTTTTAGCACCGCGCCATCGCATCGGTGGTTGATGCACTGTCGTGTCTCTTTATCGTTTGAAACGCGCGTTTTGCGAGGACGGCGCACAGCGCGCGTTTCTACAGATGCAGTTGACAAAAGTAAACGTTCTCTGTGTTTAATATCTTGTCTGTCGAACCAACAGCCTGAAAAATGATCTACATGTTCGTAAGATAGGTGTGCAACGTTATTTGATGCACTGTAGTGTTTCTTTAACGTTTGAAACGCGCGTTTTGCGAGGACGCTGCACAGCGCGCGTTTCTACAGATGCAGTTGACAAAAGTAAACGTTCTCTGTGTTTAATATCTTGTCTGTCGAACCAACAGCCTGAAAAATGATCTACATGTTCGTAAGATAGGTGTGCAACGTTATTTGATGCACTGTAGTGTTTCTTTAACGTTTGAAACGCGCGTTTTGCGAGGACGCTGCACAGCGCGCGTTTCTACAGATGCAGTTGACAAAAGTAAACGTTCTCTGTGTTTAATATCTTGTCTGTCGAACCAACAGCCTGAAAAATGATCTACATGTTCGTAAGATAGGTGTGCAACGTTATTTGATGCACTGTAGTGTTTCTTTAACGTTTGAAACGCGCGTTTTGCGAGGACGCTGCACAGCGCGCGTTTCTACAGATGCAGTTGACAAAAGTAAACGGTCTCTGTGTCTAATATCTTGTCTGTCGAACCAACAGCCTGAAAAATGATCTACATGCTCGTAGGATAGGTATGTAACGTTACTTGATGCACCGTCGTGTCTTTTTAACGTTTGAAACGCGCGTTTTGCGAGGACGGTGCACAGCGCGCGTTTCTACAGATACAGTTGACAAAAGTAAATGTTCTCTGTGTCTAATATCTCGTCTGTCGAACCAACAGCCTGAAAAATGATCTGCATGTTCGTAGGATAGATATGCAACGTTATTTCGACACGAGACTGCTCAGTACAGCCGTGACTTTTCTTCGGGCTCGTAATTATAGACAGCATCGATTCTTCGCGGCTGCACACGGTCGCGGCGTTTGATTTTACAATGTTGGAATGTTCAATGGAAAGTGCATATAACCGAGCTGTAGATCCACCTTGACTCCCACTGGTGGTCTTGCGAAGTTTATGTGGGTAATCGGATCAAGGTGTACGCTGCGAAGGGGAAATCGAACGCGAAATCAATTTCTAAACTTTTCGTCACGGACGATTCAAATTTGCGCCGCAGAAACTGCGAAACTTTCGGTAGATTTCGAGGTTCCCTGGAAGGTCTGCGGATCTTTGAGGCGCGTCGAGGTTGCTCGGGATTGTTACGGTGGCTAGGTACTATCATTAGGGTGTTTCAAAGTCTTTAAACGAGTATAGACGCCTTTTGAGTGACAGATGGAAGTGTTAAGGAAGCTCTAGAAGATCTTGGAGAACTCCAAAGATTCTCGAAAGATTTTTGGCGAAGCTAAAATGGTTACGAAGGAGTTCTACCTACTCGACATTTTTGTAAGTTTACAATATCGTAAAATTTGTGAGATTCGATAGCATCGAACTCTTTTGTCTTTAATGTCTAAGGTTTACAGATTCCCCGAAAAGTTCTTCACGGAAGAAGTGCCCAGTAGAACTGCATTTATATAATACGCATAAGCATACGCGAATCGTAACAAGCTCTTTTCCCGATCCATCCCACAGTGTCTATAATTAAAACGATCGTTGCCAACGAAAAAACATCATAAGAACATTCGTCATTCTCGTATTCGCCTCTGAAATTAGCTTCGTCGGTTCAGGATCGTCAGCCGACCACCGTATAGTATACTTTTCTCTTCTCCGGGGAGACTATCTGAATGATTGAATGCATTACGCTCAAGAGCAGAAGACGCTGCACCGGTGCACACGCCGCGACGCCCACGCTGACCCGGTGGAAATATTAGAACGGCTCCTTTCGATCGATGCGATTGATCCTTCGTCAAATATAAAATACGGTCGCCATTTCATAAATGGTGCTCATAGATTATTCAACCTAGCTGGGCGGCATTCTATGCATCGCATTTCTCTCGGATACGCGTTCGCGTGATCGATGCGAATGCATCATTCTTTTCCGATCGTTCTGCAAAGTAACATTTTTCAAACTAAACAGCTACTTTGAAAATCGAAAAATACGTTTATACTCGTTTGGAACAGACTTGTGTTGAATTATTTTACTAATTATAATTACTGGACAGCGGATCGTTGTGCAAAATAAAATGTTTATGCATGATTTGCTCGTAAACGGAGCTAAATACAGATTTATTTCTTATATACCTAATTTGAATCGATCGCAAATAACGTCTCCATATTTTTACATTTTTGAAATGTAAATGTCTTTACTATTTTACGATGCTCCCTTTAAGATTACTGTGTAATAATTACAAATTAATTCAATTATAATGTAATTAAATTAACACAACTCTGGTTTGAGAAAATATATAGTTAATGTAATTTGCAATTGAAGTAGCATGAGTATGATGGTTACACTGCGGATCTTTATGCAAAATCAAAATGTTCTGCATTGATTGTGGGAAGCAGTGGTTAAATAAAAATTCGTTCTATCCCTTATAATAGTCTTTTCACGTTGGAAACAACATATAAATATTCTCAGATTTTTCATCGTTTTATAGTTCATCCAGTTAATTTCTTCATAAATGCATAAAGATCCGCAGTCTAATGATGATACCTTTCTAATTTGAAGGTGACCATAGATTGCGACGATCGCCATTTGTACATATTCTGCATTAGGCGGAACGCGTGGCAATTATAAGCACGCACGAGCATGAGCTCGTTGCCAAAAAAAGGAGAATTCATCGTGTTGATACGGGACCCCGTGCCATTAACGGGAATGGTAACCATGTGTAGTTACGAATGGCCGACACATGAGTCACTATCGTGATTTCCGTGATCGGAGTGGTTCCCATAAAAGAGGGAAGGTAGTGAATGCTGTGGGGGTCACCAATGAACGATGCTATCGGATCGCTTCAATCAGCGATCGAAAGGTGAATCATGCGTCGAAGACAAATTTCTCAGTGCTGGATATGGTCAGCATGTAGCAGGAAGGAGACATTTTTATTTCGGACTTGATTCCAGGGTTGCTCGCGCAATTTAACTCTACATATCGGGAGAGAAGAAAATAGAAAAAAGGTGGTGGAGGATGAGAGTGTGAGAGAAAAGAATTGTAAAGGGAATGGGGTCCCTTTGTAACCTGTAAGGGAACAAATAAATATACACACATACATACTACTATACATTAGGGGTGTTACTTTCTTTCGAAGGTCGAAGATTTTGAAGCTTCGAATTTCGGAGCTTCGATTTCAGAAGATTTTATGCATTTGTGACAAAAATGGGTACATGTAATTTAAAGCAGTGGACATGCTAAAAATATTTAAGGACGCCAATGTATTAGTTTCAGTTTAATAGGTAGGTGTAGGTCGAAAATCATAAGAAAATTGCACTCTTTACCATTTCGTCCATTACCGTCTGGTCCATTCATAAAAAAGTTATTCTCATTTAAAGTGTGTGTGATTAGTTATGCTCTTCACTGTACATTTTTTGTTAAATTGCATAAAACCGCTTAAACTTTACGATCGCTTCGCGACTCACGATTTTCGTTCGATTCGAACCGGCTTCTGGCAAATTCCCTGAGAGGTCGCGCGACGGTCCTTTATCGTCTCTATCCTCGGTCACAGAGGGCGCGTGTATTCTTCAAAATATTTGCGGAAAGTGACGTTCGCGGTGTCACAGTCTACAAAAACGAAATGTCAACAGCTTCGATAATATCGTTCGATCCCGGACGAAAACAAAAGTCGCGGAACGGTGATTATACTCGTGTAACGTCAAAATTCCCAGTCTCGTCGTTTAAACGTGGTAACCCTAAAATCTTGCGAACGTCAGAACAGACGAAAAGATAAAGGTAGCAGATAAATAGCGAGAAAGAAAGCGGAGAAAGAGACGAAGGTTTGGCTTGTTAACAGCCCCCGGTAAATCCGCCGACCATGTGAGAGAAGACCGCGCGCGTACCGACGCCGCCGGAAATGGAAACGCGACGAGGATGGACGAGCAATACGAGCATGCGATTACTCGAGTGCCCATTAGGAAGTATGCCAGAATCTGTAACACGTGTGACAACCAGCCTTTGGATTTGTCGGCGTATCGGCCCTCCTCGTGGATCGCGAAACTCCCGGTCGAAATCATCCTCGAGATACTCTCCTATCTCAGCAACGATGATCTCCGCGCTGTCAGACGCGTGTCCGTCTTATTCAACAAAATCTCCAGCGACCCGATCCTCTGGCGAACTTACGAGGTAACTTGACGGGACGCTTGCCATCCTTTGATTGCATATTTCATGGGGTACACTCGTTTTATCCAGGATTGCAAGGGTGCGAATCATTCATGCGCCTTCTCATGTCTCCATAATGCAAAGACGGGGTTTTTCAGTAGTCAAAACCGCTAGATAAAAGATCAATCTCGGCCGCGATCGCCTTCAAAAATCCTATTTTCACGTTTACGAGGCGAAATTTGCATTACTCGGAAGCATAAAGCTGCGCATAAAGTTGCGCAAATTACGCTTATGGGGGTAGACTAGTTTTTCCAGGATTGCAAGGGTGCGGGATCATTAATGCGTCTTATTTCTCGATAATGCAAAGATGGGGTTTTTCAGTAGTCAAAAGCGCTAGAGAAAAAATGTAATTAATTTAGTTATTTGCATAATTCGGAAGCATACCGTTGCGCACGTAGCTATTTTGATAAAGCTGCGACAGCTACATGATGCCGAATAATGCAAATTACGCTTATGGGGGTAGACTTGTTTTTATCCAATGAAATAACTACTTTAATGCAAAATGAATATTTGCTAGTATGGTCGACACCTTTATTTAAGCTTGAAACATTAAATTTCATGCTTTCAGATTGTAAATACTACAAGCGAGTAATTGAAAGTTATAGGGGTACGCTCGGTGCTAGAATTCTCATTTCTCGATAATGCAAAGATGGGTTTTTTTCAGTAGTCAAAAGCGCTAGAGAAAAGATCAACCTACGCCGCAGTTGCCCCCAATTTTCAAATTTAATGAATTTAGTCTTTTGCATTATTCGGAAGCATACTGCTGCGCACGTAGCTATTTTCATAAAGCTGCGGCAGCTACATGCTGCCGAATAATGCCAATTACGCCTCGTAAACGTAAAAATAGGAGTTTTGAGAGCGTTCACGGCCTAGATTGATCTTTTATTTAGCGCTTCTGACTACTGAAAAACCCCATCATTGCATTATCGAGAAATGAGAAGGCGCATTCCGCACCCTTGCTACCCTGGAAACGAGTCCAGACCCGCAGGGCCGTGCCATAATAGTGTAAGGGGACACCGTGAGAGGGCGGCATAAGCAGCGAAATCGAAATACAATTTGAAGCATTCAATAGTTAAACATCTTCAGGCGATCTTTTTCTACAGGGTGAACCACGAATCATGATCAGTAGAGATTACTCTGTTCTTGGCACTGCGATCGAAAATGTTTTTACTCGATCTAGCATGGTTTCAACTTTTGAAGAGAGCTTTCACGTGATTATAGTAAATTTCTTGTCAACTCTTTTTACTACGCTCATATTAGCTTGCCGTGTCGTCGTGTTGTCGTTGTTGTAAGCGTCAAATCTTATAATCGAATTTTAAACCACTTCCCGATGAGCTAGAGACTTGAGCTCAGGACTGGATGACAATGCAATATTAAAAAACAAATTTTTAAAAAAACTATGCGTCTAGGAGAAAAAAATTTTAATATTAACTGTCATACCTCGTCGCGCGACGCTCGAAAGTACGTAATCGCGTTCAGCGATCCCCACTCCGCGCGCCAGCGCGCCCTACTCCACTACGCGTTCCCACTCCGACTCATCCCCACTCCACTGGCCCACTTCGTACCGAAGGAGCTCAGCGTGATGTTCTATTCCTTCAGTTTCATTTCGTAGAATTTCGAACTCCATAAAGAGACGTCGTCTCTCGGAGTCGTCCCCTCATTCTTTCTCGCGAATTTCCATATCTTGCGTTTCTATATCTTACTATTTCATATCAGTATTATTATATCTTGCGTTCCATTTAAAAAAGTAGAAAATAAAGATTATATGAAAAAAACTCTTTAAAAACCACGCTTATATTAAAATGCACTAAAGAGGAGAAAATAATTTTATTCCTGGTTCTCGTAAAAATTTTATATCTTAAATGAAATCATGACATTAGTGACTATAAAAATAAAAGCGTGGAGCGAAAATTACGTCAATATAGTTTAGCGCTCCACGCTTTCATTTTTATAGTCACTAATGTCATGATTTTATTTAAATTTATATTAAATTTTTGGGAGAACCAGGAATAAAATTATTTTCTCCTTTTTAGTTCACTTTAATATGAGCGTGGTTTTTAAAAAGTTTCTTTTTTCATGATTTTTCGAGGTCACCTTCAATTTTTTAGAAATACACCTATTTTTTACGTCTATTTGTTAGAGGATTTTAAAAAATATTGCTTTTTAACATTTTTCCCCAAAAAATGTGCTATAATCACGTGAAAAACATTTTCGATCGGACTGCTAATAACGGAATAACCTCTACGTTATTCCCATATTGATGCATTCGATGTCAATTGAAGATTATTTTAAAGGAAAAACATATAAGGGGTGGCATTTCGAAGACTTGCATCGTACTGAGAAAGTCTACCTCGCGAATTTGATGAAATAATCAAAGGCCGCATTAATCCCGCTAAGGCTTCGGCAATATCTCGATTCGAATGCAAATATAATCGTTAGCCCTCGAGTCGATTAAGCAAATTAAACGATGTCCCATCGATCGGCTTGCCCGATGCAATTGACTCGTGATAGCTAACGCTAACGTTGTTCCCCGAACCAGGTGACGTTCAGAAAACAGACCACGGGGCAAGTGCTGATGGAGCTGAAGCGGATGTCGTTTCTGAAGAAGTTCAGCGTAACCATGCGACCGGACTGCGACGATATCCTGCGGCAGCTCTCGATGACGAACAGGAACCTGGAGGAGCTATACGTCACAAATTGCACAGGTCTCCTTTCGTCATCGTCTTCGGCTTCTCTAATTAAATCTTCACTAACGGGGAATGGTATCGACAAAAGCTTTGAGAGAGAAAGAGAGAGAGGCCTTTGGCTCGGGTTCAAAAAACTCGACAGAATTCTTTTCAACCCCCATCCAGCCTCCATCTCTCTCTCCTCTCGGGCCTGGTTGGGCTCGCACTGCCCGTTGTCGCTTAGAAACGGCAAAAATGATGAAAGAGAGAGAAAATAGAATAACAGAGCAGCAGGCGGCTAGCCGGCTACGAGTTAGAGGGTGGGTTTTGGCTACGTGTCAACCGCGAGAAAGAACGTTGCTGTAGTTACCATCCCTTAATGGCGCATCGGGCCTCGCCTTTCGCGCTTTTAGACTGTTCGACGGATGCGATACCGTCTGTAGAACCGGCACAGCGACTCGCAAAGTGCTGTGTCATTGGACCAAGGCACCACAAGTCGTATTTCAGGGGTGGACGAGCTTTTAGAGTCGCTGGGAAAGCGTTAATTGGGATGTTCTGGGCGAATCAAGATTGGAGAAGACTCTGTTAGGTGATTTGGAGTCTAGACTGACTTTATATCTGGTTGTTGCATATGAAATGTCCGATCTTAGAATGCGATTCTTATAAAAGTTTCGATCAAGAAGTGCTGTTAGAGTCTGTAGATACATTACATAAAACTTTGAGGTCCAAAGCTAATCCTTAATATCCTATATTCAATTTTAATTTAGATTGGAATTTTACTTTTAAATCGAGTTTACTTCGACGTCAACCAACTGTCCTGCATTCCTTTTATACTAGTAGTTGATGGTGAAAAAGAGCTATAAAATTAAGATGACAGTCTTGTAAATGAAAAACGTGAATGACCATAATATCTTACTTTCACCGTAAGACAATCAATAAACTTGAAATTTGTAGATAGGATACATTAGGTATATAAAATTGCGTTTGTTTAATGTCGTTGCTGAAAATCGGACGTTTCACATGCAACAACTTAATAGATTGTGGTTGGAAAATTGGGGAGGAAACTCCTCGAGAAAATCTATACTCGCGTGGTCGAAAGGTCTCGGATGATCGAACACACAGGAATTTTCTCTGCAGCTCAGGATCGTATATGGAGATGTATGCAGAGTGCAAGCCAGCGTTCGTTAGTCATTGGACAGGCATGCAAATGCGACGGATGGTTTTCCTGCGTTCACGGTGTTGCTCGCGAATTTGTCGGCGTTGTATCGATCAAAGGGGCGCCGGTCGTTTGACAAACTGTCCGGGACACACTTCTGTGTCTTGTCCAACGAGCGGATTTATTCGGGCATAGTGAAAACGCGGCCGAAGAATGCGAGAACGTCGCGTGACACCCTATCGGCCCGGCTTGGCCCGCTCGGCACAGCCCTCGCTCCCCCGAAGAATGCAACTCGCGGACGAATGGAACACACTGAGCACACTGTTATCTCGATGTTAATTAGCCCCGAACGAAAACGCGGCGAATACGGTTGCCAGGTGAAACGGTGCATCGTGTTTCGTGAATCATAAGCGGGAACACCCTGCGAGAATCAATACCCGTACGAATTTTCAGCCCTCCACGAACCACAGCCAACTGGAAACCCGTTTTTCCTAGCAAAAATTGAATCTTTCGAGTTTCACTCCGAACATAAAAACAATGATAACTTTTTTTAACACTGAACCTACCGAGCCTTAAAAGTAACTGGTACGTGTTCCAAACACTTAATACGTGCACTAACTAAACATATCTTACAATCATTCAATCAAATACGACATACAATCATTTCTTATGAAATTATTTTTATTGTATCAATAACCGTAAAATGAAAAATCTGAAACCAGCCATTTTGAACGGTGATGGTTAGTGTAAATATTGGACTTTAAGATTTGACCTTTTTTGGGAAAGTGGAATGGTTAGTTTACTACATGATGTGAAGAGATATTTTTTAAAAAATTGCAATTGGTCGGAATTGTAGAGAGAATACTAAAAGTTGCGTTTTCCAACTATTTTATGTGAGCCTATAAATCTGCCAATTATGTGCACTGTGAAAGGTTGATGCGGGGAAAAACGACAGACATTGAAAGATCTAAGCATTTTCTTAGATTGATTGCTCTTAGGTTTACTGCAATTTTTACCATCTCTGAACGTTTGTAGCTCGTTACAACGCCGACCGATTTGCATTAAATTTTCGGAATATGTTTAATCGTTACGATTCAAATTAAAATTGAAATACAACTTTTAGTATTTTCTCTACAGTTCCGACAACTTGCAATTTTTGTCAAAAATGTTGTTCGCAAAAATGCTGTTACTTTCCTTCCAAGATCAAAAATTTTGAAGCTTCGAATTTCGGAACTCGAATTCAGAAACCTCGAAATTCGAACCTCCATAGTAAATTATTAGAGGATTAAAAGAAACGGAGTTTCGAAGCTTTGAGCTTCGAAATTTCGCTGCTAAAAGTTATATTTGATACAATTACAGACACTCCTACATTTCGTAAAAAATATGCCACCACAGGTAAAAGATTGATAAAGTTACAACTTCATACGAACTTCGAAACTTCGTGCATTTCGAAGACTTCGAAACTTTAGACACTTCGAAGTTCCCTTCGTTCCTTCGAAGAGTTCAAGCTTCGGAAAAGTAACAGCCCTAGTGGCAAACCGATTGTGTTCCAACTTCTCAAAAAATTTACACTTTACCTACCGGAATCCTTATAATAGGATTTTCAATAATTGTGCTGTACCAAAAGACAGCATAGAAATGTTCTTTTACATTGCAATCTTAAATGAAACTATTATATGACATTATTGAGGGTGATTTGTTAGTTCACAATGAGAATTGCTGTTGCTATTGAAGGTTCCATTAAAAAGTGTTCAGCCATGTGCCATAGATTTTTCAAAATTATGCAACAATCACCGATCGGTAATGTGTAGACTGCGGATTTTATGCATTTATTATAAAAATGGTTAAATCCAATTTAAAAAAAGATCAGAGGCGAAGAGAATTTAGAAACACCAGTATATTAATTTCAACTTAGGGTAAAGTGCCCAAATATGAACCACTTTTTGTTGATGTCATTTTTTGATTATTTTAAAATGCTCTTTTTCGACCAAAAAATTACCAGTTGTAGATGCATTTCCTCCCTATAAGATTCTGGAGTCAAGTTTATTAAAAAATTAATACAGCTTGGGAAAAATATTTTTTTTGTGGTGTGTCATTTGCAGGTTCCAGCGAAAGGGGTTCTTAATATGGTACACCTTGAGTCCCTAATATGACACCTGGTGCCATATTCGGCACCCACACAAAGAATGTCAATAGCTACACCCATATTAGGGAACCTTTGGTAGTGCCATATCGGGAATTCCACGTGGACTGATAATACTAGCTACTGACAAAGAGAAAATGAATTTCAGCCCAAACCAACAGTTGGCAAACATAAATAAACTGAAACTACAGGTATGTTCAAACATTTTAAAATCACTTACCTTCCTCGAAAAAGATACAATCGAAAATCTAACATCAAAAATATTCAACACGTGGAGACACAACTGGCGGAGGATCGATACTAAAATCTATAGAATGGTGCGATTGCACTGCACACTGTTGAGTAAACATGATACAATATTGTTTGAGGATTTTTTCATTAGAATGCGACTTCTCAATTAGATATAAAGTTGTGCCATAATAGGCGACTATACCATATTTGGGCACTTTACCCTACTAAAATTTATTAAAGAAGGAAAGAACTGTTTCCTTAGCCTGTGTTTCTTAAAATTTTTATTTTGCATCAACATCCGCAGTCTAGTAATGTGTTGAGAGTGTTCGAATGTCAGTGACTCAATTTATCATATAAATGATATACTGAATGAATGCGAATTTCCTGTCGTAGGCATGACGTCCAAGCTGTTCCTCCGGTCGAACCACCTGATCAGCATACTAGAGAGGTGCCGTAACCTGCACACGATCAATATAAGCGGCAGCAGGTTCCGCGGGTTGAAGTTCTACCGATTGTTAGGAGCCATAGGACCACGACTTAGATCCGCGTGCGTGTGCGCCACGAGGATGCAATTCTTCGCGTTCATCATGAACAACGAGCAGATCGGCGTGGCAGATCGCGAGAAGATCTGTCGGATGTGCATAAGCGCGAAAAATTGGGCACCTTTTTACTACTGCGTCACGAAGAAAGAGGACCGCGTGTGCACCATTCTGATCAACTACCTGGACAAGCACGTGATGCTGGTCAACGATGATCGATCCACTTCCAAGTTCACCATCGCCAAAGTGATCACCCACTGACGATCGAGATTAAGGGACACTGTGGCGATCGTGGCGGGTCTTTTCGAAAATAATGCTGTCTCTCGATATTCACTTTCAGCGATAAGAGACTGCGCCAAACGAAACGTTGACTTCAGGTGCTAATTTCTAATCGAAACAAAATGTTACCCGTGGATGTTAACTTCCAGTGAAAAACACTGGGTCGGACGAAATGTCTTGACGACGCGAATATTCGCTGAGAAATTCTGAACACGACTGAATCTTGCCTTCGGATGTTAATTTATTGCGAGAAATTTATTGATAAGTAGACTGCGGAACATAATGTTCATAAACTGCGACTAATATACATTGTTTTAAATTGAAGCTACCCATTTCTGTCATAAATAAGCGATAGCGAAGAAAATTGTCTACAATGGTGTCTTCGTAAAGCAAAAAACGTGATTACCTCATTTAGAGTTGGAGACTAATTTAATCAGAGTCTTCTGGAATTTTTGTTAGAAATATAATTAAGAGGGCGTGTGGAACAATAAATTTATGTAAGCGTTCCTGGGAACTACTCGTCCCATATATGGTGCAGCCGACTCGTACATATTCATAAGTTCAAGTATGACATTTTATTTTCTTATTTGACATGCTGTACCATATATGGTACGGTCTATCTTTCGTTGACGTTTAGATAGCGTTCCTTATAAATTGTAGAAAGTATGATCGTTTTCATTCGTCCGAACATTGTCCAATCCCAAAAATGAATTTTCATGGTGATGTATAATAGTGCACCAAATTTGGTTAAAAGGTTAGAGTATGCGTGATGGTAGTTGGTAGAAATAGCGATCGCTAAACTGCGGATGTTCATGCAAATGTTCGGTTTCATAGCTACTATCATGAAACCGAGCTAACAGTGAATTTCATGTCCCGTATCAATTGATCTATTGGACTCAAAATGCTGTAAAAACGAATGCAGTCTTAAGAAAATCTCTGCTACGCATGATTGTAAATTCTGAACCCGCTTCGGTTTACCCGATGTCGGTAAATATTAATAATTCACGCTGAAAGTTAACGTTAACTCCTTCCCCTACAACATCGTGTCCGACTCGTGACGAAGATTCTGAACAGAGTCTAATGAATATGTATTCTACTAACTTCCTTTAAAACGAAATAAAATTCTACTTTGGTTTTGTTAATATAAAGCTGTTGGGGAAACGTACAATCGATATCTCCTCCAGTTTTAGGAAATTGGAACCGTGAAATGAATCGTAGGGCAAGGGGTTAAAAGCAACATTGCCTTCGAGAAGACCCAGCACACATTTCGTGAAAAGTACAAAAATTGCATTTGTATATTCCCTGCTATTATTCTAAGACTTCACTCGTCATTTTTACGATCGATCCACTATTCCGGAGGATCATTCGCATTGACGGTTGTATATTTTGTAAATCTTGGAAGAAGAATGTGTCGTTTCATTTCCCACGTTGATCCCCGAACGTGTACTTTCTGTTCTGTCGTAGAAATATATACATACACGTATTTCTAAAACCGACTCAATTCCATCCGATCTAGGCTAAAAGCAATCTCAGCGGTGATCTACGCGGCGATCGATCCGCGCGAAAACGCAGGGCCGACACGAGGGCGCTCTTTCGCATTATCGAAAAGGGTTAAGGGTCATTCTACGGGAAATCAATTTTATTTTCTTCACCTTTCGAATCGGTCAACTTCGAAACGAATGAAACAAGAACGTCCTTAGGTTTGTATTTTGTAAACAAATTAAAAGTCGGCAAAGCGATGACTTAAACCCCCCTTCAGTTTCCATATTCTACGTCACAACGCGCCGAATTCTGCATTTTCACATTTCACGTCGAACCGGAGCAGAAAAATTGAACCCAAGATTCTAGTAAAAAAAAATCAATGGTATTAGGTTGTTGCATACGAAATGTCCGATTTTAGAAATACTGTTACAATTGATAGGTTCATTGTACGCCACTTTGAGGTACAAAGCTCTTACGATTCTATCCAGGGACCATAACTGTTATAACCAAAAAGAAAAAAGTCATAGAATAACAAGTATTTCATCGACTAAAATCATATTGATTAAAAACAGTAAAAAGGTGACAATGATTCAAGAGTACTAATCTATGTATTTTTCTCAGCTTGTTAAAATTACTAAAGCAAAAATAATCTAACATATTTATGTGGCTCCAGCCACTTGCAATTAACAACGCACTATTCGTTGATAGTAAGAAGAAGTACACACTAGAGATGACAATCTTGTAAATGAAGCATGTGGGTGACCAAAAAATGCAATATCCACCATAATACAATCAAGAAACGTTTGATTCTTCGATCAATAAGAAATAGTTGCGGTTACACAATCAGACATTTCATATGCAACGACTTAATAATTTCTGTTTGCAACCGAAATTTTCGTGGAAGCAGCACGCGCTGTCCGAAGCACATCGGACCCGACTAGGTGTTCCGCTAATAATTACACGACCGGTTTAACTCGGACCAATTACGGTGCAAACGTGCCGTGGAAATTGGAGCGCGCCTGGAGAGAAGAGAGCCCTCCGAGCGTAAAAGCTCGGATTATGTTTCTTCACGCGACAGTGAAAGCTCGTCGCGATCGAGACACACCATCGTGTAGGGAAAGTGATAAAATTTGATCGCTGCAGTTTTATACATTTCCAACAAACGCCTTCCACTTTCTCGCGTGGACAACCTTACCCAAAAATTGGACGTCTTTCTGAATTTCCCGCACGGAAACCAAATAACATAGAAACGAAAAACCTTTGGCAGAGTGTTCGTACATGATTCTATATTATCGACAAATTTTTATTCTGCCCTTCATTCGATAGTTTTTATTTGAGACGCGAGAAACGCACGACTTTTCGTAACAGTGTTTGAACTCGACTGAACATTGAAACTATTCATTTCAATTATTTCGAATAGTGAAATGACCACACGAGAAGACGCAAAGAAGCTTCGCAACTTAATATCGCGTCGAGATCTCGATTATGTCAGCGTGCCCATCTTTCGCGGACGAACTTTCTTCGTGTGCATCAAGTTCGAGGAAGTTTCTTCGAAGCTCGCATAGTTTTTCGGCCGGAAACGGTGTCGGTTGGCCTGGTTGGCGAACGGACGTGCATGTTTACGCCGCGGTTGAAGGAACGGCTATCGAGTTGGGCAGATTTGAAAATTGCACTTGAAATATCGGTCGTGGCGTATTATGGAAATCGGTGGTACATCGGGGCAGGTACATATGCTCGTCCGATAAACCGTGACTATTACGACAGGCGTGTATATCCACGCGTGTCCCTCTGCGCGCCTGTGTGTACATGTTTGTGTGTACGAGTGTCGTGTATCGTGGCCGGCCTATGCAAATGATCATGGGAAACAGGAAACGACGGGGTCGACGAACCGGCGGGCATTTCACCGAAACTAGTTACCCGTTCGCGCAATGAAAATCGATCGGGGATTGTTGCCCGAGAGGATCGCGTGTCCCGGCCATCGGGCAAACTTTCGTTTTAATTGCCCGTCGAAAACCGAGTGTAACGGCTCCCATTAATCGACCTCCTTGCGCCGCTAACAATTCACTTAATTGAATAGACCGGTATCAGACTGCACGAGAACTTGCGCCACGTTTTTTAGCCGCGTCGCGCCGACCGGAGACCTGATCCTAAACTCGTTTGCGGGGCGGAAAACCGCGACAAAGAACCACCGCTGCTCGGAAAAATTCATAAAACTGTTTCGGTTCGTGGTAAACATTTTTTACTTGCGCGGGAACCTCGATAAGTTGGAAAATTGGTGCCATTTTTACCCTTGCGCTGCGTTGCTGCAATGAAAATTAAATTCGAAGAGTCACCGGTGCTCAAAAAATGCATAAAAACGTTTCGGTTCCTGGTAAATATTTTTTACTTTCATGGAAACCTCGATCAGTTGGAAAATTGGTGCCATTTTTACCCTTGCGTTGCGTAGCAGCAGTGGAAATGAAATTCAAAGGGTCACCGGTGCTCAAAAAATGCATAAAAACGTTTCGGTTCCTGGTAAATATTTTTTACTTTCGTGGAAGCCTCGATGAGTTGGAAAATTGGTGCCATTTTTACCCTTGCGGTGCGTAGCTGCAGTGAAAATGAAATTCGAAGAATCACCGGTGCTCAAAGAATGCATAAAGTTATCGCTACTTACTATTCTGGAATAGTAAGTTTGTTTCTGGACTTTCGACCGGCTAGGTTTGCTATCAGCCTCACCATATGGTGACTGGCGAAAATAACCGCCGGGTAGACTCGTCATCCCAGGTAAATGGGGAAATGGGTCGCGAACGGCCCTGATTCGGTCGGTGAAGTTCATCGACAGAAACCCTTTATACACCCGGTACACGTGATTCCCGAATACATTCGATTACGGGACGCCAAATTGGCTGGCGAGGAGACTGCGACGAGTCTTAGCCCGCAGTGTTTCCCTCGTACGGAGACCCCGAACAAGAGACGTATCGATTGGGGGCTGGTTTTCGATTTCCGGCGTGTGCACACCACCACCGACGACCGTGTTCCCTCACGCGTGTATCGATGCCATAAGCGCCAGTAAGTTGTCGCATAGCGTCATTTTCCAACGATTTTCCTGGGACCACCTCTCAAAAGGTCGAAAATTCGCTTCTGATTAGTCTGACTTGCATGAGAAACGTTAATTAGACGGCGGATTTCACGCAAAATACGTATTTTCTACCTGAATTGCAACGAGCTGCAAGTAAAATCGAAATTTATTTTCTTTTTTAATGTTTAATCTTTTGGACTCGAAGAAATTTTTATTCCAAAATCAAGATATTTATTTTATATAACCCAAATCATTTCTATTCTATGTAATCCTTTTTACACTGTGACAAATTGAACCTTTTCTTCTCATACAACAGTTAAGCTGGCTGCTCTTTACTTTACCGGACTCGAAATTTGTGCCTTTCTCCTATGAATTATGATATATTTGATATGTAATCTAGTAGATTTGTCCCCGGGGCGGCTGTAGATCGAAGTTTCGATCCTGTAGGGTCAACGGTTCAGGAGTTATGCTCGCTTAAAGTTGAGCAATCGGCAGAGTTTTTGACAGGTAAGGGCGCCGCCATATTGGTTTGTAGTGTCGCACGCCGCATACCGAGCAGAGCCGCTAGGTGGTAGTTGGTTGGTGATTAGGTCGGGGAGGCGGCAATATGGCGGCGCCCTTACCTGTCAAAAACACTGCAGATTGTTCAACTTTAAGCGAGCATAACTCCTGAACCATTGATCCTACGGGATCGAAACTTCGATCTGCAGCCGCCCTGGGGACAAATCTACTGGACTACATACCAAATACATCATAATTTATAGGAGAAAGGCACGAATTTTGAGTCCGGTAAAGTGAAGTTTACCCGTTAAGCTTTTTAGAATTTATATAATAATTTAATAATGTTAAAATTGTTTTGCATAATGGTATGGTAATTTTTGCTGGCGCCTCAGAATCACCATTCTAATGAAAATAATATAACAGTATGTTTAAATTCTTCGAATGTTTTTACCCTTTTAGATCACACCTGCTCATTTTTGTCACAATGCATAAAATCCGCTGTCTAATTATACTACAAAAAGTTTGACAGTTCCTGCGAAAAAATATTCCTAAAAATTGCAGTGCAACGGATTGTTATATGTACATAGAGAAAACGAGAAGCATATGTAATTGAAGCTGGACCAACAGGATCCCTATTTGGGGTTCTGAATGTTTTCAGGACGCTCGTTAACTTTCCAGCTTTCTATGGGCTCATATAGTTCGCATCGCGCTCCAATAAGTTAACGAAGATTTCGCGCGCGACGCCTTTCCGGGGGCGAAAATAAATAAGGGAGGCTGAAACGTAGGTCGAGCGTGGCGTGGCGTGGCATGGCGTGGGATCGATCGAGGCGTGACCCAAAAATTTATTCCCCAAGAAGGTAGTCGGCTAACGCGTGTTTAAACAGCGACGAGTAGAGTAATTAGCGACCCGACCGTCGCACACTGGTTTAACATGCGATCCTAACTGGGCGAAACTATCTCTGTTTCTGCCTATTTATGGTTGCTTATCAGTCGATTCTCCTGGGAACTCTGTTAGCCCTCGTACCCCCTTCAGGATTTCCCATTGCATGTAATCTTGGTAAGAATAGTAGAAAATCAATTTGATCTTCTATAAGAAAAATCAATTTTATTCTGTCATTTCCCAGGATCTTTATAATTTCTATAATTGTAAGATACAGTCTACATGGTGTCCGAAAGATGTTGTACCTCCTTAACTCTTTGAACTCGAAGCAATTTTTATTCTAAGATCAAGACGTTTCTTTCGACCCAGATCATTTTATTATCAATTTATAGAATACAGACGAATTTAATAATATTAAAACTGTTTTGAATAATAGTTCTGGCAGGTTCTGATGGTAGTTAACACGTTGGCATGGATTCCAGAGTCGAAAAGCTTCGAGTGCAGAGGGTTGATCTTTTCTAACGGTTGGTCAGACAAGACTATTTACGGAAATGCATTTGAAGGCGTTTTCGAGCGACTAATGAATCCGCATCGCGTAATTAAACGTCGTAGGTCAGGAAGAGGGTGGACGTTGAATAAGGGCGACGGGGAAAGTCCAGCTTTTCTTTCAGACTGGAAAACTTGCGTCATTTCGCTGCGCCACGCGAGGTAAACACTTTCAAGCCGGTCGCCGCGCTGGTGTTTTCTGGAGCGTGCAATATTCTTTGGAGATGCGTTCGCCTGGCTTGGTTGCTTGGTTGCTTGCTCGAGGAGCGTCTAACGAGAGAAGGTCGAGTTATCTGATGGCGTTTTCCTGGAACGAGTCGGCGTAAGGTCCGTCGAGGAGCTTTTAACGAGAGAAAATTTTCGGGGAACGAGAATTTCTCGGGTCGAATGCGTTCTCGAGGGCGACTTTAACGAGACAGCAGATTGGCCTGGTGGCGAAACGTTTTTCTTTAACGAGAGGAGATGACGATCAAAGATCATCGTTGAAGAGAAGGCTTCGAAATTCATTTCCAAGCTGCCAGTATGCAACCTGGATCAATCATTCGGAAGCATACGATCAAACGGACGCAATCACACCGAAAACACTCGAGCAAATGGATTGCCAGTAGCCTGATGCTCGAAGAGGCCACAGGTGCTCCTTGATAGCAATATCAATCAAGCTAGCAATCGCCTGGACGCGCTATTAAATCAACGTTACAGAGCATCAGGCTCTTCAAAACGAACCAGCCGTCCGAGACTGCGATTTGCGATTCGCCCGATCAAACGGTCGATCATTTCCGGCCATGTGTATGGACACACACATCCGTACACTCCCTATTAACATGCATCCAATATAAATCTCGTATTTGCTCATCTGTTATATTTTTCCTTGTATTTTCTAATCATTATAATCCGATCCCATCGATTTTCTTAGAAATAGAGTTCCAGCGAAAAAGCTCGACGCTTTCCTTGCATCGAAATTGGAGAACCGATTGAAAACTCGTTCCGGAAGGATGAAGACATTACGGAGTAGTCAGCCGGCCTAATCTACTAACTAGGTTCGTGCTCGCCGATGTAAATTCGACGTTTTACATTTCAATCGACGAATTACCAACCGATCCGCCGCCACGAGGATCCGTCTTCGAATTATGCAGATTCTCCGGCGATCGACGACGGTCCGGAGCAATTTCTCTTTTTTCTGTTCACTCGCTGACAACTCGGGGATCCATCGATCACGCGTAAGATCGCGCGAGAAACGATTTGTATGCAAACGCGAGGAAGATTCTTCCCACGCGGAATAAAACGACACGCATTGTCGGGAATTCGGTCGAAATTTGGCTTCTATCGAAGCCAAAATCAAACCTCTTCGTTCATTCTCTACAAAACAAAACTCAAACACTAAGTTTCAGTCATAGACAGATCTTTATGCAATATAAACATTTTCCCCCTGAATTGCGACAAGCCCAGTGACGCAATGTCCACAAAAGTGAACCAAAATCAAAACAACCGATTCTTAAGAAGAACAAACCTCTTCAGTCTTTCTCTACCAGCAATCCCACAAATACATCTCGGAATAAAACAAAACTCGAACACTAAATTTCAGTCATAAATAGACAGATCTCTATACAATATAAAAATTTTCCACCTGAATTGCAACAAAACTGAAAAGTATCCCAAAATCAAAACAACCGATTCTTAAAAAGAACAAACCTCTTCAGTCTTTCTCTACCAGCAATACCACAAATACATCCCGGAATGAAACAAAACTCAAACACTATTTCAGTCATAAATGGACATATCTTTATGCAATATAAAAATTTTCCACCTGAATTGCAACAAAACTGAAAAGTATCCCAAAATCAAAACAACCGATTCTTAAAAAGAACAAACCTCTTCAGTCTTTCTCTACCAGCAATCCCACAAATACATCTCGGAATAAAACAAAACTCGAACACTAAATTTCAGTCATAAATAGACAGATCTCTATACAATATAAAAATTTTCCACCTGAATTGCAACAAAACTGAAAAGTATCCCAAAATCAAAACAACCGATTCTTAAAAAGAACAAACCTCTTCAGTCTTTCTCTACCAGCAATACCACAAATACATCCCGGAATGAAACAAAACTCAAACACTATTTCAGTCATAAATGGACATATCTTTATGCAATATAAAAATTTTCCACCTGAATTGCAACAAAACTGAAAAGTATCCCAAAATCAAAACAACCGATTCTTAAAAAGAACAAACCTCTTCAATCTTTCTCTACCAGCAATACCACAAATGCATCTCGGAATAAAACAAAACTCGAGCACTAAATTTCAGTCATAAATAGACAGATCTTTATGCAATATAAAAATTTCCACCTGAACTGCGACAAGTCGGAGTGACATAGAAATTGATTTTCTCTCTTAATACGTTCAATAGGTTGAAAGTAATATACATAACAGTATTTTGGAATTCGTCTAATGTTTTCAATATTTTAAATTACACCTACCTATCAAATACGAAATTACCATTATGTATAACAATTTGCGAAACACAGTGACAACACATCTTCGTTATTAACGACTGCTTCAGAATAATCAAGTACGAAATCACCATTACAACAATTTGCGAAACATAGTGACAATACATCTTAATTACACCTACTCATTCTTGTCATACATGCATAAAATCCGCTGTCTAGTTATAAAACACTATCGAACCGGGACCGAACAGGCTATCGGGCACGTTTATCATCGGGAATCGCCGATAAGGATAATCTGAATGATCTCGATGACACGTTGTCTCTTACCTTGACTCGGTTCCAGCGTGTTCCTCCGTAACTCGGTTGGGTTCACGAAACTATCGATCAGAGGCGGTCCCGGAATCGGGCTTTCGCGGTCTATCTATGCAAATGCGGCGCGGCGGGTATCCTGACCGCGGTCGCGACGATCACGCCGATATAGTAATCGCCGGAGATATAGTCATCGAATCTCCTCCCACTCGTTCAGCCCGCCAACAGGTATTTCCGATAGCTCCTTCGTCGAATAACAAAGCACCTGAGGCGAACGGCGTGCAAACAACCTTTTGCTCGATAGAGAAAACCCACCTCTATCCTTTTATGCGTATGTGTCACGTGTGTATGTCGCCGGTGGCCCGGAAGTGGACAACGGTAACCGTTTCGTTGCATCATCGGATGTAGATTCGTCGAACGATGCTTCTCACGGTGGTCAATTAACTGTTGTGACCGAACGTGTTCAATCGGACACCGGTTCATTTCCGATTTCGGAGCCGCGTGACACTCCTGCTGATATACACGGTGGTGAAAAAATACTGCGTGGGGAAAATATGCCTATTACTTTTTCCCAATGGGATTAAAGGTTCGAAGATGTTCGTAAACGAATAACTGTACGGGGTGAACCACAAATCGTGATCAATAGAGATTATTCTGTTATTCGTTATTAGAAAATGTTTTTATGTTTGCTTGACATGTTTCAACAGAGTTTCCACGTGGTCACAGCAAATTTTTCGTCAAGTCTTTTTTTTCATGATTTTTCAAGGTATCAAGATTTCAACACAATTCGATAAGTATCATAACTAGACACGGTGGATTTTTATGCAAAATAAAAATGTTCTGCATTGATTGTGGGAAGTACCTTAGGGGAAATCTTGTGGGAAATCCCTTAACGATTTTGTTACATTGAAAGCAATATTCTTGAATTTTTTAAATCTTTTACTGTTATTATATTTCACCCAACCAATTTCTTCATACATGCACAAAGATCCGCAGTCTAATCATAACGTAACAAAAAACAATTGCTTTTTAATTTTTCTTTTGCAAAAAATATGCTATATAATCGCGTGAAAGCTCTCTTGGAACCATGCTACGTCTGATACAAATTTTTACAACTTTTTTAACTGGACCAATAACGAACATTCAAAAGATGTGTCTTATCAACTGGTATAAATTATACATATACGCTCTGAAAATTTCATTGAAATTAGTTAATTGGTTTGCGAATTATAAACGATCAAATGTGTTAAAAATTGCAATTTTTCAAGATTTTCGGCCTTTTTACCACTTTTGATCGTTTATAATTCGTAAACCAATTAACCAATTTCAATGAAATTTCAGAGCGTGTATAATTTAACCCAGTTGACACACGTTTTTTAAATTTTCGTTATTGGGCCAGCTAAAAAAGTTGTAAAAATCAATTTATGGTATTGTTTTTCACAATTCCGACCAAATGTATTTTTTTCAACTTATTTATTAGACGTCACTTACTAAACTAATTCTTCTAGCCTTGCAGAGAAATTGAAGTCGTTTGGTTCATTTATATAACAGTTATTCTGATATAAAGTGTGTGGAATCAGTTATGCTCCTTACTGTAGCTATAAAAATCGTCCGTTGTTCGAGGGTTAAAAGTGTTAAAACGTTCGACGGTAGAGTGGAAGCTCGAAGTAACAGCGAAGACCGCACTAAAATCGTAAACTGATTTCATAAGACGGCAGCCTTGGGATCTCCCTCGGGAATAAGCTCGATAACGACGATAGAACTAGACCATAACGTTTAAGAGAAGCTGAACCGACAATATGCAATTTTTACGAAGCCCGTCGATACTATTGTACAGTATTGTCTGCCTAAGGGACAAGGTCGTCGAATATTACCGGTTTGCCAGTGCACGAATCGATTTAATTAAATAATATCAACCGTTTAGATTAAAGAGACACAGTCTATGTGTCTATATGTATTCGGGACGATAATTACCTTCGATCATCTGGCTTCCAATTAGGCGGCGCGCACACGAGCTGACACACGCTGATTAAAACTAATCAACTTCGCCGCGCTGGCAGAGCTAAATCACAGTATTACTACTTAGGTTCGCGTTACGAACAGAATAGCAAGAGATCATCGAGGTGCTTAGTAACCCTCGGCTATCTCCGTTCCATTATTGAAATTCTGTTTACATCAGCTAGGTGGAACGCGTTACGCCACTCGCCGCCGCTCTTGCATGCCATGATCAAGAGAAATCATGTTTTCCTGCCGCTCTCGCCATTAGCGTATTCAACGGACGCCTTCTACGTTTCAACAAATTTTCGTCTTCCGTTTCGTCGTCGATGGGCGCTCATATCCGCGTGTGCACTGATTTTAAGATTACTTTTCAATGTTCACCCCTTGCCCTGCAATATTGTGTCAAGCTCGTGACGAAGATTCTAAACAGAGTCTAATAAATATGTATGTTATTAATAAACTGCGGATTTCATGCACTTATCTCGAAAATGTATACGTCAAATACCAAACTGAGAAGACGTTAGAACGATTTAGTTATATTGTGAAATTATTTCGGAATTGTTGAGGTTATTAAAACAGAAAATATAATTTTATTTAACTTCAGTCTCTTACAATCAACTTGGACAAATTTGATATTACCACGCTTATATTAGCTTGCCGAGTTGTCGTTGTATGCGTCAAATCTTGTAATCGAATTTTAAACCACTTCCCGATGAGCTAGAGACTTAAAGATTTTAACATAGCTCAGAACTGGATGACAATGCAATATTAAAAAACAAATTAAAAAAAAGATTGTGCGTTCAGGAGAAAAAAGATTATAATATTAACTGTCACACCTCGTCGCGCGACACTCGGTACATCATCGGTACATCATCGGTACATCAGACAGTACGTCATCGCGTTCAGCGATCCCCACTCCGCGCGCCAGCGCTCCCTACTCCACTACGCGTTCCCACTCCGACTCATCCCCACTCTACTGACCCACTTCGCACCGAAGGAGCTCAGTGTGGTTGTGCTGTTTCGTTCGTTCAGTTCCATTTGGACAATTTCAAATTCCATAAAGAGACGTCATCTCTCGGAGTCACCCCCTCATTCTTTCTCGCGAATTTCCATATTTTGCGTTTCTATATCTTACTATTTCATACCAGTATTACTATATCTTGCGTTCCATTTAAAAAAGACTAGAAAGTAGAAAATAAAAAAGTATATAAAAAATCTTTTTAAAAACCACGCTTATATTAAAATACACTAAAAAGGAGAAAATAATTTTTTTAGCGCTCCACGCTTTTATTTATAGTCACTAATGTCTAAAAAAATTATTTTCTCATTTTTAGTGCATTTTAATATAAGCGTGCTTTTATAAAAGTTTTTTTATATACTTTTTTTTGCATACAAATCCGCAGTCTTTTTGGTTTTGTCAATCTGCAGCTATTAGAGAACATACAGGCATATAAATATAAATGTTAATTTTCTCCTATTTTAGGAAATTACGATCTACAAAAAAGTTCTAATCACTGAAACCGTAAAATGAATTATAGGGCAAGGGGTTAGTTACGAATTTTCCCAAACGTTTTGATAAAAGCGCCCTAAAACACAAAACCATTTCCGACAGAAAGTGTATGTTATTAATAGACTGCGGATCTTTATGCAAAATAAAAACTTTCTACCGGAATCGCAACAGGTTGGGTTGAAATGAATATTTAATTTCTTGTTGAATATGTTTAACAGGTTGAAAATAATATACTAATACATTTAAATTCTTCAAATTATTTTACTGTCAAAAATTGGACCCGCACATTTTTATCATAAATGCATAAAATCCGCTGTCTAGTTATTAATTTCCTTTAAACCGAAATAAAATTCCTTTTTGGTTTCGTCAATCTGCAGCAGAGTCGCCAGAAAGTGACCAAACCAGAACTAGAGGGGGTACATCATCTCACCGTGATTCCCCTCATCTGGCGACACCGATCTGCAGCTATTGGTGAACATGCAGGTATATGTATAATAGATATTAAAATTTTCTCCTGTTTTAGGAAAATTAAATTACGATCTACAAAAAAGTTCTAATCACTGAAACCGTAAAATGAATTATAGGGCAAGGGGTTAATTACGAATTTTCCGAAACATTTTGATAAAAGAGACCTAAAACCGATGATCTCTCGACATTCGTCGCCCCTGAAGGGCCGCCAAGCATATCTGTGACCTTTCGCTGCTTTCGGCGAACATTGTTTTCCAACGGGAATAAAAAGCCGCGCGTAGGACGTGAATTATGGCCGCGGTGGCCGCGTGTTTTACGTGCACGCGCGCGGTGGACGATTCGATCCGCGCGCGCCGCGCCGCGGAGAAAGGTCAACGTGCTTAGGGACTTTTTCACGGTGAAAGAAAGGAGGAAAGAAAGCTCTTCGGTGGTCGCTTGAATTTTCTGGCGAAGGCGAACGAGGTCTCCGATAGCCCCAGGGTGGAGGTGCTTTTGTTATAGGAACCTTCAAGAGAAACTGTGCGTTCGAAAGCTGGTAGCTCTCGAGGGATTCAGTCTCGAGGACTTCGAGATCGCTTAGACGCCGCAATAAGGAGGGGAATTTATTAAAAAGTCCCCAGGATAGACTATTTTTGCCCCCTAGCACACGGCCGCTGCTGAATTAACCCTTTCCGGTCCTAATTTCCCCCTTTTACCACGCTTATATTAACTTGCCGTGTTGTTGTATGCGTCAAATCTTGTAATCGAATTTTAAACCTCTTCCCATAGTTCAATCTTGCTTTGTATACACACTTGCTCCCGATGACAATAAAAGTAGAAAATAAAATATATAAAAAATCTTTTTAAAAACAACGCTTATATTAAAATGTACTAAACAGGAGAAAATAATTTTTTCCTGGTTCTCCATTAAATACCGAATCCAGTTAAATGATTAATAATATTTTTCCCCAAAATTTTAAGCAATTAGTTCAAAATTTCTTCTGTTATAAAATTAGTGTCGGAATAAATAGAAAACTTTAATATAAATTTAAATAAAATTACGACATTAGTGACTATATAACATGAAAGCGTGGAGCGCTGAACTATATTGACGTAATCTTCGTGGGCGTTCCACGCTTTTATTTATATAGTCACTAATGTCATGATTTTATTTAAATTTATATTCAATTTTTCTATCTATTCCGACACTAATTTTATAACAAATTTTAGGGAAAAATGTTACTAATCATTTAACCAGGAAAAAAATTATTTTCTCCTTTTTAGTGCATTTTAATATTAAAAAGCTTTTTCTATATTTTTTATCTTCGAAATTGCTTTAACATCGAATAATTCAATTACATTTCCGCATATATTATAGCTTTGCTAGCTTAGAGAAATAGAAATTTCGAATCAACCCTTTGAATTAACAGTTCTTATTTGTCGCATTATTAAATTCGATAAATTACTAAACGTATTCAATATTTTAATAAACTACTAAACGTGTTGTATTACATCAGTGTTATATCGATAAAATTAAGAAAATCATATAAAATAGAAATATTTCAGGTCGGAAGAATAATTCGGTCTTGCGAATTATAATAGCTCCGAGTGCAAAGGTTAAAGTGGCCAAACATCTGAACTATGCGAATATAGCAGACTGCAGCAGCTCCCTGTATAGCAAAGTTTAGCTTTACCAGAGAACGAGCACGTGATTTATGAACGGAAGTGCATGGATCCCGCATGGATCAGACCGTTGAAGAATTTAGCCTCGCGATAAAACAAGTTAAAGGATCGGCACGATTCTTCAGCTTAGTCATTGCATTTCCATAGATAAACAGGCAACGAGAGATTAGGGTACGAAATTCGCTCAGTGTCACGGATGAAAAGGATACAATCTACGTGCACAAAAGCGCGGTGCACCCGCGGTGATATGTACTTGTATGAAACAAGCTTCGCCAGATCCGATGCGGATAAAAACTGAGCGTAACTATATCGTATGCCGCGCGTTACTGAAAATGGACCATTATCTCGCGAAATATAGTAGATACGAGGAAAGAGATTGAATGAAAGTTATGTGGTATGAAAATACTCGTATTACTATAGACAGGCACTAGACTGCGGATTTTATGCATTCATAACTACAAACCCGCTGTATTTCATACAGTATGCGGTGAAATAGGATATATGAAATCGATGTAAAATTGTTTTATCTGTGTCCGGTCTTTGAACCGGTCACGATCTTTGATGCACGATGAACGATCTTTGAAATAGTTTTGTGCAAGACACTAGGATAATATGTGCACGATTATGAATCAACAA